>OU744729.1:23788612-25249862 GCA_916613615.1 Steromphala cineraria | reverse complement strand
TACATATTAATGCTCTCTGAGTCTCCTTTGCTCAAAACTGTCATGTAGATTCAAAATTTCTTGAGGCAAAGAAGATCAAGTCTTGTATCTAGGAAGATTGATTAATTAGCAAATACATTAATAATGTATATGCTTATTAATATGATTAATCCTTTTATCAATTCATACATAAATTGAACTGATCCAAACATTTTTTGTAAAGAACATTACAAATTTTCTACAACTAATTCTGGTGTATTGTGATCGTTACTTTTACAACCTCCATACCGGGATACAAATCACGTGGCAACTTCCCCTGTCACTTGCACCTCTCGTATGCATGTACACACCTGCTGACCACTCCCCTTCTCCAGCCGATCCATCATCTCTTCAAACTTGAGTGGTGTGATCTCCATCTTCTTGGCTTGCTCGTTCAACCATCCCTCGTCCTCGCTGTCCATGTCGTAGTCCGGAATCTCCTGGTCCATACCAAATGCTGACAACACAAGCTAGCATATTAGTATCATATAGTACGCCTCGTCTCAAAACTGCTAATCGACTACATTCTAGGTGACAGCAACTTCAAAGTAATGACCATTCACCATGCTAAAGTATGTTGTAGATTAATGTTTTGGCAAAAATGATACCTCCAAAGAGACAATCTTTGAAAGAAGATTCAGGTTGCCAATGGTTTCATATCTTTCAAGATATTACTTTTCAGAGGTGTTGACAAATTGATCTATGACTGCCATGGTAATCTAAATTATTTTGGAAGAATTTCAATTCTCTAAAACCACTTAATTTTTCTTCATACTTCATAGGGATTGATGATTATGAACTGATAATTATTCATAAAATTCAAGAAAACATACTTCAAAATAATTGATAAAACAACCATAGTCACAGTGACAGTACGCAAGAATTTAATTGCTACCACCAGATGTTACACAAACAAAGAGTATATTTTCTCACCCTGAATGTGGATATACTGCTTGCCGAGCTTGAAGTCCTGCTTGTAGTATGCATCATACTTCTCGCAGATGTCCTCAACCTCCGGGATTGGAATAACAAGTGCCTCGGACGTCCCATAGACCTGCTGTGCTGACAATGCCCGTTGCAAATGATGTTCCTAAAAACGTATGCAAAGTCTCCAGTATTGGGAATATGTGCATAGTTAAAGGACATTCATTAACAAGAACAGTAGTAACTGTAGTTTCAAAGCAATTACCTGGCAAATTAATTTGGTGTGGTTGTTAAAAGCTAAAAAATATTCTAATGAATGTAGTGAACTAAAAATTATTTTAAGGTAACAGACTAACAGTTACACTGACGGGTTTCTATTCATTTGTAAAGGTCCTTTTCAGCAGCTGTATCTCCCTTTAGATATTTCATGGACAATCTCAAATTGACTGGTGTAGAAATTTTCGTGGCCTTGAAAAGTAGGTCAAGGTCACCAAATTAGTAGGATTGATGGCTCTTCCTTAGCAAAACAGTTACAAATCAAACCAAGTATGTTTAATATTTTTCTATGTTGCTCAGATAAGTGCTGAAATACTGTATGTCCCGAGTGAAGTTAAATCTTCTTGCTAAATTTGCATGTTCATCTCTCATATGCCAAAGTTTGAATTTATGATACTTGCTTTCTTGCGAAGTCAAAATCTATTTCCATTTACATGTATCAATCTAACACAACCTCCTTAACCCTACGAACCCACTAAGTCTTGGTGTCTGATGAAATGAGTTGAACATTAAGTTTGTGTAATTAGCATGTTGTTGATCACCAGTGACAGTATAACATGTTAATAATGACAATACTGGAGAGCATTAAAATGCTTATGTTCAGAAACTTCATGTAAAAAAAGGCTTATTATACAGTCATAAACAGTGGAATTCTTAATATACTGCAGATGATTGCTATGTGATATGAGATGTAACATGTCTCCTGAATAGAAATATAACACCCAAGGTTCTGTGCTAGATAGATCTTTGAAATAAAAAAAACTTACTTGAAAATCAACATAAGTGGCATATAAATATAGGCTGGTAACATGTAATGTGACCACATTCATTAATGTTACTTTCCATCACCATGCACATGATTCAGGGATTGGAATGAGAGCGAGTCATTTAATTTTTAACGCGGCTTGGGCAATAATTCAGCCGTTAGCGGCGGGTTGGAATGAGAGGGTCTATAGAAATGCTGATAAGATGAATATTCCATTCCCTGTATGTCCTGTTAAATTATAATCAGTCCTCTGTCTTCCATGAAATATCTTTAGTGTAATATTTAATAGAGTGATCATTTCTTGTGATATCGCAGATAACAAATTCAATGGATAATTTTGGTATTGTCAAAAATCTGAGACGAAGTTGTTAAAATGGCATTTTATACTGTTAGGAATGTTTTTGAAAATGGTACACCTATTTGGTAGCTTTCTTGACAGCAAACATGATTTGGATGTTGATAAATTTATTGTTCAATAACCATGGACAGAGAAAATCTGCTGCCAAAGCTCATTTTAGTGTTTATACTGGAAAACACACAATATAAAACACTGCTTATGTGATGATATTAATAACTATGTTACATGATTCAGTGAGTGAGTTAATGCTTAACGGCAATATTTCAGCCATGAGCGGCGGGTTTACATGATTTAACAGTACTTAGATTTTTATTTACCATTATACATGGCATGTTGCATTATCTTGGAAGAATTGTTTTAAAAAATATATGAAAGTTAATAAGGCTAAATAGTAAAACTAAACAAAAGAATCCACTACGACATACGTCATCAATTTTGAATAAATGATTTTTGAAAAACGTTCAAAATGTTGGTTTTGACAGCAAGTTCTTGAATTGACCACCTCCAGAAAAAGTAGGTCCCCATCAATCAATAATTTTGGACAGTTATTGCATGATGATTATTATCATTCATGAGAAAGCAGATTAACAAGGACTTGAAATAATGACGTCGGTCGTGGTCACTTAATTTAAAATCAACTACTGACTGTCTAATAAAATCACATAGGCTGCAGACATTAAATGTACATTTTTCCCTAGCAATGTGAATACATTTTCTTATTTACTGTATTTAGTGATTCTCTTTTTTAAACATAATTAGTTAGTCAGTTATTGTTTTTAGGCCGCTTTGGCAATTTTTCAGCCATCTGCGGCGTCATAATCAGTGTAAAAACATATTTGATGAAGGAAATTTCTCGTCTCCTTTAAAATAGTTTCTAACCATTCAAATTTAGATTGACCTATTTTTATGTGAATGAAGTGATGTTCCTAGATGATCAGATTAGGGGACTGTTAATGTATCCTATTTTAACATATATAAAAGAAAGGTCAATTTCCCAAAGTTCCCGAGTTACTTGTATTTAAATAGTTGTGACAATACATCATGAAACGTGATACATATCGTTTAATTGCTTATTTACCTAAAAAGTGGTGTTTGAGGAAAGTATTCAGATTTTCCCATTCAATACCCAGAAAATATTGTACATGGTGACATGTAACGTATCAAACTGCATTGTACATTCTTCCATAATGTGATATGTATTGCATTGTGACATGTACATATCTCATTATCTGTATTGCCACAACTGTAATTCCAAATATGTTGACTTCTGAGAGCCAAGTTTGAAGTGAGAAGAGTACTCGGTATATAATGATCAAAAGGTGTATAAATTCGCAAGACCGTGATTGTGTTTTTAATTGAAATTGCTGACATTATTGATTGACTGCAAACCATGAAAACAGATGTAGGGCAAGATATTTAGAAAATATTTTAACAATTTTAAGTATAGAAATTTCCTTACTGTAACAATGCAAATGTTACTAGGGTATGTATATATGTAATTCCACAGCAAAGCAATCACTGAAATATATGCTAATGAGTTGGACAAAGTTTCATTGGCGTAAGATGCAGAAATGTTGTTCATTTTGGTTAATCATTTACATATTCTTGAAGATTTCATTAAAATTGTGTAAATATTTGTAAGGGAAATATCAATGATGCTGATTGTGTTTTCATGACAAGGCAATATTGTAAAATTTTGGCAATGGTTCAATGGGGATTCCCCCTTTTCAGGAAAGGGAATCCCTTGGCCTACATATGACAAACTGCAGTTATCTCCGTTATGATTTGATCATGATTTTTTATTTCTCCATAATAATGACGTATGTATTGATAGGTGTCATCCAAAAGAACTGACAAGCTATCTAATTCAGCTGATTTACGATTGACCAAACACATTCACATCAGACAGGTCCGGTTTGTTTTCGTCACCGATCTAAATATGGCGACCACGGTCACGTGACATAACCATAGGCGATAATGTTTTCAAGACAAATCGTGGCATTTAGAGTCAGTTAATACATAGTCATGAACACAACGATATCCGTGATAGGCAGCAACAACATCAATTTATACCGTAACAGTCCAAAAATGTCCCTTTCAGCTGTAAAGCAAAGTGCGCGCCAAAACCAAGATGGCGGCCAATCACATTTTCCGGTTGCTCTAAACAAAGGCAACGTACCGTTTCCTCCTCTTTCTCCATTCCAGTCGGCATCAGAGGTACGGATCTGTTGATCGTTGCAAAATCAGGTAGATCTGGTATCTCATCAGCCCTGAAAACAGGCATGGGCTTCGTGGCGTCCAGCGCCCGAGCCCTAAACGAGACCTTGCTCATCTTTCCAACCCCAGATATGCTAATGAGCCTGTCCAAGGAATTTTTCGTCAAAAGTGACGGTAAGAGCCCTTAAATGCGGACTCTACCACACTGAAACTAAACAAGAGTGTCAGTACATTGTATCCATAGTCTAAAACTAGCACTATAGCGTTGTCCTGGTTTACCCGAAGTCCGCAAAACCAGCATATTTTCTACAAATTTCAGGATCCATCATGGCGGATCTGCCAGACCATCAAGATATCCCAAGATTCAATGTTCTCAAACGATGCGCGCGCATATGTTTTCATTCACACACAAGCGTACTACGATTCTTACTACAAACAGAAATCGTCACAACTAGGGTAATGAGTTTATTGATTGTGAATATCTAAGAGGTTAACTTTATTTTTGTGGAAAGTAAGATGCGTTAACAACGTTATTTACTGCTTTTGAAATGTATCTACGGGTTAGAATATTAATATAAATGTAGCATGTAAATTGGGCGTGGTCTGCGCAATATTGTTCTTATAACCACGTGGTCAGAATAAAGCGCGTGTTTTCACACGCCCAAAACTGTGTGATTTTGAATGGCTGTGTAGGTTATGACAAGATGCTATGGTTGTATGTCGTTTAAAATATGAATTTTATTTTTCATTTCCCCCCAAAATATGCAATATCTAAATAAAACACATTAAAAAAAATTTTTTAATCATTTAAATATATTAATAATTCGTCTAGCCAATCTAGAAGTTATGATATATTACCCAAATATATAATAAACAAGTTATTGAATTTTTTTTATTAAAGGAGTATATGCAATCGTCGTTTACAGAATTTATAAGGAATGAATCTGATGGTGCATGATACTAATTATTTTATCCGCTCTTCAACTTGGATTTATATGTTTTTCTTTTATGTAGAAGCTATAGTCAATGAATTTAACCATTTCAAGTTTCTGTGTTGTTTTTCGTTATTTCGTTAGGAAAAAGGAACAAAATATGTCTTGTTTATTATAGTTCGCTGATTTTGTAGTTTAAATTTAGATTTTTAACGGACCATTTTGGATTTTTTTATTTTAAAAATAGTTCGGTTTCCGATCGTGAATATCTTTTAAGATACATTGTCGCTCAAGGTCTTGTTTATTATAGTTCGCTGATTTTGTAGTTTAAATTATGATTTTTAAAGGACCATTTTTGTTTATTATAGTTCGCTGATTTTGTAGTTTAAATTTAGATTTTTAAAGGACCATTTTTGATTTTTTTTTAAAACATGCATGAGAGCCGACATATGAAAATAATTCCATAGATTTGTTTAGACTTATCAACTGTTGTGATTTTAATGTCCAAACAAGATATAAAAAGACTATGGTTAGTAATAGTGCTACCTAAGTTTTCAACCAGACCCAGAGTTAACAATGTAAAGGAGCCTTCTCATAATGTCTAGAAATGTAGTCAAATCTAGTTGCCTCAGCTAAATGAGGTTGTTCAATATTCGTTTTAATTTTATTTCATATCATAAATTATCAAAACTTGTTAACCATTTAACAGTCATTTATTAGTTTCTCAGGGAAGTTGATAAACTAGAGAATTAATTTCCCGCCTTTTAGTGAAGTTACGAACATTTTTGTTCGTTTTGCACCAAAGAAATTCCTAGCAGATATTCACCCCATGATTGTTATAGCAATTTATTTTACTTTTGTATGTGCCGAAAAAATTAAATGAACTCCTCATACGATATTATCAATAATCAGTTAGCACCCGAATATAAAGTCGAAATTAACACTCACAAAAAAACAAAAAACAAACGTATAAGTTTTAGTTTAATAACTTCCAAAACCTTATGAATACGAGTTTTCCTTGTGAATGGATTTAAGTTTCCAAACTTCAGTTTCCACTTTTAGATCTACAATACTACCAAAGTTTTAAACTTGTATCCATGGACCTCCAGAAATGCTTTATAAATTGAATATTGTTGCGGTAGTATCTTTGCATGCATTGATGATCATATCATAGATAGATGCGAAGGCATCAATATGACGACACTTGTTCGTGTTGATGAAACTACACATTTTGATGCAATCTTTGCGATAGAACATTCCCTCGTATATTGGTGATTTATTTTACAAAAGCTGCATCATGACCAGGAATCGGGAAGATCAGGAAGTTCATGTACATGTTACTTCATGAAGTCTCGACAATGCCTTTGACACACAACTATATCACTGTAGGCTTCTGAAAACTCATGTCGTATATTGTTCTCTTATCTGCGGATAATAAATCATGCATGCAAATACTGATGGTCTTCAGTGTCAAATGCAACATTCTTTACATTTTCTTCATGTTAATGTATTCTATAGCTCTCCTAACCCAGGATACATGAACCAACTGATGAACCTATTTCACTCTCTTTGCACAGATCCAAGATGTCAGCGCGAGTTGTCATCGTCCCCGGAAACGGATGTTCTGAAGTGTTCAACGCCAACTGGTACGGGTGGCTATACCACGAGCTAAAGCAGAAGAACATCGCGTGTGAGCTGAGAAGCATGCCGGATCCATTTGTAGCACGTGAAAGTAAATGGATTCAATTCATGCACGACGAGTTGCTATGCGATGAGTCCACCATTATTGTCGGCCATAGTTCCGGAGCCGAAGCAGCCATGAGGTACTGCGAAAAGTACAAGGTCAAGGGCATTGTGTTGGTGTCTGCGTGTGTCACAGACCTTGGAGACGAGAACGAAAGAAAGAGTGGCTACTACAACCGCCCCTGGGAATGGCAGACGATACGCTCTAACGCTGGTTTCATCGTCCAGTTTGGTTCCACAGACGACCCCTTCTTGCCCTGGGACGAGGAACAAAGCAAGGTTGTCGAGGGTTTGAGTCCAGAGCTGTTCAAGTTCACGGACAAGGGTCACTTCATGTCCAGCGTGTTTTTCGAGCTCCTGGACCTGGTCGTTAAGAAGGTGCAGGGTGGTTGACGCATGCATAGTCTCCCAGCTAGAGAGGAAAAAGAAGGGCCTTTGGTGACTTAAGGAGATAACCGGGTGATGGTAAATTGATGTGGTTTCTGTGATTATGGGGTGCTTTGGATTGAGCAATTGATGACCTCTCAACGTATTTATGAAATCAGTAGTTTCCGGAGTTACAAAAAAGTCCAATCGAAGATGTTGGACATCGAGTCAGTGGCGATTGTGACTACCATGCGATTACATTTGTCAATATTCTATAATATGGTAATGGGTTGCTTCCTTTGTCTTAGAATTGTTCTGGTGTAACTGACACCAAGCAACTGAAACCGCTGCAGTGTGTATTGTCACTCTACTGATGAGGTGATAATTGTATAAGAACAATGCATTGAATATGGATCAAATGCCTATCACGAAACGCTTATGAATGCCTTTATGTGAGATTCATTAAATGACTTAAATGGACCTATGAGTGGACAATAATCGTTTTCGGTATTTGTTAAGTTAAATCAACCTTGCTAATATGTACAAGAAGTTATGTTGATTGACTATTGTAAACTTTTCGATTACTCGACGAATAAAGTGATTATCATGCGTTCATAGTGCATTATATATATAATGATAATGTTCCATCTTGTAGAGCGCTTTCTTCCATGAGGTCATGCTCGAAGCGCTTGTATCAGGGCTCCAGATAATTATTTGAACCCATGCGTATTTCACCCATCAAATTTTAAATTGAGGAGTAAAATAGCAAATGAAGGAGTATTTTACCAATTTAAACATTTATTTCTGAAAGCGACAAGACTTGATCTCCGCTATGCTTCTTCTTAATACAGGGTTTAGTTATGTCGTCAATCATCATGTTGATTATGTCAGGACATTTCTCTGCTTAATGATACAATTTTTCGGTCAAAAAAACGATTTCAGACACCTGTAATCAATTCATTGCAGAACACGCAACAATGTGCTTAAAATTACTGCCCATTGAGAGTCATCAAGTAATGCACGTTTGCCCTGAACTTGCTTTACTGATGACAGGAACTACATTATAGTCTAGACTTCCTCACCTATGAAAATATCATGAAGAAATATACTTTGACACATAACTTCTTTTGAGTAGTATATATACTAGGACGTGATGGTCATTTAATTGGTTTGACATAGTTGCATGATTATATGGTGGAATTGGTGTACACCATACAATATATCCATGCACATAAGTTACGGAAAGCTTCTTATAGGAAATGAACGCTCTGACTTTTCGAAATCTTGTCAGGGTATGCACTAAGAACCATTTGTCGGATTCACCTAAAGTCAGACAGGCAAATGTTTTCTATATTGAATGGACATTTTTTGACAAAGAGAAAACGACAAGTATCATACGATTAGCAAACAACAGTTATAGCCAACCATGATCAGTAGTCTAACTATAGACTATTTAAGAAATAGAGTAGCCCTAACCATCATGTGTTTTGCAATAAAGTATTGTTTTGCCCTGAACTATTATAGTTAAAGCATGAGGCCGAAGGCCGAATGGTTTGACGTTATAATAGTTCAGGGCAAAACTATACTTTATTGCAAAACACATGATGGTTAGGGCTACTCTATTTCTTTTCTAGTATGTCAATTTGAACTCGTTTAAGCTATTTCTACTCCAAAATAACATATTTTGTAAATCACATTCGCCCGCAAATTGAAAGTCCTCAATCGGGGCCAGGACCAGTGACGTCATAGCCGATTGTTATTGACGTCATGAGCCATTGTTGCGTGACGTCACTCAAAAACTATACTTTATTTAAGAAATAAAGTTCGCTCTACCCCAATGTGTTTTGTAATAAAGTATAGTTTTGCCCTGAACTATTATAGTTAAAGCACGAGGACGGTAGTCCGAGTGCTTTAACGTTGTAATAGTTCAGGGCAAAACTATAATTTATTACAAAACACATTGGGGTAGAGCCAACTTTATTTCTTTTCTAAGATACCAAACTTATTTGTAGGGAGGTATAAACATTCTTATAATTTCAAATTAAAATATTGTTAAAATAACTTAGATTATATATCCATGAACAGGGCTAACTGCTGGCTATTCCATGTTTAGAACTCACCCCCTAATTAAAAAATGTTGTTTATTGGTGAAACAGTTGATTATGTTAATGTAGCAGTTTTATTATCTCATTTATAAATTTCAAAATTGTATTCTCTTGTTATTTTTTCATTGTTCAAACAAATCAAAAATATCAGACAACTCGTATTTAAAAAAACGTTACTTTTGAACAATCAAGTTGTGCGATCATGCAGTGCGGGCCACACTGCCCATATAAGGCTTATCACGTGATTGACATTCCACAAAGAATTATGGGTATTGTTTGTCATGGGTATTGTTTTGCTGTTGTCATAAAAGTTTAAGTTGATGGTACCACCGCTAATATTAGCTGACTGGAGGAGCTGTACAAACTGTATTGGTTGAGCTATATGGCACGTTGCTTGACAGAGACGGTTGACGTGTGTCAACGTCACAAATGCTACGGGGCGCCGTGACCTGACGTGGAATGTCAACGTGGTCACTCGACAAGCATGTCTGAGGCAGAGCATTGTTCGCAGCGTTGTTCCTCTGTAAGATGGAGTTGTTATGTAGCTTTTCAACGACTGCTCATTTCTGTGACCAGTGACGGACATGATACCAAGGGCCCCAATCTCGGCTTCGGAAAGTTTGGTTGCTGCCGTGATAGGGATGCGCCATGTTGATTGATAGAAGCGAGATCAAAGGTTACCATGGACACGCGTTATTACGAGGGGGCAGCGGGGAAGAGCGGATAGCGTCATTCAATTGTTACGTCATGAAAAAACTATACCTTTATTGTCTGATAAAGTACTTTTTTTTCGATTGTTCTAACCGCTAGGCATCTTAGAATGCTGATTCTAGATCTAGTATTGTTCCCGTAAAGATCAAAGGCGCCGCCCACCCTTTATTTATGAAATAAAGTAGCCCTAACCATCATGTGTTTTGCAATAAAGTATAGTTTTGCCCTGAACTATTATAACGTCAACGCCCTAACCATCATGTGTTTTGCAATAAAGTATAGTTTTGCCCTGAACTATTATAGTTAAAGCATGAGGCCGAATGATGGTTAGGGCTACTTTATTACTTTTCTAGTAAGTCGATTTTTTACGCGTTTAAGTTATTTCTACTCCAAAATAAACATATTTTATAAATCACGTTCGGCCCCAAATTGAAAACCCTCGATCAGGGCCAAATCTTGTGACGTCATAACCGATTGTTATTGACGTCATGGGCCATTGTTTCGTGACGTCACATAAAAACTATACTTTATTGCGGAATTAAGGGTGGGCGGCGCCTTTGATCTTTACGGGAACAATACTAGAATCAGCATTCTAAGATGCCTAGCGGTTAGAACAATCGAAAAAAAAGTACTTTATCAGACAATAAAGGTATAGTTTTTACATGACGTAACAGTTGAATGACGCCATCCGCTCTTCCCCGCTGCCCCCTTGTTTATCACGCGTGTCCATGGTAACCCTTGGTCTCGGTTCTATCAATCAACATGGCGCATCCCTATCAACAAAACTTTCCGAAGACGGGGTTGGGGCCCTTGGTATCATGTCCGTCACTGGTCACAGAAATGAGCAGTCGTTCTACATAACAACTCCATCTTACAGGGGAACAACGCTGCGACCAATCATGCAATGCTCTGCCTCCGACATGCTTGTCGAGTGACCACGTTGACATTCCACGTCAGGTCACGGCGCCCCGTAGCATTTGTGACGTTGACACACGTCAACCGTCTCTGCCAAACAACGTGGCATATAGCTCAACCAATACAGTTTGTACTCCTTTTCATGGTGTACACAGTCAGCTAATATTAGCGGCGGTACCATCAACTTTTATGACAACAGCAAAAAAAGAATGATAGATCTCGATCAGCCACGCTTCCTGACAAACAATACCCATAATTCTTTGTGGAATGTCAATATCACGTGATAAGCCTTATATGGGCAGTGTGGCCCGCATTGCATGATCGCACAACTTGACTGTTCAAAAGTAACGTTTTATTAAACATGAGCTGTCTGATATTTTTGTTTTGTTTGAACAATGAAAAAATAACAAGAGAATAAAATTTTAAACTTTAAAAATGAGAAAATAAAACTCCTACATTTACATAATCAACTGTTTCACCAATAAACAATATTTTTTAAATAGGGGGTGAGTTCTAAACATGGAATAGCCAGCAGTTAGCCCTGTTCATGGATATATAATCTATGTTATTTTAACAATATTTGAATTTGAAATTATAAGAATGTTTATACTTCCCTGCAAATAAGTTTGGTATCTTAGAAAAGAAATAAAGTTCGCTCTACCCCAATGTGTTTTGTAATAAAGTATAGTTTTGCCCTGAACTATTACAACGTTAAAGCACTCGGACTACCGTCCTCGTGCTTTAACTATAATAGTTCAGGGCAAAACTATACTTTATTACAAAACACATTGAGGTAGAGCGAACTTTATTTCTTAAATAAAGTATAGTTTTTGAGTGACGTCAAGAAACAATGGCCCATGACGACATTAACAATTGGCTATGACGTCACTGGGTATGGCCCTGATCGAGGATTTTCAGTTTGCGGTCGGACATTATTTACAAAATATGTTTATATTTGGAGTAGAAATAACTAAAACGAGTTAAAATCGACATACTAGAAAAGTAATAGAGTAGCCCTAACCATCATGTGTTTTGCAATAAAGTATAGTTTTGCCCTGAACTATTATAACGTCAAACCATTCGGCCTTCGGCCTCATGCTTTAACTATAATAGTTCAGGGCAAAACTATACTTTATTGCAAAACACATGATGGTTAGAGCTACTTTATTTCTTAAATAAAGGGTGGGCGGCGCCTTTGATCTTTACCTGAACAATACAGATTGAATATCGTACGAGTTCTGCGGCATCCTCAAATTAAAAAATAGCCAGCTTTTGCAGAAGCTTTTCTAAAAAAAACACATGGAGTTATCTAGACTAACATTATAGTCCCCGAAAAAAAAAATTTCACTAAATTTTTTATTTTTTTGCTTTAGGGTCTGGATAACAGACTAGGAGTTATCATACGCTTGACGTATGTAGCGACCCGAAACGGCTCTCGACCCAAAGCAGGGAAATCAGTCCAAGTTACAGACGTAAACTTCTGCATAAGAAAGGCTTCTAAAGTCAAAGAAAAGGTGTCATGTGACCTCGTGATACAAGAAACATTATTTAAAATGTCTAGATTAAGAAATCAAATGCGTATATCAGTGTCCATTTATCCGTAACAATTATGCTGATTTCGTTTGAATACCATGGCATGTGAAAATGAAATACATACCATTTATATGTTTAATATTAATATGCATTTATTTATATGTGTAAGTATATAGATAGCATGTGTGTGTAAATAACATGCATAACATTTATACTTATAATTATATGCATGTCATTATATTTTAGGTAAAGAACATATGGTTGAAATAATGACCTCGGACTGTGAATATCTGTGATAACCATCGAGCGATCAAAGTCATTATTTCATATACACCACATTGCAATTGTTGAAAGTTATTTCCTTTCATAATAAGTTTTATGGTTAATCAAATGAAAAGAGTTCTAAAAGTTGGTGTAGTGGTTTAATGGTTGAGTAAACTCCATTCCTTAACATTTCTTCATTATCGTTTGCATACTCACGAGACACGCATTTCTCGTGCTGATTGAGAGTGTCCTGACTTGGTTGTCAGACAATTCTAAACTAGTAACTTCTACTAACTAACTGTGTTGAGTGAGTTTAAAAAATTCTAACATTTTTAATTAAAATGAAATATGTCCAAAACAAATTGTCAAAAAGTCACAGAAAATCTGTTTAATGTCTCAGGATATTCCTAAATTAAACCGACATTCAGTCTTTGAACTGTATCAGTCTGTAACAAACAAATTTACTTGAAGCTGCGAGGATGTTGTTCATTTCACCTTGAATGAATTTCATGTCCAAACTCTCGATGCAGCACAACTTTGTAAGCACGTGGTGTTCAAAGAAGTGGGGAAATAAGAGCTGTGTCCTGCTTCAAAAAATGTTTTATCTGTGTTTTATGGTATTCTCAGGACGAATTTAAGGTGGGTTTTATCGTAAAGTATCATTAGCTCTTTCAAGTGTGCTCCTTGCAGTTTTGTGAATAGGATTGTACATTAAATTATTATTGGGGGTAACAATTGACATTATTATATGATGGACGAGTGATCTGTTTTCTGATTGGCCGAGGCAGCTGGTCATCGACAGTGATCAAACCTTATGTTGACCGCGGGAATCGTCACGCGAGGTTAACATAACAATCCGATGACCTGGAGCTAAAAATAGATCGCCACTACGAGGAGCGCCGTAAAGAGTTGCTTCCAAAAAACTTAAAATAATTGAATAGTTTTCAGAATACCTTAATCTTTCATAAATCATATAATAAAACAGTTGTTGACTTCAGCTATCGGTGAATCCAATGGTTTATTGACCTCGGAAACTTATGTTCACCTCGGCTGTCGCCTCGGTGAACATAACTATTCCGAGGTCAATAAACCATTGGATTCACCTCAACTGAAGTCAATAATTGTATAATAATAATTTTTTATTTTTTTTGCGTCACGGCAAGGTCTGAGGCGAAAGCCGAAGACCTGCGGTATCGGGCCGAGGCAACCGTTCATGTATTGTCGTCCATGTTTGCTATATGATAATCAACCCATGGTGGTTATTTGATAATCAAACCACGGGTTGGTTAGTCCAGGATAACGACCTAGATATCACCATTGATAACCACACCACATGGTGGATATACATGTTTATTGTTTACACACACACGAACGCGGATATGCAAGTACATGTACGTGTAGGGATTGGTTGTTTCGATCACTTTTTACTATATTTTGTTCTTCTTTAAGTTTGAATAAAGGCTTATGCTTTAGAAGCCAACTTTACCTAACACAGGTTTACAAACATAAATATTACCAAAAATAAATAATTAATTAAACCACACAAAAAATAATAATAGAATAATGCCACAGAGAGCAATCAATTATGATCTTACCTTCTAAAGAGAATTTTTTTTAAAACCAAAATACGTGTTTCACGATCTGATTCTAATGTTAGTATGGTATGATTATAGAATGAATACTTGGTAACCGTAAAACGTAAGACACACTGATTTGTCGTTACCAGGATGATTCAGTTCACAGCAAGACACGTTACCAACATACAGACTTGATGTTCAATAAATAGAATTAACATTTCTTTTTAAATAAAATCAATTCTGAAGAAAGAATCATTGGTATAAAAATTTCTTTTCGTTGAAATTTCTGCATTGTTAAAAGTTGAAAGTTGCATAGATAAGTATTTTCATAAACTAGAATTTGAGCGCGACGAAACAACGAGTCTCATTTACAACCGATCTTGCAAAAATACCTCGTCGTTATCGATATCCTTCATAACCCAATCATTTTGGAAAGAGGTCAAAAATTGGATTACCCAAAATGGTATATTGCAGACTTTAGATTTAACAAAATCTTTGGTTTGGTTTGGATTCAATGGAATTAATCCATTGCTAGTTCATGTTTTTTAAAGCTAAAAGATGTATTTTTTTTTCAACATTGAAGAAATTAAATCAAAAATTTTTGTATACAAATTTTGAAAGATATTTCCATTGTTGAAAAATTCATATCCAAAGGAAATGATAATTTTGCTCAGTTTACAGATAAGTGGTTCCCACTATTTCCAATATTTGATCAATAATCGTTCCTATATGGTCTGTCCATATCTTTGCCATATCTCCTTCACATAGAAACTCATCACATTATTTATATAATGTACTAAGCTATGATATATCTGATATATCAGGTACAATTTACATATGTAATGTATATGATTATTATAATAGTATACTACTACTTGTATCAAACTAGGGAACCAATTAAAAAAAAAACAAACAAAAAAAAAACCCCATATCCTTCATCTGCCGTTTACAAATTCTTGTGTCATGCTCTTTTGAAGTTACCAGCATCCAAGAGCGATTTTAGAATTGCTAATATTTCAAGACGTGAACTAATGTGTCTTGATACGCCAGATTTTCATAAAATGAGCCGCAGTTGAAATATGTTCTGATCCAACCTTAAAAAAAACTGTCGAGCTAAATTTAGTATAATTACTTGTGCGTGGATATATAAATGCATCACTTTTTTATGCAAATGTTACAAGCAAGTTCACTATAGTAAGTAAGCATTTTGATATGAAATTGGATTTAGTTATACAAGGCGGCACATATTTCAAAGTATTTTTCTACAACAAAAAGATAAATCAAGTATCAAAAACGGTGGATATTTTTAAAAGATTGAAGTATTAAAAATTTTGAATTGACATTGCTTGCGATTATTATACTTTCTTTAACCTTTAGATGAACTATGTATTAAACAATGACAGATAATATTTCAATAACATTAAAGTATTAAATGTTTTGATTTGATATTGAGTTCCGTTTATAACACTCTAACTTGGTTACCATCATTGATAGCTAAGTGGTTGCCAGATACTGTAAATCGAAGCAATGAATTGTGTTTTCCCCAGATTGACGCATCCCTTTTATACTCTCCACGATTGAGAAATGCAAAATTATAATCACATTTCATAGTAACCCGCTCCTCTTCACAGACGTAGAGTTGAGATTTTAGGAACGCTTCATAAAACAAAGCATACACTCTAAATTAATTTAGATCGACAGTTCTATATTTTTTAGGACATAATATACAACTGTTGAGCTAAATTGATTTAAATTGAGTCTGAATAAACCATCAAATCTTAAATTGCAAGGTGGACTTTCAGATACAATCATGAATATAGTCGACCCATCAACCGAAACTTTTACGATCGCTTCTTGTTACCAGTACATTATCATGAAACTTTTGTCGGTAAAAGATTTACATAAAAGACTAAATTTTAGTCGGTGAAAAAATGCAAACATTTAATTTTAAACAAGAAAAGAGCTGTTTAGTCTTAGAATTTAACATTCTAAAGACCAAGTGGTCTAAACTTCGTATAATATAGTGAAGATTTGTTTTAGTCTTTCAGGATCTGTAAGACAAACTAATAACAGAACTAGGGATAGGTTATGAGTTATTAAAATTTGTTTCATCTTTCTGTTTATTCGCTTTCTTTAAACATGTCTTAATTATTCTTCACAGCTATAAACTGTCTTTATATCTTACTCAAGTTTATAGAGCTTTTTCTTATACCCTTTGTCATTGTTACGGATTGTCCTTATTTTCTCCGTGTTTTCACGAATGAAGAAAGATTGTGCATAAAAAGATCAAACGTGGAAAGTTTAGAAGTCATTTCAAGGATACTTGAAAGTTTCATGCCTTGAAAGATAGATATTGATACATGATGAACAATATAATTTTGCGAATGTAAAAACATAGGTCGAGAAATCATGCATGTTTATCCTCAGTCGAAGCGATTTACTTAAATTCAAACATTATATTAAGATTTAAATATTGTCATCAGATGAAAATCCATTCATTACCATCAATTCTTTGAAATTTTAATTATGTCTTCAGCTGATACGAAGTACACAAAAATATAGCATAACACTTGTCCTCTTGAAACAAATGACACATTTAGATTTGTTAATTTTGATAAAAACAACTTTCATTTGAACTTTCACAGAATGTATAGGGATATGTATGGCTTTATTGTATTGGCGAATTACATAATTTAATGGTTCGAACATTCCATTGGTAACATTTCAATTCTCAGTTCTACGTTCAATTGTGTTTAAATTTTTTTTAATTTGTTCATTATTTCATCTGTTTTTATAGTTCATAAACATACCTCTAGAAATAAGTAACGTATTAATGGGGCAGTAACACGTTTTTTTGATAATTGTATATTTTAGATTTTCACTGATAATTGCAAGTTAATGCTTAATGTATTATTTTTACAGTGGCAATATCTCACTACACAAGCCAATCACTCATAGTCAGTGGGCAACGCCTGAAGATTTACATAAATTCCATTAAGGGGCCATTTTGTGTGAACACCTTTAATTCATTTTGTGTAAGAAAAGAGAATCGCATGGTTGAACTTTGCGTTATATATTTGAATAATTACTGCTTCATTTAGTTTAAATACATTGTCTTTCAATTGGAATCATTGCTTATATTCCCCCTATAAACGTGGTACTGTCCCTTTAATGGAATCATTATCAGCGCTTCGTCTGATGAATTTTCCATATCTGTCTTTTTAGAAGAGGCAATTAAAGACATCTATCTGTCCGCTTGAATGTTGAGCGTTACGGGAAACAAAAATGCTGTATCATACTAATTTGTCGTAAAAAGGTTAAGAAATAACTAATTAGTTGATAGAATATAAGGTTTGTAACATCTCACAATAAAAATTACCAGTTATGAAATTGTTACGCCTTAGAAATGCATTCATCGCTCGTTGTTCATCGCTCGATCGTTGCTTAGGTGATTTGTTATTAATTTTGAGTGGTGCGCTCTATTCTTTGTCAAATTGTTAAATCTTTACCAACTGAAGTGTTATCCTCACTTACATATAAGAAATGATGTATGCAAAAATCATATCATGAAGATACATCTTTATAAACGGGAAAGTCCTCTTAAAAAATATTTTTAACAAAAATACCCCAATAGGATTGTCCATACAAACAAGAGGTGCATGAAATAAACACGTTGAATTGTCTTATCAAATACTTAGTCCAAGCGAATGAAATTTCTATCATGAAATCACTATTGGGAACGTTTAAGTTGGATTAAAATGCTTTTGAAGAGGCGCGTCGCCCGTATATGAAAATAACGTAGTTCCTCTAATAATCGCCCGGCGTATATTTTTCAGCACTCCTTTCCCAGTGCACTTATTGGGGTCCCGGCGCCTTTGGAAGGGTAGGATTTTTTTCTTAACTCCCGTTGATCCCGGCAAACCCGGCGCTTATTAGGGGAAATACGGTGCATTATGCGTTTAACATACATTGAGCTAAAGTGTTTTGTCAAGGTTGAGTTGCATTTATCATAACCTTGAGTTCTTTTAAACTCCGGCTATGGATTAGCAAAGTAGAACACGCAAAGTATCCTTCATCTACATGTAGGTCAAGTTTCGTCATTCATGAATGAACGTTTTTATATGGCAAAAATGTAAACGACTTCGCAGAGCGTAGCCCAGTGGCGTAAAAGAACACTCGAAAGCGGTTCTCTCCCCTTGATCATACTCAGACTTATTCGATGAGGAACGCCGATTGATAACATAATATCTTATTTAAAAGAAATGAGCTTATTGAAAAAGGTGTGTCATTATTAAACAGAGTTTAGAAATTAAAATCTTTTGAGCATGATATCTAATTAAAATTATTTAGAGCCTAAGGAGGCGGGTCATTCTTGAACAGATTTGGATAAATGGGAGGAGCTTATTGAAAATAGGCGTGTCGTGTTTGATCAGGATGTCTAAATTGAAAGAAATGGGAGGAGCTAATTGAAAAAAAGGCGTATCATTCCTACACACGTAGGAACTTGGGTTCAATGATTTTTATTGGATTTTGATCCTCTCTTTAAAGTAAAACATATGCCTCACACCTGTTCTAATAATTTCCCAATGATTCGTCTTGTAACACTGGATCTTTCAAATTTAATTTCACCTTCAGCATTCAACACAAAGCTGTTTAAAATCATATAAAAAATTACAAATAGAAAAATGAAATTATTGCCTAATTGAAACATAAATTGAATTAAATATCTTTTAATACTAATAAAAAAAATAGCAATATACCCGAAAGAGTTGTGAACTCTTACGCCTGATTTTTATTATCATTATAAAATTACTTTTAAGGTAAATGTATTTTTTAATGAAAACCGAGGTACATTTAATACAGAATCTACAAGTATATGCAAGTCATTAAAGACGCAATGTCTGTTGTTGAATTTGATACATTGTACTATAAGTGCAAGCAGATCACTATCATCGTGTTTATCTTCAAGAATCATGATTGTGTAGAATAAAAAATAAAAAATAAACGTATTTTTTTATGAAAATCGAGTTACAGAATCTATATCATGATTGTGTAGAATAAGAAATAAAAAATAAATGTATTTTTTGATGAAAACCGAGGTACATTTAATACAGAATCTACAAGTATGTGCAAGTCATTAAAAACGTAATAGCTGTAGTTGAATTTGATACATTGTACTTTAAGTGCAAGCAGATCACTATCATCATGTTTATCTTCAAGAATCATGATTGTGTAGTATATAAATTAAAAATTAAATGTACCTTTTTTATGAAAACCGAGGTACAGAATCTACAAGTATATGCAAGTCATAAAAGACGTAATGTCTGTTGTTGAATTTGATACATTGTACTTTAAGTGCAAGCAGACCACGATCATCATGTTTATCTTCAAGAATCATGATTGTGTAGAATAAGAAATAAAAAATAAAAGAATTTGGGGCGGGAAGGCTACTTCCCATCGAGTGCACATAAACATCGACATATAATCTTTACACGTCACTCCCTTTCTTAATTGCTTCCATTTTCGTCAACAGGTGAGATGTTCAGGTTCACTCGGTTAAATCGGGTTGAATTGGCTAGGGTGAGAGTTCAAGGCAACGCAACTCGCACTTCAATGACTGAAACAGGCAAATTGTTATGCTGATAATTATCGTCCTTAGGCATTTTTTTACTTGGGAGGTTTCAGCAGAACCCCTCCCCCCTATTACGTCTTTAAAACTTAAAGAGCAAGTTTCTAAATTGCCAATTTAGACAGTCTGAAAGGAAGATATCTTTATGAGAAAACTAATATCGTTTTCCCTTGTAGCTAGGCATAATTATGTATCTATTTATATTAATGTCTTATCACGATATAGTTGAGTTATTGCACTAGAGTATTGAGTCATTTTTTAAATGATATTTTCACGTGTGACCATCAAACGACCTTGGACTTCCTATACAAGCCCTGGTATAGTCTGTTCTAAATACAGACACGTTTTAATCACACCTATTATTACCTGGCTCCCGTGTTATACAAGTGCTTGGTTGAAAGTACAGTGTATTGCAATACAGAAACAACATGATACGAATCGGTACACACTTATGAAGTTATTACATGTATTGAACGTTTAAAAATGAACAATTTCCATGTAAAACTGCACAATAACACAACTTAATAAACTGGCGTCACAGTGTTACTGTGGTGACGGGCTATTCCTAGCGGCCGCTCGGCGTGAAAATGACCCTTTTCGGACGTAATTACAATGGTAAAACCATATAATAAATAAAATATCCGTCAATTCTTGACTAATACCATGTTTATCGCATCTCGTGAGGTAGAAAAGTTATATATTTTCACTCGAGGCTGCGCCACTAGTGAAAATATAACCTTTCTACCTCACTCGATGAGATATAGAGGATATCTGTCTTTTCTTGACTAATACCATGTTTATCTCATCGAGTGAGGTAGAAAGGTTATATTTTCACGAGTGGCGCAGCCGCGAGTGAAAATATTTAACTTTTCTACCTCACGAAATGAGATAAACATGGTATTTGTCAAGAATTGACAGATATTCTATTTATCATATGATGAAAGCCTTCTAATTACGTAAAAAAAGGCCAATTTTATGTTGAGCGGCCGCTTAGAAGAGCCCGTCACCGCGGTAACAGTGTGACGTCATAGGAGAATTCATGACGTCAAACCATTGTTACATGACGTCAAACTCTTGAACTTGACATCACTAGAGTGGTGATAAAGTTTATCACCACTCAGTAGAGTGACGATAAAGATTATCGCCACTGTAGCCAGATAGAGGGTTTATTTCACTGATAGAACAGAGTATCTCACCTTCAATCATATAATAAAAACATGTATTAGTCAAGAAAAGACAGATATCCTCTATTTATTATATGATTGAAGGTGAGATACTCTGTTCTATCAGTGAAATAAACCCTCTATCTGGCTACAGTGGCGATAACCTTTATCGTCACTCTACTGAGTGGTAATAAACTTTTTATTATATGCTAAGCGGTGAGAGACTGAGTTTTATTATATGACAAGCGGTGAGAGACTGAGTTTTCTCTGACTTGAAAAAATACCATGTTTTCCCTTGTAGCTAGGCATAATTATGTATCTATTTATATAAATGTCTTATCACATTATCTCGTGAGGTAGAAAAGTTATTATCTCGTGAGGTAGAAAAGTTATATATTTTCACTCGTGGCTGCGCCACTCGTGAAAATATAACATTTCTACCTCACTCGATGAGATAAACATGGTATTAGTCAAGAAAAGACAGATATCCTCTATTTCTCAGTTCTAGAAAAGTGTTCTCGCCACTGAGTGTGATATCACTTTTTCAAGTCAGTGAAAATATCACAGAGCGGATGACGTCATGTGTACAATGGTTTGACGTCACGTATACAATCAACACGACGTCATCGCCGTCGCTAAGTTACGATCAACAATGGTATGACGTCGCCAGAAAACTCTAGAGTCAAAGCCTTTTGGACATAAATTACCACATTTTCGATCACAGAGGCATATAATAAACAGAATATCTTTTGTTTTGAGTGTGATATCACTTATCTCTCATCTCGTGACGGGGTAAAGACCATATTTTCACTCGTGACTGCGCCACTCGTGAAAATACTGGCTCTACCCCGTCACTCGATGAGAGATAAGTGATATCACACTCAAAACAAAAGATATCCTCTATTTCTCAGTTCAAGAAAAGTGTTCTCGTCACTGAGTGTGATATCACGTTTTCAAGTCAGTGAAAATATCACAGAGGGGATGACGTCATGTGTACAATGGTTTGACGTCACTTCTACAATCAACGCGACGTCATCGCCGTCGCTAAGTTACGATCAACAATGGTATTACGTCGCCAGAAAACTCTCGAGTCAAGACCTTTTGGACATAAATTACCACAGTTTCGACCACAGAGGCAAAAGGCAAAAAGGTAAAGCCTATATTTCCACTCGTGAAAATACTGGCTCTACCTCGTCACTCCATGAGAGATAAGTGATATCACACCCAAAACAAAAGATATCCTCTATATCACCACTCTAGTGACGTCAAGTTCAAGAGTTTGACGTCATGTAACAATGGTCTGACGTCATGAATTCTCCTATGACGTCACACTGTTACCGCGGGGACGGTTTCTTCCAAGCGGCCGCTCAACATGAAATTGGCCTTTTTTGACGTAATTAGAAGGATTTCATCATATGATAAATAGAATATCTGTCAATTCTTGACAAATACCATGTTTATCTCATCTCGTGAGGTAGAAAAGTTAAATATTTTCACTCGTGGCTGCGCCACTCGTGAAAATAATACCTTTCTACCTCACTCGATGAGATAAACATGGTATTAGTCAAGAAAAGACAGATATCCTCTATATATTGCGATACAGAAAAACGTATTGCAATAAGTATTGCGCTATATTGCGATACAGAAAAGCGTTTTGCAATAAGCAAGACAAGTATTGCGATATATTGCGATAGAGAAAAGCGTTTTGCAATAAGTATTGCGATATATTGCGATACAGAAAAGCTTATTGCAATAAATATTGCGATATATTGCGATACAGAAAAGCGTTTTGCAATAAGTATAGCGATATATTGCGATACAGAAAAGCGTTTTGCAATAAATATTGCGATATATTGCGATAGAGAAAAGCTTATTGCAATAAGTATTGCGATATATTGCGATACAGAAAAGCGTTTTGCAATAAATATTGCGATATATTGCGATAGAGAAAAGCTAATTGCAATAAGTATTGCGATATATTGCGATAGAGAAAAGCTTATTGCAATATATTGCGATACAGAAAAACGTTTTGCAACACAATATCACAGTTTGTTAGAAACAACATCCGGCCGAACGGCCTATGAGACACAAGTTGACATGTATGGTGTATATTGTTACAATAAAATATTAAAGTTTAATATTTAAAAAAAGTACAATAAATCGGGTAAAATGTTTTATGGTGGTATGAAATCTCTTCGTCGTTGAAACATTAAATTAATTAGTGCAGAGAGAGGAGTAACAAACTGGCTATTAACTAAATAACACAGCTGTTCAACTGTTGAACGATTACAAAAGAGGGATCTGCATCACTTAGTGTTTTCCATAAATCATATTTTAGATCAGAATAAAACTTAAAATTAATCAAAACATGAATTTCATCTTCGATGGGTTTTAAGTTACAATATTTACAAATTCTATCAGATAAAGGGGCAACTGGTTTTGAAAATCTGCCAACCTCAATATGCAAAGGTAAAACACCACAACGAAATTTACTGTGAACACTAAGAATTTACCTGTTTTTAATAGAAATTACGTAGCTCAGTTTTAAATAATCGATATGTACGAAGCATTTTACCATTTAAAACACCCTTATCGTTCCAAATATCTTTCAACCAATCATAACAATCCCAAGAAATTAACCACCGTTTAGAAATGTTAAAGTCAATATTAGAAATATTTGATAAATTTAAAGAGTGGTGCGGGGGATGATAACCAACCCCGTCTAGATCCCCCTCCCACACCATCTACCCTTAAAAACCATCCCCGTCTAGATCCCCCTCCCACACATCCTACCCTTAAAAAACCGCCAAACTGAAATAACCAAAGGCTTATCTTATATTTTCCTCCCCCTGAAATATGGAGTAAAAATGACTTTTTCTTAAAGATAAAGGACGTGAAGGTAACCCCCCCCCTCCCCCTCCCACACCGACCCTACGCCTACTCATTGGACATTCCTCTTAAGTCGTGGACTATCTACCTCAGATGCGCTGAAATGCTTGGAACTTGCCTGTCTCAACGTCGTGAATTCGTTGACGAGAGTATTTTTCAGAACTATTTACCTCATAGCCATAAGATGTTTGTTGATGCGTGCCATACTTTAAGAAGTACAAGTTATGATAAAAGGGGGAAGATTGTACAGAGGATATGATTGATAGATACGTTGAAAAAACAAGTCCTAAAATGTCGTATCCTTTGATGACACTCACATCATAAATGATATCTGAATTTTTTTTTGCATTTTATTCAAATTTCTTTTCATCTATTTCTGCCCCTCAATTCAATGATGTCTCTCAAGATATCTACAAAATCTATATAACGTAGGCATATTCTGCACATTCTGTGCAAAATGAGTCACCAGTTTATCAAACGAATAATGAATAGAAAAAGTATATTTTTTCAAAGTGTTATGACATATGAGGGAACAAAAAGAATCACTTATCAATCATTTGAGATTTTATGGAAGGCAAATTTGAATAGCAGACAGACAGGCAGACAGATTTTATTCAGTATAGGACTTTAGGCCCAAAATTCACAACATTCAGGGTTAACAAATCCCTGCGCATTTCTATTTACTTACGTGTACAAACAATCTCATTCAAATCAGATCGAAACTTTCCCTCCTATACATGTAGCGACGTAGGAGTGAAAGTTTCGATCTGATTTGAATGAGATTGGGGCACACACAAATAAACATGACAATATTGCAAGAGCGTTACAATTTTAATTTCAGATACTATGTATAAAGTTGTTTTACCTTTTGAGCTTTTAAATAAAAAGATGGAAAGGTAACATGTCATAATTGACTGAAAAGAGATGAAAGTTTCCATTTAAATTCTTATAAAAAAATGTAAAAGCGGACTTGTTTAGTAGAAGCACCATGACACGTTTCTCGTGTTCAAACTGACCATATAAGGGCAGAAGAAGACGTACATACACTGACTTTAAATTCAGGACTACCCTTATTCTCCATAATGTACCTGCAATAACCAATAACGAAACGGTGAAGGCGTCTCAAGGCATTGAGAGATATCAGAAATGGAATTGAATATCAGAAAAATCAAAATATTGATAGTTGAAAACGACTGAAATAGGAATGTGTGGATCTTTTGAAGAACCCATAATCTCTTAAAGGGGGTCTGCAACCCGAATTTTTAACTTCCAGAGTTTTATTAGCAGGGCCCCAAAAGAGTCGAAAATACTCGGTAGGGACGAACTCGTTTGGTTACTAACCGCTTACAGCTGACAGTCAGTACCAAGTCTGTGTCATGTGACCCCCCTTACCGGTCTGGACGCTCTCATTAACGACGGTCAATTTGGTTTCACGAGCTAGGTTGTTGATTCCCTCTAACTGAGAAAAATAGACGAAATATTCGTTAATTAGATATGCCTGTAAATATACCGTCCTGATTTACATAGTATGGACATTGCGGCTGCCGTTTATGGTTTTCAGGCTCTAAGAAAAATTTTGATATTGCCGATATCGTAATTTCATGCTATTTAAATGAATATGAATATTTCATTTAATTATGATATTTAATTTGGTAGATTTGTAATCATAAGTAATATCGATATATATCAATTATATGTTTATGAATTATGTTTACGAAATATTAGTGTTCGTCAGTGCCTTAAGATTAATTCCAAACGATATTTTATTAACTTTTAACTTGATCAAATGAGCACTTCAATAAGAAAATATTTTGACAAAATTTCAAGTTGATAACTTTTTAGAGATACACGCCATATTGAGACAGTCAATAAAAAAATTTAATGTTACAAAGGATTTTAAATTTTGTGCATAATCCAAAGATTAAATTGACTTTGATCAAATTGAGCGATACTCATTTAAAGAAGATATCGAATGCAGAAACTACTGGTGAATATTTGACACAATTAACATTTTCATGACCCCCACGCACAAAACCGAACAAACCTGAATTCATTTCGCCAATTCCAGTGGAAACTGTTAAGAAATGTCATGGAAGGTCTTATGAAAAAATCAGAAGAATATTAATTATGCCATTTATATTCAATTCACACAGCAATGCCAAGGCGTAGCTTATTTCTGGATTTGTATTTTTGTGTCAAGTCGTTTAGCCGTACTAAATAGGAGGCAATTCTCACAAGGTTTGTAAATATTAAACAAATTTGATTTTTTATTGCTAGTTCTAATCCTACTCAGGGTGTGGATAAAGTCATAGTTCAATGACCACGTGATTCGGTTATCGATGTAAACTTAAATGTACGCCTTGTTTAATAATTAACCAATAAAACTTGTTTATAGGTCAATCGTAAAAGTCTAATGATTGACATAAAGGATTAGTGAAAGAGGTCACAGGGTTAGTATTGCGCCCACGCCCCCATAAGGTATTTGAAGGACCAGTCAGTTTGACATCATCGGACGGGGCGGGATTAACAAAAATACATCGCCTAATAGGGCGCATCTTGAGCCTACCATTGTTCGACAATACGAGGGTATGATTTAGTTGGAAACTAATAAAGGGGTAGATGGGGGTCACTGGGTGGCTTTCCAACCTTTTACTTACTTTTATGTCAGTAATTAACATATCATAGATAGGGAGGAATAATGCCCGAACTACACCTTCTACAAGGGATTGTTTATTTTAATAACTAAAAAAAATTTTGAAAATGCATTCAAAAGATAAACGCTTTGAAACATACCTGAAACCGACCTACCTAGAAAAAAGACAAGTTTGATGTCACGTGACAACACGGTTAAGGGAACACATGACGTCAACATGTAGAGAATTATATATTGTATGTTATATTTTAAAGCTACTGTTCTAGTATAAATAGTAAAGCTCAATTTCTTTATGGGATTGCCCTTCGAAGATTATTTCTAATAGACAATCAGCCTTAAGTATTTAAATATATTTGCGTCATTATCTAGGTAAGTAAGAGTATTGCATTCATTTACCAGTAACAATTGGTTTTATTATGGGTCGCGAAGACTCTTCACTGAATAAAACTGTCTATCTATCAATTATTGTATCAGAATTTCTGTTATGCATACGAAGTCAAAGAGCCGAATAACACAATGTCATAATGCCCCAAAAATCTTTTAACTTTTAACTGAAACAATTACACATTATTTATTATTTTTTTAAAACTGTCACAAAGGTATGCGACACAAATATTGAATAATAACTCTTTATCGAGATAATAATTTGTGTCATGCACAAAGCTAGATTCTAAAAACGTAAAGTACATTTTCTTCTGTAGCGTATTGGGCTTTAGACCGAAACTTCTGTCGCCGAATGCTGCATCCTCGCATAGCGAGTCGCATACTTACGTACAATTACCAAAGAGCATACTGTGACATATCCATATTTCAATTATGGTAAAAAATAATAACTGTTGTATCCATTACTCTATATAAGGTATACATGAACACCAAACACAAATATATGGTTAATTAGGTTGAATGTTAGATTAAACGCGATTGTAAAGCTAACAAGGCTTGCCTACAATTGAGCAAGTTAGACGTTTGAGAAATATGTTAAAGACTGTAAATGTGTATAAGACTGATCTTGATTTTTGTAAAGAACGTTTTCATATATCTCTTAGTGACTTGAAGGTTCTAAAGAAAGAACATAACATTTATGTTTCAGTTTTCAAAGAACAGTTGATTAATAAGAAGTGGATTTTTCTTTCATGATTTTTGTTTATCATGCAATTATATTTTGTGACCACTCTTTATAATATTACAACATGTTTTATTTTTTTATAAAGAAGAAAAGGGGTTGAATTAGAATTGTTCTGATGTGGGAGAGTGATAAATATGAACTTTTTTCACAATGCGTGAAATGTATTAAGGAGACGTATTGATTTATTTTACATGAAAAAAAACGACGTGCAGTCGTTATCTAAGTAAATCAGAATATAATTTCTTTCTTTTCTGTGCAATAATTCCCGGCAATTGGCGAAGTCTTGCCAACAACCCACATAGCACTGAATCTAAGCAATAGACAAGCAACTGATATCAAATTTTCAAATTAATACGAGAACCATGTATCTTGAAATAAATTTACCTGTATGAACATTAAATTTTTTTTTATTTTATATTTTAAACTTGCATTCTGATTTATGATAAATGATAAAAATATATATTTTCACACTAACACAGTTTTTACCATCATGACCTATCATTTACTCGATAACCTTTAAACACCTGGCTGCTTGAACGAACCATTAAACCTTTTTGCATTACATTAGTCATTTCTTGTTCATGTGTACCTTTTCCCCAGAACCTTAATTTGTATTATGCATGAATGTAGTCGAGACGTGCCCACGTTTTATATGTATGTGTTGGATATAAACTCAAAGAGTTTGTTGGGCTGTGACCATCTTTATGCTTGGTCAACCACATTAACTTCATCATGCGTAGTCATTATGTTAAACAGCAATTTATGCTGGCTTTTTGGAGCAAATCGCCCTATTAAGACAGTTTTCAGCATCTTACCTGTATTTTGCTGTATTTAATGCACGGAAATATTCACCTGAATCGAAGTTTAAAATGTATACGTTAAATTGAAGAGAGATTTACAAGTGTATTTGATGGTGGATTGTTTTTTCTCTTTTATTTTAAAGTCATGACAAGCGACACAAACAGAAGCCGTTTTCTGTAAATGTCAGGTGCAGCGATGCTCAGAGTACATGTACACTCCTTACCAAAAGTTTTGTCAATGTCAACTCCGATACAATAAATTCAGATCATCAGCTCCAAAGTACTAATACTGACGGTGATCATTAGTTTTATATCGACTCCCACAGTTCATAAATGTCATATTCTTCGGCTTTACCTACATAATCCGCCGTTTATAAATATTTTCAAGTTATTCGAAAGCTATAAAAATTCTTCTTATTTTCAATTAGTTTTATTTTTAAAGTTTTATGAAGACATATATTATGGGAAGAGCTAATGGTAGAAATGTGTAGGTCAATATTTTCATTAACGATTTCCAGAACACGTTTTCTAACAAGAAAGTCTTTCTAAACCTTGTGACATGCATAGCGTTTAATTCATAAAAAATTTCCATTGTTATCTCATTAGAGTGAAATCCTAATCATGGATTAAGTAATCGTGATTCGTGTTTGTTCATTACAGAAAAATACGAAAGAGATTTCACATGTCTTCGTTCACTGGCTCACATGTACTGATTAAATTACGAATAATTTAGTCTATTAGACTACTTACCATTTGCTTACTGATGTCCTATAATCTAACTAATTAATTAAAGAAGATTCATCATAACTCATAACTCATTCAGCAAAGCCTTAAGAATAAGATATGATTTAACGTACAGAAATTACTTCTGAAATCCACCGTTATCAAGATTAAAGAAAACCATAGACTCTTTGAGCTTTATTTAAGAATCGAGAACCGGATAACGAAGGGCTTATTAATAATGTATCGCTATTTGTTTACTTCTTCACAGTGAAACAGTTCATCATTGGAATTGCATATTATTTTATACATAAATATATGTGCATGTTCCTATATATATATGCCATGTTGTTGAAACTCAGTCCGTACTGTTGAAAAGAGGTGTAAACAAGTCGAACTGCAACTCTTCCAGTCATCATTTAAATGAAACCTACAGCAAGAGTCATCTGCAGTATTTCATTTTTCATACCTACATTTACTTCACTTAGACCCTATTTAATCTTTATACTTATCTAATATATAGCATACTTATGTGTTATTCAATATTATTTAATAAATTTTCAATTCGTTATTTAAGCATTTATGAGCATATCAAGATACATTGACTTCTTCACAGTAAAACTTAAGCTCTATTGACAAATGGTATATTTCAAAACAAACAATGGCAAACTTAGGATGTTCCATTTCACTATCAATCGTCACAATGATATATTGTAAGCATTGCCAACTTACTGGATTTGGTTCTAAATCGTCATCATTTACGAATGAAAATGACATTTTATTGCAAAATCTAATGTCTATGTCTAAAGATTGCTATCTACAATATGAAGTAGAGATGAAAATAAGTTTCAACGTCAGCGATGCTTTGCATTTGCAATACTAAACTACAAAATGTCATGTCCCTCTCTTTGTTTTGCAAACATTCTCATTTTTCAATCGTCCTGATGAAGTTTCCTCTCCAATGTATGAACGTTTGCATGCTTTTCTATGAATGATGGTTTAATAAATATGTCCCCCATTTTGTTATCAGTCCCCTTATCTCTGATGTGAATTACTGTGATTACTACTGATGAATGAGTAACCCTTAAACGTCGTTGTTTTAAAAATATATTGATATACTGATTCTGGCCTTATTTATGTGATTGCTTGATGCCATTCAGAGACGTGCCGCCTTAAACGTGGCTTCCAAATGAACATACGGAAGAAGCTGCACAGCACTTCTAAATATCGGTGCCACCCAGGACACCACTTCAAGACACCCTTTACAAGTTTGTTAAGGGCTAGTAGCAATGTTTTTAGGTAAGGGTGGCCATCTCATTAAACCAAAAAAGCAATCTTACAATTACCATTTTGCAAAACAATGATTTTGTACGTGGCTACTCGGAGTCGAATCCAACCAGTCACCTTAAAGGGGCAGTAGCACGTTTTTTGATAATTTTATATTTTAAAATTTTCACTGATATTTGTACGTTAATGCTAAATGTATTATTTTGATAGTGTTATAAATCTCATTACATCAACCAATCGGCCATAATCAGAGGACAAAGTATGAAGATTCACATAAAATCCATTGGCGGCCATTTTTTTGTGAACACCTTTAATTCATTTTCTGTAAGAATAAGGAATTGTATGGCTGAACTTTACATTATATATTTGAATTATTACTGCTCCATTTAGTTTAGACACATTGTCTTTTAATTGGAACCATTAATTTTCATTTTCCTGACATCACCTTATATTCCCCCTAAAAACGTGCTACTGCCCCTTTAAGTAAATGATTAAACGGTGTTCACACTATATATACATACACAATGGCCGACTGTAGTATTCACTTGATGATTGATAAATTCGTCTACAACTATAGGTTCAAATGATAGGGTATTGAGATGTTAATGTTGGCATGATTATATACATGCTTGGGACAATCGAAAGAAATCATATTTTATAAACGAGCTTCTTCACCTTGTAAGTGACAATTATTATATCATGAACATGTTTATGGGGGCCTTGATAAGTTAAATACTCCGAGCTCTGTTCCTTATTGATACCGACTAGGCTATCAGTAAATGTTTCCATGCCAGCAGGGTTTGTAACCACAGTTTGTATGTTCTCCAGCAATGATCTAGCGGCTACGTTGAAGAACATTGCTTTAAAGGCGCAGTAGCACGTTTATAGGGAGAATATAAGGTGATGTCAGAAAAAAAAAATTGGTTCCAATTGAAAGACAATGTCTTTAAACTAAATGAAGCAGTTATAAATCAAATGTGTAATGAAAAATTCAGCCATGCATGCGATTCCATTTTCTTACAAAAACTGAATTAAAGGTGTTCACACAAAATGGCCGCTAATGGACTTTATGTGAATCTTTATAATTTGTTCTCTGACTATGGATGATTGGTTTGTGTGATAATATTTTTGACACTATCAGAATAAAACATTTAGCATTAACATACAGTAATCAGTGAAAAATTGAAAATATTAAATTTTCAAACAACGTGCTACTGCCCCTTTAACTTTCTCCTATGAATCCATCTGACAGGGTTCCAAACTAATGAACATTTCCAACAAGACAAAAAGAGGACAAGAACATCACTTTGCTGCAAATATATGCATTTTTATTCCTTTGGAATGCAAAACAAATCAAATATTGTCTTAAGTGAACATCACACGTACATATATATACAACTTACAAAACAAATTTAAAACAAAGGAATAGTTAACATCTTAAATTACATTACTGTTACATAACTGTTATGTCTTCTCAATCGTGTCATGTTGATAACCTCACCATTCTACTGTTAATGCTTATTTTAATGCTTATTTTAAATAACATCATTTAAAAGCAAAGATAAAATATTTCCGTTCTATGAATTTCGTATTTATTTCATGATGACTGTTCCTAAACTCTGTTAATGAACATTCAATTTCAACCTAAATATCTATTTTCACTAGAAAATTCATAAATAATGTTTAAACTTTGTCCTGATAGCTATCAAATCGCAAAACAAGAAAGTTCCTAGTAAAAGACCGGTGAACTCTTCCTCTGCCTCTTTCCTCGACTGTAGGCGATGGCGGCGGCAATAGCAATTACACCAAGGAGGAGACAACCCCCGACACTAGCCCCCACCACTAGGGGGAGCTGTATCTTGCTGTCTTCCTGTACAGCCGCTAAAGAACCTGTAGTGGAATAGTGAATATCGGCACTGTAAATTGTTGTTGAATAGTTAATACAAGCAATTTACATTGTTCGTAAAATAGTTAACATCAGCATTGCAAATTGTTTGTAATATCAGCAATGTAAATTGTTTGTTGAATAGTTAATATCAGCGCTGTAAATTCTTTGTTGAATAGTTCATATCAGCGATGTAAATTCTTTGTTGAATAGTTCATATCAGCGATTTAAATTCTTTGTTGAAAAGTTAAATTCAGCGCTGTAAATTCTTTTTTGAATAGTTAATATCAGCACTGTAAATTGTTTGTTGAATAGTTAATATCAGCGGTGTAAATTGTTTGTTGAATAGTTAATATCAGCGCTGTCACTGTAAATTGTTTGTTGAATAGTTAATATCAGCGCTGTAAATTGTTTGTTGAATAGTTAATATCAGCGCTGTAAATTATTTGTTGAATAGTTAATATCAGCGCTGTAAATTGTTTGTTGAATAGTTAACATCAGCGCTGTAAATTGTTTGTTGAATAGTAACTGTTGTAAATTGCAATCTACTTTACGGAACTCTCAAATGGTTTATGACATTGTATTCACTCCTGATCTGCTTAACGGACTCTAAGGTGCAAAAACACTGTATTCCCTCTCTATGGACGCTTAAGGGCAGTAACATTGTATACCCCCTGGGTCTGCTTTACGGAACTCTATTAAGGATAAACATCCTATTTCATTTGCAACTGTTTTATGGAACTCTCAAATGGTTGAAACATTGTATTCCCACTGGGTCTGCTTGACAATAATATTGTATTATCTCTGGCCTTTTGTAACAACTCTCTTAAGGTTAATAGCATTGTATATCCTCCGGATCTGCGTTATGGAACTCCCTAAAATGCGCGCTTATAGAAGGTTGTAAACACTGCTTAGCCTCCGTCAGGAGAAGGGACACCTACCTGTGTTGGGTGTCTCTGTTTCAGGGTCTGTGGCGGCGGCAGGAGAAGCTTCTATCTCGACCACAACCTCCTCAAAGCCCTCCTCCTCCCCATTTGCCGCCTCTCTCCTCCTCCTTGTTGTCTCGCTTTCCAAACATCCAAGCTGTAACCACAAGAGAGTTCATGGAATTCTTCTTAGAGACTAAACTCTTGATTACCGATTTAAAGATATTCAGAATAGCAATCATGTTTAAAAATGTCCCGTTTTGGACAAGTTATCATGTCCTATGTAAGGAAAAATTGAAACTGAAATTGAAAATGTTCTCTTAAAGTTTCTAATTAGACAAGCGGGAAGTGACTAAGGCAAGAACAGAATATAATAGAGCAGTTTTAAAGATGGCTTATATTGTAGATTTGCTTTTGTTAATTGTTCTGTATATGGGGACATTGATAAGTTTTGTCTTAATGTTCAAATCCAAATATTAGAAAAACTGTTCCTTTCCATCAATTGTAATGCATAGCCACAATAGTGTTGTAGGCTTTAACCTGCAACAATACTAGAAGCCGCGATATAAGTGAAATACTCCTGGAAGCGGCGATAAACCCCACATCACCTCACCTCACCTCACCTCAATCAATTGTTAATGTTTTCATATGTTTTAAACTGATCCTCAGCATTTCTACCTTGAACTCAAAAGAGAATAAACATTGAAGTTTATACTGACCCTCTGACACTCGACTGATGGTGGGTAGACTGAGTAGGCCACACCCAGCGCCATCTTGACGGTGTCCAACTCTCTATCCTCCTCGAAGATGACAGGGGTGAGGATGAAACACATTGTCTTGTTAGTGGCTGGCTCCCAGTCGGGGGTACTCACGTACATAAAGTTGAACCCGGGGTTTACACACCTGAAACCATTCAAGGAGGTTCCATGCACACATGGGGTAATGTGAAACGTCGAGGTAAGAACTTATGGAATTGAGATGCACACATGCGATAAGATATAGGGTCGAATTAATATGCAAAAATGCGATAAAATATAGGGTCAAATTTATATGCAAACATGCGATAAGATAAAGGGTCGAATTTATATGCAAAAATGCGATAAGATATAGGGTCGAATTTATATGCAATGGAATTGAGATGCCAACATGGAATGATAAATGGAATTAAAACCAATTCAAAGGCATTCATTGCAAAAGGAGAATGATAAGGTGTACAGCCGAAATTAAACAAAACATGCTACTGACCCTTGATCATAATGCATGTTTATTACAAATATACTTATAAAAACGTTTCCTTGCGAATATGTCACATCTTCAGATTAATCTCATGTTTTTTAAAGGCCATGAAAATTTAAAAGATTAATCTAATTTATCTAAAGATAATATAAATGAATAACAAACATAATTTTTTTAAATTAGAAAATTATATGATGAAAGTTATTTTGTTACCCATTTTCGAAAATTGTTTCCTGTACAAAGTTGGGTTCCTCCCGTGCGTTCGTCAATGTAATATCTCTGATCACAATACAGCCCCAGAGAACCGCTGTAAATGAAACGAAAATGAAACATATGGGGCCTATTTGTATTAAGATAAACTAAGCCGTCTTCACTAACCTACTTAAACAAGTGTCTTATTAAATACATATTTACTGAGAAAACTTAAATGAACATAAATATTCTTAGCCAAGTGACTTTTAATGTTGATATACGATGTTGCATGTCAAACGTTTCTACGTTTATGTGAATAAGTCATTAACAGGAACCACAATCAGGTTAATATGTACTCAATAAAAACCCGAGAAAGTATGAAAATACTGAAATTTTATTTATTAATTTTTAATTCCATTTGAAAATACTGAAATTAATACATGTAATACTAGCTTATCTATTATTTCTACATTTTCAACGTATTTTTTCATAACAATATCACTAACTTATTATGATAAATATAAAAAAAATCGAATAAAATCTCATCCAGTCTCAGGGAACTTGGAACATAGCCAATCCCATCATTTTCTCGCCACCTTCTCGATAAAATTTCAACGAGAAAATGATTTGATTGGCTATGTCCCAAGTCGGGCCGTGCGAGCGAATCTAGCTTCTGAGCCCAGGGTACGGAATAGTGGAGTTAGCGTAACGTTCGTACACCGAGACAGGATGATAGAATCTACGAATACAGGAATTTTGAGCATTTAAGTCAGTGCTAGAGGTGAAAGTATTGTAAGTAGATTCAACACACCTTCTTCTATAGACAAACACACTTTAAAGAACTGGTCTAATGAAATGACTTCCCGCAACGGGCTCCCATTAGGCATTGTTACGGCCATCTTGACAGGGGTAAACTCCGTCGAGGTAGTCTGTTTCTTGTAATATTTTCTATATAACATAAAAATATTAAAACTACATGTACATCCCATATTGATTTCTACATCGCAATCAAAGTATCCAATAAAACATTAAATACGCCTTGATAAACAAATAAATATTTATCAAAAGAAGCGGTAACTAAAGGTACCTTTCCACCACTATTATCCGACAGTCTAAGTAAACCTAGCCTCAATATTATCCGTTTCACTTCTATACTGAGTCTAGAAAGGCTCAGTAGAGAGTCGCGTCAGCCAACGTATCGAATTGACCAATCAGAACTCATCTTACCAAGCCGCAATAGAGTGCCTTCGCACATATAACGTTGAAGGGTCATAGGTCGCCGAAAGGTCGGCTGACGCGACCCTCTATTAGGTCTATCTAGACTCAGTATAGAAGTGAAACGGATAATATTGAAGCTAGGTTTACTTAGACTGTATAATCCGATAGCAAGCAACGTTAAATATAGAACGGTTCTTGAGATATTGCCTGGAAACATAAGCATTTAGTAATTACGGAATGACAGGATTACGAATGGAGGCGAGAACATCATGTCTCCTGCAAAGCTTTGCGGGGACATGGCGATAACAGAATGACGACTAAAATGGAGCTGCATTGTAGCTGTCTGGTGCTTTAGCAGTTATTAATAGAACTGAGGACAACAAAATGAAGTAATTAACAGTGTTTGAAATAAGCATCCAAAAACTGCTCGTCAATTAGAATCCACACAGAGGAAACATGTGGGACCAAGTAGGCCTATCAGTACTGATTTGACTTATTATAAGAATAATAACAATATTCTCTGTATGAGTATGTTATACAAAACTGTTGTCAGTTAAGAGCGATGGTAAAGAAGATTCGGCTAGGAAATATGACAAACTGCAAGTTACGTAAGAATAAAGAACAGTGAGGAACAGCATCATGTTAAAAACAGTGAGACTGTATAAGGACCTTAAAGGTTAAGGTTACACAAAAATGGAACCAATTTGATGTCAACAATATGACACTTTTTTTATTAAAAACTGTCGCCGTTTTGCCTACTGGCCGATGCTTATTTCAAACACTAGTTATGAAATAATTATTAATATTATAGACAGAGACTCCTTAAACGACTCACAAGGCCGCGTCCACTTCTATAACACTGGATTGAAACACCTGTTGATCTTCGTCCAACATGCAGAATGCGGTGAACAGCTCGTCAGTCCTCACTACATAACCCATGGTGTACTGCACTATCAACTGGGCTGTGAAGGTTGCTACAGATCCCTGAAACACACCATCACTATATATAAAATGCCATATTCCCACGCAAAGCCTAAAACGCCAGTTTCCGAACTGTCAGTGTTATGACTTGCTGTTGACCCTTGAGTTTTCTGTGCTGATATCAGCGCCCCTACATGCGATTGTTAGCAATCTTCAGTTACTTTCTGATTGGACTGTTGCCTTCTCCCATAGTAAACTAGAGAGCAAGCACAGAAAGCTCAAGGGTCGGCAGCAAGGCATAAAACTGACAGTTCTGAAACTGGCGTTTTAGGCTTTGCGTAGGAAGATGATATTGTGCATGCCAATGTACATTCTCTTCCCACAGGGGCAGCTCAGTAATATTACTTTGATCTAGTCTTTGTTCCAATTAGCCAAATACAAGGGCAAAACATCCATTTTTACTTTCTCATTAGTTTTTGAAATTGATTAGTAAAATATAATTTATCATAAAACAAACAATAATTTACACAGTGTTTTTCTGCGTTTTGAGAATAAACCATCATCTTGCCTAACATTAACTAGATCATGAACGAGGAAATGAACTACATCATCATTTAGTTAGAACATATACATCAATGTCAAAAAGGAAAGCACGAAACTAGATTTTCTTCAACCAATAGAACTCTTTTATGTTGATATCAAATGCCTACTAAGCATTGTGGGGTTTGATAGAGGTAAGATCAAGAGAGAAGACAGCCAAGTTGATGCACCTACTTCATATGTTGGTCCGAAGGCTCCACAGTCTGCTCCGTCGTAAGGCAGATCGATGAAGTAGCCGTTGCACCACTCGGGTAAGTTGGGGTTGGTACCTGGAGTCGTCACTCTCTTCAACACACACGCATCTGTATCGCTCTTGTTCACCACGAACACCACCCCATTGAAATTCTCCATGTCGTACATGCTGATGCAGATTCCGAAGGTGTTTGCGTTGCATTGTACATGGTCTGTCAGAAACATTACCATTGTAATAACACTCATAGTAAACAAAATAGTCGAGGAATATCAAATCCAACATAACGATCAAGTATTTTTTTATATTTATTCATTTGTTTGTCACACTGTTTTAAAGCTGCATAGAAGATGAATATTGGTGACAACACCAGATAGATGGAGAGTAAGTGAGTTGGTTAGTTATTGTTTTACGCCGCTTGGGAAATATTTCAGCCAATAGCGGCGTGTAGATGGAGAGAAAGAAATCAGTAACTCACATGCTGGATGACTGCAGGTGTCCCCGGTCCATCCCCCCCTACAGATACAGGACACCACCCCCGCGTCATCCTGCATGCACCACCCATTCTCACAGTTGTCCTCCCCACTGGTACAAGTCTGGGCTGGAGGGGAAACAAAACATCTATTTGAAAACAACGTTGCATGAAAAAAATTGAATTTTAATCCATCAAGTCAAACCGTGTCAACATACCACCCAAACAATAAACACACACAATCATTGCAGGTAAAATAATGGACTAACATATAGTCCCTGAAAAAAAGTTAATGACTAATGTGATTATTTAAACAACATTTGGAATAAAATAAAAAGGAGTCCTGGCAATACTTTATTTCAGCCTTTAGCTGATACAACTAGACTTGCCAACTTTTCTAGACTAAGAGGCTTTTTAAATTCTTTTTCTTAAGGGTCTGGATTACAGTCTACTAAGATAACAACGGTATAATTTGCACATATTTACAATTTGTTATGTAATAATGATATCGTTCATTTGTGTTTATAGACTTACCTTGTCGAGTTTTCTAACCCTTGAAATTTTCAGTAATGCATCTTAATCGTTAAAAATTGATTTAAACAAATGTGAACAATCCACTTTCACATTTCTGTGGTATTTGAAAACGCCTTTTTCATTATAGATTTTCTTCTTCTGTCTGTCATTGATTTATCTCTGAGACAGTAGTATTTTTCATAAATAAAAACAATGACAGATTTAACTCAGATCATTAATAACAAATAATGAAATTGAAATAATTTTGAAAGATAAAATCATTTACTTTATTTGGTTTTTAAACAATTTTATACTTACTGGAGTTTCTAAGGCAGTTTGGTCTTTCATAGGGGTCGGGGCATTGACAATTGCCTTTGACGGTGTTGCACACTCCAGAGTTGTAGCACTGCTGGCTCGTCCCCCGGTTGCAGTGAAAGGGGTCTGGTTCTGTTGCACGATGGAACATAGTGAAGGCCATAACACGAAAATTGGGTAACAAGAAAACTATCTTTAAAAGAAAAAAACAAAGTTCTGCTGCCAGAGAAACAGGACTTTTGATAGGGACATGTTTTGTAAAGAAGTACTCACTGATTTTTAGATTTATGTCAGTTGAAATAAAAGTTTGGGTTCTCATTTCGCTATTTCAAAGTTTTAGTTTTTAAGTCAGAATTTGAGTTAAAAGATGAAATGTAGACATTTTATTTTGAAAACTAAATATATTCTTAATTCATTAATTAATTTGTTAACACATTATAAAAGATTGGCGCCACGATTAACAATGTTACAATTATTACAATATTTAAAGAACGTCTATTTATTAAAGGAACGTTTTGCAGAAAAATGAACAGATCGTGACAATTTTTGCTTAAGAAGACATGATTCAACTCTGTTTCGTGGCTTGAAATATCTCTATATCTAATATCTATACATACATATACAGAGGTAAAATATTTATGTCTGTGAAAGAGCCAAGTCCGATTTAAATTGACCCTATCCCGAAATGTTATAATTCTACATTGTTCAAGATACCAACTGGTCAAAGAGGACACCCATAAAGCAATTAGACTGGGAACCCGGTAGAAGGTGACGGACTGTTCGATACTCACTATCATCGTCGACAATGAAGGCGTTTATGCTGCAGGCAACTACCCTGTCTCCTCCAATAGTCACTGTGAACGTCTTGTCATCTTTTTCATGAATCTGTTATTTATAAAAATAAATCTTTACATCTTTGACGTAAATGCTAATCCAAAATCATCGACAGAGCTAGAACATGTACAAATTCTGGTCTGAACCAATGCCGAAAGAATGAGAAACCATTACAAAGAATTTTTGATATAACGTCAACATCAGATTCATCAGCTCATTTCCATATAAAGTGAAAAACAGATGGACACTGTGACGTCAGATTAAAGGGGCGATGTAACGCACTCCTTTTGAGAATTGCAGATCATTTCTCTTTCTATGGGAATGCAATGGGCAATTTAGCGAGACCATATACACTTATTCAGCATTTTATATATCGTTTTCCGGATACCGCCGGAAACAGGCAAACATTTCGAAAACAGTTTTAAGCGTGATAAACGATAAGTGAATTTTTTATTTTAAATGTCTTTTTTCTGGATATGTATTACACACATACGGAGATTGATAAGAAATAACTATAGTTATCCACTGTGGCGTCATCGAAGATATAATCTTTCACTCTTTTCATTTTTGTTTCTTTTCAAATCACTACTGTAAACTCATTCACAGTGATAATGGCCTCTTTAAAAGAAATTTTTCGAATTAAACACCGTCGGAAATTTAAGTCCGTGTATGGTTTCTTATCTAAGCTTTCGAATTAGTCGCATACCTATTCGTCGAATTTCTAGTTTTAGGATAGAAAAATCCATTCGACGGATCGGTACTGTGATTTTAGTTGTTAATTGGCTTACATAACGTTCCAGAATAAATCAAAAGGGGTGTTTGGACTAATTTATTTTATTTTGATCCCTTGAAGTTATGAAGATGAGAACATATCATCTTCATTTCGATGCTGTATTTAATAAGTATAAAAACTTAAATATTGAAGGTGCCAAATATGATTTTGGATTTTGCAAAAGCTTTGGACTCTAGCTGTATGAACAGAGAAACAGTATGAATTCTTCAAGATAAACATTTCGTTATAAGTAAAAAAAGGTAAAGCTTTAAGGAATATTTCAAATAACGTAAAGGTATTGGTAAGATTAGGATACTTAGCCATCATTTTCAAATACATGTTTCATTTCGAATGTTTGAGCAATGTTTACACGACAAAGGTAATTAAAATAAAAAGTAATTTATCTTCTTAATAACAATGTTCGGACATATAAAAAGTACTATAATCTCATGATGTGCTAGTAGGAACAGGTAGAAATTTTACTAAAAAGAAAGTTGAATCTAGCAGGGACAATTTGAATGTAAATGAAGACCGATATCATCTGAGTGACTGTCCTGCATACATGTACATGTGTATTTTTACATAGTATGTATAAGGGTGCAAGCAAAAAGGGCTTTTTAAATAAGACCTTCTCATTTTAGCAGATCACCTCCTTATATTCGATCCAGCTTATGCTTGTTACAACCCGTACACCCCTTTCATTAATTAACTTAGATTCTCCCAGTGCCTCTTGCTCGTCAAAATTCGACTGATCGGTACAAAATCACTCAAGCGTTTTTCGACGGATAGGTACAGTTCAGTTTTGAAAATTCGACGGATTAGGCTGTAATCCTCAAAAAGCCGTATTTAGGTAGGGAAATTCAGATTCGAGACTATGTCAATTGCAATCCCCCTTTTAGTGAATCCCGAAAATGACCATAGGCCATCTCAGTCGTGAAGTGACTGCAGTTGCGCAATCATCCTTGATAATCAAGAGTCAACGTTCCGGTAATTCTCAACTTCAACCCTGGAAACAAGGTGGACTCGAAGCGAAATTTATCTTTTGGAAAGCATTGGAAGATTGAAAAGTGATAAAAAAAACTTAAAGCCGTTTGAAGTAAAGCATTATAAAGAATTCAACGTTCCGGTAATTCTTAAGGTTTGCCCGAAGCGAAATTTAAATTTTGGAAAGCATTGGAAGATTGAAAAGTGATAAAAAAAACTTTAAGCCGTTTTAAAGTAAAGCATCATAAAAAATTCAACGTTCCGGTAATTCTCAACATGGACCCTGGACACAAGCTAAGCTCGAAGCAAAATTAATAATTGGAAAGCATTGGAACATTGCAGGATTGATAAAATTACTTTAAATCCATATTAAAGGAGCAGTAGCACGTTTTTTTGAAAATTTTATATTTTTAATTGTCACTGATAATTGTACGTTAATGCTAAATATATTATTTTAAAAGTGTCAAAAATCTCATTACACAAAACAATCATCCATAATCAGAGGATGAAGTATAAAGATTCACCTTAAGTCCATTGGCGGCCATTTTTGTGTAAGAAAAAGGAATGACTGAACACATTATAGATTTGATGTATTACTGCTTCATTTTCTTTAGAAATACTGTCTATCAAATGGTAACATTTATTTTCATTTTAATGACATCATCTTATATTCCCCCTAAAAACGTGCTACTGCCCATTTAAAGTAAAGTATGATAGATAAAAACTTATATCATGAATAATAACCACTTACCACATCGTCGATGAGTTTAATACTGATTGTCTTCTCGGTTTCCTTGTTAGCGAATTCCAGCACCTCACTTGTGATGCCCACATACTCCTCCCCATCTACTGCGGTTCCGTCCTCCACTGTCGTCACTAGTACCGTCATTGGACCGTGACTGTCAGCCGAGGAGCGCCGGAGGGTAAATTCGATCTTCTCATCAACTTCCACTCCCCAGATGTCAGCAGGGCATTGGAAATCAACGTCTTAAACATGCAAGTTTGACAAGTGAATAATATATGATTAAAGTGATAAAATGAGAATGATATATAAAGTGCTTACGGGTGGTTTAGATAGGTTTGCAGGCCTTGACACTTATAAGATATGCACATTGTGGTTATACATTTGACACGTCTTTCAGTCGGAGTCAGAAGGCCTACATGTAAGCTTAACTTTCTCTCTACCTATCTATTTGATCGAAAAAAGACATTTGACTGTTTTTCGAAAGATACACCGATGACCGTTTAAAATAATAATAAAATTGGTAATTGCTAAATAGTTTATTGGATGTGATGATTTAATAATAATAATAACACTTTATTGTCCTCAGTAAATACATACATTGGAAATTTTTCTTGTGCCGAAGCACCCGGCAGCCACAGTGCAGCGCCAGTTAAATCGTTGTTCTGCCTTTACAATGCTGAGTGTCAAGCAAGACAGCAACAACTCCCAACTTTTAACGTCTTTTGGTATGACGCGACCGGGAATCGAACCCCGGTCTTCCGGGTGACGAGCGGACACTCTACCACTGAGCTACGCCCCCGGTGGGTTACCATAAATAATACACTTTTTACATTAAATTTTAATAATATCTATAATATATTCTTACTTTTTAATGACAGTCATTGCAAAAATAGGTGTTGCAACAATTTAGTCCAGGTGTTGAATGCATAGATAATATCTTAAAGGTATAAAGAAGTATATACCTGAGTCATCGATGATGTAGATCCTTTCTTGAATTCTGCTATTGCCATCCGAAAACTGATTCAAGCGAATTCGAAATCTTTCTCCCCTATCTTCATCCTTTAACATGACATTAACAAAGTAAATGACTTCTGTAAATGACTAATGATCGTTTAATTAATGCCACTAGCAAACAATACAAAATGCAAAGACAAATATCTATATTGCCCCATGCAAGTGTATGTTATTGTAGCAAGTCTAGATAAAAAAAATTTAAATTGGCACCTTTCTATTTTGACAATAGATTGCTGTATTTAATATGTATTTTCATTTCAGAGACTAAAACATTGTCTATGAAATTGCTTAGGGGTTGAATTCGGATTTTATTGAAATGTATGCTTACCATATCAGCATTTATTGGGATGTCGAAGGTAGTTGATGCCTGGTTGGCGGCAATGGTGCCTATACCGCTGGTAGAGTCGTAGTCAACGTCGGTGGTGGCCGTGTTGCCGCCATCATTGTCTCGAGTTTGATACTTCATGTTGAAATATAATATTCTGGTGAGGATCTTATCATTATGTGTTCAAATCTGATTAATTAGGAGGATATTATTGTGAATTCGATGATAAATATAATTTTCTGGTCAGGATATTATCATTATGTGCTCAAATCTGATTAATTAGGAGGATATTATTGTAAATTCGATGATAAATATAATTTTCTGGTCAGGATCTTATCATTATGTGTTCAAATCTGATTAATTAGGAGGATATTATTGTAAATTCGATTATAATTCTGTATATACCGAATTACCTCAAATAATCATTCATCACAGCAGTAAGTCATTACCACATGCTTTTATTGAAACTTTGTCTTATTATTTAAATCGAGCTATTATAAATATTTGTATTTATTATTGTAACAAAATCATTCTGAACATACTTATAACAGTAAAGAATTATTCATTTTACAGCACTAAACATTTCAACATGCTTTATTTTCAACATACATTTAAGATACAATTTTGCTGAAGTATATACATACAAAAGAAATATCTTCGACATGATTTGCGTTTTATATCTACAAAAATTATGATCGACATTATGTTTGATTTGTTAAACAGGTGCTCATTTCCTCATACATGTAAACAACCAGTGGAAACTAACTCACTGACTTGGTCATGATTCATTAACACCACATAAGGGTTATGTACGTTTATCGTATCCTCAGTTCAGAAACTTTATAAGGGATATTGTAATGAACGTAAAACCAGTTTATGGCATTTGCTTGAAATCTTGCTTTAAATTGTAATTCTGACAATTCAAAATACATATTTTAAAAAAGATCTAAACATTCTACGAAGCAAGAGCTTATCACTAAACTTAGTCATAAGAAACTGTCTAATTCATGCCATACGCTGATGAAAAAATATATATTTATATCTAATTGCCAACGTCTTATGATGAAATTGTGATTTGTATTCAATTTATCACAGTGAATTAAGAGATATGATAACCTAACCGTTTGCTGTTTGTTGTAACTATATATGTTAATTACCCGGAAGGTAAGTACGGTGTTGTCTACTGTTGCTCGGGAGACGTTGATGGTGATGCTTCCTTCAGTCTCGTACCCATAGTCGGGCCATATGGTGATATCCTCTACTGTTTTACCTGTATAAAACATAGATATAGGATATTATATGAGTGTCCATGACACGAGTGGCTAAATATGAGTATTTCCCGGGCGAGAGAGAGGGATATACTGAAATTTGGGCACGAGTGTCGTAAACATAGTATGTCATGGGAACGAATATTATAATATGTTTATTACCGTAGTCCAAAGATTAAAGAAATTACTCAAAATCTACTTCTCAACATAGGCGGACTAGCCGCCGTCGGTCCGTATAGATTGTGACGTCATAGGTGAAGCGTGACGTCAAAGCATTGTTTATAACGTGGCGTCACAAGAAAAAAGTGATAGTTTGGCCCAGAGCAACATATGAAAAATATGAACCTCGATATGACTGCCCTCATAGGTAATAATATATATTAACTTCGGGTGTTGAAGCCTAGTATTTCACTTATATGGCTGCTAGTATTCTTGCAGGGAGAAGTCCACAAACACCTTTGTGGCTATCATTTGCGGTAAAAAAATTAAAGCGTCGGCTCAAACTAGCGAAGCATGGGTGGTACTGCGCTCAAAATTCAGTGTAGCATTGCACTAATCAAAATAAATTCCGATCAACAGGTTTACATTTCACCCAAAAATCGAAAAAAACCCACCGAAAATCCAAACATACGTTCATGAATAAACATGTTAACATGATATTAAACGATATATGATATGTTTTCGTGTAAAACGATAGCGAATTTAATTCAAAATCATTTTGGTATGAATTCACTGCGTAGTTGTGGATGACATCACTGCTTTGTAAAAATGAAATTCATACAACAATACTCATGTATATATGGTAAAAAAAATGCTATATGTCAGTGATTTAAAAAAATCCACCTTAACTTCACGTCTTTAGGATATTAAGTTATCTGAATTATCCAATTATTAAATATATATTTAGTTCTGAGATGGGAATGTCATGGAATATACATTTATGTACACCCCGGCACCTGGGTGGCGTTTCGTTTATGTACATTTATGTTCAGGCTGGCGCTTAGGGGGTTAATAATCGGATAGTTGTAGAGGTTTACATACGTATTTTCCATAGAATTTTCAAAATTATGGGTGAAGCTGAGAGGAGTTGGTATCTCCGTGGTAGACTACATACATGACAAAGTATTTGTATATAAAGGCAGTGTTTAAAATATAGCCTGTCCGCCAGTCCTTGACTGGCTACTTTTTGCCAGGACTGGTTACTTTTTGGTCAGGGCTGGTAACTTTTCATAAGTTTTCTTTATATTCCCCTAAGGAATGGATCAATTAATTTTCAGGACAGGCTAGGTTTCCAATCTATTTATACACTGATAAAGGTAAGTATAAAGTTCTACTTACCTGACACTAATCCACTGGGAAATAAGGCTAGGTACAGCACCGTTATCAACACTACTACCATTCTCGTTGGAAGATCTAGAAGGAGAAACATTAAAATATTCACTCGGTTTACACTGTCATGATGATTTTAAAACGGAAAAAACCTTCATTTCCCCTAAAAGTAATGATATCAAATCCATACAATAAAAAGATATTTAAAAATCTGATGTAACAAATTCTAAAAGAACCCAAATTGCTAAATATTTTTTCCCTTTTCAGTGATGACTCAGGTTTTACGCGAATCCAATGAACATTTAGCGGCAATTGTTAGGGAATGTGTCAAACATTGCCATTGATTAGATGATTAAACGACAATTATAAACCGTCATTTTTTAATTTCACCCGGACAGTTTCGGAAATACTTAAAATTTGTCATAAATCTCTAATTCGACTTAAGCAATCGTGAAATACACATATATAACCCTGGTAATTTTCAAGTCAAACATGCGGCCCTTTTTGCTACCTGTCTACATATTCCTCTAACAACTAAATGATGATATCTTAGTAAGAATTTACATGTCATTTTAAAGACGTCAAAGAAATGAATTTCAAAATTTGTCAAAACGGTTAAAAGCTATTTGAAATTCGTAAGTTTAACTTGTATAACTGACGCAGCTTGCGAAGCCCGTTACACCGACGTTTGACTGATGACTTTCAAACAGGTAATAAGACTGTGGACAAACACATCATGAACTTCATTTCTTTAATATCTGACTTTGAAATTTATGAGAATTTCTTATTTCAAAATAACCTTGTAAATTGAAATTAATGCAACACAAATTGCGGCAACTACCTATCTACTTCCATTTAACAGACCCGTAGCTCCGCCCACATAAGTGCTGCTTTACTCATCTGAGATCAATTACAATAGTAGTTAAAAGAAAATATTATGAAAAGAACTAATATTTATTTATTCTTTATCTATATAATATTTATTTTCTTAGTACCCAACCTTTCTTAAAACTGACAAAATAATTTTCAAATAAAGAATATGATCGGATAATAGCTGAGCATATCTGAATACCGCTAAAAGGAATAATCATTCTTACTCTATCGAGACAACAGTGATTCAAGACCGTCACCATTACACCAGTCATTAAGATTTTTCTGAAACAACGATTCTAGTTAAATAAACTTCACACTGTGAGGATCGGGTTAAGTGAACTCAAGATGTATCTAAAATATCTACAAGACATATCTCACTGTTTCTATGAATTGATACGACCTCTTATGTCCCTCGATCATTTTTTTTCCTTCTAAATAACTCGCTTCTGACAGCTCCCAACATTGATAATAAATCCTTCTTACCTGACAACACTCGTTTCATCCATAAATCTCAGGTATATTTCACTGAGCAGCAAGCACAGTTTGCTTGTACAGAACTTCCAATAGTCCTTCGTCGTCAGCGAAGCATGTCATGTAAATTTGTTTAGTGTCTATCGTCATCAGCGAAGCATGTCACCTGGGTTGGTGCAATGTAAGGTACAGTTACGCCATGTACCTGGCGTCCTTCCATCCTATCTTTCATTATCACTTGTCATCGAGGCATGTCGCGATGGCTTAAAGGGGCAGTAGCACGTTTTTCGAAAAATATATATTTTAAAATTTTCACTGATAATTGTACGTTAAAGGGGCAGTAGCACGTTTTTTGAAAATTGTATATCTCAAATGTTTCACTGATAATTGAACGTTAATGCTAAATGTATTATATTGATCGTGTCAAAAATCTCATAACACAAACCAATCATCCATGGTCAGAAGACAAAGTATAAAGATTCACCTAAAATCCATTGCCGGCCATTTTGTGTGAACACCTTTAATTCAGTTTGTGTTAGAAAAAGGAATCGCATGTCTAAATTTAACATTATATATTTGAATTATTACTGCTTCATTTAGTTTAAATACATTGTCTATCAATTGGAACCATTAATTTTCATTTTCCTGACATCACCTTATATTCCCCTTAAAAACGTGCTACTGCCCCTTTAATGCTTTATATATTGTTTTGATAGTTTCTAAAATCTCATTATACAAACGATCAGCCATAGTCAGAGAGTAAGTTGTGAGTCCATTGGCTGCCATTTTTGTGTGAAGACCTTTAATTCATTTTGTGTAAGAAAAAGGAATCGCATGTCTAAACTTAACATTATATATTTGATTATTTACTGCTGTATTAAGTTCGAATACATTGTCTTTCTATTTGAACCATTTAATTTAATTTTCCTGACATCACCTTATATTCCCTCAAAACGTGCCACTGCCCCTTTAAAGTCAAATTGAAGATCCTCTTTTCACTCCTCGCAACAAATTTAGGGGGATGAACTCCGTCCATCCTTTTGTGTACGGCTCATAACATTGAAACTTATCAACCATTTCAAATCAAATTCATTTTTGAAATGTAAAAACATCATTCTTAAAATGTGTCATGAGTAACGATTTAGAAATTTTCTTCATAAAATGATTGGATTTTGGGTAAAAGGTGATACATTTGTAAGAAATCTGTTTGATGTCTTTTCCGCTTCATATTTTCTTACTAATGGTCTCATTTAATTCAAATTAATAAAACGTTACATAATGATATGAAGGTTTGTCATGATTAACAGGTCTTTTGTTGAATTTTTTGGGGGGCACGACTATATTATATTAGTCCTGTCGAGTCCATAAATTGTAAACTATGTATCATAGGTTGATGAAACATTGTATTGAGATATATTATGACATAATGTGTTTCATAATAAACAATTCAAAATTTAAAAAAAAAATGTTTGTCAGAACAACTATATATATCCTACATAAATGTCAACTTTGTAAAATATGGCTAATCCTTTTTGTCTATTGGCTGTATATAATCAGCAGTGTTTGTCAGAACAACTATATATATCCTACATAAATGTCAACTTTGTAAAATATGGCTAATCCTTTTTGTCTATTGGCTGTATATAATCAGCGAGTATATGGACAGTTGAGTTGACAAAGTACTTGAAGGCAAAGACAAAAATATGAAAGTATACCTTTTGAATATGTCAGTTTGCATGAATGATGGCCAACAGTACAAGTGAACCATTCTCTCCCCACAGAGGCAGCTAACTCGGGTACTGCGCTGCCTCTGTGGGGAGAGAATGCTGATAAACATATGTTTATATAATTTCGTCTTTTGATTAAAACAGTTTCCTTAATCTTGATAAAAATCTGTACTTTTTTTCTGCCCAAAAAGCTGATATACTTTAAAGGAATCTTCAACATCAATACAGAAATAGACCAAGATATGTAAAATCTATACGAAATGTTTCAAGTTGCTGGGTATTTAGCTCGACCATGTCAAATGCTTGCTTATCTCGTTCGTTTTAGAAATAAGATGTAGGACGACTAAACTGCAGTTTAGTCACTTGCCCTTGAATTGGCTGATCAATCCCTCTACTTAATTGTTATTGTTTCATGAATATGTATATTTTATAAAGCTGATAGTTTAAATCATCAAATAAATAACAAAAGTACCTTATTATTAAGTTCAAAACTTCAAACTACATGTACAGAACCTCAATGTAAATAATAGCAACCTTTTGTATGTGTTATTGTAGAAACTCTAACAATTTTATTTCATATCCATTGATATATGTCAATACATCAACTGGTACCTTCAGAAATAATGTTTTACGATATATTGAAATATATTGATATTTGCAGTTACACATGATAGCGTTTTTCAACATTTTTTCTAAAACGAGAAAATGTTTTAAGGGGTAGAACAACGAATAACCAAATTTTCTGGGTTGAATGCACGTTTTTTTATTTTGATACAGCTAATTCTTTAACTAATAATAACGTCGATGGTTTATTTTGACTAAAAACCAACCCACATAACATTCCAAGCTTGATATCATTCTGATATCCTCTTAAACTTCCAAATCATCAAAAGTAGGCTGATGTATCAATTTTCTTTACCACTTGTGACTTTTTGTATTATTTAAGTGAAGCGAGGCCAAGGACCCTTTTTTTCCGAAACCCCTCCCAAATTTAAGTGTCTACTCACGATTCGGCAATAATACTTTTAATAAATTCATATCAACTGTATTGTTATGTCTATAAAATTTAATTCCAGGATAATTGCCATTTTTCCTTTTTGATCCTGAGTACTATTTACATGTAATTGCAGGACACAGTCGCATGAAGAACACATGAAAAGAACTTTACCACGTATTCCTCTAGGGTAAAAAGCTCATTCTGTCGGATATCATCAGGTGAAGATAATTGTCAAGGACATCTTTATAAGTTGGCAATATATTAATTTGACAATTTCTTTCATCATACTTTGAATCTGTTGACATGGTTTGCTGAATAGAGGTTTTATACATTTAAAGGGGCAGTAGATTTCAAATTTTTCACTGATATTTTTTTGTTAATGCTAAATGTATTATTTTGATAGTGTCAAAAATCTCATTACACTAATCAATAATTCATAGTAAGAGAACAAATGATAAAGATTCACATAAACTCCATTGGCAGCCATTTTTGTTTGAACACATTAAATTCATTTTGTGGAAGAAAAAGGAATCGCATGGCTGAACTTTACATTATATATTTGATTTATTACTGCTTCGTTTAGTTTAAATACATTGTCTTTAAATTGGAAGCATTTATTTTAATTTTCCTGGCATCACCTTTTATCCCCCCTAAAACGTGCTACTGCCCCTTTAATATGCCCATATATTTTTTGGATTATTTGGATTGGATTATACAACGTAAAATGACTCAACAATTTTGTTTTACGACATCAGTTAACAAACTAAATAATCTTTCGTATCTCATCTACTGTAGTATATAAAAATATAAATGATGATTTATGATGATTTAAAATTCAAATACACGTAGAGATGACGTATACACATTTGTTGTATTGAAATAATATTATTTTGCAATTTTGACAATGTCATCTTGATTGTCCTTTGACGTTGCATTTGAGAAAGAGGGACGTAACACATGTGTGTTTTATGAATAAAAAGATGCAAAGATAATTGCAGCATGTGTAAATAGACTCCCGTCATTCTCATAGGAATCTAATCGACAATTGATAATTATACCTGCACTCTCGCATGGGCTATCAATTATACATCTTTATAGAAATTTAGTTTAAACTTAATGGGACAGAAGCACGATTTTTATACCATTTTTATCCATATTCAGAGAACAAATTATAAATGTTCAGATAAAGTCAATTGGAGTACATTTTTGTGTGAACACCTTTCATTCATTTTGTGTAAAAAAGGGAATCGCATGGCTGAACTTTACATTATATATTTGATTTATTACTGTGTCAATTGGATTAATATACCATTCAGAGGCGGGGTACATAGAGGTTATCATGAGACTGTGTTTTGGCATCCTAAATATCCTGCATTAGGAATAAACACTATGTTTATTCCTAATGCAGGATATTTACGATCCCAAAACACACGAGCATGATAACTTCTTTATCATACAATGTTATTTTAAATTGTATCGACAAAAATGCTTGATTATACAATTTTGATAGTTGACATCGTTTTAAAAGATGCGCGCATTGATATATGCAAATGAACGGTGTAATGGCTGCGACAGTGAATTGACAAAATATTATTCCTCCATATAAATGCTTATACATACTGTGCAAGTTATTAAGTCATAACTCCAACGTTTCAAAGTACTATAAAAACGACGATTTTCATATTAAAAACATTTAAACGTGCCTTTTGACGGATTCGAACACACGTTCTATCACCTTCCAGTAACAAAGAGGGCGAGTCTATCTTACTTAGGGGCAAGAGTTGCTTCCCTTCGGCTAAGTTGCAATGGCAGCTTGCGTTACAACGCGCATAAACGGGGAGCTAAACTAGAAGATTTGTGCAGTCTCTAATTCAAACTTAACACGCCTAAAGTAAAGGACACTGAAGAACAGTAAATGAAGTGTTTACACATGAATCTTGAATTGCCTTTGCTACCTGTGAGTAAAATTGTTCGGTCGGTCCATTCAACTCACTATGGCAGTGTTTTTGCACTGCTAAGTCATACATATGGCTAAAGAACCATACAGTTTTGTTGATTTTTCTTAAATTAATCTCTATGCATTGTATAATTTATATTTTCACGTCTCTCCCCGTTACCATGGCGTTCAAAATATTAACGCTTGTGACGTCATCGGAATTTTTAAAAGAAGTTCCGACCTTGACCTTTGCAATTTGCATCTCTATCCGTATATGACCCCAACGGATATCGAAAATATCTGTTGGCTTTATTATGCCGAGAACACTATCCATTGTATGATAAACGGGGAGATATCCGCCTCGAGCTTTGTGTTATGCGACGAGCCGAAGGCGAGTTGCATTACACCTAGCGAGAGTCGGATATCTCCCCGTGCACCCCGCCTCTGAATGGTATAACGAATTTATCTTACCGAATGTTTAAACAAAACGCATATAATATGAAGATAAGAGTAGGAACTTCGTAACTCACTTTACTATAGTTTGTTCAAAGCTACATATCGGTTGATCAAAAGTAACCAGTTTGAGGTAACATACATTGTACATTTCAAGACGCTCAATCTGCATGCTTTTTTCATGCTTTTTATCTGCCGGGGTATCCATAATTTATTACCCCGCTCCAGAGGGTGATATCAGTATTTATTCAGGGTCACGTGGACCAATCAGAGATCGAGATTCTTACATGAGGTAGGATAACGTCTTTTAATTGGACCCATTACCTTATACTCCCCCTAAAAACGTGCTACTGCCTCTTTAATGCCACTTTGTGACACATCATCGATCAATAATGTTAATGATGTGTCATATCACAAGTCCATACTACGCTCAGTCATTCTAGATAATGATATGTCATAAGCTGCTTTAAGAAGGTGAAATATATATTTACGGTGTTTTTCTCACGATGTTTTTCTTTCCAATTATTTTTTATATAATTAACCATAACTCATCGATAAACGACAAATTTAAGTATACAAAGGTACCTCTTTAAAACTGTCAGGTACATGCAACATTGAACGCTTCACTTCTCAAGATCAAAGTGTTTTTATGCATTTATAATGACCATGAACACTATTAATAGATAACTAAGAGACATTTTCTTTCTGATGTGATAATTTCAAGATGATAAAGTCACATTTATCCGAGGTTGTGCATAAAATGCCATTAAGTGGTATCTTATCCATCTTATAATGTTGTACTTTGGTTATTTGGATATATATTTTCGTAAAAATTGTCGAGCACCGCTTTCGTTTACAAATAAGCTTCGTTTTAGGTTTAAACTATGTTATGTTATAAAATATTTTTTAATCTAAAACAACTATTTATGTCGATATAAAGTATTACTGATTTGTAAAGTTTTTATTATTTGACATTTTCGTGCAAGAACACTTCATCTTGGGCGGACCCGTGTACAAATAGCACCACAACAGATGAGCTTTCTGATTATTATGAGATTCTTATTATCGTCGTTTTTATGCAAAGGCTAAACCACTATTTTGGTTTGATGATTTGGCAGATTGTGAAAAAAATTAATCTTCAAAAACCCTCCTCAAAATCAACCTCAGAAAAGCCTCCTAATTCAACGTACTGAGGCCGTGACACTCCTTACAAAATTAATCACATTATGTCAACAGTTTATGAATGCGATATCTAAGCCCCCTCAGTGACACACCCGAATATTTCCAAATAACAACACAAAGTAAGTATTTTCTCTAATCAAATGTCATACTTGACGTGTTATTAATTTTGTGGTGCAACAAGTTTATCAACTCGAATTATATGACGTTAGGACACTCCAACAATGCATGGTTTTAATTGGAAAATTGAGTCACGAAAATAGTTTAATGAGCTAGTTATTGAAAATAATAACTGAATGCATAACATCAAAGTTTTCTTCTGATTAGTTATAATTATTAGTCAATTACCAGTTGATAAGTCGATCCAGCGTACTTGAGGAAGGCGACATGCAGGGGACAAGTAGTGCAGCGAACTTATTAAAATATGATCTATTTTGATACGTTTCGTGAAACAAACTTGTGAACCTATTTTAATGAGACTAGTAGTGCAGCGAGCTTGTCAAATATGATCTATTTTGGTACTCTTCATGAAACAAACTTATGATCCTATTTTAATGAGATTAATAGTGCTGGGAACTTATTAAAATATGATCTGTGTTTCTACTGTTCATGAAACAATATTATGATCCTATTCTCATGAGATTAGTTGTGCAGCAAACTTATCAAAATATGATCTGTGTTTCTACTTTTCGTCAAACAAACTTATGATCCTATTTTAATGAGATCAGTTGTGCAGCGAGCTTATCAAAATATGATCTGTGTTTCAATTTTTCGTGAAACAAACTTATGATCCTATTCTTATGAGATTAGTAGTGCACATTCTCTCCCCACAGAGGCAACTCAGTCATACCCCAGTTAGCCTCTGTTCCATTACGCCAAAATCCTGGGGTTCCGGCAGATCGCCCTAGCGGCAAAAAGTTGTAACTTGAGATATCTCCCTTATTTGCAGCCAATGAAAACACCTTTTGGATGTCCACGACTTCGGGAATACTCAACGGTCGCTCAGTGACTTTCAAAAGAATCATGCCTTTAGGTTTCTTTTTCATTAACAGTGTGAGTCTCAGAGAGGGAAACTATTTCAAAATCAGATATGTATTGGGCTTTTCATTAGAAACATATTGTTTTATAATTGTGTAAATTGTTCTTCGTTTTATGATTAATTTTATTTTAATAATTCACCAAATAAAAAACAATGCGAAGGTAAAAAGCGATTGTTTTGTAGAAGAAAGAGTTATCTCCCTTTGATGCGGATATAGCCGAACTTTTGCGAATGACCACTTTTGAAACGGCGTCGCTGATTGCACAACTAACTTCGATTGCCTCCAATCAGATTTCTACCTTTCTATCCCGTATGTTAGCCGTAATAGAACAGAGGCTAATTCAGGTATGACTGAGTTGCCTCTGTGGGGAGAGAATGAGTAGTGCAGCGAGCTTATCAAAATATGATCTATTTTGATACTTTTCGTGAAACAAACTTATGATCCTATTTTAATGAGATTAGTTGTTCAGCGAGCTTATCAAACGATCTCTGTTGCTACTCTTCGCTACACATGCATGAAACAAACTTGTGATCCTATTCTTATGAGATTAGTAGTGCAGCGAGCTTATTAAAGTGTTTATCTATGTTGGTACTCTTCATGAAACAAACTTATGATCATATTCTAATGAATTTTACTTTTGCAGCGAACCTATAAAAATCATATCTATGATGTTACTCTCCGCTACGCATAAACACAATTATGATCATATGAAAATGAGATTTGTAGTGCAATGTTGGAAGCTGGATAACTTTTGTTTTAGGGATATGCCCCTTGGAACTATGTCACCGTTGCTTTGTTCCTTTAGACGTGGGGCTTCATCAAGAACGTCGACGAAGAACCCGATCTATTTTTTCGCACCTCAGAAGTTCATTCCTAGCTTCGACAAAAAGCCTTTTGAATTTGATTTTATTCATTACTTGACGGTTGAGTTATTTCTTAACGCGCAGACACCCGTCACGCCCTACAGAAGTACATGCAACGCCTAAACACTTGGTCTATTGAAACTTTAAATTGTCACCGACGTGATGTTAACTGGTGGCCTCAATATATCATATTTTGAAAAAAAATAAAAAAATAAAGTTTATATACCTCGGTTCAGTGAAACACGTTATTCATTTGTAGGTAGAAGACACGAAGCGTGAACACTATCATTGATATTAAACTTTATGTATACTACATAACAATTAGACCGTTTATTCATATATATTCGTTTTTAAGAAGCATGTATACACTTTGACATGTACTTTATGTATACTACATAACCATTAGACCGTTTATTCATATATATTCGTTTTTAAGAAGCATGTATACATTTTGACATTGGCTATCAAAAAATCCTTGTTTTCTTAACCAGAATACGTTTTTTGATAAGAAGTAAACAATGTCGAACAACAATATTTGTATTTTATGAAGAATTCTTTATCTAACAGTATCGAACTTCATTCAATTTTTTTCATTCAGATATTTGCGTTTATAAATTTCTGGCACTTTGGTGTCCAAAACCATGTTAAGTAATATTTAGAAATGAAAGTCAATATCGGTTGCTGTGATGTGTAAATTCCTATTCCTCAGAATAGACAGCTGTCACGTATAAAGTCGTTGGATACAGCGTATGGGACTCCAAAATCGTCATTCACAATTCATTATAAGTTGTCAAATTTGAATTCAGAGCAAATTAAAGATTTGAAGACAAAATTATCCAATCGATATCCCGACATCAAATGAAAGAAAGGTGAAAAAAGATTAACTTCCAAAAACCAAGTTTCATATTCTTTATAATAAAAGATATATCGTTAATGTCAACTTTCTACTTACAATGTTGTTTTTAATTGTTGTATTGTTTTTATACTTTGGGCCACAATTTAATTGAATATGCTGTACTTTCCTGTACATTTTCAGACAAACTGGTCATAATATCGAGAGAAAAATGAAACCGAGGTTATTGTAAGGTTGGGTTCTACCACCTGGCCATATCTGAGGTTGAATGGTTTCTAAATATTATCAACCGCTGAAGTTAATTAGTTCTTAAAATAAAATCATAACATCCTTACAAACACGCTACTGTGCCTTATAATAGTAGCCGTCGGAGACCACGGTATATCGAGGGCATTGATATCAAGTAGCGATAGATGTCCGTGTTTCCCCCGCACTGCCGCGTTTTAAAGAAGTATGTCTCAATCACTGACCTTATATAGAGGATATCTGTCTTTTCTGGACTAATACCATGTTTATCTCATCGAGTGAGGTAGAAAGGTTATATTTTCACGAGTGGCGCAGCCACGAGTGAAAATATTTAACTTTTCTACCTCACGAGATGAGATAAACATGGTATTTGTCAATAATTGACAGATATTCTATTTATTATATGATGAAATCCTTCTAACTACGACAAAAAAGGCCAATTTCATGTTGAGCGGCCGCTTGGAAGAGCCCGTCATCGCGGTAACAGTGAGACGTCATTGTAACATGACGTCAAACTCTTGAACTTGACGTCACTAGAGTGGTGATAAAGTTTATCACCACTCAGTAGAGTTGCGATAAAGGTTATCGCCACTGTAGCCAGATAGAGGGTTTATTTCACTGATAGAATAGAGTATCTCACCTTCAATCATATAATACAGGGGGATATTAAGAAGTGCAAGGCCACCGTAAATTCAGTTATTAAGCATATATGCTGCGGTAAAGCGTTCGGATTTAAAGGATTGACGGAATGCGGGTTCGAGTCCCGCTATGGTATGTGAGAGAAAAAATTACTTTGAATTGTTTCAATTGTAAAAGTTGTGTCAGGATAAACAATCACTGCAATCCCTCCTCTAAGGGCTCAGGGCGTAAACTCCCTAGAGGTAAACATAAGGTTGTTAGTCCTACAAAACAGGTGATACGATTTGGAAGACCCTTTTAAACATATTATCCTACCTTATGTAAGAATCTCGATCTCTGATTGGTCCACGTGACTCTGGATAAATACTGATATCACCCTCTTGAGCGGGGGGATAAATCATTTGTACCGCGGCACATATAAAGCATGAAAAAAAGCGTTCAGATTGAAAGCGTCTTGAAATGTCCAATGAATGTTACCTCGAACACATGATCAAGCTGGTTACATTTGATCAACCGATATGTAGCTTTGAACAAACTCTAGTAAATGGACTTACGCAGTTAACGTTTTGCTTACTCTTTATCTTCATATTATATGCGTTTTGTTTAACCATTCGGTAAGATAAATTCGTTATACCATTCAGAGGCGGGGTGCACGGGGAGATATCCGCCTTGCTTGGTGTTATGTAACTCGCCTTCAGCTCGTCGCATAACACCAAGCTCGAGGCGGATATCTCCCCATGAACCCCGCCTCTGAATGGTATAACTTATAATATTTGGCTAGAAGGTTGCTATTAGGAAATAATGACATTGACAGGTTTGGTTTGAAATTTCTTTAGTAATATATATAGATAGAACCGCAGATACTATATACCTGTAGAATCTTGAAGTCTATCCAACCACCGAGGTCTTGTTAAGTATGACATTTGAATAAATCATTGGCTCAATCAAACTGTTGGTAATGTTAAGATGTTTCTTAAAGAATTTCGAGAACAATCTGTTAATATGTTTCATCAAGAATGGAATTCAAATCTTGACAATAGCACACGCTACCAACTGTAAAGATCACACAAGAGTCTAATCCAACCTGAATTGTACCTTTCTATATTGACATCAAGAAATATCAGACGAACTTTTGTATGTTTCCGATTGGGCCTGTTAGACTTAGCTGTTAATAAGGACAGGAGACTTTCAATAGGAAGAAACTTACGAATATGTTTATGTAAATCTGCTGTCGAAGATGAAGTTCATTTTTCTTTCGTTTGCCCTCATTATGCTGATTTAAGAAAACAATATATTCCAAAACACTATCTTTCCAAGTACCCCTCTACTGACTTTATATCAATTATGTCTTCCAGAAACGAAAACGTAATAAGTAATCTAGCGCTCTTTGTAAAACATGCTGTTATCTTAAGAAACAATCTGTTATCAGAATTGTAAATTATATTTGTATAATGTATGCACATATCTTTGTACCTTTGTACCATTTGTATATGGGCCGGAGGCCTAAAGTACAATAAACTTCTTTGACTTGACTTTGAATAATGAATTTCATTCACTATGATCTCTGTACCTGCTTTAGCGGTTCGAGTTTGTACCAATCACGTTCTTCTCTAGTGTACGCTAGTGTACTGAAGCAACATTATGAAAATCCAAAGAGAAATCATTTTGTAAATAATTCGCAGATTTTATTCAGTTCAATCACTTATCAAGTACATTTCCATGCCAGTCCATGCGTCTAAATAAAAAGTAGCTATGTCAATGGAAGTTACTAAAGTGACACAAACGCCTTCCACCATAAAGGTATTGGTACGTGGTGAATAAAGACCTGGTTTGAAACTAAATTAGACTTATATTCAGTCTAAGTAAACCTAGCCTCAATAACACTCGCTATACTCCCATATTGAGTCTAGCTAGGTGTAGTAAGAGCTCGCGTCAGCCAACTTATCCAATTGACCAATCAGGGCTCGGCTTACCATGTCGCAATAGTCTGCTTTCGCACATATAACGTTGAAGGATCATATGTCGTTGAAAGGTCAGCTGACGCGACCTCTTACTGTATTTCGCTAGACTCAGTATGGGAGTACAGCGACTATTGTTGAGGCTAGGTTTACTTAGACTGACTTATATTCAGTCTCTGAAAAATAATAATTCTCAAAAACAATTATTTTATGAAATATAAGAAAGGAGCCTTTTTGGAAAGTTCACTGCAGATCTAGACTTGCTTTAATAGAGGTTTTGTTAGGTCAAAATAATATTAACTACAGTCTGAGTGTATAACTTAAACTTTTATCGAAATTAAATGCTTTGTTAATGAAAAGACAATTAAATCACACAAGTAAGGACATTTTAATCGCCTTTTTGAAAATAATAATACGATTGAAGACCCTTTTCCTTTTTCACTGTGGATTGATTTCAATAAACCTTCAAAGTTATATTATTTCATTTCTTTAAAAATGCTACTGTTCCTTTACTTATCTTCTTATAAAGAGGAAACTGAAGGGGTAAATCCATGACGCATGTTATTGGCATTGCATACTTCATTTTGATCGAATTTGTGGCCTGATCAGAAGATTTTTTTATGTTTTAATAAATATCGTGCATCTTAGGATCTCTTCGACGACAGAAAAAGAAAAGGGCGATGAGAATAGCGACGAAAAACACGCTGCCCCCTATAGCCGATCCGATGATAATTGGACGCATGTTCGATGTTGAATTTTCATCGGTGTTGGGTGCAGATTCTGAAGAAGAATGGTAGGCATGAAATGCCGATATTAAGCTTGATTACATGATAGATCATACATTGTACTATACATCCGACCTTATAATATATACAAAAAAAGTTCAGTTATGTGATTCCCTGTTCTTATACAAAATGAATAAAAGATGTTCACACAAAATGGCCGCCAATGGAATTTATGTGAATCTTAATAATTTGTTCTTTCACTGTATGGATGTTTTGTTTGTGTTATGAGATTGTTTACACTATACAAATACACATTTAGCATCAACATAAAACTGTCATTGAAAAATTTGAAAAATATAATTGTCAAAGGCTACTGCCCCTTTAAAGCCAGAACTTATGAAATGTGAAATCAGGCAACTTGTTAATCTCAATATCTAAAGCGTGAAAAGTGTTTAATTGAAAATGAACTCAAAGAATCTTTAACATTTACGGATTTAAAATCATAGACATTTTTTCTTAACTATTCTAGGGGAAAGACTGAAAGAAGAGATGTGTTGCCAATCAGTTGTTTTGGTATATCATATAAGCACGAGCTGGGATAAGCCAAGTTACGGGGTATAATGCTTACGAGAATTGCCTCCACTAACAACTTTATCCTCAATTGTGCCAACTTCATCTGCGGTCTCCCCAGTCGTCATGTCTATCGACAGGACGAAACTCAACTCCTCCTCTCTGATGGCTTCCCTCTTCTTTCTCTCCTCTGGCGAACAGATCATCTGAATAATGTTCAAAAATAGAATGTCTATAAAAGTATTCTCTCTAAACATGATTTAAGATTCTATATAAGATTTTATCATCAATAATGGTAATATAACGATTCCCAGCCACGTAGGATCGTATTAACTGTTAAATCTTGGTAATTTTCTGTGTAATAATAAAAAAAATAATGGTTAAAGAAGAGTACATTACAGATATTACAGATAAAGAACGTTAGTTACATAGAAATAATTATCCGAGGTAGTGTGTCATATGACTTTAACGAAAGAAAATGAATTTTGGTGTACCCGAGCGAAAGCGAGGGTTCTACACAAATTTGCACTGCTTTCGTAAATGTCATATGCTATATGGTCGGGAATGAAAGATCGAATTAAAGTCGAGGAAGGTGCGCTATATCGACAACTTCTTATCTTTACTTCAGAGTCAAATTTTGCAACATTTTAACCCCAAAGTTCTATCGAAAAAGATCTTAAAACGTCACTCCTTGCTACTTGGATGGATATAAAGTATGAATAGTCAATACTTTGATGAGTGATCTTGAAACTTTAAAAATCATAGGTTTATAAATGACATGAATGAACTTCATCAGGCCGCATCATGTTTTTGGTACTAAAGGAAATTAATTGTTTTTTGGTCATAAATCCTGAACTAAGAATAAGAATAAGAAAATGATAGGAATGATCGGAGTTGTCCATTTACTTGGTGTTCAGCCCTTTACCACAAAACAATATGTGCCAACCAGAGCATTGAGTACTAACTGATACCCCGATAAAGTGAACGTCATCGTAAAATGTATCATTAAAAAAATGATAATATTAATCATGAAAGTGCGTAAACGGTTAAACTCTCGGTAATCCAGAATTGAAAGAGATTACCCAACCGTTGAGAATGATTTTACAAAACGGACCATGTTATTTAGTGTCATTGTGGACATTTATTTCTAAAATACATTGAGAAAAATGCATGGCCATATAAAACATTCAACATATTTTTTTAATCAACTTGATTTAAAAGCCATTCAGTATATTGCAGGTACGAAATGTATTATCAACAAGTACACATGCCAGTCGCCAGATTATGAAAAGATTTTTTAAACACTTTGATCATGGTTCTAAAAGCTTCATGAATGACAGTTTAAGAATACAGATGTCGTGAAATTGACCACAATACTAAGGCAGAAAATAATTGTGAATAAGCGAACTGAATATATTCGATAAATGTTGCTCGATTTTTGGGTTATTTTTCAAGCAATCTTCATTTACAGTGTGCGAGACGACCAAAATGTTTAACTTGAGACTGCCAAAATTATTTATGTTCTGAGTAAGTAGTACCTTGCCATCACATAGGTTATTCAAGTTATTCAACTAGTAATCTATTACGATCATGACTGACAACGTCAGGAGATAATATTTCACTTTTCTTCGTCAACTAGAAGAGATGAACATGGTGTTTTTCAAAAATTCACAATGTTATATATTCTATTACCTGTTAAATAAAAAAAACTTGTAATATCGCTAAGTTGAGGATCGCTTGGAAGAACCCGTCGCCTGGGTAATAGTTTTCCGTATAAGATAATTTGTACCTCAGGCAATTTTTATGACGTCATAATATTTTAACATGTAATTTTCACTGCACTAAACACTCAGATTTTAGTGCAGTAGTAATACTGTACTTAAATCTCAGTGTTTATGTCACTGAAAGAATATGGTGTGAAATAGGTGTTCAAATTTCCATTGCCAAAGAATAATAGTTTTAGATGTATAACCACTCGTAACAGAGACAACGTGGTAAAATATGACCCGAGAAGCCTTACTTAGCAAAAAATGATATAAAAGTTGTTTAATGAAATAAACTCAAATTGTTTTCAACAACATACTCACCGGAAGACACTCCTCGGGTAGGATAGCGATGATGTCAATACCCATTTTAATTTCAGTTTGTCCAATATCAGAAGTGAAGATAAATGGTTCAATGGTAAAGCACGCAGTGTCGTTCATAACGGTTATGCCGTCAATTTTCCATGCAGGTTCATTCCGTACCACACTCCTCATAGACTTATCCACGCATCTGATGGAGTGAAGAATCCGGAAAACATGTTACCAGTAATAGGTAAAACAAGGTATAGAACAGAAATATCCCATCTTGAATTTTAATTATCATAATTCAAAAGAAACCATGTATATTTTAGAAGAAAAAAAATAAATTAAAAAAAATAAAAATAAAAATAAAATCTAAAAAATAAAGTAAAATAAAAAAATAAATATAAATACAAGTATGAAATAAATATAAATATTTTTTCATTTTAATTTTCACACTCGTCGTCCCAGAAGAACATTTATTTCCCTTGTTTTAGATCCAGCAATAAAATTGTGAAACCAGTAGTCTGCATAGGAATGTCTATATCAACTTTCTTGTCACAGTAAATCATCAAATAATTACATTTTAATGATGATATGAAATAATATTTTCAAAATACATTAGGAAATATACCTTCACTGCATTTGTTAAAGGGGCAGTAGCACGTTTTTTGATTATTTTATATCTTAAATATTTCACTTATAATTGTCAGTAAATGCTTAATGTATCATATTGACAGTGTCAACAATCTAATTACACAAGCCAATCACCCATAGTCAGAACACAAAGTATGAAGATTCACATAAAATCCACTGGCGGCCATTTTTTGTGAACACCTTTAATTCATTTTGGGTGAGAAACAGGAGTCGCATGGCTAAAATTTACGGTTTATAGTTGAATTATTACTGCTTCATTTAGTTTAAATACATTGTCTTTCAATTGGAAACCTACATTTTCATTTTCCTGACATCACCTTATATCCCCCCCAAAAACGTGCTACTGCCCCTTTAAACACCAAGAAGATTGTGTGTTGATACATGTATATAATATATTTAATGTATAAAACCTTTAACATTTTGCCTAAAAATCATATTACAGTAATGTAATGTATTTATGCACCATATTAAAAAAGTGGATATGATACTTTTTCAAACCAATATTAATAGTTAAGTCAGAATATGTGCAAACTTTTCCGATGATAAAATTCGTAGTAATAAATTAATCATTAAGCAAGATAGATAAAAATGCCTTTACAGGGAATTGTGTCAACAGTGAGTTGTCTTTATAACATCTCAAATAATACATGTTATTATGGTCTGATTACTAGTATATTCATAGATAGAATTTCATTTTGCATTTGGAATACGATTTCAACATGAATCTTACCCATCGTTATACAGATTTGCTGCTTCGTAGTTAGGTTCAGCCTTTGCGTTATTAACGTCGATCCGCTTGATAAGGACACAATCAAAGAAGTTTGCTGCAATCAGAAGACAAATGCACGTTGAGTAAAAGACTTAAAGGGGCAGTAGCACGTTTTAGAGGGAATATAAGGTGATGTCAGGAAAATGAAAATTGATGGTTCCAATTGAAGACAATGTATTTAAACTAAATGGAGCAGTAATGATTAAAATATATATTGTAAAGTTTAGCCATGAGATTCCCTTTTCTTACTCAAAATGAAATAATGGTGTTCCCACAAAATGGCCGCCAATGGTATTTATGTGAATCTTCATAGTTTGTCCTCTGACTATGGATAATTGGCTTGTGTAATGGGATTTTTGAAACTGTCATAATGATACATTTAGCATCAACTTACAATTATCAGTGAAAATTTTGAAATATAAAAATTTCAAAAAACTAGCTACTGTCCCTTTAACAGACAATATCTGAACCGTGACAAATACGATAGAAAACTCCTTACATTCTGCTACCGAGACACAGGTCTTAATCTTTTGATCCATCGGTATAGCTTCTCCTGCTGTATACCCTGGGGTCCGTACGCTCAAAATGACCGGACTTGTTTTCTGATTTGTTGTTTGTTTCTTCAAGAAATTCCTAAAATCGAGACAGATACAGAAACATAATTGTAAAATGATATCTCACAAAACAACGTTTAAAGCTAAACCAGGCAAATCTTTAAAAAAGGGTATCCGATTACAGATGTGATAAAAGTGCATATCTTGACAGTGGAAATTCTTGCTTAACTGGAGTAAAGCGTACAAATGCATATTACAAATGTAAATGGAGTTCAAGAGATTGTCCTGACAAATATAATGCATGCTGAGCCAGAGGAAAGCGTACACAACCAAACATGTAAATTGAGTTCAAGAGTTTATCCTGAGAGATGGAAAGCCTGCTATACCAGAAGAATGCGTACAAAACGAACCATGTAGATGAAGTTTAAGAGTTTATCCTGAGAGATAGAATGCCTGCTATACCAGAATAATGCGTACACAATTCATGCATCGGTCAAATAACAGAGGATAAAGATTCATGCAGAAAAGTGTAAATGTTATAGATTGCCTTTGACCTGAAGCGGATACACTGGTACAACAATAGAGGATATACGGTTATCAAGAAACGTGTAACAGGATAACTGTAACTCCCGTAGACGAGTACAACAATACTCACGTAGATGAGTACAACAATACACTGGTACAACAATAGAGGATATACGGTTATTAAGAAACGTGCAACAGGATAACTGTAACTCACGTAGACGAGTACAACAATACACTGGTACAACAATAGAGGATATACGGTTATCAAGAAACGTGTAACAGGATAACTGTAACTCCCGTAGACGAGTACAACAATACACTGGTACAACAATAGAGGATATATGGTTATCAAGAAACGTGTAACAGGATAACTGTAACTCACGTAGACGAGTACAACAATACACTGGTACAACAATAGAGGATATACGGTTATCAAGAAACGTGGAACAGGATAAATGTAACTCACGTAGACGAGTCCACTTGCACGACTCCAGCCTCGTACACCAGGTTTGTTCCATTATACTCACACCTGAGTGTGACCCACTCGTCGAGATGTGTGTACATATGTTTAGAGTACTGAGTTATGAACTGTGCTTCGTGTCTCCATACTGGGCCCTGGAGACGAAATTTGATACCTTATACATCGGCATCATGTATCTGAATTATGATAACCTGAATATAATATATCAACTGAAATGAAATAAACTGAAGTTGGTAACCATTTATGTTATAGAGCTTTTGGTATAATCATATTTTTTATTTCCGAAGAAATCTGGTTTGGCAAACAAGCAAAAGCTCAGCTTATATTTATGCCGCACCAGTACATACTTGAAACAAGTACACGCACAAGAACTAAAGAGAACAAATGACGAACCAAGTCATAATCTAATTGTACACGACTGCTTGTAAAAATACAGTAGAACACGAATATTGCGAACTCGGATATAGTGAACAAATTTTCAAGTCCTGTCCCTATATAATATCATTAAAATTATATGCGTATAGCGAACGCCGGATACAGCGAACTAAATTATTTGATCCCTTGGAGTTCGTTATATCCGTGTTCTACTGTATTCCTTTGCTGTTTATAGAGCATTTCGGCCATGATAAGGCTGTAATAGCTTAATTATACCTTAAAACAAACGTTTTGTATAAGCTTGACAATAAGAATAACCCTTACGTCAAAAAGAGTCGGAAAGACGCCACAGGGGCCGACAAAGGGTAGCTCCATGGCGAAGCCCTGGCACCAGCTTTGGACGTTGTCGTTGTCGATTGGTCGGGTCTCAATACCACCCTCAGGGACCTCGCCCGGGGGCCAGCCTAGAGCAGGGGCCAGCTGACACTCAGGGCGATCTCTCAGTCCCCTGACATATATCACACCTTCAAAGTGCTCGTAGCTGTACGGGGTGAAACACACTCCGAAACTGTTCTTGTTGCATTGAACGTTGACTGTTGGAGAAGAGAGTATGGGTTTTAAGATAGGCCCATGACAATAGAATTTTTACTCCTAACATTTGAGATAAACGTCAAACGGGTAACAATTTATTGTTAAGAATGATAAATAAGTATTCTTAGCATTAAATTTCCTAACAATAAATGTAATGATATAAAATATCAAACTCAGACCTTTGTTATAAAATCACCTAACATTGTACTTCCTTCAGTGCTATCACAATAGCTCAGTAGGCAGAACGTTGGGTTCAGACATCCGCAGTGGGAACTTTTTCCCATTTGCAGATGGGGAAATTAAAACTGTGTTAGTTTTCAAAATTTATAGTTGACATCTTGACTTAACTTAATGCTTACTAGTGTGTTACGTCGATGAACGATTTGTACAAAAAATTCTGACTAATCAAAATCCTAAAACATTTACGGTAAGCATTAATTAATTTTTCTTGTTTCACGTCAAATACTGCAATTTGATAAACATTGGATGTACTTCCCACTCCTCGTAACATTATACAGAGGACGTGGGTAGTTGAATCTTCAACTTAATCAGAATGCTGTATTTCAAGTCTAGGAGGAATGTTAGCCTTGGGGAGTGTAGGAACCTACAAGCAGTATAGTTGCAGAAGGCCCCGGTCCAGCCCAAGAAGCATTCACAGTAGATCTCCCCTTCGGTGGACCTGCAGGCACCATGCTCTCCGCATCGACCGTCACAACCAACTTGCGGCTCTGCAACAGAGACGATACAATACATTTGAGGAGAGGGTAAGATCAGGAGGTATGAGGTGTATGAGGCGAGGTGAGTTGAGGTGATATCATGTGTGATGGCATAGGCGAATAGAGGTGAGGTCAGTTGAGATGGTTTAGGCTCGCTGTAAGAGTGGGTTACTCGCTCATTGCTGAATAAACCAAGAGTTTGAAGGGTTGATTTCCTGCCCCACACTGAGACAGAAGTTGAGAGACTTGTGGGCTGCGTTCGTTTTGACCCACTCGAGTGTAATCTTGCGCATGCTCGGATGCCACTATGAGCGAACGACTTGTATGTTCTCTTGGGTGTCGCACTTGGTTGCCTTGCTGTAAACAATATGGCCGAAAAATTGAATTTTTCACAAACAATTTATGATTAAATTTTAACAACACATGGTCTCCAAAATCACAGATATGTTATAGATTTCCTTTAACCAAATCTAAACCTCACATTGGCATGTTGCTAATGTGTTAAAACAAACTTATATTTAAGTAAGTATGCCTGTGGTATGTTATAAACACTGTGTCAAGTGACGTACTTCCGTTACTCTCACGACCTCCCTCCCCGATTTAGCAGGAGGGACATTGAGTGACTCTAGAGTGCACACGAGAGTGACACTATGGTCGTTCGATTAGGAATTTCATCGCTCGTGCTACACACTCTGTGCAAAACGAACGCAGCCCCTGTGTCACCCTTGGAAAGTGACTTTATTCAAAATGTGCCTCTGTTCACCCAGCAGGAAATGGGTACCTGGTAAAGAGTTGTGTTGGTGGTGACCTTCTGGCGACATTTATGTCAGCTTGGGTTAGACCATGGTAATGGAGCATAGAGCACTCTGAGTCTGCAATGCGGAGATTTAGCGCTATATAAAAGCTCTCCATTATTATTATTATTATTATTATTAAGATGGTTTACGCAATGAGGGATGATGAGGGTTTGTTTAGATGAGGTTTGTGAAGTGAAATGGTTTGGGTGAGATGAGGTGAGATGGGATCGATCAGTTGAGGCGAAGTTTATGGCTTATCTAACGTGACATGAAATGATATATTTTAGAGCATGTGAGTGATGTGAGAGTTGTTTTAAAGAAGATGAGTAAAGATGGATTGTGCGTGTACAAACAGTAATACATGAAGAATGATAATGTGATACATTAAAACTCTTGTGATGAAATGATATAAAAAGGTGCTCATCCAGACAGATTTTCTATCCATTATATGCTATAATCGTTTTATTTTTCGTTATTGGGTCGCGTATTACGTTGAGTAGAATCCGGAACAGTCAGTAGCCTGAGCATCAACATCATGTTGTCATTACATCCAAAAACTGGTCAATGACGTCAGGCGTCAGAACAAATATTTTACAAGTAATTTTATAAGGTGAGGGGTGGTAGTTGGCAGGTTTTTTATCCCCCCATTCATTGGAAATAACTAAGGCAGAGGCTCGACGTCGGTGACATCACCCAATGGTGGATGAAGACGTTTAACCTCAACCTAACAACAACAGTAGGCAGTTGTGTCTGCATCCCAAACTAACCCTCTGGATTCGCCAATTTTTAATCACAGTATACATTAATCTCTCACCCTCGTCAAGACGACAGTCCGGTCCACCGTACCCATCGGGGCACACACAGATGCCCCAAATTTTGTTACAGGTACCTCCGTTCAGACATGGCTGACTCCCACTGCGTCCACAGTGGAAGAAATCTGGAACTGTAAACAAAATAAATGTAATAGGTGAAGTATGATTGAGTGGTGACTATAACGTATGTTTACGACATTCATACTAATTTAACGCTTGACGGCAGTTCACGACATTTAACACACCTACGTGACCACATGGTGTCAGTAACGGGATGAAAAATCGCTAATAAAGTAAGTGAAAGGCTTAAAAAAGTGAATCACAGAAGCGAAAATTCTAAATAATGGCCGGAAACAATAGTCCGAACATGAATTGGCAAGTTGGCGACTTAGATAAGGAATGGAAGCGTTTCAGACAACATTGCGAATTCACGTTTTGCGGACCACTCGCCTCAAAAACTGAAATTCAAAAAGTGAACTATCTCATGACATTTATAGGTGATAAAGGTAGGGAGATATATCAAACATTCACTTGGAGGGCAGCAACTGAAGATGTTGCAGCAGAAAATGACACCTTAGAAGGTTTTTTTCAGAAATACTCAACATATGTTGCCCCTAAGAAAAATCAAATTAGAGCTACGGTAAACTTCAACAGAAGAAAACAAGAAGCAACAGAGAAATTTGATAACTTTGTCACAGACCTCAGACTATTAGTTCAAGACTGTGGTTATGCTGAAGAGGAAAGGATGTTGAGAGATGCGATAGTTCTTCGTTCATTACATGCAGCAGTGCGTGAGAAGTGCCTAGAGAAGGGAGATGATCTTACTCTAGAGGCAGCCATTATGATGGATAAAACTACGAAACATCGCAAGAGAGCCTCAAGATAATTACTGATGAAGATACGTCTGTCAACAAGATTTCTTCAAGAAATCCTAAACGCTTCAAAAATTTGAAGAAAACAAACAGTTCAAGACCTAGACGTCAGAGTCCCAGTCAACACAGACAAAAGCAGCGATATGAAACATCTACTGAAAAATGTGGAAGATGTGGCTACAATAATTCACACAAAAAGTATCCAGCAAAGCACAAGCAATGTGATATCTGTCATAAATATGGACATTTTGGAACAGTGTGTAGAAATGCAGGCAAGGCACATGCGATTTGTGAAGAAGAACTGGAAGCAGTGAGTAGTGACTCTGAAGGAGACATAGCGCACCTGATCAACAAGGTATCGGATGGCGATGAAGAAGATTGGTTTGAATACATCGAGGTGAATGGACAAACTTTGAAGTTCCAGATTGACACAGGTGCAAACAGGTGTATCATCCCTTATGATGTATTCAAGAACATGAATATAAAGGTGCCACTCATAAAGGCTGACAGGAAATTCAAGTCTTTCACTCACCACCCAATACCGATTGAAGGATGTATCATACTACTTACCAAGTACAGAGGTCAAACAATGGGTATCAAGTACTACATTGCTCATGTTAACCAAGAACCAATACTGTCTGGGAGTGCCAGCCAAATGTTAGGTCTGATCCAACGGATTCACAAGATCAAAGGTATTGAACAGTACCCAGGGTTGAAGCAAACGACATCAACGCTACCCGGAACATACAGTCTGAAGATTGATCCATCAGTAAAACCAACAGTGCATGGGCCGAGACGTCAGCCAAAAGCTATTGTGGAGAAGATAACACAGAAGCTTTAAGAGATGGAAGACGCGGGGCACATTTGCAAGGTTACAGAGCCTACTGACTTGGTCAGTTCAATTGTCACAGTGTTGAAGAAAGGAAAAGTTAGGATCTGTATAGACCCGACAGACCTTAATAAAGCAATCAGACGTGAGCATTATCCAATACCAACCGTCGAAGAAGTTGTAGCGTCATTTCCAAATGCCAAGGTCTTCTCTGTCCTTGACGCAAAGTCAGGATACTTACAGATAAAGATCGAGTATGAATCAAGTCTTCTAACAACTTTCAACACCCCGGTAGGCAGGTACAGATGGCAGCAGTGCTCCTGTACTAGTCCGGTATGATGGGAACAAGCCGCTGACTATACAGTGTGATGCAAGCAGTTTTGCCATAGGAGGCGTCCTGTTACAAGATGGACAACCTGTGGCATACACATCACGGGCGCTGACCACAACAGAAAAAAAACTACGCACAAATTGAGAAAGAAATGTTGGCAATAGTACACTGTTGTAAGAAATTCCATTTCTACATCTTTTGGAAGTCCATCACTGTGGAGACAGACCACAAACCTCTGCAGACAATCTGTAAGAAACCACTGCTATCAGCACCGATGAGACTTCAAACCATGCTACTGCGTTTACAGCCATATGACTTAACAGTCACCTACAAACCAGGAAAAGAGATCCCAGTGGGAGATGCGCTCAGCCGAGCGAACTTGCCGGATACCGAACCGGACATCGAACCAGTCCTCGTCAACATGATTGACTTCATTGCCGTCACCCCTACGAAATACAAGATATTTCAACAGCGCACTGCAGACGAGCTAAATGAACTTCATTCAATGATACAGAAAGGTTGGCCAGACACCAAACCAGAGACTCAACATTGTATTCGACAATACTGGACCAGCTGAGACGAGCTCAGTGTGCATGATGGAGTGATCTACAAAGGCATGAGAATAGTTGTTCCCCATAGTATGCGGAAAGACATGCTAACGCAAATCCATGGGTCACATTTGGGCACCACAAAATGTAAACAGAGGGCGAGAGAAGCACTTTACTGGCCAGGGATGTCTCAAGAAATAGAAGATATACCGTCAATGACTGCCCAGAGTGCAACGAATATCAAAACCAGCAGCACAAAGAAACGCTGAGACCGACGAAAGTTCCAGACCTCCCATGGATCGAACTAGCCTCAGATCTATTTGAATGGAAAGGTAACCATTACCTTCTAACAGTGGATTATTATTCAAAGTTCATCGAGGTAGACCAACTCCCACAGACCACCAGTGCAGCCATAATCGAAGCATTGAAGTCACAGATGAGTCCACTTGCCCCGAGAGATCTTAGTTCAAGGTAACACTAGGTTTGAGGGAGCTCGCTTCGGATTCAATGGTGTTGAAAACGAATTTCCCTTTCTGCTCGTCTGCAAAGCCTTCACTGAACTGAGAGAAACTTATATCCAACTTAAGTACTTTAAATAACCAACTATCATAACAATTGTTGACTTATTAAATTCCACATGTCCGCAATCGCTGTATAAATTTAAGTAAATTCATATTTTTCGTTTTTGAATTATACTTCAATAATTGTATAATTGTTACATATGTACTATAATTTTTTGTAAATATGTATTTATTCTTTTGTGTTCACTAAAAACAAAAGTGTTTGTAAGTTACAGTAAGTCCTTGGGGTGTGAAACCTTTGACTTAGATAAACGATGGCATTTTTCCGAGGCTTTTTGACTTGAGTCACAATTAAGGTTAATCCTACAAAATCAAACCAAAATGCATCTTGAAAAAAAATAATTTCTAAAGTGTTTTTATGCATTGTTCTGTCGTTATAAAGCAACATTGAAATTCAACAAATCAGCAATAATGCCAAAACGCTGCCTCTGCAGTTATTTAATCCTGAAAATCTCATATTTTATCCCTTAAATTCGAGAATCCCAATCTAAGAAGTTTACTTACTGTCGTCATCGCTAATCACAGCTGGAAACTTGCACGTTCCTATTTTTTCTCCTGTAATTATCACATAAAACGCCTTGGTCGGTTCTCCTTCCTAGTTGTGACAAAAATATGTTATTGGTACTTTTACTTGGCATTCATACATGTCAAATCACCAGTTATCATGATTTCACCGCAAAACATTCACATTATCATCCAAATGCAAAATTCTCTTTCGTTATAATGTTTTAATAAAATCGAAAAACGTCTTTATGTCTGACCGAAGCTAAAATCATATGTACCCTTTACATAAACCGAGACAAATATTATGGATAACAGTCAACCGAAACTTTTTTTGAAACAGAAATTGATAAAAGGAACAGACGCAAGTGTTCTTTGTTCGCTTTTGCTTAATCAAATTATCTATTATTATTATAATTATCTATAATCCTTGGATCCCCTAATGATGTTCAGAAACAACAAAAGTATGAACTCACAACATCGTCAGTTATGTTGATGGTTACGACTTTTTCCACATCCCCACTTTCATATGAGACGGTCTCAAAGACCCTTGTGTAGTCCTCTCCCTCGTCCGCCGTCTCAGTGACCCCGAAAGTGTAGTAAAGTAGGTACATAAAGAAAGGGTTCTCGTCAGCGGGTACTATGTCCTGTGTCGTCACACCCAGTGTCAAGGGACCAAACTCGGGCACTCTTAAATTCAGCTTGAACTCCCCGTCGTGTTCGCGGGCCCACAGAAACCCGGGGCAAACGGTCGTGATGGCTGGACACATAATAGGAACCAATTCAGTTGGACAGTATATCTGATGGGTAAATTTCTGTATTGACATTACATTCAATCTAATTTCTCAATTTTTTTTTCAACAGTTTGTTTTATTCAGTCACAGCAGTTACAATTATGAAACTGACGATTGAGATTGGATTGAGATTGCTGGGAGGCAGAGCGACCATACCTTGGCTATCGACGATGAAGATTTTAGCCGCGAAGGCTGGTGTACCGTCGCTGAATTCCTTCAATTGAAGCTCGAAATATTCTCCTGGGTCTGTAGTCTGAACAGAGAGTCAGCAAAGTGAGCTATAGGTTTATCAATTCTCCTTATCATAAGTGTGTAGAGAGTACAATCGTGCTGTGTTGGTTTTCGGGGTTAAAGTTGCTTATAGTCAACATGATATAACTCCTGGGATTTTTCATTAGGAAAATCTGTCCTGAAATACCCGATCGTGATTCTTGATGAAACGATATCCCATCGAAAAGGCACGAGGTGAATTGCTGGTATTTCGGCATTTTGGTGGATGTTAAGACATCTGAATTTGTAATTTCAAAGAAAACCTTCCCACCTGATTGGCTTCGTTTATAAAATCAAGTTATGTCAAACTTTTTATAAAGTATAACCAATCTGTAATTGCTACGTGCCTCATCCCGAATCGTTATTTAGAAAACGTAAAAAGTAATTCGATAAAAATATTGTCAAAATGAATCACGGATATGCACATAAAAAACAAAATTTGGTTAAGATGAAACAACCTTAATCATTTCAACCTCTACTTCTTTATCTAGAAAACTTCAAAAGTAATTCGAGAAAGGTATTGCCAAAATGAATCACGGATATGCACGTATAAAACAAAATCTGGTTAAAATGGAACAACCTTAAGCATTTCAACCTCTACTTCCTTGAGACTCCTACATTACCTTGATACATATCAAGACAATTGTCAGATATCAACATAGTGTCAGTGATCATATACACTATTTATAGTAATGACTCATCATTACTTACCCCATCATCAATGAGGGTAACAGTCACTGAAGTGTTCGCCTCCCCAGCGTTGAATGAGAGGGGGGTTGCAGGAAGGGCGGTGTAGTCCAGTGGGGCGATTGCATCAAAGTCACCCACTCCGTCCTGGGTCTGAACCTGTGTTGAAAACGGATCTTAACTTGGAGTTCGTAAACATATATCAACTTTCACGATTGGACATTGAAAATAGCTTGAAAATTACATTTGAGCAACAACGATAATATTTCTTCTTGAAAGCCATATATTATAACGTTTGTTGTTGAATCACAATTTCTAAGTTCGAAGTGGACAGGTATGTTTTGATGTAAACTTTGAGTTTGTAAACATATACCAATTTTCACGATTGGACATTGAAAATAGCTTGCAAATTACATTGAAGCAACAACGATAATATTTCTTCTTGAAAGCCATACATTATAACGTTTGTAGTTAAATCCCAATTTCTAAGTTCGAATGATGTAAACTTTGAGTTTGTAAACATATACCAATTTTCATGATTGGATATTGAAAATAGCTTGCAAATTACATTGAAGCAACAACGATAATATTTCTTCTTGAAAGCCATACATTATAACGTTTGTAGTTAAATCACAATTTCTAAGTTCGAAGTGGACAGGTATGTTTTGATGTAAACTTTGAGTTTGTAAACATATACCAATTTTCATGATTGGATATTGAAAATAGCTTGCAAATTACATTGAAGCAACAACGATAATATTTCTTCTTGAAAGCCATACATTATAACGTTTGTAGTTAAATCCCAATTTCTAAGTTCGAAGTGGACAGGTATGTTTTGATGAAAACTTTGAGTTTGTAAACATATACCAATTTTCATGATTGGACATTGAAAATGGCTTGCAAATTACATTGAAGCAACAACGACAATATTTCTTCTTGAAAGACATACATTAACACGTTTGTGGTTTAACCATAATTTCTAAGTTCGCATTGGACAGGTATGTTTTGATTTAAACTTCGAGTTCGTAAAAATATACCAACTTTCATGATTGGACATTGAAAATGGTTTGCAAATTACCTCGAAGCAACAACGACAATATTTCTTCTTGAAAGACATACATTAACACGTTTGTGGTTTAACCATAATTTCTAGGTTCGCATTGGACAGGTATGTTTTGATTTAATCTTCGAGTTCGTAAAAATATACCAACTTTCATGATTGGACATTGAAAATGGTTTGCAAATTACATTGAAGCAACAACGATAATATTTCTTCTTGAAGGGGATTATTTCGAAGTGAAGCGAGAGAAATGAAATCGCCTGGTTGACAGGATGGATTGGATATTGAAAATGGCTTGAAAATTACATTAAAGCAACAACGATCATACATGTATTTCTTGTTTAACGGCATACATTATAACGTTTGTTTTTGAATCACATATTCTAAGTTCGAAGTAGCCAGGTCTGTTTGTTGTTTGGTCAGATATGGCGGATTGGAGTCTTTCTTTTGTATAGAAGTATCTTGTTCTTTAATTCTATCTTAATGATTGAAGAGTGCGGGATGTTTGACTTTTGTCGTTTTCTCTTTAATTTCAAGATATAAGGTACAACATCAGAAGGGTCTTCCTTCATAGCTTTAGATGTTTCTCCGTTGGAATGAAGTTCTTTCTGGATTTGTACACATGGAACTCAAGGCATTGACTCAGTAATATCAAACTCGTATGATTTATTTAATATAAAAGTGTTAAACGTCCATACCTTGAAGGTTACTGCGTCGGTAGTTATCGTTCTAGAAATGACAATTTCCACTGAACCATCCACTTCATATCCAAACTGTGTTTCTACAGTGTATTCTTCTGTAGGTACAGGAAGTCCACCTAGGGGGTTGACAGACAACTCATTAAATTGACAAATTTCTATAGAAGAGACTTATTTGTTTAAACATATTTTCAATCAAGAATGAATCTGGTTTTGTAAACAAACAAAGCTTTGTTTCTGTGAATATATTAGTACATACAACTCATTAAATTGCCAAATTTCTATAGAAGAGACTTATTTGTTTAAACATATATTCAATCAAGAATGAATCTGGTTTTGTAAACAAACAAAGCTTTGTTTCTGTGAATATATTAGAATATACAACTCATTAAATTGCCAAATTTCTATAGAAGAGACTTATTTGTTTAAACATATTTTCAATCAAGAATGAATCTGGTTTTGTAAACAAACAAAGCTTTGTTTCTGTGAATATATTAGTACATACAACTCATTAAATTGCCAAATTTCTATAGAAGAGACTTATTTGTTTAAACATATTTTCAATCAAGATTGAATCTGGTTTTGTAAACAAACAAACCTTTGTTTCTGTGAATATCCCACGAGTACAACAATGTTAAATAAAGTATACAATAACTTTTTTAACTAGATTAGAAACAGAACAACGTTTACATTATCATGACATCACCACTTTGTAAAGAGACACTCAGTTGGATGTTGCGGTCACATGGAAATGTTGTCTGTGAATCATTCGATCGAATGGAAATGTTTGGTGTTGAAAAGTATCATTTAAAGTTAATTGATTGGTGACAATATATGGGTAAAAAGTCGTGATTTTGATCGAAAACCGGACAATGTACCAATGCTCGAATAAGCCAATCTCTCAATCGGAATGTTGGAAACTTTCAAAAGTAGACAGAATTGCAGCTTGGTGATAATGTTTGATTGGTAAAGTAACTATTCTTGTAATTGGTGCGTATGATTTTCGCTTCTGTTTTTTTTTAACATAATAAACTTCATTTAGAAGAAGAAGAAGAAGAAGTTTATTCAGTATTGAAGGCCTCATGGCCAAGAGTACAATCATTTAAGTAATAGTTTGCGTATGGACAGGATATCATCTAGTGTTATTACAAAATTTGTATTTACACAGGCAGGTTGCGTTTAAGAAATATTGCAACAGATTTCAATAAATGTACATTTGTTGTTGTTAGAAGTTGTTTGAATTTTAATTCGGATGGGAAGGTATGATAATAACTGGGTATATACAATTGTCTATGTACAGAATAGAAAGGACACACAAGTAGAAAATGAAATTCATCTTGTGTAACATTATAATCACATTTGTCACATAAGACTTTACTCATTTGTGTATCAATATTATACCTTTGTTGTTGAATGTTCAACTTATGACTCAGACAGCGAAATTTGCATAAAATACGAATAAGATCTTTATCAGTATTCAGTACTAAAATGTATTTCTCCGGTTCCAGGGCAGATTTAATTTCTCCATAATATTTAAGAAAAGATGAGGATGTTATTCTAGAATGCCAATTCTGAAGTTCAATATCTTTACATCTTTGTTTAAATTCATTAACAAATACATCAATATTACCACAGTCTTGTGTAATCCATGCATATGAGAATCCAGTACGAAACAGAAGCAAGCGTACATGGGTGACCCAACTGCAGCTGCCATGATCATCTTGTTGCTTTAACATATCATAACATGCTTTCGGAAGACGATGATCATCCATATGTAATATTCTGCACCAATATGTTATACATCTGCTGAAATATTTAACACATAGATATGTTCTTCCAATTTCACCAAGTATAGCATTGGACGAAATAGTTTTATTAACACAAAGGAAACGTTTGAAAAAGAAACAATGGATTTTCTCAATATGAGTACGGTATGAATGACCCCAGATTTCACTACCGTATAATAATATCGGAGCTATTTTACTGTCAAATATTGCTGATGCAACTTTCAAGGATATATTTGGAAAATCTTTGAACATTCTAAAAATCGGAAACGAGGCTTTCTTGGCTTGTAAACCTAGTGTTTCACATGTCTTGGACCAGATCAATTTTGTAGTAAAAACAACACCTAAATATTTATAGTGGGATTCAACATTCATTCGTGTTCCGTTATAGAACCATTTTTCTGATTTCTTAAGATAACCACCATTTCTGAATACAACTATACAAGATTTTTCAAGATTAACTTCAAAACCCCATTTTGAACAAAAACCATATAATATATCAAGTTTTCTTTGCAAGCCAATTATAGTGTCATCGAGCAAAGTAACATCATCTGCAAACAACAGCAATAAAACATCACTTAAACCATCTTTGACAAATATTCCTCTTAATCCACAATTATTCATTTCATCTACAAGCTCATTGATAAAGAAAATAAACAAAGCTGGACTCAGCATACAGCCTTGCTTTACCCCAGATGATGTGTCAAATATTTCTGATCTCCTATTTCCAACTTTAACACACGCAGATACCTTATCATACATGTCTTTTAATAGATTAAACATTTTACCATGGACACATTTTGTAAGAAGGACATACAGGAGCTTATTTCTATTAACAAAATCAAATGCTTTTTTTAAATCTATAAAAGCTGCATAAAATCTATGTTTCGGCTTTCTTAGATATTTTTGGCAAAGCGATTGAAGTACAAATATATTATCAATCGTTGAATAATTTGCTCGAAATCCTGCTTGACATTCATGTAAAATCTCATGTAATTCCATCCAGATACGAATTCTTGAATCAAGGATCGATGTAAATATTTTGCCCATTATATTCAACAATGAGATACCACGATAATTATTTGGTTCGTGCTTATTACCTTTCTTATATAATGGAATAATCATTCCGATGTTCCAATTGTCTGGAAATACGCCAGTATCTAATACAGCATTAAAAATTAATTCTAAATATGGAATAATAAAATGTGCATTCTTAAAAAACTCAGGTGGTAACCCGTCAGTACCGGGGGATTTGCCAGTCTTAAGGGACTTGATCGCCTGTTCAATTTCAGTTCTAGTTATTGGATCTGATAAGAAATCATCGTTGTTACAATCTGAACAATCATGATTTGATACATATTCACGGGCAGTTTGTTCAAAGCCGTTATCGTTTGTATTATTGGTGGGATTGAGTAATTCCTTGAAATATTCAAGCCATTTACCAATTGGGATACAATTATATCCTACTTGCCCAGAAGTAAGGGATTTTACCTTAGACCAAAACTTCTTACAGTCACCTTTGGAAGCTGCTATACATATCTCTTCAGCAATCGTTTCATTATACTGTCGCGATTTAATTAGTGTTTGAAGATGAATATTTTTAAAGAGGCAGTTATGGCAAACTCTACGTATTGTCGTATCATGGTCAACCACACAGTCAAACAGGCACACAGTCAAACAGGCACACAGGCACACTGGCACACAGTCAAACAGGCACACAGTCAAACAGGCACACAGTCAAACAGGCACACAGTCAAACAGGCACACAGACACACAGTCAAACAGACACACAGTCAAACAGGCACACAGTCAAACAGGCACACAGTCAAACAGGCACACAGTCAAACAGGCACACAGTCAAACAGGCACACAGTCAAACAGGCACACAGTCAAACAGGCACACAGGCAAACAGGCACACAGGCACACAGGCACACAGTCAAACAGACACACAGTCAAACAGGCACACAGTCAAACAGGCACACAGGCACACAGGCACACAGTCAAACAGGCACACAGTCAAACAGGCACACAGGCAAACAGGCACACAGGCACACAGGCACACAGTCAAACAGACACACAGTAAAACAGGCACACAGACACACAGGCACACAGACACACAGGCACACAGTGAAACAGGCACACAGACACACGGCCAACACAAAATAACTAACATTTATCACATCTCCAAAATTGTACATTTTAAACTTCAAATAGACTGGCAACGGATATAAACCATGCATTATAACAATACTTGCTTTAAAACGACATTAGTATCCATGTCAAAACCCACCCAACACTGATTAAAGAAGTTGTATATAGATAACATTGCCTTCATCAATATTTATTTTTACATATCAAATATCATTATCTTAGTCGGTTAGAATCAGTTCACACGGGGAAAATGTTTACAACATTTGTATCATTTTTACCTATTTCAATAACAATATCATCAGATATACCTTAATTTTTATAATAATAACCCTGTATTCAATGATTATAAATAAATGTTTATGTGACTTCATAAACTAAATCATATTTTAATTAAGTTTCACTTTTTGTGAAAGATAGCTACTCATCCAAAGTTCAAGTTCACTCCAGAAATTTATAATTTTACTAACCAAATAAATATCTATATCTGTTCTCAACAACTCCTATTTTATGCATAATTTAATATAAAGAAGTTGTCTTTTCTTCAAACAACGTTTCTGAAAATCATGAATGTAAGTACCAGTCAAATCCACAAACATCAAAATCGTTTTCCAAGCTTAACAAACATCAAGTTTATCATTCATATGTTCATCATAAAATAATCGTGTGCCTTTTGTAGACTTCAAAATATTTTCTTTGCTATACTCTTGTTATGAAATAATAAAATAATAAGGGTAGGAAATCTCCTTGGTATGATGACGAATGTGAAGATACTAAGAAACAAAAGTATGACATTTTGATAGATTCAGACTGACGGGAGATAAGGTACTTTTAACAAATGTTCATACCTTACGTGATAAATTTAGAGAAATGTGTCGTCACAAACGAGAACAGTATTTAGTTAAATCTACCGAGGACATTTCTCCAACAATAACGAAAAGTCATTTTGATCACATGTTCAGTATTTTAGTAAACGTTCTGTGCAGTTAACTTCTAGTATCAGCAATACTGAATGGAATGGTTATTTTCGATCAGTATTGAATATCAGTGACAACGTACATGTAATAGATGATGATTTTGTACAATTTTCCAAGGAGTATATGGCCATGCATGCTGATGATTGTAATAATGATGATTTTAACAATATTCTCAATATATAACACCTCAGGAAGTTGAAACAGCACTTCTCAACCTAAAGTTAAAGAAAAGTCCTGGACCAGATGGAATTGTACCAGAAATGCTAAAACATAATTCGCAAATATTTATGATATACCTTAGTAGACTATTTAATTGTATATTTAAATCATGTAATTTTCCTGAGCAATGGTCGAAAAGTATTATATTTCCATTGCACAAAAAAGGTAACATTAATGATGTTAATAAGTACCGAGGCATTTCCCTCTTGGACATACTTGGGAAAGTTTTTACTTCTCTACTGAATAGTCGATTGAAGCATTTTATTGATGAATTTGATAAATATCCAGAATCACAGTGTGGATTTCGAAAGGGTTACTCGACAGTTGACAATATGTTTACTTTACAAAGTCTTATTCAGAAATATTTATCTAAATCCAAAGGTAGTTTTTATTGTTTATTTGTTGGTTTTAAAAAATCTTTTGATTCATTGAATAGAGATCTTTTATGGCATGTTGTTGCAACTAATAGTATTCACGGTTACATGTTGGACATTATCATGGATATGAACTCAAAAACAAAAGTCTGCGTAAAATTATCACAAACCTCTATTTCCGACTATTTTGACAGTCTCAGTGGCGTGCGACAAGGTTGTATTTTAAGTCCTTTGTTATTTACCATGTTTATAAATCAAATACAAACAATTATGGAACAAGATTGTGATAGAGGTATTTTTGTTCACTCAGATTTTTTAGAATTGTTCATGTTATTACAGCTGCGTATCTTAAGTTTGTTCACTTACCTTGTATTCTAGTGCAAATATCACGTAATTTGGAATGTCTTTGAGGCATCTTAGCATTGTGAAAACGAAATCAATAATGTTGAAATTTCACTGCATAAGATAAGATTCAGTTTGCATTAACATATTCGCATGTCATACCTAACAGATAACCTTAACAAATGTGGCAGGTCATTGAAGTGACCAGGGGTCGAAATTTCGAAAACACTGTTTTCTATTTTTCTCTACAAAACTCTTCATAAGTGATCAACAGCATTAGATCTTACTCATATTTGTCCCTTTGCACTCAGGCAATGTAACTGTGCTGATGTTTTACCTACAAAGTTTACATGGATTATTTTAATCGAAATTTAAGAAAATCCTAATTTCACAAATATGACCCCATCGGTATATCTAACCATGCCAAATATCGACATCTAACACCAGTGATGAGACGATCCCGAAATAAGGTTTGAAAATGGTTATTTTACACATGGACAATTGAAGATCCTTCGTAAGTGGTCCTGGAATAATTTTATGGACGTCAAAACGAAACCCAAATTACATGATATTTGCACTAAGATACACAAGCAGGTGAACAAACTTAAGATACGCCGCTGTATATGCTGATGCCTTATGCTTGTTCTCAGATTCTGTTTACAAAAGAGAATTAATGTACTTTCGCAGTTTTGTAAAATATTGGGTCTCTTTATTAATTTTGATAAAACAGAAGTCCTTGTATTTAGAAACGGAGGAAAACTAAGAGCTTATGAAAAATGGTATATGGATGGTCTTAAACTAAATGTATCAACATATTATAATTATCTTGGTTTAACATTTTCAAACAGATTATCTTGGTCTAAAATGTACAAAATTTAGTTATGAGAGCTAATAGAACAATGGCAGCAGTCAAATTATTTTCTTTTAAATTGAAAAATATTTCTCCATCTGTGCTTTTTAAAATCTTTGATGTCCAGCTAAAGCCAATTATATTGTATGGTTGTGAAATTTGGGGAGTAAACAAATGGGAATTTATTGAAAGATTTCATATTCGATTTTGTAAATATGTTCTTGGTGTGAGTTATAATTGTTCAAATGTTGCTGTGCTTGCTGAGTGTGGGCGAAATTATGTATATATTGACACCCTTCAAAGAGTTATCAAATACTGGTTTAAATCATGAAATGAGATATCCAAAGCAATGTTATATAATGATGTGTAAGCTAGAAGCTAGAGGCTTCTATGTTAAAAAGATATTATTTATGTATGGTTTTGGTTATGTGTGGGAAGCTCAGGGTGTTGGCAACAAAAGTGAATTTTTACGTAATTTTGTATTAAGAATAAATGATTGTTGTGTACAAAGCATATTTGCTGAAATAAATGAAAGTTCTGCTTTAGATTTATATTCTACCATTAAACGCACAGTTAAATCGAAAAGAGCACGTCGTAGAATAGCTTTGCTTAGAATAGGTGCCTTATCTATACGTAAAAATACAGGAAGAAGAAAAGGTACCTAGATTTTTAAGATTTTGTAAAATTTGTAAAGATGATGTAATTGAAGACGAAATACACTTTTTGTTCAAATGTCCTTGTTTCAATGAATTAAGAAAGAAATATATCCCAAATTTACCTGTAAATAATCATATATGTTACCTTCAAAATGTTTTACAACATCAAAACTTAGAAATTATTTCATCATACTCATGTTTTATTAGAGATGCACTCGCTCTATGCTCAATGTGTTTTATCATCAAATTAACTTACAATGTAGTTTCAATGTTCTCTCTTATATAATTGTCTTGTTTTGTATATATGTTTTGCCTAAGGCCTTTTACCGAAATAAAAAGAATTGAAAGAATTGAATTGAAATTGAATTTAATTGTTATGAACATCATATGGACAACGAAATTCATATGCTTTTCCATATATGAAGGAAGATGTGAAGTGAATCATTATCTAACAATAATCTCTTTTATGTTATCCATTGTTTATATACCTCGAAAGAAATACTAACCAAATACAAATGTATATGTTTGACTGACTTATAGGCATTCATTTGCTATTGTATTGCAAAGGAGGAGGAACTTTCAAAATTTAGCCATAGTTGTTCTGTAATAATATCATCAAAACTATTATATAAACCTTGAATTTTCATACCAGTTCTTCAATACTGTCCTAACATATTTTTCAATAAGGGGCTTTAATTTTGATATCTTGCCAATAATTGCAAATATTTCAAGATATAGAATGTTGCACGGATAACTGTCCGATTCCAAAAGGTAACATCTAACTAAGAACGAAAATGTGCTTTTTGATACGTGTTTTACACAGGAACCCGATATCGTAAATAAAATGTAGGTAAAACGTAGATAAGAAAGACCCACCCATCTATATAATTGAGTAAGGGAATAAACGCATCCATCTTGCCGATCTCGACTCGCTTCCGAGTTACATCAAAATTATCCCTTCAAATTGGTGACATCTCATACACATACACAAGAACCTCTCAGTTATACATTTTCCCCCAAAACTTGGCTTATTTCCAACACATGTCACCCTTCAAATAACTTTTATATCTATTTAAATTCGCAAAACGACCGCAGAAACCTCTGGGGTGAACGTTACTCCGCACCAAACGCCGCTCGAGCGATCCGATAGGTCGCTAAATGTAACGGCGATTTTCTCGAGATAATTTCTAAAAATCGCGCAAAATTTAAAAAGCGATTTTTAATGATATTCCACCATTTTCAAGCCAGGTTGTGACAATGGAGTCAAAAGATTATTTATTTTGGTATGTAGAATCATTTTTGCACTAGTCTATTGGGACGGCCAAGTCTCTTGTCTTCACACACTGTAGGATTAATAAATGGAAATTTCCATTTCATTATTTAAAAAAAGAGGTTCAAGATTCGTTTATCTCATGTGTATAATTATAAGAAAATAATAAACATTTAAATAATTCATAATATAATACTTAACATATCAGTAAATTCAAATTAATGTATTATTACCAATATATCAGTGAATTATTTCAAGTGAATAAAACACAACCACAACATTGAGTTATACAAAAGTGTATCAACATTATCAACACAATCTGTGGAATGATGAGTCAATATTTTTTTCTAAAAATTGTGATTTGATGGTTCTTACCAATAACGTTTTGTAAAAGATAGCTTATGCATATATTTTATTAATGTCAATTTGGAATCAAAGAAATACTCTTTTATACCAAAACTGTAAATGCATGTTTTTGTTAACTTGTACACCTAATGAACAAAATGCTGGCAATCATAAATACTTTTCAGACAGACTTGTTTTGTAAACGTTAATTTAACAATATTCCAAAATTAACAGCCTACTGATAAAGGTATTGACAAAAGGTTTTGATAATTGAGGATGTTGTTGTACATGACACTGAAAACCGAAAAACACAAATATCAGAATTAGACATCAGAAATTAATTATTAGATATTTGACATTGATATTTAGATAAATAACTGTGGAAAATCATTCAAATGTTTCAGAAAGTTTGGCAATTCAACTTTGTTGAAACGTACATCACTGAGCCAGGCCAGTCGTGAAGAGTTTTGACATGTTCATTGACACTTTCTTTCAATTTTTACGTAACAATCAAGACTGGTGCCTGTCTGGCCAATGATAACAACAGAATGTCCATTTTCTACTAAAAGCACAGCACTCTTCTGATCAGAAATTATTAGTGAAATCATTCCCGAAACGTTGCACTGTCCAAACCACGCCGTTTTGTTTGTTATGCGATGCTTAAAATATATTCGCCTAACGGACCAATCAGATCGCCCTAGAGGCATTTGGTGCGGAGTAACGTTCACCCCAGAGTTTTCTGCGGTCGTTTTGCGAATTTAAATAGATATAAAAGTTATTTGAATGATCATGTGTTGGAAATAAGCCAAGTTTTGGGGGAAAATGTATAACTGAGAGGTTCTTGTGTATGTGTATGAGATGTCACCAATTTGAAGCGATACTTTTGATGTAACTCGGAAGCGAGTCGAGATCGGCAAGATGGATGCGTTTATTCCTTTACTCAATTATATAGGGGACGGGTCTTTCTTATCTACGTTTTACCTACATTTTATTTACGATATCGGGTTTCTGTTGTGTTTTATCATACCATACCAATCACTTTTTAGTCTCATTATTTTTTATGAAACTCTTTTATCATTTTATTGTAACAAATAATATTGAAAATGTTCAGGGACGACTGTGCAAATTTCTACTTATATTTTCATAATCGCCCAAATAAGTGCGAAATTGTTCCCTGATTCTTCTTAAAATGTTTTTCTTTCACCTATATTTATCGCTGATATATATCAATATTAAGTCCAAAAGTTTTGGGAGGACTTTGAACTTTAAACTCCCAAATATACCTTTCGATCTTCAAATTTATACACAATGTTTATACACTGCCTCTTAATGAGCCAATTCAGTCTGAAGTCTATTTACTGTTAACTTGACATGATAAAAAAACTCTACTAATTGTTTCAATAGCAAACAATCTAAAAATTATCATCGTAAGTGGCAAATTTGTATGACATAGCAAGATTTATGATAGATCAGTACAGCTTACATTGTACTATGGGCCAAATAAGAACTTTTAGAAATCATTAGAAACAGTTTCAAACTTCTTTTCAAAATCAATTATAGTATATTAAGTATATTAGGATTTTTCTTTTTTTTTTTATCAAAAGATGATCTTATATTCTTACTTATGTTTCTTCGTGGAGTAAAACCTGTCTGGTTCCCATTTATTTGTAAATCAACAGTGTTTTTCAACACAGATTGTCAAATCTGGATAATAGATACGTTATCAGCTGTATGAATGTGAGTTTTTGGAGTTAATACATCACGTTAGACGTTATAAATTACGAGATTTTAAGCAGAGAAGCCATTCTGACTCAAAAGAAAAACCTTGAAAAGCTGTGTATTCAAAAGCTATGTATCTACTTTAATCAATATTATGTAAAACAAATGCTATGATCGTTTATTGTTAGGTTTATCATTTGATGTCATGTTTTTAATAGGATTCGCTTATAAAAACCTCAATACATGTATATTTATATAGTTAAAGCGACCATGAGTTTTCAAGGTGACGTATCTACTGACCAATTCTACTACCATATTTTTAATAATATATTTGAATTTTTAATTTAACTTATCATAAAGAAAGGTAAGGCATTAACAATACGTTTTAGTTAAATTCCTTAAGTTAAGTTCTTGAGTCCAACTTATTTCAAATCAATGTCATAATAGCAATAAGAATATAATGGAGTCCTAGGTTAGCAGATACAATGTCTTTAATTGATGTTCAATTTGTTACAGTTTATTAGTAATGGTTTAGCTTTTTAGTATATATCTTATTTTAGTGAGTTTGAATAGTATTTTGTAAATAAAAATATTCAGTGTAGAATGAAAATTTACTTGATATTCAAGTAACAGATATGATATGATAAAAGAAGTTATTTACAAACATTCATTTGAAAATTTGTCAATATTTTGTTGCATGACCATTTTGTGGTAGGACATATGTTTAGATTTGTCAACAAGATTTGTCAATTTCCATTTAAAGAGAATAGTAAAATTTGTGTTAGTCTTTAATAAATAAGGAGAGGCAAAAAGGTACATGCGTTTTGTAAAACAAATATATCAGCAGTTAAATACATAAACATGGATGTGTTTTCTTATTCATGTTGACATATGATAAAGTAATGTATCTCTTGCAACTGAAATGGGTTTAACCATCATCAAATCAAGCACAAACATGAGAAAAACTCAGCCACTTTACGAAATGTTTTACTGGCATTACCTTGCGACTTCCATACATAAATATCAATATATGAATCGCTTCGTTTTCCATTACCAATACAAACCTGTTTGTACATTAATTTAGTGGCTAAACCATTAATGCATTTATCATCCACTTTTTATTTTCTTTTCGTGCTCCTTTACACGTATTTCTGAGACGGGCCAATACAAATTACATATTTACATATGTCAAGGAAATAGGCACATAGAAATTGGGGTTACCATGTGTATCAACGTTGATAGTTAGTGTGAACTAAATGAACGCTAATACTCCCATCTTACGCTGAAATGCAGAGGTTAAGTTTCAATAACTAGTACAAGAAAGCGAGAAGGTAACTGCAAAGCGGCCAGAGATAAAACATTTGTTTTGCAAAAAACATGTATCTATCAATAGCGCAAAAATAGTTATTACATGAACTTAATAGAAATCTCACCATTCACAGGAGTCCAGGCTATCGATACCAAACACAACACAAATACAGTTGCTATCATCTTGGTATCATATACCTTCAGTGTCAGGTTAACTATTAAACAGTTTATCGGACATCATAGAAAATAAACGACCACACCAACCCCATATAGGATCACGGAGCGTGACTGAGAGTACCTATACTATAGGTCGATTGGTCATGGTCTGTGAACTTTAGGTTCGTTAAGTTTATGGTCTACAGAGCGTGCTAAGCAATGGAGGCGTGAAGTGTGTATCTTTTCGAGTGTCATAACACATTAAATGTTCTAATGTATCAATAATTTAACAAAAGGTTTCAATATAAGTCATTGTCTTAGTTTACAAGGCTCATCGTAAACCTTATAGGTCGTACTGAAGTAGTTAATGATTTACCGTTTTAACTTTTTGGCACGTCGCTTCATAATATTATTATGGCATTGTTTCTGTCACTGGCCAGACGGCGATTTTGGTCAAACTTTAACCCTCAACAGAATATGCTCGAAAGGTTGGAATAAGGCCGGTCAGTGAATTGATTGTACAATAATACCGTCTGTCGGATGCAGTCTATAACCAATTGCTGTTACTACGGTTCATACTGGATGCAATTCCAAATGACTTTCGCTAAATGACATGAACAGACTTTTCGTAAGACAACGGGGAGGTGAAGAGGACTGGAGAGCAAGATGCACGCGCAACCTGAAAGTTTTTACCAACGGTAGATGAAAAGTTGATGTAAGAGAGGAACTATTTGCCTGCGGTGTATAGATAATGTCCCTGAGTTTATAGCTTAATATTCCCATACCAATTCCCCATTCAAATCCATTTTGCTTATGTATGTCAACATCATTTTGTTTAATATTTTAAACCATAAAGGTCCTCTTATTCCATGGAGTTATTATTATTCATCAAAATTTTAATGTTATACGTAATATTGCAAAACAAATTGTTATCCCAAAAATCCATTTATTTTCAGTAGTTCAAAAGCATGAACAACAACTGTACAAATGCGATTTAAAAAACAAAGCAATTGTCCGACCTTTTCAAAAAGACAAGCAACACCGCCTTTTGAATTCTTAAATTGTTACTAAGCAAACCCATCTTCCTACGCAAAGTCTAAAACACCATAATATACCATATATTCTTGAGTTCTCTTCGCATGCTTTTAAAAAAGTCATTAGGAAGACAGACAATAACAAGAAGTTCTTCATCCATAAACTATGTCTAATCATCATCGCCATCGCTATCGAAAGAATTGTTGTATACAATAGATAATAAAACGGGGGTAATCAGTTAAACAATATATACATGGAGAATTTCTTAGCATAAGTAAATGGATATTTAATTATCAATTATTCATCAGAATTGTTTTAAAATCAAAGGCCAGTTGTTGTTGTCCAAGAAGCTGGCTAGACCAAAGTGAAGAGACATCATACTAGCTACGAATACCTTGTTAATTGTGAAAACTTAGTTTTCTTCTTTTGAAAGCGTCAAAGATTTCGATGCTAATTTAAATTTCAATTGCTCCCAAAGAAATGTAGATAGCGCCATCGAGAGATCTTTAATCTTCATGGCCTTTCGTTTTAATGTAGTTCATTTTAATAACCAATAATCAAGCTATGCCTTTTTTCAAACCGATATTAATAAAAATTCAAAAGGAACTGCTCAAACTATAAATGATACATATGATGATCACTCTTACAACAGGTTGGATCAACAAACAACTTACTGTCTGTGAGTTGCTCTAAAAACAATTTTAGGGTACGTTGCCATGGAAACTGTTGACATTCAAAATTCTAGAAAGTTAGAACCCAAAAGGTACAACTCCGTGTGATAAGTAGTTAAAGAGACAGTCCTATCAGGGATTTTTTTTAGAAACAGATGAGTTTCTCGTGTGTGTACTTAAATATGATTGTAACATGATCATTTCACATTTATTTTCATATATTGTTAGTTGGGATATCATTTACGTTGTTCTGGATTTTGACAATTTGACAAAGAATAGAAGATATATCTGCGTCCTCTTGAATTTTGTATCCACACAAAATACCCCGATTGGACAGTCCATTAGCTGTCAATACCATAGCTTACACTTAAAGGGGCAGTAGCACGTTTTTTGAAAATTACATATTTTCAATTTTTCATTGACAATTGTTAATGCTAAAAGTTTTATGTCGATAGTGTCAACAATCTCATTACACAAACCAATCATCCAAAGTCAGAGTACAAATTATAAAGATTCACATATAAAGTCTATTGGCGGCCATTTTGTATGAACACCTTTAATTCATTATGTGTAACAAAAGGGAACAGTATGGCTGAACTTAACATTATGTATTAGATTTTTTACTGCTTCGTTTAGTTTAGATACATTGTCTTGCAATTGGTACTATTTATTTTCCTGACATCACTTTATATTGCCCCTAAAACGTGCTACTGTCCCTTTAAAATATTGGGACACCCAAGGAAGTAAGGGGAATCCAAGTACACAAACAATGATGACGTAACTGATGAATGATGTTGAATAATTATATGGTTGAGAATACATTATTTGAAAAATGCTTTAATAGGAATGCAAAACTGAATATGCATCTTCAAGCTTTATGCGTCATGTAGGCCTAATGACTGAATACAACTTTTTCAGATGTGAAAACTAAATTTTTTTGTAAAGATACTATATGAATTTTTTTTCTGAAGAATGATTATGATTTGATAGTACAATGTAGAATGTGTGTGGGTAATTACTTTGTATATTGTAATAATTGCTATCATAATAACTCATCATCTTCACCATAATCAGCATACCATCAAAGTTAAAAGACCACTCCTGCGTCTTCGGTACAGTTCACCTGAGGTTCATCACGTACAATACAATGTACTTCATTCTAATTACCCGGTATTGTATCAAAAGGGAGGAACATATTTAAAACAACAAGTACAGCTGCGTATCTTAAGTTTGTTCACTTATCTGCGTTTTAAGTGCAAATATCATGTAATTTGGAATTTCTATGGGGCATCCTAGCAATGCAAAAACGAAAAGGGTAATGTTGAAATTTGAGTACATAAGTTAACATTTAGTTAGCGTTAACATATTCGTGTGTCATACCTTAAAGAAACCGTAGCTAGTATGGCAGGGCATTGAAATGACCAGTAATCAAAATTTCGAAAACACTATTTTGTAATTTTCAATACAAAATCCTTCATTAGTGATCAATAGCTTTAGAACTAAGTCATATATGTTCCTTTGCAGTAATGCAATGTAATTGTACTGATTACTTTCTTACAATGTTTATATGGAACATTTGAATCGAAATTTAAGAAAATCTGAATTTCACAAATATGACCACAATTGTCTATTTAATCATGCCAAATAACGTTAGGAAGAGATACCTAGTGAGTAATAACAAAAACGCATTTTTACAGAATATTATTGTGTTTAACACAGAATGTTTAGCCCTGTTTGGACAATCTGTCAGCCAAAAGTAGCATTTAAAGAAATGTACATGATTTAAGTATTCATCAAAATGCAATTTGTGTTTATTTATTGCTTTTTAATGTTGTTATTTTCGAACACACCTTTATTACTACAATTTTAAGATAAATCGAAATCAATTTAAAGTCAATAAGCAATTGCAACAAGATGGAAAGAACGTTTTCTCACAGTAAAACATTTACCATACGTATAAGTGAAATTTACACAGTGTATGAATACCAATATAAAATCATACGTATGACTCAAGCACTTTCGCTCTTGTAAATTATAGTAGCTTACAAAATTATTCAAGCGTTTTTTTTTATCATTGTAAATTATGGTTGCAGACGAAATTATTCAAGCATTTTTGAAAATTGTAAATTATAGTTGTTGACGAAGTTATTTTGACAGAGAATACTTGTATAAAATTATGTTCATTATTTTAGTTAATTGGGCGGTACAAGAGTTCATGCTACTTATTTTCCTACGTATATTTTATTCTATAAGAAGGGATGTACAGTATCTATGTGATTAAAAAAACTAATATAAGGTTATGTTGTGACATTTGAGTGAAATCATCCTGACCTGGTATATAGACAATCTCACCCAAGTGTTTTTCTTATATCAACATTACTAACATATCAATACAATATTTAAAGCTTGCCAAGGATAAGTTTACTTGAAACAACGAGTGTTGATATATTTCATTTCAGGTTACACTAGCTATAGGGTGTTTTATTTATTATCCAAAATATTTTCATTACTAATGCACCTTTGAACACTGCACCTAAGAGTGTCAATGCAGTGATGTTACATGATTGTAAGTTCATCATTGTCATGACGTCATAGCATTGTGATGTCATTACTCGATGATGTAAATAATAGTGAGGTTATGTACTTGCCAACGGTTTCGTTGGCTGCAAATAAATTAGGTATGTTGTGTTGCAAGGTTTTGCCGCTAGGGTAATCTGCAATTCGGGATTTTGGCAAATTGGAACAGAGGCTAGAACGGAGTAATACGACTGAGCTGCCTCTATGGGGAGACAATGTGAGAATCAAGCATTAATTAAGTTAATGTTCATATCATAGAGCAAAGAAGTTGCCAAGACATAATTATGTCAATTGCAGATGGTGTATATCTTAAAGGGACAGTAACACGTTTTGTGAAAATTTCATATTTCGATTTTCCCCTGATAATTGTACATTCATGCTAAATTTATTATTTTGGTAGTGTAAAAAATCTCATCACACAAACCCATTCATAGTCAAGAGAACAAATGATAAAGAATCACATACAGTCCATTGGCGGCCAGTTTAAATTCATTTTGTGTAAGAAAAAGGAATCGCATGGCTGAACTTTACATTATATATTTGATTTTTTACTGCTACATTTCGTTTCAATACATTGTCTTTCAATTGTAACCATTTATTTTCATGATCCTGACATCACCTTATATTCCTCCTAAGACGTGATACTGCCCCTTTAAAGTTACAATTCAAATAATGTCTGGTGTTCATGTTAAACAAACTGCATGCAGCTAGAGGAAGATATACTCGCGCGAAGATATCATTGCAATTTCGTCACAATCTCGAACACACACAGCCATATGGAAAGGTTCTTTTGGACTTCAATGATTTAAACAGCTTGAAAGTCAGAAATGCACATCTTGTACGAGAATATAAATTGATGTAAAGCAAATGAAAGATGCTGACACGCACCAGGAACCATACGTTTTTTAGACTGATATCATGTAGCAACACTTAAGCTTTTGCCTCAGAATAAAAAATAACTTTGATAAAATGAAGATAAAAAAGGAAATTGGATATTTTCGTAAAAACTTTTTATCAGTTGAGGTTAGAAAACTGAATCTCGTTGAGTGACGTGGTACGTTCGTTTTTTAAACTGTTAAGGTTTACTTTGTCTTGCAATTTGAAACAATTATTTTAGTGTCCCTGAGACCTCTTCATTGAATCTAAACAAAACGTGTAACCTGTAAGATGACGATTTGAATTAGATGAAGGCCACTTGCAATCCCCCCCCCCCCCCATTGTAAGTTCAATCAAATAAGATTTTGAGACAACTCCTCTATCTCAACACCTAGCTACATAGTATAGAAGAGAGAAGAAGACCGGAAATACTACCTTCCGACGTCGCCGATTTCGCCTACTGCTACGCTTACGTGACATGCAATCGATTAAAACTTTGTGCCAACATATACGTATATGCTATGCATTTTGATCATCACTCAAGGAACCGATCATTACATTGTGGTTAGTTCTGCAAATGGAACGAAGGCCGATTTTCACGCTCAAAGTATTCATCTCGGCACAAATGGCTGCCAGGAGGGTTTTGACCGAAACAAGCGCTATGATTGGTAGGAATAATCAAAGATATGCTTTCTTTTGGTAACATCCCTGGTCGGTTCCTTCTTTATTCTATGTTTGTATGAAGGTGCTGAAATCGAGGGGTTGTCATAAAAAGTTTTCTTTTTTTCAGCGGAAATGATTGAACTTACAATGGCACGGGGGCCTACGGTAACACTACCGTTGAAGCACTCTCTTTACACCTGCGTTACAAAAGTATGTCTGATTATGTATACTTAAGTACTAGAGGGTCAGTATTTGGCGGATAATTATACAACACTTGGGTCCAAAAGTCAACACTTAAGTTTCTTGATTATCCTATAAAACTATCTTTTCGAAATATTTCTCGTACAACTGTAAGTTATATCATGACGTTGACCAATATTGACCATTGACTATATCCTATATATGTTTGCTATATATATACAGTGTGGTTATGATAAACTTACAAATTGATCCAAAAGTCCGACTATAACATATACCCTTAACAAAAAACCTAAAAAACGTATAGGTGATTTTGAAATTTTCGGATATAACAATACAACTATAATATTGCTTCCCTGAACGTAATTATGATTATTTACAACTTCTGTGCAGAAACGGAAAAAGTTCATCGATTTCTGTAGTTTAAGAAGCAATTGAAACAGTTTTTTAAAACATGTGCTTAGACAAATCTGTAAAGCAAAAACAACATGTAGAAAGCGTAAAAGCATAAGGAGCTAATAACTAAGCAAAGGCATTTTTTTTCAAATGTTGTTATTCATTTAAACATGAAAATGAAGACATATTTACACATTCTAAGTGGCGAAAATTGAAACATCGCGGTACGTTAGAACAAAACCTTTGTTTCAAAATCTGCTTTTGCCTGAAATCGGAATGTTCATTAGAGCACCATATTTAGTCATATTACGTCGTTTTCTCAAGACCCATTTTCGACAAAAAGATGCCATTATTTGTGCGAAAAAGAGTGCTATCAAAGCACAAAATATCTACATCCGGGTCAATTTCTTGCGTCATCGTCTTGTCATAGCCATAAAGATTACATAACAGATCCATGTTTTGTGCAGAAAGGTCGACAAAACTTTAGGGAGCCGTTTCCCTGAAGTGGATATTCGACCAAGAGAGCTAGTTACCGGCCCTGCTTTGAGAGACTCAAAATGTGCAATCGCCGTCAATGGTGTTTTAAAAAGCGGAGGGTCAATCTTTCAGTCTTTAGGGAAGTCTAGTTTGGTGATAAATCTCAATTTAAGCCAAACATGTCAGATGAAAAACAAGATTTTTCAGGATTGTTTAATCTGAAAATGAATTTTTTGCCTATTATTTTGTTTGAAAGGTCAACAGATTCGGTTTAGAGGGTGTTATAATGTGAGTAACAATATAAAGCACACACGATATGCTTCAATTCGTTTTTTGGAGAATTTGGCTGATAGTCTGTTCTTCAACAACATTCACGTCAAATGTATCAAGCTTTAATTCTAACAGGGATTTCAAGCATGATGGCGTTCATTCACATAAAGAAGGCCGCTTGTCCTACATCTATGTCAAGATCAAGGTCAAGGCCCTCAAACTCAAGTTCAAAACACCTTTATAACGTTAATGTTATGAACAATATTAACGTGCACGTCAACGTTATGAACAATATTAACGTGCACGTCAACGTCACATTACGTTTCGGACACTTCAACGACCGATCATCGCAATAAGCAGTCGAAGGAAACCTAGACTCACCTAGTTTACATGAACTTAACCATCGTAAATAAAGACGATCCGATTGACTGGATATTAAGAGAGGGTTTGCAAGTCTTTTCAAGAGTAATTGTATATCTTAAAAAAACATCAGTATTGAAACTGAAAAAATGAAAAATGCTTGTTCATCGTTGACATCAATTAGCTAACAAAAACAGACCAGAACATTCTCTTTCATTTCACTACACAATTTCAGTTTTACAGTCAGTATATACGGGGTTGAAGGTACTAAATTCAGTGGAGTAGAAAACAAAAAAGATTTAAGAGGTATTTTAAAGATATATATGCATGGTTAAGTAAAGTCGTTTTTACTTGATGGGAAACCAAGATTGATTACACAAATACATATATATAGGTATTAATGATACTAACAGTTAAGCGAAGACAATTACCCTCAGTAACACCCCTTGGGTGGTTATATCCCTTTTTTCAATTGGTTTTGACTCGTAACTACCGTCCTATAGGTGTTTACCCTTTACACACCTTGGAAAGTTATTGCCTTTATTTTAGATGAATTTTATAAGCCGTAAGCTCCATTTGCGTAGGTTGGTTATCTCATAACCACCTTAGTCGGTTATAAGATTGTAAACAATCGCAAACAATTGGACTTAAATATATTTTTAATCAAAGTTCAGATTTATGAATAGCGAAAGTGAGAATCGAAATAGGGACCTCTTTGTCAAAAAGCAGCGCCTTTATCAGTTGAGCTATCGAGGATCCATACCACTTGATGTAAAATTTGTTATGCCATGTTTGAATTTTTATTATTTCCTATAAATGTATACCATGATTGCAATTAAATAGTTTTGAATAGAAGGAACTTCGTGACCCCTCGGTATCGGGTTATTATTTACTACATAACCCTACGCTTCATTTCGGTTTTCAAAATCTTTTCCAGTAAGAAGTTAAGTACTTTCTTTGATAAGATGAGGGATGTGGTGATGTGTGTAACTCAACTTACTAACATAAATGTTGATATCAGAAACCTAAAGATAACAACCAAAATTGGTACAAGATCAATTCAAATTTTTTGGTATCAAAATTCTTACGCTCAAGATATAAGTCGTAACTTCTTGAATTGACAAGGTGATTTTTTTCAATGAGCACAATGTTGATAAAATCGACATGATTCATGTCAAGATAGATAAATTCTCCTAAACTATTGTTTAAGTCAACATTTAAGTTTGGATATTGTGGGGGGGGGGGGGGGGGGGGGGATATTCGTATTCATCTCCAACACTATGGTTACCGAAATATGCAGTCATCTAATTTACGGAGCACGGTTCCAACGATAATGCAGAGAAATATACGGATGACAACTTCTTTGTTCATTGTATGCGACGTTTCGACACAGAAACTTGTGTCGTTCTCAAGTAGAGGAAACAATGAACAAAGAAGTTGTCATCCATATATTTCTCTGCATTATTGTCAATCCAACTTCTAAAATGCATCTCAAAGAAATGTTCAAACAAGATTTACAGAGATCTTTATTTATCCACGAGTGAAAGCAATAATGCTTTCATGTTTCAAACTTGTAAGTTGTAAAACTTTCATAACTCGTAGCTTGAAAAGAATATTAATATACCATAATAGTATATTTCTTAAGTTTCATAATCTGAAAGGTTTCTATAAGCACTGTGCATCAACCCCTTCATGGCGGCCTTGATGTTGACAATTTTATTTGACAGTTGCAAACAAAAAGGAAAGAACTATTTCAAACTAAATTTCAACAATAACATAATCATGATATATGTATACTCTATATTGTATGTATATCATGCCTATGCTTCGAGGAATAAAAACATAAAATAGTAATAATAATTTGGCTTTATATAATCCAAAACAATCGAACTTGAATAATTTGTTACACATCGATGGTTTCAAAAAATAAAAAAAATATATCATAAATAACTACTTAAATCAAGTTAAGGCTCATTCTAAAAAATTTATATCATCTTCATAGACGAAGAACCATTGCATTGCTGTAGAGTGGTTTTAAAGGGGCAGTAGCACGTTTTTATGGGGGAATATAAGGTGATGTCAGAAAATGAAAATTAATGGTCCCAATTGAAAGACAATGTATCTAAAATAAATGGAGCAGTAATAATTCAAATATATAACGTAAAGTTTAGCCATGCGATTCTTTTTTCTTACACAAAATGAATTAAAGGTGTTCACATAAAATGACCGCCAATGAATTTTATGTGAATCTCCATACTTTGTCCTCTGACTATGGCTGAATGGCTTGTGTAATGAGATTTTTTACGCTGTCAAAATAACACATTTTGAACTAACAATTATCAGTGAAAACTTTAAAATATAAAATTAATCAAAAAACGTGCTACTGCCCCTTTAAACAGAGGACTGTTTCACAGAGAATTAGTTGCAGCCCGAGAGCGAACAAACCTCTGTTGAACCACTCTGTCGTTATACAATGATTTCTTCCTCTTTAAAGATGCTGTTTCACACTTGCATGCGGTTCAGGCTGAAATTTAGCTATTGAGAAAATAAATACATCACTTTGTAGAAAAATCTTTCGACGAAATTTTGATATCATATTTAGATTGTTTAATCAAGAGTAACATACTTATTTCGACGCCCAAAGCACAGTACCCCTTGTAGAAAGGGCATAGCATTTAACGAACCCGCTTTCGGTGACGTAATCATTACGCGTGTAGGATTTACACCGTGTCACAACTAGCGTATTTGCGTTCGATGGGTATCAACTTTGGCAGCAACGAATACCAATCTTATTAAAATACGATCTATTTGCTACACAACGCTACGCATGTAGATCTTACCAGGCTCAGTTATAACAGCCGTCAGAGTATCCTTTGACTCAGCCAATAAGCGACTTTGCCCCGTAACTCGGGTTGCTGGTGACGGGTATTCATATGTAATCTTCAAAACTCGAAAAACGAACATTTCCGACTATTTCTAAATGTCGACAACAAATATTTCCTGTCATGTCCGAATGAATAACTCAAACTGTGCTTTATATCGCTCCTATAAATTTGTTGGTCCAAAATCGTCCAGGTAAATACTTTAATGTTATCATTATCGAAGAAATCACCGTAAATGGGGCAAATTCAAACAGCAAGCTGTAGATGCTATTTTTGGAACAGTTACGTTATATAAACGTTTCCCTTTAAATCTTATATGAAACGATTCATGTTCATTAAATTCGGTGTATTTTGTATCCATAAATATACTGACACAAATGAAAAGACCAGAACTGACATAAAAACATTAGATCAAGTCTTGTTGATTTGATATCACACATATTCGATGTACATATGCAAATTAGAAAGAATCTAGTTCTGTCAAATAGTCAAACATTACAAATGAATTTACGACCTATGCAAATTACTAAACACTGCTTTTTGGGAAATTCGAAAGGTCATAAGCTATCATTTTATCATTTGGGCTGTGCAGATTTACGGTTTAATCTCTTGAATTGTCCTTTAAGAGACGTACGATTTGATTGGTGGATGAAATCTTCCTCACATCAAGCGGTCAAAGGTTACCCTGACGGCTGGACTTACGGGGCCTTGTGAGATCTTTAATCTGCGTAACGTAGTGAAGCAATTAAGATATCATTTTAATGAGATTGCAACGAATACCTTATTCGGAGAAAAAGAAAAGAAAATCTAGTCGTGCGCGACAAAGACGGTTTCCAAGCGTATATTTAGAGACCGGAAGTTGTGAGATGACCACACTTGATTCGCCTTTATGTTGGCTGCCGTTTCCGTAATTTGGGTAAATTATCCCATATTTAATGAATTTTGGTCCGATTTTCCCTAGGTTGGTCGCTAATTTTTTTACTAAAAGTACAACGTATACATTAAAAATACTTTTAAAAATATTGCAAGTATGATACAGCATCTTTAAGATCGTTTGGTATGTCTGACTATGACGAAATTTGAATCGAAAGCAGCAGCACCATGGCAGTGATATTCGTACTCAAACTGTTCATTGCATTACTAAAGCCCTTTTACATGCACACGTTTACTCCTATAAGTATATTTACCCCAAGGAGTAAACATACTAAATGGGAGTAACGTGCCATGTAAACAGTCAAAAACTCATTTACTTACAGGAGTATCTTTACTCCAACCAAAAAGGTAAACTAAAAGTATATAAAAGTAGAAGAATATTTGCTTTTACCCCTGTAAGTAACCGCGTCATGTTATATAGTATAAGCATAGTTGAATGGAATTGTCGTGTATTTATAGAGTTTCTAGACAATACTGGATTTTTCATCTTTAATAACTTTCATTCACAATCGTTCTTTTTAACTTTTTGAGAGCATGATTTCTAATAAAGGTAATTTAGTGTTTTTGTGATAGGTGGCATTCTTTCAAAAACTGAACATTTGCTTTTACCCCTTTTAAGTTAGTAGTATATTGACAAAACAAAATCTATGGAAAAATATTGATAATTACTGCCTCAGGATATGTAATTCTGTAAAGAAAAATATATATTCACTGTAAGAAAATCATGATACACTTTGTACTTAAGGTACTTTGTACAATGGAAAGTAGAGTAAATATACTTTTACTTCAAGGAGTTAAGATAGGGGAACACGAGGTCTGTACGTCCCCTTAACACTAAAACAGAGATTTTGAGTTGGTTTTGTTTGCAATATACTAGTGTACGTTTGTACATACATTGAGACATATCTTAACTTTATTGCAATAATTGTTGAAAGTACCTAACGTAATTAGTTCTCCAATAATTATGCTTTTAAGACGAAGAGTTGAAAAACCGAACATACCCCGCAACGGGGCAGGTTCGGTTTCCCTCAGGGGCAGGTTCGACAATCGTTTAGAACAATCAGAACATGTTCAGCCTACAACAATTAAAGCGAGATAAGATCATTCTATTCATAGTATTCGATATTTTGGACAGAAAAAAATAATATATTACTTTACAAAGATATAATTTATAATGATGTGGCCTCAGTTAACTTTCTTTTGCGAAAAGGATTCCGATTTCTTTCCAACTAGAGGAGCCTACTCTTCAAGGACCCATTCGGAACACCTCGGCCCTCTCCGTTACACTCGCAAGTGCTCGGACCCCACTGGGAGGCCGCCATACCAAGAATCCGGGTATAGCCAATCAGCGAGCTTGGTCTACTTTGCGTTCACTTCAATTTGACAGAAAATAGTTCTTGCAATCATACATCAAATAAATGAATTCTTGGACTACGCTAAACACTTGTTGTCACTTGTAAATTGAAAGAAAAGCAGATTGAAATTCTGAAATATGCCTATAACAATCAAGATTGCATATTAGTACTACCAACTGGCTTTGGAAAAAGCATAATATTCCAGCTTCTGCCTTGGTTGCCCCAAAAGTAGGGACCGCACGGTGAATTTCCATTTCAGAAACCTTTGGATTAATAATTGTGATAAAGATACTTAAAATAATTCCTTAACACACTTAACGAAAAAAAAGGAACACAACATTCTACTAACTCGACCGGAGTATTGAGTAAATGCTATCTGAAAATGTGTGCGCGTTTGCAGACTCGTTACGATCCGTAAAATGGCTTCGAGCCCACTTCTGGTTACTAAACAGTCATGGTTACGTTAAAAAGTGGACATCGTCAGTAATAGCAAATGTGGAATTTAATCATTTTAATGGCTCTTTAATTGATTTGCATTTTATATATTGTGAAAGACTTAAACACTATTAGAATAGTTTTGTGCCAGTTGGAGTAATTTGCATAATGTTTCAACAATATCAAAATGATATCGAATTGTAATATAATACTTTAGTCTTCGTATGTTACATGAGTCTTTCTAATTTACATATGCATTTTGGGAAAGTTCGATTATAAATCAACAAAGAACATTTTTTCATGTTTTATATCCCTATTAGTTCCCTTATTGTGTCGACAATTTAATGATTATAACTTTTCATAATTCGTTAATATATATAAGCTAAAACTTAAACATAGTCTATTGAGTTGTTTCTGAGGCGTTGTCACAGACGCCATTTATTAAGTCAGAGTAACTTCCCCTGAAAGTAGTTCAACTAGTATCACGAGCGAAACGCGCTTGCGCTCAGCAGGAAACAAGTTCAATATGTCAACCTCCCAGTGGGGTACGAGTCGCCACGCGCGTGGCTCTCGTAGTTTCGAATGTTCAAGGATCTTCACAGGGGTCCTTTTGAGGAGATTGACCTTCAAAAGAATGGTTTTGAGGAGGACCTTAAATTTTTGTGACCGTTCTCACGGCCGAATGTGCTCCGCCTGTATTGACCGAACGTACCCCACAAACCATGATTGCTCTTTTTTCTAGACTGTGAAAATACACAACCCTCACACCAAAATAACTTGTTGGTTACATATATACGTCTCGGCATGTTGGTTTATGCACACTTAAGAACATATTCCTAAATACAGTCAACTTTTGTCAAACACAAAGTGAACTGAGTTCGAATAAATTACTCAGCTAGATGAAAACGGGTTTTCTTCCACAAATTGTAATGAACATATTGTACTGTCGCTATTTTAAAGTCAGTGTGGGAGTAATGTTATGTTTTCTCATAGGAATTGCCAATTGAAGTTAAAGTGGCCAACGAGCAAAACATACAGAGAAAAGACGAACATGCCCCGGGGCCGTGCTTGCCCCGGTCTCCCCTACTCCTAGGTGTAATTATATGTATGTAAAAAGGGCATAAGTCAATGAGGTCTCAAACATTGCGTTGGGCGATAGAGTTTCATAGAGCCTAGTTTTCGGCATGATTTTCTTGAGCCTATTGTTCTTGTGAAATGGTGATTTTCAGGATGCTGTTGTACTCGTTGGTGTTTGAATATGATATATGCTTCGTAAAAATATTTTGTGGTTAGATTATACTGAACCGATTTCGACCAGAGTTTTGTTTAGAAATTAACTTCATATATATTCAATGCATATAATAATGTCGGGTAGAATATAAATAAGTATCCAAAAGAAGCGCTAACAATTTACAAGATAATTTAATCTCCGGGTTAAGGATATGACGGACAAGGTTCCAAAATTTCTTGGATGTAAACTAATGAAACTTCATCGTTTCAAAATACGCGTTTATAAAGAATATCCGTAAATAAAACGTTTTACAACAAACTGATGTAAAATAAAGTTCATTATGTCTATTTTCTAACATAACTTTCATAATCTATTAATTTAAAATTTCATTATCCAAAAATTTTATCAAGACATTTTATATTGCGATTGTGCAACTCACTTGTGTTTGAACAAGGCAAAATTCAAAAGTATGTTTTCACAAGACATGTGCTTATTAAATGTATTTAAAAAATATTTTTGTCAAGATTTTGAAAACAAGCGTTCCTTTTGAACACTTATTTAATGAATTCTTAGCTTCTTTTGTGTAGTAGATATTCAGATACTCAGGTAATTTAACCAATTAGTGTAAATTCAGGTAGCCTAAATATAATATATGACAAGTAGAAACTGTTCTTGACATGATTTTTACTGCAAATGATTATCAAATTCAAGGTATCGTTGACAGTAAGCAACAGTAAAGTCGGAATGAACCAACTTCACAAATAGTAAAATTTACACCTTAAAAGGCCAGTAGCACGTTTTTTTGGAATATAAGGTGCTGTCAGGAAAATAAAAATAAATGGTTCCAATTGAAAGAAAATATATGATGTAGTAATAAATCAAATATATAATGTTTAGCCATATACATTTTTCAATAAACGTGCTCCTGTCACTTTAAATGATACAGCCTCTAACTCTTTAACTGATTTAACTGGTCAGGTGTTCAACAATTAAATGGAAAACAAAGTTTATGGCCTGTTTGTCAAGCATGAAAATATATCAAAATGACAAGCACTGTAAACTTAATTTTCTACATATACGTTCAAAATACATTCAAATCTCTTCAATCTAAATGCATGACCAGTTTCAAGAATAGATATTCTGCACTTAACAATATGAATCATCACGTAAACATACCGCATTGTATAAGCAATTGAATAATCTTTATTTTGCATACACATAGAAGGAGGTATAAAGATCGCTTGATTTAATTATTTTTACCGTTTTTAAAATATAAATTTACGATTCATAACACACCCAAATTACAATTTTGGAGTTTTCTAATTTCTTCGAAAAAAAATATTCGAATAACGAATAAGAAGTAAGAATAATGAATAACTAAATTCAGACTGGTTCATCAGAGCCCATGAACACATCCATTCGAGGACTTCCATGCTTTCATAAACGGTCTTATGTTAATATTTGATCTAGTTATTTACCTGCTTGATAACTTGATAACGACACATGCTAGAATATGGAATGTGTATGATTTTACATCCGAAATATACCCAAATGTGGAATTTTATCACAGAATTTCACTTCTCATTCTAGGAAGTTTACTTTAAAGGGGCAGTAGCACGTTTTTAGGGGGAATATATGCTGATGTCAGGAAAATGAAAATTAATGGTTCCAATTGATAGACAATGTATTTAAACTAAATGACGCACTAATAATTCATATATATAACGTAAAGTTTAGCCGTGCGATTCCTATTCTTACACAAAATGAATTAAAGGTGTTCACACAAAAATGGCCGCCAATGGATTTTATGTGAATCTTCATACTTTGTCCTCTGATATATGGCTGATTGGCCTGTGTAATGAGATTTTTGACACTGTCATAATAATACATTTAGCATTAACTTACAATTATCAGTGAAAGATTCTAAATAAAAAATTATCAAAAAACGTGCTACTGCCCCTTTAAGTACAAGAATGTTTCCATCTGAGCTATGAGAAACTGTGTGATATCTCAAGACTCACTGACGTCACTGAATCCTACCAAATTTATGATATCATGACATTTTGGTCCACAGATGCACATTTGTAGACAACATTATGATTTATAATACCGACAATTCTTATGGATGAACAAGTTCTTTATTCTGTGTAAGCGACGTTTTGACATAGATTCTAACGTCGTTGTGATCACTTGCTTGACAACGACGTTAGAATCTATGTCGAAACGCGCTTACACAGAATAAAGAACTTGTTCATCCATAAGAATTGTCCTTATTGTTCATCACACCAACTTCAAGAACGCCAATCAAAGAAAAAATTATGATTTGGATGTTAATAAAACACACCCTTATGTTTTTATGTAAACTCTCGACATAAACAGTAATAATTCGGGTTGATCAATTTGAAAACTCTGCTTTTCTCATTCTTAGCATGGCGACATTGTTGTATAGCTTCTAATTATCCATTCTCTCCCCACAGAGCCAGCTCAGGGCGAGCAAGCCTCTGTTCTTAAAAGCCAAGATCCCGGGATCCCGCAAAATTGCCCAGACGGCATAAGGTGTAACTCAAGATATCTCCGTTATTTGAAACCAATGAAGACACCTTTTGGATATCCATGACTTGGAGAATTCATAACGGTCGTTTAATTAGTGACATGGAAAATATCATGCCTTTATGTTTATTTTTCATTTACAGTGTGAGAGGGAAATATTTGAAAAATCAGATATGGATTTGGGTTTCATAAGATAGAAACTGTTTTATAATTGTGTAAATATTATTTGTTTTATGATAGATTATATTTTACTTACTAACCAAAAAACTAACGAGAAGGTAAACAACGATGTTTTGCAAAAGGTAGAGTTGTCTCCCCTGGATGTTAAATTTCAATGATAGCTTTACTGAGGCATATGGAAATGACCGAGGTTTTGCGAATGGCCACTTTGAAACGGTGTAGCTGATTGCACAACTAACTTCGATTGTCTCCAATGAGATTTCAACCGTTCTATCCCATGTATTAGCCGTAATAGAACAGAGCCTTTCTCGGGTATGATTGAGCTGCCTCTGAGGGAAGATAATGCATCAATTAATTTTGATGACTGATCTCACATTAGTAACTGGAAGATTGACGTCACTGAAAGTATTCCCTTACAAAATTTCCGACTGAATTGATAAAACCAAGACGTTTGATGCATGCTGAGTGGTTTATTCAAACTTAGGACAACCCTTATATATATAATGATATATAATTTCGTTGCATAACGGCCTCACTGATAAAAGATAAAATTTAATGAAGGTCAACACATTTTTAAATATATATATATTACAAGATCACATGTCAATGTCATAAAAAAAGCGTATTGAGTGGATTGTTTATCTTGTTTCGATACATGCATACAAGATTAATGTATCTTGTAACGAACAAATGTTTAAAGGTTTATTGAAGCTTATTTTAGGAACCTTTATATCCAAAATATTTCCCAACAGTCTATAGATATATTATGAGTTTTTTAAAGCAGTTTTGATGTTCGATAGAAATGTACTCAAAGATTGGAGCCTAAATGTAGGTATGGCTATTCATAAAATATCCTCTTTAGGGTGTGAATGGGCCGTTCCAGAGAATTTCAGAGATCGTGTGAATGGATAGTTCCGGACAGTTTCAGAGATCGTGTGAATGGGCCGTTCCGGACAGTTTCAGAGATCGTGTGAATGGGCCGTTCCGGACAGTTTCAGAGATCGTGTGAATGGGTCGTTCCGGGTAGTTTCAGAGATCGTGTGAGTGGGTCGTTCCGGGTAGTTTCAGAGATCGTGTGAGTGGGTCGTTCCGGGTAGTTTCAGAGATCGTTCCGGGTAGTTTCAGAGATCGTGTGAGTGGGTCGTTCCGGGTAGTTTCAGAGATCGTGTGAGTGGGTCGGTTCCGAGTCTACATGTCGAGTGGCTTTTTCCCCCGACGACGGAAAGCCAGAAAGGCGATGACAACAGTTGCCATGACAAGCAGAGTTCCTCCCACTGTGGCGCCAATGATAGCTGGCATCATGGAGCTCTCAATGGCCGCCACTAGAACAAATTTGTACGAATCCTTTAAATTGGTTGGAATATTACAAATACTTAAGGTATGCATATCAATTGGGAATGAATAGTACAAATGGTTATTTTATTACAAATGAAAAAGACACAAACAAAGTCAGCTTACGTAACAAGATATCGCAAATAGCCAACTGCGAAACCATTGTAGAATTCAGAAAACACTGATCGTATTTATACAAATCTGTGTAAATAATCGTTATAGATATAAATGAATATAATAAAACCTTTTGCCAAACAGAGGATATAGGGTAAGATTTTCTCGCTCATAAGCGTTCGCAATGACACATTTTTCTGTGCCCTTAGTCCAGCTAGTTCAGTCTCTGAAAATTTTTAATTTTCAAAAACAATTATTTTATTGATTATAAGAAAGGAGCCTCTGAGAATTGATAAAGTTGCTTTTCAAGATGTTTTGTTGCTGATAAAGGGACAGTAGCACGGATTTTTTTGTGAACATTTTATATTTTCAATTTTTCCCTGATGCGAAATGTATTACTTTGATAGTGTCAAATTCTCATTACACAAACCAATCATCCATTGTCAGAGAACTCATTATAAAGAATCACAAAAAGTCCATTGGCAGACATTTTTGTGTGAACACCTTTAATTCATTTTGTGTAAGAAAAAGGAGTCGAATGGATGAACTTTGCGTTATATATTTTGTTTTATTGCTGCTTCATTTAGTTTAAAAACATTGTCTTCCATTTCGAACCATTTATTTTTCATTTCCCTGACATCACCATATACCCCCCCCCCATAAACGTGCTACTGCCCCTTTGCAGTGTTATTAATTACGGCAAGACTATAAAGTTGTGTGCGCACCTGTCCCCGTGTTGGCTGATGCGTCTTGTGCGGACTGTGTGTCAGGACGCTTGATGTTATTGACATAGTAAGTGTGATACATCACCTCCTCCTCCCCGCCAGCCTGACGCTTCTTCCGGTCTATTTCTACACATTCAAACTGAATTGGAATAAGAAAACCATGAGTAGACAGTTATGGTGACAATATTTATAAGCATTTAGAAAGAAATAAACCAAACAGGACATAATAAGTTTACTTTATTGGAATAAGACAGTGGCGGATTGGAGGGTCAGGGGGTCCGGACCCCCCCCCCCCCCCCCCCCCTTTTGAAGATCAGATATAGTTTCAAGTCAATAACAATAACAATCTCAACAATTGTTTTTAGGTTTCTTTGTAAGGTCATCATTGAGCATTTGTAATTGTGTCCATTTTCTTTTTGCTGCATTTTAATACACTAGATATGGTTACAATAATATTATAATTCTGAATACAAAGTGTCTATTCAATAACAAACAGATGATGACAGTATGACCAGAACTTATAGAGTCTACCTATTCCAGGTCCAATAAGAGCAGTAGCTTTACCCAAAAAAAACATTATTTATGGATCTCCTCTCGCCCGAACTAGAAACTTGGTACTTTGTTTGTACGTATAATTGAAAATGATGTTTTTACAGAGAATAATGATAATATTAATGGGATCATTGTTTCGTTTGTGGAAACCAAACAGAACATGTCTTATAAGTGTTTTTTAAAATTAAAATCTTACCCAAAAGCCTAAGTTCCAGTTCACTATTTCATGACAACACAATTAACAGACAATGCCTTTTCATTATTAGTTAAGTTTTCATATCTACACTTCATACACGTATATCTTGTATATATCCATTGCTACTTAAGAGGTCAATTTGGTCAAAGGTTCAGTTTCTGCAATTAAATTTATCAGACAAATTCCAAATATAATTTGATTAACGTTATGACAAATACAAATTTATTTACAAACGAGTGTTTCACAAAACCTTGCTAGATATGTTCAAGCAATTATAGGAAATTTATCTTTTCTTCTCGTACGTTTTGACAGAAATTCGGTTGAAGAAGTCGATATAAACAAACACCTTATAACATAAAAATTATTATAATTATTATAATTATTATTATTATTATTATTATTATTATAATTATTATTATTATTATTATTATTATTATTATTATTATTATTATCCAAAAAACAGATGCCGATATCACACGCAAACTTGGTGGCATATTTGTGGTGCAATCTTTAAGACGATCGACAACTTACTGGCATTCTTGCTGCTGTAGACCTTTATATTACCACTGTACAAAACCGTTTAGCCCAACTCACACTACACACGATTGTACTACGATAACATTACGATTCGATTGTATTGCTATCGTACCACGTTTTTTACGATTTACTATCTCAATACGATTTATGTGCGGGAAGTGCACGATGCGAGTACAGTCATTGCACGAAAGAATCACAATCAGAACACAATCAACACAAACTCGACACGACGCTAACACGATGCCATCACGTCTGGTGTACGGATAATGCACAATTCAAAAACAATTGTACCCAATCAGAATTGTTCCCTCCAAAAATATTTCATCTCGCTTCCTACTTGTGTATTTAAAACAGTGGCATTGAATGCATGGCGGTGTAGTTTTAAAACATTGTAGTTTATTAGTTTATCAAGATGATAACTAGAAAAAGACTAGAGCTTCAACTTGAGCTGATTGATGTTGAATTTGATTTGATAGAGTTGAATGAGAAAACCAAGAAGAGAAAGAGAATGTTGGAGCTGGACGGACCATCAAATAGAGAAAAACAAGAGCTGAGAGAACTGTATGGACACTTGGTTGGCTGTTGCAGAGACCATTATATGGACACTATGAGATCCTGTTAGCAGAGCTGAACAATGAGGACAGGGTCAGTTACAAGACCTTCCTGAGGGTGGATAATGCTCTCTTCCAGGAGTTAATAACTCGAGTCGGTCCTCGCATCAAGAAGAACGATACTTCTCTCAGAAAGGCACTCGACCCAGGCTTGAAGATTGAAGTCACCCTTCGTTATCTTGCTACGGGGAACAGCTACTTGGACCTGCAGTACTCCTTCAGAGTCGCTAGCAACACCATTGGGCGCGTCATACCAGAAGTTTGCGAGGCGGTAATAGAAGAATATTCTGCAGAAGCCATGCCTCCATGCGTAAGTCCAGAACCGTGGAAAGCAATTGCTGATGGCTTCCTTGACAGGTGGAACATGCCCCACGCTTAATTGTGGAGCTCTGGATGGGAAACATGTGCGAATCAAGTGCCCGCGGAAATCTGGATCGCTCTCTTATAATTACAAGCGCTATTTCTCCAAAGTGCTATTCGCTTTGGTGGACCATGAGAACAAGTTCATATATGTTGTGGTCGGAGCCAATGGTGCCTGCTCAGATGGCCAGATCTTCAAGCATTCTCAACTCAGACATTTGTTGGAAGATGGAGACCTGGGTCTCCGTTAGCCAGAAAAACTTGCCGGAAGCCAGGAAGAAGTGTCATATTTCATCATCAGTGACGATGCGTTCCCATTGCGAATATGGCTGATGAAACCGTACTGCAGACGTCAGATGACTAGACAAGAACGAGTTTTCAAGACTCTGAACACATGTAAGACAACACGTATCAGTCCTCTTCATGGATACAATTTCTTGAAATAAAGTTACTTGTAATGTCTTAAATCAAGAATGGTAACTGTCATCAATTTAATTAAAATATTGTAAGAATTGATATTTACAATTACATACTTTGGGAAGTAATTGTATTTGGTTTTGTTGAATATGTCATAACGACAGATTAGTGAGATGTTCAGCCAACGCAAAGGAACAGACTTGTAAAATTAAGAAACTGTATTAAATTAGAAATTTATGATTTTTAAGCAGTGAAAGTTGGATTGGAACCAGGAACCTAGGTGCCATCATTCGCCTTTCTCAAATGAGCCAGCTGATCTATAATTTGTTTTGTCATGTCTGTTTTGTCAATTTATATATAAGCAATAGTTTTTGTCTAGTTTCAATGCAATTGCAAGTGTTCAAGTTATTAGTTTTAAAATCTCAAGCAGGAGTTTCAGAAGTAAATATCCTTTAATAAAACTGTTATATAAATTATTTGTGTACAAAATATTAAAATCGAAAGGATTGTAGGAGTGTAAGTGTAAGACAAAGCATCGGATTATGGCAATAAACTCTGCACAGGATAAAGCCTTGTGAGTTTATTTGGCATAACAGCTCACATCGGGTTGTTAGTTACCACTCAATCATGGTCAATGACGCCGAGTAGTATGCATTTCACCACAAGTTTTCAAAGTCATGTCTCATGGTGGGATAAAACCTAAAACACGTATTAAATTGAGAGCAAGCACCTAAGTCATACCAGGTTTATATCACAATAATGCAAGTTGGGAAGCATTCACGATAAAGCAACAACACATCACATGTATATTGGTGAAACATAATTCTTTTATTAAAAAAAGAACAAAAACAAAAGCACCTTTTTTGGTGGGAAACGCTCTGATTGGTTTAAATTCAGTATTGCATCGTGTAACGATTGTATCCTGGTCGTAGAGTAATCGTGTTGACTTCGTGTGCTGTTCGAGCTGCTACTGTGGTCCAAATGTTTAGCAGTTTAAGGGTTAAACTAGAAGTGTACGATAACAGTACGATTGTGAGACGGACAGTTTATTAATTGTGTTGTGATTGTGTTGCTATCGTGTCGAGATGCTGAAGCACAATCATCACAATCGCAATACAAACACTATACGATCACCATACAATCATCACTAGATCGACACGTTCACAACACGATTTTCTGAAATCAGGAACATGTTTCTGATTTGGACGAATCGTGTTGGGCATACAGCACGATCAGCCTAAACGCCACGATCACAATCACGATGACAACACAATAACATCACAGTAACAACACAACAAGGACACGATGACCACACAAAATTTTCGTGTAGTGATCGTAGTCGATCGTACGTAGTGTGAGACAGGCTTTAAGCTCTAAATGATACTTTTTAGCAAAATTCGATATATCGATAAATCAATCTAGGTCTCATTAAAAGTTTGTTACTCACCGGATCACAACTATCCGTTGGCAGATCAGCATGCACAATTATTTCCATCCGAAACTGTGGTTGATCGAAGTCATCATCAAAGCGGAACGGCTGGATGGTCATACACGACACGCTTTGGTCTCCGCCTTTCCACGCCGCCTTTACGTAAACCGAGGACGCATAAGCGTTCGGGTAACAACTGAACCAATAAAAAAGAAATGGTTCAGTTAGCAACACAAATATGTCGATTGGCAATCAGTTTCGTTGAAAATAAAATATTATCATAATAATATTTGTTTAAAAAACCGAAAAATCAACGTATATTTCGGAAGAAAAATAGTTAAATTTCTGTATGCTCAATGAACATTTGAAAACTCGAATAACAATTACATGCTTAAAAACTGTTTATTATAATTATCAGTCGTTGGACTATTTTTGCTTTTGAATATTATGGCTACAGTGTCATGGAAACGATTTCGCTATGATATCATAGTTTGAGTGTTTATTTATTTCGGTTTAGTGTTTTGTACACGATATTAAATAATATGATACATGTATGAATAACATTGTAACTGATGGCTTGATAGTGAGAACATAGGGAAACACACCCCTCATTGTAGATATCTCCACTCCTGAAGTCCCCACCTGTACGGTTGTTGGTCACCTCCAAATACTTGAGTCTAACACAATTCCACGCCGTGGCTGTAGATGATTTAAAGATAGAATTGTCAACACTCGATCTACATACTAAAACGCACTACACATTAAACGATGAAAACTGGCAACTGAGGTTGAGTCAACAACTCAATCAGCAGATTTTAGAAACAACTTCAGTTAAGACACGGAACGCATTGTAGTTCATGCTAACAACACAAACAAGAAAATATAGCTACTGACTATGTAGCTCATCAGGTGTAATACAACTCTTTTACTTGAAAGGTCGAAGTTACCGTGCAAGAGGAGCGATAAATCAATAATAATTCACATCAACAAAGAGCTTAACACTGTTGCTGTTGAAGATTCTAGATCTATTGCTACTGAAGATTCTAGATCTATTGCTGTTGAAGATTCTAGATCTATTGCTACTGAAGATTCTAGATATATTGCTGTTGAAGATTCTATATCTATTGCTACTGAAGATTCTAGATCTATTGCTGTTGAAGATTCTAGATCTATTGCTACTGAAGATTCTAGATCTATTGCTGTTGAAGATTCTAGATCTATTGCTACTGAAGATTCTAGATATATTGCTGTTGAAGATTCTAGATCTATTGCTACTGAAGATTCTAGATCTATTGCTGTTGAAGATTCTAGATCTATTGCTACTGAAGATTCTAGATCTATTGCTGTTGAAGATTCTAGATCTATTGCTACTGAAGATTCTAGATATATTGCTGTTGAAGATTCTAGATATATTGTCGTTGAAGATTCTAGATCTATTGCTACTGAAGATTCTAGATATATTGCTGTTGACGATTCTAGATCTATTGCTGCTGAAGATACTAGATATATTGCTGTTGAAAATTCTAGATATATTTCTGTTGAAGATTCTAGATCTATTGTTGTTGAAGATTCTAGATCTATTGCTGCTGAAGATTCTAGATCTATTGCTGTTGAAGATTCTAGATCTATTGCTGTTGAAGATTTTAGATCTATTGTTGTTGCAGATTCTAGATCTATTGCTGTTGAAGATTTAGATCTATTGCTGCTGATGCTTCTAGGTCTATTGCCGCTGAAGATACTAGATTTATTTCTACTGAACAATCTAGATCTATTTCTGCTGAAGATTCTAGACTTATTACTACTTAAGATTCTAGATCTATGTCTGCTGAACTGCCTAAACTTAATATCATCAAATTGATTATGAGTTTGATTCATTGATACACAGCTTAGGTTTGATTTTCGCAAAATTTAACTTATTGCATGTAATGAAAGCTGAAGCGGTATTGTTACCTTCTGTCACATCGGCGCAGATTTCGATTCTGTCGTCAATGTATATTTCGTTGCCCAAAGCACCAGAGCCAATGACTCTCAGCCTAAAGTCGACAACCTTCGCCTCGCCTTCACCCACTTGCTTTTTTAGAAATGCCCTGGAATATAAAGATTCTTTTGTTGTATTTTAGTGCAAAATAAGCAAAATTATGTATTAAAACACTAATACTCACTAAGATGCAAAACATGTTGAGAAGCTTCAAATATAAAGTTAGTTAAAAGATCGTACCAATAACTTGATTTGATGAAATACGAACTGGTTTCCAATATATATAACTGATTTGATACATGAATATGTATAAACATATTTTCGTACAAAAATATAAAGGTGTAAGATAAAATTTACAGTTTTTATACTGATTGTCGGAATTGTTACTAATTCTACTTGCTTCAAACCTATCCTTTTACTATCATTATCATTATTACATAACAGAACTAAGGATGAAACGTTCAATTCGACGCAGTGCAACGTTCATGCAAAGATGTAAATAGAATATGTACGTCTTTGGTTCATGCAAGTTATCGACTATATCTTGAAATATTGTATTAAAATAATTCCTTAATAGGAAACAACGAATAACCCCGGGATTTTCATGTATGATTTATTTTTCAATGATTAAACGATATCCTAAAGGAAAAACAATGAGAAGGCGTGCCGTGCTTAATCATATAGTCGATAAAGGTACACTCATCGATAAAAAGCCATTTCCTTAACAGAGAGGCATATTCTTGACGAAGCAATCGTTTAAGCACCAATATCTATATCTAATCAATTGAGATTTCTTAATGGATATCTTCATCTTCGAGGCGGATAAACATTATTGTCTCATTCGATTAAAACTTCGAGGAATAAGAAATTCAAAATATGATCTCAACGGTGAAATGAAATCCACTACACTAGTGGAGAGAATCTATAGAAATATTTGACAAAATATTTAAAAAAAGAACACACACATCACAAGACACTATGGCATAAGAGGATTATCTTGATCGTTTGTAAACGTGTGAATATTCTATCAATATAAATATTTTATTTCCGATTTAAATTAAAATTGATCAAAGCACAGTGTTTGATGGTGACATTTTCGATTTAAAAACAGTGTTAAAGGGGCAGTAGCACGTTTTTTTGACAATTTCATATTTTCAATTTTTCAGTGATAATTGTAAGTTAATGTTAAATGTATTGCTTTGATAGCGTCAAAAATATCATAACACAAACCAATCATCCATAGTCAGAGAACGAATTATAAAAATTCAAATATATCCATTGGCCGCCATTTTTATGTGAACACCTTTTATTAATTTTTTATAAGCAAAAGGAATAGAATGGCTGAACTTAAAATTATATATTTGATTTATTACTGCTTGATTTAGTTTAAATACATTGTCTTTCAATTGGAACCATTTATTTTCATTTTCCTGACATCACCTTATTTCCAAACACACTAGGTTTATCTCCTAAATAATATTTATACGGCAATATTAAACTAGTGTTATACTACAATGCAAGTATGACGTCACAGTAGCGTGTTGTTATGACGTCACAATGTAATCACTCCATCACAATGGCTGCCGACGCGCGGAAATGTTAGTTTCAGCACTCTATCGGCAAGTTTGCTTGAATATTAGAGCAAGTAATAAACAGAATACTAAACTTCCCTCCATTTAATATTATTTATAATTAAACTCGTGAATGATTTGGTATCAAACTCGCATTCGCTCGTTTTATACAAAATCATTTACTCGTTTGATAAAAATAATAATCATAGTATTAAATGGAAGGTCGTTTAGTATACTCTTTTTATCAATTCATAAGATCATATATATACATCAACAAAACAAAACTTACGGGTCTGCATCCACCTCGACGATCTCGCTCGCTAAGACGACACCGTCGGCATCAAACCTACAGAATGAGGTTAATACCTCATCAAGGGCAGTAGACACGGATTGTGAATACTGCACAATTGCCTGGGATATGTAGGTTATGTTGCTTCCCTGCAATAAAACATAGGTTTTGTATAATAATACGACATACAGTATAGGACATGATAAATACCATTGAAAAAATTATCGTTTACAAAGATATATATCAATACCAGTTACAACGAGAAAACCATACACGGATAGAATTAAGCCATGCCATCCCCTTCTTTCTATGCTTGCGAAAAGCGATTCCAGTGATTCGTTATAATACGACTTTGCTGTGTACTTACAGACTTATCTCGCATAGAGTATTTTGTCTGTGGAGAAAGTAATCCTTAAATAATCATCAGATACAGAAGAACATAATATATAAAAAATACATTGACGTTCCATATTTCAATCATCATTTACATGGACTTCAATTATTCAATGGCACTGCTCAATCGGACATCTTAATTTTGAAAGAATGAATCAGCAATATTGTAGTAATGCATTAAAACCTAAATTTGATAATGATAAATCATCAATCGCTCTCACCTCTATTAACTCAGTAGCATTACACATAACTTCGCCAACCATTCCGTCATAGCCAATTTCCAAGAAGTACCCGTCGCACCAGCTCTGAACGCCGTCGATTTTCGTTGGATCTTTGTCACTTGTTCCGGTTTGTACTTTAATGAAGTTGCATTCTGGGACATTCTTTTTACCGGGGATGTAGATGTCACCACTGAAGTCTCCGTATGGTCTGATACAGAGGCCGAAAGTGTTTTGGTTGCACTGAGTGTTGTCTGAAAAAAGAAACGGTTTAGACGTTTTAGCTGACCGCAATTCTAAGCAACCAATTCACAAAACTTGTTATGAAATAGAAAACATATTTAAAAAATACGCTCACAAATTCACTTTACTTAAATTGGAGGAATTTAAAAACCTGTGAACAGATAAGATTCATAAAGTTGAAATCGTCCCATCCACAGGACCCCGTGAGAGGGCCTAGCTAGCAGAACTACATGGCCGTTTGAGACGAGGACAAGCTGAAGCAGGTTGTAGTAACTCGAAGACAAACTAAACCCTGTGGCTACATGACCATTTGAGGCGAGGACCTAAACAAGACCCCCTGGCCGCATGACCAACTGAGGAGAGGACCTAGTTAGAAGCAGGGAGTAGTAACTCGAAGACAAACTATACACTGTGGGCACATGACCAACTGAGGAGAGGACCTAGTTAGAAGCAGGGAGTAGTAACTCGAAGACAAACTATACACTGTGGGCACATGACCAACTGAGGAGAGGACCTAGTTAGAAGCAGGGAGTAGTAACTCGAAGACAAACTATACACTGTGGGCACATGACCATTTGAGGCGAGGTCCTTGTTAGAAGCAGGGAGTAGTAACTCGAAGACAAACTATACACTGTGGGCACATGACCAACTGAGGAGAGGACCTAGTTAGAAGCAGGGAGTAGTAATTCGAAGACAAACTATACACTGTGGGCACATGACCATTTGAGGCGAGGTCCTAGGGAGTAGTAACTCGAAGACAAACTATACACTCTGGGCACATGACCATTTGAGGCGAGGAACTAATTAGAAGCAGGGAGTAGTAACTCGAAGACAAACTATACACTGTGGGCACATGACCATGTGAGGCGAGGAACTAATTAGAAGCAGGGAGTAGTAACTCGAAGACAAACTATACACTGTGGGCACATGACCATTTGAGGCGAGGAACTAATTAGAAGCAGGGAGTAGTAACTCGAAGACAAACTATACACTGTGGGCACATGACAATTTGAGGCGAGGTCCTTGTTAGAAGCAGGGAGTAGTAACTCGAAGACAAGCTAGACACTGTGGCCACATGACCATTTGAGACGAGGAACTAGTTAAAAGCAGGGAGTAGTAACTCGAAGACAAACTATACACTGTGGGCACATGACCATTTGAGGCGAGGAACTAGTTAGAAGCAGGGAGTAGTAACTCGAAGACAAACTATACACTGTGGGCACATGACCATTTGAGGCGAGGAACTAATTAGAAGCAGGGAGTAGTTACTCGAAGACAAACTATACACTGTGGGCACATGACCATTTGAGGCGAGGAACTAATTAGAAGCAGGGAGTAGTAACTCGAAGACAAACTATACAATGTGGGCACATGGCAATTTGAGGCGAGGTCCTTGTTAGAAGCAGGGAGTAGTAACTCGAAGACAAACTATACACTGTGGGCACATGACCAACTGAGGAGAGGACCTAGTTAGAAGCAGGGAGTAGTAACTCGAAGACAAACTATACACTGTGGGCACATGACCAACTGAGGAGAGGACCTAGTTAGAAGCAGGGAGTAGTAATTCGAAGACAAACTATACACTGTGGGCACATGACCATTTGAGGCGAGGTCCTAGCGAGTAGTAACTCGAAGACAAACTATACACTGTGGGCACATGACCATTTGAGGCGAGGAACTAATTAGAAGCAGGGAGTAGTAACTCGAAGACAAACTATACACTGTGGCCACATGACCAACTGAGGAGAGGGCCTAGTTAGAAGCAGGGAGTAGTAACTCGAAGACAAACTATACACTGTGGGCACATGACCATTTGAGGCGAGGTCCTTGTTAGAAGCAGGGAGTAGTAACTCGAAGACAAACTATACACTGTGGGCACATGACCATTTGAGGCGAGGAACTAATTAGAAGCAGGGAGTAGTAACTCGAAGACAAACTATACACTGTGGGCACATGACCATTTGAGGCGAGGAACTAATTAGAAGCAGGGAGTAGTAACTCGAAGACAAACTATACACTGTGGGCACATGACAATTTGAGGCGAGGTCCTTGTTAGAAGCAGGGAGTAGTAACTCGAAGACAAGCTAGACACTGTGGCCACATGACCATTTGAGACGAGGAACTAGTTAAAAGCAGGGAGTAGTAACTCGAAGACAAACTATACACTGTGGGCACATGACCATTTGAGGCGAGGAACTAGTTAGAAGCAGGGAGTAGTAACTCGAAGACAAACTAGACCCTGTGGCCACATGACCAATTGAGGCGAGGACATAGTTAGAAGCAGGGAGTGGTAACTCGAAGACAAACTAGACCCTGTGGCCACATGACCAATTGAGGCGAGGACATAGTTAGAAGCAGGGAGTGGTAACTCGAAGACAAACTAGACCCTGTGGCCACATGACCAATTGAGGCGAGGACATAGTTAGAAGCAGGGAGTGGTAACTCGAAGACAAACTAGACCCTGTGGCCACATGACCAATTGAGGCGAGGACATAGTTAGAAGCAGGGAGTAGTAACTCGAAGACAAACTAGACCCTGTGGCCACATGACCAATTGAGGCGAGGACATAGTTAGAAGCAGGGAGTGGTAACTCGAAGACAAACTAGACCCTGTGGCCACATGACCAATTGAGGCGAGGACATAGTTAGAAGCAGGGAGTGGTAACTCGAAGACAAACTAGACCCTGTGGCCACATGACCAATTGAGGCGAGGACATAGTTAGAAGCAGGGAGTGGTAACTCGAAGACAAACTAGACCCTGTGGCCACATGACCATTTGAGGCGAGGACATAGTTAGAAGCAGGGAGTACTATAGTGAAAACTCGACATGGTTATTTAGGTGGCCGATTGGTCATCACCTTTATGTTATAATCCTCATAAGGAGTCTATTTAACAAAATCTCGGCTTTATAGATTCATAATTTTTGAATTTTACCAAATTAAGGTTTGAAATCAAAGAATAGGTTTTCTAGTGTTTTTGAAAAGGCGTTGAAATGTATTCCTATTTAAATTTATTATTTTCAACGAATAATACCGATGCATTACACATTTAAAGAACCAATTAGCGTTGAATGATATTCCACGCATTATTACGGACAAATAAGTTAAGATCTACTCGGAAAGTGTTTCGTTTCATTTCAAACTAAATAAAACAATCAATATGCCATAACCACTTGCGTCTTATCGTAAAAATATCTTTCATGACATTTTTCAAATCAAATCATTAGGAAATAATTCATTTGCTATTGGGAACAAAAGCTTAACTCGTTCATTGCTAAACTTAAATAAGGCCTTCATGATATGATACCCGCTAATGGCTGAAATATTGCCGAAGCGGAGTAAAAAAATAACTCAAACAATCACTCATGACATAACTTACATGCAGTAAAGTTGCAGAAATCATGGGTCCATCCGGGTTCACAGACGCAATATACCTCGCCTTCGCCATCTATTTGGCAGAGGCCTCCGGGGGAACACCTTCCGTCACATCCAAGTGGAGTGGCTGTAAGGAACAAAGAGAAATCCCCTTAACATTCTGCAATGTGGCCACCGTAACTATGGCAATTTCAAATTAGGTATTATGCCGATCTTGGACGACGAGACACTAACTTTCAGTTGCACCGCCGTAAAGTTTATAAATTTAGAGAAGTGTAAGGTTCAGCAAACTGTAGGCAATAACTATGGATAAATGTAGGCGAGGCAGAATACTAAATTATTGTCATTAATCTTTTTATAAGAATTAATTTACTCGTTTGATAAAATTATTATAAGATCGTTTAGCAGCCTCTGTTCATGGCGTTCTCATCAAACTCAAATCATGTTATCATGGTTATCCGTGGACAACGATATGAAGATACTAGATAAGCGTTCCCAAGTTTTTAAGGGAACATAGAAAGAGAACAGCATCGTAATGCTGAATGTAGTCCTCGTTATTATAAGAAGGTGTCAAATCATCACAGGGAGGGAAGTTTCATAACAAAGCAATCTGAATACTTACGTGTAAGCACAGAGCAGTCAGCTCCTTTATAACCAGCCAGACATGCGCAGTTGCCATTTCCCTTACATGTTGCTCCGTTTTTGCAATCCTGTCCGTCTCGTCTACAGTGAAATGGTCTTGGGGCTTTATGGAAACAAGTGGAAAACACACTGAAGATTAATTTTTGTTTTCTATGAATAAGGGTGCTCGATCAAGTTGCATATTGTATTGCTGTTACTGCATACAACATTCACCAGTTTAATGTTCAGCGCGTTTGATTCAAAATGATACCCGGATAAGAAACAAAGTTACTGAATAATCCATAAAAGATTCTAATAAATTCGAGGCGATACCAAACCACTTCGATACTTCAACTAATTGCAAAAGACAGTAGCGGACACTTGTAGTTTTTACTTTTACATCAGGAACGAAGTACGGTTCATAAGATAAGATACACAAAGCTAATCGCAAGAGGTCATAAGTAAATCGTAAGGGAAAAGGACAATCACGCAGATGATATAAGTTCCTCAAATATAATTAAGAAGATGAGAGACCTAATGACATGTAAAACATAATACGATATAATAGGATAATAATAGGATGACATATAGAAGATGAGAGATAAATATCAAATGTTAGGAATTATGAGATAGTATAACATAAGAAGACGATAGACTAAATGACTTGTAAGATATGAAATGAAGTGTGACATAAGAAGATGAAAGGTTAAACGGCATGTGAGATATGACAAAGAAGGATGACATAACAAGCGGAGATAAGACAATTATATGTGAGATATGACAAGGAAGGATGACATAACAAGCGGAGATAAGACAATTATATGTGAGATATGACAAGGTAGGATGACATAACAAGCGGAGATAAGACAATTATATGTGAGATATGACAAGGTAGGATGACATAACAAGCGGAGATAAGACAATTATGTGTGAGATATGACAAGGTAGGATGACATAACAAGCGGAGATAAGACAATTATATGTGAGATATGACAAGGTAGGATGACATAACAAGCGGAGATAAGACAATTATGTGTGAGATATGACAAGGTAGGATACCAAAGGAAGATGGAAGATGGTGTTGAAGGTATAAGGAGTAGGACAAAATAATTAGAGATTATTGTATTTCATGACTTTTACGAAACGAGTGGGAATTTTTGTATTACCTGATGGAGAGTAAGGGTTATACACATATTTGGACGAGTTTCGTATATAAGAATAATCAACGAGTTGCAAGGAATTACGGATCATCTGTCCTGAGTTCATTATTGTGATAAACTCCGAGCTTCAGCGAGCACCGAGTTGGTTATTCTTTTTCTTACCCAAGATCATTTTTATGCATAAAAACGGGGGAAAAAGAGCAATATTAAAAAGCTACGCTCGGTCGGTAAAGTACAGATTGTACTCCTACGCCATTCATAACTGTGTTGACTACTGCAGGATGGGCGGCTCTAAGTAGTTCGCAACTAACACTCTTATTTGAAATAATTAATTATATGGATCTCGTATAGTAAGTCATTGACACTCATATAATATTCTATTAACGTAGTCGCGAAATTGAAGGATATTCTCAAAATCTTCTTCTCATAATAGGCGACCCCTAGAACGTCAAAGGCGAACCGTTTATTGTATGCTAAGCGGTGAGAGACTAATGTTCCCAAGGTCTAGAAACTTGTTCTCGCCACTGAGTGTGATATCACCTTTTCAAGTAGATGTAAATTTTACAGAGGGGTTGACGTTATTTTTACAATGGATGACGTCACCTCTACACGCAACGCGACGTCATCGCCGTTGCTAGGTTTCGATGCTACAATGGTATGACGTCGAATTCAAGACGTTTTGGACGTCAACTCAATCTCGTCGTTTGTTGATCTTAGGGATATATAATAAAGAATACCTTTTGTTTTCAGTAGGGCTGTGCAATATTATCGCAATACCAATATATTGCAATACAGATTGTGCAATACAATTATTGCAATATTATTTTCTTTGAGCAATATATTGCAATATTTATGAATTTACTCATATCAAACCAAATTCATTCAAATATCTTGTTTAAGGCACAATTACAAACTTATTGTGAAAGAAAAATTAATGCTTAAGTGATGAAGAATGTAAGAATATGTATTGGACTGTTCAAAAAGTGAACATTTTGAAATATACCTGCCCTAAACTTTCACATCTTCTCTTTTTGAGTCTATTTCTTCGAACATTTAGAATGCTTTGTATCAAATGAATAATCTCTTAACTGCATAAAAAGTATAAAAAGTAGATTAACGAGTTCCTTCAATATATTGCAATATTATTGTAATACATGATCTGTAAATTGCAATATATCGCAATACGAAATTTGGTGCAATATCCAGCCCTAGTTTTCAGTGTGCTTTCACTAGTCTTTCATCTCGTGACGGTATGGAGCCAGTATTTTAACGAGTGGCACTTTCACTCATTTTATACAAAATCATTAACTCTTTTGATAAAAAAAATTAAAACCAAGGTCGTTTAGTATCCTCTACTCATAACATAACGTCACAATAAAAATGTGAAATATTGCCACAGTCATAGCCGTCAAAGCATTGTTTATAAAACGACTTCAATACAGTGCTGTCGGGTAAAGATAAGCACCTAAGAGATAAATGATCAGTCATGTCAGGAAAATACAAGATATGAGAAAACCCTATGCCCATGTGAAAGTTTATTGTTTAGTTGACAATTCTAATGTATAATAATCTTTTGCAATTTCTTTTGTGAACGACCGTAAATGTTTTCTAACGACTACCCCCTATTTCGGGTAGGTCCGGAAATGTAGGCTAAAGATACGCAGATACATGTACACCTAACATTTTTAATTTCATAATATTTAAAGATTTTAAAACTGTTTTCAGAAGTTCAAGGAATGACAAATGGATTGTAGGATCAATGATTTGGTTTCCATTGACATTTGATATGGGAGAAGAGAAAATATTTGATGACGATAAATTTGTTAGGAATGTTGTCAGTTTGTACAAATGTGTCACTGTTTTGGGTCGTTGTTCAACATTTTACTCTTTTAAAGCAATCTGAAACCTCTTATTATCCTCTAAATTTAAAAAAGATGTGAAAACAACTGAAATTTACAATGTAACACTTACTGGCAATTACTAGGTTAACTTTTGTGAAAGTGCGTATCTTTACCCTCCGCGCATCTTTGACCTCCGCGTATCTTTACCCTCCGCGTATCTTTACCCTCCGCGTATGTGTATATAAACAGAATGTGAACACTGATATCAGTACTCTCGTGGGTAATAAATAGAGAACACTAAACGAAGTCCCGTTTAATAACATTTTTATGAAACGAGTTAATGGTTTGGTAGTTAACGAGCGAAAGCGATAAAATGTTATGAAACGGAACAGAGTTTAGTATTTTATTTACTACTGGCTAATACCGTCGAAAACATAAAGAAATTCGCCCGCTGACATTGTGACGTCATACCTAATGATCATTACGTCAGTATAACGTCACGTAATTCGTTAAGCGCGCGATGTTATGACACATATGTTTAACAACATGGTAGATTTATTAAAAAACTAATAAATAAATTAAATTAAAGTAAGTTTATTCCTACCATCGTCGTTGTTAATGATTCCCAAGACTTCGCAATCATCGATATGATCCCCTACTACTGATATAACGAAAGGTTCTTTCTTTTCGTTTAGCTGCAAACAATGACATTGGATGAAGAAGGATATTTGATAACACGAGAAAAGATAAAATAATTCTCTATTGCCCGTGAGAAAATTGGTAGTACATTTAAGTGAGCATAGACTTACAAATTATATACACAATAAATACAACACATATATACAAATCAAATATAAGCAAATATATACAAATATTTATAAATATTTACAAATGAACAAATAGTGTGATCATGAGCAATTAACGATTATTAAGAATTGAAATGGACAAGGGCACTAATGACATTTTATAGCGTTTGATTGTGCACCTCGGCACAGTATAGAAACTTTTGGGATAAATTATTAACAGTCTGAGTCTGATTAAACCTAGCCTCAATATTACTCGATATTGAGTCTAGCAAGATTCAGTAAACCTATGACCCTCACATTAATCAAGAGGTGGCCGACTGGAATAATCCAATCATAAAGCGACTACTATTGGTGTTATTTGTTTTAAATTTGAAGTTGGAAAGTTATGCGCGAATGCTGACTATTTCGGCTTGGTATATAAGATGAGCTCTGATTGGTCAATTAAATATATAGCTAGTATGACGCAACCAGTTACTACGTCTTGCTAGACTCAATATCGGAGCGGAGCCCTCGCGAGGTTATTTTCCATAACTTCTCGGTATACCGTTAGTATTTACTGTAAATCTTAGTAAATTATCAGAGACACGTCATTTATTTACACAATGTGGCATGACTTTCCTTATAACCATGAACAAATAAAGTAACTCACAACATCATCGATTATGTCAACCTTGACCAGGGCAGTGGTCTCTTCTGCGGGTATTGTGATTGTTCGGGTGAATTCAATGAAGTCCGTTCCGTTTTCAGCTTTATCTTCGAAACTGTCAAAAAATCCTTTGGGAAGAGATCCGGGATAGTTATCGGGGTGATGCGCTGAAACTGTAACTGAAAGAGGTCGCGTTCGGTCTCTTCCATTTCGTCTCAACACTATGTCCAACTCCTTCCGGTTCTCAAGGACGCTGTAGTCCCGACAATTCAGATCAATGGCTGGAAGACAGGAACAGAAACATGTTAGTTTCCATCCTGTCTCAGGGTACGAACGTTACGCTAACTCCACTAATCTGTACACTGGCTTCAGAAGTTAGATACGCTTGCGTGGTCGGACTTGGGATATAGCCAATCAAATCATTTTCTCGTTGAAATTTTTATCGAGAAGGTGGCGAGAAAATAAATTGATTGGCTATTTCGCCGAGCGGGCGAATCTAGCTTCTGAGTCCAGGGTACAGATTAATGGAGTTAGCGTAATGCTCGTACCCTGAGACAGGATGGTTAGTTTCAACATCTTACTAATAGGCGCCATGTGAAATTACGTTGAGGATAACAGATATGAAAGTTGAGTATTTATTATCAGTTAGCTTGATGTCACTTGCAAGGTTAAATTTTCACCCGCAAGATATATGGTACCAGTTTCAATCATTTGCTTTCATCAAACATAGCTTGTAAACTGAATTCATGCTATTGGTTGATACTTTCTGAAATCTTTATTTAAAATATCTCACTAGTAGTAGCTTAGAGCACAGGCCCCCGGATCATTGAGCAATCATCCCTTTTAAACTTTAAAAAAAAAATAAAAATAAAAAATTCAGATGACCCCCAGATTTGACAGCCTTCGTAGATACATAATTTATGTATCTACGAAGGCTGTCAAATCTGGGGGTCATCTCAATTTTTTTTTTTTTTTTTTTTTTTTAAAGTTTAAAAAGGATGATTGCTCAATGATCCGGGGACCTGTGGCTTAGAGGGCCAGCTACAACACAGAACATTTGTCGAAATACTGTAAGAGTTGATTGAACTTATCATTTTGACTGGCGCAAGGTGGGCGAAGCTTGAAATATTTTTTTTTTCATTCGATAACTTTCTCTCTCATCACATATGTTCCATATACAAGTCTTATCGTGTTTGGTTTACGAAACGTGGCGTCCAAAATACCTAACTTGTAATGCGGTAATGGTCGACTACAGAGTCAGTTACTCTACCAAGATATGTGGACGTGGTTGTATTAAGTGATTTGAAGTTTGAAGTAAAGATGTTTGGGCTCTAAGGTTTTACCATCGTACCAAATGGGTAAGAAAAAGTGCTTCGTAAAAGTAGATTGAAAATAGAAAATATACATGGCTTCAAAGAAATTTAAACAAAACTTTTCTCGTCGTCAACCAGGTCAGAGGGAAAAGGATATTATCATAGATTTTAGTCCTTAACTATAAAAAACGAACTAACTTAAAAATCAATAGTTTATCTATCATTATCTATATGCCCCGATATTACATGATATATTTCGAATTCTAAGTAACATTTTTGACATCAATTTCTTGAAAATGTAATGTTGATCACCTGTCTTCAAAAAGACAAACAAACAGACTTGAATAACATTAACAAGTAACAGTGATATCCACTTTTTGAATCTAGAGTCCAAGAAGCTTGACTCGACTCGGGCTCGAGTTCTCGAGTACCCATGGAAGCCCTACAGTGAGCGAGTGAGTGAGTGAATTTAATGGCAAATGTCCGAGAGCAGGATACCAAGCTAAATTATACATACGCTCACTATCTGCAATATAAATATTCGAGAACGTAATCGCAGGAGTGGGGTCGCTGAAGTCTGTTAATCTTATTCTGAATTTCTCCCCTGGATCGTATCCATCCTGCAATCAGATTGATAAGAATATATGACATATATACACTTACTGAACATGACGGAATATAGGAGAATTGTCATGTTACTAGAACACAAAACACACATGCTTCCGTCGATTTTATCATTTTTTCAAAAGGTAAGTCCAAATGTTTTATCATTGATTTCAAAGTTAACAATAACTGTATTTCATAACATCTTAAGAAATTCTCATTTAAAGTCTTTGCGATATGAGGAACCGTTTGAGCACTATGCCCTTAAGTTACTATTGCAGCATGTGTTTAGCATGCATGGGCAAGTGGCAAGCTTCATAACATTTAACAAATACTTACGGAATTACTCAAAGTTATAGGTATTGTAATTGTGCTCGTCCCAGCTCCGAAGCCACTATCTGCCCTAACGACTGAATTAAAGTCGCCGTCACCAGACTTAGCCGTTTGATCCAGATAGGAATACTGTAAAATACATTTAAAGACATATATAAATATTATTATATAATTTGTTGGTTGATTCGAATAAATCTGCATTGATATAGATCAAAATTTGGTGAGAAATGTGAATCAGCATGCACAAAGAGACTTTTGAAATACCGTAGTATTTATATTTATTTGGGGAGAGATATTATATAGGATTAGCCCTATTTATCGATTCCCTGAACCATCTGGAAATAAATACAGTTTAAAACAAATACCGTAGTTAAAATATACTGTAAACAATCCAAACGAATACTTGTTTTGAAGAATCATGTTCCTATCCCATTACTTATTATGACGTTTTGAAATTGTAAAATACACAGATTGAAGGTGTGCATCTAAACCTACCTTGAAAGTGACTGCATCCGTGGCATCTTCCCTTGTAATTTCAATAGTATCCGAACCCGTCTCTTCTAGCACGTATTTCGTAGTGACGGTGTACGTATCCATGCCGTCGGCTGAGGTAATCAGATGCAAAGAAATTGAATCATTGTTAGAGCGGAGGAATGTAACATACCAAATCCTTATAATTCAAATCCGTCGAAACACTCTATATGAAGAACGGAATATTGATATATTAAGAATAGCGTCAAACTGAATTGAAGTTAAAAGTTTCTACCGTATTCGGCGTAATCAGCGACCTGCTCCAATAAGCGCCCCCCAAAGGGATTTTGTAATTACAGGTCTAATAACCGCACATGTACTAGCGGTACTAAAATTATAAATTTAACGTATTCACACTGTTTCAAGAGAAATTAAAGGATACAATAACGGCAATATGTGTGACTTTCTACTCAATAATGTGTAAGTATGTTTTGAACTTTCCATTTGAGGAGTCTTTATTTTTCGGTCGTCATTCACACCACCTTTATAAGCGCCCACCCAAGTCAATTTTTAAGCGCTCTGGGCGCTTATTACGTCGTATACGGTATTCGAAGTTAGAACATGTAGCATGAGGAAGACATACAATTTCTATGGATGAACAACTTCTTTATTTTGACAGTACCGACGTTCCGATATAGTATGACGTCACTCTATTGCGTTGACAGTGGATTATGTTTACAGAATCCACTGCTCTCTGATTTTTCCGGCTATGTGGGAAGATATTTTTAATAATAAAGTGGTTACTGAAATGCTTCAAGAACGACAAATCTGAAACCTTTTAATTTTGAAAATAAACTTTTGAAAGACGTGTTTCAAGAATCGGACATGCAGCCTTATAACTCAGCGCTTTTATCCACTCAAATTTAGAGAGTTTGTTTGACAGTATGAATCATGTCTTGAGGAATGAAGCGGTGAGTGCACGTGTGGAAATGCCTAGCACGTGCAATGCACCACGCATGAGTTGTCAATTGCATCGCCGTCGGGAACAAAGTGCAATTTACGTGCACGGGTAAACTTATTTGTTGCGGGGCCTAAGGTGGTGTCCCACATCCGATAAGTGAGCACCGAAAATTGTTTTGTTTTCATAGTATAGTAAAATGTCAGAAATTTATCTCGTGGATTCGTCAACATTATCAACTCGCCCCCTTCGGGGCTCCTCGATCAATTTCACGAATCCACTTCACCTCATTCATTCTCCATTACATCGTTACACAGAAAGCACTGTACATTTCATGCTCGAAAACGCCATGAGGAAACCCCTATACATCACTACTGTCAAAATAAAGAAGTTGTTCATCCATAGAATTTCCATGTCTTCCAAGTATCAAACTATTTCACATTGAATCTGCTAAGAAATTATTCATGGTGCCTGTACTAATATCAAAGCTTTGTTAATATAAGCGGTAGTTTGGTCAACTCTTGATTTATTTCATCGATATGATGATTCAAGAATGTAATGTTATTTCAGGATTTCAGCTTTCAAATTTCAATAAAGAAAGAAGTTGTGTCCTGGTGTTTCGGTTTGATGTAACAGTCCGGTGATTTCAAAATACTAAATTTCCCTTCAGTCGACCACAACGCTATCTGTAGGATATGCTCAACCTCATAAAGAAACTTTCAATCTCTAAATGTGGGTATATGATTTTCCTAAGACATTAGAATTTTAATATCAAAATGCATCCAACTCGGCCATTTGTAGATGGTATGTTATATTAGAATGTGCCTTGGGCTTACTGCTGGTTAAGCTTATATGTGATATAATGGATAAAGTACCATCATGATGATACACAACTGATCTAATGTTATAAATATCACACCTACCTAGCATTGCTGTTGCTGCCATGCACAATAGGAACACACTCAACTTCATATTCGCCTGAAAACAAAGAAAGTTGAAGCTACAGACGATATATGGGCCAAAATATGGAGGCTTTACATTAGTCAATGTGCAAATATCATCTTATAGCTGAGTAATACGTGTCCAACCTACCTTTATTCCAATAGCGGATTCTGCGAGTCGGGGAGAGACAGGGCGAATTGAACACTTAAACTTTCATCAATCCTTTTAATATTCTAACACGACCACGCCTTCTTATAGAGGTCACGCCTCTTGACCATATATGGAGTTGACGTTGGGCGATCCCCAAACGCAGGCAGATGATACGTTCGTTTTTAGATTGAAACATAGTGACTATTATAATTGATAAATTCTCTTTTTGTCAAATGTTAAAAACTTTCTCTGATCTTTTCACGGATTCATGTATATGGCTGACAGGTTGGAGACACCTTCAGTAAAGGATTGGACACGATTTTACACCATATAAAAAGATGTGATAATGAATTGAACATTATATAAAATAGAAAATGTTCAAGCCAAAAGGGCACGTATTTCATATAACACAATAGTTATCTGACGGAATTTGAACTGAACTTTGTGTACATAATGTACAATCCAATGCTGCGTAACTAAGTTATTTAGTGACCACCTTACTTTAAATGCAAAAATATGCCTTAATATATATCTGTTTGAGTGAAGTTCTAAGGTAATAAATAAACTAGAAGTTTTTATGGATAGCCAACTTCTTTATTCACAGAAAAGCGACGATTTCAAGCGGGTATAAGGATCTATGCCGAAACGTTTCTATTCTGTGAATAAAGAAGTTTGATATCCAGAAAAGCTTGTACTTAGAAATGTGTATCATATGATGTTTTATTTATGTTAGCAATATTATTCATGCTCTTGATGCAACAAAAGTACGACAGGGAGTGATGTGTTTTAGATATGCTGACGCACAGTTGTCATACAAGGCTGGCTTTCATCCCCACTTTAATTATGTTATGCTCTACTTCAGTAATCAGTTTGTCATGTACTCGTTCACTGATAATAATCATACATTACGCCTCACGATTCTGTTTTCAATGTTTATATGAGACAGTGAATCAGCATTTGTTCTTCCAACCGCGGTTCGAAACCGAAAACTTTCGGTACATCATGTCTAACATGTTTTAAAATGGCGCAGTCTGATTAAAATCGACCGTGCTCCGAGGAATAAAATATAAATAATATTGTCTCTATCGGGGCTCGAACCATATGGGATATCCTCTCCGTCTCGGACTTTGAATGAGAGGAAAGCTGGGTGAGGTTCGAACCCCGCTAGAGATAATATTTTTTACACTGTTTTCCTCGAATCACAGTCGATTTTATTCAGACTGTAAAATGACGTAACTATGTCAACAGAACAAGTCATTAATTTTTCACCCCTAAATACTGATTACGATATATTTGTCAAACTTTCATACGCTGACGGTGTCATATTGTACAAATAATTATAGATTTGGTTTGAGTTATAAATTCAAAAGTCTTTAATAGTTGTGACACCCTAAAACTGGACCCAATACTAACAATGACAAATCATGGAAGATAAGACGGTATGAATTAAGAACGAAGTGATATATGAAACTTGTGCGATAGCATATTCATCTAAATAACATACTCGAGGTTAGTTGGCAGCTAAGATCATTACTATTTTTATATGTGAGTTGGTTTAATTCAATACTTCGAAAGTTAACGTGAATTCTTTTAATGATCTTACGATTGAATTTGGCTTTAAGTGTTATTTTATTAAAGGGGCAGTAGCACGTTTTAGGGGGAATATACATTGTAGGTGATGTCAGGAAAATGAAAATTAATGGTTTCAATTGAAAGACCATGTATTTGAACTAAATTGAGCAGTAATAATTCAAATATATAACGTTAAGTTTAGCCATTCCTTTTTCTTACACAAACTGAATTAAAGGTGTTCACACAAAATGGTCGCCATTGACTTTTATGTTAATCTTCATACTTTGTCCTCTGACTATGGATGATTGGCTCGTGTTATGAGATTTTAGACACTGTCAAAATCATACATTTAGCATTAACTTACAATTATCAGTAAACATTTTGAAATATAAAATTACCAAAAAAAGTGCTACTGCCCCTTTAAAACTGAGGCTAAACGAGGAGGAACTTGTTCTCTTTTTAAAATAATTTGTTAAGTTTATCTGACATTTCGTATGAACAAGAACATATTTCAAAAATTTCTAACCTTGATTACTCTCATTTAATTACTTCTTTGATGGGCATTCATTTAATTAGTTCATTTAATTGCTGTACCATTATTTTTTCATTTCCTTTCATCTGTTCTCATATGCCCATCTTATATAAAGAATTAAATAATTTTAAATAATATATATTTTAGGGGGAGGGCTTTTAAAAGTTGTATGTTCAAATGTACTCATCCGTTGCTCGCCAGTTCACACTGTATATATTGACGCCTATATCATTATCAGGCCACTCTATAAGAACAAATAACAATGACTTTAAAGAACTAAGTACTGAGTTTTCTTTAAGATGCGGTTCAAGTTAAAGGAGTTTTACAGTAAACTAAATCTACATCTATTTCATCTATTATGTATTATACATCTCCGAGTTGACAAACTTAGTGAAGCGTTCCTATAATATGAAATAATGTCGAGTATTTAAAACTTTGTCCGAACATATCTTACAAACCCCTTTCTTATTTAGTCTTTCCTGTTATATTTCAGTTTTAAGTGATAAACGAATATATATGAATTACCGAATCATCCGTATTTATTTACCCAGAAATGACGTTGTAAAAATCTTATGCACTATGACATGGTTAATCTTTTCAACGATGTAATTATTAGTTTTGTACTTCATTATATGTTATTGTACGCTATGTGAACAACATCTATATTTAAAAATGATTGTTGTTGTTATCAATCAAGACCCTCCTAGTTTTCTATCTAGTTGTCCCCAAATGACCCAAAGAATGTATGCGTGAATAGCATGTATGTAATTTAAACGGCACACACAAAAAAGATCGCATACGATTCGTCGAATTTTCTCTTTTCGGAGTTTTTGAAGAATGATAAGTTTGTTTACATTATATAAGAACACGCTTATAACAGAGATTATCTGATGATTAAAATAATTTATATAACATTCAAACACGTCTTCATTTAAAAATAGTTAGTCAGAACTTTGGACGATTTAGAAGAAAATATGTCAGCACTGTGGTTCTTCAGAATTTAAAAGACTTATAATTCTGTAACTCTGTAACTCTGCAACTCTGTAACTTCTACGTGGGTGTTCCCTTATGAAACAACGGTTGCAATAAACAATTAAGCATTCCGCATTTAAGTTTAAGAAAAAGTTGTACCTTCAGTATACATGTAGTCAACGATGACATTTAAGAACAAGATGTGTTTGTGAAACACGAATGCCTCCGGATGCATCCTGCTCGCTGTGTCAAGGTCAAGGTCACAAGGTCAAATGTCATGGTGTCATCTGAAAGGTCTCATCACAACTCACAAGGGATCTATATGTCAAGTATCAAAGACCTAGCTCTGACCAATTAAAAGTTATGACCAAGGTTAAAGTTTTTGTGGACAAACGGACAGACGGACAGGTGAAAAACAATATTCCCCCGGAATCTCCGATTCGGGGCATAAAAATATGTCAAACAGTGTAGTTTGTTCATGGTGAAATCCCGGCGAAGATTTTTTTTCATCGAATGCAAAATAGATTATCAATATACTTTTATCTTTCAAAAAAAAAGATCTAAGATCATGAGTTATTCAATCGGATGTTTTCTAAAAATCTTACGATGTAAGGACGGTTGTGATGTACGGTTGAAATAATGACCGCTGACTGAGCGATCAGTGAGATGGTTATCACAGATACTCACGGGGTCGAGGTCATTATTTCACTTACACCCCTTGGGCGGTTATATCCCTTATTTTTTCAATTGGTTTTAACTCATAACTACGGTACCTTCTTATAGGTATTTACCCTTTACACCCCTTGGGAAGTTATTGCCTTTATTTTAGTTGAATGTTATAAGCCGTGAGCTCCATCCGTGTAGGTTGGTTATCTGATAACCACCTTGGTCGGTTATAAGATTGTAAACAATCGCAAACATTTTGACTTGTAAATTTGGATTTTTAATCAAACAAGAAAGTTAAGATTTATAAACAGCGAAACTGGGATTCGAACCAGAGACCTCTATATTGTCAAGCAGCGCTCTCACGAGTTGAGCTACCGAGGATCCATGCCAGTTGATGTACAATTTTGGCCTAAGAGTAATTGAAGGGTCCGGATGACGGGGTGTCATAAAGGACTGTTAAATGCAACCAAGCTTCAACTTCGAATTTTCAGAAAGCTGAGATAATTATCTATAAATTGATATATGGTATGACACCATTGAATTTGGTTACAGAAAGATTAATCACAATGAAATCGCATAATTTTCGAGTTTGGTTGCAGTCCCCTATAGGCAACTGCAACCATATTATTTTTCCAAGAAAATACATGTTTTTATCAAACAGAAGAAACTGGGCTTGAAGAAATTTGATTGCAGATGGAATATATGATGATTTGACAACTGTTGATCACTTACTTGGCTTTTTATTTACATTTCAATGACACATCAGCCTCTTACCGATCGCTATCGAGTCCGGTTTTCGATCATGTCACATCATGTTTTGAAATCGTTTCTGACATTATGGATAGAAATATTTCACTGACCTTGATTATTTTAACAATTTCTATCATAAAGCATGTCATGGTAGGTACTTTAGACAATGTTTGACCAAATTAATCCCTAAATTTCATTTCTGTGTTTCAACGTGCTCCCGTAGCAGATTCGAATTGTTGTCATATCTCAAAAAGATTCTCATTGGCTGTCACAAATTCCTTTAATTGCCAAATGATTTTGATAGAAAATAAACATCAATAAGTAAGTTTAACAAAAATAGTTTATCCAGAAACAGAACAAGATGAATTATTAATCAAAAATTAGGAAATTTGAAAAATTGTTGGAATTGTTTGAGACTGAATCAACCAATTGTAGGACACGTTACATACCGTATGGCGCTACGTCACACACAGAGCGAGAGGGAACCTGTCAAAATGGAACTGTTGATTTGTTTTTGTTTTCACGTCAAATAAGGTAAATTATAAAACTCCTGCAATCAAATTTGTCTCTTTGCTATTCAACAAGCAACTACAATCTCTGCAACCAAATTAGTGTTTGTCAAGACACTAAAAGTGATGGATATTTGCTAGAAAACAATTTGGTTGCAGTTGCCTATAAGGGACTGCAACCAAACTCGAAAACTCCTCTATTGCATTGCGAATATACGTTCTGCAACCAAATTCAAGGCTTCAAAGAAATACTTGATTTATAGTAAATCATTTTAGCTGTCAGAATATCTTCATTTCAATCATTTTCAAGGAAAAGGTTGCATTTTATTGATGTTTAGATACCCCGTCATTCGGACCCTTCAATTACTCTTAGGCCAAACTGTTGTGTGTCATGTTTGGTTTTTCTTTTCCCCTATGAATATATTAATATTGCAATAAAATAGTTTTTAATGTAAGTATTCAAGTTTTTAGTTCTAAAACCCTAAGCAGGGGGTATTGTGAGTAGTCTTAAATAGTATTCTAATCAAGACATATCAAACCCGCTAAATGGATCACTTTAACGTTTTTCAATTATTTGTATGTAACCCAATTTAGTTGAAACACCGTACTAAAAAGTTTTATTGTAAGAAATCAAGCGTATATTTCTAAAACCCTAATCTAAGGGTTTTTTTAATATTTTTTCTTATCAAGACATTGTAAACCCGCGCATAATATCAGTAAAACGTTTTTAAATCAACTTTATATAATCAAATTAAGTTGAAACCATTGCAGGAGTCTTCCGCGGGAGTGTAAGTCAAATAATAACCCGTTTGCATCGGGTTATGGAAATAACCTCTGCTCGGGCTAAGCCCCCGCAAGGTTATTTTCGATAACCCCTCGGTACCGGGTTATTATTTACTACATACACCACATGGTTGATACTGCTTTTCATTTTAACAAAACTAGAATATCAACATTATATCAAGTTATTTATATAGTTTTTGTTACGAGGTAACATTGCTTCAATGTCATTTGCACACTACATGTACGCAAATTTCACGTGCAGATTGATAATGTCTTGGCGAAGCTGTCGATGAATTTGAGCAAGTAACAACTTGTTTAGTTGTTTCTACTTTGGAAAACATCAATCTCTATATTGATCTGAAATTAAATATTTTGCACATGATTTGAAAACAAATCACAGAAATTGTGGTTTATGGCAAATGATGTTTTATATTCTTATGTGTTAGCAGTCCATCAATTATAACTCTCGTTATGAAGCAAAAGTTGTGGCTGCACGGACGTTGTCAGTTTCAGCTTGTGATGCACGGATTTAAGAAGAATGCCATGCCGTACGTGCTCTATACACAATCGAAAGGAAAATGAAGTGGTCTCATGTTTTGAACAAATTTTGTTGTCCGTGTTTCCAGGAGGAAAAAAGATGAGTTGCATTTAAACTTAGTCTGTTCATTCTTATTTATTTGTTTATCTACGAAGATGCAGAAGTATATTACAGAGGGTTTTCACGGTATAAAAAGAGCTGTAAACAAGCGTGTTTAATATTCATGTATTTTTTTGTTGGAGAAGTGTTTCGTAATTTTTCGTATTTTTTAAATATCAAATAGGATTCTGAGGATACAGTGCTCGTTCAGGGCTCGAACATGGACCCACACTTGTGATCAGCGCAAAATGTACTGCCCGATTTTTAAATGCACCTTATACCCCACTTCCGGTCTCGTTGCTATGGTTTCCTTTGTTCTAACTGTAGGTGTATTGACGGATACACCTCTCCTTTCTATGTTGTAACTATAGGTTATCCACTGATACACCTCTACTTTTCTAATACACCTACTCTTTATTGTTAATCTACACTTATTAAGGAGAAAAGATCTTCAACGTTGGCAAATAAACGGACTTGTAAAATTTAGAATCATAAGTTATACCTCGGGAAGTGTGGGTATATATATGACATGGTTATTATTAACACTGTTTTCCATTTTTAATGAAAATATCAATATTAGCCGAATATAAGATTGTTGAAGATGAGTTCAAAAGTAAGAATGGTGTCTAGCGTGGTTAACTTCCACTCCTGAGGAATGGATCAATTTCATTTTAACACTGCGCGAACAATAAATGAATGATTTTGATACAAATTTCAACGGACGTCAACGGAATTTTGTTTGGTGGCAAATGATTTAAAATGTAAACATTTCATCACTCGTCAAGAACTGTGTGGGTGCACGGACGTTGTCTATTTCATCTGGTGATGCACGGACTTCTTGTACACTTTGTTGCTAAGCAACTCCTAAAAATTCACGTGCAGCCCACAACCTAAAGCACGTGACATGGTTTCAAGATGGTTGGGAAAATGGAGTGCTCCTTCGCAGAAACATTTGGCTTTACCTAGATTTCTGACTTTGAGATCAGTTTCGTATGTTATTACCAATAAAGTTCGTGTGTGCCTGAAACTATCAATCGTCAATAAAAATACTAAATTAATTATAAAATCGATGTTAAAAATGACACTTCCAAACCTAAATTACTTTTTCGGGGAAACCGTGATGATATGAAATATGCATGTATGTAAATGTAAATGTGTATTTTTCTGAGCTTGCAATCAGACTGTTTGTATTCTTAATGTTAAATCTTTTATTGTTAAGGAACTACGCAAGAAGATAGAAGGACAGCTAAATGTTTGCTGATAATGAAGTTGGCTTTCTTGCGCATTATTTCTCAAGGACCATTCCAAATACATCTGACTTCCCGACAACTGACTTCTTTTCAAGGATTCGGAACAATTATTGAAGAGAACACTTGCATAGATACTGAGGGCACTTTCGTTGTACATAAATATGAACTTTCTTGTTTTATTTAAACTTAAAAGTCCAATTGTTTGCGTTTGTTTTTTATAACCGACCAAGGTGGTTATGGGATAACCAACCTACGCAAATGGAAATTACGGCTTATAAAATTCGTCTAAAATAAAGGCAATAACTTTCCAAGGTGTGTAAAGGGTAAACACCTGTAGGACGGTAGTTACGAGTCAAAACCAATTGGAAAAAAAGAGGGATATAACCGCCCAAGTTGTGTAACCTCTGATATTGACCTGATAACCACACCACGTGACGTCATGACTTCAGAAGCCAGCCAATCATCAAATTTATAAGATATACAAAGTGACAAATGACAAGTCACAGATATATACACTTTTCGGTCATGTTTCTAAAATACACGCTTTCAGAAGATTGTCGACTTAAAATCGTTTTAAATCGGCGAGAAAATCGTTTTAAATCGGCGAGAAAGAAAATCGTTTTAAATCGGCGAGAAAATCGTTTTAAATAAGCGAGAAAATCGATGAAAGAAGACATTTTGTAGTGTTTTAAGACGTCCAACATATATATACCCGAAAGGTACATTTGCAAAGCTTTTGATAAAATGTTGACATCAGATCGACCAACTTTTAAACAAATAGATAATCGTTATTAAGGTGCCCATCTCCCCGACCTGCCCTACATGCACATATATGAAAAAGGTATATATTTTGTATTGATATGATAAATATAAGTAATGTTCTGTAATTTCAGCAGCTCACAGTCTGTTTGTTTTGAATATATACTGAATAATGGTGTTAGATCATAGCGCTTATTACAAGAATGGATGTAAGTATCATGATATTTTAAATATCAGTATCTCGTAAAATTACTGTTATTCACAAGTTGCATGGTGCATGCATCAAACATAATAATACTCTATATTCGCATGGACTGAATCTACTCCTTTAGGAGAATTTTCTCAAGAGCATTTGAACCTAAATTTCGCTGTGGTACCCTGCCCCTCCATATACAACTAGGCCGCTTTACCCGCCCAACTACCCCTCTTTTAAACCACATATTTTCAACCTGTAATTTGAACGTTGTTGAAGATGAATGCCATTTTTTAATTATCTGTCAATTTTATTCCGATTTGAGGTATGAACACTTTTTGAAAATATCCCATTTTGATCCATTCTGTCTATCCATGTCCCCGTTAGATAAACTTTCCTATTCAATTCAATTCTTTTATTTCGGTTTGTAGGCCATTGGCCCGTGTACAATACAAATAATCATTTCAATGTGTTGAGTAGACAATAAAGTTTTACAAAGAAAATGGATAACATGGTCAATTCATTAACATTCTTCTATATGCGAGCGCTTCTGTAATATAATTTGAACAGTTAACAAGGGTATATCTACACGTACTGGTTAATATTTTATGATATTGAGAAACAAAATTAAATTGACCATTTACCGGGATATATTTACCTCTTATTAAATTGTAAGATTTGCATTCAAACAAGAAATGTATGATATTTTCATTCACACCAAGTTCACACATTTTACAACTCATATCCACATTGGCACCTCTAATATTGCATCGCAGAGGAAGCGTATTTAATCTTAAGAGACATATATTTCTTCTAACTAATTTATAGCATTAACATAGAACTCGACATTCAAAAGTGACTGGATTTCTTTAAAATGCGTCAAATGAGAAGATACGTGTATATTACCAAATATCCGCTGTTTAAAACTTTCCTATATCATGATCAACAACCTATTTCCCAATCCCTTGCCGCTTCTTTATATAAAATGTACAAACGCAGTCTCTTAAAATAATATTTTACACTTCTATATTATAACTTTGTATGTATATATTATGGTTTATATAAATATATGTGTGTGAGTGTGTGTGTGGATCTCAACTGTCTCAATTATATGTATTTATAATGTGTTTTTAGATTTATATGGTTTCTCATACGCCTATGTAGGCTGGACTTTGCTTTTTTACTCATCTGTGATATTTTATGTTATGTAATGTATACTTGCAAAGTGTGACACTTTAATAAACTAATTTTCTTACTTTCTTTCTCTTTCCTATGTGGGTAATTGTAAACCGTAACAGCAACATCTTGGCTTTGAAAAGTATCTCATTGATATATAAAAGGATATATTTACTATGTGGAAATTTCAAATTGATTTTTAAGCACTTAAGTTTCATCTAAAGGTTAGCATTGTTGATACATAAAACGTACTTTTGTTTTGCAATTTAGCGCATGTGTGTCATTAATTTATTCAAATACTTTAGCTAAATGATAAACTGTGACAATACATATCCTAACGTAACGTCCTCACATGTATTGAATTTGCATGATATGAAATTGATTGAAACTTGTTTTTAGAAATTTTAAAACAAATAGCAGCGTAATCTTATATGCCATAAAAACAATCAGTCTTAGAGTTTGAATTAATTCAACAGTTTGGAAAACGGGGTAATAGGCTTTGTTCAACAGTGACTATCGCTTATGGAAGTTATGATAACTGTCATTAATTGGTCCAGAGACTATATTGAATTTGAACTAGTAATAACCGCCATATCTGAATGATAAATGGATTACAACTCTAAATATAGTTGGAGTATATGATAACATCTATGTATGCTGTAATATTGTAATACTGTATAACAATGCATGTACATGTACTGATGTGAACAATAAAACCACTTTTTAAAAAAAAACGCCATATCATCATGAAATGTAAATACCCCTTTTGGAAATATTTTTAAAGTCACAGAGTGCACATGTTTAAGTTTCCCAACGCACATGCCAACCATGTCAAAGGTCATGACAGACAAGTGTCCCCTGCACCCATCCCGTACTGTAGACTTGACGATGTTTTGTAGAAGACAGACAGACAGACAGACAATTTATTTAAGTCTCACCTCACCATACATAGTTAAAATAGATACATTTATATACAGATACAATTTAAAACAGTGAGCCACCCATTTAGGGTTACGAGAGACTATAGTGTTAAAATATGTACACATTACTAGGTAACAAAAGATTACCTGTAAATAAATTTATAAACCATTGCAATATAATACATAATGTTAAAAGTAATATAATATATGTTTATAGCTAAGAATGAGTGAATATTAAATATATAAAAATATGAATATATTTACACCATTAAATAATATATTGTTATTAATTGCAAAATAAAACTTGGCTCCGTTTCTGCAATAAAAGCTTGCAGGTTTTGGCAGAATAAAAAGCAATATCCGCATTGGCTAAGATGAAACTAACTTTCTGTAAATCAGTAAAATCATTAAAGTAGAAATGAGTGTCTAAGAAGATTGATGTGATCACAAGCAATACTGACCACTCTGAATCAACTGTATTGGACATATCTATAACTATTCACGATATATACTCTGACCTCAACGCATAGGTACTTTTGATGTTATTGTTGATACACTGTTTGAACATTATTGAAAAAAATTATACGTATCCGAAACCAATCAGGAATTTGTGAATTGGGGTGTGGCGATAGAAGGAATGTGAATTGTTTGAGGAATTGCGACCGATGAGGTATCTACGGTACAAGTGAGTGCTCCGAACAATGAATATTAAATCATTGTTCGCGGCCTATATTATTAACAAGAAGTTCACAAAGTATTAGCAATTATTCCAATATAGCAACTTGTGGGAAATAAGAACCACCATGAATCAGCTGATAGTTATGTGTTATGTCTAAAATAATTCCTTCATTATCTTCCAACTTTTATCATTCTAGTTTATATATCTATACATTTCAGTTTGTCTGAGCGTCGATAGTTGTGTTTCATCGTGTTGTGAACCAAAGTACAGTCCGTTTGAGACAAAATCTCCCCTATGAGTTATGCTCTTACTCCAAAACAGATAGTTTTAAGTGACTGAATGCAACGCAAAAGTTTCTAGGAAAAGCACACCAACTCTGCATATGTTTGCTTTAATTTTTGGTTTCAGAATAAAAGTTGTTTAATGTATCGCTTTCATTTTCATGCAATTACACATGGACAAGCGAATACATTATTATGACATGTAAACGAGATTACTTTTTCGTGTATTATTAATAATTCAGCAAATAAGAAAGTGATAATGAATGTCATTGAATATATATATTTATGACAGTCATTTAAAAAGATAAAAAAAAAATTTCGGTTTACCTTAGCTTATGACGATTAGTTTAACAAGACATTATATTAAGTATTTTTATTCAAATTAAACAATTTATATATAAATCTATCTATCGTTGAAACATATACACATGTCAAGTTTCTCCCACAGTTAAGTACTATATATATCTCATTAAAATGATCACATAATTTTCTTCACAACGTTACCCAGATTATAGATTATAGATCATATTTTAAAAAGATTGGGATTATTACATCGTTATAACACTTTAGGTAGTAAACTTTCTACTTAAATAATAATCAAAACAAAACAGGGGAAATATAATTGATAGACAAGTAGGTTTAAAACACAATTATTGATATATCTACTTGCAGCAACATGTCATCAATCATTCAGTTGTGGAAAACGGTTAAGGGGTTACATGTGTAAAAGTGAATCAATTTAATATATTGTTCTAGATTCCGTTTCAGATTATCGCTAATTGCCCCCTTTTCGGTAAAGATTGGATACTTCATTTAAAAAAGATTCTGCGTTTGTAATTCCAAACTATAAAAATACCTCAAAGTCAGTTCTGGAAATATGTCTAATCGTTTACTTTGTACCAAAACCTGAACTTTCCTTTTGAAAAAAAACAACAACATTGAATCAACGATATGAAGTTTGTGTTATTGATGTAAAACACGAAAAAAGACGTATACTCATTTCGTTTAAGTTTCTGGTAATTTCAGTAAGATATGTGAATATCTAATACAATTCACAATGTCTCTCTCTTTGTTTCACTCTCTATCCCTCGTGTAGGAGGAGAAAACTGCAAGTGGTGAAATTATTTGTAACCTTTAATCTCATCCTTCAAAGTGTCAATGATGACTTGTAAAATTTTGATTAAAAAGGTAAATAAACATAAATGGGGAGTTGATCTTGAAATCTTTATCAACAGGTACTCTCTCCAGCCATGTGTGAATGTGAAAAGCATGGAATATCGATAGCAATACTCACGATACATTTCAAAATAAATTCTACCACACCCAAACTATGAGACTACGTGGGAATATGTTCTCGCATGACGAAGCAATTACCTGCTTGGTTGATTACCCGATTCATCCATGCATGTTCTAGGATGGTCTATAGCTAATAAGCAGCCCACATGTATCATCGGCCTCTTGACGTCAACACCTTTTGTTGCTTGATGTGTATTTATTTACTTCTCATGATTTTCAGGTGTGTTAGAATTGCAATTATCAGCTGCTTTGACCCGAGTAAGGTTAAAATCTATTAAAGGAAATTTTAAATACGAAAAGTAAATAATCATTCATATCAGTAAAGTGCTATTTTTGGGTTGACACTATTTGAGCCAGAGTTCGAAACTAAATGCAGAGCCATGGCCTTTTTTCATTTTTTAATGTTCACACATGGTTACCTGAACAAGAACACAAAGAGTAATGAGTGTTCTTCGAAAGAGGGTTTGACATCAATTTTTCAATAATTTTGAAAATGATCACACTGTCACTGTAGCTCTATCCAACAGCGATACTTGTTCTAAATATGCCTCACTCGCTCTAATTGAAAATGTCACAGGTATAAGGCTAGTGGTTATAGTGTAATAGGCGGTAGTGTTGTTTTGATAAGCTGTAGGGACAGAATTTGTTTAATTCAAGTCTCGTCTCAATATGATAAATCGATATAATATGAGGATTGTATACTTCAGAGTGTAAATCGCTTAATCTTTTTCTCCTAACGTATACTCTTGTATTATTTTCAGAAAGTATTGAAGGATTTCAAAACAAGTTAACATATTGTCTGTTTACTCAGAGAAATGTTAATATTGATAAAACTAAGATCGTTGTTTTTAGAAAAAGTGGTAAAATTAGAAACACAGAACATTGGTTTAATAATGGTAAAATTGTTGAAGTAGTAAATCAGTTTTGTTACTTGGGCATAGTATTTAATGATAATAATAAGTTTTCGTTTGCTGAAAAACATTTGTCTGATCAAGCCAGGAAGGCAATGTTTGCTCTTAACAAGAACATTAAGTGTTGTTCATTTAATGTTGAAACAATTTTGTCTCTGTTTGATTGTTATTTTGGCAGTATCTATTCTTATGGAGCTGAGATATGGGGTAATAATAAGGGTGCTAATATTGAAAGAGTGCATTAAGATTTTTGTAAACGGTTCTTAGGAGTAAAGAAATGTACAAATAATGCAATGATTTATTCTGTATTAGGTCGTTATCCATTAAGTTGTAAGAGACAGTTTAGTATAGTGAAATATTGGTGTAAACTACTTAGTACAGAAAATTATATTCTGCGTGGTTGTTATGAGTATTTATTTGATGAAGCTGAAAATCGGAATGTACACAATTGGGTTTATAATGTTAAACAGATACTATTTTCTTTAGGTTTTATTGACATCTTATACCAACTTATTTCTTACCTGTAATTAAACAAAGACCTATGTACAATGCTGTTCAGTGTATTTAAAGTCAATTACAAAGCTCTTCGAAAAAAGCTCTATAAAAAATGTTATTACTACTCATGTTCTACGTATACAATACTATCTACAAAGAACCTATTCCAGCACTGTATGGAAGGTAATTGTCTGAATTTTGACTTTGCTCTCATACTTTGTCAATTGAATCGGGTAGATACCAAAAAGTTAATGTATATGATAGAGAATGTGTTTTATGTAAAAATGACATTGAAGATGAGTTTCATATTTTTTTAAATGTCCAATGTATAATGATTTCAGGAAAAAAATATACAAAGCCATATTATTGTTATAATCCATCTGCTCATAAACTTGTCCATTTATTAAGTTTCAATAATGTAAAACAGTTATGTAACCTAAGGAAATTCCAATACAAAGCATGTACATTAAAACAATCAACTATTAATTACTATAAGTTAAAGTGAGTACTTCTGCTGAAAAGTTCACCTGCATCATCAACTCAATACTTGTATGTGTAACCGCCGATTGGCAGCAATGCTTAAGGAAATAAAAGAATTGAATACATAAAAAGTAAAATACATAATAAAACGTTGAGCCATTTCCTTCGGATTTATGAGAGACAAATATGTCATTTGAATGAACATAGTAAAAAAATCCTAGATATTTTAAATATAAAAAAAGAGAAATTTATAATTACATCAAGATGATATATACACATTTTCAGTCCGTATGTAGACACGTTTTGGCTGATAAAAACATCCTATCTGGACAGCAGAGTATGAAACTAAGTTTTTTTTATCATCATCTAAACTTTTAAATACATCTAAAATAATTTTACATTTTGATAAAATTTGCGATCGCTCATTGGGGGCAGTGTAATAACAAATGACATTGATTGGGAATGGGTTGTAGGGGTTTTGAGAGATTACCTACATTTGCACATTAGTAGAGCTTATTTTGTTAATTTTCCTCTTGACAGTCAACAAAAGTGCATCCAAGAAAGTCAAGATCAACAATCTAATAAAATATTAACCTAAAAAGGTAAAATTAAATTAAGATTAAGATATAGGATATGTTACTTAACTCTTTAAAACCAGTTATGGTTTATAGTATGACCCACATCGTATGAGTAAGAAAATTTTTTTTTTGGGGGGGGGGGGGGATTTTTAATTTACTTGCAGTTTACCAACAGTTTATAACCAGTAAACAAGCACATTATAAGATATGTTAATGAGATATACGTTAACATTATTTATCTCAACCAGAGCTGTTCACGAGTAACGCTGTTGATATATCCTTTATGTAACAGACCAAATTACCTTAGTTCAAATCATGAGTATCGCGCCTTCAAGTAAATATATTAAAATATATACTAATTGAGCTGTATTTATCCTGGTTTTTTTTCACTTTGTTTTAATGACAGTATCAAAACGATCTCTAATAAAGTCCGTTATGAATCTTAACCCATCATTGCGATCTGTAAAGGACAACATTGATGGTAACTTTTTAATTAAAGCTAAATTTTGCACTCATTTTTTTTGCGATATTTCCGCCCACGAAATAATGCACATATCATGTTTTCCCTATTTTGAAATGAATCAGATGTATCGATATTAAGTTACAGTTAAAGGAATCTGTTCAATGCTAACATGTTTAAGCTAGAATGCTGCTAATACGATGATACAATATCGAATCGTGCCAAGGTGAAAATGATTTTCATGAATAAAACATCAAGTACCATTGAAATTTTGTTCAAATAGTTAATAATACACCCCCTTGTACTGAACATAGAGCCATTTCCCTATTGTCATTAGCAACTATATTTTTGGATTGAACCGTTGTGAATATTTTTCGCTATTTTGTGATAAATGTTATGTTTCAAGGACACTGAGCAGGGCTCAGTTTCTCATTATGATAATAGTTTTATTGAAAATAGTAGCTACGACCCACATACGGATGAGTTGCGTTCATGACAAATCAACAGTAGCCTACTGACCGTACCGATCATTACAAAAGGTAACAGCCCGACACATAGAATTTTATAAGGGTATATATAATGTTAAAGGGGCAGTCCTATCAGGGTCAAACTTAAAAAAATACTTCCCTGCTTATACCTATATATGATTATAACATGATTGTTTCGCACTTATTATGAATTTGTTATTGAGGGCAACATTTTGATGTACGGGATTTAACAATTTGACAAAATATTGAATGCATCACCGCTTCCTTTTAATTTCGTTTCGACAAAAATACCCCGATAGGACTGTCCCTTTAAGAAGATATGACTCGAATTCGCTCAAAATTTAATAATCATCCCATGAAGTTCCCATGTAGAATCATATTAAACAGATACTATTTCCACAATGATTCCTGTGCGAAAATGAGACCATGATGAATTATATACATCTTTACATGAATTATAGCAAAACATTTATTAGTTTTCCGACACCTATTCGATACGAAGATCAATTTTTAGATTGTTCTCTAGTGCATCGGATTCACTGTAAACAAATAAAGTTCAAATAATTAATATAACATTTTTGATTGGAGAAGCATATATGTATGGCCATTGTAACCTGTTTGCTTAATATTTTTTATATTCATTTTCTGTTTTCATATATCCTTAGTAATGGGGTATTTCATTTTGTTTCTGGAAATGTAAAAGTTCGTTTATCGAGTTCCAAATTCAGTTCAAGGATGACTTCAATACGTACGTCATCTGAATGATAATGCTAATATAGGTTCTATCGTAATAATTGATTGAGTTCCACTGGCCAAAAACTTTTTTACAATTTCCATTAAAATTTAATCACATAAACACCACCTTCGCCTCTATCACGGGTTTGAAGTTCAGTTTAAGAATGTTGTGGAGCTTAAAGGGGCAGCAGCACGTTTTTAGGGGGAATATAAGGTGAAGTCAGGAAAATGAAAATAAATGGTTCCAATTGAAAGACAACGTATCTAAACTAAAGGGTGCAGTACAAATTCAAATATATAACGTAAAGTTAAGCCATGCGATTCCTTTTTCTTACACAAAATGAATTAAAGGTGTTCACACAAAATGACCGCCAATGGATTTTATGTGAATCTTCATGCTTTGTCCTCTGACTATGGATGATTGGCTTGTGTAATGAGATTTCTGACACGGTCAAAATAATACATTTATCATTAACTTACAATTATCAGTAAAACATTCAAAATATAAAATTATCAAAAAACGTGCTACTGCCCCTTTGAAATATGGATATTGGTATCGTAAATGTTAAACCATCTGATGTTGACCTTCTTGAACTCGAAAATGTTTTAAATATCACCAACAACTTAAAAGAGTCATTCTGTTTATTGTTTTTTTATACGAATGGAAATGGAATTATCTCACACATTCATCCAACATGTCAACAACACAATACATAGTATTACTTGTTTCAATTAACATCTAACGTCGTAAATGTTAAATTCAATTTCAATTAAAAGTTAATCGCACAAACACCACGTGACAAAACCGTAAATGTTCATTACGAACTATCTTATGTTGGACTACTTGCTACTTGAATTGTTTTAACAATCACTTACATCTTAAAAAGCCACTCCGTTTATTGTTTTCTTTATATACGATTGTAAATGGCAACATTTATATAAATATAAATTCCAAAAAATCTCCTACTTCCATCCAAAATGTCAATTACACAATTAATAATTGTTTCAAATAACATCTAACGTCACATTATGTGGGTCTTGTCAAGTATGAAATGAATTCATCGTATATATTAAAGAAGATTGATCCAGTCCGAACCATCTGATGTTTACTCTTTCTTATATCTATACATATATATATAATATGTAGGAAGCAAAAATCAGTTTGCCTACAATATCATGTCTTTTGGTCACTACAATATTGTTTCATGCCTGAGGCAATTATCAAGTGACAGCTTTCTTAGCTTTCTGACCACTTTTGTTGTTAGTACGCTTGGGCTTGTTGCCTGATTGAATTGTTGCGAATCGTTCTTCAATCATAATCGCGACATCAAACCTCCATATTGTCACTTTTCGTGGATTAACTTTAAAATGATATTTTCTTGAAACGGTTGAAAGTTTTCGATCAAATGACACTATATAAAAACTTTGAAATATGTCACCCCAAACAACTCACGGAGTGGCTCTTTAAAGGCGCAGAAGCTTAAGCGCGTTTTGTTATTGAACTGAAGGGGTATCAGGGGGGGGGGAACCCATTGTAACCACGTGCATGACGATAGGTGTTGAGGAATAATAGGAATCAAGGTTGAACTTCTCGAATCCATCAACCTGCCTCAAAAGAGCCATTCTACGGACACGAGATATCATATTTTGAAAACTTTTGGCCACAACTATACTCTTTCAAAAAGGTCAAAAAGAGCCAAGTGTTCAAGTTTTGCTCGACTTGCACCTAGAGCTTTAATTATAATAACACCATAATCCGTTGTCAATTTATAATGCACGTTATTGATTGATTGATTTTATTACGCTAGAAAATTGGAGTGCTTCGAATGTTTACATTGAACGACACAGCTTCCATTTGAGAAACATCAGATAACTCGCATAAAATAGTTCTACTACAAATCACAACTACCTTTAAGTTACTTCTCATGCTTCTGATTAATATCCTTCCTTTGCAACTGTATTTTTTCTATGCATGGTAACTACAAAGCTCATACCATCTACTTAATTTCTGAAATCAACGTAATATCGCTTATGTAAAACTTAATGATGGCAACCAAATCATCTTATTAACTTCTGAAATCAACGTCATATCGCTTATGTAAAACTTCATGTTTGCAACCAAACCATCTTATTAACTTCTGAAATCACGTCATATCGCTTATATAAAACTTGATGGTGGCAACCAAACCATCTTATTAAATTCTAAAATTAACGTCATATATCGCTTATATAAAACTGAATGGTTGTAACCAAACCATCGTATTAACTTCTGAAATCAACGTCATATCTCTTATATAAAACTGAATGGTGGTAACCAAACCATCTTATTGACTTCTGAAATCAACGTTATATCTCTTATATAAAACTGAATGGTGGTAACCAAACCATCGTATTAACTTCTGAAATCAACGTCATATCGCTAATATAAAACTTAGCGGAGGTAACCAAACCATCTTCTCAACTCCTGAAAACAACGTCATATCTCTTATATAAAACTGAATGGTGGTGAAATGGGCTGAAAGGTCCTAGTTTGCCTCACTGGTGTTCCAAAAAGAACAGAACAGAACAGAACAGAACAGAATTTTATTTGTATATGGGCCACATGGCCTAAAGTACAATAAAGTGGAAATAATGCAACGGGATCTCACGTGACATTTGCCCGTAACTTAAACATATTTTTCAAAAATATGGCAACATTTTTTATGGTTTTCCAAAAAGACTACTTATTGAGAACTTTTGTTGATGTGAGGCACATTGTCACTATATTGCATGACATATTCTTGCTTTTGATTATCATTGCAATTTAGTTTTTTTTTAAATCTCAAAACGTTGTAGGTTTACTTTGAATTCATTTAACTTAGATGATATCACAATTCACGCCTCTCTTATGGTGGCTTGTTAAGGAATGACTTCAAATTATAATCATTCTTATTTTTTATGGTAACGTCGGATTCACTTTTCCCACCTACTCCAATTGCTTTGCAATTGGTTATATTTCGGATCACATAACACGAGCTAACATATAAAGTCGACAGCAAACATAACTCCTGAAGAAAACATATCGGAGAAAAAATATAGGTTTCGCTTTTTAAAAGACTTTCTTTTGCCAAAACCAAATAAATGAAAGGATTTGATTTAACTCATTTCAACTGAAATTAAAAACAACAAACAGAATCATGATAGTTTTAATCAAAGAAAAAACAATCATAAAAATCTTGAAATCATGTGTAGTTAAACGGTATCAGCAAGGATGCAGAAGGTTTTGAACAAGAGTGCCATTAACAAGAAATTGTCATAATCGTGATGTTTGAATGTTTACTTTCCATCGAAAGAGACTAAGGAAATGTTTTTTTATTAAAAATAATTTTACTTGAAAAATACTCCGATTCTGATTCAAAGTTGTCAAATGTGAAAGTTAATTGTGGATGTTTTTATTCGTTTACTTGTCAAAGAAAAAGAAACACACAAAAAACTAAGATTTCGTACATGAGATAATAATGTTACCTTACTTAAATCATCGTCGTCATCATCATGTCCACGATCCTGTTATGATACTGCGTTCCCTAATTTTAAAAAAAGAAAAGAAATGTCCCCTAATTTTTTCAGGGCTAAACCAAAATTATGTTTAAAAAAGATTTGATACACAATTGACAATTGATACACGAGCTATCATTCTTATCCTCATATATTTCACTCGATAACAATGTTCAGTGCATTAAAACGAGATTACTAAATACATTGTTATTTATATATTTATTTGAGCAAAAAATCCATTTTCTTGAAATACTCATCGATGAATTGATGACTGAATTAAAATCTTCAAGACGTTTCGAGCTTTTTTGTTGGTCAGAGTGTGTATTATATAGAAAAATAACCAAATTCAATTTCGTCGATTCAATCGGCTGATCATATTAATTGATTTATTTCAATACCATCACCAAAGAAACTGTGGACAAAGCTGACTTTTGCTCTCGAAAACTCGATATGTCAGTTGGTGTAATTTCACGATTGACGGACAAACACAAAGATTGGTAAGCAGATTCCCACACCTGTACGATACGCCCGTCAGTGTTCGGATCTTCTACACAACAGATACAAGTTCCTAATCTATAATTTACTAACTCCTTCACATATTCATGTATTTGTGGTTCCAAAGACTTCTCAACTTTAGTGGTAAACAATGGTAAGAAATTGTATAAAAGTTACCGAGATTTGTCATTTCGATCACACGAGGATTTTTTTTGGAAGCAGAAAGCACTCTCAAGTAAGTTTATTGTAAGCTTATACATCTCATTCCGATTTTAATATCTTAGTCTTACTTTTTATTCATTTTATCTAAAGTAAGCATTTAAGTTAATACTTATTATATAAGTGTGATAGAAATAATGTTTGTGATTAGTAACTGTTATTGGCGTTGTGTTTACCTCTTTAAGCAGAAAGCACTCTTAAGTAAATTTATTGTAAGCTTATACATCTCATTCCGATTTTAATATCTTAGTCTTACTTTTTATTTATTTTATCTAAAGTAAGCATTTAAGTTAATACGTATTATATAAGTGTGATAGAAATAATGTTTGTGTGGTTAATTACTGTTATTGGCGTGCTGTTTACCACTCTAAAAGTTGTTTGCAATTCCCTTGCTATTTCTATAGCTAATTTCTTTCTTATTCCATTTGCCATCTTCAAACCATAAGCAAGGTTTGTTGGTTTTAGTCAATATAACTGTAGAAATGGAAACAGTTCGCACAATGTATAAGTGACTAGGAGAAAGTTATACCAAAGTGCTTGGTTGGTATGTTTCGTCTCGTTTAAGAAGGAATCATCAATTTGGGTTATGGTCAAATGATATACAATTAGAAATGAAGAGATAAGCACATAAACTACTTAATTATTCGCCGATCTTCTCACTGGTTTGGACATTCTATGCTTGCAACAACTGGTCTGACTGTGCAATGAGTCTTCTATTAAATGGATTCGCCCTAAGTAATTACAAACATTTACAGGAGTTATTCAAATTAGAATATGTCTTAAAGTGACAGTAGCACGTTTTTTGACAATTTTATATTTTAAATTTTTCACTGATAATTGTAAGTGAATGCTTAATGTTTTATTTTGATAGTGTCAAAAATCTCATTACACAAGCCAATCAACCTTAGTCAGAGGACAACGTATGAAGATTTACAAAAAATTCATTGGCGTCCATTTTGTGTGAACACCTTTAATTCATTTTTGGTAAGAAAAGGGAATCGCATGGCTAAACGTTATATTATAAATTTGAATTATAAGTGCCCCACTTAGTTTAAATACATTGTCTTTCAATTTGAACCATTAATTTTCATTTTCCTGACATCACCTTATACCCCCCTAAAAACGTGCTACTGCCCCTTTAAACAAGGCAAAAGTGAGCACGGCTCACATACCCCCGTCTGTAGTTTGACCGCCTTCACGTAACATTAATTTGAAAATTTATGAAAATTACTCGTTCAATGATTATGACTTTGAACACAATGGTCTTGCAAACCTAAAAACTATTTTACTTCATAACATCCGCGGCTATGTAGTTTTTGAATAAAATTCTGGGAACCCTGGAATTACCCCTAAAAGGCACAACAGCACTATACAGTCGAACCTTGTTTTGTTTACAGTTGAAAATCGTCCCAATAGCGAATCGTCCTGTTAACTGGGTCATTTTTCTTAAGAAATATAGACACATTGTTTGAAAAATCTTTGTCCGTAAGGTGAGATTTACGGATATACGGAGTCCGGGTATCTGAGGTTCGACTGTATACTTCCATACCAAATTTGAAGTGTGCAAGTCATTTGGTATTTATATATGCTCCGGAAACAACAAAACAAAAATTGGACCGTTTTTGGTCAAAATTTCAAAAATTATTCAGAACATTGAGCTGAAACCCCTAAAAGGCACAACAGCACCATATAGGCTACTTCCATACCAAATTTGTAGTTTCTAAGTGGTATATTATTTTAGTAATGCTCCTGAAACGAGACAAAGTCCAAAAATCGGACCGTTTTTGGTCAAAATTTCAAAAATTATTTGGACCATTGAGCTGAAACCCCTAAAAGGCACCACAGCACCATATAGGCTACTTCCATACCAAATTTGAAGTTTCTAAGTGGTACAGTTTTTGAGTTATGCTCCGGAAACGAGACAAAGTCCAAAAATCGGACCGTTTTTTGTCAAAATTTCAAAAATTATTTGGACCATTGAGCTGAAACCCCTAAAAGGCACCACAGCACCATATAGGCTACTTCCATACCAAATTTGAAGTTTCTAAGTGGTACAGTTTTTGAGTTATGCTCCGGAAACGAGACAAAGTCCAAAAATCGGACCGTTTTTTGTCAAAATTTCAAAAATTATTTGGACCATTGAGCTGAAACCCCTAAAAGGCACCACAGCACCATATAGGCTACTTCCATACCAAATTTGAAGTTTCTAAGTGGTATAGTTTTTGAGTAATGCTCCGGAAACGATTTCGGACGGACGCACGCACGCACGCACGGACGGACGGACGGACGCACGGACGGACACGCGGAGCGCTATATACCCCCGACTACGTCGTAGCGGGGGTATAAAAAACACTAGGAACTAAACTAAACTATTGCCAATGTGATGCTAAATACAACCACTCACACTTACAAATACGAACTGTTTGAGTGACATTCACATGTCCAAAAAGATGATGGTATAAGGAAGACAAAGGAAATTATATGGATGAGTAACTTCTTTATTTTCACGTTTTGGTATAGATTCTTATGCAAGATTCGTATTAAGAAGTTGTTCATCCATATAATTTTATTTGTCTTCTTTTATACAAATATTTTTGGATTTTAATACAAATGTGTTTGATTTCATATGATATGTTCATTGTATGCATATGCAAACAAGACATTTAATTGTTTTTCTCCAGATCAAGATGAAGCGAATTACTTTATAAAAATGTCTTTTATTTTACAGACCATGATGTTTCGAGTTGTGTATCTCCTTGCTGTTGTCGTGCTGCACTGTCTGCTCCCAGGTCGGTAAACTGACAAATGATTTATTAAAGGGGCAGTAGCACGTTTTAGGGGGGATAAAATGTGATGTCAGGAAAATGAAATAAGTGGATCCAATTGAAAGACAATGTTTTCAACCAAATGAATCAGTAATACATCAAATATATTATGTAAACTTCAGCCATGCGATTCCGTTTTCTTACACAAAATGAATTAAAGGTGTTCACACAAAAATGAATCCAATGGACTTTGTTTGAATCTTTATAATTTGTTCTCTTACTATGGTTGATTGGTTGGTGTAATGAGATTATTGACAATATCAAAATAATATTTTTATCATAAACGTACACTTATCAGTGAAAAATTGAAAATATAAAATTTTCAAAAAAACGTGCTACTGTCACTTTAAAGTCTCACCTAATTTTACATTAGATATACAGTTAAAGTTTAAATAAAATGTAGAACATTAGTTATCAGGGACTAAAAAGAAATTATACATATGCATTAGATACGGTAAAATAGTGGATTATACGTTAAACTGTGAAAGAGTCCTCTGTCAAACAAATTTGCAAGTTTCGTCAGATATGAATACAAACATTTGTGCATGACATGATAAAACAGATTTCCTGGATATTAGTAAAAGCAGTATATTAATTGGCGGCATTACAGTGATTGAATAATACTGAATGACAATCACCGTATAAAGAACGGTGACGTAAAACATGAGTCTCATCCTCGATAGTGTCAGGGCACGTAAAACACGTCCTCTCGTTGACTGGTTTGTTCGTGTAGTGACTAGTCTTTCTAGTCTTTCTTATAAGAATAAGAACTGGAAGGTGAGGTGAGATAATTTTGGGTTTGACGTCGATTTCAAGCGTAGTTCACTTATATCACGGCTGCTGGTATAATTGCAGGGATAAATCCCGCAACATTATTGTGGCTATGCATTGCCGTGAAACCTGCGAACATCGACTGGAACTAACGAAACATGGATGGTACTACGCTGTAACTCAGTGTGACATGTCTCACAAACCCCCACGCGTGTAGAACTGTTCCGGACAATGACGCGCGTCATTTAGTCAAACTCAATTTTAGACCTTACCGATATCAATTAGTGTTAACATACTATAAGTTAGCATTTGGGCACGTGTTTAACATACTATAAGTTAGCATTTGGGCACGTGTTTAACATACTATAAGTTAGCATTTGGGCACGTGTTTAACATACTATAAGTAAGCATTTGGGCACGTGTTTAACATACCATAAGTAAGCATTTGGGCACGTGTTTAACAAACTATAAGTTAGCATTTGGGCACGTGTTTAACATACTATAAGTTAGCATTTGGGCACGTGTTTAACATACTATAACTAAGTAAGCATTTGGGCACATGTTTAACTTACTACTTAACATTCATGATCCCGAGGGTTCAGACTACTGTAGATACTTCATGTCATGGTCCGAAAAGTGACAGCTCGCAGAATATTGTAATCAGTGCTCGGTTCAATGTAAAGAGACAATGTTTCTAAAGCTGTAAGAATAAAGTGACGGATGTCTTAAAAATCAGGATGGTTAAAATCTGAATTAAGCAATATGCCTTTTGAAGATTGAATAAAACATAAAAGTAAGTCCTGCGGTACTACACTTAATGTATTTGTTTATGAATTGAAGGATTGTAGCAGTATCCTAGATTTAAAAGTGGGGACGATCGCAATTTATCGTGTTAAGAACGTACAATTAATATTTGGAGGATTTCTCTTTCAAAACGATATAATCGTCTTTCAATCATTGAACACCTCTTTCAAAATAATAGAATTGAAAAGGCCGCATTACTGGTAAAATTACCTTTTCGTTTATAAGACGATTGATCCGATGAGAACCCTCCGTAATTGAGATTTGTTACCAAAATTACCATAAGTTGATAAACATGATCTGCGTATATACGTCAGTTGATTAAAAACATAAGTTCAGCAATAACGGAGATGGTGTATCACCGGACGGGAGACCCAAGACTTGATGAGTTGACAGTATCAATGGTTGGTTCACGCCTTCAACAAAGAACATTTTCAATATGCCGCTATAAACCGATATGAAGAATTGATATTCTGTTGAAAAACTATGATAATCTTTATATCAAGCATTTTTTAATAGAAAACAGGCTCTACAAAAAAATCCTATTATAAACTCAATGCACTTATGTTGATTACACCATCGAGTCTAATTCTTCTTTCGGATTCAAGTTTTTTAATGTTGGAATTAAATGTTTAGTGATGTACGCCATTGCATCAGACACCCTTGTATAGAGCAAACATGTACAATCTAATATACATGAACCTCGTCATCTTAAAAGGGACAGTCCTATTGGGTATTTTGTGGAATCAAAATTCAAGGGGACATTCCAGTTTATGCAAAATAGGTTGATAGTTCATAATTAACAAGCCCAGTTGAAATATGTCACTTGGGGGTATTTTTTATTTTTTTATTTGACAACTTGATAATGAAGACCGTCCACTTGGTAAAAACATCAACATATAGTGAAGCCATTAATCGGCACTGCAAGTTTGAAAAGCCTTGCTACGGAATAACAACGTGAAGGCATTTGTGTTTAGTCTAATCATAAATATGTGATGAAACGTGGGGATAAGCTGTCAATACACTTTGTTTATTTTCAATAAAGAGTAAAAATAAAAAAAAGAGTACAGCATGTTTTAAAAAAAACGAGATTGCTGACCGAAAGGGCCTTTCAATTCAATTCAATTTCTTTATTCTCATTCAGCCACCATCAGTGGTACAAGAGAAATGATATACATAACATATATAATGAAATATATATATTCAAAGAAAACCTAAACAAAGGTGAAGGTTTATTTTGTTACAAGTTCTTAAGATTTTTATTATTTATCATGTAAATGTTATTGTTGTAGGGGGGCAGGCTGGTGACCCGGGGGTCACTGTAGGTGATATTACTGTCTCTCCTGTGACGGTAGCAGAAAATACAGGCCCTCTCGTGGTGACAGTCAGTAGGCCCGGTACCTCAGGAGCTTCTCCTTTCATGGTAAGAAATGCTACATTAGAAATATCTTAGGTGACTATCCTAACTGTGGATATATAACACTTATCTAAGTTGGGATATGCTATCGTAAGATGGAATAGCTGTCCTTTTCTATTTTGACTAGAATATTGAACATTTTAAATTTAAACTAAAATATATCTAGACAAAAGAAAATAACTTTATAAAAATATATTTTGATGAAAAAAATGACTTGGATTGATAACCTTTTAAAATTGCAGGCAATGGATGGAAAGAGAGGTTGGTGAATATTGTCTGAGCTGCAAAAAATAATTTGTTGAAAAAAAACTTGTTTATGAAAAAACATTGTGATGGAAAAATAGATTGATACTCCTTTATAAAAATAGAAGAAATCGATGACATAAACAGTTTGTTAAAACATTCGATTACACATTGTCTTTGATGAAAATTTAATTTTTGTTGAAATTTGTCATTCAGGGAGAGGATAGTAAAATATGGTTTCGGTTAAATATTGACTATGATGAAAAGAAATTCCTGTTCCAAAAACGTTGTTGCATAAATTATTTTTATTTAAAATTTTGACTCAGATGAAAAAAAAACTAATTTAAAACAAATTAAGATAAATGACTCTGATGGAAAAAACTTATGTTTGTAAAAATGGTAAATATTGACTTTGATGGGGACAAAAGAGTTGAAATTTGGAAACATACATTGTTTTACCTTCAGTCGTGTAATTGGATAGCTCTTTTATTATCTCTTTAATTTCTCTTAATGGTAGTGGTAAAAAACCAGAAATTGCACATGAACACATATTACTTGTGTCTAGCAACGATATTTAGTCGGGAAATACCGTATCTGCTTGCGTGGCGATATTAACAAGTTTACGAGGAATAAAAAATAAAATCATCTACGATCTGACCGTAGCCGTTGTGTCGGATGTTTTGATGTTAGCTCAGCCAATTAAAAGCCATGGCAAATGCCGTCAGTGACAGTAGCTAAGGGAGGTAACTCATTTGTAATTGTTAATCGCCTTCTTATTATTTTCTAATCTGTTAATCCTTTTTTAATGCCGGGTGCATATAGGTCATTTGTTGGCCCAACGTCGCCCTTAAATTCAACCTACCTACCTACCTTAGTCGCCTTCATGTGTTCAGTGTTTTGATAATTGTCCAGAGACTGTCCTTCATGTGCAGATCTGAATGTTTTGTATTTGTGTATGTATGTACAGATGAATGCAATTCTGAATTTATGTATCATGTTTTATTTTATGAATTTTTATCACCGTGCAATGTAACGGTGTCTTGTCGGCCTATTAGGCCTGGGGTTGTAAAAACTCAAGACACATAAATAAACTATTCTATTATTATTATTATTATCTCGTTGAATGTCAAATCAAACAGTTTTTCACTAATATCTATCCTTGGTGAAATTTAATGTTTAGCCAAGTCCAAATACCAGTTTTATATTTTGTCAAGAACACTTGCAAATATGATCTCTTATAACATTTTATACACCATTTCAATTTTGACATGTTTTTGATAACCTTTTAATAATCACTCGTAGTATCGAGGGCTTGTAGGTCATCTTGGGCCCAAACTTCGCCCTTAATTTCACCTACCTACCTACCTTTGTCATATAGGAGCCATCACATTTTTTTAATGATTGGTTCCAAAAGACTAGGGTTTTAGTCTGCTTAGAGACCAGTACGTAACTCAGTTGGAATTTATTTTAATATTGTTTAAAGAGGAAGAAGGATTTCATGATGGACAGATTGTGTTATAATCAGTTACCATTATTTACACGTCCTAACACTGCTTGCAGTACTCGACAATCGATGAAACCGCAGTAGCTCCAGGGCATTATGAACCTCAAACTGATATATTTACTGGATTTAAGGATGGATCCGCCACCACAACTGTCAATATCACCATCAACAACAACGAGGTTAGTGCAACTGGGGGTAGATAATTGTTCCGTATACAACGTATTGGGTGCAAAACTGATGACGTCATTTAACGGCAAATTAAACGTTACGTACCCTTGTTTTTTTCGGAGCGAAAATAAAAATCCTCCCGGATCCCGCTAGATAACGTTGTTTTTTAATGATATGAAAAAACTATGATTTGTAGTAATGAATACTTTTGAATTTCTATATCTTGTCAAACATACGAAGGAACTTAAGAGATTTCAATAAAATATTTCTTTAAGGTCTTTTCTAAAACATTGACAGATTTTGTTTCCAAAATGGTAAGTTAGCTTAGTTGAATTCTGTAGATATCACTTGGGTTGGTTGTGTCTATCCCTCATAGATTAAACTACGTTGCAATTTAGGTTGCGGTGGGGTTTTTCTTCCCTTGATATGGGTAATGCTGTTGATAAAAGTTGATGTTTTAAGATATACTCTATTTCCTGTAATAAGTGTCGGGTCTCAAATAAGCGCAAGGTGTGAAGGCTAGTTGAGTAGATAAGAACTGGGTCTGAAAAAAGTGTCTGCTCAAAATAATTGAATTAATGCTCTGTAAATAAATAGAAGACCAACATCATTTTTAAAGAAATAAGTACCAAGGGGTATTAATATGTTGAAAAGGCCAATATTTGTTGAATAAACACAACATAAGCTGATATAATAGATTTGTCCCGGCCAGATTTATAATCACGAAATGGTCTGTAGTAATTACAGAGTGTTTAGAGCATGTATTATGCATGGATTACAGCGCATAACAAGTGATCTATTATTATTATTATTAAATGATTGCAGACAAGGATTCGCAGATGCTTGACCATCTTTCTATAAACGGACACGAGATGTACAGACCCATGCCAGTTATTTTCGGACAGCGACGTTATTTCCATAGACTTGCATGTTAAATTGCTGCTGCATTTACAATTTTCACGCATTTAATTTCCGTCGGATTCTGTTCATTTTTTGCACATTGGTAACAAATCATCTCAGCTACAACCTCATAATTTCTATTTTATTTTCAGTGGATTATCCAAAGAACGACCGTAATTTAATCAAATTATGTACATAAATGTGAACAAGTTTATAATGGTGGTCTATTGGACAGGTGTCTTAATTTTGTACATAAATCGGTAAATCTGGTGAACTTACATAAGTAATAATCGGATAATAAAATTTAAATTATGTACTTCAAGCTGAGATGATTTCAATTCAACCTGCTAAGTTTGATTATAATACAACAAGAACCTTTTTCATGAACATTATTTTTGCTGCACAAATTTAACATGCAAATCTATGGGAAAAATGTAATATAACTGGCACGTGTCTGTAGTACCATACACACAGTTCTTGCACTCTTGTTTACTTATTTGGCTGATTGATGTTCCAGCTTCTGGATGGAGACAGGACTTTCGTGCTTATGCTGAGTAACTTCGCCAACCCACAACCAGCCTTCAATGTGACTATCACCATAGTTGATGATGAAGGTGAGTGGCACAAAAGGTAAAGTGTGCAGTGCTTAAATAAGAAGAAGGGTTCGAATCTTGCAAGTGACAAGCCGTCGTACAGGTTGACTGCAACAAACATCTTATAGTAAAATAATTTTTTTACGTTTATGTTTTACTGTTGGTGCTCATCTTAATTAAGCCTTTGGAGGGCATTAACAATTGTCAAATATGTACGGATAACTTTTGTATTGTATATATGCATGACGAATTGTCATAGTAAAATGCGAAAAGGTTATATTTTGTTCTAAATAGAATTTAAATAGGTCAAAACACCCCTTTTTTGCGTTAAATTTCAGTCTCTTGTTAAGTGTAATCCAGTCACACCCATGTGTTTTTACTCCGCTATTAACCATAATCAGATACGGTCTGCTATCAGAAAGACCCGTCAGATTCGTTTCCCAAAAAACACCCGCATAACGGTTTTGCGAGTTTTCTTCTAAAACCCACCATAAGATTGTCTTCACGCCATTTGCAGTGGCAGCAATAGCGTTGACGTTCCAGAGTGTGATCACCAAGAGCGAACTGGAGGGGACATTCACTCTGACCATCTCCCGCAGTACCGACACCACCCGCGCGTTCACCGCCATCATCGCCACCATCGACGACACTGCGACGGCAGGGGCTGACTACCAGGCTGTCTCCACTTCCCTGAGCTTTCCGGATGGTGTCAATGAGAACACTGTGGATTTCGTCGTTCTCGATGACGCGGTGAGAACGGCTAATATTTGATTCAAGTCAAAATCATCTGATTTCATTATTTTGATGGTGTTTGCTCAAAGTGAATATTTATATTGATTTCTCATCACAATTGAAAATACTTCCGTTCTTGATGATGGTGTTGGGTTGGAGCTTAACGTCTACTTTCACCATTAGGCGATGTCGCCGACGTGGGGTTTATGTCTTAGATATTTCCCCCAAAAAGGGGGCATGACATTTAGAATAGGTCATAGACACCCAAGTAAAATTAATAAAAGTTCGAAAGTGGTAAAAAATAGAATTAAATTAATTTGGAATTTGGTTCTTGATGTTGTTGTTGTTTTGGGGTTTAACGTCTCCTTCACCATAAGGTGATGTCGCCGACGTGGGGTCTATGCCTTAGTTATTTCCAATTGGTTCTTGATGAACGTTTGAGACATTATATAACCATGGACAGCCATGGTTATAGAACACTCACAACAACAAACATGATTACACTCAACGTCGTTAAGCCGAAGCTTTACAAATTTTCCGTTTCCGGTCATCTATATAAAGAACTCAAGGCTATTACATCCCATCAGTTTACAACCATCTAATCTGCCCATAATTTATCCACTCAACTCAACTGGCTTCGCTAACCTAAATTACCTTATTAACTCACTCACAAACTGGTATCCCATTCATCCTATGTTTTCTTAGCTTCATGTAATTTATCCTTTGAGGTAATTGTTACCTTATTCTGTTGTTACTGTTATTGTTTTCTCATTATCATACCTAACTGTAAAAACTCCTCATATTTCACCATATGCTTGAAAACGTTATAAGAATTCGAATCTATACCGAAACGTCGCTACAGTTTATTCCAAATTCCAAATTAATTTTATTTATTTTTTAACCACTTTAGAACTTTTATTAACTTTACTTGGGTGTCTATGACCTATTCTAAATTTCACGCCCCCTAGACACCACGTCGGCGACATCACCTTATGGTGAAAGAAGACGTTAAACTCCAACGCCTTCTAGACACCACGACGGCGACATCACCTTATGGTGAAAGAAGACGTTAAACTTCAACACAACAACAACGTTGCTACTGTTCATTAAAGAGGTTGTTCATCCATAGAATTACTCTTGTCTTCCTCACGGACAGCCAGCTGTCCAACAGACTTGATCAGCATGGTGCGTAACGTGGTTGATCAGTTATACCATAGTCACAATAGTATATATTAACGATATAGTCGAAGGCATCAATAGCAATATACGGCTCTTCGCGGACGATACATCTCTATATGCGATTATCGGTGATCCTTTCGAAACTTCTGTTGATATAAATGATGACTTGAAGCGAATTTCTGAATGGGCAGACAAATGGCAGGTATCATTCAACCCAAATAAAACAGTTTCCATTCGTTTTACTCGTAAATTGCAACCAGTTCAAATGCCAGCTTTGACTATGAATGATGAGATTATCGATTCGGTTGAAAGTCACAAACATGTGGGTCTTATTTTACAACATGACTGTTCTTGGAACGACCATATTAACGACATTGTTAAAAAGGTTGCGCCAATGGTTAATTGTCTGAGAAGTCTAAAATACAGATTGAACCGAAAAACTTTTGAGATCATGTATAAACAGTACATTCTACCTGTATTTGACTACTGCAGTCATATATGGGATAATTGTACAAAGCAACAAGCAGAAATGTTAGAAAAACTCAATCTTGATGCTCTGAGAACCGCTTGTGGTGCCGTCCGTGGTACGAGTCATGATAAAATATATAAAGAAACGAACTGTAAACCATTTGCCATAGACGATTTGTTAACAAAATGAGTTTGTTTTATAAAATGGTCAATAATGATACACCAAGTTACCTTAGCAACCTAGTACCTCCGATAATATCAGATGTTATTGATTACAATCTTCGTGATGACTCAAAACTTCAGACCATAAACTGTAAAACTGCAAATTATGCAAAATCCTTCCTTCCAGACTCGGTTTAATTATGGAATTCATTACCGATAGAACATAGAAATTCGCCATCTTTATCTACTTTTGAAAAAGCTATAGCCAATGAAACTATCATGTTTAGTAATTTCAATTTAAATTTTGGTAGTAGATTTTCTCAAATAATACACACTCGTCTTAGACTTGAAGGCAGCGATTTAAATGCACACAAGTTTGAAAGATTTGTATCACAAATTTCCGCCTGTTCCTGTGACCATAACTATGAAGATTCGACACATTACTTTTTTTCATGTCCTCTGTACACCCACATAAGGCAAAATATGTTCTTCTATAATACAGGTTTTGATTTGAGATCGGTCTTATTTGGAAACCCAAATTGTTCTTCTTGTGTTAATAATGAACTGTTGATATATGTGCACCAATTCATAACTTTAACTGGCAGATTTGCAAATTATTGATGAATTGATAAATGATTTATAAAATATGAATTATAGGCATGTTTTTTATGTTGTAGTGGACTAGCGCAAGGCTGTGACAGTAGCATTTGAGTATACCATGCCAGAGTGCTTGATCAGAGCAAACTTATGGTTTGATAGCTTACACGTAATCATAGACAGCCAGCTTAAATTTTTCGGACCTCACTAGATGCATGTATGTTAAACATGGTTGAACTTTCAGCAATGCAATGTAATATCAATATTTATCTTTTAGATCATGGAGAGCAGCGAATTTTTCGTAATCAGCGTTACGGGAGTAGACATACCGTCCAGTAACATCACCTTCACCATTCTGGATGACGACAGTAAGTTATCTCTCTCCGATATTTTTCTCTTCATGTCAGGTTTGAGTTGCCTGGGTCGACAAGAAAGAATATGTAATGTAGAGGTTGTCATCAATAATAGCTCATGAGTGTAACTCAAACCAAACCGAAGGCGCAACTTGTCCAGGAAAGCCGCAAGTTTCAGACATTTCGGTTTTCTTTTCGGTTATCGAAGATCAGTTGGGTTGTGTTGAGGAAAACGTACAAATAGAATCTATCCCCTAGGTTGTAGATGTTATCTAACATAGTTAAGTACAAATAGAATCTATCCCCTAGGTTGTAGATGTTATCTAACATAGTTAAGATAGATACAAATGTACGGATTTCGGACAAAGTCTTATGCGGGATTCGAACCCACGCCATCAGAGCCAGGAAATACCGACAGCAATGACCCTACAATCAGCTAACCAGCTCTCCCGTTTCTCCCATTCATGTTTACGTATAATGTTTAATAAAGTTTAATGTAAAAAACGTCAAACAGAGTGTATCAGAGAAAAATATACAAACCAAACAACTGACACATGTCTTTGAAATACAGTTATTATTGTACAGATAAATACATAGGTATCCGTTAAAGAGTCAGTAGCACGTTTTAGAGGAAATAAAAGGCGATGTCAGGAAAATGAAAATTAATGGTTCCAAATGAAAGACAAAGTTTTATAACTAAATGAAGCTGTTATAATTCAAATATATAATGTAAAGTGTTGATTCCTTTTTCTTACACAAACTGAATTAAAGGTGTTCTCAAAAAATGACCGCCAATGGATCTAAATGTTAAACTTTGTCTTCTGACTATGGATAACTGATTTGTGTTATTAGACCTGACACTATCAAAGTTATACCTTTAGCATTAACGTACAATTATCAGTGTAAATTTCAAAATATGAAATTTTCAAAAAATGTGCTACTGCCCCTTTAAAATAAGACAGATAAATTTAGATAGAAACATGATATGTACTGTAAATCTCCCTTCAGGTCCCGACGACTTCAACTGTGAACGCGAGCCCAGCCAGGTGTGTTGGAACGGGGGTACCTGTAAGGTTGACGGGGAGTGTGACTGCGCCCCGGAGTACACGGGGGCCGACTGCCTCACTATTGATGGTATGTTCAGTATAAGGATGCGCGGTATTATCGATATATCAGTATATTGCAATACAGGAACAACATGATACGAATCGGTACACACTTCTGTAAACATCCAATATATCGAACGTTTTAAAACGAGCTAATTCTATCTAACATTGCAAAAATACACGACCAAATAAAACTTGATTGAAGGAAAGTTCTTTTCAAAGTGTGAAGTTTTGTTGTGAAAATAGCTCAAATATGTATACAGATCATAAACATTGATTCAGAAAATAGTTTGCCAAAAACGGCTTATAGCTGAGCAATGATGATCGTTCTTAAAGGAATATTCCAGTACGATTTCAACATAATTCTAGCAAAAGTTTGAGTTATAAAAAGACATTCTCACAAATTATTAAATTTTTCTGTCAACGAGATTAGTATTTACAGAATTTTAAACCTTCGTCTTTGAGCGATGACGGAGGTCGCCATTTTATTTAAAAATGTGACGTCATCGACACACCACAAGAAATCGATGCAAGGAGCTTACATTATAAACTCCGTACATCTTTGTGCAGTGGAGTTTCCATGATTTGACTAGAACTGCTGACTGTGTGCGCTGCGCACTTTGTTAACGTAAAACATCGTTGTGCCTACAGAACGACCCAGTCGTCGGATAGATCATTCAACAAGCAACTACGACTAATATGCGGTTTTGTCTAGTATTATTAACGATATGAATTATATATTTTAAAAAAAAAACAGAAAATAAATAAATAAATAAATGTTTTTAAAAACGATCAAGAGAATTATATCTTGTCGTGTTCTTTGTATTTTTTTCTGATTAAAACATGGTATGTTTACCTGAAAGATGTTGACGTACTCTATAACTACTCCTTTTTATATAAAATTTACACTTTCAAAGTAGAAAACGTTTCCTTGAATTTTGATACATCAAACGTGCATATCAATGATTTATCTGTTATATACATAGGCCTATTATCAATCACTAAGACCTTTGCATATCTTTTTTTTTATATCTTTCCAAAAATAAGAAATTATATTTTTTGATATTTTATTTTCACAGAGTTACTACGATAGGTTTTCTTTAAAAATTTGGCACTCTTTCACATTCAATCTGTGGATTTTCAAAAAACCTCAAATCAGTTTGAAAAGGGAAAAACATTTTTTGTTATGAACGTGTTAGAATCATTGTATTATTTAAAAATAAATATAAAAGGGAATATTCAATGTAAAACATGCATAAATAACGTAAATCTAGTATTTTGTAAAAGAATTTGAAGGTTTAATTAAGAGACATACGTTGTGATAATTTGTGCATTGTTATCATTAAAATCATATCCTTCTGTGAATATAAAAAATCATAGTTGTAAGTTAAATAATTTTATTTATCAAAATATATAATAATGAGAAAACTGTTACTCCAAACAAATATGAATATTCAGCTACATCATAGCAACTTAGATAAAAAAAATATGGCGTCCCCCATCAATGCCGGTAAACTTGATTTTTCTCAACTTTGAATTTTTATTGCAGATTTGGTGATTTAGCTAAAACTTATTAGCCAAAGTTGAAGGATTTATCCATAAACATTGTTTTAAAAGGCTCTTTTTCATTTTTCATTGGAATATTCCTTTAAGGCTCATATTTAGACAAGATTGCATGCACATTCTTGAATTAAAGAAGTACCAATATATTCAATACAGAAATGAGGAACGATACACAGCCTAATTTCAGTACCAGGTTATGTACTGGGTTTCACAACGATGCATTATAAATCGTGTCTCACAAGCCGGTCCAATCTCATTAAAATATGATCTTTTTGCTATCCTACTATAATCTGCGTAACGTATATTGAAGACAATCATGATATCGTTTAAATGAGATTGAAGCCGGTAAGGCTTGATTTTTGTAATAACTGATTTAAAATTTCTTTCAAATGCTTTTATAACAAAATTTGACACGTTAATAAAATACATTTCTTCTTCTTCTTCTGTAAGGTTTTATTTAATGATTGGTTGGTTATGAAAATGTGTTTGCAGGGAAATTATTTGTTTTTACTGTTGGGAATGCATGATATCTATTTCAAGATTATTTTTTGTATGTGTCTACTATTTCTCCTTCTTCTCCTTTATATTATATTATATTATATTATATTATATTATATTATATTATATTATATTATATTATATTATATTATATTATATTATATTATATTATATTATATTATATTATATTATATTATATTATATTATATTATATTATTATAAAACGTATAAAACCATTTCGAAACTAGGAGAGACTATGTTTTCAATGGAATATGCATAATAAAAGTTATTGTTTTATTGTTTTACGCCGCTTGGGCAATATTTCAGCCATTAGCGGCGTGTCATAATAAAAGGAAAGATTGATGTTGCGAATGTATACATATGGCTTAGTTGGTAGAGCTTCCGCTCACCACCCGGGAATCCTGGGTTATATGATATATGTAAACTAAACTTATCTTTTGCCTCTAGCTCAGGTGAACGGGACTGGCTGTGACGACAGGTGCGGGGACAACGCCGACTGTATCTCCACACCATCAGGTTCTGGGTTTAATATCAGCTGTCACTGCCGTCCTGGTTACGCAGGGGAGCACTGTGGCCACAAGGCTTGTACGTAGTATATACTCAATGTCGTTTCTTCTAACCTTTATAACGCCGTACAGCAAATTTATGATAATAATTTATATTAAAGATTCCTGTCGGAAAGCCTCAGTGTCGGTGTCTGACAATGCATCCTGTCTCAGGGTACGAACGTTGCGCAAACTCCACAAATCTGGGATCAGCAGCTGGATTCGCTCGCGTGGCCCGACTTGGGATATAGCCAATCGAATCATTTTCTCGCTGAAATTTTATCGAGAAGGTCGCGAGAAAATGATTTGATTGGCTATATCACAAGTCGGGCCGCGCGCGCGAATCTTGTTTCTGATCCCAGGGTACAGATTAGTGGAGTTTGCGTAACGTTCTTACTCTGGGACAGGATGCTAACAATGCGATAGATCGTTTATTGTCGTTTATTATATTATTATATTATATATTATTGACTCAAATCCGGGTGTATGTTCATGAATGTTACCATAATTCAATATCATATTTGTGTTTTATCTATATCCTGTCCCATACAAAGAAAATGAAAATAGTATATTTTCAAAAGATTATCACATAGATAATAATACCTGTTAACTTGTACAAAAATCAAACAGTAAGACAGACAATATTATGTCAAATGTTCCCAAATGATTCTTGATTAGGGTTCATTCTTTTCTGAGATTCTCCATAATTTACGCATTATTGCTAAAAACTCACATCTCACATATTCATTCACAAATACCAATTATGTTATAAAACCTTAAATGAAGTTATGAAAACAGTCATATATATATGTATTCACAAAAGCCACATTTACACGCCAAACATACATGCATACTAGCTATAAAATCTATCAAACATGATAAAGTCGTATCTTTCATTCTGACTGCTTTTGATAAATTTCGATAATTACGTTTGACTCCCGCCGCTAATGGCCGAAATATTGCCCAAGCGGCGTTAAGCATTAACTCTCTCACTCACTCACGTTTGACTGATTGACGCGTCAGTGTCCGGTTTTCGATCACAGTCGTGAATTCAAACCTTCCTGTTGTCACTTTACGAGGTTGATTAGCTTTAAAGGGACAGTAGCACGTTTTTAGGGAGAATATAGGGTGATGTCAGGAAAATGAAAATTAATGGTTCCAATTGAAAGACAATGTGTTTAAACTAAGTGGAGCAGTAATAATTCAAATATATAACGTAAAATTAAGCCATTCGATTTCTTTTTCTTACACAAAATGAATTAAAGGTGTTCACAAAAAAATGGCCGCCAATGGATTTTACGTGAATCTTCATACTTTGTCCTCTGACTATGGATGATTGACTTGTGTAATGAGATTTTTGACACTGTCAAACTAATACAATTAACATTAACTTACAATTATCAGTGAGAATTTTAAAATATAAAATTATCAAAAAACGTGCTACTGCCCCTTTAAAATGATACTTTTCCTCCTCAACAATCGTTATGATCAGATTACACTATTGGTAAAGTTTGTCCAATCTGACTCCTGACAACTGACGGAGTGTCTCTTTAACTCCAGACGCCCACGGGTGCACAAGCAGCAACTTCACGGTGTGTATCTCCCCCCACTCGCTGTCCAACTTCCAGGGTATGGTGTACGTCAGGGGTATGCAGGATAACTGTCAGCTCACTCTGGCGCCTGCTATGGCTGACGAGACGGACGGACTGCTTGACTGGTGCCAAGGATATGCTGCCACCTTTGAATACACCGGAAGTGCATGTGGAGACTTCGGGCCTATCCCTGGGGTAAGAAAAGGCTGAAGATATGTTTAGAACTTAGAACATATTTTCGTGTAAGAAAAGGGTCAAGATATGTCTAGAACTAAGAACATCTTTTAGTGCAAGAAAAGGGTCAAGATATGATTAGAACTTAAAACATCTTTTAGTGTAAGAAAAGAGTCAAGGTATTATTAGAACTTAGAACATCTTTTAGTGCAAGAAAAGGGTCAAGATATGTTTAGAACTTTGAAAATATTTTTATTTATATTTACTATGAAGGTACTGTCTCCCTTCATAAACATGTTTCTGTTTGTATTTGAGATTATTTGTGCTAAAATTTTGTCCTGGCTAGTGGATATAGTGAAATAATATATTTTCTAACACTAAATGTAGTGAATACTGAATATATGGGGGCAGCTAACATACCATAGAAACCTAAAGTATGGCCACAATGACGTGTATTGTCGAAAAGAAAGCAGCACGATTTCAACATTAAAGTATAATATATGATTCTTTGTCGTGGTCTTTAGCTCTCTTCCTGTTCATTTTAATAATAATAATCATCATCATTTTAATAAACAATACACGTGCCTATGGCATCATAGACAGGGATGGGACTCTTCAACAGCTGGTACGGACAAGTATAGGGTGATCTTCACCAACCTGGCTCTCTAGCATTGTTCCACCTGCGCTAAATGTATCCAAGTGAAACAAGGCCCGGGAACCAGGTTGTCACCCCATTGATCATGTCTCTCTGTTGCCCGTGTTTCAGGACAACGTGACGTACACCCTGGAACTGATCGTTCAGTACAACAACGTGTCACTGTCCCCCGTGGACGAGCTCGTTACCTTCCACTGCAGCTACAGCAACTCCACACAAACTGTCTACGCTGATACGGAGATCTCCATCAATCCAAGCGAGTATGTAAAATGAGCATACTAAACGATTTAATGTGTAATACAATTTTAACTACATTTCCTTCGAATAAAGACCCATCACGATTCTTAAAAAGATGTATTATCAAACAAGAATTCGAAATTATCAGACTTTAAGAAAACAGTTGAAACCATTTATCATATAATTGGTTAAAATATTCCATAGTTGAACTTTACTGGGTTATCATATTTTTAAAGAAAATTCTTACTAAAAGAAAATCCCTTTATAAGGTTACTTTGAAACCTTTCCCACTTAGGCGTGTATTCAAATCAGCATAGCATGGAAACGAACCACTTTAATTTCAAAATTGAAGATAAGATGCTTTCGATCTTTACCCTGAGTACGATCAGGAGTTTAACTAAAAAACGACTCACATGCACGTTGCAGCATGGTACTTAACAAGCAAGGAGGATCGGGAGAGTTCAAGCCCATATCAATGACTCTAAGCACTGTGACTGATCAACCCCTGCAAGCGCTCGTGGGCCTGGGCGAGAAGATCAAAGTCTGTGTTGTAGTGGACACTGGTAAGTGTGCTGTCCATTTAGCTATGTCACAGGGACATCTTAACCTGGCCAATCACAAGGCATTCAGATTTATCTTGTGTTGCACTTCTCCGTAATCTGCCTTGCCCTGTGCAGTGCATCTAGTTTTTGCACAGGGACATGACGAAATCTTAACAAAGGCAATCACAACTTCGAAGGCATTCAGATTTATCTTGTGTTGCACTTCTCCGTAATCTGCCTTGCCCTGTGCAGCGCATCTAGTATTTGCGCAGGGACATGAAGAAATCTTAACTTGGTCAATAATAAGGCATTCAGATTTAACTTGTGTTGCACTTCTCCGTAATCTGTCTTGCCCTGTGCAGTGCATCTAGTATGTGCGCAGGGACATGAAGAAATCTTAACTTGGTCAATCATAAGGCATTCAGATTTAACTTGTGTTGCACTTCTCCGTAATCTGCCTTGCCCTGTGCAGTACAATTTAGATATTAATTTATTGATGTTGTAGCAAAATACAATAATATAAGCATATTGAATTTTCTAAGAGGCGACCAACAGCATGTGCATCTAAATGTTTGTGCATCTGAGCACCTAGATACTTTCTATTTATCTTATTCTTTTAATTTTGTATGGTGAAATCGAATTTGAGTTATATCTTAAACGGTGAGGATTAATCAATAGCTTCAATTCAGTATCTATCCAACCGGTTTTTGAACTATGGGATATAACCATTGCCTCCATTCATTGAAACCTAACTTAGAATTATGTTTCTGTAGCAGAATTTTTAAAAAGAAGTTAATGCTAGCTAAACGAAACTTGGTATATGGTTTAGTCAGTATGTGTAGCTGTGTCTTTTTTGAATTTCCAAATCTTTGACATTCGTTGTTGACGTAACTTAAAATGCTGTATCTGTAGCAGAATTTGTAAGAAGTTTATTTCGAGCTCAATGAAACTTGGTATATGGTCAAGTGACCTACTCATTGAGGCGTGTCTTTTTGGATTTTCCACTTCTTTTGATATCTTTTGTTGACGGTTTCTATGGAGACTTAGAATTCCACATCCGGATAAGAGCTCTTCAGAGCAGACATCAGGCAGTCCTGATTTATTGGGGAGCGATTAGATTTGTTATCTTCTGATGACTTTTGTTTAAAGGGGCAGTAGCACGTTTTTAGGGGGAATGTAAGGTGATGTCAGGAAAATTACAATTAATGGTTCCAATTGAAAGACAATGTATTTAAACTGAATGGAGCAGTAATATTTCAAATATATAACGTAAAGTTTAGCCATGCGATTGCTTTTTCTTACACAAAGTGAATTAAAGGTGTTTACACAAAATGGCCGCCAATGGATTTTATGTGAATCTTCATACTTTGTCCTCTGACTATGGATGATTGGCTTGTGTAATGAGATTTTAGACAATGTCAAAATAATACATTTAGCATTAACTTACAATTATCACTGACAAATTTAGAATATAAATAAACTGCCCCTTTAATACAGTCAGACGTCCCCAGTTTCTCCACAATCAACAACATGGCAAAACCGATAATAATTACAAAGGCTTGCTGTCATATTTTCTGTGTGGATTCTTTTGTCGCTTTGTCAAAAAAAACATTTCATTTACACAATATACATTTATCTATAGAACAAGATTTCTCTATTGTATGATGAATGAATATTGCAAGAGTTTAAGCTTAAGTTTTTTATTTTTACTATCCACAAGAGTCGGTATTTTCCATTTTAGGGTTGTGTTTAGTGGTATCCTTTAAAGGGGCAGTAGCACGTTTTTATAGGGAATATAAGGTAATGTCAGGAAAATGAAAATGAATGCTTCCAAAAAGCATTTAAACAAAATGGAGCAGTAATAATTCAAATATGTAACGTGAAGTTTAGCCATGCGATTCCCTTTTCTTACACAAAATGAATTAAACGTGTTCACACAAAATGGCCGCCAATGGATTTTATATGAATCTTCATTCCTTGTCCTCTGACTATGGATGATTGGCTTGTGTAATGAGATTTTGGACACTGTCAATATAATACATTTAACATTTACTTACATTTATCAGTGAAACATTTGAAATATAAAATTATCAAAAAACGTGCTACTGCCCCTTTAATATATTTAAATCGCAGCGAATAATCAAATTTGAAGCCGATTTATATTCACTGATCTTGATCAGTTCAACTTAAAAACAATTACAATGATGAAGAAATGGGCTCGTTGTAAACATTTAAGATTAGTCAGTGATCATGCCTTATTCCTGACCGAATACTTTGCTTCTTAATTTATTAAATTATTATTCGACTCTGTTAATTCAGACACCGGTATGCAAGCCGTCCTCATCACCAAGGTAACGGTAAACAACACTAGGCTTGACGTACCGAGCCACAAGGTCCTATACGACCAAGGGTGAGTGTTGAAGTAGTATAAACATCTACCGACTTACATACCTACTTGCAGTAATCCTTAAATACTAGGCATCTACTTCTTACTACAAAATCGGGACATCTGTCGCCGCCTTATCCGCTTGATTGCTACACCTCTAAAAGCCATTTTCTTCCCATAGAGGCAGATCACGTCATGAAATGTTGATACAGCCTCTGTTATATTACGCCGAGTTTATGGGATAGAATGGGCGATGCGTGATTGCCTGGAAACTGCCGGAACCCACGGATTTCGGCGTAATAGAACAGAGGCTGTATCAGCATGACTTGATCTGCCTCTGTTGGGAGAGAATGCTAAAAGCTAGCACGTGTCCAAACTGTTCCATGGATATTGTCAATCTTGCCTTTCACCTGTTCCATGACTGTAGTGACCAAATAGTGCTAAAATATCTGGAGAACATGTGGTACGCTCTCTTGGACATGTTTTGACCAAATCCTGTGATAATGAACAAAATGGACCTTGAAACTCAAACCTTGACCCTTATAAGTGGCCATCTCCTGGACATTGACAACAAGTATCTTGCCCAAATTGTTGAACATTTCCTTTCATCAATCTCCTATTAAGTTAAGTACTCAATGAACAATCTTAAAACTTGCTGGTTATTATTTATGTAATTGTCCTTATGGGGACCAGGTTGACCCGTTCGCAATTAAAAAAACAATGTCATACTTGCATGCGGTTCGTGATGAAATATAGCTATTGAGAAAGAAATACATCACTCGGTAGAAAATCAAAAGTACAGTACTCTCTGCAAAAGTGCCATAGCTTTTAACGAACCCGCTTCCGGTGGCATCATCATTATGTGTTAAGGTTTTGCACCTCCTCTTAGTTACCGCAATTGCGTCTGAATGGTACCAACTTGGACGGCAACTAGTGCCTGATTCGGAGAAAAAGAAAAAAAATCTAGTCGAGCTCGACAAAGACGGCTTTCAAACGTATATTTAGGAACCTGAAATTGTGAGATGGCCACACTTGATTCGCCTTCATGTCGACATGCCGGGGCTTACTTCACGGTCATTTTGGTAAACTGTCTCGTATTTAATAATTTTTTATCTGATCTTCTAATGGTTGGTCGCAAAATATTGCTAAAATGACCACGAATACAGTTAACATACTTTTTCAAATACTGCAAGTATGACAATTGGGCTTTAAGAGAAACTGAAGTACAGTTTCCACAAGAATATGTGTCGAAGAGAATCAGCGTTAGAAAGGAATATATTCCAAAATTCCGTTTACCTATTTTTCCTTACCAGAAAATACTGCAAACGACTCTCTGGAAGATTTCATGTGACTATTTCCATATCAGAATTATCGAGTTTCGGTAGATAAGGTACAGAATCTAGCCAATTGTATCTCGAAAATATTTGTAACTGAGTTACACTCATCAAATGACATCTCTGTTTTATAACCTTTAATCTGCATTTACATCAAACTAGGACTTAACCATATACGAAATACTTTTAACTGTATACAAGTTTTTTCAACATAACAGTATAAACCTATAGCTCCTTTCCTATATGAAATCCACGTGAATCGCCAATTTTTCACAGGCAATAACTCGCATTACACGGGCGCTTTGCTCGTCAAATAAAACAAACTGTCATGCGACTTATTGAATTAAATGTTGTTAATTTATTGAAATCGTAAGTGTGTCAATCATAAAAAGTTTTGTGGATTTAACAATCGGTGGGTTGCACGTTCGAGTCTTGCGTATATTTTGCATACTTATTACCAGTCTAAGTAAACCTAGCCTCAATATTATCCGTTTCACTCCTATACTGAGTCTAGAAAGGTCTAGTAGAGGGTCGCGTCAGCTGACCTTTCTGCGACCTATGACCCTCCAACGCGAAGACAGACTATTGTGGCTTGGTAAGCTGAGTTCTGATTGGTCAATTCGATACGTGGGCTGACGCGACCCTCTACTAGACCTTTTTAGACTCAGTGTAGTATAGAGTGAAACGGATAATATTGAGGCTAGGTTTACTTAGACTGCCCTTAAATATGGACAAAGACAAACCAATCGTTTACTAAAACCTTAAATGGACACATTATGGAATCACTGTATGGCATATAAGGGCCTTCTGGTGTTTATCTTAATCTTGAACTTTCAAGAAAAAAAGGATGAAAATAAAGGACCTTTTTTTGAAATTTCAAGACATCGTTATCCACGAGGTCGGGTTCATCTTCCATCATATGATAAACAAGATAAACTTTGTGTATATATTGTAGATGTACCAAAGAACGTACCCTGATGTCGGCCGAGTCCCCTTACTGGATAGGAGGAAACAAGAACACGATGTGTGTAGATATCACCGCCTTCATCTTCGCCTCGGATTCCCTCCTCGACAACCCTAGACTGGGGGTAACCGTGGACGCGCTCGTGTTTGAATCACCATTTGAGGCCGCGGAGGTGACTTTTAGATGTATTCACACACCAAACTTTATCAGTAATAAGTAAGTCTAAGTAAACCTAGCCTCAATATTATCCGTTTCACTCCTATACTGAGTCTAGAAAGGTCTAAAAGGGGGTCGCGTCAGCCCACATATCGAATTGACCAATCAGAACTCAGCTTTCCAAGCCACAATAGTCTGTCTTCGCACGTATAACGTTGGAGGGTCATAGGTCGAAGAAAGGTCCGCTGACGCGACCCTCTACTAGACCTTTCTAGACTCAGTATAGGAGTGAAACGGATAATATTGAGGCTAGGTTTACTTAGACTGGTAATAAGTATGCAAAATATACGCACCCTGAACCTTCTAGTATGAAGTATGAATGTATGAAGAAACTAAATGCTCACGAGACACTTTCACGATATTCACTAGAAACTTTTCAAATCGTAACTGGAAACTTTTAGATGCTCACTGGAAACTTTTCAGATGCTTACTGGAGACTTTCTAGAAGCTCACTGGAAACCTTTCTAGATGCTCACTTCAAACTTTCTAGATGCCAAAAGAAACCTTCTAGATGCCAACAGAAATTTTTAAATGCTCACTTGAAACTTTCTAGATGCCAATAGAAACGTTTTAAATGCTCGCTGGAAACTTTCTAGATGCTCACTGAAGACATTTTAGATGCTCACTGAAAACATTTTAGATGCTCACTAGAGACTTTCTAGATGCTCACTGGAGAATTTTTAGATGCTCACAGTAGATTTTTTAGATGCTCACTGGAGAGTTCCTAGATGCTCACTGGAGACTTTCTAGATGCTCACTGGAGATTTTTTAGATGCTCACTTGAGACTTTTTAGATGCTCACTGGAGACTTTCTAGATGCTCACTGGAGACTTTTTAGATGCTCACTGGAAACTTTTTAGATGCTCACTGGAGAGTTTCTAGATGCTCACTGGAGACTTTTTAGATGCTCACTGAAAACATTTTAGATGCTCACTAGAGACTTTCTAGATGCTCACCGGAGAGTTTCTAGTAATTACTCGAGACTTCCTAGATGCTCACTGGACACTTTCTAAACGACCACTAGAAGCTTTCAAGATTCCTTGTAGACATTTGTATTATTGAAAACTTTGACCTTTATCTTATTTCTGGTTTTTAGCTCATCTGGCCTGTAAGGCCCGATGGGCTTATGGCATGGCATGGTGTCCGGCGTCCGTCCGTAAACTTTGTGGAATTTCGACTTCTTCTCCAGAACCATAAGGCCTAGAAAGCTGAAACTTTGTGTACAGACTCTTTGACTAGTAAGGATTAAAAATTGTAGCTTTGGTGGCCCTGTGGCCCCTAATAAGGGTCACAGGGACCACGCCCTAAAAATCTATTTTCATCTTCTTCTCCAGAAGCATAAGGCCTAGAAAGCTGAAACTTGGTGTACATACTCCTTGACTAGTGAGGATTATAAATTGTAGCCTTGGTGGCCCTTTGACTTTTATTTAGGGCCAGAGGGACCACACCCTTACAATGTATTTTCATCTCCTTCTCCAGAAGCAATAGGCCCAGAAAGCTGAAACCTTGTGAATATACTCTTTGACTAATGAGGATTATGATTTATAGCTTTTGTGGCCCTGTGACCCCTAATAAGTGCCTTAGTGGCCACACACTCTAACCTAATTTCATCTTACTCAAAAAGCATCAGGCCTAGAAAGTTGAAACTTTGTGTGAAAACTCCTAAGTTAGATAAGGAGGAATCCAAATTGTACATTTGGTGACCCTGTGGTCCAAAGTAAGGGAGGAACCACATTTGCCAAACCCTAAAGCAAAATTGATATGTAGCCTGATGAGCTACAGAGCCACTGGCTCTATTGTTTTACCTGCTAAGGACGTTACGGTCAGGAAGTACTGACTGTTGGTAAAGATGGTAACTAGTTTTTTTAAATGGAGACACACACATGACTATAAGAAACATCTACTGAGAGGTACTGAATGTTGCCGAGAACAATCTTGATAATATATACTTATCAGATTAGTATGATGGAAACAAATGTCAAAAACATTATGTCATCCAAAAACGTTGTATGATTATTGTGTAACTACTTTGTAAGTTCTAGTTAAGTTATTAATAAATATTTCATAAACTTAACAAGTATTCTAAATTGCTAATTCTATAGTGCATAAAATACTCTTAGAATGCCTTTCTCTCTACCCCAAGATATCTAATGATTGATGTATCTGTCCTCAGCTCCCGTGTTTAGGAATTGCTCGAAGGAAGAGAGCGGCAGGATCTGAAGCCGCCAGTGCTACCGGCACTATCGTCCTCACAAACCCGGTCACCTCCAATAACAACCCTGGCCAGACCCAGGCTCCCGTCAACCAGGGTAACCTTTCATACAGATATGCTTTGTAGTGAAGTTCTTATTGGTCAAGATGTTTATTGTTGATGGTGCTCCCGTCAACCAGGGTAACCTTTCATACAGATTTGCTTTGTAGTGAAGTTCTTATTGTTGATGGCGCTCCCGTCAACCAGGGTAACCTTTCATACAGATTTGCTTTGTAGTGAAGTTCTTATTGTTCAAAATGTTTATTGTTGATGGCGCTCCCGTCAACCAGGGCAACCTTTCATACAGATTTGATTTGTAGTGAAGTTCTTATTGTTGCAAATGTTTATTGTTGATGGTAATCTTTTATTTGTACATTCTATAGACACGGAATCATCTTTTCTGGTGAATATGAAGAATATTTTGTCATGATTTCTCTTTAATGTTTCACCTTTACTGCTATGACTTTTTGAGTTCATCTTTTTTGGTTGTTTATTTTCATTATGAATGAGTTAACGGCAAAAACATAAGATAGAATTGGATGCTTTGAGACTATCGATAAATTTAGATATTGTAAAAACAAGCTATGATTTGTACCTTTGACAAGATTTTGATAAATGAAAAAGCTTAATTCATTTATGATAAGTATGCACGGGTAAGACAGTGTAAATAAATGATTTTTTGTAATTGCTTCTTACTTTCTTCCGTTTGGTACTTTGTAGCTATAGGCACATGTTGGTTATTCAAGAATAAAGAAAACTCTACATGTATACATATATTCTAAGACTGGTACTCTCTAAATATTGAGCTTCATTGATAGAGAATTGACATACGATCACATTAAATGCCTCCCTTGACCTTTGTTAAGCGGTACATTGGTAGTGTCTACTCGACCACCGGGTTTAATTCCAAACCTTTCATAACGTAAGAAGGTTTTAGATGGGAGATGCTTGACGCTCCGCACTGCATTGTGACTGTCTGGTGCCGTAAACACGACGTGAATTCCAAAATTTACTTTAAATTAAGGACAAAATAGAATATTTGAACACATATCGAGAAAGGTCGTGCATTAAGGGCTGTAACTTTTTTCGAATTTCTTGCTCATTTTGGAAATGCCTTGCACACTGTATTTTACAGTCTCTCATAACCCCAAATGGGTGGCTCGGATAGATCTTTTATTGCATTGTATATATGTTTAATTGTGCGAGGTGAGACTTTGATAAACTATCTGTCTGCCTGCGTCACCTGTCAGGACAATATCATATGAATTGCCAACCAATTAATGTATATTGACAGGCCCTGAAGAGAACATCCAGCCCGTGTCAACTGATACTACCTGTGAGGACAAGGAATGGCTGATGCCAGTTATCATCGCCCTGGGAGTTATCCTCGCTTTCTTACTGGGTACCATCATCGTCCTGGGCTACGCTATGTTCCGGCGGAGGAGTGAACCCCGGAAGTACATGGATGAACCGGAACCACGTCATCGACACTACCGCTAAAGACCTAAATACACTCAGGGGCAAAAGAAACGATACCATATAAGACGCACGGTAGATTATGAAACGAGTGATAGGTACGGCTGGAATAGGGTTACTTCATGTCTTCAGGAGCCAACTGAACTAAGTTTTATATTTTCATTTTAAAAACGTCGTTTTAAAATTTCCAAAACTTGACGAGATAGAATGGCCCTTTTGGGGTTTTTTGCAACCAACAGAAAAAATGCGTCAACAAGTATTTCTATCAAGATTGTTTATATTGTTTGCCTCTATTTATAAAATTTATACAATTCTACATTTATATTCTTTTTTTTATTAAAAGTCCAAAGATTATGTCAAAGAGATTACATTGAAAAAGCTTTTAGGACCCCTTGTGTATTTGAACTGTCATACTACGGTGTTTGAAAATGTGAGTCCTTCTTTAGAACTTCTTTAGAATGTGCCTATCAAAAGGATTCGTGTCGCATTTAATTTACGATAGAATTTTGTGTTGTACTCTTTTGAAAAGTTGGTATCGCGGATTTTGCCCTGTGTACCTTGCTACCTCCCTGATGATCGACAATCATAACCATCACACCTGAAGTCCGACAATCTATTGTATTACCAGCATTCCTTAGTTGATGGCTCGTTCATGAATTTATGTGTACAACATAACTACATCGGCTATAGATCAGGAAAAATGTACTAGTTGTAATTGCGCGTGCTTTCATAGTCTATACTTTGTTCTCCCCGTTTGTTTCTTCGACCTCGATACTTTATATGGGCAGTAGCACTTTTTTGGAAAAATTTATATTTTCAATTTTTTTACTGATAATTGTACATAAATGCTAAATGTATTATTTTGAAAGCGTCAAAAATCTCATTACACAAACCAATCATCCATAGTCAGAGAACAAATTATAAAGATTCAAACAAAGTTCACTGACGACCATTTTTGTGTGAACACCTTTAATTCATTTTGTGTAAGAAAAAGGAATCGCATGGCTGAACTTACATTATATATTTGATTTATTACTGCTTTATTAAGTTTGAATACATTGTCTTTCAATTGGAACCATTTGTTTTAATTTTTCTGGCATCACTTTATATCCCCCCTTAAAACGTGCTACTGTCTCTTTAAATTTAATAAAAAGTGCATTTCTGATTTTTTTTGAATTTACTCTATTATGTGAGCCATTTTGATTTATTTGTAGAAAAATAATGTCCCATCATTTCAAATAAAATTTGCAGTTAAGCTTGTATTTTGTCATGTTTGCAGTTGCCTCTTACTGGGCATTCGAACACTACACATTAAAGCTTCTTGTTCAGACTTGCATTTCCAGCTAAGACTACGCCCCTTTCTATTTATAGCAACCTGCCGCTTCGTGAAAGCCGTTTCGATTTTTTAATTCTTATTTCACGAATAATGATCTGGTTTCTGTTTTGGTTGTACCCATTGATTTCTGAATATTCAGTGAATACGTTAAAAATACTTTTTAAATTATCTAAATTACGAAAACTCTGACCAAGGGGCTTTAATGGACTTCGGTACAACCGACCTGTGGTCTTATTAGAGCATATCGCTGATTTTGCTTGCAGGGCGAATTAGCCATGACACATAAATTTACATTTTGTAACACAAAACACCTTTTGAGTTCTCTTGTCCTTTATTATTTAGCTTTCACATTTAGTAGTTATCTGTTGGGGTACGTATACGTGCATGGAATGAGATTGAGACTTGAGGGTATTAGATCTAGCTGATAGAGTGTACTGGTGTAAATGTACTCAACTTGAGCCCTTTTTCCACGATAAAATATTGCATTAAACTAAACATAGGAAAGAGAAAGAGACAGATGTTCAATCAAACAACATGTATGCACGTCATAATTCTCACATCGACGGTTTTCATTCCGGCGTGAAATAGTTATGATTTCAGCGGTCTTAGAAATAAAATGATATCTCATGAAAAAGGAGGCGTGATTTTGTGTGCGTGCACTGATGCGTGTGTGTCAGTGTGTTGATGTTTGTGCGAGAGTCAGTGTGCGCATGTGCGTTCGCATGTATGCCCAATTTACCCATTCATTTAAAAAAGGCCTATGTATAATAACTGACGTTGCTGCGTCGGTATATGATTGCGAAAGTTAATGATACATGTCACCATTATGATAAAAGTATAAAGAAGTTCAATAACGAATTAGTATTTATTTATTTGTCTTTGGTTCATAGAAGTGCTGTGGTTTAAATATAAGATAAGAAAGCGGTGGTCCAATATATAAACGAGTTGAAACTTCGATGACTTTAATCACTAGTACTTTCAACCTTTCGGTATCATCAGGTGCATGACGTTGAGTCAGTTGTTATATGCCCCAAGATTATCAATAGTGGGAAAGCGGTCGAATCATTATCAGACTTTCGTAATATATTTGCCTCCTCAGGGATACGGTTGGAACATGTAGGAGGAAATCATCGTTGTTATTCTTTAACACTCATTTTGAATCAATGCTACTGAACACCCGAAGACCCCTAATTCCAAGTATAATACCTGAGAAAGAGGGTACTGAGAGCTGTGTGATGGCCCTGAACCATAACCTATAGTACAGTACACTAATAGTACAGTGACGGTTCACTCACCCGACCACATATCATCAATGGCAAACAACTGCATCATGGCCTCTATCGTCATCGGTAAATAAAGACTCCGAAGGCCTTTTGTTACGTTTTTAAGTGTAGGCATGCATGTCATTTGATTTTATGGTCAATGAATGTAAATGAAATTACCTTTACATTATCCATGATTACTGTACTTGAGTGCAGAAATGACGAAAACATGTCAAGGGGGTTATCAGATACGATATAGATAATTGCTTACAGACATGAACAAATATTTCGAATGATAAATGGTGAAGGGACAAGCTACCCATATGCGCCATTGTATCCAATTGATCAACGTACTTTTTCAACATAAACAATGCAAACGCATGCGTTAGTATTAATCAATAAGTTTATTAAAGGGGCCTTAGCACGTTTTTTGATAATTTCATATTTTTAAATTTCCACTGATAATTGTAAGTTAATGCTTAATGTATATTTTGACAGTGTCAGATATCTCATTACACAAGCCAATCATCCATAGTCAGAGGACTAAGTATTAAGATTCACACTAAACCTACATGTACCTCAAAAAGAAATTAAAAAAATATAAACAAAATATTCACATTTAATCCATTGGCGGCCATTTTGTGTGAACACCTTTAATTCATTTTGAGTAAGAAAAAGGAATCGCATGGCTAAACTTTACGTTATATATTTGAATTATCACTGCTCCATATAGTTTAATTACATTGTCTTTCAATTGGAACCATTAAATTTTATTTTCATGACATCACCTTATATTCAAACTAAAAACGTGCTACTGCCCCTTTAAAGGTATATTTTTATATCATTCTTCTTAAAATGAATCGATATGTGCACGTGGTTTGGCAAACTAAATAAACTAAGATCAACAGATTTTATATTTTGTCAAACAGTATGACCTAATATAAAACCTGTTGATCTAAATTTTAGATTGGTGGTTTGGCAAGAATATACTAATTAATATCAATATACCGTTAATTATCGAAAATACAGAAACAGAAATTATATAATAAACTTCGTTCTTCATTTTCACATTTAAGATTTTTTTCATAAATCGACGTTTGATGGAGGCGTATCAAATAGTACATGATTCTAGTTCCAATCATCTATCTGAACTATTGCTAAGTTTTAAAATTTGCACGTCTCTATGCATGATCAGAAGACGAAAATTAAAATTATACGTTAAAATTGTCCGATTTCCGTTATAAAATAGTAACTCTTCAAGATAAAAATGAAATAGACAACATCGATTACTATTATAAAACAAGTTTTTACGAAAAAATAACCGAGGGAGGTTTTTCAAAACATAATACCTTTAATTAATTTGACAATATTGACTCTATCAGCATACCTAGTTTCCCATATATTTATATATTTGATGTGGCTGGTATAAGTCATGCAATACTTGTTATAGAAAGCAGAGCTCAGACTTGAGACACTGTTTAATGATCTCATGTTGGAAATTACTGTGTTGGTCTTCGTTCTGTTATTCACTGACGAGTTATCTCCCTTGCAATTGAATACATACAGTTTGTTGTATAGATATTCACAATTAACATCCAAGACAGTTATGTGTTTGTCAGATAAAGACATGCGAGATTCAAGTGTGAAATGAACTGTTTATAGAACGAGAGAAGTATTATGATATCTCGTGTGGTTTAATCTAAAGTATCTTATCGGAGAATGCCAATGCAACATATGTATGAATACCAATAAATAAGTAAACCTGTCACATATTAATATGTAAAGCTGCTTCAAACATTCGCAATAAACAAAACTCACTCCATAGTATACCCAAACCTTGAAATAGACAAACTCAAGAAAAGTGAAGTGACAACAAAAAGGCATTAGAATGGCAAAACGTTTCAGTCTATGAAAACGCTTACGCAACTTGCAACACATCTTTTAAACAACATGTTAACCTTGTATACACCACGTGGTGTGGTTATCAGGTCAATATCAGAGGTTAAATATTTCGTATAACCAGGCTTGCGATGGTTATATTGTATAACCTTACCTCTTCACATCCAATGTGCGTTTGGTCGATGTGTTCTCGGTTCGATACCACAAACAAGTTCGGCTTCGCCTCACTTCTTTGTGGTATCGCACGTCGAGAGAACTTACAACCACTGTGTTTTAGGGTACGTCAAGGAACCTAACACCTTGAAATTTTGACTTTGTATCAAAGACATATTTACGAAAGAATACATAACATATAAAAACAATTTTGAAACGTAGTTTATTTACAGATTTGTAGCTTATTTTATTATAAAATGCGCCACATGTTGATATCATTTTCTGCTTTGTGGTTATCCATGATGAATGCAGACCTCAAGGTCTTCTAGTATTTTCATCCTAACACTCACACACAAATTCACGTCGTTCTCGGTTAGCTGAAAAGCTTCGGCAAGTAGGACACAGAATCCAAGTGAACAATGTTCCTAATCCTTTGACAAGCTGAACTCTGTTCCATTAATATGGTCTTTGTTGAATTATCCATAATAAGGTCGACTTTAATGTTGTTTGGATAGTCAGTGAAATAGTAGAAATAGTCCATATGTCACAGTAGTCCCTGAAACAAAAATGTAACGTCAGTTGTTGAAATTCAACACCGGTGATCTTTGTAAATTGCTTATCGATGTTTGACTTTATTGCTTAATGTTGATCTCTCTCTAGGTATGAATATTTTTTCTAATTTTATTTCAAAACATTTTGAATCTGACTTTTAAAAATATTAATATTAGAGTATACGTTTTAATGGACCAATCATATTTTAAAGATGACTGTCGAATAATGTGATTAATTGTAATTGAAAGAAACATGTTAAATTAATTTCAGAGTGATAAGCTTATCAGCACCGTGTTACATAATTTATCAATATTATGTACACATTGCTATTTACATTACTAAATGATATTGAAAATAATAATTACATTAACAATCATTTTTCAACAGCAAAATGCTTAAATATTAACTTGGTTGTTGACAGCTTGTTTTATACCGTGTGAACCCTCTGTAAAATACTTTAACATTTTCGTAGATCCACGGATAAATAACATTCAACAGCAAATACATGAATATACTTAAAAGTTCAACTCACCTTTACTTCCTCATGAAAAGACCTTAAAACGCTGCCATAAATTTGTTCAAAACATGAGACCACTTCATTTTCGTCTTCACCTTCAAACCATGTGCATGCTTTCGATTGTGTACAGCTCGTGCGATATGATATTTACTTTAAATCCGTGCATCACAAGATGAAATTGACAACGTCCGTGCAGCAACAGCTTTTGCTTCATAAAGTGGGAAATATTTGATGGACTGAATAGTGTATTAAACATAAGAATATCATTTGCCATAAATCACATTTTCGGTGACGTTTTTGACAAATTGTAGTCACATTATTTAATTTTAATTCAATGTAGAATTTTAGTGTTGTTTGTAAGTCGAAACAACTAAAAACAGATTGCTTCTTGCTCAGATTGGTCTGATTGACAACTCCGCCATGTCATGCTCAATCTGCGGGTGAAATTCGCGTATTATGCAAATGGAATGTTAAGAAGTTGAGTGTATTTAAGTTTTACCCCATAACAACAACTATCAAATACATTGTAACTTAATATTTTGTTAAAATGCAAATTGGTAAAGCCATATGGTGTATGGGAGATAATGACCACATCCTCGTAACTATCGGATATAACCTTCTCACTGTTGCTTGAAGGTTATATCCGATACCTACTCGGCTGTAGGTCATTATCTCAACCATATGTAATAAACACATATTTTCATCACTTTATTACTTGTTATAGGGCACCACACATAGTCTTGTAACAGACTTTCTACATGTTTATACACACATTATCAATAGTATCATAATTGGGTCGCATGGTATACATTTCCATTAATTTATAGATATAAAAATAATTCACCATTAGCACAGTTGGTTTGCATGGTATACAGTTTCATTTCATATATAGCAGAACACTAAGAAGTAGCTTATGCATTAAGACAGTGGTATCGAGACCGAAATTACATGAAAACACAAGTAGTAGATGAAATTTCTAATAAGGTGTAAACCTTGAACTTGTAATAAACATTTGTTGTAATGCAGATGCACCACTCTTTGAGTACAATTTTACTTTTGGGACAATTGAGTAAAAGTCACTTTTGATACTTCTTCTGCTTGCATTCTTTCATTGTCATAAACATGTGACAGGGTATTTCAGTAGGAACGTGGTAACATGGCCGAAAAATTTGTTTTACCTCTTTGTACTTTGCTGACGGTACAGCAATGTCGACTTGCATTGGCGATGGCAAAGGGCAAGCACTGTAAGGGGGATTTTATAGAATTCGAACATTTTTTTCATTGAACATAAACGCTGAACATTACCATTGAAAATTATCATTGAAAATTACCACTGAATATGAACATTGAACATTATAGTTGAATGTTACCGTTGAAAATTGCCGCTGAACATTACCACTTGACATGGTCATTAAACATTGCGATTGAACATTACCATAGACAAAACAACTGAACATGATCACTAAACTTTAAAAAATGAACATTATCTCTGAACAGGTTAATTATTGATAAACTTGTCCATTGAACATGATCAATGAACATAACTATAGGCTTTACAACTGAACATGATCATTTAACATAATACCATTTAACATTACCACTGAAAATGTTCATTAAACATTACCATAGACATTACAACTGAACATGATCATTTAACATTACCACTGAACATTACCATTAAACATTACAACTGAAAATGATCATTAAACATTACCACTGAACATTACCATTAAACATTACAACTGAACATGATCATTTCACATTACCACTGAACATACAACTGAACATGATCATTTAACATTACCACTGAACATTACCAGTAAACATTACCACTGAAAATGATCATTAAACATTACCATAGACATTATAACTGAACATGATAATTGTATACATCAGGAGATGATATCTACGTTGTAGGTATCGTTACAATCGAATGGACACAATGCAATGACATCATTAGTGAAGGGCCTGACGTTACCTTGATAAGATGAGCTCCCTGAGAAAACAAAGAAATGGAAGATGTAGTATAAATGTGCTGCTATTATGACAATGCTGTGTCATGAACTGATTAAAAGTCTTGAGGAAATTTTGCGTTCAATAATACATTCATTATTTCACTATTTTTAGAAATGAATTGCAGTGAACAGTACTTTTTATACTTATAATGAAATATGATATTAAGGTATCGATTTACTGTATATTCTTGCAGAACCAAAAAGGTTAAATATTCATTATCTATGTAATATGATTATTATGAAAACTATTCAAGAAATTAAAGAAATATTTGACACTTGTTCGAAAAGTACCTCAAAAATACTTCCAAAATCTATTCTAAATATGCAACAACAACAAAAAAGCATTTGAACTGTTTTCGGTGTATGAAAATATATTTTATTTATATACATCGCTTCTTCTCCTCGCACTGAATGACCGGTGTAAGTGGTCAAGATTGCAGTTTGGACAGTGACAGATTATTCTATGACAAAGAGCTGTCAGATGAACCATAACAACAAATGTAAATGTTATTGTAGAAAACATGACGAATAACATTGGAATTGAAACAAATAGGAGGTGTTTATTGTTTTATTCTACTGCTTTTCGGTTCACCTTGCTGGAGGGTTTATCTCAAGCTTTATCAGGGAGGTGACCGATCACGGTAGGGTACGACCCCGCGCATAGACGGAAGAGGAAGTGTCAACACAAAAAGGTTAACAAATATTTTCGATTAATATCTTGTTTCAACATTTAACTACTAAATTTATTTTTTTCTACAATGTTGTTGCTTCTTACACTGAAATTTGTGCGTCCTTATTTTACGGCGAAATACGAATAAGATTATAGATAAAATCTTTTTTAACTGCTTTAACTACTACTACTTTTTTACTTTGTTCAGTTAATGAAAATATACTTCATATCAGAAAGTGAATTTGAATTAAACTACTTTTGAACTAGAAATAAGGAGATATCTTAAAGCTGAAAGTTCAAGTTCTTTGACCCTGGTATTCCAATGATCAGTTTTAATTCTTAAAGGGGTAATAGCACGTTTTTTGAAAATGCTATATTTTTAAATTTTCACTGATAATTGTACGTTAACGCTAAATGTATTATTTTGATAGTGTCGAAAATCCCATTACACAAACCAATCATCCATAGTCGGCGACCAAATTATAAAGATTCATTTAAAGTGTATTGGCGGCCATTTTTTAGTGAACACCTTTAATTCATTTTGTGCAAGAAAAAGGAATCGCAAGGCTGAACTTTACATTAAATATTTGATTTATAACTGCTTCATTTAGTTAAAATATATTGTCTTTCAATTGGAACCAATAATTTTCATTTTCCTGACATCACCTTTATTCCCCCTAAAACGTGCTACTGTCCCATTTAGAACATTAAGACAAAACTGTTTGTTTGGTTACCATAGAGTTAAAGAAAATTTGTAGAACAAGGAGAAAGATAAAATTGTTAAGAACATTATGTGAAGTTGATGAAAAAAGTCGTACAAAATATGACATCATTATTATTGCGCATGTATAGTAACCTTAAGAAGACCAGTATTTTGCGAAAACATGTTCCAGAAATATCTCACTTTAAAAAGCACCGAAAAAGTTGTTTATGAATTTATAAATACTTAAAAATCTATAAATAGTGCAACATATTTTATATAAAGACAATTCGTTGGTTTATAAATGCTGAAGCAGTTATTCAGACATTCGTAAAAATGTTTTGTTAATAAATGATGAAAAATAACACCCTATTCAATGTATTCACTCAACAACTCACATGGCCTTACCTGTTTTAAAGGATAACAAGCATGTCAGCGCATGTCAAACATGATGGTTTCCGGTCACTCACGGTCATTCCCAAGCAGGTGACCAGTGGAGATACCTATAGGCTGTCCGATATAAAAAGGTACTTATACAAAATAATGATAAAATCATGAACAAGATTTGCAAGTAATTTTTATGTTATGATTTTGTCTCAGGAATATAAAAATATGTTACAGATTTAATTTATAAAAGTAAAATTGTATTTTGACATAAAGCATATTTTAATCACATTGTTTTGTTGTATTTTTCCATTTTCAAATGTCGGTTTATTGAATGACATCTGAACCTCTTGATCTACCAGTTATGCTGCGCTTGAAGTGCATAGGATACCTCCTGACCGCTCTAGTCTCGCAACTCCGGGTCGAGGGTAAGATATGCATGTATTTGATGTGATGTAACTAGATTTACAGATGTTCTCAACTTCAAACAACAATCGAGGATACCAAGAAATTGAATAATTATCGAAATTTATCATAAAAATCTTACAATAGTCCTGATTCACATTGTTTATACGATAACTGTGATTATGAACGTTATATTTATTACCATCCTCATCATTAGACTCTTGTTATAGATTATTTAAGATTTTCCTCTGTCAGTTTTGGAAACTATTTTTTTTATGTAATCAAATGCTCATAAACCAACGAGTTGATATAAAGTTGAGTTGGATTACGCTAACTCCACTAATCTGTACCCTGGGCTCAGAAGTTAGATTCGCTCGTGCGGCCCGACTTGGGATATAGCCAATGAAATCATTTTCTCGCCACCTTCTCGATAAAATTTCAACGGGAAAATGATTTGATTGGCTACATCCCATCCCAATAATTACTTTTAGTGGAGTGGGGAGGGAGGACCAAATGAGACATGTTTTGCCTGTTCATTGAGTGAGAGTGCTTAAAACAGTTTCTTCACAGTAAAATCTTCTGATTATACGATCACTGTCCAAACCTTGGTCATTATGCCTTATGCCCTTGAATTATAATTTTCAGGTGTGATATTCGTGTCCCCCCGCAGCGTGAGAGAAGAGGACGATGTTCTTGTACTAAGTGTACTCAACTCTTTTCTCGTCAACACCTGGAACTTTACGGTAATTTCTGTCAATATTTGCTAGTCAAATGTGTATTTGTTACCAAAAACGAACCTCGTTTTACCGGACGATTTGGTTCACAGCTGAAAATCGTCGTCCGGTTATTCAAAACAAAACGAAATTTTTATTGTTTGGTATATAGTGAAACTTTATTCCGACACGAAGAAATACTCTCACTTAAAATATTAGGGATTTATGGAAGTCAATATTAGAAGAGTTCGAGTAAGCGAGGTTCCACTGTATATGAATAATGCATTATACGTAGATATATTTTATTTACTGGGTTTCTTCATTCACGCGGAAGCTGTATATTCATAAAGCATTTAGTATACAGTAAGATACTAGCAGTCATTAACGGACTTCGGTGTATAAAATATTACAGCTAATTTTAAGTAGATTTCAATACATAACAAATATTGACATGTAGATGAGATAGGTATCATTGGTGGACCCAAAAACGAGGTGCAGGTGCGTATTCCTCACAAAAGTTTCAAATGTTTAGAACCGTATCTCTCATGGATGATTAAAATATAAATATATTTAAAAAAAATATATACATGTATATCAAATGTATACAAAAAGGTGTAAGCAGGGAATTTAAATTCAGTAAACATCTACAAACATGTTATTTGGTCCAAAATAGATACATTCAACACTGGTTCTTTTGACACTCATAAGATGCACACCACCAATACGAAAACATTTCATACGAAAGTACGATTTCAGAGAAGGTACCTATTTTGTACAGTACGCTACAGAGGACGTTACCGCTGAGGAAGGGACAGACTACGAGCCCACCATCACCCCGAGGGGGGTCAGCGTTCAAGGGGGGACTCTCCTCTACAACCTTGTTATACCCATCTACGACGACAATGTGAGCCTTTTTTGCTAATATTTTTACATGAAGAATACCAATGCTAACTGCAAAACGTTGTCTTTGGAGCATTCTAAACTCAACATACATTAGTTCGACAATTCTTATCTATATTATGTTGCTTTAATGCAAAAATATAATGTCTATCTCATTATGTGAAGTTAATTGAAAGCAATTTTGTCTGCTGAGGCAAAATATCGTAAATTATTCAGTTCTGAATAACTACCTGATTTTTGTTGAATCATAATTAAAGAACAATTCAGATATGTATTTGTTGTTTTCGCATAATTTTATGTTACTGGCTGCACATGGATATAATTGTTCATGTTAATCAAATTAAGATTTATTTTTTTAAAGTTACAGCCTATTTGTCATTACGAATTGTGATGTCACATCCATTTGTGTTTTCTTATATACACATTTCTCTGAAATAACATGCGAATGCAATATTTGAGACATGAAAAAACCATGAATTTAAAAATAAAGAAAGCTGCTTTATGAACATTACTCTTAACAATTCTATCACAGCTGAATGAGTTTGACGAACGGTTTCTGATCAAACTAAAATCCTTCACGACCGGGGACCCTGATTTGGATGTAGAGATCACTATAGTAGATAATGAAGGTTGGTACTGCTTGACATTTCTAAAGTTCTTCATAATTTGTAATATTGTTTCATCCCTTAAATCTTAAAGTAAAGAAATAAGAAATAAGAGCCAATTAAAATGAGATCGACAGCTACATATCTGTAAATACAGTATAACGTGATGGAAATCCAATTGAACAAAATATATTCAGATAAGTTAAGACCCAAATTCGATTAAAATTGGGATGTGTAGAAAACTAAGCCATTTAAGCAGGTAAATGACAAATACTACAAGAAAATAGTTTGCTGAAATAAGGTCGATATTAAACCAAATTATACACTCCACTGACCAATATTTCAAAGAAATTCCCTTTGAATAAAATTATGTACAATATCAATTGAGTTTCACAACATAAGGACCACCGATCTCCCTTCTTCAACCCGGTGACCTTGTGGTGGATGAAGGTCAAACTGAGACCTTCCTGAACATATCCCGGGATGAAACGTCAACAACAGCCTTCAACGTCACCGTTGATACATACGACATCACTACGACGTCTAACGTCGACTACATTTCTCTATCTGATGTATACGTATTTGCCGAGGGGGAGCAGAATAAATCCATCAGATTCCGAATCCTCGATGATCAGGTAAATATTAGTTTTCTTCTTTTTGAGATTATTATTTATGTGTTTGTGATACGCATATTAGTTTATGTTCTTTTCACGTCTTCTTGTGTATAATGTAAATGTAAATCTCTTGAATAAAGATGTATAATGTGACTGAATGAAGACTGGATAATTGTGACAAAAATCGCAACGGAGTTAAATAACAATTTCCAACGTGCGGTTATTACGCAACTCATTTGCACATCCATCTCATGGGGTTTCTTGATACTTAAAGGGTTTTTTAAATTATGAAAGAGGGACACCGTTGACACGCATAAGGAATAATTGCATGCTGGTAAAAAGGAACATATCAGCTATTTGATTTCTTAGTATATAAGGTTAAATCACGTTGAAAAATTTAACTTAATGTAAAATATGACTCTATATATAACCCGTAACATAAGCCACTGGTATGAACATGTAATCGTTGACTATGTTTGCAGATTCAGGAACCCCTTGAGTCGTTCATCATCTTCATACAGAGTCCCGCACTGACAGACAACATCACTGTCACTGTCAACATCTCCGACAACGACCAGCCACTTACACTCAGTAAATATGATCAATACATTTGATTTGATCTTCTCGTTTAAATATTCAACTGTTCGATAAAAATATATCTAAAGTATACATCTTTGTTTCAACATCGTCTTTGAAGAAAAGTGTGTCACCGTCAAATATTGATATATCTGTGTATCTTTCTCCCCTTTTTCTAGGTAAAAGTTGGTCTACGACAACGACAATGCAAGAAGTAGATCCCAGGTCAACCGCCTCTAAAACAACAGACGATAAGTCCACCACACAGACCATTGATACAACCGACTTCCATTCCACCACACAGATCACTGCAACAACAGACATCCAGTCCACCAAACGCGTCATTGATACCACAGACGCACAGTCCACCACACAAATCACCTATACAACAGACGGCCAGTTCACCACACAGACCATTGATACAACCGACGTCCATTCCGCCACACAGATCACTGAAACAACAGACGTCGAGTCAAACCTACAAATCATTGATACAACAGACATCCAGTCAACCAAACACGTCAATGATACAACAGACGTTCAGTCCACCAGACAGACCATTGATACAACCGACGGTCGGTCAACCACACAGACCATGAATAAAACCGACGGCCAGTCCACCACACAGACCACTGATACAACAGACGTCCAGTCCACAACACAGACCACTGATACAACAGACGTCCAGTCCACAACACAGATCACTGATACAACAGACGGCCAGTCCACCACACAGACCATTGATACAACAGACGTCGAGTCCACCACACAGATCACCGATACAACAGACGCCGAGTCCACCACACAGACCACTGATACAACAGACGTCCAGTCCACAACACAGATCACTGATACAACAGACGGCCAGTCAACCACACAGATCATGGATACAACAGAAGGTCAGTCAACCACAACGATCACTGGTACAACAGACCAACAGTCCACCACACAGATCACTGATACAACAGAAGAACAGTCCACCACACCGATAACTGATGCAACAGGCGTCCAGTCCACCACACAGATCACCGATACAACAGACGCCCAGTTCGCAGCCGACAGCCAGTCCACAATACAGGTCACCGAAACAACAGACGGTCAGTCCACCACAAAGATCACTGATACAACAGGCGTCCAGTCCACCACACAGACCAATGATACAACAGACGCCTATTCCACCACACAGATCACTGATACAACAGACGTCCAGTCCACCACACAGGTCACTGAAACAACAGACGCCCAGTCCACCAAACAGATCGCTGATGCAACAGACGCCCAGTCCACCACACAGACCATTGATGCAACAGACGTCAAGTCCACAACACAGACCACTGATACAACAGACGTCCAGTCCACCACACAGACCATTGATACAACGGACGCCCAGTCCACCACACAGACCACTGATACAACAGACGCTCAGTCCACCACACAGACCACTGATACAACAGACGTCCAGTCCACCACACAGACAACTAATACAATAGACGGCCAGTCCACCACACAGACCACTTATACAATAGACGTGCAGTCCACCACACAGATCATTGATACAACTGACGCCCAGTCTACCATTGAGATCACTGATACAACAGACAAACAGTCCACCACAAATATCACTGATACAACATTCGAACAATCTACCATACAGACAACTTATACAACAGAAAACCAGACCACCACACCGTCCACCGAAACAAAAGTAGGTTCATCCACAACACAAGCATCCGATGCAACAAACGGTCTGTCTACCAAACAGATCAATGATACAACAGATGAACAGTTCAAAACACAACATGCCGACATAACAGACGTCCAGTCCACCACGCAGATCACTGATACAACTAACGGTCAGTCCACCACGCAGATCTCTGGTACAACAGACGACCAGTCCACCACAAAGATCACTGATAAAGCAGACGTCCAGTTCACCACACAGACCACTGATACAACAGACGTCCAGTCCACCACACAGATCATGGATACAACAGAAGGTCAGTCCACCACACAGATCACTGATACAACAGACGTCCAGTCCACCACACAGATCACTGATACAACAGACGCCCAGTCCACCACACAGATCACTGATACAACAGACGCCCAGTCCACCATACAGACCATTGATACAACAGACGCCCAGTCCAACACACAGACCACTGATACAACAGACGGTCAGTCCACAACACAGATCACTGATACAACAGACGTCCAGTCCACCACACAGACCACTAATACATTAGACGGCCACTCCACCACACAGACCACTAATACAATAGACGTGCAGTCCACCACACATATCATTGATACAACTGACGCCCAATCCACCATTGAGATCACTAATACAACAGACGTCCAGTCCACCATACAGACCATTGATACAACAGACGCCCAGTCCACCACAGAGACAATAGATATATCTAACGATGAGTCCGCCATACCTTCCATTGAATTGGGAGACAGACAGACTTCAGTGTCAACGACGGTGACTATAGAGTCGGAGAAGGGGAAGATACTCAACACATCCAGTTCTTTCAACTTGAACCAGCAGGTTACAGTGTGTGCAATTGTTTCGTCGGGTATGTTATTTTACTATTGTTACCATGACCAGAGAATGACCAGACTGCATCTTCCTACGCAAAGCTTAAAACGCAAGTTTCCGAACTGTCAGTTTTATTCTTTGCTGCCGACCCTTGAGTTTTCTGTCCTTGCTCTCTAGTTAACTATGAGAGAAAGCAATAGTTCAATCAGAAAGTAACTAGAGGTTTCTAACAATCGCCTCTAGGAGCGCAGATATCAGCACAGAAAACTCAAGGGTCGGCATTAAGGCATTAAGCTGACAGTTCCGAAACTGGCGTTTTAGGCTTTGAGCAGGAAGATGCCAGACTGGGGCTAACGTTATGGCAGATTTGTGAATAACGTTGTATACTAACGCTCCACAATCATATGTAGTTGGTGCGTCAACGTATATATACGTTATACCCTGAGACAAGAGTGGTGAATTCATTGACTAACCCCATCTACAAGATGAATATCATTACTAGCAGTTCCGATGACAATGCTCAGCATGACTTTTCCTTATTTGTGTTCTGTTGGCACATGTTTCAGTGACGGCCGTTTTGCGGATTCGGAGGATAACTGTCAACAACTCCAGACAGGGGGACGACTATAGACATTTGACTATCTATAAAGATGGGTATGTTGTTTATATAGTACAATCATCAGACAAAATGTTTTATTCTAAAAAATATTCGTACCTTTAATAATTGAAGGCAATATGGTTGCACGAGCATTAAATACCCTCTTTCATGCAATTCACATTTCATAAAAGTAAAGATCGATATTTCAATTTATCAAAACATTAAACAACAAAGTTTTGATTTTTAACATCATTACCCACTTCGATTATTGACTTGAATCGCAGAAGTTAATGCAGTTTAAAGTCGCAAGTTTTCTGTAAGTTTAATTTTTTCAAATTTAAAAACAAAAACAAAAATGTTTGCCAAATGTTGTAATTTCGGAAGGTGAAACACCACATTACTCAACCCTGTGATCTGAATTGAACGAAAATAATTATCAAGTATATATCAAGCGAAAACTGATGTATGCCATATTTATGTGAACATCTTTTTATCATTTGAATTAGGGAAATTAATACACGTAGCCAACCGAAGATCGCCATTTATTATATCACTCGCTTTCAATTTTAATCAACTGTTTTCATTTGGTAACTCGTTCTCTTGCTCCTTTAACCTTTATTCTTTAACATGATCCAGTTGTGTTCTACCGGAAGGAAAAGAAATCATAACAGACGCCCCCTACTGGAGGCCAAGGGGAGACAACCACACCATGTGTGTACAAATACAGATGTTCTTCTTCAGCCATGATGACCACGTTGAGGAGAAGAAACTTGGTTTAGAGGTGGAGGTGACGGTCTCTACTCAAACACTGTTGGATGTGGCGGTACGTCATTAATATTTTACGACGCTTCATTCACTTATTTAGTGATTTGTTGTTATTTATTTTAAACAACAATCACTCGTTAAAAATTATAAATGAATGGTTCAATATAATGACACTTTACCTTCATTTACATTCGAAACCAAAAAATAGAATGTATATGGGCAGGTAAGATTTTTATTCACCTTGTGTTTGAATCGATCGCTTGATAGTAGTCGAAAATAGATTAGTATTATCATTCTTAGACATTTAAATTATTGAAAGCCTTATAAAAATAAAAGTACCATCATAAATTCAAACAAATTGTAAATAGAAATTTAAATAGACGTTAACGCAGTGTTTTCTTCATGTTATTCCTGAATAAAGTCTTAAACTCACTGGGATACCAGTGTGTGTTATCATTCACAAACAATATTCCTGTTTCTTCAGATTCTTTGCAATCAGACTTTAAGCAATGAAGAGGAAGAAGCACACACTATATGGATGGGAGCAGTGATCAGCGTTGATGTGTCGGGTACACAACCAGGTTAGTAATCTCATTGGATCAAACTTGTTGTGTTATACAGTGTTAGGAATTAGTCAATACCTCTATTTACTTATGGAAACATATACATATGAGTTTACATATATATAAAGGCATAAACATTACATTGACATGTTGAGAGACAACAATTCAACACCTTCATGAAGAAACAGGATGGACAGGACAGCAAAGCCGCCTCTCCGAAGGTTTTAAAATCCGAAGCATAACCGAGGTCGAGTGTCTTAACTCAGTGGCGATCAGTTGTAGATTCAAGTCAATCTCACTCCCCCCTCCCGTTGACAATTCCAAATTCGAACCCGACGACCCCCCCCTCCCCCTACTATATGAATAACTAATTAATAATAAATAAATAGATTGCTTAATAACATAGCTACACTATTGGTTAAAGAGTGTTTGCAAACGGTAAAGAGAGTAAAGGGTTCGAATCCTATATGGATATGGATACGGATATGGTATGTTTTTACAAAAAAGACTGTCGACTTGGGATTATGTCGTACATTTGTGATATAAAAACATTTGACTTGAAATATAATTAATATAATATTTATAGTTTTCCAATCACCGAGTAGGTCTAACATATATATGATGATAAGAAGCTTTTTTAAAGTTTATTCTTGAACAAAATGCACGTAAGATGTACGAGTATGTGACTATAAAATGCTTTGCTTGAAGAAAGGTGTATTTTGTGTTGATATCGTAAATTACGTAATTGAACTAATAAACATGCAAATTTGACGTATAACCCGATCTCGTATAAGATACTTCTGGATTTTCCACAAACTTGTTATTGTCATCCAAATATTATGTTAGGATGCATATGCAATGCGAATGAGATGATCTTAACCAATTAATGCGTTCCGCGTTATCTTTGTAATTCCGGTTTATTCCAGAGTTTGTCGCGACAAAAAAGTTGTCGATAACAAACAAATTTTACATATAAAGTTCATATTTTACATACTATTGAGTTACACTTTGGAAATTTTCAGGTTAAAAATTTCAATTTGAGATTCTGAAAAAAAATTCCGACGGAATTTTTCCAATGGAATTTTTTATTCCGACGGAATTTTTCCAATGGAATTTTTAATTCCGACGGAATTTTTCCAATGGAATTTTTAATTCCGACGGAATTTTTCCAATGGAATTTTTTATTCCGACGGAATTTTTAATGCCGATGGAATTTATTTTTCCAATGGAATTTATTTTGACAATTTAATGCAGTTTGAGTTAAGTGATAAATTCATTAAGGTTTTTAATAAATGTAAACTTTGGAAAGATTTTAACTTTGAAATGATATATTGTTTTAGATAATATATTGATTTTGACTGTTATTATTTTTGGTAAATGTTGACTATGAAAAAAAATATTTCATGAAATGTTGACTTTGAAAATAAATAGTTTGGTGAAATGATGACTTTGAAAAGAAAAAGTTTGGTGAAATGATGACTTTGAAAAGAAATAGTTTGGTGAAGTGATGACTTTGAAAAGAAAAAGTTTGGTGAAACGACGACTTTAAAGAAGAACAATTAGTTTAATGATGACTTTGAAAAGTATATATTTGATGAAATGTTGACTTTGAAAAGTGATAATTTCATGAAATGTTGACTTTCAAAAGGAATGAAATGTGAAATGTTGACTTTGAAAAGAAATAATTTGTTGAAATGTTGACTTTGAAAAGTGATCATTTCATGAAATGTTGACTTTAAAAAGAAATAAAATGTGAAATGTTGACTTTGAAAAGAAATAATTTCATGAACTGTTGACTTTGAAAAGTAATAATTTCATGAAATGTTGACTTTGAAAAGTAATAATTTCATGAAATGTTGACTTTGAAAAGTAATAATTTCATGAAATGTTGACTTTGAAAAGTAAATATTTCATGAAATGTTGATATTGAAAAGAAATAATTTCATGAAATGTTGACTTTAAAAAGAAATAAAATGTGAAATGATGACTTTGAAAAGATATAATTTCATGAAATGTTGACTTTGAAAAGTAAATATTTGATGAAAGTTTGACTTTGAAAAGTGATAATTTCATGAAATGTTGACTTTGAAAAGTAATAATTTCATGAAATGTTGACTTTGAGAAGTAATAATTTCATGAAATGTTGACTTTGAAAAGTAAATATTTGATGAAATGTTGACTTTGAAAAGAAATAGTTTGGTGAAATGATGACTTTGAAAAGAAAAAGTTTGGTGAAATGATGACTTTGAAAAGAAAAAGTTTGGTGAAATGATGACTTTGAAAAGAAATAGTTTGGTGAAGTGATGACTTTGAAAAGAAAAAGTTTGGTGAAGTGATGACTTTGAAAAAGAAAAAGTTTGGTGAAACGACGACTTTAAAGAAGAACAATTAGTTTAATGATGACTTTGAAAAGTATATATTTGATGAAATGTTGACTTTGAAAAGTGATAATTTCATAAAATGTTGACTTTCAAAAGGAATGAAATGTGAAATGTTGACTTTGAAAAGAAATAATTTCATGAAATGTTGACTTTGAAAAGTAATAATTTCATGAAATGTTGACTTTGAAAAGTGATCATTTCATGAAATGTTGACTTTGAAAAGTAATAATTTCATGAAATGTTGACTTTGAGAAGTAATAATTTCATGAAATGATGACTTTGAAAAGTAAATATTTGATGAAATGTTGACTTTGAAAAGAAATAGTTTGGTGAAATGATGACTTTGAAACGAAAAAGTTTGGTGAAATGATGACTTTGAAAAGAAAAAGTTTGGTGAAATGATGACTTTGAAAAGAAATAGTTTGGTGAAGTGATGACTTTAAAGAAGAACAATTAGTCTAATGATGACTTTGAAAAGTATATATTTGATGAAATGTTGACTTTGAAAAGTGATAATTTCATGAAACGTTGACTTTGAAAAGGATGAAATTTGAAATGTTGACTTTGAAAAGAAATAAATTCATGAAATGTTGACTTTGAAAAGTAATAATTTCATGATATGTTGACTTTGAAAAGTGATCATTTCATGAAATGTTGACTTTAAAAAGAAATAAAATGTGAAATGTTGACTTTGAAAAGATATAACTTCATGAAATGTTGACTTTGAAAAGTAAATATTTGATGAAATGTTGACTTTGAAAAGTAATAATTTCATGAAATGTTGACTTTAAAAGGAATTAAAATGTGAAATGTTGACTTTGAAAAGAAAAAATTTCATGAAATGTTGACTTTGAAAAGTAATAATTTCATGAAATGTTGACTTTGAAAAGTAATAATTTCATGAAATGTTGACTTTGAAAAGTAAATATTTCATGAAATGTTGATATTGAAAAGAAATAATTTCATGAAATGTTGACTTTAAAAAGAAATAAAATGTGAAATGATGACTTTGAAAAGAAATAATTTCATGAAATGTTGACTTTGAAAAGTAAATATTTGATGAAAGTTTGACTTTGAAAAGTGATAATTTCATGAAATGTTGACTTTGAAAATTGATAATTGGTGAAAATGTTGACCTTGAAAAGAAATCATTTGATGAAATGTTAATTTTGAAGAAAAATAATTTGTGAAATTATGATTTTGAAAAGAAATATTTGGTTAAATGATGACTTGACGTGGTGGCACGTGGTCCTGTGCAATGCTCAGTCGACCGCTATCAGAATAGTTCAGCAACAACGTGCGTAGCTCGCTGGATGGGTGGGTAACCCTTTGGTTGATTCCCTGCCCCACACGGAGACATGAGTTGAGAAACTTGTGGTGTCACCCTGGGTAAGTGACTTAGTTCGAAGCGTGCCTCTGTCCACCAAGCAGTAATTGGGTACCTGGTATGATACGATGGTAGTCTGAATTTGAACCTTGAGCGCCTGACAGGCGAACGATTGTATTCTCCTTAGTGAGTGTTCTGTACTCATTGACCAGGGGTAGTATGTCACTCAGCGCTTTGAGCATGCAATGTGCATGGATAAATGGACTATTATTATTATTACTTTGAAAAGAACTATTTGGTGAAGTGATGACTTTGAAAATAAATTATTGGTGAAAATGTTGACCTTGAAAAGAAATTTGATGAAATGTTAATTTTGAAGAGAAATAATTTAATGAAATGTTGACTTTGAAAAGTGACAATTTGATGAATGTTGACTTTCAAAAGTAATAAGTTGATGAAATGTTGACTTTTTAAGGCAATAATTTGGTGAAATGATGATTTTGTAGAGAAAAAATAGTGAAATGATGTCTTTGAAAACTAATAAGTTTGGTGAACTGTTGACTTTGAAAAATGATTATTTCATGAAATGTTGACTTTGGAAAATAGAAATTTTATGAAATGTTGATTTTGGAAATGAATGTGGATTTTGTTAAACTTTTTTGAGAAATTATGATATGTTTTGGAAATGTTTTATTTGAAAATCAAGACTATTGATTATAAGTGTGTAATACAAAAAAATCATAATTGCTTACATATGACAACATTTTTTCAATCGTAAAGAATAGTGGTATCTTCCCTGTTCGTTGGTGGTTATAACTAGTTAGTCAAGATGTTGATTGTGTATTGAGTGGCAATGCCGTTAAACCATGGCCATGCTTCACGGCTCACCGCCTGTACCACTAAATCAATTCAGCACTGCTCATCTCCGATACAATTCAAGTGTGGGTGACGAACGGAGGCGGTCTCGTTCAACTTCAAATTCACTTTATTCTAAAAAAAAACACTATTTGTGTTATAAGAGTACAAAGATAATATAACAAAGTATAATGATGATGTAAAAGCAGTCAAAATGTCGATTGCTTTAAACACAATACGCGGGATACTTTCTTTCCTTACAGAGAAGATTTTACATTAAATGACACGTCAACATGTACAAGTATATACAAGCTTAGTGTACTGTGGGGTCCTACTGTGGATGACATATCAATTTTAAACTTTGCCAGGTTTTTAAGAACAATAATATTTGTTCATCCATAGAATTACTTTTGTCTTCCTAACATCAGAAGATGTAAATACCATTCCCAAGTATGACATGAGTATTATAGTTTTTCAGGCACATATTTGCTTCTACATGTAGTTTCATGAAAAGCTGAGATGACAGTTGAGATGAATAGCGGAATTCATCAGTCTTGATAAGTAATAATAACGTTCTGTTTTGTTGTTTCATTTGGGTCAATCATCTTGTAAATTGCATAATGTAACGGCAGGCTTTAATTGATTTATGGCAAAAAGGCAACTGGTAGATAAGGCACATGCATATCTAATCAAACATGGTGCTATTTGGCGACGGATGTCGTTACGTAATCTGCGTTCAGACGTGAAGGCTAACACCAGATACACGGCAAATTTACCTGATATTAGGCTCCAATGTTTTATGCATAAATTATTTCGTGGTTTCTTTGTTGTTAGTTAACTGAATATATAAGAATAATGTATACAACTTTGAATGAACATTCCACAAGTAGGATTTATAAAAATAAAACCTCCGACAAGCTAATTTGTATTCTTAAATTTGCTAAGTAAATACGTAGAAATTTTCTAGTTTCCAATTACATGTAATGACTGAGTATGCAATCTTCAGTTCTTGGTACATCAATCAATATTATTCAATTCATTTATTCTGTGTAATATTGCTCATTTGATTGTGACATATGATTAATGAATATATGACCGGATGGTATGGTGGTATTCAGTTTTACAAATATTCACAAACATGTAATGAAAGGATAATGTACATATTAATCTATAATAGATGAAACAGAAATATGAAAAATGAAACATGTTTGTGTCTTCATTTCTTATATTTCAACATCGAAGGATAAAATGAAACTCGTCTTCTATCTCCGTTACACAAAATGTACAAAACCTCTCATTCGCATTTATCCTATTACACCGGCCCGTTTGGCACTATGTACATAATATGTTTGTTCTCATGTTCATTTTTTTATTATAGGCTCTCATAACCATTAAAGGGTGGCTCACTATATTGTTAATTTAATGTTTATTTCTGTGTATTTTAACTTAGTCTTTAACTGGGTCTGCTATTTGGGGCGATCGTCAGTTAAGTTGTATTAATGCAGTCCAAAATAGAGCATATAAATGTGTTTAAGGTGTAGAAGACCCCTAATTTAGCATTTGGGTTGGAGATCATCTTTATCTAAACAAAGAATACAAAATTTACGTTTATGTCGCAGAATTAATGGTATTAGTATTGATACTAATAGACTTTTCAGTAGAATATTAAGTGGTCCTTTAATTTAATAATCCTGGAATAATAATGTATTTGTTTGTTTTTATTTAAGTTTCCTATTCCTGATATATCAAGTATTTCTAATATTGACAGTATAAACAGTGGTTCATTTGTTTGGGTCATTATGATTGGTTGAAAGATATTTGGATTGATAAGGGTCCTTTAAATGGTTAAAAGCTTCGTACATATCGATTATTCAAAATGATATCTTATATGAGAAGAAGAAGAAGAAGAAGAAGAGGAGAAGAATGTTACAATTTCTTCCCCCCCCCCCCCCCCAACTATATACATTTATTAACAGTAACATCCAGCAAAAAGGCTTATGAGACACTTCATACATTAAACCACGATAAAATGATTTAGATAGAATTATGCATAGTCAAATATTTAACATATCACACAATACAATACCATACCGTTTGATATAGCAATACATTAACAAACACAACCGCATATAACACTACAATATTCTACTGCACAACACATTACAAGATCATACAATAACATACACACCTTATAAACGATACATACATACCATACGATAACATTCGTACATTATCATACATACAATATCCACCATACATACAATATCGTACAAACGGTACCATTCATAAATTAATACAATACATACGATATATACGATATATACATACATTCAATATTTCTATAAATTTGAGAGTTTTGCCAATGCGATTGCAGTGTACTGGGATAAGCCCGGCCCCTTTGATCTACTTTCCCCAATTCTACGGATGGGATTCAGACCGGTCACGCCTGACTTGTTATGCAATGTAGCCGAGGGAAGTGCATACAGTAAGGATCAATTCGATTGCATAATCATTGGCAATGATAGTCTTTTGGGGTAACCGCTGGATCTAAGATTCGCTGTCCAACAGAGTTGGAGAGACAGACAGACAGACAGATAGTTTATTCAGTCTCATCTCTTACATATATACAAAAAAGGCATAAAACATAAAAATATACGAGCCACCCTTAAAAAAGGTTATGAGAGACTATTATACAAAGTTAAAAAGAGCACATGTGCTATAAAACATAAATATTATGCATTAAAAGGGTAAATTTACATTAGCATATAAATACGGTATAAATTGATTAAAATTGGAGGTGACTGTATCACGAATATCATGCAGGCCCGTAGCCCCAATTTCGGATTGGGGAAGGGGGTGGGCGCTTGATAGATCTGTCATGGAAATATAATTCTTGTTGTGGGACTCAAAACAATACAGTATGGATGTAAAAGTCGCGAAGCTACGCCATAACATTCCATTCGATTTCCCGTTAAATTATTCCACTAATGAACTCAGCAAGAAGTCAGCTGCACATTTATTTGCCATATTCAACGTATGATTTTCCTATAATGAATGACAATAAACATGTCATCTATGTCCAAGAGGCGCTGTATAACCTTTTTTAAGTATATTTTTCATAAGATATTGGTCAAATGACTATATAACATAAATATTAGGCCAAAACAGCAACGATACACAGTTTCTCAATGAAGCTACAGCTAAATAAACATTGCGTAACAAGGCGTCTGCTTGTCGCCGTCCAGCGATAAACCAAAACAAGGCTGAGAGGCCACGGGAAGGGGATACCGGAAGTGACGTGGCAGTAGGTGAAGCGTTCGTCTGCTTATATGGAAAATGATAGGCAAAATCCGTAGTTCTGCGTTTTCCAAGCGATTGACAGTATGTCATATCATTGTGTTGCTGTCAACTGTCCTAGAATATCTCCTGATGAAGTTTCCGTAGACAAATTCCCATCACATTGATCGTTTCACGCCAAATTGACCCGCTGTGTTAGGTCAAACAGAGTAATGTGACAATCTACATCGAACTCACGTGTTCCGATCACTACACCGATTTTCGAGCTCGCATTTTCACTGAATGAACAGTTTGGCATGCAGAGAAAAAAGAGATTAGTAAAATATATAACATAGCACAAAGTTTTAGCTGATTTATGGTTATAATCCGAATTTACAATGCTCACATTTAAATTTGAACGTTGTGTAAAAAGGTTGAATAAACGACGACATTAAGGTTTGCAGGTGTTATTTACTTTCTGTAGATCAGATACTCACTTATTACACAATTACTATACTGTCTATCGTATTTCCTGTCTGTTTCCTATTTAAAAGCTATCAAATGATGACTATAGCAGGTAGGTTATAGAGAGAGAGAGAGAGAGAATTTGTTTATTTGTGTCTCATCTTATACATTCATAAAAAATATTCATAATACATGCATAAAAGATGTATAAGCCGCCAAAAAGGCTACAAGAGACAATTCATTAAAATCACATTAGACATTAAAATATATTCCAATAAAACATAATACATAAAAGAAGGGCATACACACAAAACCCATACATTCACTGTCAAACCCCAACCAAACAGAACTAATTTACATACATACATACATACATACATACATACATACATACATACATACATACATACATACATACATACATACATACATACATACATACATACATACATACATACATACATACATACATACATACATACATACATACATACATACATACATACATTACATACATTACATACATACATATATGTATACATTACATACATATACGGACATACCCATACATTAGTACATTAGTGCATTAGTATATATAATTATTATTATTATTATATAATGCACAATCATCAACACCTGGCTATTTTATGACACCAGCTAATTATGTGACATCAAATAGCAATTGTATTCCTTAACATCCCTTTTTCTCCCATTGGTAAATTATAACCTGTTGAAATTAGGAATACTTTTTTGCTCTATCTGATAATTATTTTTGGTACGGTTCATTTAATAAATCTTCATTCTGTTGGGCCATGTATCGGGTATTGTTGTGAAACATATCTCTTCTATGTACAAGAATGAAAACATAAAGATTGTCAGTGAAATGCCCTATTAGAATAATGTGTTAAACAAGACATCAGTCATCATCCAATACATGCCTTTCATTGAGAATTGTAACTTGTCCATCACTAAATAAAATAACTAAGAAACACGTATATTTTTTTTATCCTGTTACAAAATGAAGTCAAAGGCATTTTTAAAAAAATGGTTTAAATGTATATAAAATATTATTGTATAATAACATCCTTTCTGCTGTGCTACTAAAGTAATATTCAATAACAACAAACAACTGTGCACGAAGATATAACGGTTCACAGGTGAGCAATTGTTTATGACGAAAATACTTCCGGGTTCTCACGTGCAGTATTGTGACAACATTGCGCAAAGCGAGACCATCTACATGCTGTAGCATTATGCGCACAACTTCGTTGTTAATCAGGGTCTTACATTTTCATCAATACATATTGCCAGTTGAATAAATAAACTACCGATTTATTGAAGGTTTGAGATGTTTGGATGTTGTTTAATCGACGATTAAACATCGAGCTGTACTGTTGGCTTGTGTTGTTTTTCATAACGAGGGCACACAACGGGGTATCACATCACCTACTAACACGTCACGAGTCAGTCACGCTTCAGTGCGTTTTATTCTGTTCGCCGGCCTAATTAGGCGGTGTTATTTATACAGTCGTAAGTAAGCCGTTTCTAGGTCGATTTCCGAAATTTAAATTTGAGTCCATGTGAAATTGTTGTCATTATTTCATGAATCCCGAAAGTTGCCATATAGCATTTCAGTCCATCTTTAAGGACCATAAAAGTGACTATGACAACATAATTATGACTATGAACAAAATTTGAGAAGTTAACACATAACACTGGTAAATTCAATTTGGACGCAATTAAGTTTACTTGGAAAAACTCTGTTACGTTCAACATCAACTAGCCTCGACTTTATCACTTCTCGATTTCTTTTTCAAAGATTTTTCAACAAAATAAAAACTGAGCTTGATATTTGTTAATTTGTCCAATACACACCTTTCATTCAGACAGCGTAATTATCGGCTGTGAAAATACTACCTGGGTTAGGGGGCCATAAACCCCGCCCGGGCGTGACGTAATAAACAGACTATACAGATTATCGTACAGATGTATCATTATTTCAACTGACATGCTGCCTAAATAATGGTTTTATTACTATTGATGTGGATATCTTTATTACACCAAATGTTTATTAGTGTTACATCGTCAAATGATATGTCTAACTGAGAGGAAAATATTTTCTGAAAATCGTTAATTTTTTTCTGTGGAATTGTTACGATATATGTATAAATAACGAGTCTGATTCTGTTTATGACGTTACAAAAAGGGGGTGTGACCAGTGACGGGCAATCATGCATTCACGGGTTTGTGGCCAGACAGGTCTATCAAAAGTGGCATTCAAAAACGGCTGTCATTACAAAACTAACATATATTTGAGTACCGACCTTTGCAATTGACCGCACTATAAATTATTGAAATAAAACTATATTTTTCAAAGAAAATAGTGAAATATGTTTGTGGTTAAAAGCAAAGCAAGAACGCTGCATCCAGTGAGTTTGTTTTCATATAAGAATCAAACGGGTTTTTGGCCATTTATTAGACATAACTACAAATACATTTATTTTCTTACTGTCTTAGTAAGTGTATATTTTGAACATGTTTTATCATTTTACATTGACTCGAATTCTATGTACTTCTATACCCTATCCTACGTAGATATATATATAACCGTTGTTCTTAGAAAAGCATCCTTTTACGACGATACGGTCTCTTATAAACCTTTTTCCTATTTTGGGTGGCTCATGATTTTTAAATTTATTGGTTTAAATATTTTCTGTCTACTTGAAATTTTACTGTATTATCTACATGACTGTCTGTGTGAGCCTTCGGGATTGAATACAGATTACGTAACTGCAACCATCGCGACAAATAGCACCATGGAGGGGGAGGGGGAGGGGGAGGGGGAGGGAGAGGGAGAGGGGGAGAGAGGAGTTTTCGTGTTTGTTTCTTAACAGTTATCCTGTTATTCGATGCAGTCATTTCACACTTTGAAATTACCATATTGAATGCCTTTAATCTCTTTTGACCCCCATTGATATATGTTCACTTTTGTATAATATGTATTTTATATATGTGATTCGTGTAACGCTGTTTAAACTTGTTAATTCTTTATATAAAATTCAGTAATTGATTCAAGTATAAGAACAGTCATAATAATGGTTTTAGTTGAAGTCATGTATGTAAAATGGGACATTCTAGTTATGGTATATTCAATGTTTAAATAAAACCACTGATTAACTTGTAAATGTGGTTTTGTAATCGATCCGAAAACGTTTTACTTGTCAAAGATTTTTTTGGCTTTCCTTAACGTACATAGTATGGCAACTGACAGTACAATTAGCATACACACATTTACTTCAAATTAAGAACTGATACAGGGCGAAATGTCGTAAGGTAAAGTTGGAAAACATAAGTTATAATCGTTATTGATGAATAATGAGAAAATGAAAATGAATGTCTTTGCTATTAAATTGATTTTGAAGATATTATGAATCTTAGTTATATATTATGATATCATTCAAAAGAGTAAAACTATACCACCTTTGCATTGATTCATTAGTTAATTGAAAATTACATTAAATATCTAGCATTATCTAATACATACTATATATTAAATATTTAAACACATTTAGACTCAAACAAGTTTTAAAGATATTTTTTAGTATTAGATGTTTATGTATACGTCAATAAACTATTGATGGACAACTCACCGACATGAAAGTAAAAACTGCAATGAGATATTTTTTATTATTTTATTATTTTGTCACGCAAATGTTAACATGTCATATACATAAACTTGGAACCATATAAATAAACCAAACATCTGCCCGGCCTACAAGATGGTTGATCCCCATGAACAGTGCTAGGGTAGGCTCTAACGCTGAGAAGTGATCCAGACGTTAAGCCATGAAGCATATCAAGCATGAGTTAACGGCATTGCCATTCAATACACATCTTAATGAATGAGTTATTTCAACAGGTGTATTCGATAAGCTACCTACAAATGAGTCGAATTTAATTTACAGTAAGCTGTTTGGATTCCTCAAATCAGTGATTAGTTTTTCGTTTTCTTATATAAAATGAGACAATCTTTCACAAAATGAAGACAGCAGTAAATATTTCCAAAATCTCATGACAATAATCATAATCATGATCATAAAAAACCGTTAACATAATCGCAGTTAAAAATCTGCATTCAACAACACCATGGATTTTATAAGTCTATGTTTTACCAAGGTCAACGTTTGAATTCATCAATATATCTTTAAAAGTTAATATTTCATCTGAAAGATCAACACTCATTAAATGCGTAATGAATCCATCGAACTGATTATGTAACAGCACTGTCACTCAATAGACAATAGACACCTTGACTAATGAGATACGTAACAAGTGTATTCGTAAAGCTACCACCGAATGAGTGGAAATAATTTCCAGCAAGTTGTTGTAATTCTTCAAAACAGTGTTATTTACTGTTATAAGATAAGATAAGATAAAATAACGAAATTCTATTACATTCATGTAGTCATAAGAATTAAGAAATATACAACATTAAAGAATATAATGAAAATCAGACAATCTGTCACAAAAAGGATACATCACTACAATAATTTCGCATATAACATATCATCAAAATCATTGGACATTTCAGAGTCAACATTTCACATGATCCTTTACTTTTCAAAGTCATCATTTTACCAATTAGTTCTTTTCAAAGTCAACATTTCATCAAATTATTGATTTCAAAATCAACATTCATCAAATCATTTCTTTTCAAAGTCAACATTTCATCAAATCATTTCTTTTCAAATTCAACACTTTATCAATATTTTTTTTCAAAAATTCAACATTTCATTAAATCATTACATTTCAAGGTCAACATTTCATCAAATTATTTCTTTTCAAAGTCATCATTTTACCAAATATTTCTTTTCTAAATCAACATTTCACAAATTATTGATTTCAAAATCAACATTCATCAAATCATTTCTTTTCAAAGTCAACATTTCATCAAATCATTTCTTTTCAAATTCAACACTTTATCAATATTTTTTTTCAAAAATTCAACATTTCATAAAATTATCAATTTTCAAAGTCAACATTTCATAAAATATTTACTTTTCAAAGTCATCATTTCACCAATTCGTTCTTTTCAAAGTCAACATTTCATGAAATTATCATTTTTCAAAGTCAACATTTCATCAAATATTTACTTTTCAAAGTCAACATTTAATGAAGTTGTATCTTTTCAAAGTCAACATTTATCATTTCATTTCTTTTTAAAGTCAACATTTCATGGAATTATTTCTTTTCAAAATCAACATTCATAAAATTTTTGCTTTTCAAAGTCAACATTTCATGAAATTATTACTTTTCAAAGTCAACATTTCATGAAGTTATATCTTTTCAAAGTCAACATTTCACATTTCATTTCTTTTTAAAGTCAACATTTCATGAAATTATTTCTTTTCAAAGTCAACATTTCACATTTTATTTCTTTTTAAAGTCAACATTTCATGAAATTATTTCTTTTCAAAGTCAACATTTCATGAAATTATCACTTTTCAAAGTCAACATTTCATGAAATAATTACTTTTCAAAGTCAACATTTCATGAAATTATTTCTTTTCAAAGTCAACATTTCACATTTTATTTCTTTTTAAAGTCAACATTTCATGAAATGATCACTTTTCAAAGTCAACATTTCAACAAATTATTACTTTTCAAAGTCAACATTTCACATTTCATTCCTTTTGAAAGTCAACATTTCATGAAATTATCACTTTTCAAAGTCAACATTTCATCAAATATATACTTTTCAAAGTCATCATTACACTAATTGTTCTTCTTTAAAGTCGTCGTTTCACCAAACTTTTTCTTTTCAAAGTCATCACTTCACCAAACTATTTCTTTTCAAAGTCATCATTTCACCAAACTTTTTCTTTTCAAAGTCATAATTTCACCAAACTATTTCTTTTCAAAGTCAACATTTCATCAAATATTTACTTTTCAAAGTCAACATTTCATGAAATTATTACTTCTCAAAGTCAACATTTCATGAAATTATTACTTTTCAAAGTCAACATTTCATGAAATGATCACTTTTCAAAGTCAACATTTCATGAAATTATTACTTTTCAAAGTCAACATTTCATGAAATTATTACTTTGAGAAGTCAACATTTCACATTTTATTTCTTTTTAAAGTCAACATTTCATGAAATGATCACTTTTCAAAGTCAACATTTCAACAAATTATTTCTTTTCAAAGTCAACATTTCACATTTCATTCCTTTTGAAAGTCAACATTTCATGAAATTATCACTTTTCAAAGTCAACATTTCATCAAATATATACTTTTCAAAGTCATCATTAAACTAATTGTTCTTCTTTAAAGTCGTCGTTTCACCAAACTTTTTCTTTTCAAAGTCATCACTTCACCAAACTATTTCTTTTCAAAGTCGTCGTTTCACCAAACTTTTTTTTTCAAAGTCATCACTTCACCAAACTATTTATTTTCAAAGTCATCATTTCACCAAACTTTTTCTTTTCAAAGTCATCATTTCACCAAACTATTTCTTTTCAAAGTCAACATTTCATCAAATATTTTTTTTCATAGTCAACATTTACCAAAAATAATAACAGTCAAAATCAATATATTATCTAAAACAATATATCATTTCAAAGTTAAAATCTTTCCAAAGTTTACATTTTTAAACCTTTAATGAATTTATCACTTAACTCAAACTGCATTAAATTGTCAAAATAAATTCCATTGGAAAAATAAATTCCATCGGCATTAAAAATTCCGTCGGAATTAAAAATTCCATTGGAATAAAAAATTCCATTGGAATAAAAAATTCCATTGGAAAAATTCCGTCGGAATAAAAAATTCCATTGGAAAAATTCCGTCGGAATTAAAAATTCCATTGAAAAAATTCCGTCGGAATAAAAAATTCCATTGGAAAAATTCCGTCGGAATAAAAAATTCCATTGGAAAAATTCCGTCGGAATTTTTTTTCAAAATCTCAAATTGAAATTTTTAACCTGAAAATTTCCAAAGTGTAACTCAATAGTATGAAAAATATGAACTTTATATGTAAAATTTGTTTGTTATTGACAACTTTTTTGTCGCGACAAACTCTGGAATAAACCGGAATTACAAAGATAACGCGGAACGCATTAATTGCATTTGGCGTGTATCAAAGTCAACTAGTACATGTATGTAATGAGACTTCAAATTTTGTTCTTCCGTTCGCCAGGAAATAGTTCAAAACAACTTGGCAACGCAGTGGGCATATCGGTCATCCTTTCTCTCTTGGTTATCGCTCTGGTCATCCTCTTTGCTGTCATCAGATGTACCGGTTGTCAAGGCAACTCTAGACATTCCAAGAAATGACGTCGAAGAACAAACATGCCAGACTCTAAGATGAAATAGAGAATCATGAAATGAATCCAACTGACACGTGTTATGAGACGTCATGATTTGTGATAGAACCTATGTGTATAGACAACTCAATGTTAAAGTTTCCCTCGTATCCAGACCTCCCTTCAAGCACTTATCTTATGAGCCGTGGTTCGTTGAGTCACTCCAGTGTTGTGGGTTTTCTAATTGTACGAAAGACGGCGAAGGACAGGACGATAGTGGCATCATGCTCGTTAGTACTAAAAATCGCTTTTAAAATCTCAAACTCATCAAATGATTATCAAGAAGTGGTACAAAGAACTATTCAGTTTGGACAGAGATAAAATATATACCAGGCTGTTTAAAATTGTTGTTAAATCTATTATTAAAAAGTTAAAAGCCTTACAATTATAGTTGATTATGAGTTTTGAATATGTGACTGTATAAGCGTAGTGGAAGAAAGATATGAAAGCGACGACATGTGATTTTACATGAGTGATTACAGCTGGACAACGGCGCATTCTGGTTCCCTGGCCTCGTTCCGCGTGCGCTACAGTAAGTAAGTAGCGCACGCGGAACGAGGCCAGGGAACCAGGTTGGACAACGGCGACGCACTGAAAGCAAATGCGAAATTATAAGAAACATTTTACTTCTGAGAATGTAAACAATATTTGTTGACATCGGATTTTATTTTCAAAAGAATAACTGAGAATGGAGAGAATGGATCTTTTGAGATTATTGAAATTAAAACAATATATATTGAAAATCACTGAGTGACTGAGCCACTTTCATTAACCATCTATAAACAGTGTTTGTCAACAAAACAAATGAATTTAGCTCGGGTTGTTTCCTCAAAGTGATTATTTATTAGACCATTATCTTAAACATCCATTCCTCTTGCAATGTGATTTAGTATTTAGAGCGACAGTTAATTAAAAAATCTGTTATTAACAACTTATTGAATGAGAAGGATTTCGGTGGTATTTGACCAACTCTATCGATGTTTAGGTGTAAATGGTAACATTTAAAAATGTAATTGATTTAAACTAACATGTGTACATCTATCTCTCTCTACCTCTATTACATGATATGCAAACCGCCTGGTAAACTTGCCACGTAGTCTTGTACAGGTCTTTTGTTAAAATCGTGGCAATTTCAAATTAAAAATTAAAAAAAATAGTTTGTTTGCTTACACCATTACATCAAAGTTGGAAACAGTGCACTCGTCAATAAAGAAACTGAAATTTACAGACCTCTACCTTATCAATGTAAAGACCATTTCTAACGGCAACTAATTGAATTCGGACAAGCACCCAAATTAACTTATGTTCATTCTTTATTGACATAAAGCAAACCACTTGCAGTTTTAAGGTTAAATAAAATGATATCATACATTGAAACTGAACGTGTGATATTGATCGTCTAGTCAGCCAGTCAATCGGATGATTTTAGTCTATCCAGTTGTTGATTCAGAAGCGACATGCTTAAACAGTCTGTCTACATCTACACTGCACAGGCTTAATCGCCTTTAAAGACTGATGAAGGTAAGTATTTTTTCATTTATCTCATTGAAATTTCTGAATGAAATTGCTTTGTTGGGATTTCGAACTTTTTTATTCCGAGATAGGATTTAGCTTATATAAAACTGGAAATTTGATAATATGGATATACAGTTTTATTCATTGATATGACGTCACTTTCACCTCATATCCTTTGTTGCAAAATAAAATACTGACCTATAGTATAACTACTAGGCATTAAATAAAGACAGAGTAGGTGTGACAATTGCACGCATACTTTTTATAAAACTAATAAACCTACATCACATCAAATATATCTTGATTAACATTGACAATTCTAAGCATACAGAGCATTTTTACAGCAAAAAAATGTTAAATTTGATGAAACCCGGTCAGTAATAAGATATTACCATATACTACCTTGTGCCTGTCCTACTAATATATCATTTAAATCTTCATGTCTTATGTAAATTAAATCGGTTTTCAAAGTGCTGTAATCTTATTAACTCGGTGACGAACTACAACATACTTTACATCTAAATAAGATAAACCAACTGTGTCTGTACTGGAAAGACTCAGTAATTGATTTCCAATGTTTAATTACTGAAACACCAAACCAACATGTGTTCAAACATTCTACTTTAACAACAAAGGGTCACCCAGAACATCTGCATATTGTTAGTCATTAAATATCGATTCCATCCTTGTGTTTCGATGAAAATAAACAATTTCACTACACGAAATGCTTTAAAGGGCAGTAGCACGTTTTTTGATAATTTTATATTTTAAAATTTTCACTGATAATTGAACGTTAATGCTAAATGTATTATTTTACTAGTGTCAAAAATCTCATTACACAAACCAATCTTCCATAGTCAGAGAACAAAGTATGAAGATTCACCTAAAATCCAGTGGCGGCCATGTTGTGTGAACACCTTTAATTCATTTTGTGTAAGAAAAAGGGTTCGCATGGCTAAACTTTACATTATATAACTGAATTATTACTGCTCCATTTAGTTTAAATACATTGTCTTTCAATTGAAACTATAAATTAATATCACCTTATATTCCCCTTAGAAATGTGCTACTGCCCCTTTAAATATTTTTTAATTGTTACGGTTTTTAAAAATTTATATGAAAACATAACTTCATTTGTCGTAATTGTATTAGAAAATCACTATTTGTAAACTGAGGTTTTAACTGTGGATTTATACGAGTTACTAGTGATTTAGAAATATTCGGTATCATTTCAGAGAATGGACAAGATTTTGCTTTTGGGTATTTTGTGGATGGTAGTTGCTGGTAAGTGCCTTATGATTTCTATTTTCGATACACATACAACGTATAACATTTGCATAGGTATTTATATTGTTGTTCTTGTTATGAAAAATTTGGTTTATTTGATGTTGGAATATATCATGAGAATTGCGGTATACGTTTATCGGTTACAAAGATAAATGTATATTTGAATTCATGATATGTAACCAATGTTTATGTATGCTTAGAGTGAATTTTAATTTTTACATTACATACCAATGTGAGCTGCTATTATTTTTCAGCATTTTTCATGGCACATTGTAATGTTCATAAGAACCTGGTGCCTTTGATTATGCAAATAGTATTCATTCATTGAAAAAACGGACAGAGAAGATTTCAGATTTGGTTTATAAATGACATTATTGTGATATCAGTTAACTCCTTGCGTAAGATAAAAATACAGAACTGGTAAAAAGAACGATATTAGATGCTTTGCAGAGCTTCAGATTAAGAGCACGGTGTAAAATGCTTTCTAGAAGTTAAGAGTTTAGGTTGTGAAAATGCGAATGCTTAGAAACACCATCAGAACAGATTTCCAACAAATATATACATCAAACATCCAGAGCCACCTAGCCGGAAAATAAAATTCCAAAATTTAAACGTGAAAAAAAATCTATACTGATTTTACATTATATATTAATGTGACTTTGCTATTACTTTTCAGCATTTCTTATAGTACATTGTAACGTTAATCAGAGACTTGTGCCGTTGATCATGCAAATAATATTTAATTGATTGAAAAAAAGATTTCAGATTTGGTTTATTAATGACATTATTGTGATATCAGTTAACACCTCAAGATGAAATACAGAACTGATAAAAAGAACGATATAGATGCTTTGCAGAGCTTCAGAATAAGAGCCGATGTTAAATGCTTTCTAGAAGTTAAGAGTTTTGGTTGTGAAAATGCGAATGCTTAAAAACAGCACCAGAACAGATTTCCAACAAATGAATACATCAAGCATCCAGAGCCACCTAACCTGAAAATGAAATTCCAAAATTTAAACGTTTAAACAACAACTATTGATTTTACATTAGTTAATTGAAAGTTAATTTTTGATATGTGTTATCATACATGCTGACCTAATATTTGTATGACCTCAGTGTGTCATAGTATGCTCGTACAGCGTCAACTAGCCTTTATTTATTTGTGCCCATTTACTTTAACATGATTCAAGGATGCTAGTACGAAATAATAGTTATTTATAAAAATCGGCAGAAATTCTGTAAATTTTAATTCATTGACAATTCGAGACAAATAAATGCGAATAAGAACATTTATTCATGCTAAACGTTTTCATCAAAAGTCTTTCGAACCTTTATCCGGCACGCAGTAATGTCGTGTTATTGAGTTATTGGCATTGATCTTTGTTAATTTCACAAACGTCATTTCATATTTCGTATTGCCTGATATATGTGAACATTAACATGACATCATAGATAAAGTTGAAACTTCAAAAATGAATGGATGGGTTAATTGAAATTATATTTTCAAGTTAGTTTCAAGTCTTATGGTAGAGGAGTAAGTCTTTACTCTAGAACGACATGCTTTTCACAATAACTTATTAATAATATAATATATATTATTATATGATGGACGAGTGATCTGTCTTCTGATTGGTCGAGGAAGGTGGTCACCGACAATGATCAAACCTTCTGTTGACCGCGGGAAACGTCACGCGAGGTTAACATAACAATCCAAAGACCTGGAGCTAAAATAGATCGCCACTACGAGGAGCACCGTAGAGAGTTGCTTCCAAAAAAAAAAAATAAAGGATTGTTTTCAAAATTACTGAAACTTTCATAAATCATATAATAAAACAGTTGTTGACTTCAGTTATCGGAATATATGGATGACAACTTCTTTATTAATGGTGTGCCACGTTTCGACACAGGTAGTACTCTGCTTGAGAACGACATAATTACCTGGAACGAGGAATTGGACATTTAGAGTTCGAGACCACTTCAAGAAAATAGGGCTTGGCCACGTCGTAGATATCAGAAATGGACACTGTACTAAGCACGTTTTAACCATTCTAAATGAAAAGATGTGGAAGACGTTTTTAGAAGACTGGAAAACCGAATTGACAAACGAAGTTGGGAGGAGAGGAAGCGGCAATAAATTACGGGTATACAGATCTTTCAAAGAACATTTTGGATGTGAGGAGTATATAAGGAAGGATCTGGTACGCTCCCATAGACGAGCACTCGCCCTGTTTCGTTGTGGGACTGCTCCTATACAGGTTGAACTCGGCCGCTACAACAACACTCCCCTGGAAGACCGAAGATGTTTTCACTGCCAAGATAAGGTTGAAGATGAACTCCACGTCTTGCTACATTGTCCGCTGTATACAGCAATAAGAAAACCCCTTTTTACTGCGTGTCAATCACAATGGAATCCTTTTAATACTGCAACCGACCTTGAACGACTCTCTTTTATTTTAGCTTGCCCAAGTGTTTTTAGAATAAGTGCCAGAAGCTGCAAACTAATTTTAGAACAACGCCGCAAAGTTTTAGTGAAATAATGAAGTTCTACCTTTTTAATCAATTTATACCGTATTTATATGTTAATGTAAATTTACCCTTTTAATGCATAATATTTATGTTTTATAGCACATGTTCTCTTTTTAACTTTGTATAATAGTCTCTCATAACCTTTTTTAAGGGTGGCTCGTATATTTTTATGTTTTATGCCTTTTTGTATATATGTAAGAGGTGAGACTGAATAAACTATCTGTCTGTCTGTCCATATATTCCTCTGCATTATCCTCATTCCAACTTCTAAAATACCTCTCAAAGGTGCATTTTATTCATTCAAAGAGTAAAGAAGAAGTTGTCATCCATATATTCCTTTGCATTATAAAAAAATGCACTTCTTATTGAAACGGTCCAAGCGTTTTTTTTTCATCTTGTTATACAGTTGACGCAGTGTTTGACTGTGGCAGACCTAGTGGTCAGGATCTGTGTCTTGTTGGTTCTACATGTGACCTGGCCACTGGTCAGTGTGTTTGTCCGGACGTGCGGTCAGGCTACAACTGTGGTCTTGTCTTATGTAAGTATAAGTTCAACAAATAATTTATTATGGAACAGTCGATGTAATTTTTTTAGATTGAGCAATATAACAAAAAAATAATTTCAAAATGTGTCAACATTTTCGAATAACACTTGTCACAGAAGAAACGTTTACCAGCATAATTCTTTAAAATGATATGATCATATATATTAATATTCATCAGAATATCTTTGCCATAAGCGATTCTCTATTCACAATGAGTTTTATTCAATGAACAAACGTTAAATCTTATACAATGATTTTAATTCAACAAGCATATCAAAACGCCTCTCCTTCCCAGTGATAACTTCATTCTTAAACTTTAATAAAAGTAAAAATCATAAATATGGTGACTTACAAAGGAAACTCCTATTACACCACGAATTAAGTTTAATAATAATTCCAAGACGACACTTCATGCAAAGAAACTTTAATCATATTTAGATGCAACAATATGTCTTCTAACGCAAATATTAAAATATTATATACTTACCAAGACAGTATACCTTAATCAGAATAAGACTTTGTTCACATGATTTTATCATCTCATGCAAAGATTGGAATGTTATAAGCGACCAAAGACAAAATACTTTCATCATAATAAGATCTTTTAAAAATGATTTCTTCTCAGGCAATGATTCAAATTTTATAAGCATACCAAAACGCTATTGTTTATGTTGAATAAGCACTTGTAGGTTTTTTCTTCTCCCACAAAGATTTTTATTTAAAAAAGTATACTTAGACTCTATGCTTACATTATTTAACCTTCATTTCTTATCATACAATGATTTAAATTTTAAAAACATACCAAGAATCTAAACTTAATTTAGAAGATCCATTAACCTTTATTTCTTATCATACAATGATTTTAATTTTAAAAACATACCAAGAATCTAAACTTAATTTAGAAGATCCCTTAACCTTCATTTCTTATCATACAAAGATTTTAATTTTAAAAACATACCAAGAATCTAAACTTAATTTAGAAGATCCCTTAACCTTCATTTCTTATCATACAAAGATTTTAATTTTAAAAACATACCAAGAATCTAAACTTAATTTAGAAGATCCCTTAACCTTTATTTCTTATCATACAAAGATTTTAATTTTAAAAACATACCAAGAATCTAAACTTAATTTAGAAGATCCCTTAACCTTCATTTCTTATCATACAAAGATTTTAATTTTAAAAACATACCAAGAATCTAAACTTAATTTAGAAGATCCCTTAACCTTCATTTCTTATCATACAAAGATTTTAATTTTAAAAACATACCAAGAATCTAAACTTAATTTAGAAGATCCCTTAACCTTCATTTCTTATCATACAAAGATTTTAATTTTAAAAACATACCAAGAATCTAAACTTAATTTAGAAGATCCCTTAACCTTCATTTCTTATCATACAAAGATTTTAATTTTAAAAACATACCAAGAATCTAAACTTAATTTAGAAGATCCCTTAACCTTCATTTCTTATCATACAAAGATTTTAATTCCAAAAGCGTTCCAAGACGCCAATCCGTGCGACTCTTCTCCCGCCTGTAACAATGAGGGCACGTGTTTGGGGGACGGCACTGAAGCCAGCTGCCACTGCACTGAGGATTTTGTCGGAGACACCTGCGAGACACCCCGCTGTGAGCTACAGTTATTGATTATCGATTTACAGTATATGATCACAAAACATCGATTTACAGAAATACGATTTTATTTTAATCACACAAATAATGATTTTATAGAATACAGAAAGGTCGGTTCAAAATAAGTTTTCTACTATTAAACTATCTAGGCTGAAATGCCATAGTGACATTGAAATATGATGCATGTTTGTCTTTTTATATGCTAAAGTCAGACATCATAATCTATCTTCTTTTGAATTGCATTCAAGAAAGTATACCTATGTTTATGTGCAATAAAAGAACCTACAACATTGCAAGTCTTGTGGTCGAATACCTATCTTAACCCTTTATACTTTATCTGAAGCTGTACATACTTAACTGTACATTCGATAAACGTTAAATGGTCTCATGTTATTCTCATTGTTTTTTAGTTGACTTTCATTCGTGTTATGCAAAACTGGTTAAAATAAGGGATGTAAAGGACACAAATGATTGTATATTTGATAACTAATTATAACATAACGACACCATACTTCATTGATGAAAGAAAAAAATCTAAATGTGCTAGGCAATGTTTAGACCCAATCTTATTAAAATATGATCTATCTTCTACACTACGCGTGTAATTATGATGTCATTTTAATGAGATTGTGTTTAGACAATTACTAGTCATTAACATATCAACCTTTTCCCTCCCATCCATAGATACACGCTCGTGTGGAGACGGAGAGATGACTATTTCAGTCACCCCCTTCGGAGACTTTAGTGAGGGGGTGATGTATGTGGAGGGGGACCCTAACTGCACCCTGGAACCCGAGACGCCGGAAACCCCGGGGGGTCGCTACAGCCGGACCCTCCCTCATGCCGGGGGCACCTGTATAGACGCCCTGGCCTTGGGGGTGGGTACCAGTCTGAGTAAAATCTACCTAGTTCCGAGGAATAAAAGTTTAAGAATATCAACTCTGTGGGAATCGAACATGTGACTTCGATAGGTAGCCTCTCCACAGAGACCTAGTGTAGAGGATTCAGTTATGCAGTTAATATTTTTGATATTTTATTCCTCGGAACTAGGCCGCTTTTAATCAGACTGGGGTGGGTACATTGATATATTTTCTTTGAGAAGCATTTTTACTAACACACCTTTAAAGGGTCAGTAGCACGTTTTAGGAGGAATATAAGGTGATGTCAGGAAAATGAAAATAAATGGTTCCAGTTGAAAGACAATGTATTTAACAAAATGAAGCAGTAATAAATCAAATATATTATGTAAAGGTCAGCAATGCGAATCCTTGTTCTTACACAAAAGGATTTTTAAGGTGTTCATACAAAAATGGCCGCCAATGGTCCTAATTTGTTCTCTGACTATGGATGATTGGTTTGTGTAATATTTAATATATGTGTTATATAATATATTTTCATATTTTTCATTTTTTGGCTTCAAAATCCTTTTAAAAAAATCAGATCCCTGGAAACGCGTGTAAATCTCCAAAATAAGTAGTAAGGCTTATCTTGTTCCCCGCAAAAATGGAAATTCGTATGAATTAAGTCTTTGTTTGTTTCTGGTTTGAATTGACGTCAACAAAACCATCTATTCAAATTGGTATTTCGGCTATCGAAATAAGTGAGTTTGTGGTGGAGGTTTTTATAGCGAAGCTCCAAATAACCATTATTCAAACGACAGTGTAACTGTTGCAGGATGAACGCTATTCTCGTCGTCTGGTGATCCTGTACAACAATTTGAGGATCACCGGACGTGATGAGGTGATCACCGTCAACTGTGGGGGTGACCTCATCACTACTACAGCCAACATCACCGTCGGGGATCTCAACCAGTAGGTGCATTAGTATCTAACGCTTTAGAGTAGAGTGTCACGTGAGAAATATAATGGCATAATAGGATAGGTATCATGAAGAGAGGGATTTGATCGAAACAAAAATAGATGGATAGATCGAAACAAGGGTGATAGATTTGACAGACGGAGGAAGATGATAACAAAGATCACAGATAGAGATTGACAGATAAACTAGACAGACAATGAGAGAGATTTAGATGGATACAGACGCAGGATTCAGGTAGAAATTTGTGCGAAGGTGACATGGCAGAATTAAAGTAAAGGGGATGTAGAATGATGGAAAACAAAAAGAGACTGGTAATCGTCTAAGTGGCAGGGATAAATGAAACCATGATCAAAATCATGAACAGAAGAAGTTAATTTTGTTTCTCCTTCTTCTTCTTCTTCTTCTTCTTCTTCTTCTTCTTCTTCTTCTTCTTCTTCTGTTGTTTCTTCTTCTCCCTGCTTCCATTTCAATACTCTTATTTCGTACCATCAGGGGCATTTATGAGGAAACGCTTGGCATAGTTCCACACAACGCCGACATTAACTTTCATCTGACAGTTGACGGTAACAACATTACCAGTGGACTCAGCCTGGGTGATGACGTCACATTGAGCTTCTCCCTCACTGACCAAGGCAAACAGAGTGAGTCAGAATCGTCTAGGAATTATTGTGGTTTCGATTCATAGATCAATAGTTTAATGATAAGTTACCATCATCCAAAACTAGCTTCAACAATAGATGTTTCTTGTATGAGATCACAAGATTTCTTAAATCAGTCTGAAAGATATCACGTCGTCAGTAAGTAACATCAGTATGCATAGACAGCACTACTTATACAGATTGCAATACTATCATGTCATAAAACGATTACATTCAATGTTGCTAGGACCTGACCTTGATCTCTGCTCAAGAAGATTTTTGACAACTATGTCTTCAGATAATTCCTTTCCTTTTTATAAATAAGAGATTAAAACATGATTTCCTTTCCATAATATATAAGACGTTATATGGAATATTAATGTTCATTTTGGTGCTCCTACGCATGAAGCATTCAGCTGTTAGTGTTAGCGCTTGATAAGTAGTTGTTAGCCCTTGATAAGTAGTTGTTAGCCCTTGATAAGAAGTTGTTAGCCCTTGATAAGTAGTTGTTAGCCCTTGATACTAAGTAGTTGTTAGCCCTTGATAAGTAGTTGTTAGCCCTTGAATAGTAGTTATTTTTAGATCAAGCTCCCTTGAACTCTCTCGAAAACGTTATGTTCTAATTGAATGAACATAAAAGGGCTGGATGTAACATAAGATAATATCCTTCCTGAATGGTAAACCGCAATCATTCTCTTATCGCAATGCATCTTCAATAAATTGTTGTATTGAACTTACACAGTATTGTTTGAGTTGGTCATATACGTGCAAATCGAACAGCAACTACTTGTGACATATTGCCTATATTTTAAATTTGTGCAGGATTGTACTACAACATTGATTTAGACCGTTATAAGTTATTAGTATTGTTTCTTGTTGTTTACTGTCCTTTACTGAAAATTATTGCTTTTTGGTGTATAGAAGACAATTTACCTAACAATGATTTAAACCAGCAAACGTTTTCGTTATAAAAGAAGACATGTACGTCACATGAATTTAGTTTTGTTATAGAGTGGCATTGATAGCCTATATATACATACGGCTCCGGCTTGTCTGCCGAACCAAATATATATGTATACGGAATGAATTTTAGTAAAGCAACTTTGTGTGACACTCTTCAGAGTTTACGGCCTACCGGGTAGAAAGCTGCGTTGCCACCAACAACCTACCCGTTAACGACTCTGAGTACATGTCTGCATCCTTCATCACTGACAGGTGCGTATCCTTGTTACAGTATCAAATATATGGTAGATAATACATGAAAGTTTCTATGATTGGCATATAGAAGTTGGAAGACCAGCAACCATTCTGAGTACATGTCTGCATCTTTCATCACTGACAGGTGGGTATCCTTGTTACAGTATCAAATATATGGTAGATAATACATGAAAGTTTCTATGATTGGCATAAAGACGTTGGAAGACCAGTAACTATTCTGAGAACATGTCTGCATCCTTCATCACAGAGGTTAAAGTCTTATAACTGACAAATCATTATAAGGGGTATGTTGCTTAGTGCTTTTCAATTATCATTATTTTGAATTCAGTACATTGGAAAGTCCCCATATTACCAAAACTTAGTTTGTTGAAACTTTTGGTAAAGGGTAGAATTTACCTTTAAAACAGCTATCCAAGTTACATGCTGCATTTCCATATACATGTATACAGTTTCACATCCTGTCTCAGGGTACGAACGTTACGCTAACTCCACTAATATGATTATCCTGTCTCAGGGTACGAACGTTACGCTAACTCCACTCATCTGATTAGTGGAGTTAGCGTAACGTTCGTACCCTGAGACAGGATGACAGTTTAAATTCTTACACCATTTCTTCTTGGCGATTCTCATCACAGCTGCCACTCCGCGGACCTGGCCTCAGTGACGGTACAGCCGATGCAGACAGTCGCTGCAACAGAGAGTGTTACTTTCGTCTTCGAAGCCTTCAGATTCAGGAACGGACCGACAGACAAGCTGGCCGTCCAGTGTGTGGTCAAGATGTGTCTAGACGGACAGAACTGTCAACCGGTAAGAAATGATAAGTTCTGTGTCTCATCTATTGATCTTTAATCAACAATCCAAACATTGCATGCACGAAACTAAGGATCTTTTTTAACAGTTTGGATAGCCTCGAGAGCTTTTAATACATGGTGAAAATACAATAAGTTTTATGTTAGACAAAATGGAAAATGTTATATGTACAAGGCGTGCCAATCTAAAATAGAGGTACGAGTTAGAATTTACTAATAATTTAATGTATGACAACATAGAAGGTCCTCGAATCATCGATAGACAAAATATCTAGAGTAGATACAGAATTAGCAAGCACATCATACCCAAATTGGACCAAAACGTGAAACAGAGCATTCCTTAGCAGTGAAGAGGTTACTTGAAATACATCATTCATAAATCCATTGATAACTATTTTTAAGATCTTTTGTAAAAACAATTTGCTTATTCATTTTGATGAAGTAAACTATATCGTGCAAGTAGCCTTTCAAAAAATATTTGACATCAAATATCACGTACATATGAAATCTCGTGAAAAAGAATTCTCGCCGATTGGATGTGTGCACATTAAAGAAACATCCATTGAGAGTAAAACAAAACATGTTGACATGGAATACATTGTGAAATTTTATGATCGGTTATTTTTCTCATTTGATTTCAGCGTGCGATTTATAAAGTAGCTTAAGAGCGGTGTTCAATTTCGCCACAGCCTTTCACCAAACCATACTTCTTTTTCGAAAGTGAAAATATATCAAAATCCAATGTGTTGGATGTAGATCTATACAAAGATCCAAAGGATTAGAAAAGCACTCATAAAATACCATGCTGATTGTATGCCCCTCTGAACTTCCAGATCGAATGCCCCGGAGACCCCTCCGACTCCCCGGGGGGTCTGGGCAGGAGGAGGAGGAGGAGAAGAGAGGCTGGGGAGGAGTACAGTCTCACCAGGGTGCTCACCATCGAGTCTCCGCTGTCTGGCACTGCGCAGGGTCAGAACACATTAAAACATCATTCTGCCATTCCTAATGTAATAAAGTACAAGCTTTTGATGGATATCCAACATCTTTATTAACCCTTCCCACTTTGAAAATGTGAAAAAAAAAATGAAAATAATGTGATCAAATATTCCAGGATCCGCTAGGTTTCATAATATTTGCACTAGAATATGTAGGTAGGAGAACATATGTATACCGTTTTCGGGCTCTACTCGAGTTTTGTTGAGAGTATTGCATGATGGCTTGGACTGCAACGTCTCCATTTAGACGACGTGTGAACTGTTGGCATGGCATTTTACAAGTTGTTTTATGTTAAAGTACAAGCTTTGATGGATATCAGACTTCTTTATTCACAGAATAGCGACGTTTCGGCATTGATATACAGTGTTGTATTTTTTAAAGTAAATATATAAAATGGACTGGATGATATCATTCTATAGACCTAGAAGTACTGACTGGTAGTGTGAAAGAGTATGTTATGGCATTTAAAAACTCCCATCTATCCAAGAATAATTATATCAAATGTTTGATTTAATAGTCATACATGATTGATATATCCATATCTGACGACAATAGTTACTTTAAGTTTTTCCTTCATTTCAGATACGACAGTTATCAAGGAACAAGACTGCACTACAACGGGGGTAGATATTTGGGTTGTTATTGGCATGGCAACCATCATCCTTTTCCTCCTCGTTCTCGTTATAACGTTGATCCTTAGGGAATGCCACAACCGGAAGTTTATCGAATTGGACGCCGTCAGCCAATCATCAACCTGCAGGCTTGCATCGCGTCAGACTCAGAGTGTAATTTAAACCCTAGGTTAATCACGGTACCTCTTATATGTCTTCTTGTTTTATGTGGTAAAATTTGGAATAAAATATTTATTTCATTAAAAAATCGTTTGGAGAGTATCAGAGAAACGTTTTGTTGTGTTTTGGCCGAATGTGAAATCGTTACATTTCTTGTTTGAATAATAGTCACACATTATTGTTAGTAAGCTATAAGATGATAACAATTCCAAATCACAATTCAGTATTCCCCTGGAAAGGTTTGTACTTTGCCAATTAAGTTATGTCATAACAAGATTCAAGGGTAAGTTATGTCATAACAAGAAGGGTAATAAATTGAGTACAGAGTTTTCTTATGAAGAATCCCAAGAGTAGTACGTGTAGAGTATCGGAACATCCAATCCTGGGTAGGCGAGGTTTGTAGCGAATATGGGATCTTGGAAGCCTAAATATAAGTTAATTGATGCAAATGTTAAAATTGTTCAATTGTTTTTAAACTTTAATCTTGAATTTGGCGTCATATGGCAATGTGTTTGAATGGCACTTTACAAGTGGTATACCCAAGAAGAGCAAAATTTACTGGATAACATTTTATTGTGAAAATGACGACGTTTCGGAGTGTATTGGTTCACCTTTTTAAAGTGGAATATTGGGGATAACGGTCGACGCTTGTTTGTTTGTATTGAAATCATTAAATCTAAATAAATTCAGATCAACAGATTTTGTACTTTGTCATACGGCATTACCTAATAAAAAAACCTGTTGGTCTAAATTTATTTAGATTGGAATTCATTGAAACTTTCCTGAATATCGGAATATGTTTGCTCTGTAATGTATATATATATATGTGGTTGGTTATCCCCCACATTCTACCTATTAGTGAAAAAGTTTTTTTAAGATGTCACTGAAGGATTTTAATATTTCAAAAAATGAGTTAAAATGTTGCTATTCTATAGCTAAGTTGCTAACCTTGCCATATGACCATTCTGCAAAGCGATGAACAACTTACCCCAAAAAAAATTGTCTGACATACATTTAAATAATACATTTAATTAGTCTCCTTTGTTTTTGGAGTTGTGTTTTGTGTTTCCAAAGTTTTTTTAAACAACATTTTATTTCTTAATCCCTGTTACACATCAGAACAAGGAACCAGGGGGATTCCTTGTCCTCAGATTCAGTAAAGTTGACAGAACAGACGATTCAGGATTTTCAAAAAAAACAACACTTAACACAACTTTCACACACACATACACACAAACATCACTATAATGAATATATGATGACAAGGCACATAAAGGCGTTTCTTTATGTCTAAAGTTAAGGCTAATGGAAAGATGCATATCAAGTTGATGTACTACTTCTCATCAAATAGTGGAATATAATATAGCCATTTTACATAAAATTTATTATGGTTTGACTTACTGAAATACATATGATATGATTTGCTAAAATATGTTACTTATCTATCTGACAATCATCCAATTTACATTTGTAAATATCGAATTTGGCCAATAAAAGAAAGAGGTCAAATAGATCATCTGTAACAACATTTCCTTTAATTCCAAACAGTAGGAGTTCTGAACTCAGAGTCATATTGTGAAAATGTGAACAATGCTCATTGAGCCATGATAATAAAGATTCCCAAAAAGATTGAACTTCTTGATACTCCAAGAACAATTCAGATTAACAAAAATTACACGTATATTCTGGACATACTTTAACGTTACAAAGATAAACATTGGTTGGTATAAGTCTGTGAAGCAAACGGTGCTGAAACCATCTCAGTTTTGAGTCCCTGGTTGTTTAAAAAGGTTTTAGGTAAAATGACTTCCAAGGAAGATCAGTCGTAAAAGTATCTTTTCATTTCATTTGCGATTTGGGAGAAGGGCCTGATGAAATAAGTGCACAATAACATCTTTTGAGATGGAAAGTATTTTTATAGATAGATTTTTCTCTAGGTCTTGGTGGAGAAGTTACAGTAACACATATTATTTTTCAGATAATTTCAAACAGATTGTATAATTCCATAAAAACGATTGAATGGAACATGTTTGTTATAAGTTTCTTCAAATTCATCACAAGTCATGAAATGCTTATCACAGTTTATGAGATTAAAGATTTGACCAACACCAAGTTACTACAAAACAGTTTCCGATAAATGTATCGGAATGAAAGCGCTGGATTATCGAGGATGAGTTTCCACATGAATACCCGCAATTGAAGACAAAGTCAACATTAACAGAGATTTCATAGTATTTTTAAAGGTTAGCTTTGATGCGTGCCAACAAATACAATGTGCAGAAGTCTGTTAAAGATATCGCTGACTGTTCTCATGAATGTCTATTGCATTACAATAATTAGTTTTCAATGTAGATTTTATGTTGTCATTTCAAGGCAGTGTCCTATCTGGTTCCTGTTCGCGATCAGTTGATTTCGGTAATGCATTGGATTGAACAAGTTGCATTGCTTTAATTTCGATCTCACTTTTCGTCTTCGTTTTGTCTCCAGGTTTTAAGATCCCAATCATAATCTCGCTCTCGCATTTCATCAATAACATACATCCTCATAGTATATCTCAACTAATGTCCAAAAGAAACGATACCAAGTTTTCAACGTCCTCCGAAACAAAACTCTATTACCTGACAGAGTCGAATTTAAGTGTGCCTAACAGGCATATATCTTGTAAAGAAGTATGCACATTTTCATTCTTCAGGAAAAGATACTTTTGATTTTGTGTCTCTTCAAACGCACATGGGGTGCATAAATCGAAATTTCAAGTTGTTTTATGCACAGAACTTTTGTCTTTTCACTATAAAATTGATAAAGTATTGAATTTAGGTAAGAATACAATCTTGTTGATACAATGCACTTTATTTGACATAAATTCGTTGACGCGTCATTGCACTAGAACGTTTTAAAACAAGCGAAAGTGTCCAATTTCTCCCTGCTATCTCGCCTTGTTAAGGAGATCCCAGATCGAGGATTTTTTTAAATACATGTTTTTCGCAAATATGAAAAGATAATGTTTCAAAATTTTGCATAGAAGTTAGTTGACTACTGAAGAAATGATAAAACTATGTTTTAGTCTTATCAATCTGCAATGGATTGAGTTATTGTGCGATTTATATGGTATCGTTTCTTTTGGACACTAGTTTATATGTCATCGTTAAGAACCAATCTGTCTCACGAATGTTTAAAATAACATCTCTTAAGCCCTTGTGCCCATTCACTAAAAAGTAACAAATGGGCTTCTTTTTTTCCGTTAAAATTAATCCAAGTGGCATAACATGCGGTAAATTAAGCTAAAATTAAGAAATATAGTACATGGATCTTTTGGTGTGTGTCAAAGGAGAAAACGGATATACAGCGGAAAATCTACTATAGAGCCATCTTACTCCCGAGGGAAAAGGGACTTAAAAAGGAATTCTACTATATATATTTTCCGGGGGGAAATTTGGCAAGGGGAAAACCTACTACTATATTACGCCGGTATTTTGACAACTGTGTTATATCATGAAACTTGACCATGTGTGATTATCATACAAATAAGCTGCAAAGTAGCATATTGATGGCTGTATATTTTCACTGCATGAAGAAATTCGAAATGGAGTTGCTGAACGATTTTGCATAAAATTGTCAAATCAGTGGTCAGACCATCTGTCCACGACAAGGTGATAATGCCATCGAGTAAAACTCTCCGTTTAGGAATATTGTCATTTCGGCTACAATGATGTGAAGATGTCATCGGGCCTACTAGATTTTCGATTTTCATTTAATTGTTAATGAGATTGCGCAAACGCTTATTCATCATAGATTGCTTATTTCATATTATGTGTGGACTCCTGTGTTGATTGTAGTAAAGAAAGAATAATCAATTTTTTACGCGAACTATTTACCTTTACTGTTTCAAATTCCATAGTGATTTAATAAACAGTAAGTTAGTATAGTCTATCAGTATCGCTTATGTACTTTTCTTTGTTATGTTATTCCCGGTTTTGCCGTTGGTGCCTCATGTCGTCTGCTCCAGTGATTTGTAAACGGTTAAACAAGGTCACGTGACTCGTTGCACGTGAATTTCGAGACATTCAGTTTGAATGTCTGAATCCCGGTAAGGTGAGTGCGTTTTGATTTTAATGTTTATCGTCTTGAATATAGTACATATGCTTACAAAAATGAAAAGAATTCAAGAGTTCTTGAAAATGCTTAATGGCACCAATATTATAACATTGTGCAACAATGTTGCTTTTATCGTCTGACTCAAGTTGAGTCTCAACCAATGAAGTTATGTCTAAAACATAGTTGTCGCAAAGCGAGTCCAGTCTTCAGAGACAGTGTCATTGGCTATCAAACTAAAAAGTTATAGAAATTAATTGTGTTCTTAAATAGAATAAATCATATGAAATGTGTAGGTTTTCGCTGTGGATGTATTTGTGTCTGTTTAAATTAGATATCACGTGACCAAGACATGTCTGCCAAATGAAAACAGTTCATGAAACATGAAATCTGTAATCCATGATGTAGTATGGTTTCAGTCTATCATGCCGTATGTTCGTTAGAGCATTGGAAAAAAATATACATGTCTCCATAATATTCTTTCTCAGATTTTCTTGGTAATAATGGTTATTTTAGTGATATTTATTTAACTACATTTTATTTATAAAACCATCTTTAATAAGAAATGATTTCTGCAGTAAAATTCTTCAACTTTTATAGACTTTGTAATTAAAATGTTTTCACTGGGGCAGTATATGTAAAAAATATAAGCTTTTACCTTATTTCCTAAAACAAATAAGCAAACAATTGTAAGAACACAGTCTGCAAAATGAAAACATTGAATAAGAATTCCAAAATTTCAAAGTGAATCAAATAACAAAAAATAATCTGGAAAATCTGGAAATCAGTACTGAAACTTTAGTTATGCATTTCGGTACAAAATGCAAAACAGATAATTTCCCTTTGAGGTGTAGACATTTAAAGTTGGTGCGTATTATGAAAAACACTTTATTGTTCCTTTTGAGAAGTGTACAAATTCTTGTATAGATATAAGCATCAAGATCATCATTCCCAAAAGAAATACCACTTGGTCTAATCTTTTATAAAAAGCAATAAAGATACTTTCTCTCTATTCTTGTAATATTAAGTGTTTATACATGTGTAGTTATCCTGAATTAAAGTCTCATTATGAACTGCAAGATAATCAGTTTAGATAGCTTTTTCAAAATGAAATTTTCTGCTATATTCAAACTTTTTAATAAAACAGGTAAAAGTATCTTTGGATACTAGTATTCATTTTAAAAAGTGTTCACAAAAAGTATCCTGTAAAGAAATACAGTAAAACCAATGAAACATAACTAAGTGAATAACTTTCTTTTACTCCAACTAGATGCAGCTGCTGTGGAATGACATCTAGACAGTTGTCCGCCCTGGAACAAGCAATTAAGGTTTGAATCTAATAGATACCTACCATCTACAAGTTACTGATATGGTATTCATTGTTCAATCCTGCACATATCATGTCAGAGTCTGGCATAAAACATTTTGTTCAATTTTCCAATTTTCACAACATCAGAAAACCATTAATTAAGACAAAATTTAAATCTTGTGTATAGGTCACTATGGTTGAATAGGATAATAATTTGTAGATTTTCAAGGAACAAGAGAAACAGTGTCCAAAAAATATGTTATTTTTAGATATTATACAATTGGTATGACCATCTACCCCAAACCAAAGGTCATTCGGCCTTATCAAACTGCAATAACATTTCATCGCTCTTTGAATTTGATTTTGTATGCATGTGTAAGTTTGAGGCTTTTTAAAATAAACAATCCAACTTAAGCATAATTCAACCAATTCTAATTCACTTCCAAATTTAAAGATGCTGTATCATACTTGCAAGCGGTTCAGGATGAAACTAAGCTATTGAGAAATGAAATACATCGCTTTGTAGAAAAATCTTTCGTCGAAATTTTGATATCATAATTACATTGTTTAATCAACAATAACATACTTAATTCGAAGCTTCAAGCACAGTACCCCTCCTAGAAAGGGCATGTCATTTAGCGAACCCGCTTACAGTGACGTAATCATTATGCTTGTGGGATTTACACCGTGTCTCAACTACCGTAATTGCGTTCGATGGGTATCGACTTTGACAGCAACGAATAACTTATTCGGAGAAAAATCAAATAAAATGTAGTTGAGCGCGACAAAGACGGTTTTCAAGCGTACATTTATAAACCAGAAGTTGTGAAATGGCCACACTTGATTCGCCCTTATGTCGACTGCCGTTTCGGTATTTTTGGGTAAATTATCTCCTATTTGATGAATTTTGGTCTGATTTTTCTCAAGGTTGGTCGCTAAATTTTTCTAAAAATACAACGTATACATTAAAACTACTTTTAAAATATTGCAAGTATGATATAGCATCTTTAAGCCTTGCTGTATTTGGTTTAAAATTTGAATGATGAACTCTCATGAATATATCGGCAGTAATCTCCAGGAGCTTTCTGATTGGACAATCAATCAAGTCAGGTTCAGGATGACGACAAGCTGGCACATAAAGTTTGCTAGTGATTGACACTGGATTGAGCTATTCCTTGCCCAGGAATTTTGGTTTAAACAAACTTATCAATCAACTTTTCAATAAGGCAGATTTTATTTTGGTAAATTCTTTATTCTATGAATGTTAGGTTTGGACATAGATTCATATGGCGTCAAGTAAGTGACCATTTTATACTGTGAAAGTAACGTTTGGACATAGATCCTAATATCGTCAAGCAAGTGTTGGTCACAACATTCTGATCTATGTCAAAACTTCCTTTTAACAGAATAAAGAAGTTTATTATCCATAAAATTATTTTCCTTATTGATGATCACATCAACTTCTAGAATGTATGTAATGATAAGTCATGTCTACTTACAGATAAGAGAGGAACATATTCGAGCACTGAGTTACATAATGATGCAGTCGGACCCGCCGTGTGTGGAGAAGAAGTATATCAATGAAGTTTTAGGTATGGTTTGTGTTTTGAATGACTAAAAATTAATTAATACAAAGGCTGATTACATTTGAATTTTTTAATTTCAAAATTCCAAAAAGTTATCTATAATATGAGCTTTGATAACATGCAATTATTTGATATCAAACAATATGAAAGATACTTATATATTATTTTCGCAATCATTTTAGTAAAGATATCAATGATGACTTGATGATATTTACCAGTCATTACCAAATTATTGCCATCATTTAATTGAGGTTTTTGTGAATGTAAACTTTCTCATTTTTAAGTTCCTTGTCCATCAAAGAATTTATTTACCAATTACAGTTAACCTTCTCATGTGCATTTGTTATTTGTAATTGACCAAGTCAATTCTATCACCAGTTATGAAACAATTAAGCCTAAATGAAAGGTGGTCCAATAATGTATTTAGAAAATTTAATGATTAAATTGAAGACAAAACTCAAAAAGTAACCAGGTACTGACATAATCCTTATTTCATAAGCTGCTATCAGTCTTTATTTAAGGGAATGCAATGTGAAGATAAGATATTCCTAAACCAAAGGTTATATTTGCAGGTTTTGGAGTATTTTCCACCAAGGAGTTTACCAAAGGTGACTTTGTGTTGGAGTATCAGGGGGAGCTGATCACACACACAGAAGCCAAGGAGCGTGAGAAGCAGTACGATCTCAACAACATAGGTTCCTTCATTGTTTTCTTTCAAGACGACCAGGGCAAGCGCCTATGGTAAGCATGTTTTGCATCTGCTTTGATTCTTATATCCACTGATATTCAGGGTTCAAACCCTTCCTCATCCTCTTTTTCTTCATAATCCTTTTAAGTTAAAACTTATTGAAGTCAATTACGTAAGCATACATGTGCTCCTGTCTCCATGTCCATAATTTCTGGATTTGCATTTGACTTTGGTAATAATTATTGAGGCCAAATTGGATTGGTTATAAAAACAATAGGTTGATTTGTCTTCTTGGGAAAAGGACATTCAATTGGAATAAATTTTTGTTTTATTTTCTTATGTTTCATATTTTTAGATTATCTTTAGAATTTTAACATAGCATGATATTTGGAAGCCAAATTAGCTGTTGTTTAAAATTATCCATCCACTGAAAAGAATGTCTCCATATCTAAAATGTGCCAAATGTGCCAAATGTGACTGAACCTTTTATTTTGCAAATGTCTGTTCTTTAAATTTTCTTTACTGATACTCATGTTTAATGATTTTTCAGTATTGATGCAACAGAATCAAATGGAATTGGGCGTTTTGTGAACGATGGCTGGAATGACAAGAAGAACACCAACTTGAAGAAAGTTCTTGTGGAGGGAACATCTCACATTTGTCTGTTTGCAAGTCGAACAATTGAGAAAGGGGAAGAGATTCGCTTCGACTACGGTGTACCAAACTTACCATGGAGAAAACCTGTAGTAAGTTGTTTTTACTGTATAAAGTTGATATTGGATTTGATTGTATTGTATAAGAACATCTTTGGTGATTTGAATTTCTTTTCAAGTTATAATGGGGTTTGACTATTGTCTACAAACTTACCTTTGAAGGAACATTTTATATTACCGGGTAAGTTAAAACTGTTGAGGTATTGTTAGATTGCTATTCTGTTAAGAGAAATTTCCGTTAACTGATTGCTGTGTAGAAAGATTCTACATTTTGTGATGATAAAAACAATGCCACAATGAAGTTAGTGGAGTGCCAACCAAAAGGTAACTATTGAATAATAACAGGTTGCAACCATTGTATATGAGCAATATAAAACCACCATGTACAGTTATAGTATGTGTTGTAATATCCCAAAAACAATGATGCACCTCATCTAAAGAGCCTTATGATTAACATAATTTTTACATGGGTTGAAAATCAAGGGTTGAAGAGCTATTTTAATAGAATAGAAAATTGCTGTTGGAAATAGTTTTAAAATGTCTGAATTTCTATTTCATATCAGATTATAAAGTATGATAAAACTGTTTTAAATAAAACCATTGACAATTTCATGGATAGAAACAAATTTATCTACAATATTTTGCAAAACTTTTTTCCATTTCAGGTGAATGGAAACTCAGATTGTTGCGGTAATGAAACCTCACCAAGTCATGAAGATCCAAATAAGACCAAAACAAATACTATTGGATCGCACAAAGAAACAGCATCCTCATGCTATGACGTGAAAGTGTTGAATCAGGATGAAGAATCTGGACAAGATTTATTAACCACAGAAAAAAAGAAAAGTCATACAAACAACCCTAACGGATCAAACAGGCCTGGACATGAAAAGGATCCCAATTCTAATACTTCAAAGCAAACGATCCAAAATGAGACCATAATAAATGGAATTCTTGATAATGGTGTGGATAGTTTTATAACCCCAACACAAGCTTCAAAGAAGACCAAGGATCGGGGTTCAAGATCAGCTGATGTCAGTGGGACAGAGTCCGGAAACATGTCTGTGTCCCAACTCTCCAAGAATGCCTGTGGTTCCTGTCCTGGCTGCTTGAGGACTGACAACTGCCGAGTGTGTGTTATGTGTGCTGTAAGTATGAAACTCTTATAAATCTTATTATTCCTTGCAATTTTAGTCGGCCATTCAAACAAAATTGCATTTGCTTTGGATCCAGAGGTCCATGGTTTGAATCCTGCCATGGGCCGTCTTCCCACGCAAAGCCTATAATGCCAGATTCCGAACTTTCAGTTTTATGCCTTGCTGCATACCCTTGAGTTTTCCATGCCGATATCAGCGCCCCTACAGGTGATTATTAGCATCCTCCAGTTACTTTCTGATTGGACTATTGCTTTCTCTCATAGTAAACTAGAGAGGAAGCACAATAAACTCAAGGGTATGCAGCAAGGCATAAAACTGACAGTTCAGCAACTGGCTTTTTAGGCTTTGAGTAGGAAGATGGCCAGGACCATTTTACACATTTTTTACACTGTTTTACACACAGTAAGGTTTTATAGATCAAGCCGATGCTCACAAGTTTCACCCAAATACATAGCCACAATTGTTTTGCGGGCTTTCTCTCATCATTAATACTACTGGTAACATTATTCAAGTGAAAAACTTTTAAAAGCACTGTAAAACACCAAATCACAATAAAAAAACATTGTGACAACTGAAAGAGAAAATTCTGTTTGACAAGTATCATGTCTTATTTTGATTTTTAATTTCTGATACTTTGACATTTGTTACATTATGATATTGTCTTGAATTCAAATGTTTTGTTTATGAAGGATATGAAGAAGTTTGGTGGTCCAGGGAAGAAAAAACAGAAATGTGCAATGAGGGCTTGTTATAATATGGTATGGATTAGTTGTTTTGTTCGAAAAGGCATAAAAATCAATTAATCTATCTGATAGATAAATAAAACAAATCTTTAATCATAAAGAACGTAAGTCATGGAGTCTGTACACAAGATTTCAGATTTCTTGAAACAATGATCCTGGAGAAGTTAAAATAGTGATGACAGGCAGATGCAGCTTAATCACATATATTTCACATGCCTGTCACCGATGATGCAACAAGATAAGCCCATCAGGCCTTTTCCTTCCACATGAACTAAACATCAGCCAACGCTGAAGTAAATGGTGCTATTTGTACATTAGAAATTTTCTGTTGTTATAGGTATTACATGCAGCCATTAAAAATGCAGCCATGATAAAATTGCTGGTGCAAAAAAACTGTACAATCAACAATATTGATAAGTTTTCATATTCTCTAATTTTTTAATGTTTTGGCCATGTCTTTAAGAGTTCATCTCGACCACGAAGCACTCCAAGAGTGGTAATGGTAAAACCGAACACTCCTGGAACATCCAACAGTAAATTTACCAATAGAGGGACTACACCAAAGAAGTCGACAAGCTCTTCAAGAACAACTAATGGCCAGAGAACCCCTCGTACAGATCCACATTCAACTCCTGCCTCAAGAACCAAGACAGTGGAACTGTGCACAGAACTTCTGTCTCCTGTGTCACAGACAGCCAACACCAGGTACGCCAATGGTTAGGCTATGTAAAAGTGATGAAAGTGTTAGGGTATATTCTGTTTTGTAGAAATTTAGGGAAAACAAACATAATTTAAATTTTCATTAAAATATTACAGTGAAAACCTTGTTTAAGTATATATGATATGATCAAGTCCAACAAATAACATGGCTTATTCAAGATGGTTGCATTGAGATCAGTTATGTTTAAATTGTAAATCATTTCTGGATGCGAGGATAATTGATGGCTGTGAGGAACATCAGGTAGAAGTGGGAAAATATGGGAAGATTGGATTGATACCAAATCAATGGTATTTATAGAATACCAAGACAAGGATTGAATTGTGTACAACTATCATTATTTGCTAAGGAACAGTGTTTTGGAAAACAAATTCTCAAGTTGTATCTGTTTATATATAAATATAATATATATTGTAGTGGAAAAAAGAAGAGGGAAATTGGCACTACCCCTTGCAGAAAGAGATCTTCCAAAACTGTAAGTTCAACAATTTATTACTAATCAAAAGAGCTCAATATTTTATAAAAGTCATTTGCACTTCTTTATTCCATCTACATTATATTTGCAGAGGACCAAAAGCCTGACATCAGTAAAAAAATTATCAAAAACAAAAATGAAAGGGAAAGGTCTATTTGGTATGGAAACACAAAAGAGAAAAAGAAAATCGAATGCAAACAACAAAATATTCCGATCACCAGATGTATCACTAGATCCATCACCAAGCTCCATCTGTTCCCAAGGCCCTTCCACCCTGGTTTATAAATTCTGTAATGACGTTTCTAAAAGATCTGCTTCCACATCCATTGAAAAGGATGCAATGGTTAGTGATGATATCAATGAAGAAATAGGTAACCATTGTGAAGAAACACTTGACCTTGGTATTGGGTGGTTGGATGCAGAGGGCGAAATGGCCACCACTGAAATTGAAAGTGTTGATGAAAATGTGAAGGTGTGTACTCAGAATGATATGAGCTACCTCACCCAGTCAAGGTTCAGAAAGGGGATGAAGTCCTTCTTGAAGGCTCAGAAGGATCTGGCGGACATTACCAATTCAAATGACCGAGAAAGATTACAATCCAAAAAGAGGAAACTCATGGCCATTGTTGACGTGTTTGGTAAAGACGGACATGTGGTCAAACGGAAATCATTTGCTCACTCTGCTGGAGATGTTGATCAAAGCTCAATGGAAGATGAAATCCAAACAGAGGATCAAGAGAACAAGGGTATCTTCAATAGAGAAGCAACAAGAAATGGTAAAAGCTCTTCAGGAAAGAAAAAGAAAACGGTGAAAATAAACAGTGTTCCTCAAGTTGAAGACAACTGTGTGTTCCCTGTGCTGAATAACAATGTAAGTATGCCGTGTTATCATGATAAATTTTCAACTCTGAATTTGATGTAGTTCAAAATGTTATAGGGCATTTTAAAGGATATCGAGTATACATAAAATAGCATATTTTGAAAAAAAAACTTATTCTTAAGTTTGTGTGATTTTCACATTTAAAAAGTTATCACCCAGGAAATCTTGCTGTTCCTTATTATAGGTTGCCTTTTTTAGCCAGTACGTATTTAATGATATGATTTTGTTAATTTATATTATTTATGATGAAGACATTGTTGGTTGAAAAACCTTTTGCTTTTCAGGTTTGTCTAAATACTCAGTTGAACAGTTCACATAGCTTAACTGAAGAAGACCAGGATAACTTACTACAAAATGGTAAAAACATTTAATTGTTCATTTATTTACTCAAGTGAAAAGTATAAGGCAGCTTAATTCTTAAATAATCTTAATCTTAAAAACTCAATTTCATTACAAATAGGAAAGGTTAAAAGAAGGGATTGAAACAAATGTGATTAGCTGCATAAAAGATTTTGTTTCAAGCAATGTAAACAATGAATAAATCATAATTTAATAAATGTCAATAAAAAATTTTTTATTTCATCCTACTTTCTACACACATATGGTAACCTGTTAATTTGTCTTAAGCTTTTACAAGTTTCTCTGAAAAAGGGGACCCATTGTTTCATTGTTCTACTCTTTTCAATTAAATTGTAAATTGATAGCTTGATAAAACTTGTATTTATATAATTTTTGTGTCAACATTTAAAAAACAGCCCTTATGGTGATAACATATTAACATATTTAAATAACATATTAAAATAGATATTTGTGGAGATTGATGTTAGATTTTATTCCCCTCCGTCCCAGAAGACCTGATGGACCCCTTGAGCTGCAGGGAGAACCTTGCCTCAGTGCTCCAGTCTTTAGAGCAGGTGCTTGTCCAATATGTGGGTCAGGAACAGGGAATCAGCAGGAAGAAACTTGCCAAGAAAATAAATCACAAGAAATCAGAACTACACGATATCCTGAGGGATATTTCATCAAATTGTTCTGGTAAGATTGAATAATATGGCTGTTTGATTAAGACCAGAAAAATACTTTAGTCTGTTATCCAGACCTTTAAGCAAAAATAAATTAAAGGCGCCTTCTAAACAATAGAAAATATTTCTTTATCAAATATTGAATATTAAAATTTGGTTTAAAATCTTTTTGACGAAACACGTATGACCTGGAATTTTTACTCAATTTCATTAGAATCTGGAATATTCTTGTTTAAAGGTGGTTTCATTCAGTTTTGTATGTGGAAATCTCCAGTAATTTCCAAATAAATTCTAACATTTTCAGAAGCCGATGAGACGGGCTGTAGTGGAATGATGACCTCCCAACGGTCACAGACATCACAACGTAAGATCAAAGGTCAGGTGGCAGGTCAGATGCTGCGGAGCCTCTACGAGACCCTCAAACGCCAGACTGCTGAGTGCTTCCATCAGAGGCTTGATGATACCAGCTACGAAATTAAAGGTGCAAATACAAAAACTTTTTTTTATCCCTTGCAACAATGACGTTTTTCGTACGAAGTACTAAGCTTTCCAGAACTTGTATTCATAAGTTACTGCTTATACCTCGGGGGAACGATTTTGACATGTTCACTTTCAAGGTCAAAGGTCAAGGTCACGAGCTATAAAATCACTAAAAAATTCCTTGTAAACGCGATAACTTGAAAAGTTTTTGTGCTATGAAGCTCTAACTTGGTATGTATCATCCTTGGAAGAGTAAAAAATTTTGAAAAGGTTTTCGCTACAATCTGTCCAAAGTCAAGGTCACAGCAAGGTCACTACTTTAGCATGGTTTTGCGAAAATGCTTTATTTTAACAATGAACACTTTCAATCAATAGATGATTGTTATCCTCACTGAAAAGTGTTCATTGATTGTGTAACCTTGAAGGTCAAAGGTTAAGGTCATGAGATTTGTGTTATTGCAATGTGCAACTAATTTGGATATAACTTAATCCCATTAAGCTGTTGAGAACTCATGAACATGTATAAGTGTCTACACCTCTGGGGAATTACAATGACATGTTCACTTTCAAGGTCAAAGGTCAAGGTCAAGGTCACAGCAAGGTCAACATATATTGAGAAAATGGATTATTTTAACTTTTAACACTTTAATTCGTTACATTAATGTTATATCCAATGAAATGTATTCATTGATTGCGTGACCTTGAGTGTCAAAAGTCAAGGTCACAAGAAAATGCCCAATATGCTGAGGCTTGTAGAAGGCGGAACAGGGTAAGGCGAAACACCAAGTTTCGGGGCTGCTCTGCTTTTGCGGTGTCCCGCAAACGCTAATCTAGTTTGGTAACATTTCAGTGAACTTCAAGGATGACGAGACGGTTGGGATGTTGCCGCCCGACGATGATGATGTAGAGGATGTTGAGATGGAGGAGGCATCTTCCTGTACACAGCCGGACATGTGGAGGGACATCACTGTCACAGGTACTTGTAACAAAAGTATACCGTTTCCACTAACATGCTCAAAATGTTGTAGAGAAAATAAGTGCCTGGGTGTTTGTTATAGGAAATAGGGTAATGGTGTATGAACCTATTGTGGATTTTATTATGTACCCCGCAAGGCTGTGCAGGAGACATAATGTCTTCCGTTCTGTCCGTTGTTCGTTTACGGGCCATATCTAAACAAATTTTAAATATCTTTTTATGAATCTTGGTATGTGGTTACATCTAGTGGTGGATTGGTGCCTTTTGGTGTTTTGGTTTTCCTGAATTTTTAATTTTTGATGGTTTCCGCCACAACAATTTGAACTTAGTGCATTTTGGAAGAAGGTCCATTCCCAAGCTATAGCTCAAAAACTGTTAAATATTTTTTGCTTAACTTTGTATGTAGTAAGATCTAGAAGAGGAGGGGTGCCTATTTCTACTTTGGTTATTCTGATTTTTTTTCTTCCAGATTTCATGGAAACAATTTGAACTTACATATGGCGGTAGGGTCATTTTGGGATTAAAAGTTAGGACGGGGGACATCACAGTGCATCACATGCACATATTTCTAGTTCATTGTTATTCTGATGAGGTTAGATTATGATGTATACTTCACCTTTAATGTATGTTTAAGTAGAAGGTTTACCTGATGAGTTCTAAAACTTTAACAATTTCATCATAATATCTTATATATCAACACTTTTTTCCCTCGGAGCACAGTCTATTTTAATAAGACTGTTAATCTTCATGATAAACTATTCCCACAGTGAGATACAGCACAGATGAAGATATTGAGAAGAGGGAGGCCGAGAGAGTGAAACAAAGGCTTGAGAGAGTTCTTCTTTTCCTTGACGGGAAAATAGAGGATTTGAAACATGGAGATGGTGACGTTAATAAAATTGCCAAGAAGATTGTGAAAAAGGTTCGGAAAAACATCAGGGAGCTATCCTAGTTATTTTGTGGTTGTTTTTGGTGGACTTATTTATTTGAAGCATATTGTTATGCTTGTTTTGATACATTTGTGACAGGGCAATAAGTAATGATATCATCATGGCTTTGTGTGATGTATTTGATTGTTATTGTATGGAATTTATTTAAGTTACCACTGGTATGAATTATTATAGTTTTTGAGCAAGGAAAAGATGTGACTGGTGTAGACATGACATAGTGAAATGATCATACCAATTGTCATAAAGTAATTACACAATTGCAATGATTGGCGATTTTATTCTTCATATATAACCTGATTCACGTGAAAATATAAAATTTTCTGTAATTTTCATTGATTAAGAGTTTTGTCAATTGCATAATCTTGGTAAATCAAAGTATGTAATGTTACAAGAATCACATACTGAATGTCATTGAATAAGAAAGGATGAAGTTAAGACTCATTTTATGCTGTTCACTTTAACTTTGTTTAAAATGAAGTGTTAGGGACATTCTTATTGAGAGTTCACCTTTCTTGAGATGAATTTTGACTTGTGGATTCATGAAATTAATTTAACATTTATATGTATATATTTAGAAGACTTTTGTTTCATAATTTATTAATTAATTTATTCATATGTCATGTTTTAATTAACACGTTTCATTGAAAAAAAATCACTTTTCATGTTGATTTGAAATTATTCATTTTTGTAACTTGTTTCATAAAAGCTTTTAGTATAAAAGTTTTTGGTTTTGTTTTTAGACATGACTATCTTGTGATCCTTTAAAACAAGGAGTGGTTCAGTCAATTTCCACTTGCGCAAGTGTCGTCATTTTAAATTGATAGCTGTTGGCAACGGTTACAAAGCAATTTGAAATGACAACACAGGCTCACGTAGAAATTGACCAATGAGAGGCATTTCCATTTCTGATTCATTCACGACAGCGTGTTTGAATTACGAAAAATTGACAATATTTTCCCGTAGTCGGCCATGCATTTGTTCAAAGATAGTGGTGATGTTAATGCGAGGGTCAGTGGTCAAAAGTTGATGGAATTAGAAAAATTGGGCAAGATGTTCAACAAGTGAAATGATTGATCTACAATTCGAATGCATAGTTTTGCGATAAAATTCGGCATTAATTGCAGTGCACGATAAAATAGTCGATGTGTCCTTTTTTTGATCATGTTTGACCGACCGATCAAGAATAACACTAAAATCTTTATATCTTGGCTGATTTCGTTCAAATTTTAAATGTGGGTTTATCTCAACATATGAAAACGATATACGAGTGCAAAAGATCAGGTTTTGAAATTGTATGCTTTATTATATTGTCCACTCCCAGATTTGAACCCCTGTGGGTTTAGTGACCAAAAAAAAGCCATTGCCTCTGTAGCTCATCAGGCTATATTCAATTTTGAGGTGAGGTGAGGTGATGTGGGATTTAACCCCGCTTGCTAGTATTATTGCAGGAAGAAAGCCTGCAACACCATTGTTGCTATGCATTGCATTGAAACCTGCGAGCATCTGTTGGAACTAAGGAACCATGTGTGCTACTGCGCTGATATTTATTGTAGCATTGCACTGAAACCTTCCTGTTTGTAGAACAGTTCTCTACTGCAGATAAAGTTGCCGAGCCCCAGGTGGGAATTGAACCACAGACCTCTTGATCCGCCCCCTATTCAATTTTGCTTTAGGCTGTGGTCAATGTGGTTCCCTCCTTTGCATTTTAGAAAGTGACCAACCCTTATATGATTAAGGAGGCTACCAAATCTGTGATTGATAATTTCAGGGAAAAGGATTTAAAGGTTCACCAAGCCCTTTTTAGGGGCCATAGGGTCATTAAAGCTGCATATTATAATCCACAGTCAAGGAACTTGTACAGTTTCAGCTTTCTAGGCGTTATGTGTCTGGAGAAGAAGATGAAAATACTTTTAAAGGATGTGGCCCCTGTGGCCCTAATTAGGGGTCAAATCGATACCAAAGCTGTAAATTATAATCCTTACGAGTCAAGGAGTCAGATGTACACAAAGTTTTAGCTTTCTAGGCCTTATGCTTCTTGAGGAGATGAAGTAAATAGTTTTTTTAGGGCGTGGCTGTAACTGAAAGAAAGCTTAACTTGATTTGGACCAATCGAAGCGCTACTTCTGGCAGCCATTTGTATTGATAGGTTCTATGAGTGGTGATTGAAAGGTGTATCGTTTAAGTATATGTGGAGACAATGTTTTAATTGATTGCATGTCACATTAGCGTAGCAGTTGACAAAAAAAGAAGGGTAGGTACAAGCGTCCTGCCTTGTTCATACTATAAATTAAAGGGGTCGTTCAATGAATTTGTTTTGAAGCAAGAAAGATTTAGGATTTTTAATGACCCAGGGGCATGTGGCTTGAATGTCGAAGATCAATGTGCAAGGTATTGCTGTGTGCACCAATTTTGTCTATTACTTTATCCCAGTAACTTTTAAGAACTCCTATAAATATCTTACTGCTAAAACAAATCCTTGTAAACTTGGTAAGTGCTGTGAAGCTCATAATTGGTATACATTATCTTTTGAGAAGTACATAATTTTGAAAAGAATTCTGCTACAATCGCTCATAGGTCAAGGTCACAACTTAAGCATGGTCCTGTGTAATGCTCAGTCAACAGCTATCACTGTAGTTCAGTAAGAATGGGCACGGCTTTCTGCTTGTTGCTGAATAAACTGAGTTTGAAGGGTTGATTCCCTGCTCCACACTGAGCAAGAGACTATTCAAAATATGCCTCTGTTCACTTAGCAGGAAATGACAAATCTCAGCTTGGGTTTAACCAGGGTAATAATATTCCTATAAACAACTGATCAGAGGATCCGTTATTGTGCTCTCGAAATGGACATATTATTATTGCATAAATCCATTTAAACATGAATGAAATAGAAAATGTCAAATTAATTGAGGTTTTGTAGAAGGCAGAACAGTATGAAGAAATATGAATCCCTTTATAGATTAAAATGTTACATTCTCACTTTGGAGGTAATCACAGTGAGAGGAAAAAATCACAAACTTTGTTTTCATTGGTGTAACTATTTAATGGCTGGCGATAAGACAAATAAAAACAATGACTTATCAAACAACCACACTTCAAGATGATTTTGTCAAAATATTATTACATATTGTCAATCTTGGATGTTAAACAACTTTCAACTAAATGGTACAAATACGCATGTCGAGATAACGCCACAGTGAAAACCAGAGTACAAGCTTCCCACTTAACAATACTGAGAAGAGAACCTCTTTAGAGGAGAAAAATCATAATAAAACACTCAAAGTATTTCACTCCAAACATGATTTTCTTCAACAAAATAAAACTAACATTACTTCTTAATTCCTTGCAACAATTATCTCCTGTTTGGCTGAAAATTGTGATCAAACATATTGCACCTTATAATCCATGTTAACTAAATCTAAGTTCTACATATTCATTATTATCTTAAATTTCTTGATTACGAAAAATATTCTGGCGTTCGAACTTAAAATTATTAACGAATATTACTGTATTGCACTCTTAATTGTTCAGCCAAATTTACTTTCTCCAATTCTCTACTTATATTTAACAATCAAGTTTAATCAAACAAACATGAATAACAAATTCTAAACACTTTCTACTTCTGAGAATGAAAAAGCATCTTAATAAATGTTGCATGTTACCACAACTATTTTATCATCTGTATGTAGTTTAAAAAGTTAAAATTGCAACAGTGACTTCCCACCATATCTTTATATAAAATATATATATATAGCTATACTTATGAATATTCTATCCTATTCAGCGACATTCACAATAAGCACACATACTGTATGATTGAGAAATTCCTGAGAAAACATGAATTTAAAAATGAAAGAAAAAGCATTAAACAAAGTCCTCTAATATATATCTTAATATTTGGTGGAGAACATTTCACCTATTCAAATCCAAGAAAATAACCTGCAGTGATTAATTAAAGTGAACACGCAAGTGCCAAGTTTTACACCCCCAGTTGTAAGTCTGTTGCTCTCTTGGTTCCAAATTCTGAATCATAACTATATCAACAACAAAATTTATGTGCCAACAGCACAAATATTAACAAGAAGGATAATAAATTTTAAATTTTGTTTAAAGTTTGGCCAAAAACATTTGTCGGAATGTTTAACAACCGATCATTTCAAAATCAGTAAAAGACTGGGCACTTGCCTATATCACCACATACTTGGAGTTTACATATCGAGATTTTTAAACATAGAGCCATGCCCAAGTTGCTTAAATGCAGAAATTATTATTTAGCCCGTCGTTCTTCTTTGTTTCTAAATTTGATAGAAAGTATAATAACACGGGAAATATTAAAATGTCTAAAAGTAACAAGTACAGCAACTTCTTTCAAATGAAGGTTAAGACAATTCTTGGGTACTCCTTGCTTTTAGTTGGCTGGAAGCAAAAGAAATGTAACCTACATTATAGAAAACTTTTTTCCACTGAAAATATCTCTTATTTATATACTCAACCTTCCTTATGCCTTTAAGGAATCTTTGAAAGTTGAGATTTTATAACTTCAAAATGAATTATTAACAAAAAATATACACTGACCTACTGTGTGGTGTCAAATAAAAAGATAATTGTGAATATGGAGAAGCTTACAATGGACTTACAAATGGCACTTACTAATCACAACCAAGAGGTTATCCAATATACACTACTCCACTAAAGAGCTAACAGAAGTTACCATATTTAGTCCTATAGACACAAGGCTTCTATCTATGAATTGATGTCATGCCAAAACATCATTATCACAGATATAAATACCATTGCTTATCATAGATATTCACGAAGTCAAGGTCATTATTTCTTATACATCACATGGCAATATTTAGTAGATCTTTCCTTTTATAATATTTTTTTTAAATGTTGATAACATAGTAAAGGTCTAAAAAGTTGTCATAACAGTGTCTCCTTCAAACATTACTTCCCTTTTGTTTTTGCATTTCACTTGCAGATTGAGCGTGTCCTGACTTGGTTGACGATCATATTATTCTATTTACGTTAGGCTGCGCGGATGTTGTTCATTTCACCTTAAGATGCACCGAATACATGAATGTCATGTTGCAGCGCATCTTTGCAGTACAACGTCCCAGGAAGATCTAAGGAATAACATATTCAATCATTTTCTCTTTCAAATGGCAGCCATTACGATTTTGAGAATTGGTATATGCAAATAAAAATTTATAATAGAAATATCAACATTTTTGTGTAACTATGGGTAATCCATTTGAGATGTTTTAGAATATCAGGCCTAAGTTTTTCCCCCGATGGACAATATGGCAAGGTCTGAGTTGAAGCCTAAGACCAGCTATATCACATCAAAGCATGATCTGTCATCCATATTTGCTCACTGATAACCCAACCGTGGTAGTTATTTGATAACTGGACTATGGGTCAGTTATCCAGGATGACGACCTAGATACCACCATCGATAACCAGAGCATGTGGTGTTATGGAGTCCTGCCCATTCCAAACATAATTATTCATACCATACTCATAAATATCATGTTAACCTTACCCTTGCATTAGAAAAGTCTTGCGTCTATTAGAGAAAATATGGTAACTGCACAAACAGCTAGTAATTTTACACATAACATTGGTAACACTAACATAACATATTATGTACTTCAAAACAACCACTGGTTTGGTTGCTCTAAATCACTCTTGGATGAACTCACACATATAATCTTTGATAAATTCTTTCATACAAAACCGATTCACAATAGACAAACATTCAAGGTGAATGCTGATAAATACAAGTGCAGTCTAAAATGAAAAATTGTTTGTTATCTAATCATATATCTTTTTAAATTAATTACTTTAGGCGGAAAAGATGTTAGCTTTTGTTGTCAACATTTAATTCATTAGATAAATGAAAATATATTTAAATAAGAAAGGGAATTTTTAGCAGCTTTTCTCCTTGAGGATGATAATGGTTTAGAAAAGTTTTGCTTTGCTACAGTTTCCTCCTTCCCAAATTTTATTACTAAATGTTTAATTGTAAAAAGGCTTAAAGAGTAATGAATATCAATTATACAAAAAATTGCATATATCTATCACTATAGTTACTGAGAACCACATTTGTAGGGAGTTTTCATAAGTTTGGTTGAAAATATGGTGCATTTGTAAATAGATAAAAGGATGTATATGATAAAGAACATTATTGGGTATCAATGTAAATGGGAAAAGACCACAAAGTAATTTACAATTCTATCTACAAAAACAAACCGACTTATTTCAACCTATTTTCTAAAAGTCATTCACCAATTTTTAAGTAGACAACCAAAGGTTGGAAAAATTCAACAATGATAAGAACAAACACAATAAGTTCATGATTTAAAAACATAATATGCAACAATCAACGGAGGTTAACTTCAAAATCAACAAATGCACACCTATATAATATAGGTGATAAAGATTCTTATAGCTACAACACACTAAAAGTGAGGTACGAAACTGTTGAATAGAACAGTGAATTATATAAAATATCAGAAGTAACATACACAATTACTTAAATAAATAGCTTACTACTACTGCCGATTCTAAAAATTGTTTTCTTTCTTGAAGAAAATAGTTTAAAATTTGCTTCTTAGAAGAATTGTCAATTTTGAAATATAGACGAGAGCCTCTTTTGTACCATTCTCTGAGGCAGCTCAATCATACCTGAGTAAGCCTCTGTTCTATTACGGCTAATACATGGGATAGAAAGGTAGAATTGTGATGGAGGCAATCGAAGTTAGTTGTGCAATCAGCGACGCCGTTTCAAAAGTGGTCCTTCGTAAAACCTTGTATCATTCGGCAAAGCTTTTGTCGAAATTTAACATCCAGGGAAGATAATTCTTCCTTCTACAAGACATAGCTTTTTACCTTCTCATTAGTTTTTATTTGGTAAATTTATAGTAAAATAAAATTTATCATAAAACAAATAATAATTTTTTTTATTATAAAACAGTATCTTTTTAATGAAAAACCCTATATGATTTTCAAATATTTCCCTCTCACACTGTTAATGAGAAATAAACATAAAGGCATGATACTTTCCATGTCACTGAGCTTTAAGAATTCCCAAAGTCGTGGATATCCAAAGGTGTTTGCATTGGCTGCAAATAAGTGAGATATCTCAAGTTACAACTTTTTGCCGCTAGGGCAATCTGCTGGAACGCCAGGATCTTGGCATAATAGAATAGAGGCTCACTCGGGTATGACTGAGCTGCCTCTGTGGGGAGAGAATGCTTTTGTGCCAATAAATATATATTAATCAAAAAGTTTACTTTTAATTCATAATTTTGCTGTTTTTATAAATCTGAAATGGTCCAGCTGACATTTAGAGAAGATAATTTCACAAATGTCAAACAATCACCAAACTTAAAAGAAAAAACATTGCTTCTTGACCCATTGGATTGATTGCTAAATGTCCAAAGGTCACCAGCTATTCTCTGGATAAAAACAACTTGCAATTTCCCTTGATATAATCATATAAGGAAACATCATTACAGTAAAGTTTTACTATTTTTGAGTGAGGAAAACATATCAAGGTGAATAATTCACATGTTAACCCCTGTGAGTTTCAGAGCACATTGATAATTGAGAGAGGAGAACTGTCATCTCTGTACGTATTCATAAACACAACAATGTCAATAATTGTTCTCAGAACAGCAGGACAAACCTCTAATGAAACATCAACAAGTATGCAAGAGTCAAAAGTACCGTCCAACAATCTACTAGCACTTGAAATCCATAGACATAAAACATAAGATAAAGTGCTCCAGGTATTAGGGGTTAGGTTTCCATAGTGACTGTAACCATGGTTACATCAATGGCTGCATATAGACAGTGAATATCTGGTTACAAACATTTATACTACTATACATAACATATATCACAGCAATAGACAGTCAGCTGCTCAACAGCCAATCAAATATGCGTATTTCTATTTACACACCAACCAGTACATCATGTGACCTGTCACATGACCAGTCACATGACTGATCACATGATCTCCGACATCAAACCATATAAGGAAATATTAAGGTTGTCTGAATACATCATCTCAAACAGTCAATGTACATCTAAAAGGAGTCTCATTCTAGAACAACAAGGTTTGACAATGATGCAGAATTAATTTTAAAGTGAGAACAGTTCAGACAATATGGCTGCTGTATAAAGTGAATGATGAACTGAGTAATCAGCTAGGTTACCACAATAAAAGATCATATTTGACAGATATTCTGAGTAATATAAACAAGTAAATCAAGTATTTACGAGAATAAACCATCATTCAATCAAGTATTTCTTACTCAAAATACCTTTGATTAAATAATTCTAATGTTGGAAATAGAGAATCAAAATTGTAACTTGTTGTATTCCCAACTTGAAACATTTCAAACAGACCAATTCCACTTCTGCCATTTTCGGTGTAACACAGCGTTCAAAATAATTCTAATCCCAACTAGCAGGCAGGGCTTGTGGTACATCAACTAGCCCTCCAAAACTTTGCTAAGCCCTGTGATGTTGGACAGTCATTATCTCTAAAACTCACAAGGTAACAATTTCCCCAAGCCCCACTTGAAAGTTACCAGCTTGTGGCAGACGGGCAGGTAGCTATTTTGAACACTGGTGAATAGAATTGAATTTATAGAAATAAAGATTGTTTGCCAAACATTAAAACTTCACCGCTTAGGCTGCTATTACCAAAAACAAACATTTTCAGAGTTATTAAGTTGGGTTTGATATGCTTAATAGAACAAAGGTTATGTATAAGAAGAAACAATTATCAACCTCTGCAGGCAGAAACTGATTGTTCATAACAACATCCTATGTTAGTAAGAAATAGAATTAACAGAAATATTAACAACTGCAGGGAAATGTTCAATTGGATGAAGCATAATTTAACACTATGGAAAAGTGATTTGTAATTTGTACCATGATAACCAAAACAACAGTCTTATTTTACTACCAATTTCTTAAATAGAATCTATTTGGCACAACAAAGATATTTTGTCAATCCGCCATCATGTGGTTCTTACTATCTGACTTTAATCAGATAGTTCATGAGATCAGGTATGTAATTGTTCAATGGGCCCTTTCAGTTGTGCCGATTCTCTAGGTTGTATGTTTGAAAATCAAGAATCTTAAAGGCCAACAAGACATAATTCCACTGATGATTCTTTGAGTTATATTAACAAAACAACACCATATTTTTGTATATCGACACCCTTTCTACCATTTTCATCTGAATTTTTAGCTTGAGCCTTGATCAGGGATGAAGGTGGTTTCATATTGTTGTGCCACAAATGGCAATTTAAACCTACTGCTTAGAACCCTCTAACACCAAAGTCATAACAGTTCTTGCAATTTGTTTGGTCAAGTAAGGTTTGTTCCAGTAGGACCTGGTCTTGAGGCGGTTCTGTACTCTTTTTGCAATGGGCTGCATAAAAGTGCTTAAAAACACATATCTACACAGCCCAGAAAGCTTGGTTGAGTTAGCCAACACATGAGATACTAGCACAAGACGACATATTAACACTTATTATGGGGCGATGACTGAGAAGGAGGTCACTTCTTGCTGGAAAGTGCGTCCTGCGATGAGATGATGTGGTCGGCGGAAACTGGAATGACTGTGATGCCTTGCGCCATGGTGATGGAATCAGTTGCCCCGGCAACCTGTGACGCCGATATTTCAGATGGAGTGATGGTGGGAATACTAGCTGATGCACCTGACTCCACTAGGTTTACTGCAGAAAAATCAGAGCGTTATAGAGAAGGTGAAATGTTTGTCAACTCTAAAAAAAATTGTCAATTCAAATATTCTATTTAAGATATTAATTCATTGTAGATGAGAACTCAGTATTTGAATAATTAGGAACAACTTAAGAAAATATCATAAGAAGTTCACTTGAGAGACTTGAGATAATATCATGATATCAAATCTTATCTGATGCTTTCAACATTCAAAATATTTTAGTTATAAAAGAATCAAATAAGGTAATAAGGTAATAAGTGCTTTGAAAAATCTTCAAAGGTCCAAGAGCTAATCAACAGTTAAATGTGGTGTGTGAAACCTACTCATCATAGAGAAAAAAAACAAATAATTATAATAGATAACATAACAATATCAACGATCAATATTTTCTAAATGTATAGGCTGTCAATCCATTTCATACAATAATATGTGACAGTGAAGGAGAAAAATAGAGCCATTGGCTTTGTAGCTCATCAGGCATCATATCAAGTTTGCTTTATACAGGCCAGATGAGCTAAAAATGAAACTGATGTTACCTAATGCAAGAAAACCTATTAAAAAATTACAAAACAAATGTATTATTATTCAACACTTTCTATATCGCCAATATCAGACAGTGAAAGAAGTCCACACTAAAATATCCAAGGAGAAATAAATTTGCCATAGACTGTCATCTAATAAAGAAAAATAGGTTTTTAAGATTGTGACCCCTGTGACCCTATTTGGGGTCTTGGGATCACAAAACCTACAGTTTAGAATCCCAATTGACCAAGGAGTCTACATGCAGTCTTTCAGCTCAATAGACCTTTAGGAGCTAAAGATGATGATGAAAATAAGTTTTTAAGGTTGTGACCCCTGTGACCTTATTTGGGGTCATGGGGTCACGAAATCTACAATTTAGAATCCCCATTGGCCAAGGAGTCTGCACATATAATTTCAGCTCTCTAGACTTTTTGGAACTTGAGAAGAAGATGAAAATAGGTTTTGTAGGTTGTGACCCCTGTGACCCTATTTGGGGTCACAGGGTCACCAAAGTTACAAATTAGAATCCCCATTGTCCAAGGAGTCTGCACATATCAATATTAACTCTCTAGACCTTTTGGAACTGGAGAAGAAGATGAGAATTGGTTTTTAAGGTTGTGACCCCTGTGACCCTATTTGGGGTCACAGGTTCACCAAAGTTACAAATAAGAATCCCCATTGTCCAAGGAGTCTGCACATATCACTTTCAACTCTCTAGTCCTTTTAGAACTGGAGAAGAAGATGAAAATAGGTTTTTAAGGTTGTGACCCCTGTGACCCTATTTGGGGTCACAGGGTCACCAAAGTTACAAATTAGAATCTCCATTGTCCAAGGAGTATGCACATATCATTTTTAACTCTCTAGTCTTTTTAGAACTGGAGAAGAAGATGAAAATAGGTTTTGTAGGTTGTGACCCCTGTGACCCTATTTGGGGTCACAGGGTCACCAAAGTTACAAATTAGAATCCCCATTGTCCAAGGAGTCTGCACATATCAATATTAACTCTCTAGACCTTTTGGAACTGGAGAAGAAGATGAGAATTGGTTTTTAAGGTTGTGACCCCTGTGACCCTATTTGGGGTCACAGGTTCACCAAAGTTACAAATAAGAATCCCCATTGTCCAAGGAGTCTGCACATATCACTTTCAACTCTCTAGTCCTTTTAGAACTGGAGAAGAAGATGAAAATAGGTTTTTAAGGTTGTGACCCCTGTGACCCTATTTGGGGTCACAGGGTCACCAAAGTTACAAATTAGAATCTCCATTGTCCAAGGAGTATGCACATATCATTTTTAACTCTCTAGTCTTTTTAGAACTGGAGAAGAAGATGAAAATAGGTTTTTAAGGTTGTGACCCCTGTGACCCTATTTGGGGTCACAGGGTCACCAAAGCTACAAATTAGAATCTCCATTGTCCAAGGAGTCTGCACATATATTTTTTAACTCTCTACTCCTTTTGGAACTGGAGAAGAAGATGAAAATAGGTATTTAAGGTTGTGACCCCTGTGACCCTATTTGGGATCACAGGGTCACCAAAGTTACAAATTAGAATCCCCATTGTCCAAGGAGTCTGCACATATCAATATTAACTCTCTAGACCTTTTGGAACTGGAGAAGAAGATGAGAATTGGTTTTTAAGGTTGTGACCCCTGTGACCCTATTTGGGGTCACAGGGTCACCAAAATTACAAATTAGAATCCCCATTGGCCAAGGAGTCTGCACATATCATTTTTAACTCTCTAATCTTTTTAGAACTGGAGAAGAAGATGAAAATAGGTTTTTAAGGTTGTGACCCCTGTGACCCTATTTGGGGTCACAGGGTCACCAAAGTTACAAATTAGAATCTCCATTGTCCAAGGAGTCTGCACATATATTTTTTAACTCTCTACTCCTTTTGGAACTGGAGAAGAAGATGAAAATAGGTATTTAAGGTTGTGACCCCTGTGACCCTATTTGGGATCACAGGGTCACCAAAGTTACAAATTAGAATCCCCATTGGCCAAGGAGTCTGCACATATCATTTTTAACTCTCTACTCCTTCTGGAACTGGAGAAGAAGATGAAAATAGGTTTTTAAAGTTGTGACCCCTGTGACCCTATTTGGGGTCACAGGGTCACCAAAGTTACAAATTAGAATCTCCATATGCTAAGGTACTTGTACACAAAATTTCAGCTCTCTTATGTGTATGGTTCATGAGGAGAAGTCGAAAGTGTGAAAAGTTTACGGACGGACGACGGACGGACGCCGGACGACGGGCCATGCCATAAGCCCATCTGTACTTTCAGTCCTGATGAGCTAAAAATTTCAGCTCTCTAATGTGTATGGTTCATGAGGAGAAGTCGAAAGTGTCAAAAGTTTACGGACGGACGGACGGAAGACGGACGACGGACGGACGGACGATGGACGGACGCCGGACGAAGGGCCATGCCATAAGCCCATCTGGACTTTCAGTCCTGATGAGCTAAAAAGTTGGATAAACAGTGGATATTTACAGTTAAATTAATGTCAGTCTGTGCTTTCTTCTACTGTTCTAGTAAATTAGTACTTGTCTTAATTGAAAATAAGATTAAAGGGAAAAACATATTTTCAGTAATTACAAAGTTAAACTTACTTAATACTAAAAGTATACAATGATTAACTTCATTTTAACAAGGGAAATGAAATGATTTTCATCTGACCAAAGGGAGGTAACTCTTACTTGTTGTTAAGGCGAGGTGTCCCTGTGACTTTTGCTGCAGTGTAATGGGACAGTCCTTGTGAGCCAGCAACAAGGTCTTCAGTTGAGCCACCTCCCCTCGCAGTAGGCTCACCTCACTCTGCCACAATATACAACATACTTAAAGAGACAGTCCTATCAGGGTATTTTTTGTTGAAACAAAATTCAAGGTGACGTTCCAGTTTATACACATACTGTTATAAGTAATTGGTTAAAACATGACCCAATTGATATGTTACTTAGAGTAAGAATTTGTTGATTTTTACTTGACAACTTAATAAAGACTGCATACTCAGTAAAAAAACACAACCAGAATGAGAAGTGAAGACATTGATTGGTGTTACGACTGTTAAAATTCTCACTACAAAAGTGACATTGTTGTGTTGTATATTTTCTATAAAAAGATAAATTGATCAAAGTACAGAGTTTGAATGCAGCATTTTAAAGATATTAGGGCTGGAAATTGATAGGACAGGTTCTTTAATTACTCAACTCAATGAATTAAACTTAAAGGCACAGAGGCTGAATCAACATGAACTCCATGTCTCCATTGTTGTGCGAGCACCATTAAACTTTTTGAATTGGGAATGGATTTGCTTAACATTACTGATGGTGGTGTTTGTCTCAGATTTTCATCTAACAACTTGTTCAGAAAACTAATACTGGCCAGTCAATAACACTGAATAAAAACATGAAATCTAGACTGATAAAAGCTATGTTTTAGTCTATATCTATGTTTTGCATGTTGAATAATACAACTATATATTTAGAACTCCATGTGTCCATCTTAGTGTAAGCACCTTTTAGTCATTAGTCAAAATTAGGGAAATGGAATTCCTTAACTTTACAGATGATATTGTTTGTTATATATCCTGTTACATATATCATGCTCACCTGTAAGCGTGAGTTGGTGTTGGAGAGTTCATCAGCTTTCTTCTCCAGGTTGTTGATCCAGTGTTTTCTCTTCTGTCTACACCGGGCGGCAGCAGCTCTAAACAAAACACATACTTTCAAAGGTTATGTTTGAATGTTACTTTAAATAACTATTTACAAAGAAGGAAAGTTTGAACGCTATGTGCTTGAATTATGGAGACACCTTTCGAATCAACTGTTGTAACTATGGTTTATGAAATGTTTGACATCCTATTTTAAATGGACTTGGTAGGGATAACAGCAACAGGATCCATTTATACAGTAACTGTACCAATCAGAAATTGTTAGTATTCTGCTAAATTCTGCTCTCCTGCGATTGATAAGTTGTGTTGATGTTGAGTTAACCCTCATACACAGTCTAGTCTTGCATCAGTAAAGATGAAAAAACCCACCCATCCTCTATTTCGCAACAAAGTGCACATTTTGAGTGACGTCACAAATCAATGGTCCATGACACCAATAACAATATTGTCATGATGTCATTGGTACTAGCCCTAGTGGAAAAAAAAATCAATATACTAGAGAAGTAATTAAGTAGCCCTTATCCATCATGTGTTTTGCAATAAAGTTGAATTTTCCCTGAACTATTCAAACCTCAAACCACTCGGTCTTTAGCCTTCATCTTCCGCACGCATCGGGCGAGATATGCATTTACAAGAAATTCATATTCACCCTTGCGACAACTCGACGGGAAAGTTGCGACTCTATCAGACCCCACTGTAGGACAAACAGAGTTACTTCCCTTGCGACAGTCCAACTCGAACTCGAAGAGAATTTTAATTTCTAATTAATCCCTTATAGTTGCGTTGTGACAACATTCATAAAAACGATGCGTGAATATTGGTCACCAAAATACTGCGTAAAATAAGGCTGTATCTCTCAGTTTCTATTTAGACATCCTCGCTTTTGATTGGCCTACACCATAGCTCAATAATCAGGCTACTTCCTGTCACAGCTTTCCCGTCGAGTTGTCGCAAGGGTGAATATGAATTTCTTGTTAATGCATATCTCGCCCGATGCGTGCCGAAGATGTTAGCCTTTGGCTTTTACTATGTTCATGGCAAAACTATACTTATTAAAAAGCACATGATGGTTAGAGCTCCTCTTCTTCTTAATCAAGGAAGACCAACCTGTTCCTTTCAAGGAACTTCCTCCTCCTGTCGTCAGCGTCATCGTCCCCATTGCTACCCTTCCTCCGCTTCCTACACACAGAAAGAAAGTTTCATAAACATATGAAAATATGCAATATATAACAAACAGAGTTGTGAAGATATATCAATAGATTAAGAATTGTGATACTAAATAAGACAATATATGTATCTTGGTATGATTATTGACCTTAAAATTGTTTGTTTAACCTAAAAATCCGGATATTTGTCAAAGTTATTGCTTTTTTCTTATCAAATACCATAAAAACAGTGCATCTTGTCATGTTTATATTGAATTGTACCCATATTTAGTATTGTGATACGAATTGATCAGGACGTATTGTCATAGCTCTAGTAACAAACAAATGAAAATATGAATAAAATGTCTGAAAACCTTAGGTGTATCCATCTCGTTTAAGTAGTAAAACTAAACTAAAATTTCCTAACGTACATTCAGTTCAGCCTGATATGACCATAGTAATTTCATTCTATGTAAATGTGACTAATATCTAGTCAGTCATATGAAAAACTAAGCTACATCCATCTCACCTTAGTATAAAACTAAACAAAATCTCCTCCCATACATTCAGTTCAGCTTGATATGACCATAGTTATATCATTCAATGTAAACATGACTAACACCAAATCAGTCATATAAACATTCTTCTTGACTTGCCATGCGGAAAGGAAAGCTTTAAGGCAACTCACCCTGACTCTGAAAAGTCTGTGTCTGAGAGGACCTCGGGGGAGTCTAGAGGGGAGGTGGAGACCGTGTCTGGGATCAGTATGGAGGTTGAGGGCTGGGAGGGACTCCCACATGGCTGCAGGGGTGAGGCCGGGATCGGCTCCGTCTTTATCACTGCCAGCGGGGAGTTGTTCTGTTGTAGGGTTTGCTTTAATCTCTGCGGAAGAAAATAGAAGTTTGTCCTGTAATATCTGTCGATTCTGGACATGAAGACACCCAACATTTCTAGTTTGGAAATATAATTGTTCAAAATGGCTTTGTGACTTTGTTTCAGAGCTCCTAAGAACCACTGAGAGATTTTAAAGGACTAGAAATAATGATGAAATAAGTTCACCAGACTAAGAGCATTTGATTATCAAAAGTCGTGAAATCAAATGTGTAAATAAAAAGCCACAATTCAAAATGCAAGAGATATAGACAATGTACAAGCAAGAACTGTAGAATACATACCTATATTACAGCAATAAATGATGGGAAACCTGGATACAATATGTACCTGTACAATTGGGTATCTGAATACCGGAAGTACGGACAGCGCACAGTGCGCTTACTAACTGCTTCGAAAGTAAAATTCCTTAAAGAGTCATAATGTACACCAAATGAGCAGTGCTTGCACTGGACATTAGGCTTAAAACTTTTCAGTATTACCATTACCTGTTTAAGAGCCATAGATGATGTAGGTGTTGTTGCTGTTGGGGTGGTTGTTATGGGTGCTGCTGCTGTTGCTGCTGCTGCTGACACCGCCGGAACCTTCTGCTGTATGACAACACCTTGAGGGGACACCTGCTGCTGAGCCGCCATTGGGCCGATGGTGGCCGGGATATTGACCGGGACAGTTTGTCCAGACGGAAGCTGGAGGTAAACCTGCATTGTGTACATCTGCTGAGCCGAGCTGGTCCCTGTGGCTGCTCCTCCGGGCTGGACCATTCCCAAGTTCGGCCTGCAAGGTAATATTGTCATTTTTACTGTTAAAAATTGTGGTGTTCGGTTCGTCAATAGGATAAATCTTTTCATAATCTACTAAATGATATGTGTGCATTGATTCAAAACACATTTGTGCAATATATCCGGATATCTTAATCTCATGGGTTCATGATACATTGATGTATAGCCACAATTGACCCTGATATTAATTCAATGATTTGTTACAAACAAATCTTTTTTTTTATATTTAAAATTATGTTTCTATTCTCTTTCAGATTAGAAACAGAAACTTGAGATGGTCATACAAAATAAAGGCCATATTTCTGATCTTTTTTTAATTCAGCAATGAAACAGGCTCTCCAAGTTTTGCATAATGTATTAACTTAAAATGTGTCAATCAAATAATAGAACATAACAACTTTTCACATCCCTATCTTCTTTTGTTGAAACTCAATTTTAAGAATAGCCGATTATACATACACATTGACAGAAGGAGATATATTATCGGACGTGGAACTTGACACGATGGGTTTGACGGGTGACATGGTGCTGTCAGGAGCCTGGGACGCCGCCCGTAGATGGGGATCTTCCTCCAGGGTTGTGGACGAAGGTTGTGGAACGCCAGACTTTGGCTCCGGCCGACGGCCTGACAGGTCCAGTGCTTCATTCTCCTCTATAACAATCAGACCAGTCTCTTTCTCAGCTTCTTCCTTGATTGACAGGGAGGTCGCTAGTTTAGGGCCGTCGATGACATGCTCTATCCGCGAGGGGTCAGGGGGTACTGGTGTGTTTAGATCGTTAGAGTGAGGTCCAGGTAGAGGAACTCCCTGGAAGAGAATGGAACAGATGTTTATATCTCCTCGCAAAGAATAAGGATATTTGTAAGAAAATCTTGTGTATCATTCTATGAAATGAGGTTGATTGAGGATAATGTAGGCAGAGAATTATCTGTGATGCATGACCTTCTATCAGATCACTTCACTTGAATACAACTACCCTAAAATTATGCAAATCTGATAAAATGCATATGTTTCATATTTCACATACTGCTTAATATTTTATGAGGAGTATACAGAGAAAACCCTCTATATGCAAATGAATGAACTTTCAATATTGATGTGATGATATTTCACAAATTTCTATATATAGGCGACAAGTTTCAGTTTTCTAGGCCTTATACTTCAGGAGAAGAAGATGAAAATAGATTTGAAGGACGTTCCTGTTGCCTTTATTAGGGGTCACAGGGCAACCAAGGGCTACAATTTATAATCCTCACTAGCCAAGGAGTCTGTACACAAAGTTTCAGCTTTCTAGGCCTTATGGTTCTGGAGAAGACGATGAAAATAGGATTTTAGGGCGTGGCCGCTGTGGCCCTTATTAGGGGTCACAGGGCCACCAAAGCTACAATTTATAATCTTCACTAGCCAAGGAGTCTGTACACAAAGTTTCAGCTTTCTAGGCCTCATGGTTCTGGAGAAGATGATGAAAATAGGTTTTTGGGCGTGGCCCCTGTGGCCCTTATTAGGGGTCACAGGGCCACCAAAGCTACAATTTATAATCCTCACTCTTCAAAGAGGCTATACACAAAGTTTCAGCTTTCTAGGCCTTATGGTTCTGGAGAAGAAGATGAAAATAGGCTTTTAGGGCGTGGCCCCTGTGGCCCTTATTAGGGGTCACAGGGCCACCAAAGCTACAATTTATAATCCTCACTAGCTAAGGAGTCTGTACACAAAGTTTCAGCTTTCTAGGCGTTATGGTTCTGGAGAAGAAGTCGAAATTCCACAAAGTTTACGGACGGATGGACGGACGGACGGATGGACGGACACCATGCCATGCCATAAGCCCATCGGGCCTTACAGGCCAGATGAGCTAAAAATTCTAAAAATATCAAGACCTTTGTCAATTGTTTTTTTTGTATGTAGTATAAATCTAAATAATGTTAATCGTGATGTGTATTGTTTTAAATTATATCGTTGCTACGGAACTGGTTTAGTAAGTCAGTAATATAAGATTTTCTAACTCTAGTTGAAATAACTCTTTGACACAAATAACCAATCCTCACCTCTGGTAGGTCTGCTGCCTTCTTGAAGGCTTCTTCAAACGGGTTTTTGCTGAGTTCCTGAAACAGGCCTATCTCCTCACAGTTCCGCAAAAATTTGGTAGGTGTTGGTGTTTGGTCTGAAACAATTCAAAACAGGTCAAATTCGTTTGTCAATCAAGTAGATGGTTTGATGAAAAAGTATCAAAACTCAAGTCACAATGAATTTTTGGTTTTGTTTAATGACTATAAGAGAAATAACTCATGAAACTTGTATATTCATCTGAAACTTTTCCTCAAAGGACTCCAGATAACCATTGACTTTTACATCATATTTTATAAATCAATGCAAGAGCTTGTTTTACAAAAATTGTATGAGTGCAGGGAAAGACATCTTTGACAATGGGCCATTTTAAGGATTTGTTGTATTTTCTGAATTTCAAATGGGCCATTGCCCATAATATCAATAGTAAACTTCAAATTTCTAATGGGCCATTTTCTTATCCAATGTGCAAAATGGCCCATGGCCCCTGCCTTTCCCAATCACTGTGAGTGATACTTGCGTTATACTGACCCTTTGAATTTTTTTGAAGTCAGCCCATCACTTCTCAGCTCCATTATTTTAAAGGAATGGGGATAACTCGGACATTGGCCTATACTTATGTCATGTATCTCTAACATATATGTAGTGAGAAGGACAGCCTGCTGAAGTTCTCTAGATCTATTGGACACGTACCTAGGAAGGGGTTGCCGGGGGAGACAGATAGACCCCCTCCCCCCAGGTTCAGGGCCAGGGACATCTCATGTTTCCGCAAGTGTACATTCAGGTGATCCTCCGTAGAAAAACGCTGCAAGAGTAATTAACCCTTTTGCTTTACATGCCACAATAATCATTAGGTACATGTATATATATATATCATGGAACCAGTTATTAGGCCAAGATTGACATTTTTTTCATTTTTTTTCCACATATCTTTACAAATTAAGACTTTGGAGCTGACTATTTTATAAGCATATTTCAAACATCAAATTAATTTATTTTGAATTGATGCTAATTAAAGGTAATACTTATTACCACAGCGGTGAAATGGAAAATTTCTCATGAATTGGCTCACCAGTGTCTGTTGAATTTGTTTCAACCCTACCTTTATAGCGACATAAAATATTGATAGAAAATGATTATATTTCACAAAGTTTTGAAAAGTACAAACCATTCCACATCCCGGGGCGGAGCATGCAAACGGTTTATCATCATCACTCATTCCCGAAGTGTTGACTTTACTCAACCAGCTTCCTCCTGTCAACAGAGATAAACACTCATCATAGGGGCCAAACTAGTCTTATCATAGTACTCGCCATTCAGACAGGTTCATTTCTATGTTGATAACTTAAATACATTTAATCAAGCAAAAGTCATTGAAATTATCATGATTTCTTTGAATGTAACAAGTCCTTTAGACTTCCAGTTAATGCATATATCATTCAAAACTCAAAATCTTCATCCAGCAGTAGAATTCATTTGTGGAGGATCAAGGGTTATTTCATAGGAGATATCATTTGTAAAAGATCAAGGGGTATCTCCTAGGAGATATCGTTTGTGGAAGATCAAGGGGCATCTCCTAGGAGTTATCGTTTGTGGAAGATCAAGGGGTATCTCCTAGGAGTTATCGTTTGTGGAAGATCAAGGGGTATCTCCTAGGAGTTATCGTTTGTGGAAGATCAAGGGGTATCTCCTAGGAGTTATCGTTTGTGGAAGATCAAGGGGTATCTCCTAGGAGATATCGTTTGTGGAAGATCAAGGGGTATCTCCTAGGAGTTATCGTTTGTGGAAGATCAAGGGGTATCTCCTAGGAGTTATCGTTTGTGGAAGATCAAGGGGTATCTCCTAGGAGTTATCGTTTGTGGAAGATCAAGGGGTATCTCCTAGGAGATATCGTTTGTGGAAGATCAAGGGGTATCTCCTAGGAGATATTTGTTGTAAAAGATCAAGGGGTATCTCCTAGGAGATATCGTTTGTGGAAGATCAAGGGGTATCTCCTAGGAGATATCATTTGTGGAAGATCAAGGGGTATCTCCTAGGAGATATTTGTTGTAAAAGATCAAGGGGTATCTCCTAGGAGATATCGTTTGTGGAAGATCAAGGGGTATCTCCTAGGAGATATCATTTGTGGAAGATCAAGGGGTATCTCCTAGGAGATATGGTTTGTGGAAGATCAAGGGGTATCTCCTAGGAGTTATCGTTTGTGGAAGATCAAGGGGTATCTCCTAGGAGATATTTGTTGTAAAAGATCAAGGGGTATCTCCTAGGAGATATCGTTTGTGGAAGATCAAGGGGTATCTCCTAGGAGATATCATTTGTGGAAGATCAAGGGGTATCTCCTAGGAGATATGGTTTGTGGAAGATCAAGGGGTATCTCCTAGGAGTTATCGTTTTGACAGTAGATTTTGAAAAATGCCCTGAAATCCCCAAGTACATGACATCACAAACATTTTGCATGATCAAGTAATGGCATCGCGATACTAGGACTACATAAACACAACTACATCACTATAGTGTTACATCATAAAGAAGAAGATGTCACAATGGTATGCCATCACTGCATGAAGAGTTTTAGGCTTGTGCAGTATTCAAAGATGCACTTTTTTCATGGAAACTTAATGAAAAATTATTAAGATGATAAATAGAATCTCACCCTCATGTTTTCTGATATTAAAAAATATTACTTGTAACACTTGTTGCTTAAAGTAAAATATACTCAGCAAGCACCTGATAGTTTCAACTTTTATCAACATTTCATATCAGAAGACAGTTTGGTGAGATTCTCTATATACTAGCCAAGCATTATGCTGCAAATCTAAAATAGCATTGGGCAACAGGACTAGAAACAAATTTCTATACCTGCATACTTTAAAATGATAAGAAAGGATATTCATAATGTGGCTGTGGTTCAACTGCAAAATGTTGCATATGCCACAAACCTAATTACCACGTATTATATGTTTACATGATATAACTAGATTAGCGTTTGCGGGATACCGCAAAAGCAGAGCAGCCCCGGAACTTTGGGTTTCGCCTTACCCTGTTCCGCCTTTTACAGGCCTCACCAAATTGGGAATTTTCTCGTGACCTTGACCTTTGACACTCAAGGTCACACAATCAATGAACACATTTCATTGAGTATAACATTATTGTAATGAAATAAAGTGTTAAAAATTAAATTAATCCATTTTCTCCATATATGTTGACCTTGCTGTGACCTTGACCTTCGACAGTTAGTACCCAAAACTTTGTTGTACTTCTCAAGAGATAATATAAACAAATTCTAAACTTCATAGCACAAAAACTTTTCAAGTTATTGTGTTTACAAGGAATTGCAATAACTCATATCTCATGACCTTGACCTTTGACCTTCAAGGTCACACAATAATTGAACACTTTTTATTGAGTATAACAATCATGTCACACAATTAAAAGTGATCATAGTTAAAAAGTGATCATAGTTAAAATTAAGCATTTTCGCTAAACCATGCTTAAGTCATGACCTTGCTGTGACCTAGACCTTTGACAGATTGTAGCCGAAACCTTTTCAAAATTTTTTACTTTTCCAAGGATGATATATACCAAGTTAGAGCTTCATAGCACAAAAACTTTTCAAGTTATCGCGTTTACAAGGAATTCTTAGAGTGAATACATAGCTCGTGACCTTGACCTTTGACCTTGAAAGTGAACATGTCAAAATCGTTCCCCCGAGGTATGAGTAGTAAGGTATGAATAAGAGTTCTGGAAAGCTTAGTGGAAAAAAGTTATAGCTAGTAGTACGAGCGCGGCGGCGGCGGCGACGGTGGCGGCGACGACGGCGATGGAAACTTTACAAAAACTGATAGCAGCCCCGTCCTTAGACGGGGCTGCTAATAACAGCATATCAATAGTGATTCATTTCTCACATTGTTAATAGCAATTGATATGATTTTTATAATAATTAAACAAAGATTCTAAAGAAATGCAAGTTTTTTTGTAAAACAACAGATTATTTTCATTCAATGAAAGTTTGTACCATTATATGACCATATTGACAAATCATTTTTTTCCAGCTGTGGCATATGACCATTGCCTATCTTTAGAGAAAGTGTCCCTGAAATTATCATACGACATCTTTTTATTACAGCAAAGCATCCCAAATAATGAATTAGACCATTGATGTTTCATCTTTCAGTTGCACAACATTAGTACTGCTACCGACTGATATGTTCCATTAACAAAATAAGTATCTTATCTTACCACTTTTTCAACAAATTTTCAAGAAAAACAATATTTAAGGTTTTAACAAGTCCTGTTTCAGTTTCATTTACCTTCTCAAAAAAAAAGCTTGTTTGCCCAATCATTTGCAATTCTGAGAAATTTCACTTATCCCTCATAGAGAACATTTAAAAAAAGCTTTGTTTGATTAAAACAAGGACAAATCTTGTATACTGTATCCAGAGATTGTGATTTGGGATCATTTCACTGACATGAGGACAGAATTGGAGAAGCAAAACATTAGAAATCAAGTTGTTCGTCGACTTCTATAATATATTCTAATTCAATCCAAAACTACACATTTTGATACCTGAGTATATGTATACCATATTTTTTCACATGATTTCAATAATTTGAAGTTTTTTTATTAGCTGGGATGACAGGTGAATACACAATGTGAACATACTCACTGTTCACTTCATACCTAAATATCTCTCCTCTTATGATTGGCTCCTAGTAACTTGTATAAACAACTACACGATAGTTCAATTTTACTGTCTCGCCAAAACAAAAATAATCTTGGAAAGTACTTCTTGCTTTTGATGACTCAACTGTTTATACATATACTTCCAGAATCCTGTCAAACTTGCTCTGACATAACATTTGCAACCATGCGAAACCTATTATCGGTATGGACAGTGGAAACCACCCAAGCGGAACTGGTCATCCAGGGTTATAGGAGAAGTAGGGAAAAGGTGACAGAGTTCATGAGTATTCAATCAACTGTAGAATCAACAGCTTCAAATGGAGACAATAAATATAGCCAGGGGCTGATTTAAAGACTAATTTAGTATTTAGTATTTAAGCAACTATTTCCTTTCTTACTCCTCTAATGATCAAATTCTTGACGTGCCTGTTTGATTATTACGGTACCTTATAATAATTACTCACAATATGTAACTACTTGAACATGGAAACACAAAGAAATCACTACAAGAAACTCTTGATAAAATAAACTCACTTAATGTAGTTATTAGTGTGTGTTATTAATGATCTTCCAGAAATCTAGGGATTGTTGATACTCAAATGCCAAAGCTAGTTATTCATAACCAGTGGGCCTGATATTATATCTCAAATGTTTCATATCTAATGTAATTATTATTGATAACAGATTATCTTCTTACACAAACATTTGTTTCTTGGTTTAAGTTCATTAATATCGCACTAGATATTAATACATAATTATATGAATATTTTGATTTGTATTGTATTTCTCATTACAGTGCAATGTCATGGAGAATGCCATCCAAACACTGAAACAGTTCATGTGTACAGTTATTATTTGTCATTGAATTAAGAATAATAATTATATGACATTCAAATCAGTAAAGTAAATAAATTTATAGCACATGCACTTAAATTGGTCCGGGTCACAGAAATATATGAACACTTCCTTCCTTAGTTCCTACTTCTACAATCATAAAGCACTGTTTACATATTACATGTCGGCATTTGCAACACCTGGTGGGTAATTAGACCTTATTTACACGTATATTAAAAGATGAATACCAATAGATTCCGTTAAGAATGGGAATGGAGCAATTCTCTCCGTCCAAGCTTCTCAAACGGCCATGTAATTCCTGACTTTTACAAAGATCACTTCGCCAACTTGACAGCTACCATGGCGCATGTGTTCACAGGGGGCGCTTTGGCAATTTCCACTTCCGGGTTTTCCCGTTGGTCTTGTCTGATCGCGTCCGATATTTAGCTTGATGGAAAGATTTATACTAACAGTTGACATATAATTGAGCCCATTGGTGCTGAAAAGTCCTCGATATAGTACATCTTTCAAAAACTTATAATTTTAGTCGCGACTGAAATGATAATCCACAATACAAGCGTTTCCAATCGATATGAAACATTCGATCGAACGCAACATTATGTCGAGAAAAGTTGTAAAAACCAGTGTACATTTATGTTCATTTATAATTAGCATATGATTTGCCTGTGTCAATTTCAAACAAGTTTTCAATCGGCCTTTATCTTTACTTTGTCGATTTATTGTTTGCAGTTATTTTATTATTCCAAATGACTTTAATATTTATTAATTTTTTATTTAATTTTAAACGAATGTACCTGTAATAAATAAGTGGTTTCTCCTAATCGGGATAAAAAGGTGGTGGAAACTGATCATCGCCGGGCGATTTTTCATGGATTTACGATGTGCTGACTGAAGGTCCCTTTCACAGAATAAATTAAGAAGCTGTCCAAAGATTTGCGATAATTGGTAATCACATCAAAGACTAGAATGCTAATTGGAGAAATCACATCGTATTTAGTCATCATGCATCTCACTTGTTCATGGCCATTCATTTCTCTGTTATGACTTTTAGACTGTCATGCAATTTGTAATGTTGGACATGTACATATTTGATATACAATAACTTTATCCAGTTATCCTTTGAATTATAATAAATCTTTAAACACGAGATGGGTGTTACATTCAATGTTTTATCACACGGTGTTATAAAGCAGTTCATATTACTGATAAATATATAGGCCTACGTGCCTGTAAATAAATATTGTGTGCCGAATTCACCGTTTAGCGTATCTAAATAGGAAAACTATTAAAGGTAACATTGATTTTATTTTCAAATTACAGCATATAATGGTGTAAAAAGACTGATATAACTAAGTCGTATTTTTATGTTTCCAGTCACAATGGTTCAAATATCGGAGTGGACAATATAATAAAAAATAAACTTTCAAAATCTGGACTCTTGCACTCAATATATCGTTTTCATATGTTGAGATATACCTACATTTGAAATTTAAACGACATCAGTCAAGAAATAAAGATTTTAGCGTAATTCTCGATCTAATATATATAGAAAACAAGTTATATATTTGATTTGAAATGTAGGTTTATCTCAACATATGAAAACGATATAATATTATGAGTGCAAAAGTCCAGATTTTGAAAGTATATTGTTTATTATATTGTCGCCTTCGAGATTCAAACCCCTGTGTTTCCAGTTAAAGGGGGTCAATATCATATTGTGAATATATACGACAGCTGTTTGAAAAATACATTTCATAATGTGTTTTAGACATGCTTGAAATTCTTAATTAAGAGTTTCAAATAGGTTATGACCGTATGGACAAGCACATTATGGAATTCATTTCTTATAAGTTCTGACTTTAAAATTTAAGGGAAGTTTTTATTGCAAGACAAGACTTAAAATTGAAATACAAAATCAAATAACAGCTGTTTTTGCCTCTTTGTAACAGGCTCTAATTAAGCTCCGCCCAAATAGTGTCGCGTCCTCATATGAGGTCACTGACAAAAAATATCTATATGTTTATGTAACTTCTTGTTCTAATACAATTTTAAATCAATTCTAAACTCAATCATCAAAATCAGGTCTTTTCTAAATATTTTTCTTTTGTACAAAATTTTTATTTTGGTAAATTCAATACTGCGCACTGCCACATTTTAAAAATCACATGACCTTTGCAGAATTCTGGGTTTTGTATTAACGCCAAAATACGACGGTCATACTTTTTGGTTAATTGGAATGTTAATCAGTCACATGATCTTTATAGATCCAATCAGAATGCAGATTATTGCTTACATTTGAAAGTTATGATTTACTACGTAGGAATTAATGTGATTTTGCATAAGTGGGCCACGAAAACAATCGATAAACTATCATTTGGCAAAATTTGATGATAACACGGTTTATTCATACGTTTTTAAAACAAACGTGATATTGATTTTGACGTACTAATTTCAGCAGTTTCTGTAATAACACCACCAGATGTTTCCAGATAAATAGAAGACTATTTAAAATGTTTTCACAATCTTTCAAAGTTGATACGTTATTGAATCGTGTGATTAGGCACTATAAAAATGTTTTATGAATCCGATAGTTTGATTTTATCTATAATGTGCATGCATGCATAATGTCGTCAGCCAGTAAAACATATTAAGATATACGGATCCCTGATTTTCTGAACCTTTTAACATATTTGTATCTGCTGAAAGGTAAATGAATGGATGCATAGTAACAATCAGTGTGAATTGTCTATACACAACATTGAATTTTCTACCTTTGACGACATAGTATTTTCATTTGGAATTTCTGATTTCTTAAGAGGGGTAAATTTCAACAATTATATATGTTCATGCCGCGGTCTTTGTATGAGAGGCCCGACGTCGATGCCGCAAGATTCATGACACAGTGTTTACATTTGATAATTAACTGAATATCATGTTTTGTGATATAAATTCAAAACATATTAATTATTATATCCTAAAATGAAAAAAAGGGATAAATACAAGTTTCCCTTCCAAGAAAATCTGCAAACAGTTTGATAACATGTATAACAATCAATTCGTAAAAGTCCCGGCTTCTATAGATAAAATTCCCAAATGGCGGATGACTAATGGACTGGTGTTCTTCATAAAACCGATTTTCGCTGTAGGATTGAATATTTGAACAACTCAAGGGACCAACAAATTTTTGGAAGTCTTTCCTCATTCAAATGACATATGAAGTCATTCATTAAATTGAAATGGATCTGGGATACTGAACAAATATAATATACCGTAGTACCTTTAAATTTTGATTAAATCAAATCATGTAGCATTTTAGTTAGCGAGTCAAAGATGCATATAACGTGTTGCGTATGTATCTTCATTATATCAATAGTTACATGTAGGCTACAATTCACTGTCGAAAGCATACAGAGAGATAAAAAAAAGATAGAGTGTTTTTATTATAACGGGTTGCAATCTAAACAACATTAGATCAACAGGTTTTATATTAGTTCATACTGTTGACAACAGCATGACCCTAATACAAAACCTGTCTATCTAAATTTATTAAGACAACAGTATGACCTTATATAAAACCTGTTGATCTAAATGTATTTAGATTGAACGGTTTGCGTATCCAGATGGTAATCGACCTTACCAATCCTGATCCTTTTACTTTTTGAAAATTTCATAAGCTATATGTTTATCTCATAACAATATGCATATTTGTATTTTTTGTGTAGTTTCTATATACAGCTTGTAACGTCGGCACTTGCGAGGTTTCAAGATAAAGATGAGATATATTTTAAAATAAATTCAACATACAGTTCCAAATTTATTGAAAGAACACAGCTGATAAGTTGCATTCATTTAGTTTTTAAAAATTCATTTTGTTTTGTTCGTGTATTTTTCTTTTTAATTTATTTTATTAAATACTATTAGTATTCAAAGATCTACCAGATATACACTTTAGGGGAAAAAATTAGCGGTTTGCAGTGCGCGATGACTTTTCGCATCGCGTTGCGGGAACCAGTCGTATTCAGGGGTGGATAACTCTAAACAGGTGCCCGATCTAACGTGACCTCGAAGCATGGAGTCTACTATCAAGTGATATTTTACTGACTTGAATAACAAAAAACAATGACAGAGCGAATTCACAAACGTCATGGGGTGTTTATCACTCCCGTTCAGCAAATGTTTGCTTCCTGTAGCGGTGCCATTATCACTTCAATATTTGGTAAGTAACACGTAATGGTTTAATCTTCAATGATTGTGAATCCGTTTACTAGTTTAGTTTAGATTAACTGATATCTTTCTTGAATTGACACTGAATTCATAAATACATAATCATGCTTATTGTATGACTTTTACCAAAATAAATTTTCTATGTTTTCATGTATAGGCATTGCTTTAGTTTTATCACAATGCATTATAAAATCAGCAACCTTAGGTTATGTAAGCTTATGTTGAACTACTTTCAATCCCATTCATTTCTTAGACTCTGATGCAATAATGACATTACAATATTTTGTCAGAATTTTTTCAAGGCATCTATTGTTTGCATATAATGACAATCAGAAACATGTCTATATATCAACAACACTTAATTATTTTAAAACCACTTAATTGGTTAGTCAAGTTGACCGTCTCAAGTACAAATTGCCCCAGTCATTTTGGTCAAATTCCATGATAGTGGCGGTTCACTTGAATAGGTCATTTTGACACTAGCGATCCAGGGGGGGGGGGTCCAGGGGGTCCTGACCCCCCCCTTTCAACACCCGCCCCCTTTCAAATCCATGTATAACGGGTCCCCCCCCCCCCCCCCCCCCCCGCCCCCACTGAGTGGAGAAAAATTATTTGGGACCCCCCCCTTTCAAAAATCCTGGATCCGCCCTTGTTTTGATATGTCCTCTTAACAATATAATTTAAAGTTTTCCTTTATCAAATTTTTATCAACTGTTTATAAAAATCAACAAGAATTGCCTCAATTATACTGAGGTTAAGCATGAGTGGATTTTCTGCAAATCGCCTCATTGTTAAACTGTGTTTAACGAGCTGTAACATTTGATAGGATTAGCAATTAGAATTTCTGCATGGTCATTACTGTTTAATTAGAACATACATACAAACCTTGATGAGTACCTTGATACTTGTAATTTACAAGGGTCCACTGTTGTTGTTTAATTAGTGACAGGTGTTCAATTCAACACTTGGTCACTTGGTGGAGAGAGATAATTGTGACTTGCTTTGAAGCAGAGACCAATATGAAAATGCAAGGATGTGCATAGCTCACGTGCTATGAAACTCTTTGGAAAATGTTATCATTACTTTTGTACTTTTAATACATTTTGTCACTTGGGTAAAGGATTGAAAATAATGAATTTGCACCTGTCTTAATAATGTATGGTATGTCTCCTGGCCATATATTTCAAAAACTATTCTTTTCTACTTTGGCTATTCTCAATTTTAATTTCTCTGGTTCCTATAGAAGCAATTTGGACTTAGTGCCTATTGGGAGTGGGCCCTTTTCCGACCAAAATCCTTCAGTATAATTTGATGAGACCTAGTATGTGACTGAAAGCTTTTACTCCTTAGGCTTATCATTTCTTTTTGTTTAATTTTTTTTCTATTTATTATGATTACCTGCCTTTGTTGAATGTCTCTCACTTCACTGGTAAATATGGTAAAGATGATGAGGTTTGATAAAAAGTTGGGACAGGGGACAACACAGTTCATCAGATTCACATGTGTCTAGTCTGCTGCATTTATGATTGTACCTTTACAAAAGATTGGATCAAATTGCCTGAAAAAGTGTTGCTTTTGCCTCCAAAACATGTCCCATAGCATCTCTTGAATTACACTCATATAAAATATCTTTCTTTCAGTTACACCTTTAGATGTGGTTAAGATTCGTCTCCAGGCCCAAAAGAAGCCTTTTGTGCGTGGGGACTGTTTCCTGTACTGCAATGGCCTAATGGATCACCTGTGCACGTGCCTCAATGGACAGACAACGTCGGGGCAGTGGTACAAAAAACCTGCTCACTTCACGGGGACAGCAGTAAGTGCAGTTTGTGACATCACTCTAGACCATGAGTATCTGATATAGATTGTGAATAAGGAATTTGAGTGATTTTGAATGCTCTCAAAGAAACGTCACATGTCAGAGAAATAATAACTATCTAACAATCAGTATTGTCCACTACAGAGACATATACAAAATTCGTTTGTGATCTAGTATCTTCTTAAAGTGATGTTGCTCCTTGTTATGCAGTTGATCTGTCAGTGTGCTGTTTGTTGATATTTCATATTAGCTGTTTTAGTAGCATTCTCGAAGTTGATGGTATAAGGAAGACAAGAGTAATTCTATGGATGAACAACTTCTTTATTTGACAGTAGCGACGGTTCGGTATAGCTTCTTATACCGTTTTTATGCATTAGGTGAAACAATGAGGAGTACAGTAATTTTTACAGTTTGGTATGATAATGAGAAAACAATAACAGTAATATCATACTGTCAAATAAAAAAGTTGTTCATCCTCAGAATTACCCGTCTTCTCGATAGTTCATTTTGTTATGGTTGCTGGAAAAGGATTAGCTTTCCTGGTACTCTCCCTCTGAACTGAATGAATGTATATACATAGAATAGCATTTGAACAAACTTTTGTATTGAGTTGACACCACTGATAACAGAGTTTATTTCAACATTTAAAGGATTATTTCAAAATCTGAAGCCTTTTCTATTTTCAGGATGCGTTTTTAAAAATTGTGCGTAGTGAAGGTTTGCCATCATTATGGAGTGGGCTCCCTCCGACACTGTAAGTACCCATCTATCAGTTCTATGTATACCTGCATATACTGCTATGATATGTGTAACATTTGAAGATACTGATAGGAAATAGGGATGACATGATGGTGATATACAAGAATATAACAAGGTACTATACAAGAATATCAAACTTGAACATCAACAGAAATGCTATCTCAAATAAGAATTTCACAAACAAGATTTAAAAAAAATTATTTTTCATTTTTTATTCAATATTCACTTTCTATTTTAAATGATATTCACCAAAAGTATCATGATTTGATTAATTGTATCGTATAAGTTATCGTGACTGAACCAGGTCGATGCATTGAGCATCATTATTGTGACATCCCCAATAGGAAGCTATAACTAAGGGTTGAGAGAAGAACTACCAGTGGTTTTCTAAATCAAGTCAACTCTCATTGGTCTCATTGCTGTATGTTTGCTTTTTCCATTCAACAGCATAGCTGCTGTAATTTTAAACCCTCAATGCAATGTCAGAATCCAGATGAACTCAACATATCACCTTAAAGGCTAGTTAAAGCTCAGTTCATCTCTGCTGTGAATGTTCTTATTTTCTTATAAAAAAATAAATGATGATAAAATCTGCTTGAAAAAATGATACTATATTTTTAGCTCATCAGGACTGAAAGTCCAGATGGGCTTATGGCATGGCCCGTCGTCCGGCGTCCGTCCGTCGTCCGTCGTCCGTCCGTAAACTTTTGACACTTTCGACTTCTCCTCATGAACCATACACATAAGAGAGCTGAAATTTTGTGTACAAGTACCTTAGCATATGGAGATTCTAATTTGTAACTTTGGTGACCCTGTGACCCCAAATAGGGTCACAGGGGTCACAACTTTAAAAACCTATTTTCATCTTCTTCTCCAGTTCCAGAAGGAGTAGAGAGTTAAAAATTATATGTGCAGACTCCTTGGACAATGGAGATTCTAATTTGTAACTTTGGTGACCCTGTGACCCCAAATAGGGTCACAGGGGTCACAACCTTAAATACCTATTTTCATCTTCTTCTCCAGTTCCAAAAGGAGTAGAGAGTTAAAAATTATATGTGCAGACTCCTTGGACAATGGAGATTCTAATTTGTAACTTTGGTGACCCTGTGACCCCAAATAGGGTCACAGGGGTCACAGGGGTCACAACCTTAAAAACCTATTTTCATCTTCTTCTCCAGTTCTAAAAGGACTAGAGAGTTAAAAACGATATGTGCAGACTCCTTGGCCAATGGGGATTCTATATTGTAGATTTCGTGACCCCATGACCCCAAATAGGGTCACAGGGGTCACAACCTTAAAAACCTATTTTCATCTTCTTCTCCAGTTCTAAAAGGACTAGAGAGTTGAAAGTGATATGTGCAGACTCCTTGGACAATGGAGATTCTAATTTGTAACTTTGGTGACCCTGTGACCCCAAATAGGGTCACAGGGGTCACAACTTTAAAAACCCATTTTCATCTTCTTCTCCAGTTCCAGAAGGACTAGAGGGTTAAAAATGATATGTGCAGACTCCTTGGCCAATGGGGATTCTGATTTGTAACTTTGGTGACCCTGTGATCCCAAATAGGGTCACAGGGGTCACAACCTTAAATACCTATTTTCATCTTCTTCTCCAGTTCCAAAAGGAGTAGAGAGTTAAAAATTATATGTGCAGACTCCTTGGGCAATGGAGATTCTCATTTGTAACTTTGGTGACCCTGTGACCCCAAATAGGGTCACAGGGGTCACAACCTTAAAAACCTATTTTCATCTTCTTCTCCAGTTCTAAAAGGACTAGATAGTTAAAAACGATATGTGCAAACTCCTTGGCCAATGGGGATTCTAATTTGTAGATTTCGTGACCCCATGACCCCAAATAGGGTCACAGGGGTCACAACCTTAAAAACCTAATTTCATCTTCTTCTCCAGTTCTAAAAGGACTAGAGAGTTGAAAGTGATATGTGCAGACTCCTTGGACAATGGGGATTCTAATTTGTAACTTTGGTGAACCTGTGACCCCAAATAGGGTCACAGGGGTCACAACCTTAAAAACCTATTTTCATCTTCTTCTCAAGTTCCAAAAGGTCTAGAGAGCTGAAATTATATGTGCAGACTCCTTGGCCATTTTCATCATCATCTTTAGCTCCTAAAGGTCTATTGAGCTGAAAGACTGCATGTAGACTCCTTTGCCAATTGGGATTCTAAATTGTAGGTTTTGTGACCCCATGAGCCCAAATAGGGTCACAGGGGTCACAATCTTAAAAACCTATTTTTCTCCATTAGATGACAGTCTATGGCAAATTTATTTCTCCTTGGATATTTTAGTGTGGACTTCCACTGTCTGATATTGACTATCTAGAAAGTGTTGAAATGTTTTGTAATCTTTTTATAGGTTTTCTTGCAATAGGTAACATCAGTTTCATTTTTAGCTCATCTTGCCTGTATAAAGCAAACTTGATATGATGCCTGATGAGCTACAGAGCCAATGGCTCTATTTTTGTACAGAGTGATGGCTGTCCCTGCTACAGTGGTGTACTTCACATGTTACGAGCAGCTGAAAGCATTCATCAAATACAATGATGCTAAACCCTCGGACTGGTGGAAGCCCATCTTAGCAGGAAGTCTTGCAAGAGGTATGAATAAATATCAGTTGAGTGTGTCCTCCCTTTTATCTTTACGGCCGTAATGGTTCCGTAACTTGTCCAAACAACAACTGTCCATGTGTTAAGGAGCCACTCCAATATTTTCGTCATATTTTGTTTTGCTATGAAACAAATGTAAATGGCATAATTTAATAGAGAAATTTGAAATATCTCAAATATTGATTCCCCAAGAGGCAATTTTATGATAAATACTTGTTTTATTTATAAATTAAAAACAATCATATACCCCGGGTATATTCACATACAGTAGCGTAATTCACTTGTCCAATTTAAATGAATACTACTTATATAACCTACCAAACTTTATCAACTCTTAACGCTCATTCTGACTGCTTTAGATAAGTTTCAAAAATTATGTTTGACTGATTGACGCACGTCATTGTCCAGTATTCAATCACAAATGCTTATTTAAACTTTCCTGTTGTCTCTATACAACGTCCATAAGCTTTGAAATGATTCTTTCCTACAACAATTAATACTTCTCGATAAGATGACACAAGTGGTTAAGTTTGGCATATTATGACTATCGACAACTCAAGAGTATCTCTTTAATTCTGTAAGAATGATAAGCTTGATTTGAAAAATATATTTCCTTTGTTTCCTTTTGAGAAATCAAGTTAAATCCACAGATATTATCAATTTTATTGAAAAAATCTTTCATGATTGTAGTGTGGGCGGTGTCAGTGATCTCCCCACTAGAACTAGTGCGCACCAAGATGCAGTCGGAACAGCTCACCTACAAGCAGGTTAACAGGGTCGTGGGACAAGCAATCAAGTCAGACGGAGTTCTCTCCCTTTGGAGAGGGCTCGGACCAACACTGCTACGTGATGTGCCTTTCTCTGGTAAGCAAGGATGTATGATCTTACCTTAGTTCTTGTTTTGTTTTAACAAAATATTACAATTTAACAACAAATTTGAAAATATATATTAAAAGTTGTGTTAAAAAAATTTGGACTTGTCAATAAGCAACTTAATCATTGGATTTAATTCAAATTAAAAAAAAACTATAATGATATTGATTTGTACTTGTTATGATGTTACAAGCCTTTGTCTGACATGTTACACGATTATTGTTGACATTGCTTTATGGCATTTGGGATTACTAACAATGGGTGTTTTATTGATGAACACAGGACTTGTAATGCATTTTTTGCATCTTAGCAAAAACGTGCTTCAATAGAAATAAAGGAAAAGTTTTCATCCTTGTTATTGTGTTTCAGCGATATACTGGTTTGGATATGAGAACTTGAAATCCTACATGCTACTGACGAGGGGCTCCAAGGACCTGAGGTTCTCCGAAAGCTTCGTAGGCGGCGCTCTGTCAGGGGCTGTAAGTCTTTCAAGAAATGCATCAACAAACAAAGTGTCTAATTGTCAAGGTCATCATGAATTAATTTACGGTGTTATGCTCGTTAAAATTGCAAATAACTCTTGGTTTGCAATTTTGCATTTAAATGTGTGTTCTAATTCTTCATCACAGTAGATCCAGAATGACAGTTAGGACTTTAACATTGACTATGTGGATCACTGCTCTGTAAAGCATGAATGTGTATTTGAAGAGAGGGGTTTCAAACTTTCAATTATGAGTTTAGTAAGAAAGTTGAAACCCTTCAAATATAGGTGTGGCAAGATATTCATACTTGAAGGTGATTTTGACTTTTCTTGAAGTAAAAAGAATGATGGAAGCTCAAGTTAAGAGGTGGTTGGTGTAAGCTTTTTAAATATTTCTTCATACGTTTTTAAACATTGTTTTAGCTAAAGAAATGCATTTGAAGAGTAACTGAATAGGCATTTCCTTGAAAGTTGCTGTTTAAGAACTCTGTTGTTACAGTATAATTGTTTCCTTTCAGGTTGCAGCAGTTCTCACACTACCCTTCGATGTCATAAAAACCCATCGTCAAATTGAACTTGGTGAAATAATGTCTCATGCGAGTAAAAATGGTGAGAATGTAAATAATTGATATTTGAGTGTTTTGAGGCTTTGGTTCCATCTAGCACTTTTGCTGCCTTATCTTTTTTAGACTGATCCAATCTGAAATGAACAAGCACCGTCTTGGAGAGAAATGTTTTATTCAAGTGAAGATACTTTGAAAAATAAACTATAATACTTATTATGTGAGCGTAATTTTCTGGCAATCCAACCTTCAGATGGTTGGTTGAGGGATGTTGACTGGGTTTTTGCTCACTTCGTCCTCGGTCAATATTGATTTCCTCGGGTCTATAAAAACAGGTATTGACCTCATCACCAGTCTATAATTGTATAGTATTACTTAAAACAAGTGATATTGACTTGACCTGAGTCAGACCAATAGAGAAAAATACACGATGTCTCATTTAATACAAATTACATGAAACTGGTGACCTTCCTTTCGCTTGGTCAGAAACCGTCAGAAGGACAGTCGTTTCATATAATTCTCATCCAGTAAGACCTGTAGTATTCTCAATTGGTCTGACTCACGTCAAGTCAATTTCACTTTCTGTCGACTGTCACACGATTTGACCAATAGGATTTCCAGAATATTAAGCTTACATTTTATGACCTGAAGTTCCTTCCATATCCGAAGAAACAAGCAAATTTTGTGAGATGATTACACAACAAAACCAAGGCATCAAATAATAATTGTCAAATTGACATATCCAGATCAGTGCAATCTTGTTATGCCAAGGTTTCTGTTCTCCCGCAGGCAAGAGGAGAGTTGCTTCGTCCACGTGGGTGTTGATAGCTCGACTCTACAGACAGCAGGGCGCCAGCTCACTCTTCACAGGTAACTTTACACACCTTACATTGATTTTATATAACTTGACTGGGTTTTTGCTCACTTCTATTATTTATATAGAGATTGTTACATATTTTACAAGAAAACAAGGGGATCTGTTGGACATCTATTGGTTTTCAAGGTTTTCATTTCAAAATTCAAATTTGAGTTTCATAAGGCGCATTATGTCCTGTCTAAAAAATAAGTGGTTGGGATAACAACATGAGGATCCACTAAAGGATACAACGAAGGAACCAACCAAAGTTTGGAAAAAATAAAAAGAAGATAAAGCTGCCAACGACACATGTTATCCCAAGGGGGTGTTATTGACGGCATTATAATCTTTTTTATAAATCAAATCTTGTATGCATGTCGCAATGCCAATGATATTTATTAAAATGTAGATTTTCATATCCTCTGTAAAGTGCTTCTATAAAAGATTTTCAACAGATTTTATGTTACATGAAGCATGATGGGCTTCAAAGAAAACTCTTTTTATTGGTGAGATTAACAAATCTGGGTTATATGATGGACACTCACATGATCAATCAGCTCACAAATCATTTGCCATAAACATTTTTCTATACGATGATAATAAAGATGCTGATGTTTTTTTCCCAGGTCTGGTTCCGAGGATATCCAAGGTGGCTCCTGCTTGTGCTATAATGATCGCCTCCTACGAATACTTCAAACAGTTCTTCCGAAATCTCAATGACAGTAAAATAGTTCCAAGGGATCTGACCAGAGAGTGATCTATTCTGTGGACTTTTATTCCATTGATTGAAAGAGTGAGAAGGAAGTTAAGATCCCAAGATAATCCCTCCAGTCAGGATGTGTGTGGATAATCAGAATCTTGTGTCATTGAGTGATGGTCATCATTGTCTGTGTCCTTCTCTCCCAACAGAGCTAAGTCATGTTACTTAGCCTCTATTTCAAATATTTATTCAAGTATTTGGACAAGAAAGGTAGCGGCCTGATTGGATGCAGTTAGTTGTAAAATCAGTGGTCAAAAGTAGTCATTTGCAAAGCCTTGGTCATTTCCTGGTGCTTCAGTAAAATAAAATAAATGAAATTTATATCCAGGGGAGATAACTCTTCCTTGAAGAAAACAAAAACAAAATGCTTTTTGCCTTCTCAGTAGTTTTTGAGGTTAATTAGTAAAATAGAATTTATCATAAAACAAGTAATAATTAACACAGTTGGTAAACAGTACTATTTTTATAAAAAGTCCAATCCATATTTGATTATCCCTCACATTGTTAATTCAAAATAAAGATAAAGGTATGATATTTTACATGTCACTATAAGACCGTTAAATGTATCTAAGAAGGGTTTTCATTTGCTGCATATAAGGGAAATATCTTGTGTTGCACCTTTTTGTCGCTTGAGCAATCTGCCGGAACCCCAGGTTTTAGAAACAGACGAGATCGAAGTAATATGACTGAGCTCTCTCTGTAGGGAGAGAATGTGTCTTGAGTGTGTGGGTTCAATTCTTTTTGATCTTGTAGAAAAAAAGTATGCTAGCTAGGCTTAGGATAAAGTCTGATACCCGAGTCATAATAGTAAGTCTTATATTAGCATTTAATAGTGGAATATTTCAGAAAAGCAAGATTTGTTTTATTGTTGAAAGTCAAAAGTTACTGTCATGAAAAAAAAAAAATTCTGAAAACTTATCTTTTCAGAGATCTTGGTTTTCTATAGCATCAGTTTCAAATAGTGTTCTCAAATATTATTTTAGAATACAAAATGTAATCTCATTTTGTTGAGACTTCATTTGAACTTCAAAAATGAAATCCAGAGTCATGTTCATGTTTTGTTTGTTTGAGTCTTTATATATAAGTGGATGTTGTGTTACCAAATTTCATTTGGAAAATAGCATTTATTTTTCATGATCCAAAGTTTAAATCAAAATGTTATTTACTCAAGTGCTTTCAGACTGGCCCTTCTTATTCAAGTGAGGTATTTGCAATAGAATGTTTGATAAAGTTTGTTCTTGTGTCATGCATAATGGCAGAATATTTGAATTCTTTGAAAGATGTTTTTGTTTTCTTTTATTTTTGAATGTTTTATGTTTCATTTTGAGTTTAATACAGAGCTAATCTTTGGTTTTATTACACTGAAATTAGTAAAGAATCGGTAAACCATTATCAACTTTAAAAGTGCCGAAGTGCTTTGTTATACAAAGACGAAAAAAGCAAATGAAGTCCCCCCTTATTAACTCTCCCTTCTCAAAAAGGTTTTCAGTTAAAGTACCTATTCTGCTGAGGGTATTTGTTTTGTTGATAATGGAAATTTTGCACAATTGCTTGTAAGGGTGCAATATATCCCAGATTTTAAAAACATATCACGATGCTTATATCTATAAGTGTACTCTGATCCTGACCTAGAGAAGTGCCAAACATGTATATTTAGTCATATATTTATGATTTTTGTTTCCTGTAAATTTTTCCGAAAGAACATTTCAAGAAGTTATTATTCTTGCTTGGTAAATGATATTGAAATGTATGTATGGGATGGTGTATATATGAATTATTCATCTTTTGTCGGCCTACCATTATCAATGAATTCATGATTTTCACATAAATTGAAAGACTGTTTAGAAATGATGTGATGTTAGAAATACAATATATACATATAAATGCAAATGAAATAAAATTATATATGTGTATATGTGTCCATAGACATTTCCTGGTTATTTACTTGTCACTATAAGTGTTAATTACTGTTTGTCAATCACGGCTGAAAACAACAAATAAGGGGTATCTTTTTCATTAAGATTTTAATCAAATAAATAACAAGAAAATAAATCAACAACAATAATTCATATATGACTTAATATGGTATTGATATGTTAAGAGGATCCAAATATAATTTTAGAATCACATATTCATATATATTAAAATGATTACCCTTTTTCCACACCAATAAGTGTATTACTATAATCAATATGCATGTACATAAATGATCAACAATCAGTAACAAGATATCAATGTATATTGACGACGATTTCTCAATCTCATTCCCATAAAAATAATTTTTCACAAAGGCACTATTTCATGAATCATATTTGCCATAGATTGAAGTAGAGATCAATTTTCAACATGTTGAACATCCATTAAAGATTTCACACTAAGTGATTTCTTAAAAAGGTCAAGGTCAACAGGTTCCCAAGAGGTGAAGGTCACTTCTTGTGTAGGGGTCAGCATCAGGAATCCATTGTCAGAGAAACGACCTGGTATTCCATGGGCATCCACCCAGACGAAGGGGGCGATACGGTTTGTCTCCAACTTGACAAGAAACTCTGTGTTTGATAGTTGAGTAGTCTCCGTAAACTGCAACAAATGAAATTTCTGAATTAATTTTATCATGAAGTTGATACGAGAAAATTTATTGATGACAACTTTCTTTATATTATATGACGTTTCTAGGGTACTTTTTACCCCTTCTTCAAGTGGATAAAGATAATCCACCTGAAAAAGGGCAGAAATTAAACCGGAAACGTCGTGCAAATAGATAAAGAAGTTGTCATCATTACCATTGTCTTGTATCACGACAACAACTTCTAAATACCTCGCTTACCAATTTAGCAACTGATCCCATCTGAATATACCTAGGAATTTGCAACTTAAAAATATATTCAACTAGTCCCTTATTAAACCATAATTATTTTGTAAGAAGAAAGCCAAATTATACAGATTCTAGTGGGGAAATAAAGAAGCATTATGAAGCAGAATGGACCTGAAGAAGAGCCATTAGTAGGTGACATATCCCCCCAAAATAGAATATATCTTCTAATCTGGAGAGAAGAATTGTTAGTCATGTTTCAAAAAAAAACTAGAAATATGTGCATGTGATGCACTGTGATGTCCCCCGCTAACATTTAATCCGAAAGTGACCCTACCCCCATTATGTACAAATTTCAAATTTCCATGGAAACCAGCAAAATAACAATTCAGAATAACCAAAGTAGCAAAAGGCACCACTCCCCCAGTAGTTCTAACCACATATCAAGTCTAGTAAAAATATTTTGAATAGTTTTTTAGCTAAAGTACGGAAACAGACCCTACCCCCCATATACACCTAGTTCAACTTGTTTCTATAGAAACCAGAAAAATAATTCAGAATAACTAAAATGGAAAAAGGCACCACTCCACCACTAGGTCTAACCACATACCAAGTTTCGTAAAATCATATTAAATAGTTTTTGCGATATGGCCCGGAAATGGTCCTCACACCATATGTTCTTAGTTGAAACTGTTGCCATGGAAACCAGGAAAAATCATATAATTCAGAATGACCTAAATAGCAAAAGGCACCACTCCACCACTAGGTCTAACCACATACCAAGTTTCGTAAAAAAATATTGAATACCTTTTGAGATATGGATGGGAAACAGTCCCTACCCAAATATGCACTAAGTACAAACTGTTTCCATGGAAACCAGGAAAATAAAACATTTAGAAAAACCAAAATAGCAAAAGGCACCACTCCAGCACTAGATCTAACCACATACAAAGTTTCGTGAAAAAATATTGAACGGTTTTGGAGATATGGTCCGGAAATGAAAGCTTCCCCCAATATGCACTAAGTTCAAAATGTTTCCATGAAAACCAGAAAAAATAAAAAATTCAGAATAACCAAAATAGCAAAAGGCACCACTCTATCACTAGGTCTAAGCAAATACCAAGTTTAGTGAAAAAATATTGAACGGTTTGGAGATTGAGGCCGGAAAAGGTTCCTACCCCCAGTTAAAATTGTTTCCATGGAAACCAGAAAAAATAAAAAATTCAGAATAACCAAAATAGCAAAAGGCACCACTCCATCACTAGGTCCAAGCACGTACCAAGTTTCGTGAAAAAATATTGAACGGTTTTTGAAATAGAGGCCGGAAACGGTTCCTACCCCCAATATGCACTAAGTTCAAATTGTTTCCATGAAAACCAGAAAAAATAAAAAATTCAGAATAACCAAAATAGCAAAAGGCACCACTCTATCACTAGGTCTAAGCAAATACCAAGTTTAGTGAAAAAATATTGAACGGTTTGGAGATTGAGGCCGGAAAAGGTTCCTACCCCCAGTTAAAATTGTTTCCATGGAAACCAGAAAAAATAAAAAATTCAGAATAACCAAAATAGCAAAAGGCACCACTCCATCACTAGGTCCAAGCACGTACCAAGTTTCGTGAAAAAATATTGAACGGTTTTTGAAATAGAGGCCGGAAACGGTTCCTACCCCCAATATGCACTAAGTTCAAATTGTTTCCATGGAAACCAGAAAAAATAAAAAATTCAGAATAACCAAAATAGCAAAAGGCACCACTCCATCACTAGGTCTAAGCACATACCAAGTTTCGTGAAAAAATATTGAACGGTTTTTGAAATAGAGGCAGGAAAAGGTTCCTACCCCCAATATGCACTAAGTTCAAATTGTTTCCATGGAAACCAGAAAAAATAAAAAATTCAGAATAACCAAAATAGCAAAAGGCACCACTCCATCACTAGGTCTAAGCACATACCAAGTTTCGTGAAAAAATATTGAACGGTTTTGGAGATATGGCCCGGAAAAGAAAGCATTTCGGAATCACGGAATCACGGAATCACGGACGGAGGTGAAAACATTTTGTCTCCCGAAAAATATTTCAGGGGACATAAAAACTGAAAATAAAAATATCACTACATTTTTAACCTTCTACAGATTGATCTACAGCCAAGTTTAAATGAACCATGTCTTAGAATTGTGTTCTGCTCCAGACAGGAAGTGATCAGAGACAGGGCAGGGCAATGACTATGATAAGCTTAAGTAAGTATCCAAACATACCAATATTTGAGCCTTCTCCAAACCCTTGACATCCTTGTAGTATGTGAGAGGAAGACTGGAGTCGATACCGCTGTCCGGGTTGTCCACATACATGTAGATGAAACAGCTGGACCTGTCTGGACACCCGGACTCACTCATCATGGAGGAGACGTCTTGTTGGAACACCAGCTCAGAGGATCTGCTTAACTGTGGGTAGAGATGAGAAAACAAATATTTCTACTAATTTGATGTTTCCTGCTTTTGTACTGTTGGAACAATTACTGAAAGTATTTTCTTAACTGTACATAGAGATGGAATGATAGCTTTTTGAAGGATATATGAATCTCTGGTCTTCTTAAAGACTTGCTTTGGCTTTTCTTAATTCAGGGTCTGGATAAGAGAACAAGAAGTATCATTCAAACGCTCAAATCAATTATGATGGTTACCTTATATGTAACATTCCATGTTTTGAGAGGAAGGAAATTGTCCCAGCGATACATCTGCACAGTTAAAGTTCCTGTTGTAGCATCGGCTGATTTAGTCATCAGATGAACGTACTCGCTGTGCGGAAACTCCGACCCAAACAAATCACGGTAGCTCGATGCTGGAGCAAACTGCTGTACGCCTGTATCTTTATCTTCTCTCTCAAACAGAGGGATCTCGTCCACAACCATGAAAATCATTAAACTGCTTTCATTGAAGAAAGGGGAGACAAGAATAGGAGCAAAGAATTTCTCCGTGTAGTAATGAAGCATCTTCCATTTGCCATTGTAATCTGCAACAGAGAAATTGCAATATATGATAATGTAATCATATTTCTGTCCTATGTTCGTGAATTGTGGCTGGATTTGTCATTTGAGTATACCCTCATTCAGTGTTGTTCCTAGAGTGGGTCCTTGGGAAATTTGCCCATCCCTTTTGCTGGGTGTCCCCAAAATCTTAAGACATAGGATACTTCTACGGTTCTACCATTGCAAAGGGTTCCAATTCACTGTTTTCACATTATTTCCCTATTTCCTGGGTGCATGCACACGCATGTGCTAACAACAGACAGAATTCCCTCAGTGTGTGTGCATGACCAGAATTCCTCTAGGGGTAATTTGCAAATGCATGGCACATCAAATAGGAAAATAAAGTGAAAACTGTGAACAGCTAAGAATAGGCCAAAATGACCCTCTTAGCTGATCACCTAGGAACAACACTGGTACGTCATTCTGGTAGCTTCATTAGATTTTTGACAGGACCATCATTTCAGGTACCATATGTTAAATTGCTAACATACAAAAGCAGCAATGTTTTAATTTACAAGTGAATGCAACAGCCTTGAGTCATGCATTTTCTCGGCAGTTGCCCCTGTAGTTTTAAAAGAGTTTGATACCTTTATTTATGTGCAGCGAATGTAGTAAATTATATAGGGCAGAGATTGTCTCACCGATGCTGGCCCACGTTGGAGCCTGCCAGATATCATTAAGTTGCCAATAGAGGGCGCCCATTGTCTGACCACGGCCATCTGAGGTCATGTGATTAGACCAGCGTCGATAATGTTCACTCTCAGTCCGTATAGACATGGCTTGATTGATCTGTTACAAACATATGGTATTTAAATGAAAATAAAGCTATAAAAGTCACACCTTTTCACTTCAGTTCACTTTCATTGTGGCACTAGCATAAAGGTAAAAGCCTCCAAAACAATAATTGTGGTTATGCATTCCATTAAACATTAAAGGGGCAGGAGCAAGTTTTTTGGAAATTTTGTTTCTTGAAATTGTCCCCATGCCATATCTATCTATCAAACATCTCATAACTCAATCCAATTGGTAGAGTTGTCGATGAAATGATAAAATATCAAACAAAATCACTTGCAGCCATTTTTGTTTGAACACAGAGAAATGGATTTGAGAAGTCATGCTGAGAAAGTTATGTTCATTCACTTTCAATAAAAAAAAGTATTGCCATGCAATTGGTAACAATGTAATTCAAACAATTACAGAATGTGAATGTAATTGTCTTACCTGTGTCAAGTAAATTAGATCTTTGAACTTCTGTTTTGGATCTTTGTTCATTGGTTCTCTAAAGTGGAGGACAATGGCTTCAATCATCTCTACGTTACCTAGATTGACAAAAAGGAACTATTACAAACATGCATTAAAAATTTGGTTGCCATTCATGAAGAGTAATTTCTTCTATAGCTGCTTTATCTGTTTTTGTATTTCGTACAAAAGAGAACTATATATGAAGTTCAGCTAATTTTCCCTGTGGATAATAATCTTAGCTATTCTTATCTGCTAAGGTTTCAATGGGTACCCGAGAACTTGAGCCCAAGTCTGTTCTAACCGGACTCGAGTCCAGTTTCTTGGACTCCAGAACTCGAAAAAGGGGATATCACTGTTACTTATTTCACTTATTTTAGACAGTTTGTCTATGATATGTAGGTTAGATTTTCAACATGACCAAGACATCAATTTAAAAATATTCTGTATATAATTGTCTATAAGTCAACATAAGTGTGGATAATATCTGGGCTGAACAACAATAACATCTCTTGTTGAATATAAGAATTTCGGTTACTTGGATCCGAGTCTGAGCCATCGAGCAATCAAGGCCAATATTTTGGACCCGTGGAAGTCATATGCTAACCTAGCGGGTGGTGATTCCGATGGTACGCCATATTGCCCCAGTAGTCGAAGTCAGAGCTCATGAAGACATTCTCAAGACTCTCAGGGTCGCACCAGGCCTGAACTCCGTACTCAGATGCAAACCTCGGGATGGGGAAAGTAGAGTCGGACCATAAGTCTCGGATGTAGTCATAGAAGTGAACTGGCAAGAAAAAGCAAAAGGGTGAATCTGGAGCTCATTCTCTACTTCTTGACTACCTGACATCAACAGTAAATTTTATGATTGTGTAGAGAAAACTTCCAATGTAAAAAGTATTTCAGTCATAAAAAATATTTAACAGAACCACAAAGGTAAAAATAACCAGAAAATAGGTAATGGTTTTATAATACATAACTTCTCCAGTTTTGCCACATGTGTTTTAGTCCCAGATATTAGTCCTTATTTCTGCCATTGGGATTCTACATGAGTTCAACAGGTGGAGTTCAATAAGAATGGAGTTATGTCTTTGGGCCATTGTTAGTCCAAATGTATTGATAACAGTGTAGTGTCATTCTAAAAAAAATTTCACAGTAGAAGTTGTACATTAGAAGGGTTAACCCTTGGGTGAACAGCCCTATTTCACTTTTTAGAGATTTTGTGAGACTTGTGTAATAATCTGTTCATCTCCTTTGAGAGGCATAATAGAAGTTGGAATTACAATAAATTATAAATGAAAGAAATATATGGATGACAACTTCTTTATTTATGGTATGCGTCGTTTCAACCCTGAACATTACTGTCATTCTAACTTCTAAAATGACTCTCAAAGAAGTTGAGATCCATATAATCCTCATTTTCATCTGTTAATCTCACTGTGCAGAAATCTAAATGTACATCAATATGGCAGTATTTATCCTCTTGCAATATAATTATAAAACCAGCATGTACTGACCGTCCCCGTAAAGTTGTGAGCCAGGATCCTTGGCAACCCATCCTTCCTTCTCTGTTTCTAACCCATCACTCGGACTTGATGTCAGATACTTCCGGGTCATGTCCTCCTTCTGAACTATCGGCATTATCGTCTTTACATACAGGGTCACGTAGTCGTCATAGTAACGTGTGAAGTTCTTCTTAATACCAAACCTGGTTTAAGATTGAAAAAGATTTGGAAATTGTGTTCACAGATGTTTAGTCACAGGAACCTGATTTTGTAAATAAAATGTAGGTAAAGGTAGATAAGAAAGACCTACACCCTCTGTATGATAGAGCACTCTATTACCGGTATACAGAGGGGGTAGGTCTTTCTCATCTACGTTTTACCTACATTTTATTTACAAAATCAGGTTCCTGTGTGTTTAGTCTCTTAAAACATGGTAAAGAAAAGTTGATGTTGATCATCAACATATACCTTCATCAAAATTATTTCACATGACATTATATATACCGGTACATATGAATATATATGACTATGTAGAGGACACTATACAACCTTTCATTAAATACTTTTATCATTAAATACAAGATTTAAAATATAATGAACAAAGGCTGATTTCCTACAAAATAAAAACAAACAGAAATGCACAAATCTCTGCCATTTGGAATATTATAAAGACATAGATCTATTACTATGAACCTGACGTAACTCACATTTCCTTAGTTGAAAATTATTAATTAACAGCTATACAAATAATTTTGTTCTACTCAACATGATTCTTTTAAAATGCTTTTCGCTGGAACTGCTGAAATAAATCTCACGAAATTTAAACCACAAAAGGCCCATTCACCCACATACAAGATTCAGTGACCTATAGGTCTTATGGTTTCCCAGCTCAGCTCTAGCAACAAATTGATTACAATTGTACAGACGGAGGGACAGACAGACAAACGAATCAATACATCCTAGGGAATAAAATATCTTTGAGTGAGTGAGTGAGTTAAAGTGACACAGAGTATCTTTCTTAAAATTTTATTTGGTTTTGATAAGCTACAAAATATCTAATATGCTGATTGAAGTTCATACCTCATCACTGGACTTGCAAATGTATCCATTTATGTATAATATCACTAAAATGCTTGATTTTATGGAAAAATCAAGAAAACATCTCAAATACGTTTAATAATTGAAATTATGCATCCAATTAATAAACCTATTAGTTACTATACCTAATAAACACTATCGAAACGAATATATCTTCCTGTCAGCTTATGACAAGGTTTCAAAATTAAATTTGGCGAATTTGCGAGCGCCACTCGAGCCACATTGTATGGTTTTCGATCAAAATCCCGACTTTGAATGACCGTATTCTCTCTCTAATGTACTGATTGACCTTTAACTTGTTATTTTCAGTAACAGTTAGTGTTTCCCAATGTATAACATCGATTTCAAAATTTTACATGTCAACATATCAACATACTCTGTGTCTCTTTAATGCTTAACGCAGCTTGGGCAATATTTCAGTCATTAGCGGCGGTAAAATACCTTTCAGAATACGATGTAACATTATATACCTTAACATCCATGACACAGTAGAAGAAAATATATAAACCTCGACAAGAGCACAAAATGATGGAATTCAATGCAACCAAAGTAGAACTAGAAAGTGCTTTTACCCGTAAAACAGATGTCTCCCCCTTCCTCAAATGCTCAAAACCTCTAAACAATACTATCATAAAACACCATTAATGTTCTCTGTATAATTCAACTTGAATATATAACCTATCAACTCCACAATTGTAGCAAACAAAATATTCTAAATTCTAAATGATTTGATGCTGAAACCCTTGAATAAAAGTACCGAGGGTACAGAAGCTCACCTTAAAATGAATGATGTGGTAATATAGTTTAATTGTGTAACCATCTTTTATATGATAATTGATTATGGCTGCCATCATGATTTTTTTATCTTTTAAAATGGTATTCTTCTGTTGGAAACCACTAGAGCTTGAACAAACATTATACAAGAATGATATAATCATGATTTGTTAACAAGCAGTAGGTTTTTGTATAACTTTTTTGTATATCTATGGCTGAATTGGTGACCATCTTGGACTTTTTAATCTTCAAAATGCTACTTTTATTATGTGGGCATCTGTATTAATTTCATTATGATATCTTGATTGGTTTGGGAGTATTCATTTAGTCACACTCTCAACTTCCAAAGAACTTAAAAGATGATGCACATAAACATTTGGAATATATCCCTCTGAGGCTCTGACACAAATCACAAATTCAGCTAGTGATAAGTCCAATTGCCAAAGTAAACTGTCCAGGTCAATGTCTCATGTAATTCTAACTGAAGATTTCTGAATATCTTAAATCTTGACATATGTTAGTGCAATCTGATTGGTCAGAATAGGCTAGCAACATGTGGGTTTATGCTAATGGGGGGGGGTAGAAGGGATGGGGGTAAAAGAGAGGTTTGCAATGGAAATAATCTGGAGGTCAACTAAGTAATATGTTTATTGAAGTATCTTAACTAACAGAGAGAATTGGTGAGAAAGACTTTGTAAAATAAAATTTGTTCAGACAGCTGTTCAATGAATGCTGTTTTGAAGATGAATATTATATCTTTTATTAGCATGACAAACAAAATAAAAGATAATTAGTTATTCATTAACCAAAATTTTCAATTTGGAATAAATTTATTGCATGGGAACAAAGGAGTAAAAAACCTTACAGTTAGTGATGGGAGTGAACAAATTTAATCATTTTAAATGCTTTTGAAAAGGATTTGTTTGAATTGAATGATCATTATAATTATCTAGATAATCATTGTTCAGACCGTAATCAGATATAGATGATTAAAAAATGTATATTTATCCCTCACTGGTTATGTTATTTGCCATATATGAAGTCTCAGGAATTATGTAACCCACTGATGGCATGAACAACTTTTATCATTTTATGTTTTATTAAAAAGGATTTATTAAAACAGTCATGTCTCAGGCTGTTCGCAGATAAAGATGATTCATACATTTTTTTGTAACAATACAAATATAATGACATTGATTTGATTGATCAGGAAATATATTCTTTTCAATGAATTTCATGAAACCTAATTGAAAATTCAATATAATTGACATATTGACCATCTTGGATTCTTGATAATAAAATAAATGCGTCTTTGTCAGGAATCACTATAATATAAAAAAATACTCACTTTTCAGAATGATATCTTAATTGATTTAGTAGGAGTAGTACTTGGCCTGAAATCTAATTGAAAAATAATGACTTCTATGATGACATGTTGTTCCCAGAACCCCTTCAGCATGATATAATTATCATTAAGTTTTACAGGTATTTATAAAACACATGGTATTGGAACTGGAACCTGATACAAAATACCTCTATTATTAACTTATCATGTAGATTACTGTACATAAAAGCAGATTCTTGACTTGTTAATATTAACTCATCATGCAGATTGTTGTACACAAAAGCTGATTCTTGACTTGTTTAAATTGTTATTTGTAAAAAGTATTACTATTATTAGAATACAAGTATACTTTTCATAAAGACAATTTATATACTTTCCATAAAGTCCATTATGTTCTATTTATCAATTAGGTCAGGATTACTATGCAACATACCATCAGGCAGGGCTGCTAGCCCAAGATCCTTAAGGAGAGTGTAGCAATTTGTGTATTTGGCTTTGTGTACGTATATTTGGAGAAGCACCCTAGTGTGCCGAGCATGTTAACCTGAACTCTGGCTAAGCCCTTATGTGTGGTATTAAAAGACTTGACGGGAGAGAACATGAATTGTTGTGAAAAATATATATAATTTCACAAAATATAGTTAGCTTATGTCCTAAATTGATTTTGTGTCAAGAAGAACTTCTGTTAGATATAGAAATGGTACAAATATGAGTAAAACACAGGAACTGGAACCTGATGCAAAATCTTTCCACATCAACTTATCATGTAGATTGCTAAACACAAAGCTGATTGTTGACAAATTTTGTGTAAGTTGTTTTTCTTAGAAAGAACATATCACTGTCATGAGAATACAAGTCTAATTTCCATAACTCTTATTGCATACACATGGCCATATAGCATAATGCTATACCATATCAATTGGGTCAGGTTGATTATGCAACATGCTAGCAGCTGAGACTGTGATGCTAGCAGCCTGTATCGGGATGTGTATTAGAAATGCATAGTGGACTCAACAGGAATATCTTAACTCTGGTTGACCCCTTTTGTGTGGTATTTAAAGGAATATAAGGGAGATACCATTGTTTAAAATTCAACATGATGATTAATGTCACTGGGTTTTTGCAGCTAGTTGCCATAAATTTTTTAAACAAATTAATTAATTATGTTTGTCTTTCATCTTAATGTTTTAGAAACACTTAAAAATATAGAACAACTTGCATGACAATCTTAAATATTCCATATTCAAGATAATATTATGATTAGTAAGTTCAAATTAGAGAATTTATATGGTGCGAGTGATCACTTGATGAAAGCTTAAAATTTAGTAATAATGATGTGTCATCTGCAGCTGAAAAGTCAATATGGCTGCTATCGCGGCCGTCTTGGATTCTCAGAACTGAAACGTCTACCTTTGTGGGAGGAATCACTATAGGTATAACATACTACAATATGAAAATGATATCTAGATTGGTTTAGGAGAAGGAGTCATTTTCATGAAATCTAATTGAAAATTCAATATGGCTGCCATGGCGGCCATATTGGATTCTCACAACTGAAACGTCTACCTTTCTGTGCGGAATCACCATAGTTATAACATACTACAATTTCAGAATGATATCTGCATTCGTTTAGAAGGAGTAGTCTTTTTCATGAAATCTAATTGAAAATTCAATATGGCTGCCATGGCGGCCATCTTGGATTCTCAAAACTGAGACGTCTACCTTTCTGTGAGGAATCACCATGGGTATAACATACTACAATTTCAGAATGATATCTGCATTCGTTTAGGAGGAGTAGTCTTTTTCCTGAAATCTAATTGAAAATTCAATATGGCTGCCATGGCGGCCATCTTGGATTCTCAAAACTGAAACGTCTACCTTTCTGTGAGGAATCACCATGGGTATAACATACTACAATTTCAGAATGATATCTGCATTCGTTTAGGAGGAGTAGTCTTTTTCCTGAAATCTAATTGAAAATTCAATATGGCTGCCATGGCGGCCATCTTGGATTCTCAAAACTGAGACGTCTACCTTTCTGTGAGGAATCACCATGGGTATAACATACTAAAATTTCAGAATGATATCTGCATTCGTTTAGGAGGAGTAGTCTTTTTCCTGAAAGTTTACGGACGGACGGACGGACGGACGGACAGACAGACGGACGGACGGACAGACAGACGGACGACGGACGAAGCGCCATGACATAAGCTCACATTTACTTTGTAAAGGTGAGCTAAAAAGACTTAAGTCCAAATTGTTGCCATTGAAATAAAAAAATTTTTTTTTTTTTCAAATCTATAACCTCCAAAAGGCACATCTACATGATATGGAGAGACAGTATACCAAGTTTGGTGATGATCGGTCACATATTTTGAGAGGTCTGCTCCGGAAACGAACACTACCCTTGAAAAGACTAAGTCAAAATTGTTGCCATGGAAATAAAAAATAATTAAATTTTTTAAAATCTAAAACCTCCAAAAGGCACATTTACATGATATGGAGAGACAGTTTACCAAGTTTGGTGATGATCGGTCACATAGTTTTAGAGATCTGCTCCGGAAACGAACACTACCCTTGAAAAAGACTAAGTCCAAATTGTTGCCATGGAAATAAAAAAAAATTAAATTTTAAAAAATCTATAACCTCCAAAAGGCACATCTACATGATATGGACAGACAGTATACCAAGTTTGGTGATGATCGGTCACATAGTTTTAGAGATATGATCCGGAAACGAAATGGGAACGCAGACGCCAACGCCAAAGCCAACGCCGACAGGAACTCAGCTAAAACCAATATGTCTCCCGACCCTTCAGGGGGAGACATAATTAGTAAGATATGAGAATGACAAAATATTTCCTTTTATTACTTAATTTGCGAAATAAAGTAAAGTCCAGTCTATTCTAAAACAAAGGGAGACCAAAGCTCTCACACATTTAGAATACAAGCTACACAAGGCATGAATATGAAATTAGTCATATCCTGTTCCTATGATAGTGTCTTAAAACAATGCATGAAAAACATATATCCTACAAATATTGCTACTGCTACATCAGCGTATATGTCTCCGCACTAAACTTAGTCAGGTGAAGAGATCTTCAACTTTGGCAAATAAACAGACTTGTAAAATTTAGAATCATAAATTTTGACATTCATGAACAGCAATGGCTGGAATCGAATCCAGGACCTTTATGTAGCACAGCAGCGACTCTGTGGACTGAGCAACTGAGGATTGACAACATACTTTATGTTGTGTTATGTATATGTTGTTATTTCTTCCTACAGTAGAACTCGGATATAACGAACTCCAAGGGACCAAAGAATTTTGTTCGCTATATCCGGTGTTTGCTATACGCACATAATTTTAATGATATTATATAGAGACGGGACTTGAAAATTTGTTCGCTATATCCGAGTGTTCGCTATATCCGTGTTCTACTGTATATATAAGTCCAAGGTATCAAGGTATTAAGTCCACCTCGGGAAGTGTGTGTATATCTCTCACACATACCTCATATTGCTATTGACAGTAATGACAACACTGACAGCATGAGAAAGCCACAAGACAAGCCATGTAGCACAACAGACACCAGAACATGAGACAGTACCAACCAGTCTTGTCTTAATCCTTTCTCATTCTCGTTACTGCCCGCCCAGAGAACTATTGATGGATGATGTCTCATTCGACGGATCTGCAGCCAATATCAATAATGAAAGTTGTTCTAACATCAATTGATGTAAATAACAAAAGAAGAAGAATCTCCCTTTGCAACTCAACCACCTTGGCAAATTTCTGTTCCAGGTATTTCAAGTCAGCATTTACTAACAGATAAATGTTTATAGTTAATAATTCATGTTGAGATGTGTGCAGGGTTGTGTCACAAAGTAGATTTGCTTCTTCTTAGCGTTATGTTTTTACCCACCATCCCCCTCTCAATCCAGCCTCGTTCTCATTGTTGCCAGCCCATATAACTATACTTGGGTGGTGACGCATCCGCCGAATCTGTCAATAGGATTTGTCAACAATGAATAATGTGAAAAAGATATTGGCCACAATCAGGGTTCCCTGAAAATAGATGTAGATGAATAAAATATCTTGATAATAAAGGCCCATTCAAACGCCTTGAATCAGACATCGTTTGGTCCAGGCTGGTAACTTTCAAATTTTTCTCTTTAAGTTTGCTATAACCCACATTAACACTTCAAAGACGGCTACATCACAAGCATAGTTCATATACATCCATGTCAGATAATCATTCCTAGTTTTGAAGCAAATTACCTGGTGAGTGACCTCCTGGGACACCGAGTTGAGGAAGTCCTGGGTAGTTGGGTAGAGAGCTACACTGAACATCAGGTCCTGCCAGATCATGATTCCTAGCTCATCCGCCAGGTCGTACAGGTCGTCAGATTCGTACACCTATAATAACAATCAATTGTCAAATATTTTCATTGAATAGTGAAAAGAAAGAACAAAAACTTTCATCTGACCAGAAACAAAAAATTATGATAAGTCATTTTGAAGTGTTTTTGTGGTGGTTGAAAGTAAAGAATAATTTAGATATTCATAGAAGTTTAAAACAATTTCAAGACAGACAAGCTTCACTACAACCTTAGAAAATAATACAAATGTTACCAACATTGTCTTGGTCTTTCCTCTTTGCAATAAGAAGCTTTGTGTAATATATATAAAGATTAAGAGACAAAAGACTATAACAAAAATAGAGCCTTTGGCTCTGTAGCTCATTAGGCTTTAGATATCACATGTTGATTAAGGTTTTAGTTTACTAGGCCTAATACCGGAGATGAAAATAGGTTTAAGGGTGTGGCCCTTATTAGGAGCCACACGGCCACCGAAGCTATAAATAATCATCATCACTAGTCAAGAAGTCTGTACACAAAGTTTCAGGATTCTAGACCCTAATGGAGACAAAAATGTACAAAGTTTACGGATGGGCAGAAGCGGACATCATACCATGACATAAGCCCATTGGCTGGATTAGCTAAAAGGCAACGTCATAAACCATTACGGATGTTCAACTCACCCCTCCTCCCCAGACCCTCATGGAGTTTATGTGTACATCAGCGGCGGACACCAATAACCTTCGAAGCCTCTCTTTGGTTATAGTTTCCTGAAAACTGTCCGCGGGTATCCAGTTGGTGCCCTTGAAGAAAATTGGTATTCCATTGATCTTGAAATAGAATGTTAACCCTGAAAGTAGAAATATATGCATGCTGTATCAAATAACATTAGAAATCAAAGAATATAGCTTACAACATGTATGGTCAAATATTCTTGTCTTGTGCGGCACGGCTAAACCCCCTAATTTCAAGAATGACAGTTTTACTTATGACCATAACAATCCACAATGGACAGGGATTTTGCTAGTCCTGCTTCATGACTGTGTATTATATAGGAGCCTTTATACAGTCTAGGTCTAAATTCTGCAAGTCTAAATTGACTGATTATGAAATTAAAAGCCTCAAGAAATAAAATAATATAAATGAAGGTACAGTTATTATTTTGAATATTTCATAAACTAAATTTTAGTCTAGGATTTTACCAGTGTATGAAATAAGGCACGTCCTCTAGTCTGGTATCTAGTCACTTTTGGTACGGACTGGTAATTTTTTAGTTTCCTCAATTCTCATCAATTTTAATTACCATCAGAATCTACAAAATACCAATTTTGGGCTGGCAACTTTTCAGGCTTTACACCCTGTTTTTACTCTTTGGAAACATTCATATAGATGACAGTCTAGGTAAATACAGTAGAACACGGATATAGCGATCACTCGGATATAACGAATCAATTTTCAAGTCCCGTCCCTATATAACATCATTAAAATTATATGCGTATAGCGAACACCGGATATAGCGAACTAAGTTCCTTGGTCCCTTGGAGTTCGTTATTACGAATTCTACTGTAATAATATTTTATCTTTAATTGACACCAGAAACAGTTATCGGTTTGTAAGATAATGCTTTATATTTGCTAGTGAATATTGACATTTATCAAATTGAGAATAACTGAATTACCTTGGTCTTTATTGACTTTATCTTGAACAAGTTCTACTGTTCGGAACCCGACACGTCGCTGCTTGTTTGATGTGTCACTTCCGCTTGTGAATGTGACATTCAGGATATACAGAGTTTGGTTCCCGTATCCATTGGGCCACCACTTCTCAATGTTGACATTCTACAACAGCAATCAATGAGTTTAAAAATATTTTCTGTGCAATATCCATGTTACATGGATGAAAAGCACAATTCTACCATAAATGTACAAAAATACTTAGGAGAAATATAGAAGAGGATATTTTAACCAATATTCTTATCAATGAGTCCATGTGGTTGGAACGTGTGGACCTCAAATTTCCACTTAAGCTCTGGCGGTTTGCTGTGCTTATGTGGTTTACTCCCTCTCAGGAATTGATCTGAGTAGGGCGATAGATTAGTATCGGAGATCACCCTAGGGATGATTTTGGGAGGTGGTGATGGTGAGAGACTTATTTGTCTCTCTGATGAAAGTCTGGACACGCTAAGAAGAGACCAGCGTTTCCTGAATTATTTGAGTTCCGTGTTCATAGAGTTATAGTCGCAAACTGGCACCTGTTGCTCTTCGTCTACAGGTGGTTTAGGCCCTGTTTGGAGAAGATTTCTCACGTAGGTAGTGTCCGACTTAAAAATGGTTTGCTTTAGGATTTTCTAAGGTACTCTCATTTGAGTAATACCTAATGAGATTCAAGCTGTGTTTCTCATATTCGGCTTCAGAATAGCTGATTTTTCTTAGTCGGAAGAATAGACTGTATGGTCACTTCGTCTTGACATGAGGGGTATGGCAAGAAGTGAAAAGCAAAATAGGAGTGCGTGTATGTGGCTTTACAGAATAATGTCAACTCCAGAGTTTAGAGTTTGTTATCATCGGAAACCATGGATGAAAAGCACAATTCTACCATAAATGTACAAAATAATTGTTTTTGATTGGCTACTATGAAAAATCAGAGGGTGTATAATGTGGTTATACGGTGCTCTGTTTACTTCATCAAATGCGCAAGAATTCATTTGTTGCCCAGCAACAAGGAGTTCTCAATTTTTCACAAAATATGCCATTATTGCGTTGTATGTACGTTATTTATAAAATTTATTTATTTTATGTTGCTCCATGGAAATTGTGAACGGACATCATGACACAGCACACCTGAGTCATTTGAAAGAATTTAGCTAAATTTTAAATCCTTATTATGGTAGAATGGAGATAAACATACTGTGTTTGGAAATCAGAGGCATAAAACTTAAGTATTATAGCTCTAAATTATTCATTTAAAGCCTCACGTTAAGGGTCCGACTTTAAATCAAATTTAGAGCTATAATAATTCTGTTATATGCCGCTGATTTCCTAACACAGTATGTTTATCTCCTAATTATAACAAAAACAATACAGTCACCTTAGGTTCTGCATTTTAATTTGTCAGTTAAATCTTTTACATTTTTCATAGTTTATATATTATTATTTGTGGCACAGACACAACTTGCAATAGCGATACATCAGGGGTCCAATTCATTTAAAAAGCTGCTTGAAATGTCAGGCTGCTTGACTAAAAGTCATATCAAATCGGTGGCTTGTTATTCAAAGATACCGACGGGTCATCTGATTTTTTGGTTTGGTTGTTGGTATATTCAAAATAAAGAGTTGCTCAGTCAAGAACCTCAGACCTACATTTCTAACTCCTAAACAAAATGACAAAATCGTAAGTTTAATATCACTTCTTCAATGACAGGACTATTCCTAGTTACGTACAGAGGGTATGGTGAGACTGTAGCTTATTGATGTCTTGTTGGTAGACAGAGTTACAGGTTGAGATTTGCTGATTGTGGTTCCGATGAGATCTGTGGCTATAGTTCCCGTCACCTGCCCACTAACATCAAAGTACACCCTGATGTCCACGACCCACTCTCCTGATGTGCCTGCAACAGTCGGCATAGATCAAAATCATTTCAAACAAATTCTGTATTATATCTTGCTTATCATATAAATTTACCCTTCTTTTATGTTACTTTCCTTTTCAAATGACAACATTTTCAAATTTGGATACTAGTCAACCGTTTGAAATGGGTATAGTTGACTTATTAAATTGAGTATAGTCAACCTGTTGGAATGTGTACAATCAACCAGTGGAATGACTATAGTTGACCTGTTGAAATAAGTATACTTGACTTGTTTAGATAAGTATAGTCAACCTGTTGAAACAAGAACAGTCAATCTGTTGGAATAAGTATAGTCAAACTGTTGAAACGAGAATAGTCAACGGTGAACCTGTTGAAATAAGAATAGTCTACCTGTTGAAATTAGTATAGTCAACCGGTTAAAATAAGTATAGTCAACCTGTTGAAATAAGTATAGTCAATATGTTGAAATAAGTATAGTCAATCTGTTGAAATAAGTATAGTCAATCTGTTGAAATATGAATATTCAACCGGTTGAAATAGGTATAGTCAATCTGTTGAAATAAGCATAGTCAACCGGTTGAAATAAGTATAGTCAACCTGTTGAAATAAGTATAGTCAATCTGTTGAAATAAGCATAGTCAATCTGTTGAAATACAAATATTCAACCGGTTGAATAAGTATAGTCAATCTGTTGAAATAAGTGTAGTCAACCTCTTGAAATGAGTATAGTCAACCGGTTGAAATAAGTATAGTCAACCGGTTGAAATAGGTATAGTCAATCTGTTGAAATAAGCATAGTCAACCGGTTGAAATAAGTATAGTCAATCTGTTGAAATAATATAGTCAATCTGTTGAAATAAGTATAGTCAATCTGTTGAAATAAGTATAGTCAATCTGTTGAAATAAGTATAGTCAATCTGTTGAAATATGAATATTCAACCGGTTGAATAAGTATAGTCAATCTGTTGAAATAAGTGTAGTCAACCTCTTGAAATGAGAAAATTCAGTCTGTTGAAGTTAAAGTCTTACCTCTATAAGGGGATGCAGACAATTCACGTATAACAGCTGAGTTAAATGCTTGAATATAGATATTCTTCCTGAAAGGATGAGGAAACAAATGACTCAACCAAGAATGTAATTCTTTGAAAAATTGTCTAGTAAATATAGTAATCAAAATCAAAATCAGCATATATATATATAGATTACAGCATACACATCCAACTATTGGCTATATTGTTGACTCTGGCATTTAGTGATGAACTAATGTAAATATTTAATATCGATAATGTAATGATTACAATTTCCTGTAAATTACCAAACTGCATTTTGTTTGATCATGGTAAAACCTTAGGTTGAAGCATCTTATTTACACTGGTCTACATTTTTCCTATTATCATTACCTTTGGAATTACAAACATATTTGATTTTGATTTTGCTAAAGATAGATAAAACATGCTTATCATGCCATTGCAGTGGATAAATAAGACATTGATTGGGATAAAATTTATTCTTACTCATTAAAAATAAACCATAAGTCTTTAGAATTGTTTTTCAGAATGATGCAAAGTCCTTGCTTTTCAATACAAAAATCAAACCTGAAAATTGTTCCTACCATATCCCCTGTGTGGGGAAAGAAGGCCCCCAGTCCCAACTGAACGAGCACTGTTCCTTCCTTATCTGGTTTACATGACATTCGCCATGTTGGTATGGGCTTGGACAATCATTTGGAATGTCATAGGCAGATGCATTGGCTTTCTGGGCTGCCACTGTAACTGCAGACTTGAATGCAACTCGAATGGAGTTTTCACCAGCCTAAAACATTATCAATGGTTACAAAATATGTCTTCTGGTATCAAGTGCCTGAAATGGATAGAAGCTAAAAATGCATTCAAAGTTGAACAAGTCTAGATTTTTCAATAATAAATTAAAGATGGAAATGAAAAATATTTTGTCTGACATAAGTCCCATGATTAGATTTAATTCTAGTCTCTGAAATTAAAACATGATCAAAATGTAACTTTTTATTATCAAAAGAGAAAGGAGCCGACTGAAGCTGTTAATTTTCAGAAATGGAAGTGATTTAGACTTGTTACAATATATTAGACTTGCTTGTGTCTTTTTGTTTCAGAGATGTTAGATTAATTCATGATGTACAACCCCTACAAGTGAAGGATTGTCTATTAACAAATCTATGAGGTGTGTTTTGATATTGAAACTCACCTTAGCTGCAGACTTGATATCATACACATACTGTACAAACATGTTGTCGGACACGCCCACTTGCTGGTCGTTGATGAAGACGGTTGAGAAGGTGTCCAGCCCATCACACACCAACAACAACGAGTTGGATGCCAGGTCAGATGGACTCACTGTATGGGAAATCAGAGTATGATGAAACATTTATTCACATTTGTAAGGAAAAAAAGCATTGGAGATCATGTGGAAAGTTTATTTGAAAGTTGAAATATAAATAATATAACTTCAAAAGCTGGATTGTTCATGGCTTCAGCAAGGTTGCTTCCTTTCAACTTTGGGAAACCCTTTTTGAACTTTGTTAAAGTTCTCCCTATTCAAAAATTACATATTTGGGTGTCGTGAAAGTCATTTACTGTTAGAAACCTACTTATCTACACTACACTCACAAGTGAAGGATCTACTGTACGTCCAGTCCTCCCGTCCAACCCAGCGCAGTTTGACGTCATTGTCTCTGTACAGGGGGTCCGGGATCAACTTGTTCTCATACAGGGCCGTGTACATACTGCCGGGGACACGCCCCTCCACCTTGTAACCTTGGTAACAAACAATGTTATTACTCACTTGTGTATGCAGAAGAGAAGAGGGGGGGAGGGGGGTCAAAATTCTTCCGCTTTCAGAATTTAAAAGAATTCCCCATTTAACATGATAGACCCTACAGGTTGAATCCCTTAAAAATTCCTGCATACCGACTGAGTTTTGTGACAATAACTATACTGATAATGCTCCTAGAAGCATGATTCTCTGAACACTGACTCTGTTGGCTTTATAGCTTTTTTTCTAATCTATACTTCATGAATTGAAACAAACAGAAGAAGATTGAGTTTTCTTGTTTTATGATATATAAATATGATTTTTAAAGAAGTTTATATATAAAAGTCCAGTGATTTGAAAGAATATAGTTTTCTTGATATTAAGAAAAAAGTGTAATAATGATCATCAAGATGTAAAAACACAATTTAACAAATATTAAGTATAGTTCATTTGCTTGGAAATTTATCTTATAAGATAACTTCGCTCAGTGATAGGTCATTGTTGATAAACAGCTGTCTTTCTTCACAGATAAGATTGTCGTGGTACACCTTATGACATCGAGTCAAAATGTACCATTATATACAATCAAAGTCCTTCTGTATTGGTTGTACACAGAGTACAGTTTCAGATAAAGACGCACAATTAAGTTGGTACAAGCTCATAATAACGATTATCTCAATTTCCAATGCCACAAATATTTTATACTGAAGTTACCACTTGACTTGGCATAATGTACACAGTTGTACGTAGATTAGGCTAAATGTCGTGTCAAAGAATATTTCTAATGAATGCATCCTATCTATTTTATGCGTACCTCGGAGGCCATTTAAAATCGTCCAGTTTCCGTTCAGATCAATAGTATCGGCAGTTTCTGTTTGATAAATGCATCCTAAAATTGAGACGACCGTCAACAAACAGCTGAAAACTCCCGCCATGTTGTTGTCATGTGACACGGGGAAACACTTCCGGGAATGTCACGTGATTTATGTGGAGTGGTCACATGACTTCAAATTAGTTTTGGCCGAGTTCGTCTGCGTTGTCGCTAGTGATTGATAACGATTGTTAACTACTACTATCGACTCAGCAAGCTTCAATATAGGACTATTATACCTATTATATTATGTTGAACGTCCAAACGAGAACGTATCAATCTCAATAAAATAAGATTATTTAGATTGGTAAACCTGTGTCCACTAATTAGAAACAAGCCGGTAGGCCTAAATATTGCTTTATAAATTATAACTTTTCGAAAGGATTCAATCAATAGAATTCAAAGAATGGGTATTGCTTATTGGCCAATCTATTTTTTTTAGATCAACAAGTTTTATTAGGTCATACTGTTAACAAAGTATATGTCAAATATAAAACTGTTGATCTAAATACATTTAAATTGATTATTGGACTACATGAGAATATTTTTTTTAACTTTATCCTTAGCGCTGTGACCTTTGGTCTCATTTTTTCAAGCAACAGCAATAATACAGCCTATCGTACAAATTAAGGGGGTATTTTTTATACACGGCCCGTAGCCAAATTCAAGATATTCATTCACAATGTTTTTTCCCAACTTTTCTTTAAGACAGTTTTTGTAATATCCCCCGATATAAATGAGTTTACAGGAGAGAAAAACGTGTAATTTTTACGCCTCGAGATTATTTGCAAGTCGAAATGTATGTTTCTGATGCAAGCTGTAGTATGTATGAATAATCTTTTATCTCAGTACGGCCTGTTAAAATGGGTTCTTTTATGTACCATATTTATCAGTCTTATGTCCTCAATTGTTTATACTTAAAGTGTAATTGAAATTCATAGAATTTCTGAGAAAAAAACCACGTGGTTGTCTTTGTGTTTACAGTCCTAAACGGGTGTTACAAACTATATTCTTACGTTTTCATTCATGACTTTTGTTGTCAATTGCACAGTTGCTGTGGCAACACAAGTGCAACTGCAAATACCATGTAAAAAGAGTGTTGCGCGGTTTTTATGTCAAATGCATTGCTGATAGTGACAAAAGTCATATGTCGTGTTTTATAATTATGTGTTGCAAATATGTCAAAAGGAAAAATGAATTATTTTTTTGCAATTCATTGGGGAAAACTTAGTTATTTAACATCTGTAATAATTACATATACCAATCAAGTATTTAAAAAAAAGTCCTTTCAGAGACTTGAGATAAACCAAACGTTGGAGATAAAACCTAGTCTGAAAGCGCATACGCAACTCGATCAGTAAAACCAGTTGAACAAGCCTAATGGCCGGCAAACACATTCACACTGCATTCGAACGGTTCGTATATTTCAAGTGTTCTAAATCTCCAAAACATTGCTTTATAAGAACGATATTGTTTTGGCAACCTTTCATTTGAGTGAGCATTTTAATGAAACGACCTTCGCGCCCTAAATTGCCCCGTATCACGTTCACTTGACTTTTACCGTAAATAATTAATTAATCGCCTGCCTTGAATAACGAATATAATAACTTAGCCATAACTCGTTAAAAAAATAATGCCTTGAAAATCGTTTGTTAAAGTTTACAAACTTGTCAATGTACACATCATAGTTTTGGATACTCAATACGTGACATTCTGATTCAACGTTTAATGTGCTTTTTCTTGGATAAATTGACTTATTTTACTGAGCAAATTAAAGTGTATACTGCATGACTATTTTCATAATACCGTATTTCCTCTAATACAACCCGGGCCTCCATTACAACCCGGGCCTCGAATATAACCCGGGGGGTAATGGGGTGCTGACATTAATACAACCCGGGTCTCGAATAGAACCCGGGTCTAACATAAATACTGGTATAATATGTCGATAGTATATACTTCACGGAAACCGTATATTGCAGGGATTGATACGGATTTTGATAAAAGAATGAATATCAACAGAAATGCCACGAGATATGTAGAACTAGATCAATAATTTTCCATGAAAACGCCATTCCTAGAAAACTTTGAAACGTCAATTCAGACCTGAAGAAATACAACCCGGCCTCCATTATAACCCGGGCCTCGAATAGAACCCGGGGGGTATGGGGGTACTGAACGAAATAGAACCCCGGGGTTGTATTCGAGGAAATACGGTATCCTTCATAGAATAATTTTACGTAATATTCGGAAGACAGACGCTCTTACTTGGAGATTAAGATAGTTTACTAACTCTCCATATAGGTCGCTTTTAAACGTAATAAATCAATTGCAAATTATGATCATCTTACTTAAAATTTTATTTCAAGGGGTATGAAAGTATCACATGAGTCACAAAGTGTAGAACTCTAATTTAGACAAATCCATTTCGTCATTTAAATATATTTTTGACAACCTTTTACTTTAAGGCATTACATTGACTATTGTATTCTTGACCTACGATTGAAATGTTAGCATAACATGTCATTATAGTGACAGTAAGGGTGAGGTTTCTGGGAAACTATAATAAATAATTTAAAAAATATATTTTAACTTATATTCTCAGACTGAGACATTATTATTATAATTACCGGTAATAATTTTATAAATGTAGTTAGACGTTTCTATTGCAATTAATACTCTTTTTGTCAAATTAATTGCACCAATATGCAAAATTTTGCCTTGTTTTGATATAATTTCATGAATCGCCAAAGTCATATCATATTGTTGACAGATGTATTGTAAAAATACAAATAACTAATCAATAAGTATTTTAGCTGTATCATTTGATAAAACAGTGATCCCATCTGCGACAATCGAGCTTTTTCTCCTGTGTTTTTGTAACAAGCCGGCACGTCAAAAAGCGATATAGTAGGCACAGATTACAACTTCTTGCACGATTTAAAAAAAAGAAAACATTTCCCTAATGGCAAAGATGTCTATTGACCATTCAAGATCATTCTAATTCTATTATACATCTACATATAAAGCATAGTGAATCTAGGTCTACGTATTTGGATCTAAACACATTTTTACTATTTAAAAAAACACATATATATATACATATGATCTTCATAGTGTTACACATGTGATATCTCCATTCGATAAGTCGTAAAAGACATTATCAAGTCTCAAGCAGAAACCATCGGCGGCCATTATTGTGCGAACACCTTTTATTGATTTGAGGTAGGGAAAGATACATTCGTTTTAGATTTAAAAAACATTGTCTTACGTAAAGGACATATATTTTCGTTTTCACTGTAACAACATGGTGATAATTTTTTTTCAAGACCTCGTCCATTTATACACAAGCAACTATTTTGAATAATGATGTTTTAATTGATTTAAAAAAATAGAACACACTAGTAACATACTTCTATGAGTCTGAAAGAAATAATCACCAGGGCCTTCTTTCTCAAAGCAATAGGGTAATCGTAAGTCTTTAAAGGGGCAGTAGCACGTTTTTAGGGGGATTATAAGGTGATGTCTGGAAAATAAAAATAAATGGTTCCAATCTAAAGACAATGCATCAAAACTAAATGAAGCAGTAATAAATCAAATATATAATATAATGTTAAGCCATGCGATTCCTTTTCTTACATAAAATGAATTAAAGGTGTTCACATAAAAATGGCTGCCAATGGATTTTATGGGAATCTTTATAATTTGTTCTCTGACTATGGATGATTGGTTTGTGTAATGAAATTTTTGACACTATCAAAGTAATACATTTAGCATTAATGTACAATTATCAGTGAAAAATTAAAAATATAAAATTGTCAAAAAACGTGCTACTGCCCCTTTAATGTATCTCGAGCTTTTTTATAAGATGTGAGCTAAGGTCAACCTTGGTAAAAGTTGCTTTGTGAAAGGAGGTATCAGATGTATCGCATGCCTTGCATAATCGCCCGGAGTTTGAAATAAATCGCCAGGCGATTTCTAAGTTATTTACGGTATCTAGAGTGAAAATTATCTCCCTTGGAGTACACTCCGACCTGCAGACTGGCTTGAATACCATTACAAGTTTAAATTATTAATCAAAGATAAATAATGTCGCAATTCTGAGTTTCCTTTTTTATACTTCCTATTTTTTGGGTTATCTGCTTTCGTAATTTTCGTCGATGTTATAATTTTGCCAAATAGGTGATGCATCAATATCTTCGAAAGATTTCTTTTGTCTGTCAAAGAAATTGCACCAATCTTTAAGCCATTTTCCCAATAACGATATAGGGTATTTTTATGATATGGAAGTAAAAAATAATCGGTTTACGGGTAAGACAAACCTCTACTTTAAAACCTAAGAATTTAAAGCGCCATTATCGATTTTCTCCTACTGACTTATACATTCAATTCTTTTGGGTTTTTTTCCCCCGAACGAAAATGTTACAAATGCTTTCAATAATGACGCCAGTCGTTGCATTGCGTCAGATAAAGCACACTCATTTTCCTCCAAACGGAAGCGCGAGTGACACGGTGCGATGTTAAATGCTAACGAATATTAGCCCTGCACGCAGGATGTTCCAGCAGATGTCCCGAGGGGTAAGGCAAGAGTTTCCTACTCTAGGGCGCTGTGACCTTTCCCTCCCCGGAGGCTTTCTACAGGAGGCTTATAACGGGAAAGGTGAGGATATCATCGCCTTGGTAATTTGTTCTAAAAAAATAGAGCCATTGGCTCTGTAGCTCATCAGGCATCATATCAAGTTTGCTTTATACAGGCAAGATGTGCTAAAAATGAAACTGATGTTACCTATTGCAAGAAAACCTTTACAAAATTTACAAAACAAATGTATTATTATTCAACACTTTCTAGATCGCCAATATCAGACAGTGAAAGAAGTCCACACTAAAATATCCAAGGAGAAATAAATTTGCCATAGACTGTCATCTAATGGAGAAAAATAGGTTTTTAAGGTTGTGACCCCTGTGACCCTATTTGGGGTCATGGGGTCACAAAACCTACAGTTTAGAATCCCAATTGGCCAAGGAGTCTTACATGCAGTCTTTCAGCTCAATAGACCTTAAGGAGCTAAAGATGATGATAAAAATAAGTTTTTAAGGTTGTGACCCCTGTGACCCTATTTGGGGTCATGGGGTCACGAAATCTACAATTTAGAATCCCCATTTGCCAAGGAGTCTGCACATATAATTTCAGCTCTCTAGACCTTTTGGAACTTGAGAAGAAGATGAAAATAGTTTTTTTAGGTTGTGACCCCTGTGACCCTATTTGGGGTCACAGGGTCAACAAAGTTACAAATTAGAATCCCCATTGTCCAAGGAGTCTGCACATATCAATATTAACTCTCTAGACCTTTTGGAACTGGAGAAGAAGATGAGAATTGGTTTTTAAGGTTGTGACCCCTGTGACCCTATTTGGGGTCATGGGGTCACGAAATCTACAATTATTAAGAATCCCGGTTGGCCAAGGAGTCTGCACATATCATTTTCAACTCTATAGTCCTTTTAGTACTAGAGAAGAAGATGAAAATAGGTATTTAAGGTTGTGACCCCTGTGACCCTATTTGGGGTCACAGGGTCACCAAAGTTACAAATTAGAATCCCCATTGTCCAAGGAGTCTGCACATATCACTTTCAACTTTCTAGTCCTTTTAGAACTGGAGAAGAAGATGAAAATAGATTTTTAAGGTTGTGACCCCTGTGACCCTATTTGGGGTCACAGGTTCACCAAAGTTACAAACTAGAATCCCCATTGTCCAAGGAGTCTGCACATATCACTTTCAACTCTCTAGTCCTTTTAAAACTGGAGAAGAAGATGAAAATAGGTTTTTAAGGTTGTGACCCCTGTGACCCTATTTGTGGTCATGGGGTCACAAATTCTACAATTTAGAATCCCCATTGGCCAAGGAGTCTGCACATATCGTTTTTAACTCTCTAGTCCTTTTAGAACTGGAGAAGAAGATGAAAATAGGTTTTTAAGGTTGTGACCCCTGTGACCCTATTTGGGGTCACAGGGTCACCAAAGTTACAAATTAGAATCTCCATTGTCCAAGGAGTCTGTACATATAATTTTTAACTCTCTACTCCTTTTGGAACTGGAGAAGAAGATGAAAATAGGTTTTTAAGGTTGTGACCCCTGTGACCCTATTTGGGGTCACAGTGTCACCAAAGTTACAAATTAGAATCCCCATTGGCCAAGGAGTCTGCACATATCATTTTTAACTCTCTAGTCCTTCTGGAACTGGAGAAGAAGATGAAAATAGGTTTTTAAAGTTGTGACCCCTGTGACCCTATTTGGGGTCACAGGGTCACCAAAGTTACAAATTAGAATCCCCATTGGCCAAGGAGTCTGCACATATCATTTTTAACTCTCTAGTCCTTCTTGAACTCGAGAAGAAGATGAAAATAGGTTTTTAAAGTTGTGACCCCTGTGACCCTATTTGGGGTCACAGGGTCAACAAAGTTACAAATTAGAATCCCCATTGTCCAAGGAGTCTGCACATATCAATATTAACTCTCTAGACCTTTTGGAACTGGAGAAGAAGATGAGAATTGGTTTTTAAGGTTGTGACCCCTGTGACCCTATTTGGGGTCATGGGGTCACGAAATCTACAATTATTAAGAATCCCGGTTGGCCAAGGAGTCTGCACATATCATTTTCAACTCTATAGTCCTTTTAGTACTAGAGAAGAAGATGAAAATAGGTATTTAAGGTTGTGACCCCTGTGACCCTATTTGGGGTCACAGGGTCACCAAAGTTACAAATTAGAATCCCCATTGTCCAAGGAGTCTGCACATATCACTTTCAACTTTCTAGTCCTTTTAGAACTGGAGAAGAAGATGAAAATAGATTTTTAAGGTTGTGACCCCTGTGACCCTATTTGGGGTCACAGGTTCACCAAAGTTACAAACTAGAATCCCCATTGTCCAAGGAGTCTGCACATATCACTTTCAACTCTCTAGTCCTTTTAGAACTGGAGAAGAAGATGAAAATAGGTTTTTAAGGTTGTGACCCCTGTGACCCTATTTGTGGTCATGGGGTCACAAATTCTACAATTTAGAATCCCCATTGGCCAAGGAGTCTGCACATATCGTTTTTAACTCTCTAGTCCTTTTAGAACTGGAGAAGAAGATGAAAATAGGTTTTTAAGGTTGTGACCCCTGTGACCCTATTTGGGGTCACAGGGTCACCAAAGTTACAAATTAGAATCTCCATTGTCCAAGGGGTCTGTACATATAATTTTTAACTCTCTACTCCTTTTGGAACTGGAGAAGAAGATGAAAATAGGTTTTTAAGGTTGTGACCCCTGTGACCCTATTTGGGGTCACAGGGTCACCAAAGTTACAAATTAGAATCCCCATTGGCCAAGGAGTCTGCACATATCATTTTTAACTCTCTAGTCCTTCTGGAACTGGAGAAGAAGATGAAAATAGGTTTTTAAAGTTGTGACCCCTGTGACCCTATTTGGGGTCACAGGGTCACCAAAGTTACAAATTAGAATCCCCATTGGCCAAGGAGTCTGCACATATCATTTTTAACTCTCTAGTCCTTCTTGAACTCGAGAAGAAGATGAAAATAGGTTTTTAAAGTTGTGACCCCTGTGACCCTATTTGGGGTCACAGGGTCACCAAAGTTACAAATTAGAATCTCCATATGCTAAGGTACTTGTACACAAAATTTCAGCTCTCTAATGTGTATGGTTCATGGGGAGAAGTCGAAAGTGTCAAAAGTTTACGGACGGACGACGGACGGACGGACGACGGACGGACGACGGACGGACGCCGGACGACGGGCCATGCCATAAGCCCATCTGGACTTTCAGTCCTGATGAGCTAAAAATTAATTGCTATGATAATCTTTTTTTCCCTGAAATTCCCAATAAAGATATAAGTGTTCAGAGGGGATGTCTGTGGATGACGTCATGAAGGTCAGTATCAGGTTGATACCCAAAGATGCACAAGTAGTTTTATCATTACTTTTTACAGAAGCATGTTTCAGATTTTTCAGTGTCTAAAATATAGCCAGTCCTTGGTTACTTTTTGGTCAGGACTGAATGTTCACTTAACTTTCAGGACAGGCTAGGGTTTCAATCAATATAAGTACACTAAGATTGTGTAAGTCATTTAACCACCTGGTTACTCTAGTTATATCCAAAGCCTCCCAAATCCATATGCATTTCGAATTCATATACCTTTCTTTTTGCTTCTATCATTTTATTTACCACCTAAAGTCAATGATGCAAGCGCCAATGCATTGGTCGTTTAAATATAGTTTTACATCGGTAAGGTCATAGCAAACTGTATTAATAGCAGTGACTATCATAAATCTGCAATCTTATTAGTTGAAACACATTCTCAATAAGAACATGTGTTATCAGGTATATAAAAATCACTTCATACCATTGGCATTTTACGACAAAATTTTATGATCATTTTAGGGGATTGAAGTTAACATAATGGTCTGTATTTGGTTTCTGAGATTATATACGGAGATTAATAATCCTCTATAAGGGAGATATAATATCATCTCGTATATATAGAGATGTTTTGTAATTTCACTTGGTCGTGTATTCTTGAACACAACAGTCGAGAAGAGAGGTACCTAAGATGCCGACCCCGGTTGTAGTCTAAGCTGGGTTTTAAACTATACACTTCCCTGTGTGTAACGTGTTACAAATTATGATACTACATTGCACTGATTTGAAGTGAAGGATGCAATATGTTTTCTGTCCACTTTTCTGTCCAAACAGAGGTACCATATTTCCTCGATTTTATCAGACCCCCTTTACCCCCGGCGTGTATTCGAGAACCGACGTCTATTCGAGGCCGGCGTCTATTTCTTTTTTAGTAGGAAACAAATGTTATAGATGGTGTAATGGGGGAATATTATATTTCAATTCAACTACGGGAGCATTAATTAATCAACGTATCACCCGGCGTTTATTCGAGACCCGGCGTGTATTTACTTAAAACAGCCACTGTATACGTATTTGTGCGTGTATACGCGTGGTGCGTAATGCTTTGTTCGTGACGCGTCATGTCCGATTCCATGTATCCGTAATAGTGTGGCGTGAGTAACCAATTTTAATTAAATGCATAATGAGCATTTAACGGCACTTTGTACTAAAATAATATAAATTGATGTACGCGTGATGCGTTATGCGTAAAGTGATGCCTTATTTAGTCTGCGTAAGTGCGTATTGCGTATTTGGACACTCTCGTGAGCGTTTCGGCGCACTACGCGTACATTGAATGGCCTTCTTCTATTTTAGTGTAAAGTGTTTATTATTCATTGTGCACTACGTATTACGCACCACATGGAATGCCGGCCTTACCCATATACATTGAATCAATTTCTACTATATTTAAGTGCAAAGTGTTTTAATACGCAGTATGCATTGCGCACCACGCATTACGCATTACGGACACCAGTCTAAGTAAACCTAGCCTCACTATTATCCGTTACACTGCTATACTGAGTCTAGAAAGGCTTGGTTGAGAGTCGCGTCAGCCCACGTGACCAAATTGACTAATCAGAACTGATCTTACCAAGCCACAATAGTCTGCCTTCGCAGGTATAACGTTGGAGGGTCATAGGTCGCAGAAAGGTCGGCTGACGCGACTTTCAACCAGACCTTTCTAGACTCAGTATAGCAGTGTAACGGATAATAGTGAGGCTAGGTTTACTTAGACTGTACGGACACATGAAATGCCGGCCTTTACCTTTCATTGCAGACAAACCAATATTCTATTCCAGTCCCCTTTCTGTGCATTCTAATCGATATTATATTAATAAAATCACAATAAATGGATAAACAACACAACCAATTACTTAGTAATTTATTATGAGAGTAAAGAAATTAACTCATTCACAGACTGTTTGGTTGCAATACTATGCATCTAGAGGTACTGTGAAACTTGTGGAAAGTGCTCTAATCAATACAGAGGCTAGAGTGAGAAGTAAAACTTGAGCTACCTTGTGAGAGAAGAATGGATGTCCTCGAAAACTTTATCATATCATATCATGTTTTTCTTATTTCGAAAATGATCGAGAGGAATTTTAAATATAATTTAATATCCCCAGGTGAAGTGAAGCCATGGCACATCCTGACTATGGTGGACACTGGCCGGACCCTTGCATTCGTGCCTGGAACTGACAGCAAGTCCTTCTTGGATTTCGATAAACTCTTTCAAGATTACTACGTTTTCGTCGGTTCGGTACGCCTGCAAATTTCACCAGAAATGTACAACGTAAATATTCCAAAGGTTCCAATAAGAATGCACAAGGAACTGGTCTACGTCGGTAACTCAACCTCGACTATCAAGACAAACATATACAACAGCGAGACGGATTGCCTGTTTGCCCAGTGTTTCCAGCAATCAGTTGCGGTCGCGCGACAGACTCGCAAACCAGCGGCGTTACCTGATTGGTGGAGGAAGAAGTATTCTCCTCTCTGCGCAGGAGAGACTATGCGCATCATCCGGGCTCAACGTCCTGACCAATCTCAGATCAACACGTATCCGATGCTGGTGCAGGCGAGTGACACCGACCCATACTTTCACCTGAACTGGTCGGCGTATTTGAAGATGATTTTAGACGCATTTGCATTGTCGACATTCTCAAGGAACAAATCTGTAAATCATTCTGAACTGACCCGACCTATCAGCTGCGTTGAGCTGGCATATCTACGGGAATGTAACCTAGGGGACAGGTTGACGGTAAACTTCTGGCCAGATGAGGAGTCATCAGACAAATCTAACTTTGAAATCATCAACGATGATGGAAAACCGTCTTTACATTCATCTGTGGAATATTTTCCAGACAATAGTTTTTGAGATTACTAGACATAATGAATATCTTCACTTTGCACATGTCATCAGAAAGCAACTTCTGATAAAAACGTGAGCCTAAGGACATTTAATTTTGTTATGTTAATGAGTATGGTTGATTATTTGACTATTTGAATGACTGAATATATACAATCAAATGTATACATGCGTTGACATTCAACCTGGGGCAACCTGTAGACAATGATTATATGCAAACTTATTTTATATTTTAAAATATCAACTTTTGTTATCATTCATATTGTTTTTAAAACGTTTTTATTATCAAAATTAAAATACTATTTTGGGTATTTGCTTGGTATGTTACTCGCCCAACACTTGAAAGGAACTATAGCTTAGGAATAGGAATCGTCTTTATGAAAATGAATGTGTTGTTTGTATTAAATGAAAATACGTTTGAGTATTTATGATGTATATGTAATCAGAGTGTGTTTACATTTACGTTTTTCAAAATAACTTTGTAATAAAGTTGTTAACCCATGAACTTGTTCATAAGCGCCATTAGATAATCTTTATATTAACACAAACAATACATAAGTTGAAAGATTATTATAATGATTCCATTAAATTCACAAACACAGTTCCATGTATACTAATTTTATTTTTATATTTAACCTCAATACTATTATGTTTCGACGTCCATCAAAGACTTAACGGTAAGTGAGGATTTGAAAGTTTGAAGGTCAACGGGATCCCAAGATTGGAACGTCACAAATCGAGTTTTGGTGAGCATGAGGAACCCATTCTCTGAGAACCGTCCGGGTACCCCATGGGCGTCCAGCCACACGAAGGGGGCGATTCTGTCTGTCTGTAGGTACACCAGATACACGGTGTCCATCAGTGCGCTGATCTTGGTCAACTGTAACAGTGAAATATAAAGAGTATGATTCATATAGTTTTTCAATAACCATGTATATGCCATTTAGTATCATGGGTTAAGTTGATTGTTCATAAGTAGTGGTGCAATGTTAGTTTTTACTCATATCACAATATATTTTGTGTATTTCACATAAATTTTAATTTGAAATGTACATGAGGCTTTGCCTTAGATTCGTCCCTCGAAGATGGTTAAATACGTTATAAATAATATGATGTGCTGATATGGAAAGTAATAGTCTAAATTCAAGTCACTGAGGTGAGTGAGTTACTGTTTTACGCCGCTTGGGCAATATTTCAGCCATTAGCGGCGTGGCTAGTCACTGAAGCAATAAGTTACTATTTGACCATATCAAAGTACACCCGAATCATCCTTTCTCTAAGATAATGTTAGTGTTACAAATGATGAAGACGGGTACATATCACAAGGACTCTGTTGCAAAAGCCACTCTTACTCCAACCTCCTGTAACCAAGTGCCGTATACCTTGCTAATAGAGAAACACAGTAGCTCATTTCTGATTATTTCGTTAAATGAAACCAATCCTGCTCATGCGGATATATTTGTCTGCGAAGATCCTACAGTGTCCTGGATGCCTTCACTGACTTTCTCTCGTATGGCTCATGAGTCATCAACGAATAAAGTGCCAGTTATCGAGAAATATCTGAATTACCTAGATGGGGACATTGATAAAGTTTTCAGGCTTTAAGAAGCTATATCTGCAGCTAGTGACGAGGTTACTCCAGTGAAGGCATTCATGGAATTGAAGCAGTCCAAAGAATAAATATACCCTGGTGGAATAGGAAGTGATAACTGTATAACGAACAACCGAAAACTATTAACGTAGTATTAAAAAATATTATTTTAGAGTGGTGTTTTGTACTTATCTAACAAGTAACGTTTAGACCACGACGATTTGGTATGATCTTATATCTTGATCTCGATTTCTTATCCCCAGCTTTCATATCATTGAACTGGCACACAGTGATGGTCTTAAAACGTTTGGCTGATTGTTGCCAAAGATTCGATTGAGTTATGCAGATTTAGGTATGGACCATGTCTTAGAAACTTCATTGGGTCAGACCTTATATTGTCGAAATGATATGGTGCTTCTCTGAAATCACACTTCCCGGGTTGTACCACAATGAACTCACCACAATATTAGCCTTCTCCAAGCCCTTGACATCCTTGTAGTAGGTGAGAGGAAGACTTGAGTCGATACCGCTGTCCGGGTTGTCCACATACATGTAGATGAAACAGCTGGACCTGTCTGGACACCCGGACTCACTCATCATGGAGGAGACGTCTTGTTGGAACACCAGCTCAGAGGATCTGCTTAACTGTTGGTAGACAATGAGAGGATCTGCTTAACTGTTGGTAGACAATGAGAGGATCTGCTTAACTGTGGGTAGACAATGAGAGGATCTGCTTAACTGTGGGTAGACAATGAGAGGATCTGCTTAACTGTTGGTAGACAATGAGAGGATCTGCTTAACTGTGGGTAGACAATGAGAGGATCTGCTTAACTGTGGGTAGACAATGAGAGGATCTGCTTAACTGTGGGTAGACAATGAGAGGATCTGCTTAACTGTGGGTAGACAATGAGAGGATCTGCTTAACTGTTGGTAGACAATGAGAGGATCTGCTTAACTGTGGGTAGACAATGAGAGGATCTGCTTAACTGTTGGTAGACAATGAGAGGATCTGCTTAACTGTGGGTAGACAATGAGAGGATCTGCTTAACTGTGGGTAGACAATGAGAGGATCTGCTTAACTGTTGGTAGACAATGAGAGGATCTGCTTAACTGTTGGTAGACAATGAGAGGATCTGCTTAACTGTGGGTAGACAATGAGAGGATCTGCTTAACTGTGGGTAGACAATGAGAGGATCTGCTTAACTGTGGGTAGACAATGAGAGGATCTGCTTAACTGTTGGTAGACAATGAGAGGATCTGCTCAACTGTGGGTAGACAATGAGAGGATCTGCTTAACTGTTGGTAGACAATGAGAGGATCTGCTTAACTGTGGGTAGACAATGAGAGGATCTGCTCAACTGTGGGTAGACAATGAGAGGATCTGCTTAACTGTTGGTAGACAATGAGAGGATCTGCTTAACTGTGGGTAGACAATGAGAGGATCTGCTTAACTGTGGGTAGACAATGAGAGGATCTGCTTAACTGTTGGTAGACAATGAGAGGATCTGCTTAACTGTGGGTAGACAATGAGAGGATCTGCTTAACTGTGGGTAGACAATGAGAGGATCTGCTTAACTGTGGGTAGACAATGAGAGGATCTGCTTAACTGTGGGTAGACAATGAGAGGATCTGCTTAACTGTGGGTAGACAATGAGAGGATCTGCTTAACTGTGGATAGACAATGAGAGGATCTGCTCAACTGTGGGTAGAAAAATGAGAGGATCTGCTTAACTGTGGGTAGACAAGACGACAAAGATTCATACAGGGCACATGTTTCTTGCATTTGTCTTTGAGGACACGTCTTGTTGGAACACCAGTTCAGAGGATCTGCTTACTGTGGGTAGAGATGAGACGACAGATATTGACACAAGATACACGTTCTTGCTGTTGGAACAAAAGCTGGGAGGATCTGCTTAACTCTACATAGAGATAAGACTCCAATGAATGAATTTAAAAAGTACGAGATATTCGTAAAAGAAATTCACAATGCCTACCCCTTAACATTTTCCTACGCACATGCCTTGCTGCAGGCCCTAGAGTTTTAGAGAAGTAAAGGTTCTGCAGCAAGGCATAAAATGACAGTTCGGAAACTGGGCGTTTTCGGCTATGCGTAGGAAGATGACCCCTTAATTACTTTAAAACTTGTAACGGAACACTAATTTGGTTTTGGAATCTCAAAGCAGCATGACTTCAATCAAACCTGTCTTCTATACACATTTATTAGAAAAAAATCATTTGATAAACATAAAGCCACTATGTCTTGAACCATTTACCTTACATGATACGTTCCATGTTTTGATAGGACGAAAGCTGTCCCAGCGAAACATCTGAACAAAGAGATTGTTCTTGGACACAGAGCTTGGTTCATTGTTCCTAGCTTCTAACAGAGGCATCCCATCTATCACCAGGTAGACGTTCAGTTCGCTTCCCTTGAGGTATGACGAGAGCAGGATCGGAGCAAAGAACTTCTTGGTGTAGTAGTGAAGCATCTTCCACTTGCCCTCGTAATCTGGACATGCAAAATAAAATAGATTTTCATTACAATCTCATTGAAACTGGATAGAAACCTTCATTTGTCTCTCGTGAGAAATCAGCGATAGACGGGTGAGTTTTTATCTGGTTTCAATTAGATTGTGTCATTAGGATTTGAGAAGGGAGTTGTGTTCTTAATTTCGAGGTTGACTAAATTGAACTAGAAACAGTCCCCTGAGTATTTTACCTTTCTCTGATTCTTACTATCTGATTAATGCAACGGAATATCAACTAGCAATTGAGTGAGTGGACAATACTAGCAATGTAGATAATAGAATTCTTGATTCAATGATTTTGAATTCCTCTCTTTAAAAACGATTATTGTTTCTTCATGCACAAATTAGGCATGTCATTGTTAAAGTACGACCACTTTGAATTTTCGCTTTACTTACAAAATGCGTCATTGATTCAAGAATTTCTAAGAGACAAATACATCAGTTTCAATGGACCAAGAAAGCAATTTGTAAACGATACGAGCTTGTTTCTAATGTCTGACTTTCGAAGATGTTTTTAATTTTTTAGCGTGTTTCTATGTCATTTTTTATAAAAATTTCTCACCGATGCTGGCCCAAGTTGGTCCTTGCCAGATGTCATTCAGTTGCCAATAGAGGGCGCCCATGGTACCACCACGCCCATCAGGGGTCACGTGACCAGACCAGCGTCGATAATGCTCACTCTCAGCCTGGACTGACACGGCTTGGTTTATCTGAAGATGGAACGTCATGTCTTGACAAAATCTAATTATTTGTAGCAGACAACATTTATTTAATATAATAATGTTCTCCTTCAACCTTCTTCCGATCATGACATGAGCCATGACGAGCTTACTGTATAGATGTGGCCATATATGGGCGTTTGCTAGCAAAATTATAAATATTTATAAAATATTATTGAATTAAATTATTAAATATTATATATTAAATTATAGCATAAATTGGTACAGAAGAGGTTCAAGTGTTCGTATTAATCATACTTATAGACCATATGTTAGCATTCAGCATGATGATTAAACATCTTCATTTGAAGAATTATTTATCAAGATTTGAAATTTTTGGACATCAAAACACACCATGTGACAGCAAAACAACATAAAAAATATGTGTTTATTTACTTGCGTGAGGTAAATAAGGTCCAGGAATCTTTGTTTGATGTTTTGATGTACAGGTTCCTTGAAATGCTGATCCACCCACTTCATCATCTGATTGTTACCTATATGTGGTTAGAACATTGGTACATTGAAGGAAATCCTACTAAAAGAATCTTTGTAGACCAGGAACTGAATATAGAAAATATACCTAAAACTTGGCTTAACAAAAGTGGCATAGAGTTAAGTGTTAACCGTTATAACACTTTGCCTGGCCTCTATTTGAATGCTACGGCACCTTTTTTCTGACGGTTTCGATGAGTGGCCATGTCCCCCCAGTAGTCCCAGTCACCCGCTGCAAACACCTTCTCCAGGGTCTCGGGGTTACACCAGGCTTGAACCCCGTACTCGGAGGCGAACCGTGGAATGGGGAAGTTGGACGCGTTCCACATGTTAGCAACGAAGTTGTAGAAATGGGCTGGAAAAGAAGATTTAAACAAGTGTGAATATCAGTGTAAGAATTTTACCTCAAATAATACGTTCATCTTAGAACCTACTACGTGGAATAGTTTCCAAAGCATTTGATTTACTTAAGAACCAAAAGCAAGAAATGAAGCAATGGAGAGAATGAGCATTTCTATAATTTACAAAGCGATTCTTTTGTTTTGCTGTTACCAGAAATGTAAGAGCAAGAGTAATATAATAGCCATATCTATCATTAAAAGCGATTCTTTTGATTTCCTCTCTTCAGATGTTCATGAGCACAAATAATATAATATGTTCCTTCCAGCCAAACGGTAACAAGCGATAATGCATTGGTAGAATTATTATCTATAAACTGAAAAAGGAGAAAATTTAATGCACTTGTCCAATAGCCATCGTAGTGTGATCTCCAACTCACTGTCCCCGAAATACTCTGAGCCAGGATCCTCAGCGATCCATCCCTCTCTTTCCGTTTCCAGTCCGTTAGTCGGACTCGACGTCAAGTACTTCCGGGTCGGATCTTCGTTCTTGACTATCGGCATGATCGTCTTTACATATAGGGTCACATAATCCTTATAGTAACGCGTGTAGTTCGCCTGGTTTGGCCTTACACCATACCTGTTTGAAAATGTCCATCATATCCAGCTTTATTGAAACGTAGATTTTGATTTAATAGATTTATTGCCATATATGACAGAATAACATAGAAGTTACCGTTTCGAAATTCCCTTCCTCATGTTGTAAATGAATTGGGCAGAGGAGCAGGCTAAATTTACCTTGAGGAATTTGAATAACATCTTAAAAAACTAAAACTGAAAACGCAAACGTTTTTTGAAAATATGAATTTCAAATTTTTGTATTTATGAAGGTTAACTATTATGAAGTTTAGGCTACACCCACCATCCCCCTCTCAATCCAGCCTCGTTCTCATTGTTGCCAGCCCATATAACTATACTTGCGTGGTGTCTCAACCGACGTATCTGTCAATGAAGCGTGAGTGATGTTAGTGCCTTTAAGAAATCTTATACATTTAAAGTTGAATCTAGCCATTAAGTGATATTCGTAAACTGCTGTTGAAATAAAGGATGTAAACTATCTACTGCTGCTGTTGACTTTCAAAAGTTTCTTACAATTTGGTAAAGACTAATTGAGACTACTCGAAATTAAGATTATTTCTTCTACATTTCTCAGATAAATATTAGTTTCTTTAAATATTAATGTTTTTATCTTGTAGCTGTAGAAGAAATTGTCAAACATAACTGCTGTTGACCATTTGGCGTGCACACGGTTCAATATTGTCTGTCCGGCAACCAACTTTGTACCTTTGTTTAAGGACTTTTCTATTGTTTAAAATAGTTTACATTTGTTTAACCTCCGTGACATACCGTTGCTCTTTTGCTTCTGTCCCTTTAAAGAATGTATGAAGATTATTATTCATCATTCTGAATATACATTTATATTAGTAAGACAGGATTGGCCGTAAAGATCATGGGCTAAAACTTCCCACCATATTTATATTTCTGAATATACAGTTAAAGCAGACCTGGTGAGTGACCTCCCTTGAGACAGAGTTTAGGAAGTCCTGGGTAGTTGGGTAGAGAGCTACACTGAACATCAGGTCCTGCCAGATCATGATTCCTAGCTCATCCGCCAGGTCGTACAGGTCCTCAGATTCGTACACCTTTAATAACAATCAATTGTCAAAAGGTTTCTTATATCTGTAGTAGAAAGTCGTCAACTTATGACAAGAGTGAAACTCTGAGGGTTCTCAAACTTGATAACAGAACGATTCATGGAATATCAGTAGGTATTCAGCTGGTCAGATTTATAAATCTGCAATGAAGTTCATGATCTTATGACATTTAGCAAATTGGATATACATGATTTAGACCTTCATCACACAACTTAACCCCCCCCCCCCTCTCCCCATAGACCCTTATCGCACCATTCTGCCCCCCCCCCCCCCCCCTCCCCCTCCCCATAGACCCTCATTAAACAACTCACCCCTCCTCCCCAGACCCTCATGGAGTTTATGTGTACATCCTTAGCGGACACCAACAACCTACGAAGCCTCTCTTTGGTTATAGTTTCCTGAAAACTGTCCGCGGGTATCCAGTTGGTGCCCTTGAAAAAGATGGGCTTGTCGTTTATCTTGAAATAGAATGTCGTTCCTGAAGCACAACAAGGACAATCTTTAAATTCTTGATCTTGTTCTCATGGAATCATTTTATTTGAATAAGGACAAGAGGACGAAACAGTTCATTTATTAAATTTCAGCAAAATAACTTACTATCGCTACCTTTATTATATATCACGGCATCATCCTTTTACCTCTGCGTATGCTTTATTTGCTTCAAATTGTCTTGATAATTCAACTGGCTTTATTCAAACAATTTTTCAAAATTTTAGAATATCCTTAACCTTTATCGTACTCCATTTAAAGACAGACATGCAGACGGGCAGCTTTTTATTTAAATCATGTATTAATATATATATCATGTATTAAAATAATATCATGTATTAAAATAAAGAATTAATCCATATGTTGAGGCTTCCGAACATATGAGGAACAATTGTGTGAGATACGGTTTCATTCGTATGTTTTAGCAGATAGTCATGCAGTCTCCTAAACATGTACCCACGCTTAACCCTCCATACCATTTCGAACTCTGTCCTGTACGAGTTGCACGGTCCGGAAGCCAACACGTCGCTGCATGTACGTCACTTCCGGTCCGCAGGTGAAGGAGACGTTGAGGGTGTACAGCGTCGGGTTCCCGTACCCGTTAGGCCACCATCTCTCGATGTCCACGCTCTGGTAGTGGAGACAATACTGGTTATTAGCGAGGGGAGAGGTCACTGTCAATTAGTGAAATCGCTGCGGTTTGTCGAAATTGTAAGTCTATTTCTAAGTTACATTTGCTGTTACATTCATGATCAGTTAGGACGCACTCTTGCCATTTCCCAGATTGTCGCCTGACCTCTTATTCATTTAAGAATCATATGCTAGAAAGATACAACAATAGCAAGAATGGTGGCTGTAATAGGATAAAGATTATAATCCGGACAGAGTTATGAATCTTGAATGTTCGTGTATGATAGTTTGTTGGCAATTTCTGCGCAATGAAAGTTTGGTACACCATTCCAATAATATTGTCTCTTCATTGAAGCTACCCAGGTCATTTATAGCCACGTAACCTCTGATTATGTTGTCTCTGTTTCAGTAGCCCTAGTTCAGTAACCCATGTTTCAATAGCCTATGTATCCGTATCCTGTTTCAGTTGCCTATGTTTCAGGGGCCAATTTGTCAGTAGCCTATGTTTCGGTAGCCTATGTTTCGGTAGCCTATGTTTCAGTAATTTATGTTTCTTTAGGAAACAACTTCATACATCTGATGAACCATATAGGATAATCTGATAGACAGTAATACATGCAGCTTACTGACGGTATGATGACAGTGTAGTTGGCGCTTCTCTGGTCGGGGAAGAGTCTGGCAGATCTGGTCCTGATCAGCTCCGTACCTAGGAGACTCGTGGTCAGTATCCCGGTCAACTGTCCACTCACATCAAAGAAGACTCGTATGTCCAGCCACCATTCTCCTGAACTGCCTGAAAAACATGAAAAGAATAGAAATAGAATCAGATATCTGAAGCTAAAAAGGGAAATAAGGTATAGCGAATATTAGATTAATCTTTTCTTATAAATGACTACAAATTCATCAAATTGTAACGAATTGAAAGAAAGTATTCCACCATACCACCAAGGGAGTCCGGAACTCTATTTTTCTTATTTTGTAGTTTGATGTGTTAACCGAAAATTACATGACATTGTGACGTTCGAAGAGAATAAGTGTGGTGAAAACAACTCATCTCACTTAGATATGGTGCAACTGAGAGTTCCCGTATAGTTGCTGTGTTGAATGCTTCGATATAGATATTCTTCCTGCAAAAGAAACATCATGAGTCATTTTGTTTGATTTATTTAAAAAATGAAAACGTATGAAATAGAGAGAGTTTCCAATTTGAAACTATGATCAGCTTGCAATGAACACATATGTCTTCGAAAACTGGATATGGTCAAGATTTAATTGGATGGGAAGTATCTGACCAGTACTTAAATAATATTATCGATAACGATTTTCTCTCAGCTCGTAAATGAGCAACGTTCTCATTGGTATCGTGAATAATCATCATAGAAACATTTCGAAACACATCTCATAATGTGATTATTTCTTTCGACGGCGTGATTTAACCAGTAGTGTGGTTCAGAGTTCTTATTTGTTCGGTGAATTAATTTCCCCCAAAATAACAATGTGCCTGCTTAATGAATGTAAATATCTCAGAGCGTTTCATAATCATATACTTAAAATGGCATTCTATCCAAAGACCTACCATATCCCCTGTGTGGGGAAAGAAGGACCCCAGTTCCAACTAAACGAGCACTGTTCCTTCCTGATCATATTCACGTGACACTCGCCATGTTGAACCTCGCCTGGACAGTCGTTAGGGATGTCGTAGACGGAGGCGTTAGCTTTCTCTGCTGCTACTGTTACTGCAGACTTGAACTCGATTCTTATACTGTTGTTGCCAATCTGTTACGTGAAATTGAAGTGTCGTTTTTTGATACATTGTGCAAACTGTGAGACACATGATCCAACACATTTACAGGTAGGGGGAGACAGGGGCCATGGATGAATGACATGACATAAGATGAAAAAGTTCCCAATTACATTATTGAAGTAAACAATTGATATAAGAGCAGTGGTCTACTTACATTTCAGATAATTACTAAACTGTCATTGTCTTAGATGTCTTTCACAATATCTGCATTAAGTTCTGCATCCTCATGGCCTACCGGGAGGTACTAACAGCTTGTTACTCTTACACCAATTTCCCACAGATTCCCTTAATAGTTCTCTAGTATAATGGACAGAATCTCTTTTTATGCTCGACTTGATCATATTTGGCCATATGTTCATTTAAACATTGAAATAGGATTAAAAATGGTGATCGAGCCAATACGCTCTTAATACCATACACTTGCTGTACAAAAATTACTCGAAAAAAGAAACTCACCTTAGCTGCAGCCTTGATATCATACACATACTGTACAAACATGTTGTCGGACACGCCCACTTGCTGGTCGTTGATGAAGACGGTTGAGAACGTGTCCAGCCCATCACACACCAACAATACGGAGTTGAATGCCAGGTCAGGTGCACTTACTGAACAGAGAGGAAACAATCCGGCAGACAATAAAAAAAGAGAAGTAACTACGGTTAAATTGATATATTCAAGGAAACGAGGAAAATGCATTTTGAACTCTCTGAACGACATCTGATATGGCTGAAGTAATTGTGACAATCAGATATTCAGTGCTGAAACTCTTTTAAAAATGATTGAATAGAAGAGATCATTTTTACAACGTATAAAGCCTTTGTCCCAAGACTACGGACAAACGTTCAAAACAAATACAAAATGATTATTTAGGTCAAACATAGCATAATCAATATTGTTTCAAAAATTAAAAAACATTCATTGGAGTTAACTGTAAACGTTTAATGTGATGTTCATTGCAACTGGCGATGTCAAATCAAATGAAAGGGCTGAAATTTCATTATTTACCCTCAAGTTTTTATTATGAAACATGCGAAAGTCGTATGAAATGTTGCTCACAAGTGAAGGATCTACTGTATGTCCAGTCCTCTCGTCCAACCCAGCGCAGTTTGACGTCATTGTCTCTATACAGGGGGTCCGGGATCAACTTATTCTCATACAGGGCCGTGTACATACTGCCGGGGACACGCCCCTCCACCTTGTAACCTTGGTAACAGAAAGTGTCCAGATTGTAATTTTGGTAATGGAGGTCACGGTAACAGAGGGTGTGAATTGGTAACCTAGGCAACAGGGAGTATGAATCTTGGTAGAGTCTCATGTATAATCTCAGAGAGTATACTGCGTGTTCCCCTGGTACCAGAGGGATTGGTAATGTAAGCTTGATATATAAGAGAGCATCATACTTAGTGTGTAATAAAAAGTGTAACATTGGTAAGAGCGAGCATCCTTATTGTCACCTTGGTAACATATAGTATCTTGTAAGCTTAGTAACAGAGAGTATCATTCTTGTAGTACTTGCAAAATAGAATATAAATCGTGTAACCTTGGTGACAGAGAAGACGATAATAATTGTAACCCTGTTATCAAGATTTTTACCTGGTATCAGAAAGCATCATGCTTGTTATCTTGGGGGGGGGGGGGGGGGGGGGCATAAACTTAAAAAGAAAGGGATATCAATATTCATTATTATATATATGTTCTTGTTATGCGTGACGCAATATATACATACAATCATATTACAGAAATAGGATATCTACATATTGAAGAAGCAAATCAGAATTGAGATCTAGTTTAGTGACAGATGATAACAGTAAAGGTCACCCGGTTTTTATATATATACATACGATAACATATCGTCTTACATCTAGACATTGCGTTACTATGCAAAATGTCGATGAAGAAAATTACTTACTTATCCTAGAAACAAATTACTGTAAAACCTGAAATGTTGAAATAAAAATTCTTTCCAGATCGGAACGATTACATTTGCTTATGAACTTGAAACTATAAATACAGTAAAACATTTAATAAAGTAGCACTGGAACCAAAACATTTTACCTTTCTGATCATTCTGTATAGTCCAATTTCCTGTAAGATCGACCGTGGTTGAGCTGTACACGCAGTAGAAACACAATGAAACAATAAAGAAAATAAAAAAGCCCGTCATCATGTCACGTGGCTATCCAGTATCACATTCTTTATCTTTAAAAGCCCAAGTGATGTTGTTCAGCTGACTTTACACACGTGCCACCCACAAAGAGACCACAAATATTTAACGCATAGTCTAAATATAACGATTAGAGCATGTAACCTAATTCATGCTCACAGCGAGGGTACATAATAATAACGCTTGTACTTATTCACTGGTAATAATTATGATGCCAGTGTAATGATAAAACAAGTTTCAACATCTTGAATGAAAAAAGAATGACTGATGATTTACCGGGAAGCGTAATGAATGAATGAATGAATGAATGAATGAATGAATGAATAGCCAATAGTTATAAAAATACATCCGTCCTTTATTGATATTATGAAATAAGTAAACGTAAGAACTTGTATTACAATTGTTACCTTTTAAAATTGTATAAGAATTGTTGTCGATAATCTAAATCGTGTTTTGATCAATTTCTAAATATATAATAAAAATGTTAATACGCCGGTTTACTTTCATTTGCGGATTTCCTCAGTTGTAACAACTTTTGTTTATTTTTATGGAAAATAATAGATCTTTTCTGAAACTTTCTCCAAACATGATTTCACCGTTAGGCAAATCACTGAAGCAAGGAAGGTTGGCATTCACTGATTGGCATGTTAATTGAACTGGATATGAACCCCCACCACGATAATTGTTTAGTAAAGGTTGTGTATATATAACACTTAAGTAAAAGGATTTTGTTGATATTGTTAATCATGAAAATTTCTCACTTTAGAAGTTTCTTTTGAGATGTAGGAAAACAAAAAGATTTCAAACATGCTGTCAGTGTCTGGATAATCCAAGTTTGAATTGTCAACAAATGCAGACATTTGGAGTGCAATGGTTCATAGGGGTTCACATAAGCAAAACAATGAAAATCCTAATAGAGTTGTGGTGACCTCAGTCCAAGCAAACCTAGTCTCAAATATACTCGCTAAACTCCGATATTGAGTCTAGCAAGATGTAGTAGCGGGTTGTGTCATTCAATCTATCACTGATCTAATGTTATATGTGCGAATGCAGACTATTGCGGATTCAGTCCTTTTATTACTTGACATTTGATCTTGAATGCAAACATGTCAATATAATTATTTTACCAATATGTTTTCTTAACGCTTATTCATTGTCTGAGGTGTCTTATGAAATTGTGTTCTTGTGTACCATGCATTACAGACTAATATTACTTTTCATGTGTATTCATATTAAACACAAATACCCTTTAAAGAGGCAGTAGCACTTTTTTTTAAATCTTATATTTTCAATTTTATTGTATGTTAATGCTATATGTATAAAGTCTCAAAAATCTCATTACACAAACCAATCATCCATAGTCAGAGAACAAATTATGAAGATTCACATAATGTCCATTGAGCACCATTAATTCATTTTGTGTAAGAAAAAGGAATTGCATGGCTGAACTTTACATTACATATTTGATTTATCGCTACTTCATTTAGTTTGAATACACTGTCTTTCAATTGGAACTACTTATCTTCATTTTCCTGGCATCACCTTGTATTCCACCTAAAAACATGCTTCTGCTCTTTAAGGCATCAGAATATCTTATCTTGTAAATTTATGTGTAGAATATCAATATCGAGGATTTGTGTTGATACAGTCAAAAAAACATAAAACTGGTAACTTGTAACAAAATTTTATTTTTTTAAGAACATTATCCCTGAACATAAAACACTTTTTGACATTTCACGCGGGTATTCATAAAAGGGTTATAAACAGTGTCACAAAATCTGTTCCAGCAGAAAATTGCACAACTTACAAACCAGTCAGACCCTTCAAATATTTACAAATGTACATTCATGCTACAAAAGAATTTCATTTCAGGCTGAAGACTTTACTAAGATAAATAATATCTTAACAGTTGTGGAACCTCATTTCTGAAAGAAAATGGACAATCAGTTTAAGAACATCTGCAACTTTACATCATACGATCAGATGTGTACTGAATTAAAACATAGTTGGACCTTATTTTGTCAAAGTCTTGGTGGCTGACTGGACAAGCTGTTGGGACAGTCAGTGCCAGAGAGTGGCACCTGACCCGAGGGTGTGGTTTAAAATCAACAATCAGCTTGTCACAAAAATTAAAGAATTTGTAAAGAAAGAGATAGTGAGATTCAAATTACAAACAATGTTCGATTTGTTCACTATCCAAATGACACATATTTCTTTTTATAAATATGTGGCGAGTGTGGTAATGTAACAGTTTCTCCCTGACCAAGATGCAATACCTTTTTTATAACCTTTAGTTAAGGACAAAACCTGGCTTAAACATACCCCTTATTCAAGTAACTGTCTTTCTCTTTTACAAGATTTAGATGGTTTAAAATCTGTAAAACTAGTAATCGAAACAAAAAGGTTTCCGAAAAATGAAAATATTCTCCTCTAAACTTTATCCTACAAAATTCTGCATTGCAAGGCTTCAGTCAAAGCCAGTTTTATGCATTAGGAGCGGAACAAATCATCAGTGCTAGCTTATTTTGAAATATCAAGATACAAATAAAAATGTCTTGTTGCTATTTTAATAATGGAATGAAAGATTTACCCGTATAGTCAGGAAATGGACAATGATAAAATTCAGTATTAAAACATGCTAAATGACCTGGTTGGAATTGTTAAGATCATGTAATATTCAAGTAAGATCATACTAGAATGTGATCTAAATAAACATTGCATACAATACCCATATTATATGCTTCCTTCCCCTACTTTATGTGAAAGAATGACATGAAATTGTCACCCATCATATTCATCAAATTCTAAATGCCTCTTAAGGATCAAACTGATAAATTTGAAAGTAAAAAAGATAAGAAATGAACTACATATTTGTACAATCTCACTAAAATTATCCTTGTAAAAAGGTAAAATTCTGACCAATCAATAAAAAGTCTCCAATACAAAAATATTTTTTGGAATATACTTTTTAAAATATTTTTAACAGAAAGCTTTTGTCAGATTTTAACTTTTTTTGGCTTCATGTTCTTCACTTGACATCTTTAAGTGAAAAAAAAAGTCTTACCATAACTGCAAGAGAAATTTTGATTCACGGAAACTGACCACCGAACGGCTAAGTTTTAGTAATTCTTTAAACTAAAGAATTCCTCAGTCATTCAAAAGTAAGTAGTTCATTTGACATTGACTGAAAATTACATAAATGTCAAGTAAATTTTATTTATCATGCACAAAAAAAACCACGAGATGTTTTTTCATCACTTATAAAAAATTTTTGCATCACATGTTGACTAGTATATTACATTTGCTACAGATCTAGTCCCACTAATCTGATAATGAATCCCCTGGGTTGTTTATGCTGAAAGCTGGTAGTGCTGTCAACTCCCTGGGAAATATCCCCTTCAAGTTGGGACTCTCAGTCACGTGACTCAGGTTCAGTCCGCTATCGACAGACACATCACCATGGCAACTCTTGTCCTCCTGATCTGATTGGTTGATGCTGGATGGACTGTCTTCACTCGTTGATTCACTAATGTCAGACAAGTTCTCATTTCCAGGAGTTATTTCATCTCGAGAGTCTTCACTCATAGACAAACACCGTTGTGCTGGATTAGCTTGACTTTCAGGGCTACAAAGAAACAAAGATGAGTTTAACACTTTTTAACTGTTCTGTCAAATCCTCTTTTAACATGAGGCTGCAAATAAAGGTTGGAAGATCCCAAAGTCAAGGGGGAACCTCTAGAGATAAAATAAAAACGGTTGTTTTGCACTAATAAGTTCTGTTTAGTCATTTTTTCAAGATTTATTTTTGGCATTAGAAGAAAAATTACTGCTCTTTGCTGCAAAGAGCATAGGCATACAGAAAATGAACCACAGCTCTTTAGACAATCAAAAGCCATCAGTGATTTGTTGTAATTGTTTGCTGTCAGAATATTATACATGTAGTACAATCGTAACTTGAGGCCTTATAGCAGTTAATAATGTCAGTCATGAAAACTATGAGCTATCAAATATCCGATGTAATAGAGGATATATCTATCATCACATAGAGTTATAAATATAAAACAAACATCAGAAGTGAAGTTCAAAGATAAGACCTTATCCAATATAAATTATGAAAATGTAACATAACCAACAAATAAAGACTATGGATGAACAACAAATATTTGACAGTAGCTTCATTTTGGTTGTAGATCTTTATACCGTTTATACCGCATTTTTCCATATATGCTTGAAAACAGTTAAAAATTTCTTTGTCTTCCTTATACCACTAACTTCAAGAATTCCCCTCTAACAAACAAAGGCCTAACATACATTTTTATCTTGCCGCCTGACTGCCAGAGTTGATGAATGAAGTCGTCCGAGAGATCGCCCTCCACAAATCGCTCCAGCTCCCGTACATGGAGATTGGTCTGCAGAAAGAGATGCAGCACAGAGTCGGATAGGTACAGTGGCTCCTTGATCAAACTGCAGGAGAGGAGTGAAGAGTCAGATTGGGTTTAATGTATGCAGGAATAGAAAGATAACCTCACCAAAATGTCCAAACTTTCTCACACACTCAATAGATATATTTTCCGTAAGTTAATGAATAAACTGAAAATAATGTTATCGGTATCTAGTTAGTTATGGCTTAGGATGGGTGGTCTGTGGACCGATATTCCAGTGATACAGGATATGTGTGGGTGTATACATCCTGTATCTGGTGTGTTTTAGTTTCAGTTCTACGTTTGGTCACAGCAAGTCAGGTCGACTAAATTTTTATCACAGTTTGAATATTTTCCACAGCATTCCTATTTGTTATTGTTTCGATTTTTATGCTTTTCCCAGAGTATTTTTTCGGCCCTGTTAGCTAGTTTCAGGTTTTTGATCTCTGGGTTTTTAATGCAAAAAATCGTTAGGCCCATTACTTTGGGCTGATCACGGTGTGATTCGTCAATAGTGCAATTTATGCAGTGTATTAAGATTATTCTCTTTGTTGATTATGTACTGGTATTCTATGTATTTTGTGGTGTCTATGACTTGTATTTATATATGACCTGTATGTATCGTTCTATGACTTGTATGTATCTATGACTTGTATGTATCTTGCGGTGACTGGCAATAAACCACTCGTCTTTTGATATTAGAGTGTTGTTCCATAAGTGTGAGTAGCTAGAACTGTCCAGATTCCCTCCATGGCATTTGTGGGGAAAATTAATGGGATAATTCATGATAAGCAAATCATAAGCATCAACAAGTGAAATTTTTCTTTGTATGTTTGCACTTTTTAAAAACACTTATTTCTCAATATTTTTCATATAACTTACATACATATATGAACATCATAAAGAATATATTATATAGGACGACAGTAGATGTCATATTAACATTATTATATCCTACAATTTTGAAATCTCTGATTTGCTTGATGCATTAATTATTTTCAACAAGAACAATTAAATTCAATATGGCTAATGATGGATGATCTATTTGTCTAGATGAGACCTCACAGTACCTGTTTATGAACTGCTCCAGACCCTCTTGTCTCTCCTTGATGAAGTCGTCACCGAACCGTCCAACAAAGAACTTCTTGGGTGGGAGGGAGGGGGGAGTTCTGAAATGGTGAGAAACAAGCGTAAAATTTAGTGTAACAAACTGATATTTAAATTAAGCCATTATATTTTCGTCTGAAAAGTGAAATCTAATGAAGTTCCAGACAGCACAGTTGAAGTTATTTTTGTACAAGAAAAAGTTTTAGTTCTGTTAATTAAAGGTTGGAGTAGTAAATATTCATTTGCGTTGGAGTACACGATCATGCATTAGTGATCAAGACCTTCTGTATTTTAATCAGTAGATAACTTTTACCTGGAGACGTGGTGAGATTTCAGCTGTTTCCGGAGCCATGCAAACTCTGAGAACCTGCGACGTACACACGACTGATGGAGACTGAATGCTTTGTGGAATGTCTGTGGATATGGATGGAAATGAAAATCTTATTAAAAAAAAATTATTTCTGCCATATTTGAAAATTTCGCCCATAAATCATAATTGATAAATAGACAAATAAGAAGATTGGTTATTTAAAATATTTTGAAATCATGTAGAAAAAACTTTGTGCAATCATTTATAGTCATATAGTTTATTATAATTTTTATTTTATTTTATACATTTCCTTGCTTCCTTATAACTGATTAGCTCAAGGAAAATAGTTTCATAGACATAATGCAATAGAGATAAGCAGCTACTTACTGAGGCTTCACTGAATGTTTGTAATAGAAACCAATTTGCACAGACACATGGTGAGTACAGTCAACACCCTATAAAATTTAAGGCCTTTTTAGGGCCTTTTTAAGGCTTCAAAACCCAAAGATAAAGCTTAATTGTCACTGAATAACAGGGCTTTATTAATGAGAAAATGCTTCTTCATAATTAACTTGTGGCACTGTTCGAGAGATTGAATTTCAAAACATATAAATTCAACTAATGAAACCAGAATGTTAAAATTGTTATCTTCATGGAGGTTGACACAAGAATACTTAAGAATTCAAGTGAACTTATTTCAGTTATAAAAACACTTTTGCTAAATTTAAGGCCTTTTCAGGGCTTTGTGTCAATTTTTAAGGCTTTTTTAAGGCAGAGCTTGATTTAAGGTCTTTTTAAGGCAGTTCTTCAAATTCCAGGCCTTTTTCAGGCCTGTGCGCACCATGAGACATCAACTCTTGATTTTATAGTAAATCCAATAAAATAAGATACGTTGTCAGACAAAGAAAGAAGATGAAAACACTATTTTACCTGTATACACAGCTCGTATGTGGTGTATCGGCCCTCATCCCATGTGTTGTGAGTCATGGGATGGAGCACGCGGATCGTCGGCAACGGGCACTGTAACAAACATTACTAGTTGTAGAGTCAGGAAACCAAAATGAGGGTCTGTTAACACTAATCCAATCAATTCATTATTGGGACTCAAACTACTCAACTTGGGCTTGGGTACCCTAAAATGTTTTTTATACAAGAGATCATGTAATAATTGTTGTTAAGCCTGGGAAATATTGACATGTCAGACAACCTATACAGTATAGGCCTATTTTTATTGGCATGAACATATTGACACTTCCCAAGTAACATCAACAGATTCTATAATTAAAGTATGTGCTCATATTACAGTACTCGGCATGCTGGTAATAAAACCGTATCATTTTTGTGCACTACATTTATTATTACTTTTAAGTTTGCAAGTTCATGAAAATGGATTTAACTCCACCTGTATCGATATCTGAGGTTTGAATACCTGTTTAAGGTTTGGGTTTTATCAATACCAAATTGGTCATATTAATACTGTGTTTTCTCTTTTTTTAGCACCCCATTAGCCCCTGGCGCTTATTAGAGGCCAGACGTTCATTTCTTTCATAGAAAATTTTGTTTTCAGCCGTCTTTCACATCGAATATCTGTAAAACATTTACTAAGGGACAATGTTAAGAACCCTGTGCTTATAAGAGGCATGATGCTTATTTTCTCAACTACCAAAGATCCCCTGGTGCTTATTAGAGACCCGACACTTAATAGAAAAAAATATGAAATTCCTTTTTGAGATGAACGTAGTATGTATGCTGCCTTGGATAGCTGAGATTATGACACACTCGGCAAAAGTTAACCCATGAAGTCTTCTTAGAATGACAAAGCAACAATATTTGTGAAGAAATTTGAGAGGAAACTATCAAACTATGTTCTATACCACACACACTCTCAAAGAATGTTCTCAATAATGGTGACAATTGCCCATTTCAGTCTTTTCATAATGTTATTTGATCTAGCTGTACTGAACAGGAAAAGTAAACAATGATAAGCGAAGGTTTTGAGCTTTACCATAACATATATTTCCTTGTCCCTACAACTGGAAATTGCAGGCATGATAAACAGTAACATTTTCATTACATTTTATGAGAAGTACATATGAATTAATACACTATTATAAACATATCTAACCTTCTTGTAATAGTGTAAAAGACAGGAGCATGTGCTAAATATAGAACATGTAGATGACATTACTCATCCTTTTTTATTTTTACATCAATTCTGTTTGAAAAGAAATGATTTAGATGGGAGAGTTACTACTCAACAAGGTCATATATTTATCTTAATAATACATCTACCTAACAAGTTGTACAAAATGACAAAATGGAGAATCTTGAGGTCTCAGTTTATTTATCAGAAATCTCCCAAAATGCAGCAAATATGCAAGCTTCATAATGTAAAGTCCTAACCATCAGTAAAAAAATAATATATACTCTATGGTAATCCTATAGAAAGAAAATATAAAATTTTTACATGTGTCAGATTGACAAAGCTTATGCATGTAAGAAAGATAACAGTGGAAGAAAGAAAATACCTGAGACATTGGAATAATCAGAATACAAGGCAAACAAAGGGCACAATGAAGAGTTACAAGGTGATATAGAAAATAACCCTTGACATAATTCAACGAACCTCATGAATGTCCAACATTGTGAGAGGAAAGTAAGACAAGTTGACACAGTGTTGTATATAGAGAGCTCAGCTGACACCGCGAGCCAGTCACGTGTGGATACAGATTGATAATGCTGTGAAATACCAGGGTTGATAACAGCGTAACTGACCCAAACTCATATGAGATACTCAACTCTGAACATTAATGTGTATTTAGTACACCTGCGACCAAATTTGATATTGATTAACAAAGCATAACATTGGCAGTGCTACAATAATGGATACCAATCTGTTTGGGTCAGGGGAACATGCTACAGATTGATAATGCTGTGAAATACCAGGGTTGATAACAGCGTAACTGACCCAAACTCATATGAGATACTCAACTCTGAACATTAATGTGTATTTAGTACACCTGCGACCAAATTTGATATTGATTAACAAAGCATAACATTGGCAGTGCTACAATAATGGATACCAATCTGTTTGGGTCAGGGGAACATGCTACAGATTGATAATGCTGTGAAATACCAGGGTTGATAACAGCGTAACTGACCCAAACTCATATGAGATACTCAACTCTGAACATTAATGTGTATTTAGTACACCTGCGACCAAATTTGATATTGATTAACAAAGCATAACATTGGCAGTGCTAAATTAATGAATACCAATCTGTTTGGGTCAGGGGAACATGCTACAGATTGATAATGCTGTGAAATACCAGGGTTGATAACAGCATAATTTACCTAAACTCATATGAGATACTCGACTCTGAACATTGTGTACATTAATGTGTATTTAGTACACCTGTGACCAAATTTGATATAAATTCTCATTGATTAATAAAGCATAACATTGGCAGTGCTACAATAATGAATACCTATCTATTTGGGTCAGGGGAACATGTGTTATCAGTTTTGTTGTCAATAATTTAGTAATTTAATTTCCAGGTACAATAGTTTTGAGATTAAACATGACACAGCACAAGTCATAAACAATCTTTTACTTACAGAAGCAGGTGTTTCTCATCAAATTAAAATAGGTCATTTATTCTGTGCAAATGTCTATGGTCTAGATACATAAAATCTAGGGCAATAATTTCGATAAAGAAAACACAGAAAATTGATAGCATGAAGAACTAACATTATTTTCAATCATAACAAAATATTATTAGATTCACTGGCCCATGAAATACCACAACAGCTTTCAACAGATGGTAAATCATATATTCGATTCATATTCCTACATAATCTACAGTATGGCTTATCAAATAATACATTAGTTTAACTAATGCAATTCCTGTCGAACACCAATGCTTTGGAACTAATTAAATGAGCAGATATAGTGTCAGAGATATCCTAGTTAACATATCTGGACAAAACTACCAATCTGTGTCAATAATTTTATAGGGGAACTACCGTATTTCTTTAGTTACATGTCAGACTGTCTATACCATATACATTTATTAAAGAAAGGCTTCTATTCAAGGCAGACGTCTATTTCATAATAAGGGAGACTGTACAGACTATTTCTTGTTTAATTCAGATCATTAAACAAACAAAATGTGTTCATATATATAAAACTGGTTTTACCCAGCTTTTGATTATGACAGGCAATTGTTTCCTTTTTAAAAAGCCATATCCAAGGGCATGTACTCAAGGCAGGCGTGTAATTAAGGAAAATCGTAAACCTGGTAAGATACTCCATGTGGATTGATATAATTTTACATATCACATATCTATTTAATATAGAATAATAAATAAATGCAACAACTTATTCATGGAGATCTAGATTTAAAACATAGCCTGTCTGCCTGTCCTTGACTGGCTACTTTTTGCCAGGACTGGCTACTTTTTGGTCAGGACTGGTAATTTTTCAAACATTTTCTTTATTTTTCACTAAGGAATTGACCAATTAGTTTTCAGGACAGGCTAGGTTTCCAATCGATTTTATACACTGATATAAACCACCTAAAAATATTGATTTCTGAGCATAACACAAATTTTTATGATGAAATATTGCAAGTCACATACATTATCACATGTTTATCAGGTTTATGCTACATGTGACCCGTCACATGACCACTATCAGTTTAACCTGTTAGTTACAGCAGATCAGGTAACTGTATACTTACAGCCATTTCCTCCTCACATCTTCAGACCTCTTTTGTACTGTTATCATTTTATTCCCTTCCCATTTCTTATTATCATTGAATCACTTGAATAAAATCTCACCGTTACAAAATTGAAATCTTAAGTGTTTTTCCTTGATCTTATCTATCTTTCATCGTACAAAAATGTCATACATTAAAAGGGCAGAAGCATTTTTTTTGATAATTTTATATTCTAAATATTTCACTGATTATTGTAGGTTAATGCTAATAGTATTATTTTGATAGTGTCAAAAATCTCATTACACTTACCAATCATCCATAGTCAGAGGACAAAGTACATGAAGATTCACATAAAATCCATTGGCAGCCATTTTTTGTGAACACCTTTAATTCATTTTGAGTAAGAAAAAGGAATCGCATGGCTAAACTTTACATTATATATTTGAATTATTACTGCTTCATTTAGTTTACAAACATTGTCTTTCAATTGGAACCATTAATTTTAACTTTCCTGACATCAACTTATATTCCTCCTAAAAACGTGCTACTGCCCCTTTAAACAATTGTTTTAAAATTGCTGACATCAGATGTTACCTAAACAGGTGAACACCCCCTTCCACTTTGAATGATTTTACATTGGGTTTTTTAAAATCATCCTTTATTGTCCAGTTTTTTAAATTATTTCTGTATAGAAGTAGATAAGTTTGGATAAAATGTATTCTTTCTATTTGCTAATCTAAATTTTTCCAATACACAGAAAATAAATCCACTTCTATTGAAAATCTGTTAAAAATTGTGTGAAAGTACTCACTTGACAGACTGTACAGCAATTGTGTAAGGTTCAAGGGACAACCATTACATTACAGAGTAAAGGATATTGCTTTAATACTTATGGTGCTCTGACGTCATAGAGCAAAGGTCATGTTGGGCCTTGTTTATAAGCATGTGCTTCAAAGCTTCATGGTGAATGAAAATAGTTCCTGTTTCATTAGGTCATAGAATGATACTCTATAATGTTTTTGCATTTTAAAATTTTAGTACTGTTATAATTCCAAATGTCTTAACTTTGAATATTTTTTTTCATAAGATTGAATACCCACATCTTTGTAAAATTGTAAATATGTTAGTCTAACACATGCTGGAAATGAATTGTGAAATTTTGTGAATATGTTATATGAATCAATAAATCAAAATAAACAGTTTTGCCTACAAAAAGAAATAAAGTGATAAAAAAAAACAAAAAAAACAGTTACTAGTGAATAACATTTTAACTTACATTCTTTGAAGCGACAGGCTCTCTCTGCCAGCACTCAACATATTTCCATTAAAACACAAATCTTGTGAGGTAGAAAAGCTACATAAACAAGATGTGTTTGTGAAACATGAATGCTCCCCCCCCCCCCCCCCCCCTCCCGATGCATCCTGCTCTCTGTGTCAAGGTCAAGGTCACAAGGTCAAATGTCATGGTGACATCTGAAAGGTCTCATCACAAGGGATCCATATGTCAAGTATCAAAGACCTAGCTCTGACCAATAAAAAGTTATGACCAAGGTTAAAGTTTTTGTGGACAAACGGACGGACGGACAGTTGAAAAACAATATACCCACAGGAACCCGATATTGTAAATAAAATGTAGGTTTTAAAACGTGGGTAAGAAAGACCCGTCCCCTCTATAAATAGAGTAAAGGAATAAAGGCATCCATGTTGCCGATCTCGATTCGCTTCCGAGTTAAGTCAAAATTATCGCTTCAAATTGGTGACATCTTATACACATACACAAGAACCTCTCAGTTATACATTTCTCCGCAAAACTTGGCTTATTTCCAACACATGTCACCCTTCAAATAACTTTTATATCTATCTAAATTCGCAAAACGACCGCAGAAACCTCTGGGGTGAACGTTACTCCGCACCAAATGCACCTCGAGCGATCTGATTGGTCCGTTAAACGTAAGGGCGATTTTCTCCAGATAATTTTTAAAAGTCGCGCAAAATTTAAAAGTCGATTTTTATTGATGTTCCACAATTTTCAAGCCAGGTTGTGACAATTGAGTCAAAAGATTATTTATTTTTGTATGTAGAATCATTTTTGCACTAGGGGATTGTCACGGCCAAGCTCTTCACACACTGTAGAATTATTAAATGGAAATTCCCATTTCATTATTTAAAAAAGAGAGTTTCAAAATTTGTTTATCTCATGTGTATAATTACAAGAATTAATAGATATTTAAATAATTCATAATACAAACTTTTACATATCAATAAATTTAAATTGATGTATTATTATAAATATATCAGTGAATTATTTTAAGTGAATAAAACACAACCAAACAATTTAGTTATACAAAAGTGTATAAACATTATTAACACAATCTGTGGAATGATAAGTTTATTTTTTTTTCTGAAAATTGTGATTTGATGGGTCTTACCAATTACGTTATGTAAAAGATAGCTTAAGCATATGTTTTATTAATGTCAATTTGGCATCAAAGAAATACTCTTTTATACCAAAACTGTAAATGCATATTTTTGTTAACTTGTACATCTATTGAACAAAATGCTGGCAATCATAAATACTTTTCAGACAAATTTGTTTTGTGAATGTTAATTTAACATTATTTCAGAATTAACAGCCTATTGATAAACCAGGGATCTTATAACACTTATTATACTTCCCTGGATAAACGTATTGAAAAAAGATTTTAATGATTGAGGATGTTGTTGTACATGACACTGAAAACTGAAAGAACGCAAATATGAGAATAAAACTTCAGAAAATAATAATTAGATATTTGACATTAATATTTAGATAATTAACTATGGAAAAACACTCTTCTCATCACTGAGCAAGAAGAGTTTTGACATATCCATTGACAATTTCTTTCAATTGTTACGTAAACAAACAAGACAGTATTGTAGGTGCCTGTCCAATGATAACAACAGAATGTGTTATTTGTACCAAAGATAAAGCACTCTTCTGATCAGAAATTGATAGCGAAATCATTTCCGAAACATTGCACTGTCCAAACCACGCCGTTTTGTTTGTTAAGCGATGCTATAATAAATTCGCCTAACGGACCAATCAGATCGCCCAAGAGGCATTTGGTGCGGAGTAACGTTCACCCCAGAGGTTTCTGCGGTCGTTTTGCGAGTTTAAATAGATATAAAAGTTATTTGAAGGGTGACATGTGTTGGAAATAAGCCAAGTTTTGCGGAGAAATGTATAACTGAGAGGTTCTTGTGTATGTGTATAAGATGTCACCAATTTGAAGTGATAATTTTGACTTAACTCGGAAGCGAATCGAGATCGGCAACATGGATGCCTTTATTCCTTTACTCTATTTATAGAGGGGACGGGTCTTTCTTACTCACGTTTTAAAACCTACATTTTATTTACAATATCGGGTTCCTGTGAATATACCCCCAGAATCTCCAATTCGGGGGCATAAAAAGTTACATATAAATCGTGTCTGTGCCATGAGGGACAATATAAAACATTTCACGCAACACAATGAGATAAACATTGTGTTTGCCAAAAAAAGAAAAATTTCTCCAAAATGATAATTGAAAATGTTTATAGACGGGAACTTAGTTTCCCACTAAAAATATAACTGAAATACTGTTGAATTTCTTCAACTATTTTACATCGATACATCATTTATTGAATAGCCTCTTCATTAAAATGAACGTAAGAAACAAGTCAAAGACATGAAAGTGAAAGTGAAACATTTGTTTTATTTTGTCATTTAGATGTGTTACATATTCAACCCATCATATACAATGTAACATTTACTGTTTATGTTAGTTCAACTTAGTTGTAAATTGCAGATAGTATCATATATGATATAAATATGCTTTGTGCTAGTCATTACATATATTATATTCATTCATTGTTGTTGAGTCTCTTTGTACTACGTTTGTTTACTTTGTGAATGTGAGGTCACTGGTCAGGACATATTTCAAGTGATTCAAAATGAATCGAACGAAGCCAATACGCAGTAGTTTTTAACAGACTGTTGAAGAAAAATGTACTTAATCTATTGTCGAATATGGCTAGGACATAAATGAAACAAACAAACATCAACAAATACCTCGTTTTTCTTTCTTCGCATCCCGTTTTCTACCCCGTTTTCGAGCCCTGTCAAAATCAACCGGAAGTACAACAACGTTCTGTCACTCCTATTTTACAACTCAAGTGTTGGAAGTGTTCATAAAATCTCGCATTTCTTTGTATGATTTAAACAGTATTTTATTTCCACAACAAGACAGTTATTTACAAAAATGAAATGTGACATATACAAATTGAAAGAAAATAGGATCAGCAAACAGGCAAAAGTAGCCTATATAAATCCCACAAGCGCTTGATGCATGGATATTGCTCATATACTATATATAAATATAGTATATGAGCAATATCCATGCCCCAGGTGCTTGTGATAAATGCTTCTCCTAAGATACACTTACAGAACAATTGTGTGACTACATTTATGGAAAATATAAAGAAAGTGTAACTAAGCTTGTAAAAACATGATAAATTAAACTAAAATTTGCATTTGGTACCGTATTGATATTGGAAGCTAAGAAAAACGATTGGCATGCATGTAATAATAGATTGATTTTATTAAAGTTTCGTTTTCATTATTTGACAAAGATTCGTCGCCGCTTAGAATAGTTTGTAAGCTGATATTTATTTTGGAAAAAGTATTCATTTAATCTAAGAGAATCATATATTGGGCATTTTAGAAAATAATGAACAGGATCTTCTCAAGTGTTCCCACAAAAACAGAGATTTCTTCGTATAATCACTTGGGTATTTTAGAAAAAAAGGGAATTTAAAAGACCATGGATTTTTTAAATACGCTTGTTACAAAGCCTTCTATATAAAAAGTGATTCAATTTTTAGAAAAGATCCTAAAAGATATTTGTGGTGACATCAGAAATTTCAATAATTTTCAGATAATTCCACAAACAATCTTAAACTGTTTATCTTGATTTTACAAGGTGTAGCCATACGATATAAAATAATAAACATAAGTACTGTTATAGCATTTATTTCCATGACAGATATATCTCGGGTTGTCATACCCTACATGAGAATGCGCATACTAGTTACACCGAAACGCTGTTTGTTATCGCAATTTAGAAATTGTTAACCAGAAAATGACTCTAGCTTACCTTATGAATGACAGGCCCTCCAGGTGCTTGTACTAAAAATAACACATTTTGTTTATACGTAGCCCTGTTCGAGTGACGAATACGAAAGACGATATGTGAATTATGATTCACTTACATTGGAGTATTGATGTAGTCACTATCATCCATTTGGTATATATGTAACCCAGTTCAAGATTACGTTTACATGTATATAAGTAATGGGGTATATCCTTCTATATATAACTGGATAATTCCACTGAATTGTTTACCTTCATTTACTATGTGCTATAGGATTAGTTTTTCATAAAAAGGTTCTTTTTGTCAGTCACGTACTTTCAATGTCTAATTCTATTATAGGATATCATTTTACACTATCGTTTAAAAATATTGTCAATGTTGAAAAAAATACTTCATTGACTATGTGTTAGCCTGTGGGCTTTTAAACGACTGTCAGAGAACAAAAAAGGTATGCGTATTATCAAATATTCCACAAAGCTTCGCTACAAAATCTAGACGTGAGATAGCAGAAATATTACTTACTAGTATACGGATTGTTTTCCGAATGAATAAGCAATTAAGTTCAAAGAAATCGTCAACGCCAGGATGAGAAAGGTGTCGAAAAGCCTTCCTCAAGTTCGTCATGTTAGGTGGCATGTTTTCTGTTTGACTGTTAAGTATAATATAACGAAAACTCTAGGAGCATCTGAAAGGAAAATTATAGTGTTGCAGGGTGTTAAGTAGGGTGTCTTGGCTCCTGTCTACTCATCCGTGTGTACTGCAATTAACTCATTAATTGATAAACACACATGCCAGTAATCAATGTGACACAGATCACTCACCATGTGTATTGTATGCTATTCAGGGGCTGATTAGCAAAGGGCAAGGGTGTCAACTCTTATCTCTTAGAGCATCCTGACAATTAACCAAAAGTGAGTACCCATATGAAAACGATGCATAGAGAAAAAAGCCACCGAGGATGCTTTTTATTACTATCTATTCTATCCAGTTATGAAAGATAATCTCCGCATTCGGCATTGTCGGAAGCAAGCAAGATTCGATTCAGTAGAACACAATATAGATACTTATAGTTTACACAATACAAGTTGTTTTAGATGCATTTTAGAAGTTGGAAATATCCAGAAGACAATAAATTTATGAATTATAAACATCTTTATTGTTGAAAGCAACAATTGAGTATAGTCTATACTCAATTGTGGCTTTAGATCCGTATACCATTTTCACACACAAAGTTCAACCTTCAAGATGTTGAGTATCCGCCTTGAGTCATGTAAGTTACAGAGACCAGCAGCGAGTCGATGGCGATACATAAACATATTCTATTCACATTATGCATGGTGGAATTGTATCGAGAAGAAATGAGTAGGAAAGACGAATAACACGATAGAAATGCTAACAATGCTATCAAAGGATGGGCGCTAAAACAACATGGAACTGGTATCAGATGAATCTCACAATGTTGTTTTACCCTAAAACCTTTGACGTCCTTGTTGTCTTGTTCTGTTACTATAGTAACAGGGGGTCTGCAACCTGAATTTTTAACTTCCAGTGTTTTATAAGCAGGGCCCCGAAAGAGTCGTAAATGATCGGTAGGGACAAAATTATTTGGTTACGAACCGCTTACACCTGACAACCAGTACCAAGTTTGTGTCATGAATTTCGTCTCCACCGAGTATTTACGACTATTTCGGGGCCCTGCTAATAAAACTCTGGAAGTTAAATATTCAGGTTGCAGACCCCTTTTAAAGCTAGAACTGAATATGATCCTCGATAATCCAGAGTCAACGTTCTGAATAATTCTTAACTTTAGAAGAAGAAGAAGAAGAAGAAGAAAAAGAAGAAGAAGAAGAAGAAGAAAAGAAGAAGAAGAAGAAGAAGAAGAAGAAGAAGAAGAAGAAGAAGAAGAAGAAGAAATGTTTATTTTTGTGTCACGCCACAATCCACATAAAATTACATTATAAAACATGATATGGTTAGGATTGAAGGCCCAGCCAGTAAACGATTTATGAGACACATGTATACATATTAAGACAATATACAGAATAAAATATAAATATAGATAATCGGAATGTTGACTCTGGATCTATAAATGAACTTTTGTAAAAAGAAGGTAGTACTTTAAAAAAAATATTTTGAATCTTTATTAATTAATATTTTAAAAACTTCTTTACATATTAAGAGTTCTTTTTTTTTGGAAAGACATTTACAGTGTATCATATACTTAGTTAAATATGTTTATCATTCTAAGAGAACTTCATAGAGAATAAGCTAGGTAGAGAAATATCTATGACAAATGACCCTTCTTTATCATATTTTTCATTATATTACACAACCACCTAAAAAAATAAAACATTTGACAACACACATGTTTACATGTTCTTAATTCTGCACGTTGCTTAATATTTTGTGAAAATTATATTTATAATTCATTGTATCAGTCTTTAGTTTCTTGGTTCTACAGTTGAGACACCGCCCAATCAAGTCCTGAAAACATCTGTTGGATCCTGACAAAATTATTGTTATACTTCTGAAGTCTAGGTTGGTCTTTCAACTTTTCAAGGGAACATTCTTTCTAATTACATTGCAACCTAATATATCTTAACACAACCAGTAAGTACCCAAACAATAATCTATCTTTGCATATATCATTGTCAAACGAGTTCTTTGTGATTTGGATGCCCCATTTCTTGCATTCGTTTTCCATTCCTGCCGACAATTGATCATAAAGAAGAAGTCATTGGTATGCCAAAACTACGTACTAATAGTTGTTTTTAAGTTTATTCTAGGAAAGAAGTAACTGCCAATTTTCTGTGAGCTCGCCATTTAAACGTCTGTCCGACAATCATTCCAATATACTGGAACTTCAACTTTAATTTTCTTTCATGGATATTGTCAACTGAAGAAATATGCAGAATAAAAAGTTTGACTTTAAATGTTTGTCTTCATTTGAGCCAAGTTAATTAATCCATCATTTTTTTAAGAAGAAAAATCCTGCTGCACAGAACGGTTTAGATGCAGTCAACCAATATAATCCCCTGGCATGTTGGTTTAGACATCACAAATGTTGCTTTCCAGACGTCTTAGTCATTTAGATCACAGCAGAGTTACAAGTAAGATTTTTAGATGGAGTCATGTTTTATCTTTGAGGAAAAAACGGAATTGGAGTTTTAGAGTTGTTAAAAAATTATCTGTTTTAAATCTTGGTCATTTTAGTGATATTAACGCTGTGTATCATATTCCTTACGTGGTCTCGAAAGTCAGGGAGTTTATTTTTAGCGAGTTTGTTGAGAAGTGGAAACAAGATCTTTTAAAAGTTGATAGCATAAGTGGCAGAGGAGGAAATAAGTTGCGTACATATAGTACTTTTAAATTAGAATTTGGCTGTGAATTTTATGTCAATTGTGATATGTCTCGTTCCTTTCGAAGGTCACTAGCTATGTTTAGATGTGGTGTTGCTCCGCTAAGAGTAGAAACTGGCCGTTATGTTCGCTGTCCTTTAAATGAAAGGACGTGTTTTTATTGCAAAGATTTTATCGAAGATGAACAACATGTTTTATTGTATTGCCCTCTGTATGCTGGTGAACGAAGGACACTCTTATCAAAATGTATTGATCTTTTTGATGGTTTTATAAATCTTAGTGATGTGGAGAAGGTCAGTGCTATTTTGGCCTCCCCTGAGTTATCGTTTTTATCTGCCAAAACCTGTTTTAATATTCTTAAGAAACGCACTGCAAATATGTATATATCATAATAGTATGGTAGATATATTACTATACTGTTTTACTTTTAATTACTTTAAATGGCTATTATACATGAAAAGTGTCTCTCGTAATTCCTTAGGGAATGGCTCAACTTTTTAATACATTGACTCTGTATCTTAATGAATGTATATATATTGTTGTATTATGTTGAGGTGAGACATAAATAAACTATCTGTCTGTCTGTCTGTCTGTCTGTCTACTAAACCCTGTGGGGGATGCAGCCGATTTCACAGCCAGTTCAAATTTCTGTATAACCCAGCGTTAAAACAACACATGTTGCCTTCGGTGAAACTTCAAAGGGTTTCTACTGTAATAACAAATGTTGCTTTCCAGGTACGTCCCCCACAGAACATGTTCAATAAGACAGTCTTGGACAATCGGAAATTAGGTGTAGAATGAAACTAGTACACAACAAGACACGATATCGTGGAACGCATTCACTATATTGGTGCCTCCATATTTAATACCCTTCAATGCTTAAACAGAGAACACTTCATTTTTGTTTTTAAGAAATGCAAAAAAAACCGACACGGAATGTCTGGTCTGAGCGAAGCCCAAAACATAATTGAAATATCTCGTTTAGACATCGAGTAAAAAAAAAATCCATTTTGGTGTGAATGTCTCTGTATATTCCTGGATGAAACTTGAAAGAGAGTTCTGAACTTCACCCGAAACAAACATGGCTTAAGCTGGTTTGAACAGTTCTTCAGAATAATGACTCTGTCGGATAATCGAAGAGAACAACAGGGTAATAAGGACTTATAGTGTTATAGACGTCCTTGGTTGATCAAGTCTTTGGAGCTTCATGTTGAAGTTGCTATGATATGTGATTGATGTGAATGTGACTGAAAATGATGTATTTGCATGGTACAACATTAATCTTATATCATTCACAGAATTCAGATAATATATACTATAGTTCAAGGTGACAATTTTCAAGTTAATGTTTTGTCCTCTTATATAGTTCAGACAATAATGTCTCCATTATGAATCTGTTTCTTCTCATCTGGTGAAGTGCTAGGAGAGTCTCTCAGAACAACCATTGTTGAATCAGGTCTGGCCCAGGGTTGTACGTCACCGCTTGAGAAACAAAGGAAGATAACTGCTGCCAGAGTGTATCCTGCTACTCCTGTGAAGAACGCGTACTGCCATTCCTGACGGGTACCCTGAAAAACAGCGGCTAAGTTATTTCAATATAGCCATGCTCTTTGTTTCATACGTCATCAGAATTTAATAGAAAACATAGAACACTTACAAGAAGATACTTAAGGGGTACTCCCCTTTCCATCATTCACCTTGCTAAATAAATATGGACTCTTGATAATCCGGACACATTAGTTTAATCATAACAAATAAATAAATAACAATAACATAAGTAAATTACAAATTGCAGAATAGCTATCTTCCTACAAGACATCATGCTTAGAGATTCTTCTTGCAGGTTAAATTTTAAATCATTCTCATCCGACAGAGGAACCCCAAGCTCTAACAGAAACCTCTGTTGGAATACTAGCACTCTTGGGATACAAAGGAAAATTCCTTATTGGATGCAACCAAACGGAAGGTAAATTTAGTTGTTAGTTGTGCAATAAGAGACGTCGTTTCAAAAGTTATCATTTCCGTATGCTTCGAAACATCTAGCAATAAAATCAATTGGGTACTTTGCAAGCGTCTTCTTGGCCAAGCAATAGATCGGCTGAATCATGACAAATGCTTCTTAGGCAACAAGCAGGCGTTGCACCAAAGTAGTATTTGCAATGGCTGAACATGCATATGCAGGTTTTGGTACAAGCTTTTGCTCCAATTGGGAAATCTCACGGTTATGGTACAACATTTTATGACTTAAACAATACTATAGGCCGGGAGAGAATAATTTAAAATATAAAGTGTTCATATCTAGTAAAAGAAGTCTGATAAAGTAACGCATAGAAAGTGTTCCTTACGTTAACAGTGATGACGGCGACGATGTAGGGAGCAACGATGCCGGGGACGGTACCAATGCTATTACTAATACCGCTGAGGGTTCCTGCGTAATGTAGAGCGATGTCTGCGTAGTTTACCACACAACCTCCGTAACACATGCCTACAAAGCCTACAGCTCCGCACAGCAGTGCTATAGCGACTGAGTGAGACATGCACTGCACCAGAGCCAGGATCAACAGAGAACCCGCCGGCAACAGGCAACCTGAGCAGGAAGGGGGTTAAAGTATTATGTTTGCATCATTTAAATGTAAATCATAAAAATATTTAATCTAAATTTATGTTCCCCCATCCTGTCACAGGGTACGAACGTTATGCTTACTCCACTAATCTGTACCCTGGGCTCAGAAGCTAGCTAGAATCGCTCGCGAGGCCCGACTCGGGATATAGTCAATTAAATTTTATCGAGAAGGTGACGAGAAATACTGATTACAGATTAGTGGAGTTAGCGTAACGTTCGTACCCTGAGACAGGATGGTTTTCCCCAAATAATCAGTGAATATTTAAGATAACATTAAAACATAATTGTATAATTGTATGTATGTTATGTTAGGCGATCATAATCGCCGAAGTTCCATTCCTTTGAATCAGTAGACGATAATTATTCAAGTCATGAAACAAATAGTGGGCCATGTAGAACCTCAACAGCAAAACTGGTGACGAGTTTCAAAAGATAAAGAAACAGCGATTTAAAAATAAGAGGTTTTTATATGAAATATTGACCAACCTAAAGTATTAAGAATTTTCCTGGTAGCGCCGATGCCAAGTCTACAGTGTGAGATGAGAAAGTCGCACATGAAGCCCACTGAGAAAGCGACGATGAAGAAGGCGAGAAAGGGAACCATACTGTACAGGCCATTCTGAAGGAGGAGTGGACTCACTAAATCGATCTCTATTCAAAACTCAATTGCCCATGGCCTTTAGTACATTATGTCATTATACAGTCCAATTTAGTAATGAAAATGTGCTTCTTAACGAAAATGATGGAATGATTTACATAATCTCTCTTCTCTTTTCATGTTAAGAAATCTCCCGATTTCAATCCACAAATCATGCGATGAACATCGAAAGCGTGCTGAACTTACTCTGAACTCATGTTATTAAACTAACAGAAGGTTTTTTTTTTCAATATTGACAATATTTTTAAGCAACTCATGTATTATAACAAAATGGAGCCCAGAGCTGAGCGATGTAGACTTGCTATACTTTTCTAGACTTCAATTAAATTAAATATTTTTGCTTTAGGGTCTGGATGACAGATTATCGTTTTATGTATATCAGAAAATTTTGAACTTATTTTTTTCAGTTGCAACTTTGTCCCTTATTGTTCCACAAAACTCGGGGCAGGTGTTACTCAGTCATAACAGACGCTGACACGTGTCATGACAAGTTGTAGACCAAACAATGTTTGATATGATGGCTTCATTCAACTCGCCACCTGTTGATGTTCAGTATTATGACTTTCCTCAAACATGAAAAACACGCTGTAATAAAAAATATTCTTCAGGAGATGAAACATTTATCATCAACCGCCACGGTTAACAGCCTCCATAGGCGTAGGAACAGGGGGGGCACAGGGGGGCCCGGCCCCCCCACTTCCGAACCTGGGGGGGCCCTGCCCCCCCACCTTTCAAGAATTTTTTTTATAGAAAAAGTCACTTTAACTCTGTATTTTAGGGGGAAGGAAAAATGAGATGAACGGCCCCCCCCACCTTTGAAAGTGGGGGGGCCGGGCCCCCCTCCCTGAACAGTAAGATTTTCGGTTGACAATTTTTTTAAAGAAAAGGGGGGAGGGGGTGTGGGAGAGGGAGAGCGAGGGGATTTGGATTGGGATGGGAGAAAAAGGGTCTCCCCTTCCCCAACATTTTATCCTTTTTAGGGATCTACCCTGTAATTAGAATTGTAAATGGGAAAGGGTTCAGATTTTTTTTACCTCGAAAATGCGAGGATATTTAGATATTACCCCAACCTTCCCAGGGGGTGAGGCATAAAAGCTCAGGGGTCAGGGAAAGTGGAAGGGTCTACCCCATCACCACTGAAACGGACATATGGGCAGGAATGTCCCTTTAATACTTTAAACACTTTTCCTAAAAAACATTTGATCTTAAACATCATTGAAAGATGTGTGTTTCATCTTTGTAAGAAAGAGACTTTGAACTATATATGGCAAATAACAAAATGTATCGGTTTGTCTGCGTGCCTGTCAGTTTGCCTGTATTTAATATGTCTGATATAATGTGAAACATAAATTTGAAACATACATGCACGTGAATTACCCCCCATGAATTAGGGTTTTTTAATCGTTTTAAAGGAATTATTTTTTCTTCCTTTTAATTACACATTCATAGATAATTTATCTTGCAAAAGTTTTAACTACCTGCTGATGTGAGTAAGTGAGATCTTTTCACTGGGGCCACGCCCTTATAATCTAAATTTATTTCCATATTATTTAAAAGTCATAAACAACTGATTTGTTGTATACAGACTACTTTAAAAAATATGATTAGAATTTGTGGTGAATTTGTTGCCCCTAATAAGGACAATGCCCTTCGGAGTTTTAAAGCTTTATTATATCCATTTTCAGAACAAAATGCGATCCTTTGAAGTGAATTCCATTTTGCAAGAAACATTATTTTCAAAGATATTGTGACCCTGTTGTCTTTAACCTATAAAGGCTAGAAAATAGCTGCAAAAAGCCAGATGAGGTACAGAGCTAAGGCTATTCCTTTCTATTCTTACCTGGAAGACGTATTTGACCATTTTAGCTTTTTGTTTCACGTTCATCATTCACGTTTTTAAGTGTGATATTTAGGCCAAATTTAAAAACTCAAAACCATTAATATGATGAGAACAAAACCTATGTAACAAAGTTCCCCCTTAAGCATTCCTATAACGTTTACTCATAGTAATTTTGATCTTTTCACGTGACTGAAAATATCTGAGTATATCAAAGCTGTTATGAATATTTAAGCTATTAAAACATTTTTGACCTATTCACAGAGTAAAATTGACATTTGAGCTTATTTAAGTTTCTGAGACCAAAGGAGTTAATGAAAAACAAGAAGAAATGATGGAGATAAACTTGTAGAATTTGGAGAATGCTTCCTATTTATTTCAAGGTTATAAGGTAAATTATTATTATATTATCGATACCAACAACAAAATTATCATTATCATCAGTTATCATTAATCACTCTATTTTCAATCATTCGTTATCAATTCATGATCAATCAAACAATTACCAATTATCAAACACTAAAACAATCATTATCTTCTATAATCTACCATTCAACACTTAAAGATTATCATTTATCAATCTTTCAACACTTAAACGAACGGGCCCGTAACAATCATTCACCAATCATCAATCAATAACCTATCAATTATAAATCAATTATTCATCAATCATTGTAAATAATTCAACACTAAACAATCAATAATTCAACACTAAACAATAATAATTCAACACTAAACAATAATAATTCAACACTAAACAATCAATAATTCAACACTAAACAATCAATCATTCAACACTAAACAATCAATAATTCAACACTAAAACCATCAATCATTCAACACTAAAAAACCATCAATCATTCAACACTTAAAAAACATCAATCATTCAACATTAAAATCATCAATCCATCAATCATTCAACATTAAAATCATCAATCCATCAATCATTCAACATTAAATCATCAATCATTCAACACTTAAATAATCTTTTATCAATAAAATTCACATATCATTAAACCAAATTTGGGTCCCCACACAGGAATCCATATAAATCATTTTTATATTTTTTGGAAAGGCAATCCCCGCTCTCACAAAAAAAATTTGGGCCCCCCCAACTCAGCAATCCATATATATCATTGTTTGATATTCCCCCCCCCCCCCCCCCCCCCCCCCTTCTCACAAAAAGAAAATTTGGGCCCCCCCACTCAACAATCCATTTATATCACTGTTTGATTTCCTTGAGAGGCAACCCCCCGCTCTCACAAAAAATTATTTTTGGGCCCCCCCACCCCTCAAACCGTTCCTACGCCACTGGCCTCGTAATCCCATTCAGGATTTGAAATTAAAAAAATGGTTGGAATCCTCTTGTTATAAAGTTAGTTGATCACTCACTGCATGAATGTTGAAACCCATAACCTCCTTCATGTAGGTTGGGAGTTGTGTTATAAGCATGTATGTCCCATAGTTGATTAGCGAATGAGTCGCTATGACAGCAATGGTAGCCGGTGACGTCATCATCCGCCGCCATGGTATGGACGGCCTCTGAAGAACAAGGTTCCTTTCATTGTGCTATTAGACTGTCAAACAGATTTAAAGAGAAAAGATTGAAATTTCATTGATTAAAAAAAACAGTTACAAAAAACTTAAATCATTTATTATGATCGATGAAATACTGGGTTTTATCAGTGAAATGAACTGCTACCAGGCAACAGTGACGATATATTATATTCACTGTGACAAGCAACGATATATTATATCATCACTGGTCAGTTGCCGGAACTACTTTCAGCCATGTGAACAAAAGGGGATAACTTTCCAGTTTTAAAGTAATTTTAATTACATTTTTTATGTTTAAAAAATCATACCCATGACACTCGATAAAATAGACCTGGTATTTGGAAACAACATAAAGTATCCTCTATATCTAGGGTTATGTTTATCTGACCTCTGCGCTTCTTCAGTTCTACTCACCCTCTGAGTGACCAAACGAGTTTTGGTCGACTCTTCTAAGAAGGACTTTTCACTGTCTCCAATCCAGGGTGATGCTGCTGGACTGTCTCTCACTATCACGGCCCACGCTAGGCACCACACAAGGCCTACGGCTCCTAGAGAGTTAAGGAAAGTTGTGATTTTATCTCTTGAGATGAAATGAAACTTATCCGAAAACTGCAAGACCTTGAAAGGCTGTGCCATTTTTTTTGTTTATACAAAGTTGTGTATATTGAAGCCATTAATGCACCAACCAAGACAACGGTTGCATTCGATAGATCTTGGTAAATTCGGCCCTGTCAAAAGAATCTTTCCCCTTTTTACGACTTTTTCAGATTTTTTTTAAGACTTCTTCAGAAATTCTTTTTGTGAATTTCAAGTGACACTTAAATCTTACCAAGAAGATAGTAAAGCGATGGCCAACCACCGGCGAATCCATGTTCACACATGTAGCCGCCCACAGGGAATATCACAGCGTTGCCAAGGAGACCTCCTGAAATCACGGATTTAAGTTCTAGTTGAATGACTCTTTCAACAGTCATCAAAAGTCTTCATGAGACTAACCCTTAAAGGGGCAGTAGCACGTTTTTTGATAATTTTTTAATTTGAATTTCTCACTGATAATTGTAAGTGAATGGTAAATGTATTATTTTGACAGTGTCAAAAATCTCATTACACAAGCCAATCATCCATTGTCAAAGGACAAAAAATGAAGATTCACATAAAATCCATTGGCGGCCATTTTTGTGTGAACACCTTTAAATCATTTTGTGTAAGAAAAGGAATCGCATGGCTAAACTTAACGTTATATATTGGAATTATTACTGCTCCATTTAGTTTAAATACATTGTCTTTCAATTGAAATCATTAATTTTCATTTTCCTTACATCACCCTATATTCCCCCTAAAAACGTGCTACTGCCCCTTTAAGTCAAAGATGAACGTTCTTCTTCATTCTACAGTGATGAAAGGTTAGAGTGAAAAGCCAGGTCATACACTGGAATGTGTTTAAGTGCGTTACTATCAAGAGTAATGTATACCATGGTTTATAAGAAATAAGTCATTAACAATTAACTGTCTGGAGAGTTCTGGAGAGGATCACCCCGAAACATACACTAACATAACAGATTTTATCTCGATGAATTTACTTATCAATTTTTAATTTTGTACTGGCAAGATTGATGGATCCAAACAGAGCTTCTTACTTGATGAGATGGGCAGTCTTACTTACAGGGTTAATTTTCAGAAATGTTTTCAGGTTCGTGAGTGAGTTCGTGTTTTACGCCGCTTCAGCAATATTTCAGCCATTAGAGGCGTTCAGCTTCGTATTCGTTAGGCAGGTTACGAATAAGTCTTTGAATGGCATAAGGATTGACATACAAAAGCAAAATTTTCTGAAAGTCTACTGATGGCAAAGATGGACAGCGTTTCAGAGGATATCAGAAGCATTAAAAGCGTTTACTCCGAAATGTCGGTTATTTCTAACATTGAAAAAAAATGTAAACCGGAAAATCTTGCTTTTCTTTGGCTTAGGTTAGTAACGGGGCTTTCGCACACCTCAGTTTTTAATATCGCATTGTTTATAGATGGTTACTACTAAGTCAGGCACTATAAGTAAGAATGGTAGTGAATATAATGAAGTGCAGGAAGTCGTGGGGGTCTCTAACCTGACAGGGAGACGCTCATGAGTCGACCCCACTCCGAGGGTGGCGCCCAGCGACTCCACAACACGGGCAGGGACGGGTAGATCACAGCCTGGGGTGGCAATCATAACAGAATACTATAGGAGAATATCAGGGAATGGGATGTAGCATTACGCGGAGACATATACGCTGATGTCGCAGGACGAATCGTATGTAATCCATATTCCTTTCAATTCTCAATGGCTTTGACTGACTGAAGTTATCTCATGCACCATATCAAATTATCTTGAGTATGGTATCGTACTTTTTCGAACAACACATGTTCAAACCCCTTCGGAATAATTAACAAGTTTGACAATGAAGCTGAATGTAGGAAATTTATCGTACAGCTCATAGGACTAACATTTTGCGGTCAAAGGTGGATGAAACAGGGAAATTTGAAACTGACATGTAAACAATAACGTTTTAGGAGGAAGGATGCGTGTGTAATCATACATTAACATGATAATGTCGGTCAACGATTAGGAATAGAGCAGTGCTCCATCCTTGTCGAAGTCCACTATGTATAATGGAATTTTTTGTCAATCAACGAGTAAGAGTAATCGCTTCTAAACAAAATAGAATTTTAACTAAAATGGTAATCGACGATTGACACTTACTATGCCCATTCCTGTGACAATTCGTACGGCAAGTAGAACATATGGGTGCGCATGCGCAGCAACGGGTGTGCAAAGACAGGAAATGGATGCGATGGTGAAGAAGACGAGGATGATTCTGTGAGCTCCGAACTTCTCAGCCAGCCATCCCGTGGGAGCCTGCAGAGCCATGTAGCCCCAGAAGACGGCGCCAAGAAGGAGGCCCTGGATCTGCTTGCTCCACCTGAACTCGCCTCTCTGTAACAATTGGGGTAGAAACAGGTTTTACTGGTAAAAATCAGAATCTTTGGTATCATTCTTTAAAGTTTGAAAACAGCGCCAAGCTTTTAATGGCGCGTTACAGGTCAACTATATGCTCAATAAAGAAAATTGAACATAGTCGGAGGTATTCAGCACTGGTGAAAAGAGAACTCTTTATTAGTCTACACTTTTTTGACATTAAACAGGGCAACGAACTATCTTTTATGTTACACTCCTTTTAAAATGAAAAAAGCAACGAGAAGAAGGCCTTTGGCTTGCTTTTTACAGGATAACACAAAAGATCGCAGCAGCATATATCTCGGACTGTTACGCATTAGTGAAGCGCAAGGTACGATTGGGTAGGGTACTGGGAGGCCAAAAAGAAGCAATCTCTACCTGAGGCTGAGAACCTAAAATTACCTTGATAGGTCATGTTTAAACCACGAGAACAAGTACAGACAACAAGTAGACGTATCACTGACCACCGCATCACGTTCTTCTATTTCCGCTTCCTGCGCGTAACACGTATCCGGCGGAAGCCCGGTGACATCGGTAATATTGATTGTAGCATTCTCTTGGTGTGTGATGTTGTAAAGTAGGGGACCGTTGGTATCGATGCTGTAGGTGTTGTTTTCATTGATGCCACCCCCGTGGTCGACCATACAGACGATGGTGATGCTCAGTGATGACCGGAAACAGTCGTGGAGGATGAAGCCGAGAAACAAGAAGACAGCCAGAACGTATCGCCATTGTACACACGACACTGCAAACAAATAGTAAGCAGATTGAATGTGTTTTATATTTGCATATAGACCACGTTTATAAACCATTGCTACAGAATGAAATGAAAGATGAGTTGGACATGCTTGCATGCTTCAGTACAAAGACTTAACAAGACATGATCTGGTAACAATCAAAGTGTAGAATACTTCGTCTTCCAGTGTATTACATAAATAATCCATGTAAATCTAAATTTATCAGTTTACTATTATCTTGTGATCCTACAATTGTGAATAATCTTGCAAAGTTTGTATTCCTTGCCTTGAAAAAACGTGCAAAATATTTGAATTTAGAATATAAAATTAAATTAAACTCTGTACATGTCACTATCACTATATGGCGCTTGATGTCATTGTAATCCACCACCTTTGTAATGTATAATGGGCCGGTGGCCCATTTACGAAATAAACTTGATTATGTAACGATAACATATAACTTGCTGTTATTACCCTTAGGATTTTAGCGTTTATTCTATATAGGATAATCAAATGTTATCTGAAGCTGAAATATGGACAACAGTCAGTGCGAGAGTGCTTAACTTACTATCGGCAATTGAACTCTGAGTGTGGCACTAGGTCATTTGTAATAAGCAAGAGACACCAATAAACGGCAGCTAAAGTCTGCTTATGGCCTCGAACACATCATAGTAGTTGGAATAGACTAATGGACCATTCTGAATCAATGAGTAGGTTGCAACACGCCATTTTAACCGGAAGTGTTATTGTTTCGTCCCTATTCCATTACGGATCGGTTGAGGATGTATGAGGTCGTTATGTAATTCGTAGACGGGGGGAACGCTTTGTACAATGCATGAATGCATGAAATAAGAACACACAACCTTGCTCAATACATAAAAGTTTCCAATTCTCGGTACTCGCTGTTGACGACATGCAATCGATCTGAGGCCAGGAGCAAACGCACAACATTCTAGTAAGTTAGCTACATCACCACTCCCGTTAACCTCGAAAATCCTATTTAACTAGTCTTTGTGTACCCCATACTTACTCCGGTCAGCCTGATACCTGAGCTGTGTGAGAGAGAGAGATGAAACATCTACTGGTATGCTTGTCTGTGACAGAAGCCTGCTTGACAGGTGGATGACGATAATGCACAAGATGTGTATGTCTCCTGAACCTACATGACATGTCTGTTATCAAAGCAGTATATCGCCATACATGTACTTCGCATTCTGTGTGACGTTTCAAAGGCGAGATTACGAAGGAAGAGTTTATTTTGTAACTCAAGATAAGGCTAACTGACATTCACGCCTCTCAAACAGTGCATGTGTTCAGTCCGTGCTAGTACATTCTGTTTTAATACGCTAAAAACAGTGTATTGTGTGTATCATGGTGAACAAGACATCTTATTCAATCTGCATGAATCAGATTTAACCTCTTTATATTGGATTATATTATAGATGCATCTCGTGGAAATGTAATATAGATTCTTTTATTTTGTCAACAGACTATGCAATAATGCTGAGGAATATATGGATGACAACTACTTTGTTCATTGTATGCGACGTTTCATACAATGAACAAAGAAGTTGTCATCCATATATTCCTCAGCATTATTGTCATTCCAACTTCTAGAATGCCTCTCAAAGAAGTTAACAGACTATGAATATATTCGTTGCTATGGGAACAGTATTGTTAAAACAAGGAAGTAGGAAACATAATCTAGGATCAAACCCATAACATTATAAAGGTAAGATGATGTAAAGGTCTTAATCTTTTGTCCCTTTTGAAATTATCTCTTGTATCTTTTATTTCATAGTACCTTAAACAAGACAACAGCATTTCAGCTACTGAAGAGCGAAATAAGCTCCAACTTGTTTTATATGCTATGAATACGTTCGTCATTGTACATGAGCATTATTGTAACTGTACAATGCTTTTGAAAAAGATAAAAACACGAAAACAATCCACAGGGTGAAGATAAGATGGCACAAAAATGCTAGCACAATGACATTGTAACTGTCCTGCTTTGATTTGTAATGATTCCCAAACAGGGATTCTGGCCACAGAGGTTCGAACTTAGGAGTTGACCCTATAAAATTCCAAAACCTGGACATTTGCACTCATAATTCGCTTTTATATGTTGAGATAACCTACATGTCAAAATTGAACGAACTCGGTCAATAAATAACAATTTTAACGTCATTCTCGAACTATCATACAGCTATATATAGAAAACACTTCTATTTTTTACTTGAAATATAGGTTTATATCAACATATTAAAACGAAATAGGTTCTATTTTTTATTACAGGGTTCATTCCGAGATTCGAACCACTGTGACTTTGACTGCCGGTCGCCATGATGATCCGTTATAAAGATGCTACAGAAGCTTGATTGAATCAGGCACACAGTGATATCATCGTGTTATTAAAAAAAAAATGATATAAAGTTCATTTAAATTGATAATGACATGTTTCTGTCGTGTAATCGTAAAACCCACGAATATCAAAGACATTAAGATTTTGGTAATTTCCAGACTAAGGATCGTGTTACTTCATAGCTTACTAGACCTAAACGCATGGTGGCAATGACATCATATCCGGCGTCCGTCTGTCCATCCGTCTGTAAACTATATGCATTTTCGACTTCTTCTCCAGAAGCATAAGCCTAGAAAGCTGAAACTTGGTATACAGACTCTTTGACTAGTGAAGATTATAATTCATACCTTTGGTGTCCTTGTGGCCCTAAATAAGGCTACAGGAGCCACGCCCTTAAAATCTATTTTCATCTTCTTCTCCAGAAGCATAAGTCCTATAAAGCTGAAACTATGTGTACAGACTCCTTGATTGATGAGGATTATAACTTATATCTTTGGTGTCATTGTGGCCCCTAATCAGGAACACAGGAGTTACGCCCTTAAAATCTATTTTCATCTTCTCAAGCAGCATAAGGTCTAAAAAAATGAAATCTTGTATACAGACTCGTTGACTAGTGAGGATTATAAGTTATAGCTTCGGTGCCCTTGTGGCGCCTAATAAGGGCTACAGTGGCTATGCCATTTAACAATATTCCGTTTTCTTTTCCAGAAGCATAAGCCCCACGAAGCTGAAGCCTTTTGTACATACTCATTGCCAAGTGAGGATTATAATTCATAGCTTTGGTGACCTTGTGGCCCCTAATGTCCTTGAAACTTTTCTCCAGAAGCATAAGACTAAGAACGCTGAAACCTTGTAAACAGACTCCTTAGTTAGGTAACGATGATTTTAAATTGTACATTTGGTAACCCTACTAAAGAGGAAACCACGTTTGCCACGCCCGAAAGCAAAATTGATGTGAAGCTCGATCAGCTTCAGAGCCAATAGTTCTATTGTCTATAGTTTTTAGGGAGGTGTTGTACCTTTATTGGGTCATGCCGTGATCAATTTTATTCTTGATATTGAATACTGGGTAGTGCCCCAGTCTATTGCCGATTTATAGATACAATAGTTTATACTTGTTTAAAGTGTCTGCAGTCAAAACTTGCAATAAGTGTTAAAGAGAGGGGTCATAACCTCAACAAAGCATAAGTCGTGTCAGTCTCCACCACTGGTCTTTTAAGTCTTGCTGCGTTTCGCCTCAATTCGGGGTTTCATGGTAGCTCGCTCTGCGACTATTTATACCTGTTCAGACCGCGGAGGAAAACACAAGTACAAAGTGTGAAAATCTGTGATGGACACTAGTGCAATTTCATTCTCAATAATCCAGGGTCAACGTTCCGATAACTCTTCACTATACTGCGGTGAATTATCGGTACGTTGACTCTGGGTTGCCGAGGATGGTGCGATTAATGTCGGAAAAATCAGATAAACTCTGCCACTTGAAGATTTTGTCGCTGGTGACCCTATAATGCATCCGCTGAAAGGGACCAAATGCAACGCCTCATCTGCGCGATATGTATGTTTGTTTTGCTAAAAAATATGTTTTTTAACAATTTTAGTTTTCACATATCAATTTCAGTTTGTTTTTATTTATTCCTTGTTGGTTCATCCGCTTACTGTAAACGTACGTCAATTAAATCAATGATAAGTCACGTCCATCGAAAAATAAAATGTTTTCCCTTTCGCTCAAACGAAGTGTGTTCAGACTTGTTATTTTCATATCTTTAAGCAGCGTTTACCTTGGCTTTTGTTCAAAAAGGTAATTTATTTGAGTTTCTGTATAATTTCGCTTTCATTGAAGCCTCCAATGGTTTATCTTTTACAAGGTTCTCGTGTGTTTCTTTGATAGAGTTTTCTGTGTTACATTCCTGCTAAATGTCAATTTGGAAACAGACGGACATCGCCGTTTGTGTCAATTACAAAACTAATGATATTCAATATGCATAAATTGCATATAATGAAATATGGTTGTTACAGAACTAGTTTATATATATGTATCTGGATTATATATGGTTACTGTAAGAATAACTAACGCCTGTACCACTATTTTGGTCCAAGTATTTTAAAATATTGCAAAACATACATTGATTTGCCAAAGGTACAGATTATGTTTTGAAAGAAGCATTCATAAAATTACCATTTCATCACATTTCAGAAATATTTCAGACAGGACTGAACAGGCGTTGTTAGTTAAATCGTAAGTAAACCATATTGCTTGGGCACTTATAAGATATATAACTTGTAACATTTAAATTTATCATTTTCCATTTTCAACGGATAGCTTCCTGCATGAATATATTACATTTTATACCGGTATTTCATAGATTTAAAACTCATGTTCAAAGAATGACGCCTGTGATCGAGAAAATTTGATGGGAAACATCAGTTGTTTTTATGATAAGAGCATGCAACTGCATTGGCAGATCTAAGAAATCGCTGCGTTGATGTTATGTTTGTCAGGTGTGGTCAAATGTTTCAGGAGAGTCATTAGTGATTTTCCTGTGTCATTTTGTGATTTTTTTGTGTCAATTTGTGATTTCTGTTTCATTTTGTGATTTTCCTGTGTTTTTTTGTGATTTTATGTGTCTTTTTGTGATGTTCTGTGTCATTTTGTGATTTATGTTTCATTTTGTGATTTTCCTGTATCATTTTGTGATTTTTTGTGTCATTTTGTGATTTCTGTTTCATTTTGTGATTTTCCTGTGTCATTTTGTGATTTTCTGTGTCAAATTGTGATTTTCTGCTTCATTTTGTGATTTTCTGTGTCATTTTGTGATTTTCCTGTGTCATTTTATGATTTTCTGTGTTATTTTGTGATTTTCCTGTGTCATTTAATGATTTCCTGTGTCATTTTGTGATTTTCTGTGTCAAATTGTGATTTTCTGCTCAATTTTGTGATTTTCTGTGTCATTTTGTGATTTTCCTGTGTCATTTAATGATTTTCTGTGTTATTTTGTGATTTTCCTGTGTCATGACGCATCGATTACGGGGATGTTGTTACGAATATTTAATCCTTTATAACATAAATAGAAATATTTTTAAAATATGTATTTGCTCCAATTTACTTCGAATTATTTGTAAGTGCCTTCCGATTTAATTTTTTTAAACAGGTAGACGTCATTACCACAAGATGTTTATCGTATTATAACAAAAACAACCAATGAACTCTAGTTGACAGTAAAATAGAACTTCAATTGTCTCTAAAACTGCTTGACGTTGTTTGATAAAATATTTCTTTCTATATAGTATTAATATACTGAACAGTATGCTTATTGGCAGTTGTGGTTGTAGTTTGTGTTATTACTACACGGATTTATGCATATTGACCACCTTAATCAACAGAATTGTATCATTACCTTTAAGATCCATATCATGTTATCAGAGATATGCTTGAAAACGTTTTAAGGGTCAATATCAAAATTTCCAAGTTCATAGAATTTGTATAATTAAAGGTGTTTACTTTATCAAATCCATTATGTTGTTTTTTATGATGTTGGCCAGCAATCAATTTTAAAGATTTGGTACTCTGTCAAACCAATCTTTGACGGGCTTTGTAGTAAAATATGCAAAACTCGCAAACAAGAGTATATCATGGCGTTGTCTGCGATTTAATGCTTTGTGTGCTGCATCAGTGATCCACGTGTGACTACATACCTGTATGATTGATGGGAAACCCGTTAAAATTGATTACCTCTCCGTGCAGCACGTCAACAACCTTGTTAACTTCATGTTTAGTCCTAGAGATTTTCTAAATAATTGACTGCACATGCATATGAACTGAAGAAAAAATGCAAATAAGTCTAATTTTAGATCGGCGGAGGTACTTGAAGGTCGTTACAATGCTATTTATCATGAAAATGTCAAATTTGACGTTCGTACATTGAATTTTCGTTAGTATGAAGAGTTGAAGCATTGTTCTTCGTTCTTGTCTTTTAGATCTATCCGCTTACAATATTTAATTAGCTATTCACAAATACCCAAAATATAAACTTTCACATTTAGAGAATTAAACGAATTCAAAGACAAACTTGATTTAGGAGAGAGAGAGAGAGAGATTTTATTCAGCATTGAGTACAAATACAACATTAGTTTACAATCAAGCAAATATTGATAAACATGTACACGTTGAAGTGCGAGCTTAATTTCATACATTCAAATTCCTTTTCAAATAAATAGATAAACATTGAAGTATATTTTAATTTTTGCAAGACAAAAGTTCAACAAACTTTTGCTGTGATGGAATTATTTAGATACATTTCCCCCTTAATCTTCTATGAACATGTCACGTGTTAATACACAAATAAAACAGTAACTTTCAAATCGGGTTCAGAAACAATTTGGAGCGAATTTATATGATTTAGCAAAGAGGACATGTTTTCTTATCCCTACAGCATTTAAGTTAAGACCACATTCAAATGATTGCCACAAGCATTCACTATCGCTACAGCAAACGCTGATATCTCTATTGTTGTTCTATAGTGGTGAACACCGGCTGACGTTAAAGATATTACGTTTGACAAATCGGTTTTGGCTGACGAAAATAGGGGCTTCGATTTCATTTACCTTGGCCGTGTGAGCTTTGAATATGCGTAGTTTTCTAACATTTTGAGACAGAGTAAAAAGACACGAACAAATACATATATAATACAATATAAATATAGAGAGAGCTAAAGGAGAGACAGACAGAAAGAAAAACAGAGATATGCAGTAAGACAGAGGGGGAAATATATATATACATACTATTCTGATCCAGTCAATTAACTGGAGAGTGTTTAGTAAAATATATGATTTAGAAATTGTACGATTAACGTGTAACTGTACGGCTTATGCAGCATTTCCGCTTTCCTAATAGATAATGCTTAGGCGATACATGTGTATGTAATAAAAGCAAAACAATCTTCGTCAATTAATATTTCTATAACATCATTAGGTTATATCAATCTCGTTCCGTAATTACAAGTATGTAATGATGTGGCAATACCTCTCCTATTGATTGCTAACCTATCACGAGTTACTCTACAGTGATATTGAGAGAAGCCGCCAGTGTACCACGTTCACTAACTACGCTGTAGTCGCTCTCGTCTCTTGGACGTCATAGTCAATGGATTTGTGCTTGACAAAACAGTTCGATATAAGTGTATGACGAAAATAACTTACACCGAGATAGAATGGCGTGTCATGTTTACTATGTAAACAAATATGCAATTTTGAAAGAGAAAAGGTCAAATATAATGATGACATCTTTTGAATAACAAAGCTACCAAGATTATTCAAATACTCATAATCAGAAATAAAAAAAGATATTGGACAAAACAAAATGATTTCAATATACTTTCAAAGTCAATACAGTTTAACGCAGTGGTGTAGTGGTTAGCATGCTGGCCTCTCACGCCTGAGACCCGGGTTCGAATCCCGGTGGAGACACCAACAAATTGTGACTTGGTCTCATCCTGTGTTGTGTCCCTGGGCAGGACACTTCATCCACATTGCACTCAGTTTACCCAGCTGCTACAATGGGTACCTGAAAACTTGATGTACTGACCTACGTGGTCGAGATTAGCGCTTAGTAGCAACTGTGAAAGTACACTCCATCAGGGTAATAATGTAGCGTTTTGAGCATCTGTAAAAAACAAACTACAACTGTATATATTTTTAGCAACAACGATGTGATGTATTGTTATTTAATTCATTTATGAATCATCGGAGGCAATTTTCACTACCAAGACATTGTACATGCTCCACTTAGCATAGTTTTTCCAAACACATGCCGGTATTTTTGAGAAATGTGTATCCCTAATATTTCAGTTACGTCGTGTACAGTAGCTGATGTATGATCGTCTAGTAAACATATCCGGTGTAGCGGTATTTGAGACGATCGGTAGTAGCCTATTTGTATTGTAATCATAGCCGGATTTTAAGGGAATAGGATGTATGTTCAAATTCGAATGCTTAGATGATATAACCATCCTGGTTGTAGTTTTGCTTATAATGAAATTTTATCTATGTGTTATGAAGTATTATCTTTTTAACAGAAATGGATTCTGCAAATGGAATACAGGCCTATCAAAGAAAATATCGAAACGCTACGAAAAGCAGCGAAACGTACACATAAATGGAATAGCTAATGCGCAATTTAAAAACATCCCCCTGTTTGTAAAGAGGAAAGCACATTCTTTTAGTAGAAGTAACTCAAGTGTTTATGTCACGTATCAGTTGATGCTTAAGCCTTTTGAAATTTAGGTGTAAAGAAATATGTCCGATTATATCCTTCCAACTATACATTACATTACGCTCGTGATGTATCTCTAAATATAGAACAAATATTCGAATTTTCGAAATTTCAAATTTTAAAAACAGTGGATGAAGGTAAATCGAGTTAAAGGTAAAATATTTTAATAAAATATGAAGATGTTTTTCAGACATTACTAGTTCTAATTATGTATGATTGTGATATTTTATAGCATTCAATAATATATTTCATCAATATTTCCTACAATCGAAGATTTCCTTTCCTTTCGAAGCAGTCTATCTTAAATCAAAGATATACAAAACATTGTATGTTGCAGTTGTGAATAGAATAATCAAATAAAACTTTAATCGAATCTCAACTGTACAAATTAATGTGTTCAAATAGAATAGATAAATAAATGACGAAATATATCCTTGAATGAGAAATGACTTCTTACCATATATATTTTTCTTGATTCTTGATAAGAACTAACTTTAGCTTATAGACCACGTGCTTATCTCTTGTATAAAATGTGACGAAATTTTCATACAAAGTACATATATCTTAGACACACCAATTCCCCCTACCATGTACACATGCATAGTTTACATATCTAGGGTTGAAAGGAGACGAACGTATGTTGAATGATATCATATCGCCATTCATTGGTATAAACACCGTCTAATGTGCGGTGGTGAGGGGGTGGTATATTCATAGACAGACATACAGACAGACAGACAGACAGACAGAAACGTTTATTGACTCAAGTCATAACAAATGGCCTCTGGCCATGTACATAACATTTTCATTTGATTGTTAGATAGCGAGGATGTTTTACAAATTAACAATTTCTGCGATTAAAAGCTTCATATACATATGCTGCTAAATTTCTAATTTCTTAAACATTAGGGGAGACCAGGGCAAATCGCGCCCCCGGGGCAAAGTGACCTCGGGTTATTTCTTCAAAACTATCGACATATGGAGAAAATTGTCATTACAAACGAATGAAAGTAACCGTAATGAAGCGTTGTGATCAACGCTGGAATCATTTGCCTGAGTTGTGGACACAGAATTTCAACTATTCGGAAAAAACGCGATTTTACTATAAGGAACGGATATGTCACAAATTCAAATATTTCATTAAAATGCACAACGGAACTTTAAATTCTCGTGCACATGTAACATGAATTGGTATCATTAATTCATTGAATAATGAAATTTGTAATTACTTGCTTTAATGATTTTCTGTTATGTACATAACGAATGCTGCCCTTGATGGGGCAAAACGTGCCGGGGGAGCGCTTTGCCCCATGTGTTATGGAATACATCTTTTTGGTTAACATATTGGTGTAAAAGTTATTATTTTACATTTCTTAAGCAAATAATGTAAAGCAGAATTGTCATTTTAATATCAGCATTCTCCTGTATTCTATAAAAATAAAATAAACCTTTTAACTTAAAGGGCTTAGTTTTGTTAAAGAATGACAACAAGTAACAGTTACAAAAACATATTTTTATGTTTTTTTTTAAATCACGAAAATTTTATTAATTGTATATTACTGTTCAACCATAAAAGATAAGCAATTTTATGCCGTTATGGCAAGTTCGACACAAAATAAATGTTGTAAATTCTTTAATTCGTCCATATCCACAATTCAATTCTTATTTTCTTTTACTTCTTACTGGTTTTGATAGTCAATGACCTAAATTATAAACACTTTCGTAGTTAAAAGAAATGTACATCCACCAACCATACTGATATTTGGTCATTAAGAATGTTGAACATGTAGTTCCATGACATGTTAAGGAACATTTTGAGCACCCTTGCATATATTGCCAACTTTAATGTTAATTATATCCTTCATATGAGTTCGATAGTTGCCTTGCATTATCAAGATGATAGCTTTTGATTAGTATAGGCTGATTATAGGTGTGTAATATCTATAACATTCGTTGTTGTTTTTCACATGGGGCAAAGCGCCCAGGGGATTGGGCACTTTGCCCCAAACTACAGGGCAAAGCGCGCCCCCTTAGTCAAAATACATTTACGTAAATATATCCATATTCCGAAATGGTAGATTAAAAAAGCATGTGCCATGTAACAGTCTAGGTGACAAGTATTAGATATATGATTCAAGCCGCATTCTGCACATGTCGGGGTGCCCACTAGACGCACTTATATGTTAGGGGGCGCGCTTTGCCCTGGTCTCCCCTATTAGTAGAACACAATATTTGTAGGACTTTGTAAACTGAAGGTGCTTAAAAATAGTATTGTTTTAGATATTTACGTCTCAAGTCACTGTAATACGGGCATGTAATAAGGAAGTGATATTCATCTTCTATTTCATCGTTGTTACATTTAAGGAGGTTGGATACCTTTGTTTCTGCACATCCGCAACAGTCAGATTATCAGATTGAGCTATTTTAAAGTTTATGCTATTTTGTTTATTTTTCACTGTAAGTGTGAGATAAAAAAACTAAAAAATTAAATAATGATTTAGTTTAATAAAAAACAATGACTATGTTATATTTGTGAACATAAGTATTTGTTTTATGATAAAATTTATTTCACTAAGTAACCTTAAAAACTAATGAAAATTTCTAAAAAGGGTAATGTTGACAATAAAGAGTTATCTCCCCTGGATGTTGATTTTCATTGATGTGGCTTAATTGAATGTGAATATCTCTGTTATCCGCTGGTGACATATCTTTTTTTCTTTTTAATCTTATTCTAGTGTGTATTAACTATAAAATATATAATTTTCAAAAAAATCTTAATACGAGAAATCGATTTTTTTTCATAAAAGAATAATATTTTACAAAAATAATCATACAAAGAATAAGGTTATTTGTATGTATTTACTTCATATTAGTTTCAAGTTCCCTTTTTCCGACTTAGTTTACTTCCATACTGCAATGGCTTAATAGAAAAACATTTAAATAACAATTATATTCCAAAGTTATCTTGAAAAGGAGTTTTTAAATTATTGTATTTTCATTATTGGGTGCCCTAACGAATGGGCCCTTTTTTGAACAAAAACTGTGGTGACATGGTATTTTTATGACACAATTTGATTCAAGACATATTTTTCAACAAAATAAGACCAAATTTAGCTATTTCTTAATACCTCGATATTTTGTATCCAACCTCCTTAAAACATTTTCTTTGGTTCCGCTCAACCCGGTTGGTATATAGAGGTAGGGGTAATGATAGGAAGATATCGAAGGATTTTCGGGGTGAGGTTTGGAATGGTATAAACCTAAGAATTATCGGACATATGTGACTTGTGGGGTTTGTTATGGAGGTTATAGAAGGGGTAAAAGAATACATGAATATGAGGGTATAATGTGAGTGAGGTAAAATCATGCATGACGACAGAATATGTAGCCATACTAAGGGAACTTTTCAGTCGAATGAATGGTTGTAGTATGCAAGAGTTACATGCAGTAATATAGTTTTGTATGGATTATAGAGAGATAGAGAGAGACATTTTATTTATTACTGTCAAACCCAATGCGATACATGATTAAAATACATAAAAATTAGAGCCATTGGCTCTGTAGCTCATCAGGCATCATATCAAGTTTGCTTTATACAGGCAAGATGAGCTAAAAATGAAACTGATGTTACCTATTGCAAGAAAACCTATAAAAAAATTACAAAACAAATGTAACGATTTCGGAATAAATGTCCTTACACAAATGATTTATTATTATTCAAACTTTCTAGATCGCCAATATCAGACAGTGAAAGAAGTCCACACTAAAATATCCAAGGAGAAATAAATTTGCCAAAGACTGTCATCTAATGGAGAAAAATAGGTTTTTAAGATTGTGACCCCTGTGACCCTATTTGGGGTCAGTTTAGAATCCCAATTGGCCAAGGAGTCTACATGCAGTCTTTCAGCTCAATAGACCTTTAGGAGCTAAAGATGATGATGAAAATAAGTTTTTAAGGTTGTGACCCCTGTGACCCTATTTGGGGTCATGGGGTCACGAAATCTACAATTTAGAATCCCCATTGGCCAAGGAGTCTGCGCATATAATTTCAGCTCTCTAGACCTTTTGGAACTTGAGAAGAAGATGAAAATAGTTTTTTAAGGTTGTGTGACCCCTGTGACCCTATTTGGGGTCACAGGGTCAACAAAGTTACAAATAAGAATCCCCATTGTCCAAGGAGTCTGCACATACCAATATTAACTCTCTCGACTTTTTGGAACTGGAGAAGAAGATGAGAATTGGTTTTTAAGGTTGTGACCCCTGTGACCCTATTTGGGGTCATGGGGTCACGAAATCTACAATTAAGAATCCCGATTGGCCAAGGAGTCTGCACATATCACTTTCAACTCTATAGTCCTTTTAGTACTGGAGAAGAAGATGAAAATAGGTTTTTAAGGTTGTGACCTCTGTGACCCTATTTGGGGTCATTGGGTCACGAAATCTATAATTTAGAATCCCCTTTGGCCAAGGAGTCTGCACATATCGTTTTTAACTCTCTAGTCCTTTTAGAACTGGAGAAGAAGATGAAAATAGGTTTTTAAGGTTGTGACCCCTGTGACCCTATTTGGGGTCACAAGGTCACCAAAGTTACAAATTAGAATCCCCATTGTCCAAGGAGTCTGCACATATCACTTTCAACTCTCTAGTCCTTTTAGAACTGGAGAAGAAGATGAAAATAGGTTTTTAAGGTTGTGACCCCTGTGACCCTATTTGGGGTCATGGGGTCACCAAATCTACAATTGAGAATCCCCATTGGCCAAGGAGTCTGCACATATCATGTTTAACTCTCTACTCCTTTTGGAACTGGAGAAGAAGATGAAAATAGGTATTTAAGGTTGTGACCCCTGTGACCCTATTTGGGGTCACAAGGTCACCAAAGTTACAAAATTAGAATCTCCATATGCTAAGGTACCTGTACACAAAATTTCAGCTCTCTAATGTGTATGGTTCATGAGGAGAAGTCGAAAGTGTCAAAAGTTTACGGACGGACGGACGACGGACGGACGACGGACGGACGCCGGACGACGGGCCATGCCATAAGCCTATCTGGACTTTCAGTCTTGATGAGCTAAACATCATGTTTTTATATTGGCCACCCATAAGGGTTATGAGAGACATTTTTCACATTCTCACTTAAAATATACAGTACTAAAACGAGAAATAATTTATTATGATTTTTACACTTTATACATACACACAAAACATCCAAAAAAAATTAAAATATTTAAAAAAACTTGCACACCTTCTAATAAGAAAGTGCAGTATATAGAATAGAGAATGCAACCGCTCCTGCACGTGTATGTTTGACCTCTGTCGACAGTTTGCTGTCACTACCGTCAGGATGACGTCACTCAACCCTTGTAAACATGTTTTGCTTTATGTACAATGCAAGGACGTTCCACAAAAGTCATTGCATAGTTAAAGTTGCTGACGTTTGTGGTATTTACCAAGAACGTTTTTGTCGTTAAATACACAAATGAGGTTTACGTTTAATGTTAAGAGTCTATAAAACACAGACTTTATCTATTTTCTTCCAATCTATATCTAGATTTATAAATCCAGGGACATATTTATATATGAAGGACCTTGATCTATCCTTGTCTGTCATAATATGTTAGAATATTGTTGCTATTTCTAACGACCAGCTAAGCTTTATCCTTTTAATATCCTTCATTTCCTTTGAGAGGCATTTAGAGGCATTTTAGAATCCTTTAATTTGCTGGTCTATCTCAGTTTCCTTCAACTACGGTCCATGTCATATCCCATGATAACACTCTAAAATTGTAGAAATGATATCTATTAAATCTTTTTTTTTACGACGCGAAAAAGTCACGAATTTAACAAATGTGAATAGTAAGAAACTAATTAGCATCTATATAATATATTCAAGACTTGTTTCGGCTTTTACCTATAGTCAGAAAATATCTATTCTCGTTATTTTAAGGTGATGCAATGATTCCAAAATTTATTACGTGTCATTTTGTAATATTTCATAAGATTTCATCAAGAGTTCTAAACGAGATCCTAAAATTATCATGTTAATGAGTTTATATTTTTAATACCTTGTAGCTATACACATATGTGTCTAGATCGATGAACGCAATCTTGATCCCCGTCTCAATATAGACTGACTACATCAAGATACTGCATTGTGGAATCAATACATATTATGATGCAACATACTTAGGATACTATCAATCAGCACATGTTGGTATTGGTAATATACATATCCACTTATAGTTGTAACAGGTGCATTAGATATGAAATATAGATTATTCATAGGTCAACAGTAATTAGATAATTGCACGTGTTTTCTTAGCGAGAGCCTCTTAAACAGGGAGTCGTATAAGTGCAATCAATGAAAGAGATGGTTTACATACACGTATGTTGTTATACCAAATGATGTAGATGTCTATAATGTTGTATACGTGACGTGGTTGCTGTGATCCTTTGATCATAATACTTTATCATAGAGAGAGATATCATAGGCTTGTGGGAATAAAGCTCAGTGAACTCAAGTGTTTTATATTTAATATGTTTTTTTAATTACATGAAATGAACGACAATTAGTAAAAACATTGAAATTATTCAAATTGTAACTTAATATTTTTATGTCATCTATTTAAAAACAAAAACAACGAAATTATCAATCTTAGTCACATGAAATGAACGACAATAAGTAAAAAGATTAAAATTATTCAAATTGTAACTTAATATTTTTATGTCATCTATTTTAAAACAAAAACAACGAAATTATCAATCTTTGTCACATGAAATAAACGACAATAAGTAAAAACATTGAAATTATTCAAATTGTAACTTAATATTTTTATGTCATTTATTTAAAAACCATAAAACGGAATTATCAATCTAAGTCACATTTTGAAGATAATTACAGTTCAAGAAGGTCGCAAAGCAATGTTACAGTTCAATTATGCCAGGAACATTGATAAAATCTTGATGTAAGAACAGGAACGTTTACGTCATTTCTACATATGCCTCCATAGAACCATTTGCCTACATAGAACCATCCTTTCAACAGGTACAATGCCAACAACATACATGTATCAAATTAACCTATTAGAAGGATCTTAAAAAGTAAACTTTCCTAGCACGATTGATAGATTACGACATGTAAATATATATATGATCACATCACCACCTAACTTTTCCAAAGCTTCAACAATTACTAGTTTCCATTTGTCAAAACCAGTTGTTGCCAGTTGCTGCAGGACAACATGTTTACCGCTTCTATTTTTAAGACGTATTTATTTTTAACACCAAATGGTTAAAATTCCAAACCAGAAACTGTCAACAGAGTATGAGAACAAAAGGTAAGAACCCGACTGACAAGAGAACAGACAGACAGGCATGGGACCCTTTCACTCATGCTATACGGCATGGGACACTAGCCAGTCATGGACAGGACGTTACAACTGTTCTCCTATTTTGTAACTTCACCCTTGGCTGAAACAGTAAACGTTATGAAAAACATGTCTTGGTCGATGCTTGATATACCGAAATTCCATTTTCATTGGAACCCTTTGAAAAAAAACCATTGTTCTTTTAATTACGATTTCAAAACTTTATTTTTTTTGCGTCTAAATACAAGATCCCTGTAACACACTTCATCCATCACCTGTATACGGTAAAATGTTCTTGCTATTTTTTTTATGAGTGAGGGTTTTACTTGTTTTTTGTCATTTTATTATTGTTTTATTATGAATGTGTAAACTGCATTTGTAAAGTCAAGGAAAATACAGTACTCCTATACTGTTACACCAACGATCAACGATGCAATACATGTGTGAAGTACCTGTGACTTATGCCAACTTAATTCCATATTTTCAACTTTGTTCCATAATTTCTAGCTCTGTAGATGGGCTCTTCATGCTCATTATGCATGTATTATTGTATACCGACATCTGTCGAAATACGTGATGATGAATCTTATTAATTTGACTAACTGTATATTTACCAGTCCCAAAATAACCAAATACATTTTTCTGAGGTGGCTTTAGCATGTCAACCTAAAATAAGTTGACTACTAACGTTTCAATCATTACCCATTTAGAATGGCTTTTTCCCGACAAAATGAAATAAACCAGATAAAATTCTTTATTATCGTTGAATACTCATCAACGCTAAAGTTTCAAGCATTTAAACTGAAAATTATGCCTAGGTTGTTTTTCACTTGGACAGACTAAAATGTCAATGTACCATCTAGGCACTTCTTGAAGATGCAAATGTACACAAGACTCGTTCACATCCAGTATCAGCATTGCCTCAATATAATACCAGTTATTTCCCTTGTAGCACGTTATTCACTAACACATCGCTGTTTATACATTCGTGTGCAGGACCTTCGTAACCTTTCAACTGTTAGTAAAACAAATAAAACCCAACCATGCTGTAAGTGAAATGTTGCTAATATGCATCCAAATGGTTGTACAACTACTTTTGAGTTTTGTTTCCCACATTCTGAGAAAGAACCCCATAAGTACGTTACTTTCTCAATTCCCTTCATGCACAGATAGGCAACGAAACCAAATTTATTCAAAAGTCGTGAACTCATTTTTTAATATCTCATTTAAAAAAAATGTTTGTTCCATAAGACTGCATCTTCCTACGCAAAGCCTAAAACGCCAGTTTCCGAACTGTCAGTTTTATGCTTTGCTGCAGACCCTTGAGTTGTCTGAGCTTGCTCTTCAGCTTACTATGAGAGAAAGAAATAGTTCAATCATAAAATAACTGGAGGTTGCTGACAATCGCCTGTAGAGGCGCTGATATCAGCACAGAAAACTCAAGGGTCGGCAGCAAGGCATAAAACTGACAATTCGGAAACTGGCGTTTTAGGCTTTGCGTAGAAAGGTGTAAGACTGAGAATGGATAATCATTTACCAATGTATTCAGCAGTTCGGATTTCGACTAAACACTACTATCTTGATATCAAACTTTTCTAACTGACTTTCAAGCTCAATACATATATATTCTATTAACACTACCTGCTAATTTTCAAATAGATAGTGTGATGAAATTATCAAAACATTATTAAACAGTGTCGTAGGCTTTGTTATATGTTACGTGATTTATAAGTTCCGAAGTACTATGGACATTTCATGATCGCACGTGTGCCAATTAATAGGTAGATAATGATAAATATTTCAAAGTTACATGTAGCCATTGTTTTGGTCAAATTCATAATGTCTAATTCACCATGGTTGGATGTTCTTAAAAAATTACCTTATGTTTGCAATATAAGTTTTAAGACTTAAAGCGAACAAAACATTCCAAAATATAACCAGAACTAAAGTCGTTATACTATTCCTGTTTCATGACTGTGTATTAAATAGGAGCCTTTATTCCAGTCTAGGTCGTAATTCCGCAAGTCTTGGTTAGACTGAACACACATATAAAATAAAAAGCATAACAAATAACATAATGTAAATGAAGGTACAGTAATTATTTAAAATATTTGATAGACTAAAATTTAGTCTATCGTTTTACGTATTGTTTAACAACATTTAAAGGGGCAGCAGCGCGTTTTTTTGATAATTTTATATTTATTTTTTTTCACTAATAATTGTAAGTTAATGTTAAATGTATTATTTTGACAGTGTCAAAAATCTCATTACACAAGCCAATCATCCATAGTCAGAGGATAAAGTATGAAGATTCATATCATCCACTGGCGGCCATTTTGTGTGAACACCTTTAATTCATGTGTGTAAGAAAAGGAATCGCATGGCTTAACCTTACATTATATATTTTATTTATTACTGCTCCATTTAGTTTAAATATGTTGTCTTTCAATTGGAACCATTAATTTCATTTTCCTGACATCACCTTATATTCCCCCTAGAAACGTGCTACTGCCCCTTTAAGGCATGAATACGAGTTCAGTAGATGGTTCAAGGCCTTGGACTATAAAAACCCTAATGTGGTCTCATCGGCGTATTAAAGTCACTGTGAAATACTGTTTTTCGGAGATTAAGTTTCTAAGTGTTTTGACGTTCAGAATTATTTTTTCACTTAGAGTATGACTTAATGAACGAACTATTGGGATGCATCTATGAATGATGCATAACTTTATTCTGTGACAATAAGGTCAATTTATATTTACCCATTTACAAATGTTATGGTAGCTATAATAATTATGCTTATAAACATATGAACTCATAATGCAATACAAAGTTTATTAACTGTCATGAGTTTATAAATAACGATGCCGATTTGTATAGGTCCTAACGTTCTATTCACTCATGCCCAATGTGTGATATTTGATGACATATTTTGTTAACACGCTCCTTATTTGAAAACACGTCATTATCATAACATTTACTTGAATATGAAGGTGAATATAGTTACATGTTTATTATTTTAGTTATGTTATATTAATATGAGTACTAAACTCAGACCCCTCAGTAAGACCATTTATATAGTCAACGCGTAATATTATTATTCCATAATTCAACATTTCATTAAATCATTATACTTAAATTAAATTTCTGTAAATATTCAAATTAATATGAGTCAATTTGATATCGAACGTCAATATGAGACAGGAGATACAGAGAATGGTATAATTTCTAAATGTGGGCTTGCTAATTAAGAGGTAGACTTATTTTTAGTCTGTGCAAAACAATTTTATAAAAAAGAAATATCTAATTTATCATAAGTAATTGGTCACAGATAAATACTTATTTACTCGAGACCAAGGTTTGCTTTTGAGATGAATAATGGCTATCTACAATCTTGGTTTTAGACTATTTAAGAAAAGATTTCGCTTCGGGCTATGGGCTTGAAGGTTAATGTACCATTTACTCTACAGTGTATAGATGTAGGAAAGTAAGGGTGTTCTATAAAACATTGTTATGTTAAAAGCCATACGCACATTTCTGATTTGCAACCATGCATATAAATTACATGAATTGTCCAACACCAAGACTGTAGTTTATAATATTTCTCATAACCATTTGAAGAGCAAGTCTAGATCTTCAATGAACTGAAATAGCAGTTGTCAGAGGCTCCTTTTCTATTTTACAATAATTATCGATTTATAGAAGTATTAATTTAGAGACTGATCATTAGTCTAATATATGTACATTGTGTTCAATAAATGTAAACAAATAACAAATATTGCTCTAACGAATTTTAGTTGTAATATTAACAAATGATGATAATACAAGTCATCCCTTATAATAATAACATAAGACAAAGTTTTAATATATAATTTTTTGGCGGAACTTTCAAATTCATAACCGCGTAATCTATTTTTAGCAACAACTCAAACGGACAAAGAGTCTGGCCGTATTGAGTATCTGTCACTGAACCGCGAAATTTGAAGAAAATGTTGCGTGTCGCTTGTTTTTCACCGCATCGACTGCTTTGTATGCTTGTCTGCCAGGGACATGACATTGTCAAGCGTTTACCCATGCATCCTCCTAAATGCAAATGAACTCAATACCTCGTCTGTGATACAGGTGAACTTGCTTACCTGGCTGATGCAGATTTAAGGCGCCACGTAACTCTGAGATATATGTTAAACAAAACGACAAATGTAATAAAACATTTAATATTATCTTTTTATCATTTATTCAACATTATTATCAGAGACACGATTGCTATTTCAGAATATGGCTAAATGTCTAAGTAAGATTGCCTTGATAATAAGGACTATTTGTTTTATGAGGATATAAAGGTGATAGATTTATTTATGTGATTTTTGATGATTTTACTTTAAAAACATTAACAAATTTGATATTGAGTGTTGACAAGGGGAATAAGAAGTAGGGGTATTTTTACTTTTTTTTGACAGATCTGATATGATCTTTTAAAATATCACGGGGCTCATAGACTCAAATTAATTCTATGAAATATTTGAAAAAATGACTAACCATCTTTAAGATTATTTTTAAAATTCTTCAGACTTTCCATTTCATATAATGGGTATTCAGACAATCTAGACTTGCAGAATTATGACCTGGAGTGTATAAAGGCTCCTATATTATACACGGACATGAAGCAGGACTAGGGGCAACAGTTCAGTTAAGCTTGAGTGTACGACTGATGCAGTCCATAGGCAGGCAGGTGGTTAAACATGACGTGTAGAGAGGACAACAGATGGTTTGAAAGACTAAGGCCTAGGATGGCTGGACAGGGAGAAAATAGAACACAAAGTGGAGTGATATTATTTTGTAGAGGAACATACTGTCCCTGATTTATGTCTATTTAAAAATTAAAAATAAGAGACATGAATAATAGAGCTGAGGCAAACAGAGATGCAAAAATCTCTTAGAAGTAAGGCTACTCATTTTCTCCCCACAGAGGCTGCTCAGTGCGAGCTAACTCGGGTATGACTGAGCTGCCTTTGTGGGGAGAGAATGAAGGCTACTCAAAACTTTGCTTTTTGGTTTGGATTACACAATGGTACATATGGTACATTATGGTACACTATATGGTACACTATGGTGTAAATGGTACACCAGCTATACTATGCTGTGTATTGTACACTGTGGTACATTATGTTACACTATATGGTACACTATGGTGTAAATGGTACACCAGCTATACTATGCTGTATATTGTTCACTGTGGTACATTATGTTACACTATATGGTACACTATGGTGTAAACGGTACACCAGCTATACTATGCTGTGTATTGTTCACTGTGGTACATTATGTTACACTATATGGTACACTATGGTGTAAATGATACACCAGCTATACTATGCTGTGTATTGTACACTGTGGTACATTTAATATGTTACACTATATGGTACACTATGGTGTAAATGGTACACCAGCTAGACTATGGTGTGTATGGTACACTATGGTACACTTTGGTGTGTATGGAAAAATAGGAACAGACACGCAAACAATAAGAGAACAAAGGCGGTGTTCTAGTTTATAATGGTTCAATGTCCTCACTTTTCAAAAAAAGGAAGTCAGAGGGGTGAATCGCCTGTATACCTTTTTTAGTTAAACAGGGGACAAGGTGCAATGACTGAAATAATATAGACCGTAGTGTCATATCGCCTCTTGTAAGACTGTAACAGGTAAAAACTAATTTAAAGAGGAAGTAGCAAATTTTTAGGGGGAATATAAGGTGATGTCAGGAAAATGAAAATATATGGTTCCATTGAAAGGCAATGTATTTAAAATAAATGCAGCAGTAAAAAATCAAATACATGATGTAAAGTTCAACCATGCGATTCCTTTTATTACACAAAATGATTTAAAGGTGCATGTTCAAGTAAAAATGGAATTTAAAAATGTAATTTGTATCTGATTATGGATGATTGGTTTGTGTGATGATATTTTGACACTACCAAAACATAACATTTAGCATTAACGTACAAGTGAAAATTTGAAAGTATAAAATTTTCAATATACGTGCTACTAGATCATGTATCAAACAACGGAATCTCAACAAATTTATATCTATATTGCATCACTACGTTACATACATTTAAAGGGGCAGTAGCACGTTTTTTGATAATTTTATATTTTAAAAATTGCACTTATAATTGTAAGTAAATGCCTTATGTATTATATTGACAGTGTCAACAATCACATTACACAAGCAAATCACACATAGTCAGAGGACAAAGTATGAGGATTTACATAAATTCCATTGGCGGCCATTTTTTTGTGAACACCTTTAATTCATTTTTGTAAGAAAAAGGAATCGCATGGCTGAACCTTACGTTACATATTTGAATTATTACTGCTCCATTTAGTTTAAATACACTGTCTTTCATTTGGAACCATTTAATTTCATTTTCCTGACATCACCTTATATTCCCCCTAAAAACGTGCTACTGCCCTTTAAGTACATCACTTCTGTAACAAATCTATGTACTGGCACAAGAACATGCATAAAGTAGACCAACAATGCGGAATATTATCCATGATCATTCTTGATCGTGCTTGGAATAATACGTAAATATGATGATATATATCAAAGTGAAGATGGATACCGGTTGAGGATGGGTGCACCATCATTTGGGGTGGTGAATTGTTCAACAATACCATACACTCGCCACGTTGGTCCAGCTGTACACCATTAGTCGGTGGGTTGCAATGCTCTGTGCTTACATTTTACCTACACTTAATGACAGCTGGTATTACAAGAGAAGCAATATACATGGAGCTATATCATTTATCATTATTATCTATTTCTGATCAAAAGCATTTGGTACATCAATAGTTTTTGGACTTCAGAGTTATTCGTGTACAATTACATTTTACCTACTATTTTGATTAAAGGGGGTCTCCAACTTCTAATTTTTAATTTCCAGTGTTTTATTAGCGAGGCCCCGAGAGGGTCGGAGAGGGCCTCGCTAATAAAACATTGGAAGTTAAAAATTAGAAGTTGGAGACCCCCTTTAATGGCATCTTTGATTTTAAGAAAAACGCAATTCGTGGAACATTCTTTTTACTTGTGTTAGAATAAAAGATGATTTTAAAGAACATTTTGAAGGTAAAACAACGAATCTTTCTTATTTAATATGAAAATACCTCAAATAAGGATAAACCCGAAAGAAATGAGTTTGAATTTCAACGTACCGTAACGTGCTACCATTCAACATGGTGCAGTGAGGCTACAGTCCGGCTACAGTTCTACAAGCGATTCTAATTTGATCGGTAGGTATTCATCCTTAAAACAGTGTACGCCTTTGCTTATATTGGTCATTAATTTCTTTAACGTTACATCATATGTACAGCGTGTCGGCGATTCATTCTTGGTTACAAAGCGCACAGTGGTTTACACGCAGAGTGAGTAAAGCAGTACGTTACTATATGCCGATCCTACTCGCCTGCATGGACTTGCTTCATTCATCGCGTAGAGCCAATCAGAATGGCCCAGAAATAGGTCAGCCAATGAAAAGCCTACAAAAGCACGAGTGAAATCGTAGTGAACGGCTGTCATTATAAATTCCCACATTAGCATAATACCGGCATTCGAGAGAGAAAAGTCAAAGAGACACGTGGTTTAGACACACACGGTTTCCAAAATTTCGGTGAGATTTTGGAAAATGTCAGTTCCGGATTGTGTGATGACTATGAATAATGACGGAATCGAGACGATCTCTCAGCACCTGGTAAGTAAATACGTCTTGTGCTAATTGCTAACTGTGAGAGTCTGACATGACGACAGTAGGTACTAAACCGATTCCTCCTTGGTCCCAGGATAAAAGCCTGTCCGGCACCAAACTCCTGGCTTCATCTGGTGGGGAGGATTCCGGCTTCTCTTCACGCAATAGTCTGGCTTCTGAACGCGTCACGCAGTCGTCAAGGGGTGACGAGGTGGACCGGGTGACGAGTAATGATGACAAGGGTGACGAGGTTACCCCCGATGTGGACTGCCACACCCCCTCTACCCGTGATGACGGTGTGTATGCTCGTCTCACTGTTGTCAGTTACATCTCCATTTTCATCATGTCATGTCATTCACTTTCAGGAATCGCTTCCCTATTCTAGTCTCCATTGAGATAAATTATCGCATCTGTGTTGGTTATAAAGGGATATCGTGTTCTTAGACTCTGTAAATCTTAAATTCCTAAATAAATTTGCCGATACAGTTGTTGAAATTTTCCCCGCAACAGGATCTTTGCATATTACATCCTGGAATGGCATATGGCGTGATGAGGAATTTTCCACGTGGTAACACCGGCATGGCTAACCAACCGATCGATAATGTCGTGTGATCACTGAAATGGCTGAATACAAACTATTAATTCAATTGTTAACAAATAGTATATACACATCATCAGTTCATAAATCTACGGCCAGGTTTTATATTTTATACAAAGGTTTGATTAGATTCTTTGAGGTGACAGCTGGGCCATATCTTTCATCACAATTGATCCTGTTCTTGAAATTATTGGAAATGAAGTTGTGTAGAGATATAAGCAAAAACATAAACGTGATCTTCGTCATATGATTGTAAAATTCGTTTACAGGGAAATAACGAGTGAACGATCACCCCTATAACACGTGGTGGAGCCCGGTCTATGTTTCGTTGACTACGCATAGCTACTTCCTTGAGAGCGCACATGAATCACTTGTGCCCAAATTTGGCGGCCAATTTTGAATGCTAGTGACAGGCTCGCGCGTTATCATTACGTGGATTTACATTAGTCTTCTGATGAGGAAGTTATTTGTAACTGATCCACTTACTTTGAATTTTAAAATTTGAATTATTTTAATTTGAATGATTCATGGTTATTTAAAAATGAATTTTAAAATCCGTTTGTTTGTTCATGCTTTTATTGTCAACCAGAATCCTTCAGGGTCTATCTATTTTTTATCCAATTAAATCACTTTTAAAATTCTAAATGCATCATGATTAATTTTAAAAATAATCACTTTGAGAAATTAAATTATGTTACTAAATAGAAATAATGGAACTAAATGCATGATTATTACATGTTTATCCACATAATTTCTATAGTAATCTGACTAAAAGAATTCTACAGCTTACTACTTCATTTTGAATGAATTTACAAGCTTAATGATAACTTGCTGATTCCAGTATTTGACATTGGAGGCTATCATTGTAGCTTTTTAAGTTCGTTTTATCACCATTTATTCATCACGGAACATTTTTTAACCCTTGTTACCGCTACAACAGACTAACATCAATCATCTATATATTCTTTAAAACATATTAGATATATGAAACGAGCCTTTGTTCAATCAAAATCTAGACTTGCTTTCAAAAGATTATGTTACAAACTAAAGTTAATTAAGGAGTTAAATATATTGGACAAGAGTAGGTGGTAGACAATATAGCGTTTACTGGCAGCGCACATGAATCAGAACATCCACCTTATAATGTCAGCTGTAACAGCTGTCGGCCTGTCTCTCTACAGAGACCATGTCTTCAATGGTCTCTGCTCTCTACAACGTGCATCACTCGTGCATTGCATCGCGTCAGAGCTTGTGTGCTTCTAGACTAACATATAGTCCCTGAAGAAAAGATTTGTTGTTGAAATTTTACTTTTTAATATTTGCTATGAAAAAAATAAAAAGGGAATACTTAACAATGCTTAGCTTCAGGCTGAGGCAACTAGACTGGCCACTAGTTTCTAGACTTACAAAGGCTCTATTTAATTTTGCCATAGGGTCTGGATGACAGACTAGTGTGCTTCGCCAGAACCTGACTGGGAAAATGCGCCAAAATTTAATAGTAGACAGGGTTAATGTGGCAGACTTACAAAGGTTATTACGGATTCAATGACTTATGTATTTAGGAGTGGTGGTACGACTATATCGAATTCTATAGTAGCTTAAGCTGGTTACAACAGGTTATATATCCGCGTGGTATTGAACACGTGTAAGTGGGGTGTTATATCCGGTATATTCTGGCATGAAGGACATTAGGTTACGTTTTGTTAATCTCTTTCCCGTTTAGAGAAAAACAATAAAACCTTTCGTTCCTAAATTTGCGACTTTCTTTGGATTTATTTAATGGTTAACTGTAGTACTGATCAACTAATCTCGGCAATGCTTGGAAGTTTGGAACTTATCATCTTCACTCTACCGATCATGGAAAACACGCAAAAACTTTGTAACAATTATTCTCATGGTATACTTTATCTAACATTTTTATGAGTAGTTCTAACTCATGTAACAACAATTGTTTAAGATATTTTTCTGTATTTGATCACGAATTTTGAAATTAATTCGATTTGGTCCGGAGACCATTCTAGTCAAAGGATCTTAAATATACTGCTCACACCAAAAGTCGTTACAATAATGGACTTAAATGTCATTAAAGCTATGAGTTTGATAAAAAATACAGTTGCAAAAATGAATTAAGACTAGATGATTTTGATAATCTAATCATAACATCTTGGAGGTGCCTCAAAGAAAAATTTGAATTTAAATTTCCTTATCCTACATCAGCATATATGTCACCACGTGCTACAACATTAAAACATTACAACATTACAACATTACATCATTACAACATATATGTGTTGTAGCTCTACGCGGACACATATATGGTGATGTAGCCGGTTGATATTGTCCTTGTCAAGATTTTCGGGTTATTGGTATATTTTCTAATAAATATCATTACTAAATACTAATTTATTAAATATGCCCCTTTAGACACATTTCTGATGCCCCCCTCTGTTGACAGGCTGCAGTGTGCTGGGTGTGTTGGTTGGCTTCTCCAAAGTGGTCGTCATCGTGGGCCTCCTCTACTTCTTCATCTGTTCCCTAGACCTCCTCGGCAACGCCTTCAAACTCCTCGGGGGCAAAGCGGCTGGTAAGCTTTAGGCTTGAATATTTGAAAATATATTTTAGGTTTTTAAACTTTTCTTATTTATATTATTTCAATAGTTTGAAATCAACTTCGCCTTCAGCATGTTTGTTAGGCATTTTTCACATTTCTTAGTAAGTGCGACGAGACATGTTTGTTGTAAATATTTCTTACAGATATTGTTGATTTCTTGATATGATATTAATCTTCTTTTGGAAATTAAAATCAGAAAGTTATAGATATTCTTTGAATCTTGAGTTCATCATCGTTGTCAGCGTGCTTTATGTCAGTTCTTTAGGTATCCATTTTTATAAACAGAGCCTACTTTGTAAATATGTTTTTCACTTGCTAACACTAAACTACTAAGGTCTATATTCTTTCCAACATAAATTATCAGTTCCTTATATCATTTCAAACTTCTTATGATTATAAATTAAAAAAATAAAATAGGAAATTTATTAAATGTTTGTATTACAGGACGAGTTTTCTCCCAGAGTGAGCTGCTGTTGAACCCAATCACCGGTCTCATGATCGGTATCCTAGCAACGGTGCTTCTACAGAGTTCCTCTACTTCAACATCGATCATCATCACCATGGTTTCCTCTGGAAGTAAGTCGCAATCTTTCAACTTTAATTTAAATTTATTTATGAACTCTTGTGTCAATTTTGAAAATTGAACTGGAAAAGCCATTTATCATTTAAGTTAAGATTCAGGTTAAGCTCTAAATACTACAACATATTAATTGAAAATAGTGATAATCTCAATGAATTTAGATCTGTATTGTTCTGAACAACTTAACGTAGATTCCTTTGTAACGTTCGTCAGAAAAATTATCATCTTATGTTAATGACATTAAATAAATTTATATCTTCAACATTTGTACAAATCCATTTTCGTTTCCACATTTATCATACTATCTATTTAACAATCACTGATTTGACTCAAATTCACACCGCTAGACGCATTATTCACAATTTCAACTCATCTTCACAGTAATCGAGGTTCAGCCAGCTATCCCCATCGTGATGGGCTGCAACATCGGCACGACGGTGACCAACACCCTGGTGTCCTTAGCCCACTCCAGCAAGGGCAAGGAGTTCGAGAGGGCATTCTCTGGGGCCACAGTCCATGACGTCTTCAACTGGCTCACTGTTCTTATTCTGCTTCCCCTGGAGGCTTCAACTCGTGAGTACCTTGAGGCTCTTATTCATAATTCATTTGATATCTTTTTATAATCAACATGTATCGAATCAGTTGTCAGTACTGTTTAAAGGGGCAGTAGCACGTTTGAAATTTTGGTATTTTCAATTTTCACTGATAAGTGTACCTTAATGCTTAATGTATTATTTGGATAGTGTCAAAAATCTCATTACACAGACCAATCGTCCATAGTCAGAGAACAAATGATACGGTTTCACATAGTGTCCATTGGTGACCACCTTTAATTCATTTTGTGTTAGAAAAGGAAACCGCGTGGCTGAACTTTATGCATCTTACTTATTACTGCTTCATTTAGTTTAAATACATTGTCTTTCGCTTGGAACCATTTATTTTAACTTTTCTGACATCACGTTATATTCCCCATAAAACGTGCTACTTCCCCTTAAAGGTTGTGAATCGTGTTGATCATTCTTTGACTTTCATTTTAGGAATTTTTATTGTATTTTCATTTTGAGTTACTGTAATAGAATACAAGCATGAAATCGATGTAATATGTCTAAATATACTCACGTGTAACCTTTTCAGTAAATCATCTACTTCATAATCGAAATAAACTAAAAATGCTTTACTTGTATTCTGCGCATAGTCTATATAGCTAGTCTGACAATAAGTCTCTGAAATGAAAATGTGTTGGTGTAAAATTTGAAAAACAAATAAAATGGAGACTTAGATTTCTTCATTTTCAGAAAATTTAGCTCTCAAGTCTTGTCATAGACTTACTTAAGCTCATTTTATGGTCTGGCTGACGGACTATCCACTAGGTTCCGAATATAAGAATATACATATTTTAAGATAGAAATAATAAATACAAGTAGTGAATACTACATCATAGGGAGGAATCTAAAGCTTGTGATATTACACCACAAGAAATAATAAATACAAGTAGTGAATACTACATTAAAAGGGAGGAATCTAAAGCTTGTGATATTACACCACCACAACAACAACAGCATATGCATGCTCTAATATGTGTATTCTCTCCCCAGACATGCTGTACAAGCTGACGGACCTGATCCTCATCTCGGCCGACTTCAGCTCATTCAAGGGCAAGAAGCAAGACCTTCTGAAGAAGCTGACCAAACCACTGACCAGCAAAATTGTCCAGGTGGACAAGCAGGTCATCTCGGACATTGCCGAGAACATACCTGGGGCCGAGGAGAGGAGAGTTCTCAAGGTATGTACACTTGACACTGAACTCAAATGGTAAATTCATTTTGGCAATATCTTGGCAGTTACATATACGTCATTTGCGAAAATGTGACTATCATTTGGTGGATCATCAATATATAAATCTAAAAATATTGAAATTAAATTGGAAATTGGAAATTATCTTGGTTGTTAAGTCACTAGAAATATGGGATTGGAAATTATTTTTAGCTCAAGATCCATTGCAACAATGTCATGCTATTTGATTTCCCTATTACAGCCTTTAGTTGCTTTACAAATTAATTGAATAGTTATGGATTCATTCCTCCTGTTAAGTTGTATGATTTTGATATTTTAACTCTGATTTGCTTTTTTTAAATCTATGTATTCAATTCAATGTGTTATATCTTTAAAAATGGACTTTATTGTTAGATTGGCTGTTTTCATATATTAGTTGTAACTAATGATTGGATAAGTACAGATAAAACGTTGATGGAAATATATAGTTTAAGTCCAGTGTGCATTTGTCTCAAGACTTAATTTATATTTTCATGTGTTTTTTACAGACATGGTGTGAAGTGGTTGAAGTGAACAACACAAACTTTCAAACAGTGAACGAAACACAATGTGATAGCACATGTGAGTACTTCTTCACCTTAGATACCTTACCATTATTTATCCGTTGGAATGATTTTCTGGGGTGTTTTTACCTACGCTTTTCATTATTATTCCCAAGTCTCCCACAGATGTTTTATCATTAATCCATTGTTTGTCTAATCACATCTTGTCAACATTACCATCTCATCCAAAGACGTTTTATCATGAGTACAATTTCGTCCCAAAGACATTTTCTCTAAAACTTTTTTTTCAAAAACGTATCACAAGTATTCCAATGATTGTCAGTAAATGTAACCATTTTTCTTTTATAAATATTGAAATCAATCAATTATCAATTTCCAATGTTTTCCCCACAGTTCACGCTGCACTGAACCACTTCCAAGCGTCTCTGAGCGACACCGAGGCTGGAGCCATTCTCCTGGTGTTTTCACTACTCATCCTTACGATCTGCCTCATCCTTCTTGTTAAGGTAGCGATTGATTATTCTTAGTCTGACTGTATCATTGATCCTCAAGTGGTCTAATCGTTTTGTTTAGATTAAACCCTTTACCCCGAGGGGCTTGAAAACATCCATCAACTCTTATGGTGAAAGGGTTAAAGATATCTTCAATTACACGTACATGTGCTATATTTGCAAAAGAACTGTTGGATTTCTTTGTGACTTTAATCGTATTATTATATACCAAACAGCTGAATAGAGATACCATTTTAAATTGTATTTGTGATGTTATTCCTATTGTTTATTTCTATCAGTTAAGATGATATGCGAAGTCTTTGTTTTACTTTTCCAATTGTATATTTCTATCAGTTTGAATGATATGCGAGGTTGTTTACCTTATTTCCCAATTGTTTATTTCTACTTATTGAATGATATGCGAGTTTTTTTTCTTATTTTCCAATTGTTTATTTCCAGGTTCTCAACTCTATACTGAAGAACAAAATCACCAAGATATTAAAGAAGATCGTCAACTCCAAACTACCCTATCCCTTCGCCTGGTTCACCGGATATCTCGCCATCTTGGCTGGGGCTGGTTTAACCATTCTCGTCCAATCAAGTTCCGTCTTCACATCAGCTCTCACCCCATTGGTCGGCGTTGGTTGCCTCAAGTTGCGTCGGATGTACCCTCTGACTCTGGGTTCGAACATCGGAACCACCGCTACTGGTATACTAGCTGCCTTAGCAGCTCCAGCTAATAAGATGGACGTTGCCTTGCAACTTGCTCTGTGTCATTTATTCTTCAATATCATAGGTATATCATTGTTTTACCCTATTCATCCTATGCGTATGATTCCACTAAATGCTGCCAAGTTGCTAGGTAAAACCACCGCCCGATACAGGTGGTTTGCCGTATTTTATCTCGTAGTTTTATTTTTCTTCGTTCCTGGTTGTATATTTGCTCTCTCTTTAGCTGGGAAAGTTCCATTCATCATCATCATGTCTGTGATAGGAGCCATCGTTTCAATTATAGTAGTCATCAAACTTTTCCAAAAATACAAGAAAGATGTTTTACCTACAGTGCTGCAAGACTGGAAATTCATTCCTAAGTTTTTGAGATCGTTAGAGCCTTTAGATAAATTCTTCAAGAAGATCATGAGCATAGTTCCAAAAACGTCTTGCTGTAAAAAGAGTGATGTTGAGAATCAAAAAGGTGAAGGTCACCACCAAAACGAGGCTGAGGCGGAAGATGATGGTGATGATGACGATGATGGTGCTATTGAGGAAGATGAATGTACAGTTTTGTTCAGAAAGCTTTGTTGTCATGGTAACAAGGGGGAGAAATTAAGGGAGAAGGGTGATGATGAGGGGTATGCTGAACCGGAAGAGCAGACCCTTCTTCATGAAGGGAAGAAGTTACATTTTCCTTCGCCAATATTTAAGCCTTCGAACAAAAAGCACTTACATTTACCACACTTACTGCATACTTCCCCATCAGCAACTCCTCTTCTTCCACAAATATCCACGGTATGATGAAGAAATTAGTCGTAAAATAGCTCAGGAAAACAGGATAGATTACTTAATTTCCAATTGATTAAGCAATTAAAATTGTGAAAACTGGTTCGTGTAAGTTAGATCAACTTGGACCTCCAATGTACCATATATTATGGAATATTTTCTTTGATGTTTAATTTAGTATTATTAACATCATTTAAAGTTTGATTTATCTAGTATGGGGCAAGAAGACAAAAGTATATTTCCTTCATAAGTACAGTGGAGGTCCACTTAGCAAGACATACCACTATAAACCTGTAGTCAATAACGTTGAAGATAGGGTTTTGATCACGAATTGTTTCCTTTAGTTCAGAAATGTTACCATGACAACTACAATTATCTGAACGTCACCATTCCATTTGTGCTTTGTCCATTATGCATTTACCAATATTCGATACATTCAATATATTCCTACATATTTTCATATTCATTTGATTCATTGTATATAGATACCATACATTTTCATCATAGTCCATTTGCATCAAAGCGTTGACAATCCATATGAACAACGATTTTACATGTATTATATCAACAAAACCTAAAGAATCTCGTAAAAAAACTAGTCTTAAATTGTTCGCCGAGCAGAATCTCAGTATTAAGCATGAACAATATTTTTATTTATTTATTTTTATACCAAATATCCAAATTTCGTTTCCCTGCCGCTCTGACATGAGGTAAAACTGGAGGACATGATGTGAATAAAATCAACGTGATGTGCATTTTGTCGTGATTAATTACTTTCTAATTTCGTGTCTTCCATCTTAATACTTGTTGTGCATGTCCAGCGTATCGAGGGAACAGTCAGAGCAGAGCTTTTAATGGAAAGAAACTTTAGACCTATGTCATATCAGCCTTATGCCAAGAGGGTCATGTTGATGGAAATTATTGGCTTAATACACCGGTTTGAAACGGTTCCTTTGAACATGGTTTCATATTTTTTTATAAAGAAGGCTTTTGAGGTGAATATTTTTTGAAGCTATGTTTTATAAGTAAAATAGAATTTCAATTTTGCAAACTTTAGTTATGTATGTTAAAACTGTTTTTCAAAGTTGTATGACATTGATAATTGTTCATATCGTTATATTTACTAATGTAGAAAATGAACGAATATGAACCCTTTAATTTATATTTATATTTGAAAGTTCAACCTGAAATTGAGATTATAAAGCATGTTTGATGAATGTTTGTGTTATGACTGAAGGGTTGAATGTATGAATATAATGAATGGCGTTTGGATGTTAACTTGAACTATTGTTTGTAAGAATGCATGAATCTGTTATATGTAACAGATGCCAATTGTGTATGAACATGACCTGCTGAATAAAAGGTTCGAAAATAAGATATTCGTCTGTTGTGACTTCGATGTATTTGATTTTGATTTTGTTTTGTCTTAATGATTCAGAGTTTGATCGTATGGGTGAATAATTCTCCTTTTCACACATGATAAATTGAATTTTAACAGAAATTGTGATAATATATGTCAGTTCATAGACAGAACTTGTGAAAGGCACAATGTGCAATTATAAGGAGAAACCATGACACCGCGGTAATGGTCAGGTTGTGGACTCTTATAGGAAGGAAAACCATGTGGATGCGAAGCATATTGTTATTTTTTTTCGCGAGTATCAGGGTCTACAAGCTTCTAATAACCGACGTTGAATGATTTCTTTATATTATCAGAGTATACCAAAACCTTTTGCAACTTGCTATCTAAGTGGCAAACACTTGTTTATAAACAGCTTGTCTCTGTCTGCTCTGAAGCACAGCGGAAGTGGATTGAGCAGTAAATGAAATGTCCTTGTAAGACTGATACGGCTACAATTGTCCCCGTAAAGCCTACTGACAGTGCTATAATTGTTCTGGTCAACCTACTTACAAGGTTTCCGATTGTCAAGGTAATTACAAATTAGGAAGGTCGGAAAGCAAATTATATGGCTAGAAACTGGATAAAGAAAAATTATTTTACTCAAGTATCACATGTTGTTATAACACATTTGGAACATTTGCAAAAGTCAATTTAAAAACATCTTATGAGACAATCGGTTCATTTTACATCTAAAATACGATAAGTGAAAAAATATATATTTTGTTAAAATGCTATACATGATGACACAAGTCGCATTAAGGTTTATATTACAGGTGATAACTACATGATATTTTGATCCTTTTACGTCTATCAAACATATTGTTTAACGTGACAAAAAGAGATAAATATACATTGAAATCTAACATTAGTAAGCATATTGGTCAACTAGCAAGCTAAAACGCGTACCTCAAATCAGAATTGAAACTCAAAGTTGTCAAAATAGTTTCAATACCATAAATGTTAAAATACAAGTAACATCCAATACATCCTTTCAACAGTTAGGGCAATTTTAAAAAGGCTGTAGGTTCTTACTTTTGTTTAATACACTGGCAATATTTCCAAATTTGATTGTGCCAAAGTTAATCATCTAAATTTTGTAATTTTGTAGATTTATGTAAACGACGCCTCAAACGAAGAATGCTAGTATTTTGCATACATTGTCGTAAAAACCAGCCTATTTCACCGTGTACATATAAATTTAGCGTTTTAGGACCAACTGACAAGAAAAATTTACATGCCATATTTTTAATAACATTTATACAACTAAAAACTTGTTGTCCCAAAATAAATGTGAATTTTATGTAGATTTTCATTAAACCATATCCCTGGGAACTGACAACATACAGCATAGTGAACTGCATAGTTACGAAAAACACAATTCGAAATGTTTCTGCTGAGATGTTGGCGAAAATGAATTACTTTAGTTTTCTTATGAATACTAATCGGAAACACAATTTATCATCAGCTGAACCGCCAGGAACAAGAAAGTCGCCAACTTTACATAATATCTAAGAGACATGTTGATTAATTAAGTTATGGCACGAAAACATTTTATACATACATATTTAAATAAAATAATAAGTTTATGTTTTGTTAAAATATTTTTCTTAAATGAAGGCAGGGATTGGAAATAAAATTCACATTATCACTGACCCCTATCATGTTTAAGATGTTGTCAATGTGTTAAAAAAATAGGCAATTTTATTGATTTTCACATAATATACATCTCCCTTGTTGATGAACAGTTGTGTTTTATCAAAATAAAATTTAGAAAATTTATTCATATATAATTTCATTGGTTTTAAAATTAAAAAAGCCTAAAAGTATTCATTGAACCTTGTTTAACTCTTGTTCTTATCAGTTTGAGAATACAATCAAAAACTCGAAATATCTGTAATTGAAAATCTTACATATAATGAACTCAACTTTCTTTAGCCTGTCAGTTTAAAAAGGCTCTGTATCTGGCAACATAAGGGCAATATCGCCAATATACCATATACAGAAGTAACATAGAAGTGTCGATGATAGAGCTGCCGAAAATATAAATCCCTGTCGAAAACGCAACTGCAAAAATGCCAATGTCTTTCGATTTCTACCAAAATCAATCACGATTTATCAAAAGCATTTTTGATGTCAACAAGACAATCTAATTTTTACGCTTTTCTCTTACTCAATAACTGATCAGAGAATATAGATATGTTCAAGTGTTCTCTGCTCCATTTTTGATTATTCGGAATATAATCATAACTGACTAATTTCTACCCTTTTCTTTTATCAATGATCGAAAAGAGACTATAGTTATATTCAATTGTACTCCGCTCCTTAGTCAAAATATTGTTCTTTTCTAACTAAAATCTCAAACGATTATTCAGAATATCGGCATGAATTTTGCACGGAACAGAGAGAGATGCCCTATAACAAAGGTGATCCAGTATCTGGTTTTGGACAAACATTTTTTTTATCAAATATCAGGACAAACAGAATTGCTAAAAGAAAATGTAAATGGAACAAATTAATGAACTCTAGACTACCACAAGCTGACATATATATGTCCGTAGAAAGCTACAACCAATTAACACATCCCTTTGGTACTCATTTCTTGCCTGATGAACAGAGCATATTTTAAACATATATACAACACATCTATCAACTAATGTATAAGTGGGGAAAGAGAGTCACCCTTCAAACTGCGAAGTTCGGTTAACCCACTCATCTTCGAGCCATGTTAGATGTTGCTTTACTTCACTGAGAGCAGTCAATTCTACAGTGTAGGAGTACCGAAAACAAATCTCTATTTCGCCCTAGAGTAACTTTTAAGTCGAGTAATATCTTTGAAAAAACGCGAATCGCTGAAACATGAGGATACAAAAGGGTCTTCTTATATCATGTTCAAATGTCCTTTTTATCTTGTAAGGCCCGTGTGAAATAAAAAGAGTTTAACATATAAACATGACCGTAATGGATATAATCCAATGTTTGTGCATCTTTAAATCGGACTATAAACATAAAAACAATGATATCCCTAAAAAAATTAAAACTAAAAATACATCATGATTTATCATGGGGAAAATATAATTTGTACTAGCATTAAACATCGAAAAACAAGTTGTAAATTAGTCGGATTCAACAGTTTGTACTCATAATTTACAAACTCCTGTTTCCTTATTATCGTTTCATTACAAATGATTTGTAAAGACATGACTTTATCTTCTTAAGGGAACTTTCATGTCCATAGAATGTTATTTATCACATGTACAGTAAAGCATTTATTATAATTTGCTCAGGGCTTACATCAGACCTTGTCGTTAACGTCAACTCAAAGACAGCACTTCATCGTAGGAATTTAAAGCTTACTTTATACTGTGTCAAATATGCATTGTTACAAATGGAGTAAGATATTGAAAATTAAAATTTAAGCAGCTTTTGCTACTACTAATCATGGGGTAAAAGTAAATTAATATATTTGCCATATACTGGTTATATTGCCTGGTTAAGTGTTTTCAACATTGCCTGATTTATGATTGTCCCAATTTAAACTCGATATATATTTGAAAACACAATAAAACATTTAAAAGAATTTGTCCTCATAACAAATGACACCTTGTCTTGAATACAATCTCTAAATCACGTGTTTCATGTGAGAATTTCGTATTTGATTTAATACTTATTTTGAATTAAATAAAACTGTGTAACTTCGTAAATCTTAATGCAATTCTTAAAACATACATCATTAATTTTGTTGTAGGATAAGACAATATGAGACCAGCATTTTATTTAATCTTTTCGTGTAAAATTGTTTAATAATTTTACTTCATACAAGTATAATTATGGTGATAGTAATAAAGACCAACATTTTATTTAATCCTTTAATATTGTTTAATATATATTACTTCATACAAGTACGGAAATATGGTGTTAGTCATTAAATAGCTTTGGAAAAAGTTATCATAGGAATAGATACATTTTTCAAATGAAATCATTAATTTTCGGCATACACAACAGTTTTGAGTAAGTGATTTAGATCTCCATCGGGTGGGTTGCATCTTAAAGGGGCAGCAGCACGTTTTTTGATAATTTTTATTTTTAATTTTTCACTGATGATTGTAAGTTGATACTAAATGCATTATTTTGACAGTGTCAAAAATCTCATCACACAAGCCAATCATCTATAGTCAGAGGACAAAGTATTAAGATTCACATAAAATCCAGTGGCGGCCATTTTGTGTGAACACCTTTAATTCATTTTGTGTAAGAAAAAGTAATCGCATCGCTAAACTTTACGTTATATATTTGAATTATTACTGCTCCATTTAGTTTAAATACATTATCTTTTAGTTGGAACCATTTATTTTCATTTTCCTAACATCACCTTATATTCCCCATAAAAACGTGCTACTGACCCCTTTAACAATAAACTATGTTGCTCGTTTAACATGGGGGTTATTATAACTGGTTCACTTCGCAGCAACTGTCAAATCTTGGGATGGGATGGACGATTGTTGGCAATGTTGCCCGTAAATGCTAAACATAAAAACCATTATTAAGTCAATTGATTATCATATTTACTTCTCAGTATACCACATATGTTACATACTGCACAAGAAGTAATAAATTTAGCTGCATGTTGCTATGAGTGATCTTACCATTGTGAAATTGAGATGTTTTATATATTGCAGAACATGTTATGGCGAAATTTGATTGTCATTTCCAAAACAGAATAATAACTTAAGTGCCAGGAAAATCGATCTATATTGTACTGCGTCTTTAGTGCCTTTCAAATCTGTCAAAAAGATGTTGTTGTAGTTTCTCTGCAGAAAAGCCCCTTGTGTATTTCGCCTTTTGACCTTGGAGTTGACCTTGTTTGACATTCTTGAAGATCGTGTGACCCAAGGCATGTTCCTAACCACTTCGCTCCGACTTGGTTTCTTCTTCCAACTCAATCATTCCGTCGTTATTGATCCGGCTGCGCTTGGCGCTCTGGAAACCATGTTAAGCCAAGTCCGCTGGAAATAACCAATATAGTTTGACAACAACAAGGTTGAAATGACACAGACAAGTTAATTATGTCTTGAATATGGAAATGCTATATCTGTGCTTATGTCGTACAGATAACTCAATAAACGTCAATATTAATATTGGTCACGCTGTTAGAGGTTCTTCGGTCGCTTGAAATGTCAATCGAAGTCCAATTTAATGCATTTCAATTTTGTATAGTTTACTCAGGAGCATTACATCCACAGCATAAACAATCTTCTTGAATGTAATATATAATGGTATTTTGGGGATACTGGGGCCATGGAAAGGTAAAATGAAGTACTGATTGTTTATGACAATTAAGTTCTGAAATGAATAATAAAGATAATACTGATTTTAAACCGCAACTGTTGTGATAGAATATTTATCATCCAAAACTGTGTTCAACAGGAGATATCGCTTGTGAAAGATCAAGCGATATCTCCTAGGAGATATCGCTTTGACAGTAGATTTTGAACAATGCCCTGTCATCAGCAGGGACGTGACATCACAAGCGTTTTGCATCATCAGAAATGATGTCACAATGCTATGACGCCATAAACACAACGATGTCACAATGCTATGACGTCATTAACACGATGACATCACAATGCTATGACATCACTGGTTTAGGAATTAGAGGGCTATGCAGTGTTCAAAGATGTACCTTTTTCATGCTTATGTGATGAAAAATGATTTTGGTTGATAAATAGAATCTCACCCTCGTGTCTTCTGATATTAAATATATCAACACTTGTTGATAAAAGTAAAATATCCTCGGCAAGCCTCGGATATTTGTTACTTTTATCAACTTGTGTTGATATATTTGATATCAGAAGACACTTGGGTGAGATTCTCTATATGCTGAATCTTAAGTACGTCGCATCTTGTATCATAGTCAGTCTAACATCCCATGAAACAAAATATATAAAGGCCCACGCAAGTCTATATTGTTGCAGCAAGTCTAGATCACCACAGTTTCAGGAAAATGAAATGAAATGGGCTCCTTTCTCTTTAAATAATAAAAAATTGCATATTTTGATGATATTTTCTTGTCAGAGACTATCATTTAATCTACTGGTATCTCATCTTAGGTCTTAAAGGGGCAGTAGCACGTTTTTAGGGGGAATATAAGGTGATGTCAGGAAAATGAAAATAAATGGTTCCAAATGAAAGACAATGTATTTAAACTAAATGGAGCAGTAATAATTCAAATATATAACGTAAGGTTCTGCCATGCAATTCCCTTTTCTTACAAAAATGAATTAAAGGTGTTCACACAAAAATGGCCGCCAATGTATTTTATGTAAATCCTCATACTTTGTCCTCTGATTATGGTTGATTGGCTTGTGTAATGTAATTGTTGACACTGTCAATATAATACATTAGGCATTTACTTACCATTATAAGTGCAATTTTTAAAATATAAAATTATCAAAAAACGTGCTACTGCCCCTTTAAACAGGATTATTTTGCACTTTCGCCATTCTCCTCTGAAGGACAGACTAACTTAATCTATCACAACATGGCTGTACTCTTTTTTATCCACCCTAAACTTTCCTCCAATACTTACATAAGAAGAGTAGTCAGAGCAAAGACGTAAATTAACAAGTTTGAGTCAGAGAGGGTTTTTGTTTGGATTAAAATAAAAAATATCTGATCCTTATTTTCAAAGACTAGGAAAGAACGATAAAGTCAAGTTTAAATGATTTTCAAAAGATGTGGTTTTCTCAGGCGTATCATATTTCAAAGAAAGGCTCCATCGTTTTTATGTAATATATAATTCTATTTTTACGTTTTCTTGGAAGAAGACTAGCCTTTTGTTCAACGTGCATTCTCAGGTTACAAGATTCAGTATGTTGCAAGAGAGAAAATGGTCTCCCGCCTGTCACACTTGTCGTTTAACAAGGGCCCTAGTTTGAATACAATACGGCCTACAGAGATGCTCTATACAGACGAAAGTCATCAGAAGGTATAGACAATGTTCGACATCAAAGTGACGTTAAATATCCATAAAAGTATTTGCAGGTGTCACAATTGCATGTCTGTATGCGCAGTTCAATTCATTTCGCCATACTTTCCAAGTTATTCCCAAGTGAAACATGAATGAAATTTCTTATATCTCAATCAAATCTAGAAAAGGCAATCATCATAGTACCATGGCCTAAAACAATTGGCATTTTAAATTTGAACGTATTCTTGTGATGTAGCCTACGTGCATACCATATATCAACCATTATTTGTTTTTTTACTTGTAATTAATCAGTTTCGAAGAATACAAGGTAAGATAAAATGTTTGTAACGTTTGACGTATTTTACGCCGTCGACATACTACTATATATGAAGAAGAAGAAGACGAAGAAAATTGTTTTATAAAAGTGTCACATGTTACAATTCTAAACTAAATTCAAATATAACATAGTGAATGTGACATCCGGCCTTTAGGCCTACGAGACAATTAATAACATTAAAACTACAAATTGATATTGATAATTATATATTAAAATAACGCACAACAATACGTGCACACACACTTTCTCAACTCCCCACACATTTCCCATTTACTCACACCATACATGGTATATTTATTCATTTAGACCAACTTAATTTCATACAACCAATTAAAACAATAGCATTCCCAATTCTACACGAACACACACAACCTTCATACATACAGTATATATATGTAAGTTTGTTATGCTCTGTCGGACATCTGATTGTGAGTGCAAGAAATCTGAACAGTACACGGTCTCAACCGAAATGCATTCTTTTGAATATAACAAAGCCATTTTTTTTCTAACCAATGAATGTTAAAAATTTCAAACATCTAATTGTTTTCATCTGAAAATAATAAATCTATATATCAAATTAAAGAGGTAGGTCAATCTATGCTGCATTCATGGCATTTTAGACAGAAACCCGTATTAGTAAAACCATAATTCCGCCCTAATGTTGGCGTCTTAACCAATTTATCATGAACATCTGTACATTTCATGATTAAAGTTGCTATAAATGGCAGAAAAGAAGCGTGACACATGTAGGTTAAAGCATAAATGCCATTATAGCTACAACTCAAGAATCCGTATTTGACAAAACTGACGATCTAGCTTGCTTGTATTTCGTTTGTAAGATGAAATATGTATCCGAAAGAAAATATTGCACGATACATTTCCTTATAAAAATTCATAATTCATTAGTGCCTAAATTACATAAAAATAGAGCCATTGGCTCTGTAGCTCATCAGGCTTCATCATCAATTATGCTGTAGAGTGTGGCCAATGTGATTCCCCCTATGTAGAGGCCAGTCATAAAATTAAGTATATATAGGTGACAAGTTTCAGTTTTCTAGGCCTTATACTTCAGGAGAAGATGATGAAAATAGATTTGAAGACCGTTCCTGTTGCCTTTATTAGGGGCAACAGGGTCAATTCAATAATCCTCACTAGCCAAGGAGTCTGCAAACAAAGTTTCAGCTTTCTAGGCCTCGTGGTTCTGGAGAAGAAGATGAAAATAGGTTTTTAGGGCATGGCCCCTGTGGCCCTTATTAGGGGTCAAAGGGCCAATAAAGCTACAATTTATAATCCTCACTAGCCAAGGAGTCTGTACACAAAGTTTCAGCTTTCTAGGCCTTATGGTTCTGGGCCTAGATTTTCGAAGCTCTCTTAGTCCTAAGATAGTCGCAAGTACCATACTTTAACATTGACCTACAACTATCTTGACACTAAGAGAGCTTCGAAAATCTAGGCCCTGGAGAAGAAGATGAAAATATGTTTTAAGGGCGTGGCCCCTGTTTGGGGTCACAGGGCTACCAAAGCTACAATTCATAATCTTCACCAGTCAAGGAGTCTGCAAACACAGTTTCAGCTTTCTAGGCCTCATGGTTCTGGAGAAGAAGATGAAAATAGGTTTTTTTTCCTATTAGGTGTCAAAGGGACACCAAAGCTACAATTTATAATCCTCACTATTCAAAGAGGCTATACACAAAGTTTCAGCTTTCTAGGCCTTATGGTTCTGGAGAAGAAGATGAAAATAGGCTTTTAGAGGGTGGCCCCTGTGGCCCTTATTAGGGGTCACAGGGCCAATAAAGCTACAATTTATAATCCTCACTAGCCAAGGAGTCTGTACACAAAGTTTCAGCTTTCTAGGCATTATGGTTCTGGAGAAGAAGATGAAAATAGGTTTTTAGAGCGTGGCCCCTGTAGCCCTTATTTGGGGTCACAGGGCTACCAAAGCTACAATTTATAATCCTCACTAGCCAAGGAGTCTGTACAAAAAGTTTCAGCTTTCTAGGCCTTATGGTTCTGGAGAAGAAGATGAAAATAGGTTTTTAGGGCGTGGCCCCTGTGACCCTTTACTTTGCTGTGCTGCTATAGTGTCTCTACAGGCTAGAGAGCAAGCAAAGCAAACTCAAGGGTCCGCAGCAAGGCATAAACTGATAGTTCGGAAACTGGCGTTTTAGGCTTTGTGTTGGAAGAAGCATATTTGGTTGTAAGAGAATGAAGTGAAACATGAACGCCCCGTGATGGAGACAGGTGGACCAGCATGATGCTTGGGTGTTTTAGATTATTGAGTTATAATACAATCAACTGTTTTTTTCTCTTAAATTACGTGTTTTAAAACGTACACCCAAATTTACAAGGCTTATTTGTAGCCTGCGTGGAGTATTTATAACTTATCTTGAAACACCACATATAGGAAACTAGCATCATTTACGTCTAAATCTAAATCATTTGCAATGCATTTAGAGTGGAAATTGGCTAGGCTCAACGGACTAATTTAGCTTTTTTGAGCTTTGTTGTGACACAAGTTTAACACGTACCATTCAATAGATGTGTAACTTGTGTGAGGCGTGTCTGCACTGTTAGTGCCAGGTTTGCTTGGTTAACGTTGCATTTGCATCAATTTGCGTTAATAAAGAAAAGGTGTGATATTAGGAATTTCAATTCATTAACTTTTCAAAGTGTGAACTCGCTTACATGATGTCATGCAATCACATGTTTTTATTTGTAGAAAAAAAAACCGTTTGTTTTGATAATCAAAAGCGCGAAATATATACCAAATATACAAAATAAATTTAGATCAACAGGTTTTATATTTGACCTAATATAAAACCTGTTGATCTAAGTTCATTTAGATTGAATATTCCGCACAAGTATGAAATTAATATCATTTCTCTTCTTTCATGTTATTCATATGTATCACTTCTAGGCAACTGCATTATCACTTCTCGAGAATGATGATATTGTATTTTAATATAAATTATTATTTTCAACTTAACGTCTAAATTGCCCTAGAATAAACATCATAAAATGTTAATAGGAATACTAGTTAATAGTTCTTCAAATGTGATTACGATTAAGATAATAAGAACAAGGTTAAAATATGTATATCATAGAAATAAACACCATCTTACTGACATCTTGTGATCGAACAGTGAAAGCGAGTTTGAGAAACACGACTGGAATGAAAATCACATGATATCAGATAATGTGTACAAAATGTACAAAACCAAGCAGTTTTGTCTTGGCTGATTTTAGTACATGTACTTTGAAAGTGAGAAGCGCTAGCTCGATAGAGATATTTTCTTGGAAAATGTAAAAATTTTAGAATTACAAATTTAATCCATTTTTTCATTTTGATTTAAGTTTAAATAGTGAGGAGCCCCGTTCAAATAGGTATTAACACAAATTTTAGCTGAGGTCATGTTAAATTGCTCCTAGTGCAAAAATACCGTAATGTATGTTATTGCGTTCTCGTTATCCTTTTACATACCCCAAATACATTTACATACATAATCTGTAAATTTACTCATATATTAGTAAATCCGTGCATGAGAACTCATCGACATTTTCAATAGTCTGTGATTAATTTAAGCATGTGTATTCCATAGTATGAATTCAACCTTTCACGTTTTTACAGAATTTCCTCAAATTATTCATGTCAGACACACTCATAAACAGATATCATATCAATTCATTTTGACAATTATCATTGTAAATTCCACCTCGATTATCAAGTGATTGAATGTCTTCAGATTCTAGAGCCGCTTCACCGCGCATTGTCACGTCCGTCTGGCAATTCAGAAACTGTGTTCTACAGGTTACTGAGCTGAATATGTTTTGAATGTAATTAATCATTTTGTTCGTGTGTTGACGCAGGATGATCAAATTGCTTAAATGTAAATGAAGTACTTTGCATAAAAGAGAGGTGACCTATCAGCGCAGGCTCACCTTTCCACCTCATGAAATGCACGGGGCTTCCATTGAATATGGATGCTTGTGACATTTACGCAAGCTCTATTTGGTCATAATCTTTAAAGATGCTGTCTCATACTTGCATGCAGTTCAGGCTGAAATTTAGCTATTGAGAAAAGAAATACATCACATTGTAGAAAAATCTTTCGTCGAAATTTTGATATCATATTTAGATTGTCACAGTTGTTTTCCATAAGAATAAACTATTTGCTTCAAAGGGGTACACTAGACTTTATTGTCTATAAGGAATACTATATTTAAAAGATATAAAGGTAGTGTTTTTGAAAATAAGAAACATGTTATGCTGTTTAATAGCAAGTATATATTAGATTGAGTGAGTGAGTTTGTGCTTAATGCTTTGGCAATCTTTCAGCCATAAGCGGCGGATATTAGATTGAAACCAATCACATAGATTTACATCCAGTATAACATGTCTCTGATTTACAACACACTTAATTTATCTCATGCATAGAAATTGATTCATACTTTTTAGTCATTGTGCCAATCGAATCACACCTGTTGCATAATTACTCTTTATCACATTTTTCAGGGATCCATAATTGATAAACAAGAACCTGATGCCTTCCTTCTACTTCAGCTAACAGCTATTTCTCTATAGTTAAAGGGGCTTAAATTGTTAATTGCCTTCATTACAGACAAACAAATAAATGAAAGCAAAACAAATACATATACGATGGAAAATACAAGTAACATATATGGATATGTTTAATGATTTAATCAAACCACAAGCAATACTATTTACATCTTGCAAAATCAAAATCAATCAGAAATCATAATCAAAATTTTCGACTATTTTTCATACAATTAAATAATTTTATATAACTGACTACCTGAAAGCAACACTTCATATAAAACATACTTGTTATATTTTTTTTGTTTAAGTCTGTAGCTCTTATTCAAGTTCTTTTGGCAAAAACATTCAACTGTTACCCACTCAGTAAATGCTGTCAAACACAAGCCACCAAGAGTTACCTCCCTTAGTCATACTTAGCTTGGCTTGATTTCATGAAAGAGTTCATGAGTGACACTGTATCATAAAATGGGATGTCATTTTTTAAGTCAAAGTTATACAGTTTTTGATTATATGACAAAAGATTTAATTGGTGGTTTCACAGACAATATTTCTCTCATAGCAAAAGTGTGATTAGTTGATTTTCTTTGGAAACAAATAACAATTTAAATGCTTCAATATCATTTTGTCCATTTCAATTTTTTTTGTCATTTTATTTAGACCAGAGTTTAAAGGTACGAGAAAATAACATAAATACACAATCTTGAATATCACATCTTACATTAGTATCCACACAAACTATTTGGCTCTAGCGTGCCAAGATATCTGGACATCGTACATCATCAGAAACTTTGGCACAACAAAAGTTCATCACTGAGTGGGCTTCTCGCCGCCAGGTTGGACCTGTTTTGGGAGTCGTAGTCCGACCAGGTTAGCGCTTGACTCGATGTCTCGCTCCCCCTTACCCTTGTACAGGGCACTCACTTCCTGCAAGTAGACATGGACATCTGTAGTAAGGCATTTTGTGATCGATAATAATTTGTATAGAATATTAATAATAAAATCTTAAGGCTAAGCTTTACAGTATGAGAAAATATTAAATTTTGATAAAATTTAAAGTGGATAGTTTCTTTAAGATAAGCTTTACAATATGATAAAATATCAATCAAATATTTATAATACAAGTGGTTACCTTCTTTGTAAATCTTTACACTATAATCACGAATTGCCTTCATGCATTACTGTTCTCTCCATTATTATTTTTTTTTGTCATTGAAAAAAGGAAAGCCATTGGTTCTGTAGCTCATTAAACTGCTTGATGTTGAAAGAATCAAATAATTGGGGTTTTATTTTGATAAAGCAAATTCTGTTGCAAAATCCTTGAGAGAAAGAATCGCCAAAATTGGCTTGAGTCAGTGAATCTGAAGAACATAAGATTTATCAACTGATGGAAATGTAGACTTGATTTACCAATTCATAAAGGATATTCAAACAATGTATACTATAGTGTGATCAATCCCCTGGGTGTAAGGAACTGGCTATGTCGGTATATCCAGGAAACAAGAAGACATAGTCATCAATATTCCTTGCCAAGTGGTGGATCCAAGGGGGGGGGGGGGGGGGGGTTTTGTGGGTTCAGGGGGTCAGAACCCCCCCTTTTGAAAATCAGTTATAGATCCAAGTCAATAAAAAATTTAAAATGCGGAACAGTGGCGGATCAAAGAGGTTCAGGGGGCCCGGTCCCCCTCCCGTAAGGGGCTTTTTAAAAATCACAAACTATATATTACAACAAAAGGTCGTTGTGTTTGAAAGACTATTTTCTGTCGTTCTTTACTTTTGAAAACAAATCATCGTTAATTTCTGCTTTTTGATTCACCCTTTGACGAATAAAACGGTAACATGCGGCTGTTATAATTAATTTAATTGATGCCATAAAATTCGAATTTGAATAAAATTAATGATACCATCATTGTTCATTTCTGCTGCTATTTGTATGCATTATGATGTATCTTTGTATATATACACAAAGAACCTAATTAAGCACCGCCCATTTTGTAAAATGAAATTTGGGAGCTCTTTGAATATTGTGATATGTTTGATGTATTGACCACTCTAGATATAACAATTCCCTTATTATTTACTTTTTAATTGACGTAAAAATCCTTATAATACAATATAATTGAAAATATGAGAAAAAATGTGAGACCACTGAAATTTGGCTAAATATAACTATTGTCATTGGTGAGAAACCACGCATGAAAATTTGGATTTTTTAAATCAAAAATAACATTTTTGATCCCTAGTTGACATTCAATTAGAGAAACCTTTTTTATCATGTACGATAAAAGCTTAACAGGACATTGAATTTCAGTACTTTTTTCAACCATATAAATTTCGAAAATTTCGAAAATTGTCAAATCTGTGTGTAAATTTGAGATTCTTTGAGTTGGACGTGTTGGTCAAACACTTCTTCTTCCTTTAGATAAGCCATTATCTGAAAGAGTCGCCAGTTTTTTCTTAGGGAAGATTTTTTCAAATTTGATATTTCATAATTTTGTGATTTTGAAGGCTCATACTGTTCTAAAGACTAACATTTGCCAAGAGGTCCTTACTAAAAATTATCAATTCAGTCAAGAGAATTATCATTACCATATTGCAGCAAACATTATTTACTTTCATTTTCAGTTATAAGTAAACTTGGGTTTTAAAAAATACCAAGCCGGGGAAAAAAGTTATCCAGAGACAATGAATCGTAAATTGAGTGAAGTTTTCATTTCTACACTGCTCAACTCTAATTGTTTTTCTGGAACTTTGTATGGTTTATAAGCAGAAGTTTTTATCTCAATGTGAATGATTACATCAAACATGAAATCATCTCTTCAGTTATCAATCTTCCAAATATTTTGACTACACATGAAGATACTCTGTTTTCAATGATGTTAACACCAGAAGCGGCAGATGTGTTTGTATCATGCAGATTTTATGAGTGACACTGACAATAGCAAACTGCACAAATAAATTAATTTCACTATTTTCCTTTGACTGTTATGTTGTGCAGAAGAACATGAGAAAATCATTACAAATTGACAAATTTCTAAATCCGACCCCCCCCCCCCCCCCTCAATTATTTTTCATCATAGCTCCCAACATTTCCTGAGAATCCAAAATCACCGAACAAGAGTAATAACCAGGGATTAGGAAGGGCAGGGGCCATGGGCCATTTGCACATTTTCTGAAAAAATGGCCCATTAAAATTTTGAAGTTTACTATTGATATAAGGGCAATGGCCCCTTTAAAATGCAGAAAATTACTAAAAGCCATGAAAATGGCCCATTGTCAAAAGTGTCCTTCCCAATCACTGAATAACTGAGTGAAAATTTATAGGTAAATTTGGTTATCTTATCTTTAATAGTTTCTAAAAACATTTGTCCCCTTTGAAGATACTCTCGAAATGAGTTTAAAAACACAAAACAAGGGCAACAACTCTGTAAAATGATAATTTCACACTTCTAATTTTCAAACTCCTTTAAGTTCAAGGCATTGATTCCTTGAAGACACACAGCAAATTTGTTTATCATATCATACGTAGTGTCTGAGTTATAGACGGGTGGCTTTATTGAATCTCCCAACAATGTTTTCGGTATAGGGGGGATGGAGTTCTGGAGGAGAAGTTGAAAATGTGAAAAGTTTATAGATGACTAACTACTGGCTATGCCTTATAAATATAGTCCTACTGAGCTAAAATTACTAGAGTAGCCTCTTTGAGGAGACAATGAACTGTATCTTCTAAATGAAATCTACTAAACTTAGGATCTAAGTATACCTGGCCTCAATAATACACGCTAAACTGATATTCACTAGAATATTCTAGCAAAATGTAGCAGCGGGCCGCGCCAGCCGACCTATTGACTTGACCAATCAGGGATCATCTTACCGAGCCGCAATAGTCAGCATTTGCACATATAACGTTGGAGAGTCATAGGTCGACGAAAGGTCAGAACTACTACAATTTGCTAGACTCAATATCAGAGTTAAGAGAGTAATATTGAGGCTAGGATTTCTAAAACTGCTATACTTAAAAAACAAATGTGCACGCACCTCATGTTTCCTCCTGTTATGGAGAAGCGAAAGGTAGGTGGCGCCCATGTGCTGCATCTCATTCTGACCCCGACATATCTTCTCACTTGTTGCCTCGTAGCGACGAAACTGGTCCTTCACATAGGACAACAGTGGAGAATCCTTTAGAAAAAAGGGAGATTTTTTGCTTTCAAGTCGTAATTGCTCACTGCCATACAGGCTTTATGTACAGGAATACACATGTATTATTGTTAGAACTCGCAAATCCCCTTTCTAGCAAACATTCCAGGTTGAACTTGTTTGGAGGTAACAGTAGTAATGGTTTCAAATGTTTGATCTCGATATTTGACAGGTTCAAAATGACCCAATTAACCTCCTCTTCCTACGCAAAGCCTAAAATGTCAGTTTCCGAACTGTCAGTTTCATGCCTTGCTGCATACCCTTGAGTTTTCTGTGCTTGCTCTCTAGCTTACTACGAGAGAAAGAAATAGTCAAAAAGTAACTGTAGTTTGCTAACATTCGCATTTCTGTTAAAAAAAACTCGCCTTATAGTTATACACTCAGACTGTAATATAGAGTAATAACAATTGCCTGTGGGGGCGCATATATCCGCACAGAAAACTCAAGGGTTGGCAGCAAGCTTAAAACTGACAGATCGAAAACTGGCGTTTTAGGCTTTGCATAGGAAGATGCATAATATGTACCTATGTTATAAATGGACATTATAAATCACTAGAAACAATCATCTGGATTGGCCTTGATGCAAGGTATATGGGTCCTCGATGTTTTTAACTACTTAAATTTCTGTTCAACTGACAAGAATGTATGGCTAAATAAGGGTTGAACTTTAACCCCTAACCTACAAAGTTACATGTATCCTTGACAGGGTTAGAAATTGGTACTAGTCCTGCAGCCCATGGTTAAAAGAAAATGTGCTGGACTAGTTACGGGCATTAACTGCATGGTAGATCCAAAGACTAGGGCCTAGATCTATATGGCTAGTTCTTTGGGTGATACTAATAAAAAAGTAAAGTTCTATCATTGCAAAGTTAATTTCAAGGTTGAACTGTAAGTGTTTTGATGATCATGATTTGGACATCAACTGGCTGTTTCACATTTCTAAAGTATAAAATGTTTCGAAAATGTTTGAATCTTGAAATTTCAAAATCACTGAATAGTTGATTACTTTCTGATAAACCCTGTGCAGTTCGCGTAGAAGCTGACGATACAGCTGCCGGTTAACCGCCGCCATGACAGGTGCCCAATGCAAAAATCAGTTGTGCTTTCTAAAACGAAATGTGAAAGAATTGATTTGATTTACCATAATTTTTCTTATCATAACAACTTTTAAACTAAAAAGCATAACGATTAATCATCATTTCAAGATGGTGCTTCCATTTTGTTAATTTCAAAGTTTATCATTTATTCTTATTCAAAATGAAATCTGATTTCGTTTCTGTAAACAAGTCAAACTTTTTCAAAGATGGCCACTCCTGTCTGCATCTAAATCAGTGCTCAACAAAATGCCAACTTGAAAATCCACATACTAATAAGACGAGAATGGCTGACGCTAACCCTCAGGCTCCCCGGCTTCAGGAACTGTTCGAGGAGATATGGAAGATTTATGAATTCGTTGACAGCTGCGATGAGCCCCTGGCTGCTGATAAAGTCCAGGTCAGTCACTCATTGACTCCATCAGTCATTGACACTGTTTTATTATTATCCATAAGTCACTGTCATAGGGCTTAAATTATCCTCTTAATTCAAAATGACTTGTTTGTGATCATAATATGTATTAAAGTCAATGAATAAAAACGTAACCATTGCCTGATTCAAAATCTAGTAAATGAATGAGATGATGTGATTTATAGGATTATAAGTCTACAGTGAATTATTTCTACTGTTTTGTGAAATGATTATATATAGAAACCTGTTAATGAGTAGTTACCTTTCTTGCAATATACACTAAAAACAAAACCACAGATATGCTCAGGCTTCCCTTGTTATGGGACCTCAGGGATCACTTTGGACAGGGATTTTGGGATATTTACCCATTGATGTATCAAGATATCCCACTATCAATACTAATGAGGTGAGAAAGTCTCATTGCAAAAATCAAAACTATTATTTTTCTTCTAAAAAATCCCATTGTTTTCTCTGAAAATCCCATCATATTCGAACAAGGGAAGATTTTTCTCCCTTTCATACTTTGAAGCAGGGTGATCCCTGGGACCTCAAGAATGTTTAGAGTAAGAAGCAATAATGGACTTTAATTGACCTTTTAAGAAACAGTATGATGTAATAATAATATTAACCCTTTCTGAGAGAAGTTTCCTGAAATATCATTATATGAACTTGATTATTGAACAGTTCATTAAATGAAAATAAGACTTCTTAATATCAAACGTAAAGAGCTTTGCAAGCACAATGTTGCAAATGTTTACTTCACAGAACTGATGGGAGACCAATTTTCACAAGTTACGATTATGGTGATATATCAATATTTACACAATATCATACACAAGTGATTATATATTTCAGGACACAGTGTATTTTGGCGTCAAGAAGTGCGAACAGGCAGTTGAGATGGTGAACACTTTGAACTTGTTCAGTGACAATGAAAGACTCGAGGAAGTAGCCACATCAGAAATAAAGTGAGTCACAACACCATCGATTCCTAGTGGTTGATGATCATTATCTGTAAAAGAAGACATTGTAAAGTACTATTACCTTCAGACCTGTGTTGTTCTTATGTGATCAGATGAGGGGGTAATTTTGGCAGTTTCATAGCCGATGAGCCCCTTTTCAATAATAAAAGTATCTATTTTCTTATAATAATACCAATCCAAAAGGGTGGGCAAATTTGCCCAGGACCCCCTCAAGGAGCAAGCCTGCAAACTGTTTGATATTCTGATTTTAAGGCTCTGTTATATTAGATATTCTTATCAAGGTCATACAGTGTTTTAGAAAATGTTTCAGTTATTTGCAATCTGTGACAACTGTTAGATAAATACCAGAAAAGTCCAATTGGATTACCTTATTACAATGGCCAAAGCAAGTCTGCTTTCTATCTATTAAAAAGGTGACAACATTTAGAAATTCTATACTTGATGACAAATGAGCCTTTTTGAAAAATCTCTGTCTTAAATGTATGTCTTGTCATCGCTAACTTGTTATATGTATTATTTTCACTTTTACTAGACCTCAATAAGTTTTCATGTTTCAGATATATGCTTTTGCCAGCTTTGTTAGGATTTTTCAATTCACAGACAACTAGAGCGGAGAGATTGCCACTAATAAAAAAAGCAAAGGTAAATATTCGAGAATTTAACACTTGGATGATAATCCTGTTCAGTAATGTTGAACAATTGAACATATTACTGGTATTTCTAGATTTGCCTGGGTACAATGAACCTTCCATGTCATACAAAAATATTGACAGCTTGCAGTGTCTTGTTGGCTATTCTTCTGTTCAAGCTTATTTGTTATTTAATCAAGGTATTGTATATTCAATACTATAAAAATTTTATGAAACTTATGTATGTATGAAAATTAAAAACTTTAGTCTTGAATGAGTTAAATTCAATTGTTGCGTTATTAATATGCATCATCTTTCTTCTTTGACATTTGTTGTTAATATTTAGTATTTCTGCATGATACAAACATTAATTTTAGGTTTGTTGTCCACTTCAGACTTTCTTAGTGATCAAGACTCCATTATTGATTCATTTCCCATTTCCAGACATTCTTCGTTGATTATATACGACTGTGCAAAAACTATGAGGTGACAGACATCGAGCTGCCGTCTCCAGACGAGGAGGAGGAAACATGTGCAACTGGCCTACTTGCCCTTAACAGGTGAGATAACGAGCTCAGGTAACATTGCTGTCTTTGAGTTACAGGATGTATTGTGACTATCGGCGGTAAACCTCTGTTTGGTAACAGCTTAGCGTAGCACGGCATAGGGGAGGTACTGAGGAGAGCATGATCGTCTAACTTTGAGTATACAACCCAGATTTGCTTAAGGAACGGGCATCTTGAACTCTTTCGATTAAATTTGTGCAAGATTCATGCCCTAACACTTTAAAGACTTGTTTCTAAACACCAATTGACATAATAATCTTAAATTTTCGATCAAAGTGTTTTTTTGTACAGTCAATCTCCATTATTAGTTGAACCACTGCTTCACGATTTGCGATACAACGCAAGAAGTATGTGTCCCCCATGTTTTTTTTGACATTTGAGGTCTTTTTTAAAACAGCCCCATCTCTTAACTTTGACTGATCCTGAAATGTATAAACACATTATAGTTTACATTTAACAATCTAAATAGTCTCGCTGACCAATTTTGCTCAATTAAACTATTCTTACAATGATCCAACGATCTCCTAGTTTTAATGAAGTGTTAGATTTGTTCGGACCTTCAGTCCGGGCAACAGGTTATGATAACAATGAACAGAGTAAAAGACTTACCCTGAGGAGTAGAAGCTAAATGGGGTTGATATTCCAGAGGGATGAACATGCAAGGAATGGCTGTTACCCGGAACTCCAAGATAGAACAGTTCCACAAGAAGAAAGAGAGGGAGAAGAAGATGAAGGAACTATTTTCTCTCATGCAGAAGGAAACTGTGGACGATGAAGTCAAGGTATTCATACATCAAGTTGTTTAGTGTATACCAACTTAAATTCAGGATTTCCAAGGGTGATTTTGGATGTTATTGTTGCAATAAAACAATCCTCTTGTTTTGGAAGTTTATAAGCAGCCCCGATAAAACCATCTGGCTAGAACTAGAATACTCTTCTGTTTGTTTGAAGTTATTATCCTTGAAAATTGAACGTCAGAAACGTATCAATTCAGCATTTTGGTTTGATTTGGGTGACCTTGTTTTCATGGTTGCTTGCACCTCGATGGCTTTTCAATGGATATCTCTAATGTCCTCAAATTTTGTTGGCAGCCTACCTTGGCAGATTGCACAGACACTAGTAAACTATGGTTGCCTTGACTTATTTGACCACTTTTCAAACTTTTATTTTATGTAGATTCTTACAATAATATCACGGCTGGGGACATCGTCATGTTAGTCACAAACATTTGTATTTACTTGAAATGGTTTAGTTAAGGCATCTCAATGAACATTAGGGGTGCAACCACACAGGAGGGTCGCGATACGATACGTATCTAGATATTTGGGGTACGATACGATACGTATCTCGATACGTATTACACAGGATAGTGAAACTGTAAACATTTACTTTATTTGTCTATAATAAACACTGTTGACACTGACAGGGAAAAAAATTAAAATTAAGAAATTTAATTCCACTGTAGGTCGTATCGTAGTGTATCGATTCAGAGGCAAAACGTATCGTGTATCTTATCGTCAGCCATATAATCGTGATGCACCGGTGTATCGGTGTATCGTTGCACCCTTAAAGAACATACATGTATTATTACTCTCCTGTTGAAGATATTGCTGTTTAATAAATCTACCATGTTATAACACTAATGTGTCATAACATCATGCGCTGACCAAATGACATGACGACACGATTGTTAAGTATGAAGTCACAATGCTAGCAGGCCGGCCGCGATGGTCATGTCGTCGAATTTCTTTATATTTCTGACAATGTAATTAAGCCAGTAATAAATAAAATACTAAACCCTGCCCCTTTAATTTAAATAACATTTTGATGAGACTTAAGAATGGTATAGGTATAGAACTCTCTTCCGCTCGTTAAATTCCAACCCATTCACTGGTTTCATAAAATGTTATGAAACGGGACATAGTTTAGTATTCTCAATTTATGTCATTGGTCCTGATGTTTCAGGCTAGAACTTATTCAACTGTTACAGAACTTGATACTTGTTTCAGCGAGAATATTACACAACTCTGCTGAAGAAGTGGGTGGACGCCGGTATGGAGGAGATTGATAGTATTAACAGTGAGTAGCTCTATCAATATCTGCTTTACGCTGACTGTTGATCAGGGTGATTTAACTCTTCAAATTTTCCAGCTTCCTAAATTGACGTTACATTCACGGGACATTTATGTGAAAGAGTAAGTAATTATGCTGATGCCCTTTTAGGGTCTTGAAAAAGTACAAACTTATTAAATTATATTTTTTCAAACCTTCATGTGTGGGTATATGTCTTCAGTTGCAATTAATCAACAGATTGACTTGATATAATTGTATTTGTTTGTAAGAAAGTATCATGTTCATTTCAGGTGAAATACCGATCCTAGAGCACATGGCACGGATGAAGGCAGAACAGAAAAAGCATCCTGATGACAAAAAGAGAGATTCACCACCTAAAAAACCTGGAAGAGTGAGTCATTTTTCATGTAAACATTTTATGGTAATAATGCAAATACCTAAATGAATTGATTAAATTAATTTTAAAAAATAGTCTGTACGTAACATTTGTGTAAGGAGGTAGGAATCCCAGCATGCACTGTGTAGCTCTGTTTCTTGTAGAGAACTGTGTACTGTTTGCTTCGTGGTCATTGCTGTATTCAAACTCAGTTATTAACCTTTAATGACCTTTTCAGAAGTCCAAGGTCCAAGGTTCGCTTTGGTAACATAGGCTTTCATGTAAAAATAATACTAGCCATCATGATGACAATAATATCGTATTCAACTGGAGCAGGGCGCTCATTAGGAACTCTGAATATCGTGTTAAGCCCAGCTTTTACTTAAACTCACCCCCATTTACCAAAATTTACGAACATATAAGATTTATATAATCTGAATTTGATTTTAAATATATTTCTGTAGTTGATACCTACAATTAAAACTTAAATCATGTCATTCCATTGGCAGCCATTCCGCCCATTTATCCTGACGAAGGACATGGTTCAGAAGACGGTGTTCGGAGCGGGCTACCCGTCTCTCCCCACCTACACCATAGAGGAGTTCTACCAACAGAAGGTGGATGATGGAACATTCCACGCACCAGAGTCTGCTATGGGCAAGTATGTGTCTTCTTCCAGCTTTGTATTCATTCCTATGTATTGTTGCCCAAATACTAATATTTTAAACCATATTGGTTCTATTAAATACCTAGAATTGTTCTATAAGTTTGCATTTCCAGTTGAGCCAGTGTGTGTCCTTTGTTGCAAGACTTAGCAGCATTTTAAGAATGCAATTAACTAGTCTGGATAACAGACTATAGTATCTTAATAATGCCATGATGAGATAATGATGTCCTACATATAGTCTCTATCCTTCTGTTTCAGTCTGAGCCTGCACGACCGAGCAGGGGACCCGGAGATGGCGGCGAGTGAGGAGCAGGAGTACCAAGCGGGGCGGGAGAGGAAGGAGGAGATGGATGACGGCGAGGAGTTGACACGGAAACGCGAAATGGACGACTGGAAGGACGGTGAGCAAACTTCTTAGAGTGGTATTGTATAAAGCATAAGGATGATTGGTTCATTGTCACCGCTGCTAGTGCAGCAGGCAAAGCGCAGGTTTCACTGCAATTCATAGCAACAATAGTGTTTGGGGCTTTCCCTGCAATTTTCCTAGCAGCTATGATATAAGTGAAATATTCTTTAAATAAACCCAAAATCACCTCAACTCAAGAAGTCGTTTAGTTTGAACTGGAAACTTGTCCTTTGAAAAATCATCCAGATCTTTAAAATTACTTTTTAGCCCTACAATGTGGAGACTTTTTTAATAACCAAAAACACACAAGCCTAACTTGCTTGCTTACCTCATTCTCAAATAATCCTCAATGAAATCAATGGTTTGAGGGAAATACAGCTCTTTACAACACTGTATTTATTCCATAATGAGTTAATGGAAACTGGTACATATCTCTGTCATATATTGTGCAAATATAATCAAATGAGGTTTTTATTGTTTCTGTGAGATTATCAATTTGGGTTAATTTGTTATAGCAGTTAACATTCATTTTAAAATGAAAACCTGCTGTCAGGTTTTTATCAACAGAAATTCTTTATTTTCAAGCTTTCTTCTTCATTTTCAGACCACAGACGAGGTTGGGGAAATAGGAAGAACATGTTATGAACTATTGTTCATAATCTAGGAATAATTTTGAGGTATTAATTAACTATCTAAATGTTGAATGTGGATGACATCATGCCCTTTCAAACATGTCATCAACATTTGACATACAGGAGTTGTCTCCCCTCCGTATTGCTGAATTGCAAGAAGAAGGAAATGGGGGATTCCTTTCATATGGACAATTAATTCAATAAATAACTAAATGTCTCATGAATCTTGGAGGTTTTGTGGGATGGCATAAGATGGCGGTCACTATTGTGAAGTTGACCGTCTGCCTGTTCAATCATTTGTGGCCAAAGATCAAATTTACATTTGTGAGTTCCTCATATGTACCGTACTTGAGTAAAAGTAACTACTGACTGAACTGTGGAGAAATGGCTCTGCTTTGAGCATCTTTGATACCGGTACATGACTTTGATACCAATTTACATAATTATGTTCAAATAAATGTTCTATACTTCCTATCATTTATTCAAATCAGAGAAGAATTCAAGATGTTGTTTGTTACTATGTAACATTTCAAGGTGCGAGATGACATTATTTTATAAATCATATTTTCTCATTTTGCTACGAAATAGGTCTCTCTCCTTCCATATTCATGTGCCTGCAAGTGTCTGCTCAAACATGTCACTATAGTGTTGAACGAAGCTCCTCGAGTGCTTTATGATGTTGTTTCTAGAGCTATTCATCATCTCATCTCTCTGGTGTTTTCTGTTCAGTTCCAACTTCAGATAAATGAACGGAGTTCATTTCAGATTTAGTACAGAGTTATTCTGCCCCTGTGTATGTTAGAAAGTGTATGTTGTCTTAAAGTATTGTTAAGCTTTTTTCCTTTCCAAATACTTATACCTGAATAGTGAACCATTTGACCAATCAGTATCAACTTTATTGGTAAATTTTACGGTAATGATGTTTATTATTATGTCCACCTGCCTAACGAAGTATCAAACTTATAATACTGATCGAATAATTGGTTTCTTCTATTGAAGTTACTCTATTGATTTTGGCAGAAGGAAAGGGTACTTTTGCTCAGATTTTTTAATGGCATATGGCTTCAAACTTATCTAGTGATACTGATAAAATGGTAAATGTGAAAGTCTGTTGAATTGTATGTCTTTGCAATGTTGTTTATGAGAGGAAACTTTTTCATTTTTTTAGCTCATCAGGACTGAAAGTCCAGATGGGCTTATGGCATGGCCCGTCGTCCGTCGTCCGTCCGTCCGTCGTCCGTCGTCCGTCGTCTGTCGTCCGTCGTCCGTCCGTAAACTTTTGACACTTTCGACTTCTCCTCATGAACCATACACATTAGAGAGCTGAAATTTTGTGTACAAGTACCTTAGCATATGGAGATTCTAATTTGTAACTTTGGTGACCCTGTGACCCCAAATAGGGTCACAGGGGTCACAACTTTAAAAACCTATTTTCATCTTCTTCTCAAATTCCAGAAGGACTAGAGAGTTAAAAATGACATGTGCAGACTTCTTGGCCAATGGGGATTCTAATTTGTAACTTTGGTGACCCTGTGACCCCAAATAGGGTCACAGGGGTCACAACCTTAAATACCTATTTTCATCTTCTTCTCCAGTTCCAAAAGGAGTAGAGAGTTAAAAATTATATGTGCAGACTCCTTGGACAATGGAGATTCTAATTTGTAACTTTGGTGACCCTGTGACCCCAAATAGGGTCACAGGGGTCACAACCTTAAAAACCTATTTTCATCTTCTTCTCTAGTTCTAAAAGGACTAGAGAGTTAAAAATTATATGTGCAGACTCCTTGGACAATGGAGATTCTAATTTGTAGGTTTCGTGACCCCATGGGACCAAATAGGGTCACAGGGGTCACAACCTTAAAAACCTATTTTCATCTTCTTCTCCAGTTCTAAAAGGACTAGAGAGTGGAAAGTGATATGTGCAGACTCCTTGGACAACGAGAATTCTAATTTGTAACTTTGGTGAACCTGTGACCCCAAATAGGGTCACAGGGGTCACAACCTTAAAAACCTATTTTCATCTTCTTCTCTAGTTCTAAAAAGGACTAGAGAGTTAAAAACAATATGTGCAGACTCCTTGGCCAATGGAGATTCTAAATTGTAGATTTCGTGACCCCATGACCCCAAATAGGGTCACAGGGGTCACAACCTTAAAAACCTATTTTCATCTTCTTCTCCAGTTCTAAAAGGACTAGAGAGTGGAAAGTGATATGTGCAGACTCCTTGGCCAATGGAGATTCTAAATTGTAGATTTCATGACCCCATGACCCCAAATAGGGTCACAGGGGTCACAACCTTAAAAACCTATTTTCATCTTCTTCTCCAGTTCTAAAAGGACTAGAGAGTGGAAAGTGATATGTCAGACTCCTTGGACAATGGGGATTCTAATTTGTAACTTTGGTGACCCTGTGACCCCAAATAGGGTCACAGGGGTCACAACCTTAAATACCTATTTTCATCTTCTTCTCCAGTTCCAAAAGGAGTAGAATGTTATAAATTATATGTGCAGACTCCTTGGACAATGGAGATTCTAATTTGTAACTTTGGTGACCCTGTGACCCCAAATAGGGTCACAGGGGTCACAACCTTAAAAACCTATTTTCATCTTCTTCTCTAGTTCTAAAAGGACTAGAGAGTTAAAAACGATATGTGCAGACTCCTTGGCCAATGGAGATTCTAAATTGTAGATTTCGTGACCCCATGACCCCAAATAGGGTCACAGGGGTCACAACCTTAAAAACCTATTTTCATCTTCTTCTCCAGTTCTAAAAGGACTAGAGAGTGGAAAGTGATATGTGCAGACTCCTTGGACAATGGGGATTCTAATTTGTAACTTTGGTGACCCTGTGACCCCAAATAGGGTCACAGGGGTCACAACCTTAAATACCTATTTTCATCTTCTTCTCCAGTTCCAAAAGGAGTAGAGAGTTAAAAATTATATGTGCAGACTCCTTGGACAATGGAGATTCTAATTTGTAACTTTGGTGACCCTGTGACCCCAAATAGGGTCACAGGGGTCACAACCTTAAAAACCTATTTTCATCTTCTTCTCTAGTTCTAAAAGGACTAGAGAGTTAAAAACGATATGTGCAGACTCCTTGGCCAATGGGGATTCTAAATTGTAGGTTTTGTGACCCCATGGGACCAAATAGGGTCACAGGGGTCACAACCTTAAAAACCTATTTTCATCTTCTTCTCCAGTTCTAAAAGGACTAGAGAGTGGAAAGTGATATGTGTAGACTCCTTGGACAACGAGAATTCTAATTTGTAACTTTGGTGAACCTGTGACCCCAAATAGGGTCACAGGGGTCACAACCTTAAAAACCTATTTTCATCTTCTTCTCCAGTTCTAAAAGGACTAGAGAGTTGAAAGTGATATGTGCAGACTCCTTGGCCAATGGGGATCCTAAATTGTAGATTTCGTGACCCCATGACCCCCAATAGGGTCACAGGGGTCACAACCTTAAAAAATTATTTTCATCATCATCTTTAGCTCCTAAAGGTCTATTGAGCTGAAAGACTGCATGTAGACTCCTTGGCCAATTGGGATTCTAAACTGTAGGTTTTGTGACCCCATGACCCCAAATAGGGTCACAGGGGTCACCATCTTAAAAACCTATTTTTCTCCATTAGATGACAGTCTATGGCAAATTTATCTCTCCTTGGATATTTTAGTGTGGACTTCTTTCACTGTCTGATATTGGCGATTTAGAAAGTGTTGAATATATAATACATTTGTTTTGTAATTTTGTTATAGGTTTTCTTGCAATAGGTAACATCAGTTTCATTTTTAGCTCATCTTGCCTGTATAAAGCAAACTTGATATGATGCCTGATGAGCTACAGAGCCAATGGCTCTATTTTTCTCGTTTGTATTTACATCCTTCATTAATTGTGTAAAATGATCTGGAGAGTAAAGAATTCAAGATGAAGCAGGCAAATTGTTGATGTAATGCAAGAAAGTGATGCATAATAGATTTATAAAATAAATATGAAAATGCTTGTGCCATGATTTCCTTGTATTTGTTATTGATATAACTACAACTCATGTTTAAGATGAATAGCACTATTTATTTTTTCAAGCTATCAGGATGCCTTTAATGCTCATTGCTGTCATTTCATTCTAATGAAACGTAATAATTTTTTCGATTAATGGACCACTCGGTAACAAGAGGGGACCACTTTCATTTGAATGTGCCCTCCATCATTTATTTGTCAAATTTTGTAAGTTTTTTTGTAAACTAGAAGCACATTGCCTTTCAGAGAGATTTAGTTCATGATCAATTGAACCTAGAAACATTGGTCTTGATGTTAATGATCAGTTTCCTTTGCCGTAATATTTCAAGGTCCCAATACTATAGCTTTAATTTTGCTTTCAATAAGCTTTAAGTTTCCTCTAATTCTCTTATGCCTAAATTTAAGACCAGTGAGGACACAGAATGAAACACTGATCTCAATTACGGAAAAAGCTGAATACCATCTCCTGACATATTGATTTTGTAAGTTCAGAAATTTTAAATAGACTATTTGATGTTTTAAGCGCCTAGGTAGCTTTGAAAATTTGAAAAATGGGAGAGCTTATTAAATTTACGAAGTATAAAATGATCTCAATTACGGAAAAAGCTGAATACCATCTCCTGACATTGTGAACATGTATTTTCACTAGTAAGTTTGTATTGGTAAAACAAATTACAACATACTGCATACTGATTTTGTAAGTTCAGAAATTCTAAAGAGACTATTTGATGTTTTAAGCGCCTAGGTAGCTTTGAAAATTTGAAAAATGGGGGAGCTTATTAAATTACGAAGTATCAAATTTGAATTAAATTTAATATCTGGATTTCTTAAATCCAAAATTTAAGACAATAGTGCCAGCTAAATTGTTCCAAAAAAATAATATCTTTATTCTATTGTTTGCATCAAGTTCACTTATATAATAGCTCTCACCGCTAATGGGTGAAATGTTTTTCAAGGGTGTTCGGACTAACCCACTCATAATATTGTAGCTCCATGCTAATTGGAAAACAGGCTAGACCCCATATACCTTTAAAAAAAAGACCAATGTATACCTCCCTGAGAGGGTTATGATAGAATCACTAATTCATTCATGAGATAAATTGTTTTGAGGGGGTGTTACGTGTCACATATATATTATATGGCATATTCATTTTTTGAGCGAGTGATGTTGAAAAGTTTCAATTTAGCAGCTGCACATTTGTTTCAATGTTCAGCTCATTGCTGTTATGTAAACTGTTTTGTCTTCTTTCCTGATATAAAATCAAAAGTTGATTTGAACTTGCATGTAAAATTCTGGTAACTGAGCAATATTTCTTGTTACTAAATTTTGTTTAATTTTTAAAAAAACTGATAAGGATACAATAATATGAATAATATGAGATAACATATCAGTTCAGTGTATTGACGAATAGTGATGTGCAATGTGTGATTGTTTGAGCAATGTTAGGGCTGAAACATGAACCCTGTGGTCCTGTATAAAACAAGATATAATCTTTGATGACAGTCGAGTCCAAAGTCTTAGTAAAAAGTAAATTTGAATGAAATGTTTGACAAGCTTTGAGGGCTTTTGTTAAGCAAAATCCTCATCTCCTCATAATATGAGATGAGAACATAATGCTTTGATAATATGTAGTGTTGCTTTTCTCTCAAAGTATAAATCATAATTATTGAATAAACTTTATATGAAAACTTGTTTGAGAAGTTTAATATTATAGTTTGGCGTTAGTTACACAATTTAAGAAAGTTTATGTAATGACATACTGTACTAGTGATTTTCTTTTATTGTCACCTGTTTCAGCCCTGACATAATAGATATTTAAGATATTTTATCATTGTATGAATGAATAAAATATATCTCAATTTTTGTCTTGTGTTAATTTGAAACCTTTTTAGAGGCACCCTGAACATGGTCTGGAGACAAAATATTCCTCCAAAGAAACTACCTTTGTCACCCAACCTGTAATCAATTAGTTCAGCCACACATCAAGGTGTAAACAGATTAATTATGACGTAAAGATTTAACAACATGATCAATCGGTAGGTCTCACTCCTTAGTCAATATTGTTTTTAGATACATGAAAAACGACATAAACCTAACCAGTGTAACGTGTACAGAGAGTGTGTACCAAATCATGAAACCTCTTTCTGCGTTTTTTTTCTCACCAATATATGATGATTTTAAGTTTCAAAACACTCAAGCAAAATCAGTAAACCTCTGACTCAAAAGGCTGCATCGATATGGTTTAAACAATATTTATTTAAAAAAGAAAGGGATTGATAAACAGGCTATCAGCCTATTTGAATATCTCTCCCATACCAGTCTAAGTAAACCTAGCCTCAATATTACCCGTTTCAGTCCGATATTGAGTCTAGAAAGGTCCTGTAAAGGGTCGCGTCAGCCCAAATATTGAATTGACCAATCAGAACCCATCTTACCAAGCAACAATAGTCTGCCTTCAAGCGTATACCATTGGAGGGTAATAGGTCGCAAAAAGGTTGGATGATGCGACCCTCTACTAGACCTTTCTAGACTCAATATGGTAGTGAAACTGGTGATACATAAAAAGACATTTATACAACAGTTACCTACAGATATCTTAATTCATCACCATTGAAGATAGTAGACTTTAGGATCGATACTTGTAGATAAGACAAAAAACGCTTTGTAAGGTAAAATAATCATAAACAGATTTTATAATCTTTTTGATTAATTTTCAAGGAAGAGAAAGATTACCAAATGAATTCATAACCATTGCTGTAAAAGAAACACTGATCGAAAAAGAGCAAAATTTGGACACATAAATAAAAAGTAAATGGATATGACCATTGTACATTTATAATAATATGTAATTAGATGTGTGGAGCATTAAACCACAACCTGGTTTATAGAAGCTCTGAGATTAAATGCAAAAACGCCTATGAGAGGAGGGAAATCGGATTACATCGCTTGTGAACATATTCTGAGCATGCGTAACAAATTCACGATCGTTAACAACAGTTATTATAAATTTAGAAGCCGGGCGAAATGACCCTATGTGCATTGTATTTGTACATTAAAGCAGTGTCGTCATATAGGCCTACGCCAATTGATTATGTAGGGCAATTTGAGTATCAGACACGCTTGAAATGGAATAGTCCAGACAATGCATTCTAGCATGACTAAGCATGTTCGTGAGATACTTGCTCAGAGTATGACCTCAGGACGATATACAACTACGAGCTAGCTCGGCGTGTTTCTTGTGCCTTTCTTTGTGGACAAAGTCTGACTTGAATGGAACGATATGGTAAGAAGTCACGTTGTTACTCCAAATCCCAACGTCCGATTCATAAGCTGTGTTAGCATTTTAAATTATTTTGCTTAATATAAATTTACATTTTCAAATTGAAGCGTTCCTAAAATCCTCACTATTGGTGGATGTTGAAGTGAACACCCTCCTCGTTCATTCGAGTTGTAACTATTATCAATTCATTGCTGGATGTAGTCCTGATAGTTCCTACCATGTTACATTGATGCGGGCTTGTTATATGTTAAATAAACTAGATGAAGAAGTAACATGATTAACAATGCATTTAAGCGTGTCTTAATTATTATCACTTTTCTTGCAGAAATGTGTGTCAAATGAAGATGAGGAGTTTTACAAGAGGTATCTATTCTATTCAATGTGTTCAATAATGTGAAACGTTCATAAAACATACATTACTTGTTGAAATGAAGGACCTTGAAATGATAGATCGATAGATATTCTTTGTTACAAACATAAATATCACAACTATGTTTCAGACACATTAATATAATTATTGCCACCAATCTGAAATTAAGGACAAGAAATTGTAGAGCAGTCAATATTTGTCCATTTGGACACAGAGTTTGATACTCACATCATAACTTTTGACCATATATCGCAATTAAGCTTGTCCTTGAATTTTCCTGGTATTCCTCCGAGTGAGAAATTAAATAACTGTTAATCATCATCATATGTCAATAATTTTACAAATACATCAACATCAAGTAAATCACATATTTGTGGGAATAGAATGTTTCTATTATACATTCTATAAAGTCACTACCATTCAGACTGTAATCTTATTTAAACCCTAGCGAACATTTATTGGACCACCTCCCAGATATCAGTTCAAGAATTGAAAGATGACTTTTCATTTTAACAACCACCATGCCTATAAATTCATTCAACGTGTTGGCACTGTCCATGTGACTTCATGCCCAGGCACCAAATAGCATACCAGTTAACTTTAACAGGAAAACGATATGAGATAAACACTTTTTTTTGTAGACCAAAGGTTTATCCCTTCGAGTTTAAGCAAGCTTTATTTTAATCGTGCACAATGTTTGTCTAGAACAATGTTTTGACAGCAGTGAAGATAGGTGGAAGCATGATGAATAATTAAATGAACGTTTTTTTACAGTCCCTCTCCGATGTCTTCTTGTGGCTACAGTAGTCTTCACCATCATATTGATTATAGCTTCTTTGACAAGAAGCAGACAAAAATTTGTCGAAGGTAAGTCCCGTTTCAATTTTTGTAATTAATATTTCCAAACCTTTTTCGACAAAAACTCGTTTTTTCCATGGTCTGACGACGTTCCGTATAAGCACATGTTCTGATACTAGTTTAATGCAGGTAATACCTAGTCATTAGCAGTCAAATCAAGGATTGTGTGAGAGACATTGTGACAAGTAAAATGATCTTCAGAATATGCAGAGGAAGCCCCTTCCTAATGGTACATTGTTTAGATATTTTCTATACCACTATCAATTTGTTTAATCTAAGCACGTATTATGCAAAGTTATCAATCTGTAATTAGTAACTGCATGATATGCATAGCTGATAACGTTAACACATGGTGCAGAGAATACAAACTACATGCTTCCTGTTTTACTGTTGAAAAAATAATGTATATCAAGTTTAAGGAATTCATTCAATTAAGTGGCAACATGTAGTCTATGTTTGACAAAATAAATCAATGGTTTCAATTTAACGATAAGTTCCTACTGCTGCTTAAGATAATCCTGTTCATATTTGTCGAAACATTGGAGTTTCAGTCGTAACCTTTGATCGAAAACAGGACAATATACGGAATCCTATTATTCACAAAGTTTGGGAACTTACCTCTCACAGTCAAAGAGACATGTAATAGCCGGTAATCTTTTCACTTGAATAAATATGTTTAAATCAATGTTTAATAAACGTAGTAGTGTGTGTAGATGGGACGTAGACCTTCCTCTTTTTAACTTGAATTTGTCCTTTGTTCGATTATTTTGAAATACAAATACTTTCATAAAAAACGCTGATTGGATGGATTCGTAAGAAGAGCGAGATGATTTGAACTTAAATCAGCACATAAGCAATTATCAAAAACGAGTTTTTGTGACGAAAGGCTATAATCACTTTAATCTTAAAAAATAATGAACATTAAAGGGGCAGTAGCACGTTTTTTGACAATTTTATATTTTCAATTTTTCACTGATAATTGGACCTTAATGCTAAATGTATTACTTTGATAGTGTCAAAAATCTCATTACACAAGCCAATCATCCATAGTGAGAGGACAAGGTATGAAGATTCACATAAAATGCATTGGCAGCCATTTTTGTGTGAACACCTTTAATTCATTTTGGGTAATAAAAGGAATCGCATGACTTAACTTTTCATAATAATTTTGATTTATTACTGCTTTATTGAGTTTAGATACATTGTCTTAAGATTGGAACCATTTATTTTCATTTTCCTGACATCACCTTATATTCCCCCTAAAAACGTGCTACTGCCCCTTTAACATATGAGTTAATTCATACTTACAAAACGAATTTTCAAAACTATTCAACTTGTGTCCGCGACAGCCATTTGAAGGATTTCAACTTTATTTTATTCATCTTAAATTGTGATAATGTCTTCATCAGTTTCAGAACCAGGATTTGCACGCAAATCGTGGGGACAAGCTGAAAATGTCAAAGGTTAGTGTTAGCAATTGACAGTTTTGCATTGTGTAGTGATAAAAAATCTGTCACACATATCAAATAGCATCGTAATTCAATATCAAATTCGATGGATCTAGTTAAAACTAGCTGTAATGTATACGTCCCATAAGTCCTACGTTACATCTAGCCACCTACCCACTACGTCCGTGTCAAGTGGAAATCAACTGTCTGATCTCTTTGAATCGGACGTCGTTAGGATTTACATTGCATTTAGTATTAATAGCACAGTATACATATAAATGTCAATAATTTAATGAATGACTTATGGGACATACATATTTCAGCAGTTGCACGGAGTTCGGAAGTGACACAAACAAAACATTGGTGTCATCCTGTAAAATTGCACCAAGGTTACCGTCGTGGGACATCTGTGCCTCCAGCCCTACACCGTCAAGTGTCTGTCTTATTATTGTTATGAATGTCGAATCCTCCTGTAGAATGCAGCACCTCTAAAGCTGTAACGTTATGTGGAGTTACAATGGGGCTCAAAATTTACAGTTTGGTTCTGAGGACAGTCAAAAATGGAATTTTCTTATCTAATCTGGTGTCTCTTCTTTTGCCCCATTACTTAAAATAATGGACTTTTCAAGACGTTGCTTGTGTTACAGTGTACATCGAAGACGATACCGCCAAGAAACTGGAGGAGAAGATCCGAGTGATGTGCCTCGTTCTGACCCTGAAGCAAGACCAGGAGACGAAAGCTCTTGCAGTGAACCAGACATGGGGCAGGAGATGCACCAAGCTCATCTTCGTCTCAGACCAACCTCTTGGGGACCTGCCTAATCTGGTAGCTGCACCCACAGGGAGGGACCATCTGTCTGCCAAAACTATGGCCATGTTCAAATATGCATATCAGCATCATTCCGGCGAGTTTGATTGGTTCCTGAAGGCTGATGATGACACCTATATGGTGATGGAGAACCTAAGACATCTTCTATCATTCCACGACCCGGATGAGGGTGTGTACCTCGGCCATCACTTCAAGAGGCATGTGGACCAGGGCTACATGAGTGGAGGGGCGGGGTATCTCCTTAGTAGACAGGCCCTCAGTGTATTTGGGGAGAAGTCCCAGCAGTGTGCTCAGGATGGCTGGCAGGAGGACGTTGACTTCGGCAAGTGTATGTCTGATATAGGGGTACCACCCTTCGAGAGTAAAGATATTCTGGGCAGGAACAGCTTCCACTCGGCACACTTCAGTGATGACTTATACTGGATGGGATATATAAAGGAACATGCGCCTCAGGTTAAAGGTCCCATCAACATAGTAAGTCATTAGTATCATGTTATTTATCGTGTATTTGGTGATTCAGGACTTTATAGCATCTTTGACATAGGTCATTTAGGTATGACATTCAAACGTTGTCGGTAGAAACAATGGATCAGAATGTGCTAATCAAGGTTAAGTAACTATTATTTCTGATTGTTCCTTGGTTTGTATTCTTTCAGTCTCGCACACCTTGCAAAAAGAGCAATTACTGTATGTCTCACAAATAATTCCATCTCATGAAAATAAGATCTTAAAATGTGTTCACTATGTTAGGAAGATTCATACGTAGTGAAGAGTAACAATATAGATCATATTTTGATAAAATTGAAATAATGCATGTTCCAGGGCCCCTCCTGCTGCAGCCAGCTGTCCATCAGTTTCCACAAGGTGTCCCCTTCTCTCATGTACTTCCTTGAGTTTCTGCTCTACAGGATGGCTGTGTTCGGGCGACACTCACCTGACCAGCTGTTCTCGGACTTCTTTAAAGTGAAGCAGATTCCACAGCAAGTCTATAAGGAAGACCCGAACCCGCATTTTGTATGATTGTGAGATTCATATTGTATGAAACATTATATTATATATTGTATGATACATTATATTATATTTTGTATGATACATTATATTATATTTTGTATGATACATTATATTATATTGAATATTATTGCTTTCAACATTTTGTTTCTCTATTCTATGTAGTTTACATGTCATTGCCAATATCTTCTTATATATGATAATTATTTCTCTATTGATTTCAATTTAATCGAAGTTCATTGATGACGTCCTTGATGTATATGGTTGCCCCCTTTATCCTTAAATTATATTGGAAAACAAAATGAAGGAAAATCACCCAATCTTATGTGTCCCTTTAAAATCTACCGGTGAGGGTGGTGAGGGTGCTCTCGCAGAGACTGACTCTTTTCCAGGTATAATGGAATGGAAATGACTAGTAAATACAAAATAGCACACGTAGAACACTATCAGTGGACATCTTTTCTTAGTCAGACTCCAGCAATGAGACGCTATGTTGATATCCAAAATGTGTTGGCTCCACACAGACTGTGGGGAATGTGTGAACTGTACCCGATCTCAACTAGAGGTGTGCACTGTCTAGTAAAGCTAGGTATACTACCTGTTGGCAAGTGTCTTCTATGTGACATTGAATCTGACGATATTGTTAAACATAAACTTCTTCAATGCTCAACAACAATCTGACACTACACAAGTGGGATGTATATATTGACATTACAGCACGATGTGTTAGCTCCAGGAAAACTACAAGCCCTGCTGTATAAAGTTCTGATTGAAAGAATTTATTTCAATGTGATCATTTAAATACCGTGAATTCATATTGTTAAACAATTCATTATAATGGAGGAAACATATCATTCATTCATTCTTAAATGCATGAACAACAAATACCCTCCCAGAAGCTCGATATGCATATGATATCAATGTAAATCCATTCCATAAATATATTCTCAAGCGCATCGATAGCTATGCTTCCAAGATAGCTATACTACAGTTGGGGTGCATGTTCTCGATGATCTGAGGATGTTGCTTTTAAATGCTAAATCGACATATTATTGTTATTATTTGTTATTAAAACTAAATGTCCTACTCAGTAACTCAACAAGGAAGTCATTATGCAGACCATCCCTCCCTAGCCGTACCTTAGTTATCACATATGGTGTCAATTATCATTCTAAATGTGTCTTCTTGGGAATCAATTGTGATTCTCAATGCGTCTTAAGGCTTGTGTATGTATATAATTTTATGCCGTTTCCATGGTAACTCATGGCGCAGTGACTCTGTTAGGTTTATGACTTGTTTACAATCCCTTTCATGGAATAACATCGTTTATATTAAGTAGTTTGATTATTTCTCGCAAACTACTCACTTATTCTACTTGACTTAAATGATTAAATCGCATCATTTAGCCCTCAAAGGACCAACAACTATACTTTGACAGAGACCAAGGGACTCACCTGCTCAACACAATGAGTGTCAAATAGCCAGACAGATAATATATTCAAGTCTCAACTCATACATGAAATGGTTACAAAAATAAATTAATAAAATACACGAGTCAAACGAGATTAATTGGATATATACAATGTTCTAAAATGGCAAGTGACAAGTGCCAGTAGATACTGAAGTTTGACAAGTTGGCATTACTTGGAGTGGAATTACTATTATTTAAACTATCAATATTCACTTTCATTTCTCAGGATAGCATAATTGTACCTGGACCAGCGAAATACCAAAAACTTATAAATGTGAATATCTTCCTGCGCAAAGCCAAAAACACCAGTTTCCGAACTGTCAGTTTTTAGCCTTGCTGCAGACCCTGGAAGTTTCTGTGATATCAGCGCCCCTACAGGCGATTGTGAGCAACCTACAGTTACTTTCTGATAGGACTTTTGCTTTCTATTATTGTAAGCTAGAGAGCAAGCACATAAAATACAAGGGTCTACAGCAAAGCATAAAACTGACAGATCGGAAACTGGCGTTTTAGGATTTGCGTAGGAAGATGATCTAAAGGATGCACAACAGTATCTGAACGATGTTTTCTTTCCTAAACTGCTAAATTAAGATTGTATCATATCATGCGCATATACTTCCTAGGCAAACGTTATATGTGCTCATATTGAGAATGTGCCACTATGCCACTTTCCACGAAATTGATAATAAAAATGTTGAAACATTGTAAAGAATTTTTCATTTTCTCTTGTTTACGTGATTATGAAGACATGACTCGATTACATGGGGTCAACATAACTATTTATTCATTTTACCTCCTGACAGACATGACACTGTATTTCTTGAAAGTCGTTATACCGTATTTCCTTAATTACACGCCTGCCTTGAATATACGCCTGCCTCGAATAGACGCCCTTGCATAAGACTTTCTGAAAATAATAAACGCCTGCCTTAATTAAACGCCGCGTAAACCAAGTTTAATATATAAAAACGCTTCTTTTTTTGTTAAATTATCAGATTTATTTACAAAATAGTCTAAACGGTTTCGCTTTTTACGAAATAGACGCCTGCCTTGAATAGAAGCCTGCCTCAAATAGACGCCTATGGTGTAGACCGTTTGAAAACAATAGACGCCCGGCGTGTAATTAAGGAAATACGGTATATAACGCAACGAAACGTCAAGGCAAGATACCCAGACTTTAGTAACTTGGACTGAATCCAACCGAAACCTACTTTAAAAAGTTTTTTTTTTACGTCACTTGAAAGGAAGGCCGCACTTTAAGGCAGGGTATGATAGCCCGCATGTAATGTGAAGATTAAATTTCATGATCGTAATCTTCATGAGATGAACATACAGCGGTGATCGTGATCCACTTACAAAGCTGCGGGCACCTGGCCTGATCAGATTTATAATCATAAAGATTTTTTAGAAAAACTTAAAGATAGACTTATTTCAGTACAGTTTGTTGTCTGCTGGAACAGGAGTATCGAGTTCTTTGAACGATCAGTGAGTAAATTTTTAATTAAATTAAGAACTTTATTTAAGGTCATATATGTACATGTATTAATATAAATATACACAAAGAACTTAATTAAGCGCCCCCCTATTTTGTAAAATGAATTTGGGTGCTCTTGGACTATTTGGATTAATTTGATGTATTGACCACTCCAGATATAACAATTGCTTTTTTGTTGACTATTTAATTGAACTAAAGATCGCTTATGAGCAAAAATAACGGAAATATGAGAAAAACTGTGAGACTACTGAAATTTGGCCAAATATAACTATTGTCATAGGGGGAAAACTACACATTAAACTTTGGATGTTAGGAATCAAAAATAACTATTTTGATCCCTAGTTGACATTCATACACAAAAACCCTTTTTATCATGCATGATAAGAGGCTAGCAAGACATTGATTTTTCAGTACTTTTTTCATCAAAAATTGATAAAATGCCTATAATCTAAACATCTGTAAGTAAATTTGAGATTCCTTGAGTTGAAAGTGTTGACCAAACAATTCTCCTTCCTTTAGATAATTCATTTTCTTTGACAGAGACCAATTAATGTCTTTGTGCAGTTTTCTTTAAATCCATTTTTGATAGTTTTGTGATTTTCAAGGTTCACACTGCTTTAACGATTGACTTTTGCTATGAGGTTATTTACCAAAAAGTCATCAATTCATTCAAGAGAATGATAATAATCACATTGCAGCAAAAAATATTGACTTTCATTTTCAATTTTTAAGTAACTTGGATTTTGACTAAAAAATACCAAGTTTTTGTAAAACCAGTTATTCAGCGACAGTGAATCAGAAGCCGAATGAAGTTTTTGTTTCCACAATGCTAGATGATCGTTCTATTTAAAAATCCTTATTGTTTTATTGTACATTTGTTTTGTTTATTATCAGCAGTGTTTTTCTGTTTGAAAAAGTGGGTGGTGCTTAATTAAGTTATTTGTGTATATATTAAGGTGGAATATATGATACATATTTATCTTCTTCGTTATTTCATATTTCTATTCAAATTCAATTGCATGCTTGTTTCGGTATTAACACCTTGTTTGAAATAATTAAAGACTTCATTCTCAAAGTAAAGCTTTCATACTAAACTACGCGGCAAAATGAAGTATAGGTCGGGTTTGAAGAATTATAGAGAAAGCAAAACAAATCATATCAGTAGACAGTATACGGTTTGGTTTCTACAACACACTGGTTTCAGATCATCATTGAGGCGCGTTAAGATAAGCATACAAACGACACGTGATTAGTGGGCGCTCATTGAACAGTGGTTGGATCACAATTCGTACTTGTCAGAGATATCAGAATCGACATAATTCATTGTCAAAGTTCTCAAACGTTACTGCATGGGGTTTAGAAGCGTGTGTGTTCACCTTGGGCATCGGTGCAGGCTGTGATAGCCTAGGACTCTTCATCGATGACGTCAGACATATGATGGCGTAGGATGGAAATATTTCAATTCTCCCCTTAGAGGAATTTCAATCTCGCTGGCGGTTCCTTATTTGTCTGTCCAGATGGTCCCATAGTTGCTCTATTGGGTTTATGTCCGGGGAACAGGAAGGCCATTGCAGAACGTGAACATTGTGACGCCAATCGTAGTCTCTCACGACTATGTTTGGCGATCAAGAACAATCCTCTGAAGGGACGGTATACCTGCAGAACAAAGTCTCCGTATAATACTGTGCGTTGACTGATGCGAGTTCTATTCCTAGAGGTGTTGATGCCGTTGACGTTGAACATGTATCTGCAGTAATTTGAACGAATGTGTTGAGAACTGGCTATCAAAATTTCGTTGTTCAATGTAAGCAGGGCTGCAGGGGTAAAAGCTAAAAATTACAATAACACGACCCCCGCCATGTTTAGTATTTGGTCAACGCTTGAAGAATGGGGCTCATTTATTGATTTTAACATATAATGTATCTTTTATGTCGGTAAACACTTGAGTTTTATAAAAAAAAATATGTTAATAAATAATAAAACAAAATATGTTAATAAATAATAAAACAAAATATTTTAATAAATAATAAAAAAATAAGTATACATAAAAATTTAATTCTTAATGATGATTAAATCAACACTTTGAATGGTGGAGTACTACGTCAAAAACAATAAAACCAACTGCGGCGTGTACGTGTACGTGGTGTCTATTTTGTGACTATATATTATAAACCAATCGTGTGCAACCATTTCTCAAAATGCGATTATCCCGGTAACGGAGAATGCAAGAGGCGTATTTTTTATCCTTCAAACCACATCCATGGCTTGAAAATTCAATGAGCAATGATTTCTTTAAAAAAACGAATCCACTGTAGAAATGGACTCATCATCACCATGGAATAATAACTAACATCTCAAAAGGTAAAGACATCCCATTTAGGCTGTTTCAGTCATCTTTCACAAAGTACATCGATGATTGTTAATAGGAAGGTGTTGATCGAGTCTATCACATCGTTCAATGGGTGACCAATCTTCAGAGCTTTACAATTACTGTAAAACTTAAATATGAATATAACTATTGACCTTGTCACCGATATGACTTTACCCATGTGATATATATAGTGGATGTGTGCATTTGGCATTTCAACAACTCGGATATTAGAACTATGACTTGTGTCATCCACATCTTCTGTATTGAGACAATAGGTTTGCAACTGAAATGCAAGAAGAAGCAGGGCGTTTCTCCTATGTAGAGGGTAGTCTACTTTAAAGTTGTAAGTTTCCAGGGGTTATTGGCGATATCATTGCTACCAAACTTTCGGGGTTATTTCTACATAACATACAAATTTCAGAGCAACATTTATAATAAGACGATAAGATTACGAGTTATCATCAGTAATACTAATTTATAATCATATTCATATGATAACGATTACTATCAGACATTGTTAGACTTGATTCCCGGTCAAAGTGTAAGTTTATAACCGTGTAAAATATATTTATTGATTTATCATAACAGAAACATGCACCATGTTTATTTTTTCAATGTTTAGATTAGAATGGTTGTGTATACATATGGTAATTTAAGTACTTTTACGCGACGCTTGTCGGCAACTGACACTTGATCTTGATAATTCGTCTCTTTAAAAAAATATAATACTTCAGGACAGGAAAATAGTGATAACAGACGTATGACAAAAAAGCTCGTTTATTCTATACCTCGGTTAGGCATGTTCTGAATTTGGGCTTATGGCATGGCATGGTGTCCGGCGTCCGTCCGTCCTAGTCTGTTATCCAGACCCTAAAGCAAAAAAATAAAGGAGCCTTCTTAAGTCTAGAAAATAGTGGCAAGTCTAGATGCCTCAGCTTTAGCCAGAAATTAAGTACTATTTAGGGCTCTCTATTATTTCTTTTTAAATAAAAAATCAAGATAATAAAATCAGTGAGAACTCTTTTTTTCAGGGACTAAATGTTAGTCCGTCCGTTAACTTTGTACACTTTCGACTTCTTTTCCAGGGGAACAAGGCCTAGAAAGCTCAAACTTTGTGAACATACTCCTTGACTAGTGAGGATTATAAATTATAGCTTTGGTGACCCTGTGACCCCTTATAAGGGCCACAGGGGCCACGCCCTTTAAACCTATTTTCATCTTCTTCTCCAGAAGCATAAGGCCTAGAAACCTGAAACTTTGTGTACAGACTCCTTGACTAGTGAGGATTTAATCTATAGCTTGTGGTCCCCTAATAAGGGCCACACCCTTAAAACCTACAGAGCCAATGACTGGTTTCACATAATCAATTTGAAGTTAATGCATATGGGTCGTAGGACCATCTTCCAGCCTTCTACAGCTCAAAACAACAAAAATTGTGTTTTATGTTAATCATTTCCACGTTATGGATGACAAACATGTTTACGTATATAGGAAAAGTTGTTGCTTGGCAATATTCATTGGACTCGTGACAATTGTCTGGTTCTAAATATGAATACATAATAAGATTTTTTTTCCCCCATTTAATTTAGTGTATACAAATAATATTATTTATTACCCATTTGGTTGAAAATAAGCGGTGACATGTTTTCAATATGAGCACTAGTGCACATATAACTTTTGCCTAGCAACGATTGTTTTAGCGCGAGTTCCAATATATTTTCGCTTGTGACGTCATTACACCATTGTTCTTGACATCACTGTCGCAAGGGTAGCGGTCCGTTTCTTGAACATTTCTACGATAGTAAAATGGAATAGAATCGGTAATAAAGAAATAATTACCCTCGGAAGTGTGTCATATGACTTTTACGAAACTCGTGCAAATTTGTGTATAACCCTCGCTCTCGCTCGGGTAATACAAAAATTGACACCCGTTTCGTAAAAATCCTATGACACACTTCCTCAGGTAATAATCTCTATTAATTTCATAAGTTTAATGAAATAATCACAATGTTCACGACGGTACTCTATAGCTGGGACCAGTTATTACCGCGTTCTAGCTATCGTCACTTTTTAAAACTCAGTCATGTGACAACGGTAATACCTAGATTTAAAGAAATAAATGTATATTTGCGAGTCATGCATTGTCTTGCATATGGTTTTAATATTAACATATGTACTATATGACGATATATTTTTGTCAAAGCATTATGTGAACTGTCTTGTTAAAAACTGACCTAGTCGCATTAATTGCAAAAATAAAAAAAATATTACGGATATACGTTTCTAAGTAGCAAAAGCGATGTAATCCATAAGTTTACATTCACGGTTTTTTAATCTTTAAATGCTTTTAATGACATTTGAAAGAGTTGGGACGTGAAGAGGTTGTGAACCGACCCATCACGTGTGTAATGGAGATCAATCGTCAATGGTCGAAGTCAATCGGATCGTAAAATATGCGTAATTCATTGTTTCTGATTAAATTTCTTTGTTATACATAATCAACTACACATATTAAGGCATACCAAAGAATAAACATTGAGATTTGGTCATTATAATTTAATTTGGGCGAATTGACCTGGGATGAACTGGTACTGGGGGGAACTGACCCGATATGAAACGTGTCCTCGACGGCCCTCTTCCAAACATCATACAGTTAAGAAAATGTATGTTTACATAACTGAATGTTACTGATGTTTTTTTTTCATTTTTGTATGAACAAACTGTTTTGTGACATAAAAGGTATATAAATAATAGTTCAAACTCATATTGATTTAAAATGATTTCATCAAAGGGTTTTCATCTCAAGTGGGGCTCAATTACACACTCAGATTAAGGCGTGACAAAGCAGTGTTCGACGTCTCGACTCTTTTGTTGACTCTTATTTCCGGTAGGTGTATTGGTCTTAAAGGGACAGTCATATTGGTGTATTTTTTGTAGAAATGAAATTCAAGAGGACGCACTGATGTATTATAATCTTTGTCAAATTGTTAAATCTAGAACAACTAAATGTTACCCTCACATATATGAAAATAATCATGTAAAAATCATATATAAGTATGAATTTTGTTGCCATAAAAATACCCCGATAAGACTGTCCCTTTAACAGGTTGGATAAGCATTTTGTTGCATATCAACTGGTATAGAGCACAACAAATTTCGCGCTCTTTGAACGGTCATATCTTTTTAAATAGAGGACCCCCCTAATATTGAAAACAATTTTGTGGTTTGTTGTCGTTTAAGTTACAAAACAATCAAAATTAAGAGAAAACAATACATAGTTGCAGAAGTAAATCATTGATGTCAGCTTTAGTTAATTATTATTTATAGAAACGTATGAGGTAACAATGACGTAAAATCCAAAATATCCCTTTCTGATGTAACAATAACTGTTCTTTCATTTTGATGGTATAAAATAGCAAATACGACAACTTAAAAAACACAAAATTCTACCATGTTTGACTCCAATTGAGCGAAAGCGAGCTGCAAACACACGGATTTACAACACGGCCATTGCAAAAGCCTATATCCATCTGTTGCGAAAAAAACTTTAAAATACTTATTATACAGCAGACAACAAGTGGATGTTGACGTGTGATAACTCCTACTGATGTGATAACTCATGAAGATTAAAATGATGCCGTTCAACAGTATTTTCGATGTTGTATGGACAGCCTTTGCGGTCACTTACTGTGTAATTATGTCAAAGATACAGGTATATATTCGTACATTTTAAATTTCGCAGTGTCGTGTTTACAATGGCGGTACCTCCTGGCGGCCCTATTGTTTCTCGGTTTCATCCTCCACGACTGTTTTCGGACATCACTTAGCATCACCATCATCTGTATGGTCGACCACGGGAACGACTACGTCAACAACAGCAACAACAGCAACTACGGTAGCATAGAACTGTACGGCATCAGACATGGGGAGAACGCGACACTCAACATCACTGGACTTCCGCCTGACACGTGCTACTCACCAGAACCGGAAGTAGAGGTTGTGGTAGGTTGAAAAATAATGTATCTGAAAAGTAGGGGAGAATATTATGTTTGTGATATTATACTTTTATACACGTTGCATGAGGTTTGCCTGAACCAATATTGTTGAGAGGGTTTGTCATTTGAAACCGTGTCTTAATTAACATCGCAGGTCAGTTCTGATTTCTTGAAGAAAGCACATGAAAACTACCCCCGATATGCAAGTGCAGATTATTTCCCTGTCACCTGTCCCGTGGCTCATGGCACAAGCGAACTCCTGGTCTGCTCGATGCTCTTTGCTCAAACCTTAGAGAACTGTTCCAGAGATTTCTGTTATGACGGAGAGGTTATCTGACGCTGTACCATGGAGGTAAGGAATGTTCGGTACACAAGCTAAGCTTAAGTTTTTCTCCTAGGCGACGTTCTTACCTAAAATCATGTTACCAGATAGTTCTGACGTGCAGTAGTTAGAACCTAGAACCTAGTTAGAATTCTACCTCAATGTTACAGAGAGGCGAGTTCAGGTGGAGCAAGCAGATCCAGGGCCTCCTTCTAGGCGCCGTCTTCTGGGGCTACATGGCTCTGCAGGCCCCCACGGGATGGCTGGCTGAGAAGTTCGGAGCTCACAGAATCATCCTCGTCTTCTTCACCATCGCATCCATTTCCTGTCTCTGCACACCCGTTGCTGCGCATGCGCACCCATATGTTCTACTTGCCGTACGAATAGTCACAGGAATGGGCATAGTGAGTAATGGCATTGTAGAGGTGCTTGAGAGGTTAAATAGTAACTGTCTGAAATAAATCTGGTCCCATTGAAGATGTCATTGTATCTGACTATAAATACACAATCGTTACACAGAAGTGTTTATATTAATCATGAATGTAATATCAGTTTTAGTTTTCTTTAGTGACTTGCGCTACCGAATGGTAGTACAATGTTACCTTCAAATACCACTGCATATATATAGGGCTTAGACAAGCGATATGCAGTTAAGGCCCTAAAATCAATGAATCCTTCACATTTGTCTTGTTGAATTTGTTACTTTAAGCTTTTTAAACTTAACTGTTCCCGTGCTGCAGTCGGCGTTTGTCCCGTCCCTGCCGGTCTTCTGGAGCAGATGGGCGCCGCCCGAGGAGTGGAGTCGTATGTTGGCTATCTCACTATCTGGTCAGTGTTTTTTTTTTGTCGGATCCCTTATCTTGTAAACAAAAGTATAGTGATAGTGAACAAATGGAACAGTAACTTTGCGATATCTCTTTCAACCATAGTAATCGTTCTTGTGTGTTTTTGCGGGTAAGATCATCCCAAATAGCTACAATGTTGCATGCTTTACTAATGGTGAAATTTGAAGCAACTTTTTTTACAATTTTAATTTTTTTATCTGAGAATGAAGATATTTGTTATTGCTTGTCAACGAAACAGATACAGGTCTTCCTTTCAGAAATTTTCAATCCTATTACTGTTTACCTATTGTGATTAATCTTTACACATCCTCTCATGTTGTCCATCTCCTGTAGTATACCGACTTGATTCAAATTGCAGGTGGTCTCCTTGGTATAGCCCTTATCTTCCCTATAGGCGGGTACATGTGTCGACAAGGAGGGGGGTGGCCGTCGCTCTACTATCTACTGGGTACCCTTTTCTCTCCCTTTTACTTTTCTTACGTGTAAAAGGAGGAACCAGGTTGGAAATGGCTCCATAAGTTTTCATTACTGATTGGGGGAACATCGACCTAGCAACAATGCAGACATTTAAAGGACGTGGTTTCATAAATAATAATGATAATTAAAAACACAAAATATAATTATTTCTGACGAATAGAACAATCCCATAATACTTATCAAATGCTGATGAGTTTTAAATTTTTCGAAATATTTTAATATGTTGTAATCGATAATGGTTTCAGTGTAACGAATGTTAACACTTAACCGAAACAATTTAACTCGTCATTAATAGCCTTTCATATTAGGCAAAATTCATTTTCGTAAAAGAATGTATGGTTGATAAAAATATCGAAAAATAGAATATGCATAAATTTCAGTTGAAATACATTTACTTCATTGTATATTCTCGAATACAATTTTGGCCTCAATGTAGAGAAACACGTGCTATTTTTCCATAAAATCCCACCAGGCTTTGGTTTTACAAGCTGAAAATACTCTCGGGTTGGGTTGAAGAAGATACAAAAAAAGTAGTTAAATTACATCCGACGTTAGCCTATTGTTCTCTCGCTCCATAATTTTTCTGTAAAGGAGCGTTCTATTTTACTTCATTTTTCATTTATATTTCATATTTATTATTTTTTGTATGCTATGTAGTTGAATAAGCATTTATAGGTAGGCCTAAGTGTAATTTCAGTCAGGTAAAACCCTCGTAACTCTCCATTCCTTGAAAACAACTATTTTCAAGGAATGGAGAGTTACTAGGACATTACCCTATACATAACCAAGTAGCTCTAAAATAATAACCCTACTGTAGAAAATGCTTCGAAATCCACAGGGGGAGTCGGGTTGGCGTGGTGTCTGGCGTGGGGCGTGTTGGTTCGGGACAGTCCAAGTGCCACGCCATGGATAGGCGACACCGAGAAGCGGTACATCGAAGAGACAACAAAATCAAGACATACAAATACAAAGGTACGAGGATTCATACAGTAACCAACGGATTAGGTACAAGAATGTTAATGACAAGTGGAAGAAAAATGTCGATTCTTAATTAATTCGAATAAGTTAAAATTTGGCGCTTTGAGCATGCTTTGTCATGGATATATGCGCGGTGTAAGAAAACTATTATTATTATCATTATAAATTAAAATAGCTCTTAAAATATGTTATCTGAATATTGATGGTGAAAATATAGATTAATCTAGGACTATAAATATTTATATTTTTTTTATTCTGCTGTTATTGCAGAGAGACCCAATACCATGGCGACGTATGATGACGTCACGGGCTACAATAGCTATTATAGCCACCGCCTTCTTCATAAACTACGGAAATTACATGTTGATAACACAACTACCTACCTACATGAAGGAAGTGATGAAGTTTGATATCGCCTCGGTAGGTATCAATATGTTGTCCTTACAGGAAAAGTGCTAATGATGACACTGGACACCAATGAGGTGCTATCAGCAATTTAATACTCAGTGCTTAACGAGTATTGCTTGATAGGGCTTCTATCTTGTAACCTTGTCTGTAGCTATCTATCTTCTCGACCAATCACAAGCCCGCTTACATTTAAAATTGTGTTTTATAGTCATAGCGTCATCGTCGATTCGTGTACTGAAAGAATAAGGATCGAGAACCCCGTTTCAGATATGTTACAGAACATCATCTATTATGGGCATTATACAGAACGTTAGTGAAAATGCCTTCAGACGCAAATATGGTTGAAATAATGATCTCTGATTGAGTGAATATCTGTTATAACTAGCCAACTGTCAGCGATATTGTTATTAGGCATAATCAGTCATTTTTTAATAATCAACCAACATTAACCAAACTTGTGTGGGTAGAACAAAGTTTCAATAATAACATGCAATTTTAATTTTCAAAATAAAAATTTTCGTTAAAAAGATATTTGATTATAAAGACACTCGCCCTCGAAAAAAATAAAATAAATTTATTTTTCATCGATTATTTTTGGCTAGGGTCTTATAAAAATATTTCTACTCATCCTAAAAATACCGTTAAATGTTCAATGTCTTCGTTGTTCTCTTGTCTATCAATTATGACTATTCAAAAAAATTAAGTGCCACATTTGGTATAAAATTTTGACCCTCCAAGAGTAGTACCCCCATCACTTTTTTTTAACACGTCCTATTTCTTTCTTGAATATTGTCAATCATTATTTAAAAGTTCCACAAACTAAGTTGTCATGGTCACTGTCATTGTCACACGAGTCTGTCTAGCCCTAAAATGTGAAATTAAAGTGAACACAGAATATTTTACAACCGATTTAAGATGACTCAACTTTGCAGTTTAACTGTCTCAAGATAAATGTACATTTCGAGCGATACCTCAAATTTGATAAGCTTAAACAAAACAGTGTTATCATGTATTGCCAAATTAATGTATAAGTTATCGAAATACCTTTTTAAAAACTTTAATAATACATATGTATGTATAAAACATTGAAGGGTTAAATAAGAAATTTCAGATATATAAAATGCCTTGAAATTTTTTTTTTTTTTAGAATTTAACTACTCTAATTTAATGTATGTGATTTATAAAACAGAACAAGTTAAAATTCGCATTTATACACGTAACAAACAAATAATGTTGGGGAAAAAAGTTCAAAAACTGTTTGTTATTGTGTCAAATGTTGGTTACATAAATCTTTACTCATCCTTTATTATATCTGAGTTGTTGGAAATTATAAGTTAAAACTATTAAAGCTTTATTTTAAGTTTTGAACCGTCAATCTACTCAAGAAACAGCATTTAAGATGCGAGAAAGGTGTTCCTTACCATATATTCAGTCGTAAAAACGATGATTACAAACAATTTTAGCTCACGCTTATATTGTGACTGCCAATGAAAGCGGGCGATTGCATGTGGGAGTTACTCCGATTGAGATGGTATGGTCGTTCTTATATTTAATTTGATGTGAGTACTTTGTTATAAAAATCCGATAGATATTGCAAATTGTAGCTGAATAAATATTCTACATCATGAATTCTTTGTAGACATGTGCGCTTAGCGAAAATACGTTTTTTTACATTTCTGAAGTTTTCTTCCTTACAAAGTCAACATTTGACGTCACATAAATGAAAATCTAAAAATAAGGGTATCTGGATTTGTTATCCTATTTTCTTTTGTAGTATTTCGTTTTTTTGTGCAATAAGAGGCAACGGTACGAAAATACGTAAAACCACCCCCCTGTTTTGACCCCGATTTCTAACCAACTTTTTACGCCTGCGAGAAGAGTTGTCCTGGTTATCTCCCCTGTCTGGTTATCGCTATTGTTATCATATATATTCATGAGGTCTTGGTCATTATTTCACATATACCACGTGCTATGGTTATCAGGTCAATTTCAGAGGCTAACTATTTCGTATAACCTGTCGTGCGATGGCTCTATTGATATCCTTACTTATACCACGACTCTATTGTTTGGACCCGTGGTATAACTAACCAAAATGTTAGTTATACTACACCAAAGAATCAGCCGGAACTACTTTCGTTTAACCCTTCTCATGACAGACTAAAAACAGAATGTATCGTGATCTATGTAACTGCAACTGTTTGATAAATACCATCAATTTCAAATAACGACAAACAACCATGAGACAATTTGTATTAGTTTTTTTTTACATTTTTCATAATTTGTTAATTGTAAGGGTTCTGCCGGGAGCCTTGTCATCGTTTGAGGTAGTCGTTACAGCCGGATAACGTCGTTTTGACCTGAGAAATACTGCTGACCATTTCTTTGTTTTGGCGGAGATTTGAGACCAACACGTCTCTCTTCTCTTCACACTAACGATTCACCCATAAGAATCTTTTCGGTTTTAGGGAAATTCCCTTTTTGTCGGTCATTCCATTAAAAGACCTGCAAAGAGTTAAGATTGTTGTGTTAAACTGAATCATGTAGAGAATAGAGAAAGAGAATATTTTCAGAAGCTTAAATACATATTGAACAGAATATTTTCTTCATTGTACGATTTTGTCGTCATCCTTTTGATGACTTTCATGCTATATTTAAGAAAAACCAATTCTTTACCCGTAGCCCTATCAATAAACAATATTGTATTTTTTGGGGAAAAATATCTGAATTATGATTTTTGAGAGATTATTCCATAATTCGGATGACAATAATTAATGCAAATTTATATCTAAATTTAATGAAATGATCAGTGACAGAAATTTCATTATCTACATGTAGCCATGACAGATTAGTGATAATTATGGTAATTCATTCATTCATGCCAAAATAAGGTAAAGGAATAGATGTTAATTTTCTTTTGGAAAACGTTATTGAACATCAAATTAATGATCCTAATTAATGAATAACATGAATCTGTGACTAGTCAAAATTGACTGTTCAAGTCTTACGATAGCAGATAATAGGTTGTAATTAAAACATTTTAGTAAATGAATTCCTGCCTTCTTTGTCAAGTGTATCCGACACGAAAACATATGCAATGAAGAGACAAAGTTGCAAACTAATTGTAGTTCCTTCAAAAGACCATTTAATGCTCTAGTCAAACTCTAAATGTGTATGTTAAATTCATCGAGAGGAAAGTAATCACCTGTCATTTTTGGCGCATCATCCATGTGTGTAGAGAAATGTTCCCTACGTCCTCTCCTGCCATTGTACACAGTGACAATGTCATAGTAAAGTCGACTATACTGTTGTTCGGGATTGTCAATCGAATGTCCATATCAACTCAGTGAAACATAAGTGTAACGTTGTTGAATTAAAACTAATACTATCTCAACGATGATCTTTGTAAATTGCTTATTATTGTTATACTTATTTGTTTTTGTGTTGATCTCTTATAGGCATAAGTGTTTTTGCAAAATTCATTTCATACCATTTTGACTCTGACTTATAAATAAATTAATTGTTTAATGGACCAAGAACATGCTAAATGTTCAGTTTATAAGGACCCCCGTACACATCAATATCATGAAATGATTACTTTTTAGCTCATCAGGTCTGAAAGACCCGATGGGCTTATGGCATGGCATGGCGTCCGGCGTCCGTCCGTCCGTCCATTCGTAAACTTTTCACATTTTCGACTTCTTCTCCAGAACCAATGACTCTAGAGAGCTCAGATTTGATGTGGAGACTCCTTGGCAATTGGGGATTCTAAATTGTAGATTTCGTGACCTCATGACCCCAAATGGGGTCACAGGGGTCAAAACCTTAAAAACCTATTTTCATCTTCTTCTCCAGTTCCAAAAGGTCTAGAGAGCTGAAAAGTTGTGTGTAGACTCCTTGGCCAATGAGGATTCTAAATTGTAGATTTCATGACCTCATGACCCCAATTGGGGTCACAGGGGTCAAAACCTTAAAAACCTATTTTCATCTTCTTCTCCAGTTCCAAAAGGTCTAGAGAGCTGAAAAGTTGTGTGTAGACTCCTTGGCCAATGAGGATTCTAAATTGTAGATTTCACGACCTCATGACCCCAATTGGGGTCACAGGGGTCAAAACCTTAAAAACCTATTTTCATCTTCTTTTCCAGTTCCAAAAGGTCTAGAGAGCTGAAAAGTTTTGTGTAGACTCCTTGGCCAATGAGGATTCTAAATTGTAGATTTCATGACCTCGTGACCCCAATTGGGGTCACAGGGGTCAAAACCTTAAAAATCTATTTTCATCTTCTTCTTCAGTTCCAAAAGGTCTAGAGAGTTAAAAAGTTGTGTGTAGACTCCTTGGCCAATGGGGATTCTAAATTGTAGATTTCATGACCTCATGACCCCAATTGGGGTCACAGGGGTCAAAACCTTAACAAACCTATTTTCATCTTCTTCTCCAGTTCCAAAAGGTCGAGAGAGCTAAAAAGTTGTATGTAGACTCCTTGGCCAATGAGGATTCTAAATTTTAGGTTTGGTTACCCCTTGACCCCAATTGGGGTCACAGGGGTCAAAACCTTAAAAACCTATTTTCATCTTCTTCTCCAGTTCCAAAAGGTCGAGAGAGCTGAAAAGTTGTGTGTAGACTCCTTGGCCAATGGGGATTCTTAATTTTAGGTTTGGTTACCCCTTGACCCCAATTGGGGTCAAAGGGGTCAAAGCCTTAAAAACATATTTTACTCCTTCTTCTCCAGTTTTAAAAGGTCTAGAGAGCTGAAAAGTTGTGTGTAGACTCCTGGGCAAATTGGAATTCTAAATTTTAGGTTTGGTGACCCCATGACCCCAAATGGGGTCACAGGGGTCAAAACCTTCTAAACCTATTTTCATCTTCTCCTCCAGTTCCAAATGGTTTAGAGAGCTAAAAAGTTGTGTGTAGACTCCTTGGCCAATGGGGATTCAAACTTGTAGATTTTGTGACCCAATGACCCTAAATGGGGTCACAGGGGTCAAAACCTTTTTCCATCAAAAGTCTGATGAGCTACAGAGCCCATGGCTCTATTTTTTCATAACTTAATTATATTTGATATAATATTTACGTTACGAAACATTTCTTCAATAGCAAAATGCGGACACATGACACCAGCTTGTTTACAGCTCGTTTCTTACCATATTAGCTCTCTGTAACATACTTCAGCATCTTCGTTGACGGACGCATAGCTAAGCAGCAATTGAATTAAATAAAAGCTTAAACATAAGAATATCCAACATCATAAACTACTATTTCTGTAATGTTTTTTACAAATTATTTAATTTCAGTTCAATATTTAATTTTGGTGTCTTCAGAATCAGCTAAAACAGTCTATTATTTGCTCAGATGCATCTGATTGACAACTTTGCCAGAACATCCTCAATTTGAACGTGAAAATCGCGAAGTGTGCAAATGAAATTGAAGCAAAGTGGAGAGTACTTAAGCTTTACACTGTTACAACAACTATATAAATAACGTAATATATGGTTTATATGAAACTTTTGTTAAAATGCAAAGCAGTATCAACTATGTGCTGTATGAAGAAGTTTACCGAGCTATAGAATATATATATATTGAGGGAATGATTTTACGTGTGCTTCAGAACGGTGTTTACTCCATGCTGCCGTACCTGATGTTTTTTCTCACTGTCGTATCTGCCGGCTACTTGTCTGACCTACTCATCTCCCGCTGGCACTTTGGTATAGGACCCACCAGGAAGCTGCTCACCACAGTGGGTAAGACGTTAAGGATCAAAACCGAGCCGAAGGTTTTGTTAGAGAATGTAAGCCCTCGGCAGAGGGAAATTGGAAAGGGCCGACAGACCAGCCCCAATTTCCCGAAGCCTAGGGCTTACTTTCTCAAACAAAACCGAGGGGGAGGATTTGATTTAACATTTAAACTTACCAATAAGAGGCTTTACTTGCACCTGTCCCTATAACTTGATAATGTGGAAGTTCCTGAACATGTGTTGAATAGGATGGTTCAATGCACGTACCAAGGCATACATCCCTAACCTAATGACACGTACTTATTTGTCTCATTGGTAATTTAAGTACAGATTTTCCAGATGAAAGGTCACAAGAATGAAATGTATGTCACATTAGAACATTAAGTTAACTTTCCCAATGCTCAGGTTGTCTCTTGCCGGCGTGTTGTCTCATGGTGCTAGCTCTGGTGCAGTGCATGTCCCGCTCGGTCGCAATAGCACTGCTGTGTGGAGCTGTGGGATTTGTGGGCATATCATTTGGTGGGTTTATCCTGAACTACGCTGACATCGCTCTGAAGTTTGCCGGGACCCTCAGTGGAATAGGAAACTGTATCGGTACAGTACCTGGTATCATCGCTCCTTACATCGTTGCCATTATCACTGTTAATGTGAGTAGATCCTTTCAAACCTGTACAAGACACCGTGTCAGTATCTTGTCTTGCTTGTGCTTGTCTAACCTCGGTATTATAAATATTTTATGCATCCGTATTTAAAACTACATTTTAAGATCAAACAAGAACATCACTTCTATTTAGATATAAAAGGGGTAGTAGCAAGTTTTTAAAAAATGTATATATTCAATTTGTCACTGATAATTAAACGTTAATAATAAATGTATTATTATGATAGTGTCAAAACTCCGATGACACAAACCGATCATCCATATAGTCACAATACAAATTATGAAGATTCACATAAAGTCCATTGACTGCAATGTTTGTGTGAACACATTTAATTCATTTGGTATAAGAAGAAGGAATCCCATGGTTGAATTTTACCTTATATATTTGATTTATTACTGCTTACTAAGATTAAATACATTGTCTTTCAATTGGAACCATTTATATGAGATCACCTTATATTCCCCCTAAAACGTGATACTTCTCCTTTTATGGGCATGTTCTTAAGACCATATATACGTTCTCAATGATTTGTCTTCGATTGATCCAACCTCTCGTCATACGAGCAGAATGTTGATAATATTTTACTTGGCGTTTCCAGGGTACCCGGCAGGAATGGCAGTACGCGTTCTTCACAGGAGTAGCAGGATACACTCTGGCAGCAGTTATCTTTCTTTGTTTCTCAAGCGGTGACGTACAACCATGGGCGAGGCCAAATTCATCAACGTCTGTTCTGAGAAAGCCTTCAGAAAGTTCGTCGGTTGAAAAAGAACCGTTAAATAAAGAAAACATTCCTGTTTGAACGAGAAGCTTTGATAAGGGCAAAACCAGTATCGAAGAAAATGAATCTGAGAGTGCTGATCCTCTCATAGTGCCATATACGCGTAACAAAATAATTATATCATTAAGCAAGCTTATTTTCCCTGTCATCAGATTGAAGAGGCGGTCATGTAGAAGTTACCAGAAAAGCATTTTGACATGTCCGGGTCCGACCAAAAATGATACTATCTTCTTACGTCAAACCGTTGTATATGACACTTGAACATGCCTCGCCAACAATCGAGCCGAACTACTGCTCATGGCACTTGGTTTTTGTGCTTCTATTGTTGTGAATTCGATACATAACAATACTAGTGACTAGTTAATTAGGTCAATACCTGTTTCATAAACACGAGGGAAAAACAATATCGACCTCGACAACGTCCTTGGTCATTCTTGTTTTTCTATTAAGAAAGTATTGACCTCATCAACTATCACCAGTCTCTAAATGCATAACGGCACCCTTAGCTATGTTCATTCATATTCACAACTTCATATCATGGAAAAACTGTCTTAATCTGTTTGAGAATGAAAAATGTATACTGATGAAAGTCGATATTGATTTTTTTATTCACCAACGACAATATCATCATAAGTATATATTCATGTTGTGCACTTCAAACTCTAAAAGATTAAGCTTATTTACAGAATATAACTTTAATATACTAATATGACAACATAAAGATATTTTGATTTGTAAATGAGGATGAGGAAATTGTACACTAACACAGAACTACAACTTGTTCAAAAAAGTTTCTAGCTTTTTCCCAAACTTTTACACCAATGCTATTACACAAAAGCAAAATCATTCCAAAGCCACGGAAACATTTAATGAAATATTGAAGAATTTTATGCACTCAACAATAAAACTAATTACAATGCTTAGGAATATATAACCCTCGGTTTGAAAGCCCGTTTTGTCCAGCTCGTATCTTCAGCTAAAATCAGAACACATTATCACTGTGTATAACCGTACACCGGAACTAGCGAGGTGTACGGCGGAGAAATGTTGCTAGTGAGGAGCCAAAATCGAAAGTTAGGTAATATTTTACTTCATAACTTTAAAATAATCAACATCATGTGGTAATTTTAGCACATATACTTAGTAAAATGTATGTGCTTGTCATTCTGTATCCAAGTGACAGCAACAATGACAGTTGCGAGTAATGCTGTTGTTAGTAACATATTTGCTACCTCTGACTATGAACAGGATATGACATTAAATAGTTATGTCTCGGAAAGCTATTGACATGATAATAACATAGAAAAATAGAGCCATTGGCTCTGTAGCTCATCAGGCATCATATCAAGTTTGCTTTATACAGGCAAGATGAGCTAAAAATGAAACTGATGTTACCTATTACAAGAAAACCTATAAAAAAATTACAAAACAAATGTATTATTATTCAACACTTTCTAGATCGCCAATATCAGACAGTGAAAGAAGTCCACACTAAAATATCCAAGGAGAAATAAATTTGTTAAAGACTGTCATCTAATGGAGAAAAATAGGTTTTTAAGATTGTGACCCCTTGTGACCCTATTTGGGGTCATGGGGTCACAAAACCTACAGTTTAGAATCCCAATTGGCCAAGGAGTCTACATGCAGTCTTTCAGCTCAATAGACCTTTAGGAGCTAAAGATGATGATGAAAATAAGTTTTAAAGGTTGTGACCCGAGTGACCCTATTTGGGGTCATGGGGTCACGAAATCTATAATTTAGAATCCCCATTGGCCAAGGAGTCTGCACATATAATTTCAGCTCTCTAGACCTTTTGGAACTTGAGAAGAAGATGAAAATAGTTTTTTAAGGTTGTGACCCCTGTGACCCTATTTGGGGTCACAGGTTCACCAAAGTTACAAATTAAAATTCCCATTGTCCAAGGAGTCTGCACATATCACTTTCAACTCTCTAGTCCTTTTAGAACTGGAGAAGAAGATGAAAATAGGTTTTTAAGGTTGTGACCCCTGTGACCCTATTTGGGGTCGCAGGTTCACCAAAGTTACAAATTAGAATCCCCATTGTCCAAGGAGTCTGCACATATCACTTTCAACTCTCTAGTCCTTTTAGAACTGGAGAAGAAGATGAAAATAGGTTTTTAAGGTTGTGACCCCTGTGACCCTATTTGGGGTCACAGGTTCACCATAGTTACAAATTAGAATCCCCATTGTCCAAGGAGTCTGCACATATCACTTTCAACTCTCTAGTCCTTTTAGAACTGGAGAAGAAGATGAAAATAGGTTTTTAAGGTTGTGACCCCTGTGACCCTATTTGGGGTCACAGGTTCACCAAAGTTACAAATTAGAATCCCCATTGTCCAAGGAGTCTGCACATATCACTTTCAACTCTCTAGTCCTTTTAGAACTGGAGAAGAAGATGAAAATAGGTTTTTAAGGTTGTGACCCCTGTGACCCTATTTGGGGTCGCAGGTTCACCAACGTTACAAATTAGAATCCCCATTGTCCAAGGAGTCTGCACATATCACTTTCAACTCTCTAGTCCTTTTAGAACTGGAGAAGAAGATGAAAATAGGTTTTTAAGGTTGTGACCCCTGTGACCCTATTTGGGGTCACAGGTTCACCATAGTTACAAATTAGAATCCCCATTGTCCAAGGAGTCTGCACATATCACTTTCAACTCTCTAGTCCTTTTAGAACTGGAGAAGAAGATGAAAATAGGTTTTTAAGGTTGTGACCCCTGTGACCCGATTTGGGGTCACAGGGTCACCAAAGTTACAAATTAGAATCTCCATTGTCCAAGGAGTCTGCACATATCACTTTCAACTCTCTAGTCCTTTTAGAACTGGAGAAGAAGATGAAAATAGGTTTTTAAGGTTGTGACCCCTGTGACCCGATTTGGGGTCACAGGTTCACCAAAGTTACAAATTAGAATCCCCATTGTCCAAGGAGTCTGCACATATCACTTTCAACTCTCTAGTCCTTTTTGAACTGGAGAAGAAGATGAAAATAGGTTTTTAAGGTTGTGACCCCTGTGACCCTATTTGGGGTCATGGGGTCACGAAATCTACAATTTAGAATCCCCATTGGCCAAGGAGTCTGCACATATCGTTTTTAACTCTTTACTCCTTTTAGAAATGGAGAAGAAGATGAAAATAGGTTTTTAAGGTTGTGACCCCTGTGACCCGATTTGGGGTCACAGGGTCACCGAAGTTACAAATTAGAATCTCCATTGTCCAAGGAGTCTGCACATATAATTTTTAACTCTCTACTCCTTTTGGAACTGGAGAAGAAAATGAAAATAGGTATTTAAGGTTGTGACCCCTGTGACCCTATTTGGGGTCACAGGTTCACCAAAGTTACAAATTAGAATCTCCATATGCTAAGGTACTTGTACACAAAATTTCAGCTCTCTAATGTGTATGGTTTATGAAGAGAAGTCGAAAGTGTCAAAAGTTTACGGACGGACGACGGACGGACGGACGCCGGACGACGGGCCATGCCATAAGCCCATCTGGACTTTCAGTCCTGATGAGCTAAAAAGTTGATGAAACGGCGATGATTGCTTTTTAAGTGATCCCGTTTGCGATTCACGCTCCATGCTAGCAACAATTATCCGCCGTACACCTCGCTAGTTCCGGTGTACGGTTATACACAGTGATTATATAACACCACTGGTTTAAAAAATGAAACTAAATTAATCCAAACATCAGGTATAAAGACGGGTGCGCAATGAATATTCTAAAAAAAGTGTAACAATACATCTCAAGTACACATGAACTTTAATTTTTTCATTAAAATCAACTTCTGCATAAATGATTGCCATAATTTTATCTAAAGTAAATATGACTACATTTTTAAAGGGGCAGTAGCACGTTTTAAAGGGAATATAAGTTGATGTCAGGGAAATGAAAATTAATGGTTCCAATTAAAAGACAATGTATTTGAACTAAATGGAGCAGTAATTTTTTAAATATAAAAAGTAAAGTTTAGCCATGCGATTGCTAAATCAGTAAAGGTGTTCACTCTAAATGGCCGCAAATGGAACTTATGTGGTTCTTCATACTTTGTCCTCTGACTATGGATGATTAGCTTATGTAATGACATTTTTGACAATGTCAAAATAATACATTTAGCATTAACTTACAATTATCAGTGAAAAATTAAAATATAAAATTATCAACAACCGTGCTACTGCCCCTTTAAAGTACCTATTTGTAAAATTTGTTACAATCATTTTGAAATTATTCGCATTATAGTTTAAATCATTTTATTTTCTTTAAAATCAACTGCTTCATAAATCATTGCCAAATGTGTACCGTAACCATATATGATTATACTATTTAAAGTACCTATTTGCCAAATTTGTTACAATCATTTTGAAATTATTTGCATTATATATTAAAAACATGTAGAAATTGTTAATGCAATGAAATTCTGTTATCCTGTCAGCAGGACAGTTTTATTATTTTCTCCTCTCTAACATCCTTGCTATCAAAAGAAAACACAGTTAAATACAGTATTTTGTAAGTTCGTGAACATATATTTCGCATATGCGCATGATCTTTGATTAAAATATATATTCAAAGCGAAACCGATAACAAACACTTGATCAATTGTCAACCAACAAAAACATTTCACAAAAGTTAAAATCTTCAATATTAATCATGACCTAAAAACCAATGAAACCCAGTAAAGCTTATCCTCACAATGACAGTTGACCAACCCCAACTCTCATCAGAATACAAAATAAACTATTCTTTGGTTTTACTCTATTGATAGTTTTCAGTTGTTGAAATCATTTGAAGTTAGCCCTGTTAAACTTGCTTATCTTCTTAAACATAAATAGAAACCTTTCTGATTAAATATGAATTGTAAACTTTCTTCATATCATGTTGGAGGTTATCCCGATAACTTCCTTCTGATCACAAATATCTTTTCTTGAAAAGAATACAATCTAGAATGTTCTACAGTGTCTCAACTTTATCAATTCCAACGACAATGGACATGGAAACTTACACATGATGAAGGTTATTCGGGCATTACTGTACTGATCTGAATTAACTGTTCAGAATTCGTTACAAACGTTAACTCAAGTTTTGCATTGAATACCATCAGTGTTCTCTGTTGAGATTATCCCGACAACGCCTTGCAGATCAGGGCCTTCTTCGCATTACCAATCTTTATATCCACTCCACTCACCAGTTTCATACTTCTTGTTCCATTACAAACATTGAACATCGGCCACACCCTGGTGCTGTCTGCAGGTATTGTCCCGCTGCCCAGAACTTCCATCTGCTTGCAGTCCAGGAACGTCACCTTTCGGGACCTGGTTTCCCATAGGACTCCGAAATTGAAAATGTGACAGTAACCAAGAGCAGTTATATCCATAACCTTCTTGTGGTTAATTGACCTCTCACCATGAGTAACGTGCATACTAACATATTTTTTTAAATATGCGCACACTGACAGACTACAAGACTTCTCTTTAAAGCCCAAAGAAAAGTTTGTACATGTATCCATCACTTTCTCATCGCAAAGAGCAACTTCAAAGAGTAGAATAATACCGTCTTGATTGATGGCTTGCACTGAAGCCCCATCAAGCTCCACCTCCACCTCCCAGTAACAGGCAGCTCGTGGGGAGGAAGGGTTGTCAGGGAGGGGGAGAGGAGTCGTCGCACAGGTACCCGTGCATCTTTGTAACCTGCTGTTACCCTTGAGGTTCCTTCTTTCATTTAGTGGATCTTTATTGCGTTCAAGGAAACATCCATCTCTCACTTCAAAATTAATGTGTGTCCTTTTAGAATCCATTGTCATTGCTTGTACTGGAAAAAATAAGAAGTTTTGAGTATTGAAACTCGTTAAATTGATTAAGAAAACATGACTTTATCATAATGTGATAATTTGTTTTTAAACTTTAAGTTTTTACGATCATTTATTATATCTCTTTATTTATGGCCCAATTGACTTCAAACGAATAAACGACATTGCTTTAACTGTGTCAATTTTGTCAACCCAGACTATTACTTATCGAAACCTAGACTTACATTTAAGAACATCCATGGAACCAACTCCATAATCGATGATTCGAAGACAGGAGTTTCCAAGAATACCTGAAAGTTTCAAGAAAAAAACGTTTAAAACCATGGTAAACTTAATTACTATCATTACTTATTCTTACCCGACATTAAAATTCAATACACGTTCATAGAAATGATTTTGTATGCATAATGATAACATATGTACTGCCAAGCTTTAACACCATAAAGGTATTGTCACAGCGCATTGCCTCGTTGGATGTTTCAGAGGTTGTTGATTATACTCTATTCAATACACAGACAAACACAAAGCACCAAATACCTCCTGACTACGACAAACATAAAGCACCCAATACCTCCTGACTACGACAAACACAAAGCACCAAATACCTCCTGACTACGACAAACACAAAGCACCAAATACCTCCTGACTACGACAAACATAAAGCACCAAATACCTCCTGACTACGACAAACACAAAGCACCCAATACCTCCTGACTACATCACAGCATGGGCATAAAAAAGACTTTTCTGATTGATCAATTGTTAAGAATCAATCAAGGGTTTATCATTGAACAAGCACTAGCTACAGTAAATTAAAAGTTTTACAGTTAAATTTCGACAAACACAAAGCACCAAATACCTCCTGACTACGACAAACATAAAGCACCCAATACCTCCTGACTACGACAAACACAAAGCACCAAATACCTCCTGACTACGACAAACACAAAGCACCAAATACCTCCTGACTACGACAAACATAAAGCACCAAATACCTCCTGACTACGACAAACACAAAGCACCAAATACCTCCTGACTACGACAAACACAAAGCACCAAATACCTCCTGACTACATCACAGCATGGGCATAAAAATGACTTTTCTGATTGATCAATTGTTACGAATCAATTAAGGGCCTATCTTTGACCAAGCACTAGCTACAGTAAATTTATAGTTTAACAGTTAAATTTCAAAGACATGAAAAAAATCTTGAAACTTCATTTGATGATATAACATCGAGACTTTGCCTGTTATTTCAGACGAATGGACAAGATATCCTACAAGGTGGCATCGTTTTGTTAATGAACCTACCATCATTTATTATCTTCCTGAACACATTTTCCTGTTGAGAGATGGTTCCTTGCATTGTCAAGAGCCGGTTCTTATTCAAGTCATCCTGTTTAGTCAGTGCTTTCATCTCCTGGAATAAACCACGGTTTAGATGTGTATGGGACATTCAGATTATTTAAACTACATTGTTCTGTTTGTTACAACGGAACTCTTGTATCACTCAATCAAAGCAAAAGGATTCGATAAGATCCAAGTCATACCTTATTTCTATACTTACACAACTCTATTCTAAATTCTAAAAGTCAAGTCAATGAATAACCCCCCCCCCCCTACATTACTCTTCCTCTGCTTGAGAACGACACAAGAATCTGTGTCGAAACGTCGAATACAATGAACAAAGAAGTTGTCATCCATATATTCCTCAGCATTAAAATCAATGTTTACATTCCTATTTATTGATTGTGAAATAAAACTTCAACAACCCAATGTATGTTTCAATCGAAAGAAAAACTCTTTTCCAAGTATTAATCGTTTGCTTTGTTTCTTTGTTTGTTTTTACATTGAACCATGGGATTAAAAAAATATCTTAAAAGCCAGATTATTGCATTTTAACCCAAATGTTTGTATGGTATCTGATGGTTTACATTGCACTAGTACAATGCTATTCCTCCAACCAATGGATTATCAGCAATGAAACTAATGTTTTAATCAAAATTTTCTTTTGGTTCAGTTTTCTAGACCAAGCTGTTTTCTTCCATTATCCAAAAGTCGACTGTCGTAACACTTTTGTTCCAGATGTATCAACTTTGTTGTTGATATATTTTAAGTAAGGCAAAGCAATAGCAAACATAATCCTGATCACAACACTACATTAATTCAGAGCAGATCCTTTAAAGGAAAGGTAACTTCTTACAGTTTGAACATGAAATATATATGTATGGATTACAAACCCTTGATGATTCTTCCAACTTGTTTTCACAATCTTCTATCTTCTTCTTTAACATGTTTGTTTTGGCTGAAACAGATTGAATGCACATGTACAACAGTATTGTTAACTAAGATCTGAAATCAACTAGATTAGCGTTTGCGGGATACCGCAAAAGCAGAGCAGCCCCGGAACATGGGGTTTCGCCTTACCCTGTTCCGCCTTTTACAGGCCTCACCAAATTGGGAATTTTGTCGTGACCTTGACCTTTGACACTCAAGGTCACACAATCAATGAACACATTTCATTGAGTATAACATTATTGTAATGAAATAAAGTGTTAAAATTTAAATTAATCCATTTTCTCCATATATGTTGACCTTGCTGTGACCTTGACCTTCGACAGTTCGTACCCAAAACTTTTTTGAAAATTTTGTACTAAGAGATAATATATACAAAATCTAAACTTCATAGCACAAAAACTTTTTAAGTTATTGTGTTTACAAGGAATTGCAATAACTCATATCTCATGACCTTTGACCTTCAAGGTCACACAATAATTGAACACTTTTTATTGAGTATAACAATCATGTATTGATTAAAAGTGATCATAGTTAAAATTAAGCATTTTTGCTAAACCATGCTTAAGTCATGACCTTGCTGTGACCTTGAACATTTGACGGATTGTAGCCGAAACCTTTTCAAATTTTTTTACTTTTCAAAGGATGATATATACCAAGTTAGAGCTTCATAGCACAAAAACTTTTCAAGTTATCGCGTTTACAAGGAATTCTTAGAGTGAATACATATCTCGTGACCTTGACCTTTGACCTTGAAAGTGAACGTGTCAAAATCGTTCCCCCGAGGTATGAGTAGTAAGGTATGAATAAGAGTTCTGGAAAGCTTAGTGGAAAAAAGTTATAGCTAGTAGTACGAGTGCGGCGGCGGCGATGGAAACTTCACAAAAACTGATAGCAGCCCCGTCCTTAGACGTGGCTGCTAATTACACCAATGTTCAAATCAGTGGTTTACCTCATCCGTCCCTTTACCTTGAACAAAATAAATCATCGTCATTGTCAACAACACTCTAAATTTCAATCTGCTTGATGTTACAGTTTATTAAATTACTTATCTCGATTAGAATATCTGCGACTTCCAACAAATTAATTTGAATATTGAAGTGTCATAACTCTACAAATAATGTTTTGGAGTTGGCTTTGGCCATCAATCAAGTGCATCATTAGATGTACCAAAACAACTTTATTCACTTAGACAAAGTAGTTTTTAGGAAACTTGATTTGAGCATTAGAGCCGTCATTTTCACAAACTTCAAAACTTCAAATCTTATACCGTGAATGCTAAATTATAGAAATCAATGTAAATAATAGTAATCTGACACTTTACTATCAACTCATAAGCATGATAAGAAAGCATATATTATAGAAGAAGCAATTACCACACTGAAACGGAGTAGAACTTTCTGGCAAGGATGAAGGATTGAGGACAGTGACAAAGCTTCCGAATGTTGAAATGGTATCTTCCACTTCTTTCATCCCTTGCTTCAAGAAAGAGACTGAAGCTTCGTGTTGGTGAACCTTGACTACTTCTCCATCAAGACAATAGCGTTTGGCATCTTCCAGGGTTTTCTTCATCTGCACAAGATGTTCCGCTGGTGTGTACTTGAGACTCGTGTTGGTAAAGTCCACCGTTGTCTGGCAGCTGGTGTCCAGAGCCTTGAGGAGAGGTCTTCTGCTGTTGTTGGTGGACTTCATGCAATCCTTCAGACCATCAAGCTCCACCAGAAGCATATTCTCTCGCTGGTCAATGTGAGTCTTCAACTCGGAGAAGGCATGTTCCACAGTTTCCTTCAGAGTTGAGAACTTCTCATTGATCTTCTCGTCATGTTCGTTAACACCAGTAATTGCATCCTGAACCTCTTCTCTCTTGTCTGACACTGATTTGAGAGTTTCTCTCAAGGCAATATCCTCTTGCAGTCTTACCTCCCCAGCTGATGTTGTCTTATGGCTGTAGTGCTGACTAACGAAACATTGACTGCAAATGAAACAGTCACAATCTTTATCATACAAGTTTTTGGGCAATCCGTGATCAGTGCAAGTCAGTTGAATGTCCTTCAGCACACTTGCAACTTCCGTAAGCCTATGAAGAGTATGTCTGCGAGTTATCTTCACCTCTGAGTGGGATGTCTGGCAGTGTTCACAGAGATAGTCGGAACACTCCTGACACCAACAAACCGCCTGAAGGCCGTCATCCTTGTTGGTGCAAGTGATCTCAGTGGGTTGTTTCTCTGATGTCAGCTGGAGGACCTCGGCCAAGACAACGTGACTGACGGGGTAGTCCTGTCCATCGAGATCAAATTGTCTCTCACACACCCTACAGTACACACTCTGTACCCCCGGGGACTTCACACACAGACTGCACACTGAGTGGAGACAGGGTAGGAGATGGGGTGTGGGACCCCGGTACTTGAACGGGTGATCACACACCGCACAGGCAGGGAGGGACGCCATTCTGAAAATCAATAATGAATGTCTGGTAGATATGTTTTCTCAATTCAACAAATACAGAATTCTCGGGATTTTGTGTACTGAAAACTAAACATGGTCATATAGAAATATATACTGGGTACAAGGTTACAATATAAGAAAGTAACCATCAATCATGTAGTGAAAACGAATCATCGTAAAAAATCTGTCTAAAATACAAATTACATCTCGCTTAGGCCTCGTTGTCCATGGCAATCATTCATGTATACCATTCAAGATTTCTTTTAATTATCGATATCAGGGATCTTTTTACCTTTCTTAAATGGGGTTAAAAACAATGTATCAAATGCATAGAAATGAGTAACAAATAATTTGAAATAAGATCCTCTTATAACAAAGGTTTGAGTTGCCATGGTTTGATATTTTACGGTCGTTTCTGTTTTGTCCTATCCTTTCACATTATGAGTCAAGTCAATGTAGGTTAACTAGATGGTGGTTTATAAATAAGATAAGACATTGTCCGAGAGCATTTATAACAGTAAGGCATCTTTCCCTCATGATTTGCCCGTAGGCACACCTTTTTTAGCTCATTTTTAGCTCATCTGGCCAGACAGGCCCGATGGGCTTATGGCATGGCATGGTGTCCGGCGTCCGTCCGTAAACTTTGTGCATTTTCGTCTTCTTCTCCCGAGGCAAAATGCCTAGAAAGATGAAACTTTGTGTACAGACACCTTGACTAGTGAGGATTATGATTTATAGCTTTTGTGGCCCTGTGACCCCTAATAAGTGTCACAGGGTCCAGGCCCTTAAAACCTATTTCTATCTTTTTCTCCAGAAGCTTAGAAAGCTGAAACCTTGTGTGCAGACTCCTTGACTAGTGAGGGATATCGAGTATAGTTTTGGTGGCCCTGTGGCCACTTCCTTATAACCTAATTTCATCTTTTTCTCAAGAAGCATCAGGTCTAGAAAGTCTAAGTCAGATAAGGATGATTCCAAATTGTCATTTGGTGACCCTGTGGCCCTAAGTAAAGGCCGAACCACATTTGTCACACTCTAATGCAAAAGTAATATGAAGTCTGATAAGCTACAGAGCCATTGGCTCTATTTTTTATTCTTTATAATGCCCGTGGACCATGTCTTATCCACAACTAATCCATGACTGTGTGTATGGATATAAAAATAGAGCCACTGGCTCTGTACCTCATCAGGCTTCATATCAAATGTTGCTTAGTTACTGTGTTTCCCTTTAAATAGAGACAACAGGGTCACAAAATGTACATTTTAGAATCTCCACACCTAAGAAGTATTTAGAAAACATTTGACCATTCGTCGCCTTGTGCTCCTAGAGAAGATGAAAAGGTTTTATGAGCATAGCTCTTATTTGGGGCATCATAATAAAGTTCGCTTATAAAGAAGGAAAACAATAGTGGGCTTAAAATGCACCCTTGTCGAACTCCAATGGGGCAATCAAAGCAATCAGTAACACCATCATCACAACGGACACATGATTTGATATTTGAGTACATTGATCTTAATATATGATACATTTTCCCTTACAAACCAGCTTTTCTTAAACAATACCATAGTTTATGACGATCCACAGAGTCAAACGCTTTTTTAAAATCAACAAATGCTACATAAAGTTTATACTTACTGCGAGATAAACATTTTTGTATTATTGCATAAAGTGTAAAAATATGATCGGAAGTTGAGTATTCTTTTCTAAATCCTGCCTGGCATTCAGGAATTAAGTTTCTTAAATTTGACCAGTTTGAGATTCTGTTGTTAAGGACTGTTGTAAATATTTTTCCAATAACACTCATATTCCTCTATAATTATCTGGATTTCCTTTAGACCCTTTCTTATCTTTGACTGCGCAGGTTAGATTTAAATCTTCTACAGGAAGCTTTGTATTTGTTTCTCATTTTGCAAAAAAAGATTTCTGTTGTCATCAGATCGTCTACACCGAAAATTTCAAAGTGCTTTGCGAGCATCTCTCCGGGCGGATCTACATTCATCATTTAATGGAGTTTTTAAGTTACGTTTGAACTGTCTACTTTTTCTCTTCATACAATTTGCTGACTCAAGTACAATTTCAACAAATTCAAACAGAGCTCCGTTTAGATCAAACTCAAGTTTTGTTAACAAAGGATCCATGGAAGATGACATTTTATCAGTCAGGGTATTTAGAAATTTTTCGCAAAGAGAATCATTCCAAACAATGTTTTCTTTGGTATCATCAATATGGTTCCTACCCTCTTGGTTTATCATATTTGGAAAATGACAAGTCAGCTCTAATGGTAAATGATCAGAGTCTACTCTGTCTGCAATCTTTAACAACTTAATATATTGAAAGAAATCTGGTGAACAAATAGTCAAGAAGTCTTCCACAAAGTTTCAGCTTTCTATGCCTTATTCTCTGGAGAAGATGATGAAAATATGTGTTAAGGGCGTTGACGGGGCCACCAAATCTATAAACAGAATCCTTACTTGTCAAGTAGTCTGTACTCAAAGTTTATAAGATGAAGTCGAAATTGCACAAACTCAATGGACGAACAGACGAACGGACGGTCGAATAGATTTCAAATGATACTTTAACAACAGTCAGAGGTGACTGCCGACAATTTGACCCAATATACCTATCGTCAACATACCCATTTCAACAGTTTTCGTTTGTTACCCAATCTTATTATAATAGTATCTATTTGCTCAAGCACGCTACGCATTTACAACATTCAAACAGTTAGCTGCTTTTCAGTTACGCTATAAACGTTTCCCATTAATTTCTTATATTCGATGAATGCTCTTTAATTTCGGTATATTTTGTAGCCATTTATATACTGAAACAAAGGGGAAGACCAGAATTGACATAAAAACTTAAGATAAAGTCTTGTTGATTTGATATCACACATATTCGATTTACATATATGCAAATTAGAAAGAATTTTGTTCTGTTAAATACTCAGACATTATAACTGCAATCGTAAATGTTCGACTTACGCGAATCACTTAACCTTGCTTTTTGGAAAATCGATAAAATGTACGGTAGTAATCATTTAACACTGCACTGTATTGGGTAGAGAATTGGCCTTTAAGAGTTATACGATTTGATTGGTGGATAAAGTCTACTTTGGATCAAGCGGTCAAAGGTTACCCTGACGGCTGAACTTATACGGGGCCTTGTGAGATCTACCTGCGCAGTGAAGAAAATTGTGACCTTATTTTAATGAGATTGTTTGTTATCGTTTTAATTAAAAACTGATTGAAATGCTACAGAGTCGGTCTGACTTAAATCGATCTAGGCCAGGGGAATAAAATCTCCGAGTATAACATTTACTTTATCGATCATATATATCGATCGATACACTTTATCCTCTTGGTTAGATCTGATGATATGTTACAGTTTTTACAGGCGAAACCAATCACATCTGCGCGCTTATGACCGCTAGGAACCATGGTTCTACTATCAGTAGTTACTTGCCATTATCTACTTATTCAGAAGGCTCAAAACAAACAATTGCCTAACTGAGCTTACGGCAGTATATGCAACCTATCGGGCTGCTGTTAGAAAATCCGGCGTTAAATTCTTGCTAGTTTAAAATTTTATTTCAAGAAAAACTTATATAGGCCTACCTATATTTCCCCACAATTAAGTCGATCTCAATCAGACTGTGAATTTTACATTACAAAACGTCATATCGCTTTACTATACCACAGCAAGATAGAACATGCCACGTTATTGATCTTCATTCTACCATAGTGGCAGTCATCTACTTTATTATTCACGTCACCCCAAACACAATAGCAAACTCAATATAAATAGAACAAGGAACTTGAAACGAATGCTTTCAAATGATCAAATGATAGTCAGTACACATTACAAACAAGACTATTTACAACCGAAACTGATCTAGTAAGTTCACATATAGATCTCAACACTGATGTACATTACACGTCATTATGGTCCCACTACCAAAATGACCGGGCTCGAAACCGAAAGTAGGAAAATGTACCACTCTTTACTGACAAGATATTTACAATATTCGTCTGTTCTATTTAGTTATCTGACACATGAATAATAATACCTGGCGGTACAACAGTGTTGCCAATCTTTATCCTCGTAAAACATCTCGCATACAGCCGATCATCATCGAGTGTCTGTCTTCGAGCTGAGAGTCTGTGCCAGTGTGCATCAGATAAGATGAACGATTCGTTGACCTGACTGATAGTTACTTCCCTTGGATGTTGAAGCGGCTGTAAAATATAACTTGTTCGATGGGAGTTTAGCTGCATGTGAAAAATTGGCATAGTGTAACTTGGAATCTTTTTACTCATTTGATCATTGTTTTGATGATAAGATAAATGGAATTTCTGGTTATGACAGCCACAACTTGCATACATGTATCTATGATCACATGTTGACTCAGTCTCCAACTCTCTAAACTTACAAATTAAAAAGGTTGATATGATTTGTTGTCATGATATGCCCAGGGTCAACATTTGATTAACAACAACTGTTAACAAACACAGATATGAAAATAAACCACCGTAAACGTGTTCTCGTTGATTAATACACTCAGGGGCAAAAGAAACGATACCAACTTTTCAAAAGAGTACAAAACTAAATCCTGTTGTAAATGAAATGCGACTACGACCCCTTGTGATAGGCACATCAGTTGTGAAGAAGTACTCACAATTTCAAACATCAAAGTATGATACTTATAATTGTATGGCTGATCAAATACACAAGGGGTCCAAAAACAGCTTTTTCGATGTTATTTTTGGTCATGATATTTGGAATTGGAATACAAAAACTATGAAATGTAAAAATCTATTAAATCTAAGATGTTATCAATATAAATAACTCTGGTAGAAGTTTATTTGTTCACGCATTTTGCCTGTATATTGGTTTAAAAACAGGAAAAAGAGCCATTTTCACTGTCCTATCTCATCTAGTAAAGGAGATTTTTAAACGGTGTTTTTTGAAAGGCGTGTATTTCAAAAGCGTTAATAGATATAGCTTTAAAATTTAAAACTTAGTTCAGTAAACTCTTGAAGACATGAATTAACCCTGTTTCAGTCGTAACCATCACTCGTAGCTTGACCTATCATGCATTTTATATGGTATCGTTTCTTTTGCCCGTGAGTGTATATAATTTTGCAAATCTGATACAATGAATTCAGTAGGCTTTGAAGGTCATGTTATGAAATAGAAGACGGAGAAGTTATTTAAGGTTTTCAGTTTTATTGCATTAAATGCGATGCTATAGTTTTTACAATAATAATAATAGTAATAGTCCATTTATAATGCGCGCAATCCAGACAGGTTGCCTGCTCAAGGCGCTACAAGGCGCTAGTTTACATACTGACACCATTGTAAAACAAATACTATGCAAAGGGAGAAATAAACAACGTAACATAAATGGTGTGATTATTACAATTAAATGGTCGATGAACATGTGCTGTTGTTTAAAAGAAGTAGTATTTAAGATGTTGAATTTATTTACTAGACGATAACAAGTTAACTATTATAAGATAACTATTTATGACTCGTTTGTCAAAACTTTGATACTTCTATAATTTAATTCAGTTGCCCTGTATGTCCACAGGAAACTTACAATAATCAATCTTTAAATGTATATTGAACTTATGGATAACAATACCTCTTCCCGATACGATAGGCATGTGAGAAAATTGCATGTGCAGGGGATATTGTTTTCGATATGTAATATACCTATAAATATTGATTATCGTTATGTTCCCGTGAGAACGTCTTGGCGTTATCCTAGGTTTCATGTGCGTTCATGAAGATTTTCCGTCAAAATACATTTTAAAATGTCACCAACCGACCCCACTCCTACCCAAAGCTTGTAAAAGAAAATCGTGTTCACATGTGCCATGTTATTCCCCCAAAGTGTATAAAAAACATCACTGTTTACGCTCCACCGAACGTGATTCATTCAATATATATTCAACTTATAGTACGACTAAATCATCATCAATTCCATATTTGTACGTATATACTCATATTTATCATCACTGTCGACTCAATTTCCAAGCGCCTTGGGAGAATTGTTCTTAGGTCCTTGTTCATGTGAATAAATTGTATTCAAAAGAATAAAAGAATACAAACAACGGTCTACACACAGATAAGAAAACAAATCCCCGTGGAACAGGTTGTCATTAATATTCATAGCAATTTGTGTCTGATAAAATGAATTAAGTAGACACTGAAGATTGTTTTGAAAGAGAAGACAGAGTTAATTGTATAATAAATTTTATTGCATGAAATGCGATTATAAAGTTTACATACTAACACCATTGTCAATCAAATGATACATACTTTGTAAAGGGTAAAATGAACATAAATAAGGCGGTGTGATTTTTACAATAAATGGTTGATGAACATGTACTGTTGTTTACAAGTAGTAGTATTTAAGAGGTTGAATTCGTAACTAGACGATAACAAGTTGCAAAATGTGTTACTCGTTTATCAATACTTTTATACTTTAATTCAGTTCCCCAGTACGTTCACGGGAAACTTACAAGAATCAATTGAACCAATAGATAACAAAAAAAGCCTTTAAAAAGGCATGGTTGGTGCCTCAGATAAAGGTTGTGATTAGTCGACCAATTTGTGTGATTAGTGATTAGTGAACAGTTACAACACTTGGTACCAGCACTAATATTAACACGAGTATTGATCAATCAATCAAAGTTAATTTCACAAAATTAATTTATTTCAACATGAGTTTATCAAAGTTATGATTTTTTTACATTTATCAACAAGTGTTGTTATATTTTAAATCAAAAGACACGAGGGTGATGTTCTATTTTTCATCCAAAGTCACTCTTTCTCACATATCAGAGAAAACTGTACATTTCTGAACACAACACAACTAGATTTTCAAGACAGTGGAACAGCGTTGACAATGACAGGATATTGTGCAAAATGTACTGCCAAAACGATATCTCCTAGGCGTGCATCCCTGACCAACTGAATTATTTTTCACTTCAAAGGTAGTACGTATTACTATGTCTTGTAACTCTGCATCTTTTCTTTTCTTCCCTCAATGAGGTAAAACAAATGTACAGAATTTGAAATGAATATTAGGATAAATAGTTGTCCACAATAAGTCAGATAAATTCTGATATTGGAAAATGGCTACCATTTAGAAAAAAAACATGATTTTTTTTTAAAAAGAATTAAACCAAATTGGCCCTTATAGAGCACTACACCCTACCTAGTTGAATAGAGTGCATGTACAAAATTGGAAATCAAATAGAGGAATAGTTTTTCTGCTATAGGTCTGACAAATTCTGATGGAAAAGGAAACTACAACCTGATTTTACACTAATGCTACTGCACAAAAGCAAAATCATTCCAAAGCCAAGGAACCATTTTAATGAAATATTGAAGGCTTCTGAGCACTCAACTATAAAACTAATTACAATGCTTCAGAATCTTTAATTCTCGTTTTTAAAGCCTATAGAGCCAGCTCGTATTTTCATGAAACGCATTATATACCACAACTGGTTAAAAGAAAATTGAAACGAATTTATATTTTATCTCTATGATATACGATTTATAAAGGAAATATCTGTCAAATTTGTTACTATCATTTTGAAATTATTCCCATTAAAAACATATAGAAATTGGTTATGCGATAAATTCTGAAAAATTGTACCCCTCAGCAGGAGAGTTTTATTATTTCTCCACTCTCACATCCTTGCTATCAAAAGAAAACACAGTTAAATAACATACAGTATTTTGTAAGTAAGTGAACATATATTTCGATGCGCATGATCTTTGATTAAAATATATATTCAAAGCGAAACCGATAACAAACACTTGATCAACTGTCAACCAACAAACACATTTCACAAAAGTTAAAATCTTCAATATTTATCATATTTTATAATGTAATGCGTATAGCGAACACCGGATATAGCAAACTAAATTCTTTGGTCCCTTGGAGTTCAATATATCCGAGTTCTACTGTAGTATTTTATAATGTAATGAACAAATATGTTAATGTGCATGATCTTTGATTGAAACATAAATTCAAAGTGAAAACCATTACAAACACTTGATAAGCCTTTGCGACCAACTGTATTTTACAAACCATTTGACAAAGCTAAAATCTACAACATTTATCATTACTAAGTTTATAATTCCAAACAATGAAACCATGTGAAGATTATCCTCACAATGACAGTTGACAAACCCCAACTCTCATAAATATACAAAATAAACTATTCTTAGATTTACCCTTTTGGTATTTTTCATTTTTTTACTGAAAACTTTTTGAGTTAGCCCTGTTAAACTTGCTTATCTTCTTAAACATAAATAGAAACCTTTCTGATTAAATATGAATTGTAAACGTTCTTCATATCCTGTTGGAGGTTATAACTTCCTTCTGATCACAAATATCTATTCTTGAAAAGAATACAATCTAGAATTTTCTACAATGTCTAAACTTTATCAATTCCAATGACAATGGACAAGGAAACTTACACATGATGAAGGTTATTCGGGCATTACTGTACTGATCTGAATTAACTGTTCAGAATTCGTTACAAACGTTAACTCAGTTTTGGATTGAATACCATCAGTGCTCTCTGTTGAAATTATCCCGACAACGCCTTGCAGATCAGGGCCTTCTTCGCATTGCCAATCTTGATATCCACTCCGCTAACCAGTTTCATACTCCTTGTTTCAATATAAACATTGAACATCGGCCACACCCTAGTGCTGTCTGCAGGTATTGTCCCGCTGCCCAGAACTTCCATCTGCTTGCAGTCCAGGAACGTCACCTTTCGGGACCTGGTTTCCCATAGGACTCCGAAATTGAAAATGTGACAGTAACCAAGAGCATTTATATCAATAACCTTCTTGTGGTTAATTGACTTCTCACCATGAGTAACTTGTATACCAACATAACGACTATTTACAACTGCACCAACTGACAGACTACACGACTTCGCTTTAAAGCCCAAAGAAAAGTTTGTACATGCATCCATCACTTTCTCATCGCAAAGAGCAACTTCAAAGAGTAGAATAGTACGCCCTCCGTTGTAGTTTTTCACTGAACCCCCATCAAGCTCCACCTCCACCTCCCAGTAACAGGCAGCTCGTGGGGAGGAAGGGTTGTCAGGGAGGGGGAGAGGAGTCGTCGCACAGGTGCCCCAATAGGTTTGTAACCTGTTGTTACCCTTGAAGATCCTTCTTTCATTTGGTGGATCTTTATTTGGTTCAAGGAAACATCCCTCTCTTACTTTAACATCAATGTGCGATCTTTTAGGATCCATTGTCATTGCTTGTACTGGAAAAATAGTAAGTTTTCTTAACAAATATTGAATTCAGTGAAATTGAAATAAGAAACATTACTTTATCATAATGTGATAATTTGTTTTTAAATTTAAATTTTAACAATCATCTATGATTATCTCTTTATTTATTGCCCAATGGACTTCAAACCAATAAACGAATAAACGACATGGCCGTAACTGTGTCAATTTTGTCAACCCAGACTATTACTTATCGAAACCTTGACTTACATTTAAGAACATCCATGGAACCAACTCCATAATCGATGATTCGAAGACAGGAGTTTTCAAGAATACCTGAAAGTTTCAAGAAAAAAACGTTTAAAACCATGGTAAACTTAATAACTATCATTACTTATTCTTACCCGACATTAAAATTCAATACATTTTCATAAAAATTATTTTGTATGCATAATGATAACATATGTTCTGCCAAGCTTTATGGCCATAAAGGTATTGTCAAAGCACGTTGCCTCGTTGAATGTTTCAGAGGTTGTTGATTATACTCTTTTCAATACACAGACAGACACAAAGTGCCAAATACCTACTGACTACATCACAGCATGGGCATAAAACTGACTTTTCTGATTGATCAATTGTTAAGAATCAATCAATGGTTTATCATTGAACCAGTCTGATTAAAATCGACTGTGATTCGAGGAAAAAAGTGAAAAAATATTGTCTCTAGTGGGGTTCGAACTTCAACCCGCCCGGCTTTCCCCTCATTCACAGTCTGAAGGCACCCCTATTACTCGCATGTTCTGACGCAAGCACATCTAGCCAATCGCAAGAGGCGCAGTAAAAGCTTCGATATCATGCAAGGGCAGGTAACTCCAAGGTACCATTCGTTATACGTAGTCGCCGCTAAACGCTATTTAAAAACGAGGATGTGATTGGATAGCTTATGACTGGGTTTGTCTGCGCTAAACTGGTCATAGAACATGCAATAGAGGTGGGTGCATTCAGACCGAGACGGAGAGGATGTTCTGGCTGGTTCGAGCCCCGATAGATACAATATTTTTGATATTTTATTCCTCTGAGTACGTTCGATTTTAATCAGACTGATCATTGAAAAAGCACTAGATGCAGTAAATTAAAAGTTTTACAGTTAAATTTCGAAGACATGAAAAAGAAATCTTGAAAATTCATTTGGTGATGGTATAACATCAAGACTTGCCTGTTTTTTCAGACGAAAGGACAAGATATCCTACAAGGTGGCATCGTTTTGATACTAAACCTACCATCATTCACAATCTTCCTGAACACGTTTTCCTGTTGAGAGATGGTTCCTTGCATTGTCAAGAGCCGGTTCTTATTCAAGTCTTCCTGTTTAGCCAGTGCTTTCATCTCCTGGAACAAACCACGGTTTAGATTTTTATGGGACATTCAGATTATTTTAACTACATTGTTATGTTTGTTACAACAGAAATTTAGTATCACTCAATCAAAGCAAAGGGATTCGATAAGATGCAAGTCATAATACCCTATTTCTATTCTAACACAACTTTTGACGAAACTTTCTGTTTCTAAAACGGCGAAAATTAAATAAACGTGAAGTCAATGAATATTTACATTTCTATTTATTGATTGTGAAATAAAATAGACTTCAACAACCCAATGTATGTTTCAATCAAAGAAACACTTTTTTCCATGTATAAATCTTTTACTTTGTTATTACATTGAATCTGTAGGATTGAAACATATCTTATGCAAGATTATTGCATTTTAACCTTAATGCTTGTATGGCAGCTGATGGTTTACCTTGCACTAGTGCCTCCCACCAATTGATATAAGCAATGAAACTCATGTCTTAATCACAATTTTATTTGGTTCAGTTTTCTAGACCAAGATGTTTTCTTCCATTATCCCAAAGTCGACTGTCGTAACGCTTTTGTTCCAGATGTATCAGGTCTGTTGCTGACATTTTTAAGTAAGGCAAAGCAATAGCAAACATAATCCTGATCACAACATTACATTGATTAGATCAGATCCTAGGTAGTTCCTTACAGCTTGAACATTTATGGAATACAAACCCTTGAAGATTCTTCCAACTTGTTTTCACAATCTTCTATCTTCTTCTTTAACATGTTTGTTTTAGCTGAAACAGATTGAATGCACATGTACAACAGTATTGTTAACTAAAATCTGAAATCAACTAGATTAGCGTTTGCGGGATACCGCAAAAGCAGAGCAGCCCCGGAACTTTGGGTTTTGCCTTACCCTGTTCCGCCTTTTACAGGCCTCACCAAATTGGGAATTTTCTCGTGACCTTGACCTTTGACGCTCAAGGTAACACAATCAATGAAAACATTTCATTGAGTATAACATTATTGTAATGAAATAAAGTGTTAAAAATTAAATTAATCCATTTTCTCCATATATGTTGACCTTGCTGTGACCTTGACCTTCGACAGTTAGTACCCAAAACTTTTTGAAAATGTTGTACTTCTCAAGAGATAATATATACTAAATCTAAACTTCATAGCACAAAAACTTTTTAAGTTATTGTGTTTACAAGGAATTGCAATAACTCATATCTCATGACCTTAACCTTTGACCTTCAAGGTCACACAATAATTGAGCACTTTTTATTGAGTATAACAATCATGTATTGATTAAAAGTGATCATAGTTAAAATTAAGCATTTTCACTAAACCATGCTTACGTCATGACCTTGCTGTGACCTTGACCTTTGACGGAGTGTAGCCAAAACCGTTTCAAATTTTTTTACTTTTCCAAGGATGATATATACCAAGTTAGAGCTTCATAGCACAAAAACTGTTCAAGTTATCGCGTTTACAAGGAATTCTTAGAGTGAATACATAGCTCGTGACCTTGACCTTTGACCTTGAAAGTGAACGTGTCAAAATCTTTTCCCCGAGGTATGAGTAGTAAGGTATGAATAAGAGTTCTGGAAAGTTTAGTGGAAAAAAGTTATAGCTAGTAGTACGAGTGCGGCGGCGGCGATGGAAACTTCACAAAAACTGATAGCAGCCCCGTCCTTAGACGGGGCTGCTAATTACACCAATGTTCAAATCAGTGGTTTACCACATCCGTCCCTTTACCTTGAACAAAATAAATCATCGTCATTGTCAACAACACTCTAAATTTCAATCTTCTAGATGTTACAGTTTCTTAAATTACTTATTTCGATTAGAACATCTGCGACTTCCAACAAATTAATTTGCATACTAAAGTGTCATAACTCTGGCTTTGGATACCAATCATGTTCATCATTACATGTACCAAAAAGTTTTTTTTAGGAAACTTGTCAAAATTTTAGCATAAGAGCCGTCATTTTCACACTTCAAAACTTCAAATCTTATATTGTGAATGCTAAATTATAGAAATCAATGTAAATAAAAGTAATCTGACACTTTACTATCAATTCATAAGCATGATAGGAGGAATATATTATAGAAGGAGCAATTACCACACTGAAACATCAAGTTCAATTACATATTCAAGGGCCCTCAAAGTTAAAATTTTTAAAAGTCAATGCTAAACTATTGAAACCAATGTAAATTATAGTAATCTGCACACTTTTCTATGAAATCGTAATCATTATATTATTAGAAAGATTGTATGGTAGAAGTCATTACCACACTGAAAGGGAGTAGAACTTTCTGGCAAGCCTGAAGGATTGAGGACAGTGACAAAGCTCCCAAAAGTTGAAATGGTATTTTCCACTTCTTTCATCCCCTGCTTCAAAAAAGAGACTGAAGCTTCGTGTTGGTGAACCTTGACTACTTCTCCATCAAGACAGTAGCGTTTTGCATCTTCCAGGGTTTTCTTCATCTGCACAAGATGTTCAGCTGGTGTGTACTTGAGACTCGTGTTAGTAAAGTCAACAGTTGTCTGGCAGCTGGTGTCCAGAGCCTTGAGGAGAGGTCTTCTGCTGTTGTTGGTGGACTTCATGCAATCCTTCAAACCATTAAGCTCCACCAGAAGCATCTTCTCTCGCTGGTCAATGTGAGTCTTCAACTCGGAGAATGCATGTTCAACAGTTTCCTTCAGAGTTGAGAACTTCTCATTGATCTTCTCGTCATGTTTGTTTACACCAGTAATTGCATCCTGAACCTCTTCTCTCTTGTCTGACACTGATTTGAGAGTTTCTCTCAAGGCAATATCCTCTTGCAGTCTTACCTCCCCAGCTGATGTTGTCTTATGGCTGCCGTGCTGACTGACGAAACATTGACTGCAAATGAAACAGTCACAATCTTTATCATACAAGTTTTTGGGCAATCCGTGATCAGAGCAAGCCAGTTGAATGTCCTTCAGTTCACCTGCAACCTCTGTAAGCCTATGAAGAGTATGTCTGCGAGTTATCTTCACCTCTGAGTGGGATGTCTGGCAGTGTTCACAGAGATAGTCGGAACACTCCTGACACCAACAAACCGCCTGAAGGCCGTCATCCTTGTTGGTGCAAGTGATCTCAGTGGGTTGTTTCGCTGATGTCAGCTGGAGGACCTCGGCCAAGACAACGTGACTGACGGGGTAATCCTGTCCATCGAGATCAAATTGTCTCTCACACACCCTACAGTTCACACTCTGTACCCCCGGGGACTTCAAACACAGACTGCAAACTGAGTGGAGACAGGGTAGGAGATGGGGTGTGGGACCCCGGTACTTGAACGGGTGATCACACACCACACAGGCAGGGAGGGACGCCATTCTGAAAATCGATAATGAATGTCTGGTAAATATGTTTCCTCATTTCAACAAATACAGAATTCTCGGGATTGTGTGTACTGAAAACTAAACATGGTCATATAGAAATTTATAATGAGTACAAGGTTACAAGATAAGAAAGTAAGCATCAATCATGTAGTGAAAGCGAATCATCGTTAAGAATCTTTCTAAAATACAAATTACATCTGGCTTAGGCCTCGTTGTCCATGGCAATCATTCATGTAAACCATTCAAGATTCCTTTTAATTATCGATATCAGGGATTTTTTTACCTTTCTTAAATGGGGTTAAAAACAATGTATCAAATGCATAGAAATAAAAATAAAATAATTTGAAATAAGACTGAGTTGCCGTGGTTTGATATTTTACGGTCGTTTCTCTTTGTCCTATCCTTTCACATTATAAGTCAAGTCAATGTAGGTTTAACTAGTTGGTGGTTTATAAATAAGATAAGACATTGTCCGAGAGCATGTATAACAGTAAGGCATCTTTCCCTCATGATTTGCTCGTAGGCACACCTTTTTAGCTCATCTGGCCTGACAGGCCCGATGGGCTTATGGCATGGCATGGTGTCCGGCGTCCGTCCGTCCATCCATCTGTAACTGACTTTGTGCATTTTGTCTTCTTCTCTAGAAGCAAAAGGCCTAGAAAACTGAAACTTTGATTTCTTGACTAGTGAGGATTATGATTTATAATTTTGTGGCCCTTTGACTTATAATAAGGGCCACAGGGGACACGCCCTAAAAACCTATTTTCACCTTTTTCTCCAGAAGCAAAAGGCCTAGAAAGCTGAAAGTAAGTTAGATAAGGAGGATTCCAAATTGTCATTTGGTGACCCTGTGGCCCTAAGGGGGAACCTCATTTGCCACACTCTACATTCTCTCCCCACAGAGGCAACTCAGTCATACCTGAATTAGCCTCTGTTCTATTACGGCTAATACACAGGATAGAAAGGTAGAAATCTGATTGGAGGCAATCGAAGCTAGTTGTGCAATCAGCGACGCCGTTTCAAAAGGGGTCATTCGCAAAATTTCACATCCAAGGGAGGTAATTCTTCCTATTACAAACCATCGCTTTTTGCCTTCTTATTAGTTATTTTTTGGTTGATTAGGACAATAAAATCTATCATAAAACAAATAATAATTTACTCAAATATAAAACAGTTTCTATGTAATAAAAAACCCTATCCATATCAGATTTTCAAATAGTTCCCTCTCACACTGTTAATGAAAATAAACATAAAGACATAATATTTGTCTTTGTCACTATGCGATCGTTAAGAACTCCCCAAGTCATGGATATTCAAAAGGTGTTTTCATTGGCTGCAAATAAAGGAGATATTTTAAGTTACAACTTTTTGCCGCTAGGGCAATCTGCCGGAACCCCAGGATCTAGGCGTAATAGAACAGAGGCTAATTCAGGTATGACTGAGTCGCCTCTGTGGGGAGAGAATGCACACTCTAATGCAAAAGTTATATGACAACTGATGAGCTACAGAGCAACTGGCTCTGTCTTGTATTCTTTATAATGCCCGTGGATCATATCTTATCCACAACTGATCCATGACTGTTTGTATGCATTTATAAAAAGAGCCATTGGCTCTGTAGCTCATCAGGCTTCATATCAAATTTTGCTAAATTAATGTGTTTCCCTTTAAATAGAGGCAACAGGGTCGCACAAACTGTATATTTTAGAATCCCCGCACCTAAGGAGTGTGTAGAAAACATTTGAGCATTCTGTGCCTTGTGCTCCTGGACCACATGGTCTTATTAGGGACCACACGGTCACCAAAGCAATATATCATAATCCGCACTAATCAAGTAGTCTTTACACATAGTTTCAGCTTTCTAGGCCATATATATATGGTTCTGGAGAAATCAAAAGTGTACAAATATTACGGACGGACACCATGCCATGCCATAAGGGCGTGGACCATGTGGCCCTTATAAGGGACCACGGAGCCACCAAATCTATAAATCATAATCCTTACTTGTCAAGTAATCTGTACTCACAGTTGATGCTTTCTAGGATTTATATATATGCTTCTGCAACAGTCTCTACAAAATATTTCAGCATTCTTTGTCTTTGGCTTCAGGAGAAGACGATGAGAAAAGAACAAACCGGTTTTATTAGGGGCCACAGGGTTACCAATTCTAAAATTAAGTATGTAGGCAGTATGATATCGGAAACCGGATATCAATTCTGAAACACAAATTGCTCAAATATTCAAAGAAAATGTTAAAAGTTGTGAATTGAGAGAGAAGGCTACCAAATCCACCAATTGATAATTGAAGTTATAGGATCCAAAGGTTTACCAATCCCATTAAGGGGCCAAAGAGCCAAAGGGACCATCACACGCATAAATCATAATCCTTACTTGTCAAGCAGTCTGTACTCAAAGTTTATACTTTCAAGGCTTTATGTGCTTCTGGATATGAAGTTCAAAATTGCACAAACTCAATGGACGAACGGACGGAGGGTCGAATAGATTTCAAATGATACTTTAGCAACAGTCAGAGGTGACTGCCGACAATTTGACCCAATACACCTTATCGCCAACGTAGCCATTTCAACAGTTTTCGTTTGTTACCCAATCTTATTATAATATTATCTATTTGCTCTACTACGCCACGCATTTACTACATTCAAACAGTTAGCTGCTTTTTCAGTTACGCTATAAACGTTTCCCATTAATGTCTTATATTCGATGAATGCTCTTTAATTTCGTTATATTTTGTAGCCATTTATATACTGAAACAAAAATGAAGACCAGGTTTGACATAAAAACATTAGATAAAGTCTTGTTGATTTGATATCACACATATTGGATGTACATGTATTCAAATTAGAAAGATTCTTGTTCTGTTAAATACTCAGACATTATAACTGCAATCGTGAGTGTTCGACTTACGCGAATCACTTAACCTTGTTTTTTTCCAAAATCGATAAGATGAAGTAACCATTTAACACTGCACTGGGTTAGCTAGAGAATTGGCCTTGATGTCACTTGAATCCAAAGTAGATTTTAACTGGTGGATAAAATCTACTTTGGATCAAGTGGTCAAGGTTACCCTGACAGCTGAACTTACGGGGCCTTTGAGATCTACCTGCACAGTGAGGAAAATTGTGACCTTATTTTAATGAGATTGTTTATCGTTTTCAATAAAAACTGATTGAAATGATACAGAGTCAGTTTGATTTAAATCGATCTAGTCCCGAGGAATAAAATCTCCATAAAATTTAATGTATCGATCATATCAATCGATACACTTTATCCTCTTGGTTAGATCCTTACCTTTTTTACAAGCGAAACTTAGCGGACCAATTACATCTGCGCGCGTATAAGTATGACCGCTAGGAACCAGGGTTCTTATATATCAGTAGTTATCATATATCTAACAATAATATGGGATGTTTTGCATGTGTGATAGAGGCAAGGACACAACACTCAATCGAATTGCCGCCCGGTCCGCAAATCCATATCAGCCATATCAGACTGGTCCGCAAATCCATATCAATATCGGCCCAGGGGGAATTTTGGTTAGAGTTATCGTCATTTGCAGCATAGATCGTACGTTAACTTCACCAAAAACGATTTTGTTGTCGCTTTTATCTGTAATTTTTCTTTTAAAACACCAAATGATTCAATATTCTAGTAATTTGAATAAGTGGAGCTGCTCACAGTATCTTTATCAAACTTAACTCTTAAAAGCATGATCGTTTTGTTACAATAATATAGGCCTACATTTCTTTTTGAAAACAATCTATCCATATTTATTTAGTTAAATTTTTGAAGAGCAAAAAGTTTGATATAGGATAAAAAGGTTACAAAATGTCACTTTTCATAGCATACCTAATATCAGCCCTCGACCTGCGGTCCTCGGGCTGATATGGGGGTCTCGGGCTGATATAAGGTATGATATGAAAATTGACATGTCATAACCTCTAATTACTTACTTGCAATTAATTACTGATTCCGAAGTCTCAAAACAAACAATTGCCTAACTGAGCTTACGGCAGTTAATGCAACCTACCGGGCTGCTGTCTTAAAAACCCGGCGGTTAAATTCTCGCTAGTTTAAAATTTTATTTTAAGATAAACTTATAACCCTATTACACCTCACAATTAGGTCGATCTTAATCAGACTGATTCAAGTTCTGTGTATTTTGCACTACAAAACGTCATATCGCTTTTCTATACCACAGCAAGATATAACATGCCGCGTTATTGATCTTCATTCTACCATAGTGGCAGTCATCTACTTTATTATTCACGTCACCCCAAACACAATAACAACCTCATGCTCAATATAAATAGAACAAGGAACCTGAAACGAATGCTTTCAAATGATCAAATGATAGTCAGTACACATTACGAACAAGACTATTTACAACCGAAGCTGATCTAGTAAGTTCACATATAGATCTCAACACTGATGTACATTACACGTCATTATGGTCCCACTACCAAAATGGCCAGCATCGAAACCGAAAGTAGGAAAATGTACCACTCTGGCACTGACAAGATATTTACAATATTCGTCTGTTCTATTTAGTTATCTGACACATGAATAATAATACCTGGCGGTACAACAGTGTTGCCAATCTTTATCCTCGTAAAACATCTCGCATACAGCCGATCATCATCGAGTGTCTGTCTTCGAGCTGAGAGTCTGTGCCAGTGTGCATCAGATGAACGAGTCGTTGACCTGACTGATAGTTACTTCCCTTGGATGTTGAAGCGGCTGTAAAATATAACTCGTTCGATGGGAGTTTAGCTGCATGTGAAAAATTGGCATAGTGAACTTGGAATCTTTTTACTCATTTGATCATTGTTTTGATGATAAGAGAATTCGAATTTCTGGTTATGACAGCCACAACTTGCATAAATAAATCTATGATCACATGGTGACTCAGTCTCAAACTCTCTAAACTTACAAATTAAACAGGTTCACATGATTTGTTGATATGCCCAGGGTCAAACATTTGCTCAACAACAACTGTCTACACACAAATATAAAAATAAACCGCCGTAAACGTGTTCTCGTTGATTAATATTAAATTTTGCAAATCTGATACAATGATTTCAGTAGGCTTTGGAGGTCATGTTATGAAATAGAAGACAGAGAAGTTATTTAAGGGTTTCAGTTTTATTGCATGAAATACGATGCTAAAGTTGACATACTGACACTATTGTAAAACAAATATTATGCAAAGGGAGAAATAAACAATAACATAAATGGTGTGATTTTTACAATTAAATGGTTGATGAACATGTACTGTTGTTTAAAAGTAGTAGTTTTTAAGATGTTGAATTTGTTTACTAGACGCTAACAAGTTACAACATTTATGACTCGTTTGTCAAAACTTTGATACTTCCATAATTTAATTCAGTTGCCCTGTACGTCCACAGGAAACGTATAATAATCAATCTTTAAATGATTTGAACCTAGAGATAACAATACCTTCACCAGATACGATAAGCCCGTGAGAAAATTGCATGTGCAGGGGATATTGTTTTCGATATGTAATATACTTATAAATATTGATTATCGTTAGGTTCCTGTGAGAACGTCTTGGCGTTATCCTAGGTTTCATGTGCGTTCATGAAGATTTTCCGTCAAAATACATTTTAAAGTCACCCGCCGACCCCACTCCTATCCAAAGCTTGTAAAAGAAAATCGTGTTCACATGTGCCATGTTATTTCCCCAAAGTGTACAAAAATTTCATTGTTTACGCTCCACAGTACGTGATTCATTCAATATATATTCAACTTATAGTCCGACTAAAGCACAAATGGACATATATATATGCCGCCCATTTTGAACTTCATGTTTCTTATCCAAATTAACTTAAACAAGTCATTCAAAGTAGACCCCATACACAAGAGCCACCGCATATAAAGACGAGTTTTTGTATGTGACACATGCGTAGCTGTCAGTTTTAGAGTCCCATATGGAGCGACTTGCAAGCTGGATGTCTTGCTGAGTGTTTTGACCAATCAGCACGTTGCACACAATCTTGTATCTTGAATACTTCAAAGCCTTTGTCTCAAGACGAAGACGATCAGAGACCACCTGAGCAGTTGCTGCACACGTGGCCGAGTCGTATTTACAGTTCACAAGCATTTCTTCGAGAACGTTCTTGACCAGCTTCTCAACAGTGGAAGCAGAAAACTTGTCATTCTCTGTTGGCTGCATCCTATAGGTGTTCTCTAGGACTTGTACGGGCGCTTCAGATCTGATGTTCTTGTGAAGTGTCAGGATTTCTGTGACTGATTTGGCAACTCCTCGAAATGAAGACCTCTTCCGGCCCAGACGGGAAGATGATGTCTCCATTGACGCATGCGCTATCGACACCTTCCGGCGGTCAACGTTTGCCATGATTTCCTTGCTGTTTTCTGAAAGACATTGTGGTTTGTTATAGTGTGTGTGACGTGAGGAATAACCGTTGTAACTCGGTATCGAATTGCTCAATCCTCCTATTCATACATCTTAAAAAGTACCGGTTTAGGGGTTCCGAATGTCCAGTCTGCTAAATTTCATGCTGGCCAGATTTTGACTCCCCCTGCCTATTAAATATCTACACGACGAGTCTTTGCTAAAAGTTTCTCAATTCATTTCCAGAGAAAATACAAAAGATATTTTTCTTGAATACCAATTAGGATGAACCAACTTTCGGGATGGGTAGGTGTCATACATATAGTTATTCAACACCTTTGATAACATTAAAAGTGCATTTATAGTATGAGGACAAACCTACACGAAAACATTGACACTGAATTAAAGTGTACTTAAGCGATAATAGCAATTTTAATTCTTATCCTTAAAGGGGCAGTACCACGTTTTTAGGGGGAATATAAGGTGAATAAAATGAATAAGGAAAGTAAAAATAAATGGTTCCAATTGAAAGAAAATGCATTTAAACTAACTGAAGTGGTAAAAAATCAAAAATATAATGTTAAGTTAAGCCATGCGATTCCTTTTTCTTAAACAAAATGAGTTAAAGGTGTTCCCACAAAAATGGACTTTTTGCAAATCTTAATAATTTGTTCTCTGACTATGGATAGGTGGTTTGTATAATAAATAAAAAATAATAATGAGCAAAATACTACAATTATAAGTGAAAAATTGAAAACAAATTTTTTTCAAAAAACTTGCTATACTGTCCCTTTAAAGGGGAAGATATAAACCAAAATATCCATATGTCCTATTATCATAATTTGTATGTGCAAAATGTTTTCAATCTATAATTCATTATGCTTTAGTTACAATATAAGAAACAGTAAGTACCTTTCGATCTCGGGAAGATTGGTTAGCTCAGTTAACCCTCTGGGAGCTGAAGTCGAATTTATTACCTCCTTCTAACAGGCATTACCGGGACAGCCACCTTTATATACCTGTAAACCAATGCAAAACCTTAATCCCTGCTAAACACAAGCAGATTCTCAAACTGTATAACGACTGCTAATCCCTACTAGCTCCCCATCGATAAATATTGGTTATAGGCCTTATCCTCACTAAAATATCTTCTTGCTTACTTCTTGCTTATACTGTAAGGATAGGCGAATACTTATTGCAGTATTATATGCATAATGATTGCACGTATTAAAATCAGAAAACCCTGATTCATGGATTATATGTAATGTATGATTGTATAATATATATAATGTATAAGGCCTTATCATAATTTCTTGTAAGTTTCCCTTTGCTAATTGTTGTTTAATGTTTCTTATGTCATTTCTGTAATAACACCTCCACGAGTCGTTGGACTCGAATGGGTTAATAGCACTGATTACATGCAGACAGGTACAGCACTCCTTGAGCATATGAGGGTCTTATGACCAATGCCATGTATCACATCAGTTGGAATTATTGTTCATATTCATTTTTTTACATTTATTAATTTTTTTTTGTAATAAGGGATCACGAGTCGTTAAACTTAATGAGTGAAACAATAGCATGCCATTTAACATCGTATTAACAGTGTCGAACAAATCGAGAAATACCACTGGTTAAAAGATATTGAATCAAATTATTGTAAATATTCAATTTGCACACACTTTACAAGACAAAAAGAATTAGTGTTTGCATTAAAAATATTAGTAGAGGAAAAACATACCTTTTTAAGAATTTTGCAACACAATTTACGTGTGAAACATGTAGTAGCGTATTGTACCAGGGCAACGCTGATCACTAATGTTGAACGGTTCCTACAATGTATTTCTCTATATGCTTGTATGTACTAGTAGATCTATTTCGTGTTATTTCAACTGACCATTGTGTTGAGTATACGAAGCGAAACAGTGCTAACACCATTGGCCTCGGTAACCGTAATTAATGCCGACTTATTGTACTGGGGCTATGTGTAAATGTATGTATTTAGATTGTATAAGCATTGTAAACACTGGCTAAGTGTAAATTTTTATCTTGGAAAAGGTAAAAACGTTAAGGAAATTAAGGATTATATTAAATTCACGCGAAAACGTGTTTAGGGTATATCTAACGTTTTATTGGTATAACTGAATTAAAATTTAAGCTTTAAAATATGCTGAATCTATATATTCAAAGGTTAATCTTTGAGCTCGAGTTTCTTGTTAATAAGTTTCTAGTTTTTGCAGGAATTTGGTTTAAGATCAACCTTTTTGGTAATTTTATTTTCTTGAAATGTGACACAATTTGTAATGTTACTGCAAATGGCAGCAGGACTTACATGTTATATTGAGCGCATTAACAGTGATATGAAAGATTAACGCATATATCGGTTTAATATACATAACATGCAGATTATCATGTGATAAGACTACCGTGCCCCCGGACATTGACCGGTTAACCTTAACCAGCATTTCATATCGAATATAAATTCGTAGCAGTTTATCTAGCAAACATATATTATATACTACGGTGAGGTTATATGATAAGATTGGTAGCACCAATTTGGTAACTTTTGTTGAGTTTTTTTTTATTTTCAAAAGGCCTTGCATTTGTATGCTTAGGCCAACATGTTGACTCGAATGATAGATTGTGTTTTAACCAACAATAAGATTTAAATAAATTTATTTGCAAGAATAGCTTGAGAAGTTAACACTTTCCGGCAAATGCCTTTAGAATAAGATGCCTAAATGTAGTCAAGTGTCAGGATTATTTCTCTCTCATGTGTAAATACAAAAAGTTGTTTAGACCAAGCTGTTCTTCACATGATTTATTAATCGAAAGTTCAAGATTAGAATTAACCCAAGGACACTCTGATGTTACATGTATATTAAAAAACTAAGTTGATTATCATTTTGCTTTAAATTGTCCTGTTTATAAGTCCTTGATGAATTCGTATAACAAACAATAACATTAACACTGCAAATGTTAACATTGAACATCAACGTCGATACAACATTTGATTTGCTATCAAACCTGATCATTTATTGTTAAATGCGAATAAAAAGAAATCGTATTATTTTTCAATATATATTACTTATATTTCCGACATTTGATAGTTTGTAGTTGATGCATTAGATGGTTTAATTTGTGATTATAGAAAGACTCTTCTAAACCATTTTATATAATGATGATAAATAACATCTTTGCCGAACGTTCCTGGATTTTTTCTTGTCACTTTTATGTTTTCAATTTTTCACTGATGATTAAACGCTAAATGTATTATTTTGATTGTGTAAAAAAAGATATTACACAAACCAATCAACCATAATCAGAGAATAATCATAAAGATTCACATAAAGTATATTGGTGGCCATTTGTGTGTGAACACTTTTGATTCATTCTGTGTAAGAAAAAGGATTCGCATGCATATGGCTGAAATTTACATTATATATTTGATTTATTACTGCTACATTTAGTACATTTAGTACTAACAAGTGCATTTTCTTTAAATTGGAACCATTTAGTCTAACTTTACTGACATCACCTTATATTCCCCTTAAACGTGCCACTGCCCCTTTAAACACATTTTGTGTTAGTGTTGTTTAACGTTTTGTAGTTTCAGTTCAAGGCAATTAAGCTTTTCGATAAGTTCATACTGTTCAAAAGAAATTCTGTACCAACATTTAAACAATTTAACCGATGTTTTCAGAGCCTTCGTGCTGTTTCAATCTTTGCTTTTGCAACCATTTTCAAATTTGGGCAATTTCATCAACGTTCTCGTCGCCAATGGCTGCAATACTGCCCAAGCGGCGCTAAAGAATATATCACTCACTTCAAAGAGCAATACGCATAATAATTAACCAAGAGAAAAGAGGCCGAGAGAATCGTCAATAGACGTCTTGGATACATCACGGAAGTATAATAGAACTTATAAGATTCCTGGATACATAAAATGAGGTTGTCTTTGATAATGTTTGTATTAGAAGTGTTCGTAAAATGATTCGCTTCAGCTTGGCTTTGAACAAAGATTCTTATTAAGTAATACGCATATGTTGTTATAAGCCTCAGAGAATTGACTTGTTCACTAGACTTGCTTTCAAAGTTTTGTTACTGCAAACTTTTATCAAACTATACAATCTGAGTATTAGACTAATGTTGACATATTGAATATTAAAAATAGAGCTTAATTAAATATGAATAAATTTTGACTCGGGAAGCATTTCAGTCTTCACATTAATAGAAATTAAGAACTGTTATATAGATATATAAGGGAACTATACTGCTAAAAAAAGAAACGCAAAACCAATGTTCTTCCATGTATTTTTTAGATGACTCGTACCCTACGTTTGCATCTAAGTGAATCTTTTATCGTTTTCTGCAACGATTTGGAAACACTGAAAATGTGTTTCCATGACGCTATTTTTCAATAAAGGTAATAAAGAACGAATTTTAAAATAATTAATGGGGTAATTTCTTTCACTTAAGAGAAGGATTTTGGAGGTTTTATCGTCGACTTCGGTGAGTACCATTTAGGATTGCAACAAGGTTAACCTTGTCGAAACGTCGCATAACATGAATAAAGAAGTTGTCATCCACATGTTCCTCTTCCATATTGTCATTCCGACTTCTCAAATGTCTCTTAAAGGGGCAGTAGCACGTTTTTAGGAGGAATATAAGGTGATGTCAGGAAAATGAAAATTAATGGTTCCAATTGAAAGACAATGTAATAAAACTAAATGGAGCAGTAATAATTCAAATATATAACGTAAAGTTTAGCCATGCGATTCCTTCTTCTTACACAAAATGAATTAAAGGTGTTCACACAAAAATGGCCGCCAATGGTTTTTATGTGAATCTTCATACTTTGTCTTCTGACTATGGGTGATTGGCTTGTGTAATGAGATTTTTGACACTGTCAATATAATACATTTAGCATTAACTTACAATTATAAGTGAAATATTTAAAATATAAAATTATCAAAAAACGTGCTACTGCCCCTTTAAAGAACCAAGGATTGCAAGGATATCTAATTTGTCCAAGGGTATCTAAAGAATTGTTTCAGCAGCATTGAACAACTTGAATGCTCTTGGTACAGAAGACTTTTGATGACCACGCCCATATGGCTACTTATGTAATACATGCATGCTCGGGTGATTTGAAGAAGAATATATTATCTGTTAAATATTTTACACCGTGAAGTATTTTTAACATTAGAAGAAACATTTAAGAATTCTGTAATGCGGTTTCTAATGATTATGTTTTAATTGAAAGTTTAAAAGTTTTGTCATTGAATTTGCCCCTTGAAAACCAATATGATGTTCAGATTTTAAACATTGACGTCTATTGTCATCTCAACACAATTCTGAATTTAATATGCGTAATTACGTGTCCCATATATTTTGTGGCATACTCTTTGTATATATTACAAGAGAAAATGTTTCCCAAAGTAATTGAGCCCAGGGCAAACCCTATGTCGATGAACCTTATATATAGAATATCAGTCTAAATAAATTTGATCAAGAAATCAACATCGATTTTGAAGGAAAGCAAGAACAACTTTGTTACCTTTTGGTGAATCCGAGTTGCGTAAACATTAGTAGATGTAATGTATATTCATATTATTTCTTTACGTTTCCCGTTCGATTTATCCTTTATTTGTTACTGTGTATTTAAATAGCTTATACTGAAGTTGACGTTAATAGGCTTTTGTAGACATTAATAAATCTTTAGATGTGATAAGTTTTTGGCGGCCATGTTTTAAAAATGATATAGATATAATTATGCATTATAGTCAATACGTGAAAAAGATGAATTTAAGCTCTTGATCTTTGTTCTGGTTGGTCATTAGACCTGTTTTTCGTATACAAAGAGTTGATATTGTTCTCTTTGAAATTAAGATTAAGGGTCACTTCGTAACTTGACATGGGTCAAACTTGCAAAACTTTATTAATAGTGTCATTTGATCTAAAAGTAGCGACATATTCAGGAAAGTATCTGTTATAGCTAATCGACGTTGAATTGTAGCAATAGAAACATTTGGAATAAGATTATGATCGAAAACCGGACAATGATGCCTTTCAATTTATTAAATGAATGTCTTTTAACTTGTCGAAAACATGTCAGAATGACAGTTACGAGTTAATGGTAGTTAATAATAGGCTATACAATTAATATACATGTAAATCGGACAGGTAAATTTGGTTTCTATGGTGAATAATTACATGTATACTGTTGAAAACATCTATTTATCATAAAAATGGCATTTGGGGACGAATATTTGAAATAATTTAAAATTCGTGTAATGAATTCAATTATGACGTTCGTATCAAAACAAAACAAAGTATGATGAAAATCAAGGAGTGAATCTTTGCACTCATTATTATCCGTTATCAACATATCATTTCCTTGATGATCATGCATGTTTACTGAAATACAATGGACCGTTTGTTTTAGAACAATTTAAATAAATTAAGATCAACAGGATTTACATTATGTCATACTGTATGACCATAAATAAAACCTGTTGATGTCATTTATTTAGATTTGTTTGATACCGATGCAAATTGATATAATAACAATGCAACGGTTCTTCAAAACCAGCACATCGCTTCTCCGTACCAACACATCAATTACTTGTTGTTCAAGTCAGGTTAGAAAAGGGGTAGATATTGAGAACCAGCGCCATTTTAGATAAAGCTGTAAGTAGTTGCCTTCTTCCCTGATCTAGAATTTGAATTTTAGTTTGATTCGTCAACAAGGTCGTTAGTTTTATATAGCTCTCATACTATTGAGGTGGTTACAGCCAACTTGAAACATAGAGTTTCGCAAACGTGGCGAAGGAGAAACTGTGAAAGGTAACGACAAAACTGATAATTATAAAGAACGTGTAATGTGATGATGTTTAATAATAGGGGTGTCCCAAGTGCCTCCGAGGGTACGATTATTTGTATGCCAAATGTCTGTTGTTTATAAGGAAAAGAAATATATGGATGACAACTTCTATTTTCATGGTAAACGAGCTTTCGAAACAGTTCCTTGTATCGTTGTAAAACAAATGAATGAATACAGAAGTTGATATCCATATATTCCCTTTCCTTATTGTCATTCCAACTTTTGAAAAAAGACCCTCAAAAAAGCTTTTCGTTCAGCGGACCAAAATCATGAAACTTCTAAAGCCACGTCTGAGGGGGGATATGCGTTGAATAGGCCTATAATATGGTAAATATGAAATGATAAAACTAATAAATGATTTCAATTATTTATTCGATGGTTATACAAATGTACAAAATATTATGCAACAATACACAGTAATATACACAGAATTATTTACAAAAGTAGGGACACCACATCATATATGAACCGTTACACATTTCAATAAATAGTTAGACCACCGCAGAATGTATTGCCACAATAAAATCTCATCACAAACATTATAACATACTCGACGATTTCGCCAAGCAAATGAAATCTATTTAGGTATGTGGACGTTTCCTTTGGAACACTTGGCAATGGCCACGCCACCTGCAACGAATTAAGGGCGATAACTCTAAATTACCACTTCCTTATGCCGGCAACCGGAAACTACCGGAAACCACCGGAATCCAACATTTGTATTGTGTTGCCGGCTTTCTGGTGACCAGATGCCTCTCTTGCCTGAACTTAATAAGTATAAATATGTCTCAACAATACACATGGAATTCTATTTACAAGTCTTCTTAAGTAAAATTAGAAAACAGATATGTACACGCGGAGCAACTGAATAAACCTTTATATCGGAATTTAGATATTAATGCTAAGAAAGTAAGAGCTAGCGTAATGACTTCATAATATTAGTGCATTTGCTTCGTATCCCTTGTAAACTTTTTTCTGTGATAGATAGTGTTATTAGATTTTAATCATATGTTTTCATTTACAACGGGTCAAGGCAGATTTTTAGGTTATATAGTTTTCAGTGTATTTTTGTGATGTTTCAAAACAAAAACAAAAACTTCTTGAAGGTTATTCTAAGCTTCAATTATTTCAATTGTGTCAGAGTTGTTCAAATTGATATTTGCAAAGTAAAAAAGGGTAGAGACATTTTGTGTTTTCGTAATGTAACCAAGAGGAGTGAGGCTTTTCAATTCAGCAACCGTAACCATTTGTAAACCAAAATGAAAATTCCTAAGGTTGACCTTAGCAAAATAACGGTGTGTTAAACGGTAACCAGCATCATTTTCATTAAATGCCATTTATACTGTCGATATGAACTATACACTTGTTTATGTAAGCAATCTAAGAGGCCTATCTGATGATGCTAGGCATAAACAAATTAACAAGAATGACCATTACACAACCATGTACACAATATTTACACAACAATAAATACTCAATTCCAGAGTGGCACAGCCGCAAATATAAATGATCACCTCAATTAGTAGCATCTTAAATTTGATGTAAACTCTTAATTTTATTACTTTTGATCCCTTAAGCCCCGAAATAGCATTATTATCGAGCTGCATACTGGAGTTGAGCATTCCACCGAATGTATAGGTCCCATTTCGGACATCAGTACATTCTAAAGACAATCATGTCAATATATACATCATCAAATACTAAAATAACCAATTGCATGAGTAAACACATAAAAGAACACTATTTTTTCCCCAGCTAAATCAATGTTCATTTCGGAAAACGTTTGGTTTCGATATATTTATGAAAATGTTTTAACACTACAGTCTAAGGTTACGTGAAATCTACATCTTTTTATTAATTTGGGATGACTGAATTTAAAAAAAAAATATCGAAACCGTCAATTTTTACTTGATGGTTTACACATGACCTATCTTTGGCCTTTTGTCATAGAAAGAATGTTTCAAAACTGTTATTAACGTCCTTGATCTTCCGGTCCGTGTAGGCACCAATGGAAGAACTATGGTGTTATAATTGCACCCTGTAGAAGCACAGTAGGTCAATGTCACGTGGTCACAGCTGCTGTCTTCAAAAGAGAGTGGTGCCGTGAGGATTGTCTCTCGTTGCCAGGATACGGAAGAGTTTGATCTTGTTGTAGTACATGCCCTTGTTCTTCCTGAGTCTGCGCAGTCTCTTCATCCTCCTCTTCCGGCTCTCGTCATCGCCCTGGTCGTTCTGTGCCTCTTCGTTGCTCCTGAAACTCGTCTTCCTCAACTTCAGTTCTGCGTATGGTCCCGTGTGATTGTGCTTCCTGCCCTTCCTCCTGCGTCCTTTCCTCCCCTTCCTCCCTTTCCTTCCCTTGCGGTGCTTCCTTCTCAACCTCTTCTGCTGCTTGATCATGGATTCGTCCAGGCTCTCCTCCGCGCCCTCCTTGAGTTCAAGAGCTTGGTTCAAGTCTTCCTTCTTCATCTGGATAGAGAGGGGCGCGGGGTGGTGGAGGAGGGTCGGCGTCTTCAGGGGAGGGGCCGGGATGCTTACGATTGCGTTGGACGTCACAGAGGGCACTGCTGTGGAGTTGGTAGGGATACAGACCCGCTGGCACTCCTCCTCGTTCCGGAAGTTGTTCAGGTTGCCATCGCAACCGCCGAAGGTAAACCAGGAACACTTTCCAGCGTGCACGTTGAAGTACCATCTCCTGAAGCGGGCATGGCAGCGACCAGGGGCCGGGGGCAGCTCACAAACCTTCGACTTCACTGCAAAAAGAAATTATTTTATTTATAGTAGAATTCATTGAAACTGTGTTTTGGGACAGTTACGATAAGTCGTAGTGAGGTTTTATTTAACGTTTGAGCATGCTGCAACAACATCATAACGACACAGTTTTACATAACACTTAATGTTGGTCTTAGAGCATTGCGTATTCATTGGAACTAGTGCTTCGATTCAACTCTAAGTCTAGTTTTGGAGAGTTGACTTATTCAGTTTTAAAATGCTTTTAGCGGCGCTTCTACACTGGAACACTGTAAGATTTTACACTTCAACATAGGTTCGGCGTCGGCCAATGTTATTTGACTTTTCAATTACATTTGAGATACGTTAATATTAAAAATCTTGAGTCACGAACGTCACACCTGTGAAATAAAGTCTAACAATACCTGGAACATGGTATGTAGTGTAATGGTTATGAACTTATACTCACGTGGGATTTTATGCTCGCGCACACAGACCGGAAACGACATTTTCCTGGGCCAGACGAGGTGTTGAATGACGCAGATTTTGGTAGCAGGACATACCTTCCTGTATGCCTGAAAATTAAAATTAAAATTTAAAAACCTACCGGGAACTGCTTGACATTCGTTAGTTGGAATGAACATTTGAATGATACGAGTGATGGCACCATGTTTAGCAAAACAGTTATTAGACAAGAAACATTTTATAGTCTTTATGACTAGAGATTTACTAAGATACAAACAACAATGTGATTGAAAAAACAAAGGGCCATTGTTGCAATAATAAACAGGGATGTTTACAAAACAATGTTTCAATATAATAGAATTGTAATCATTATAGCACCTAAATTCTCCTCCTGGACTGTAACATTGAAGGTATATTAACTTTCAAAGAAGAAATTCCAATAAATGGCGTTGATGTATCATATGTGCACAAAGAAAGGGAGGCCTCAGTGGTCGAGTTCAAAAGCTGATGGGACAATCAGTGCTGATGAAGTGTGGGTGCAAGATCATTTACTTTGGAAGAGTGTGACCCTCAACTTAAACAAGTTACGTTTGTCAGCTATCATATGACGTGAAGAATGAAGGAATTCAAGAATGCAAACTGCTTGAAAACGACATTATAAATTATATCGAGAAATCGTCTATACAGAGTAAATGTATTTATGAAAATAGTTGTCATTTTTCATCAACCAATTTGCCATTCCAAGATGACATAGTCCATCATGGTAATCTTTTGCAACCCACGTGTCTATTCTTCAACCATTCCTGCGACACCTGACCTCCAATAAACCCTTCATCCTTTGGCGATTATATAAAGAAGATGATGATGGCTGATGGTTGTAAAGAACTTAAGGAAGTAGTAAAGTGGGACTAGAAGTCTAGCATGACAGGGTGATGATGGCGGTGATGACGACGATGACGATGTAAGGTGAGGAGGTGATGAAGGAAGTAATTAAAGGACTATATGTTACTGCCTAGTTATGAGAGGAGAGACTGGTGGTGTCACTTCAAGTCTCAAACAGAGAGGACTGATAGACGAGACACATTCATCTTCTACGCACATCCACAATACCTGTAGACCCACATTCCTCCCTGGACGATAGGGTTCTGCTGGTACACGGCATGAACACATGCCTTAAGGGGATTGAGGTACAAATTTCGACTTAAGAAATGTTATATATGTTAATGAGCCGATTAAGGAGTTGAACAATTTTAAAAACTTTGAATTGATATATTTATAGCTCGGTTTCAAACAAGAAAAGATAGATTTGTCTTATTTCTTTATCTCAACGCATTGAAGGTTAACTGAGTTTGCTTTATGAGAATTAAAGTAAATATTAGAGTTTCTTCAAAAGGTTAACTTACTGTTAATCGGAGGGGGAAGGGAGTGAAAAGGGTTTTGCAACGGAGTGTATATCTTAAAACTGTTTGCGGTCGTTGTTGGTTTAATGCCTGAAAATCTTAATTGTATAAACAAAAATTCATCTTTACCTTACATAACCTCTCTGCTTCCACGCCATAGGAGAACTCTTTGCTGGCGTGGTAGGGCGTGGTGAAGCCGCTCACCTGAAAGAGGAAGAACATTTAGCAACACTGACAAGTAGCATGTGACAAATGGCAAAATATTTTGCATGTTTTAGCATGCACGATGATTGTTATGACAACACAACTATTTGGTATAGATTTTGAAACAAACATCATATATATAGGGATGTGCATACTCCAAAACCCAACCCCAAAAAAATGAGCTATGATTGAATTGACACGTATCGTACAACTAGCAGTGTAAAAACCGAATAAATGTATATCAGATGGGAACAAAGTAATAGTACTGGGCTTTGATTTCATCCTGCATACAAATTCCGCTTTATTAATCGAACTACCCGGTGAATGGTCCTTCTGACATTCATTTTCAAATCTTGGAAGTGATGGTTTCTAACTTTTCTATCATTTATCATAAGTTGGGCTCCATTGTGGTGAGGAATACGTAAGCGAAAATGAATCGATCACTATCGATTATCGAATACGTTGGATCAAAAATGGATTGCATAACTGAAGAACCTACTCGTATAATATCCGTTCACCACAAACCATGTTTTCATTTTCATCAAACAAACTGAATGTTCTTTACAGGAAATGTGTACATAATCATTTGACTGAACATCCCTGGTGATATTTATATTAACAAGTGTTCTTGAGTAAGATCTAAAATATTTTTATTTTAATTGATATTGAAGATAAACGAGATTAATGACAAATTCAAGGAGTTTTGAAAGGCTTCCTGGGTGGTATTCATTTCACAAAGTGTTCCTGAATCGTTTCAGTTTAATCTTAAAGAATTGTTTCATAACACACAGTATATAAATTAAATCAAAGGAAGGATATATCATGAGCAACACAGAGGTATTGGTTTAGAAGCATATGTAATGACCTTTCGAGTGTAAGTGTTCAAATCTTAAATAAATTGGTTTATTAGAATAGATATATAATGACCAACACAAATTTATGTACAATGTAAAGACTTCCTGGATGTAGGCTGGTTGCACTAATCCAGTCCGTGTACCTAATGCACTGACTATCCACTGTGGGCCGTGTGTCTTCCTTCACTGGAAATACCACAGGGGTTAGCCTGTCCGTCATACCGTGATCCCCTTATACAACCACCAGAGCATTTTGCGGGTAATTAAGATAACATTAAGAACATGACTGCGGAACACAAATAAAGCACCCAGCCCATGTCTTATAAGGTTCCTGGATGCGGGGTAAGAACGATTGTTTTTGGAAACACAAACTGTTTGCCTGGTAACCAGAAGGTCGAGGTCGGCTGTGTTGTGTTCGCTGATAAAACCCACTCAAAATCATCTCGTATTTGGCTCTACTGACCAACGATTCCGATATGAGATGGTTGCAGTCATAGGGAAAGAATTTGTTTGCTGTATGAAGTATGTGGGGTAAAACACGTACTTGGACCAGGTTCTATTGTAATGTTTCTGGAGACCATAGAAATTGAGATCCATAATGATTGGTTGAATGTTTGATTTAAACCTATAGAAGATCATTTCCAGTTTCTCATTCTGTAGAGAATTTTCACATAATGAAATATGATATCGATAGTTATCACTTTAGCAGATGGACGTTAAGATGTCATATTGATAACCGTATGCCGTCCTTACCTTGTTATATCTAAATCGATTTATTATTTAATTTCTAAATTATTGTACAGTGAAAATAAGTTTTTTCTTATTGTAGTCGTACCTGTGTATCATCCAAACAATGTTGTTCTTATTGTAGCCATACCTGCTCTTTATAACGTTGTGTCGAATTGACTCATCAATACACACTAAAGATTGTCTTTGTTGAGACAGCACGTCCGTAGTACAAGTACTTAACAGTCCATGGACTCTTCACTGCCCAATCCCTTGCTTTGAACCAGCGGTCACAAGGGTATACTACGTATATAGGGGACCGAATCAGGACAGATGAAACAGCCTCATGTGATATTAACAGAGCGACATCCTGCCATACATCAAACATAGGGATTCTCCACCAACTATCAAAGTGAGGATCTCCACACAGACAGGGGCACCTGTCACATGGTGGACCTACTGGGGTCAGCGGAGATAGACCTAGTTCATCATCTATGGCTTCCCCTGGATAAAGGTCCACGTTGACCTCACCTTAGTGCATTTTGCCTTAGTGCATGGTACTAGCTAGATACCTCTATGGTTCGTTGTGGTAATCTACAAAACACGTCCATCAATTGTAGCACCTTAGTGAATATGAAATAATAAATAACAATAACCTCCTTAGACATGCGGTACATTATTATCCTGAAGGTGTGTATTTTCGAAGAGGTGCTATTAAGCGCTAATCATGACCACGTAGGTCAGTACATACAGTTGAGTGGACTGAGTGCAATGTGGATGAAGTGGTTTGCCCAGTAACACAACACAGGGTGAGACCCAAATCACTAATATTTGGTGTCTCCACTGGGATTCGAACCCGGACCCGAGTCTCTGGCGTGAGAGGCCATCATGCTATTTCACTTCACCACTGTGCTCTAATGTTAAGGTACTTCGTAGGGGTTACATATGGTATGAAAAGTCGACGTCTTCACCTACCATGTGGCGAATTTGTGCTCCGTTTAAAATTCACAGTTTTAAAAATTTAGAGAAAGTTTACTTTTTGGCCCCTTTCCGTCCTTTTGGTAACCTTAATTAGGGAATTATCGAGATGTTCTATTGCAACCTGTATATTGCAATGGAAGCTTTATTGAATTTATTATGGCCGAGGTAGATCTTAGGTAAATCGTTAAATTTAACAAGATAAGAAAATAAGAAAGGTGACTACTGAACCCGTTGTATTTAAAAAAAGGATTACGATACTATTTGCCCATTGCTGACATATGTCAAATGTCATCAACAGACCTGAGTGTGACATGGATTCCGTAACTTTACAGATGGAATCTTACCCTTGCCTTTTTTGACTTCCTACGGCAATGCAATAAACGAAATACATGTACACAGTCGTTAAGGTTCCCTAACTGAAAAGACTTTTAATTGGAAAAGGTTTACCTTAGCAAGTTTAAAGGCAACCGTATTTCTTCTTCCTTATTGTTATAGAATGATGCCTTGATTATTTTATTGAGAGAATAATGTCATATGCAAATGTCATAATTACCTGCGGCAAACATCTCCAGAAAGCAGGATTGTATCGAAATGGAGGAATTGAATAACAAACTCTACATGTTTATCATTGAGATCTTTGAAAAAAATAACATCATTGAGATGTTAAGGTCCTTTGTCATACTATAGATCCATCATGTCCATTACTTTGACCATCCTCCGCCCATCCCAAAACGTCAAAAACCTACCATGTTGTGCCCTCTATATACTAGCTGATATAACCAAAGCTTTACATCGCAAAATATACAATTTCGTCCCGTATAAACTTACCAATACCATCATTTCAGACTCTCAAGAGATTTCATTCTGAAACTGATTTCAATTGTGCATGCAAATATTTCAATCAAGAATGCGATGAACGCGGGTCACGACATTCCAAATGAATGAAATATCTACCTACTATACCATATAGTCTTTATTGCGTGTCTGGCGCTTACTGATGCTGTATCAGATAACCACAAAAGACAAAAGGACTGTCCTTCTGAAATCAAACCCCTCTGTGAAGTCGCCCCCTTCTATGTATTGCATGCGATGTGGACCCGTTAACCTCGCTCCACAGTTTATGACGTATATAAGAAGAATAACTCTGATGGTATATGAGGCAATATAACACCAGGGAGGTTTATTAACCTAACCAGAATGCTTTCCATTAGGAGTAATCGACCTTATGCATACTTATTGTCACGTTTTCCTTGTATGTACTTTAAGCGTCCTTTGATTAATACTAAATGTATACAACTGTTGTTTATATTTGTCATTCTAACCTTGGGATCAAAACATGCTTTTATCAATATATTTCTTTGATTTGACTAAAGTTAAATGATGAGGGTTATTTTGGGGGGCATAATAAGAGGATTTAATAAAGAGCATTATGTCAGTTTGTAATTGTGATAAAATAAAATGCTTTCGTTTAGTGGTAAAGCTTGAAATCATACCGGAAAGATTTATGCGACTACTCAACCTTCTATTTGAAAACTGTGTCAAATATTTCCCATGTATAAAGAAATCTCTTATTACATATTAGAAGTTGAAAGTCAAATAAGGATAATTTCAATGGATGGCAATTTTTTATTCAGAGATTTGTTAAATAAGGACAATTTTTAAGGAAGACAACTTCTTTATTCAGAGAGTGGGGTGTTTCTCTGAATAAAGAAGTTGTGATCCATAAAAATTGTCCTTATATAGAGAAATCGTTTTCACTAATCCTACCTAGTTTCAAGAAAGATTTTTGTAACTGGCCAATCGGTCATCCTCAAAATGTCTCCTATAGGTTAATCTAAGAAACGAGTTTAAGCTCCCGTGACACTTGATGAATGTAGAAGTAATGATACAAATGTGTCTCCTTAACTCACTATTCATCCAATGTGGAAATCAACCTGTATGACTATTTAAACGGTGAACCCCAGCAAGATGTGTATTTGACTTCAGCGGGAAAAGTGCAATAGGAGTGGTAGCTACAGATACCGACAGAATCCAGAAGGTTACTTCTTAGATTAAAAAATTGTTTTAATTCACAACTTGCCTCAGCTTTCAACTTCGTTAGCTTGTTTGTAAAGGATTTTTAAGTTCAGGTACTTCTAACTGAGAGTTGCCTTGAATGGCCGTGGGAGACAATCGTGCAACAATCGTTTTACGCCGCTTGGGCAATATTTCAGCCATTAGCGGTGTCTTTTGATAAAGAAGGATTTTCTAAGAATCAGAGCCAGAAACTTTCTCGTAGCATTGAAATGTTTAAACCAATAAGATTACCTTGTTCTGATATATACATAGCGTTAGGGTAAGTAACAAAGGATACGTTTACCATATATTTTATCATTAATAGTGTTAAAAAATTCTAGTTTAACAAGAAATTGGTCGTCAAATCGAAGGGTTAAGGGAAACTCTTCCTATATGCCAAGGCTTGGTCCATCTTAGATATTCAAACTATAATATATTTCAAGATATTCTTAAATCAGATAAACAGTGTTTTTTACACTTCTGTGCCTTTGAAATCGTTACATCTAGAAATCTATTTTTATTTTCCATCGTCAAAACAATTTCGTAACTCACACCGGTGTTCATCACTTATGTTATTTGCAGGTATTAGCGTTTACTTATTATGGTAATAGACGTTTGTATTTTGAGGTGTCGCGCCCAGTTTCTGTATCTTTTATGTCATCGTGTGTTTAAAAATTGAAATCAGAAACCATCATATATTATCATTTACAAAGTAATCGCTTTACATCAGTAACTTAAGCCATATTTCTGCCATGAACCTCGGGTTTATAAGCAGATGAGACATAGTTTGTCAATCCAAGTACATTGAGTTGAGAGTGAACGAATACTTTAAAAAATAAGTTTACAATTTGAAGACTTTCCAGCCAAACTTGATATGATGTTGTTGCATTTATCTAAACTAATTTTTTTGGGGGAAATTTGTTTCTAAATTAGATTATATGCTTTTACGTTATGAAATCATTGCGTTGAATAACCACACAACCAATATGTCCAAATGTACAAGCAATGTAGAATAAAGTCTTCTTAATAAATACATATGGAAGAATATCCAAGCAAACACTAACAAATCTGAACAAATCCTTATGTCTAAAGCAGAATTTTCGATTTTCTATCCATCGCTCAAAAAAGCTATCCATGTGATGATATGACACGCTTACTTTAAAGCTAAAACAGAAAAGTTTATTCAAAGAGGGGTCGAACATCCATGAACTCTGAACCGGCACTTGTGTCTCTGTCAATCTGGACGAAGATCCCCTGACCTTGTCTCACTTCCTGTATAAACACGTGGACCAATTCCTTGAAATCTAAGATTAATTCACGCAATGAAAATATTGACATGCTCTGACACCAAGACCAACCGAAGGACATCCAGGTTTATTGTGCTAGTATCGAACAATTAACATACTTGTACCTGTGTCCTTGTACGTATATCTTAACAACGGATACCTAAAGTCTGCATCAACACATATCTGAACCAATTAGCCCGACTCTTTGTTGTGGTAAGTCCTCTGTATTATATGGTACAGAGCTTTCCAGCTCTTCCAACATTGACGGAGACAGGGGTGTGTGCTAAAACCTTTACTATTGTTGAGATGGCCTATCATTGAGCGTGGTCAAACACGGACAAGAGGCTATGCTGTATCAGTGAACGGGGGATCGGACACTCCCCCTTTCTTCTCTTCAGCGGGTCACATTGTCCCCCTTCGTCTTCCCTTTTATTCTTTGTAACTCCTTTCGTCTTCCATTTCATTCTTTATAACTCATCAATGGACGTGTCTCCTGTCCAGTCTTCTGTCCTTGCTCGTGAAACGTGGCGTGTGGAAAGTATTACCTTCTAACATAGCAAATAGTGTATGAATGGTGTGTTTGTTGCATTGTGCCTTAACATGAAAATGTAACCTTATACAAAGAAATGTTTCTTTCACTTTCTTAGAGTATCAATATTTGTTCGGTTTGAAACGTTTTTCATCTATATATAAACATATAAGTTTACTCTTAAAAATCCTTTATCTAGTGTTTAAATTTGTCCAAATTTAGAAGCATTTCAAAGTAAAAACAGTCTCAACACAACTCATGAATGAAATCAACAACCTGAGCATCGGAATGGAATGACAATTGTATCGAATCATTTTCAATTTTTTAACTTTTCTGATTTATATATTCATATCTGAAATCCCTCGTTTAGAATTTGAACTTGTCCTAAATCAAAAGCATTTCAAAGCACGAACGGTCCTTAGTGCAATTTTTGAACGAAAACAACAAAAACATCACGTGATGATTGAGTTGAAACTATTTGAGAAATGTTTGTGTCTCAGTCCCGGTGATCTCTAGATGAATCCAGGCGACCTGGGGCTCTACATGGGGGTGACATGCATCTGCTAAAGACGTAATGTAAACCATCACTCAATTCCTCTATATCTATACCTTTCGACAAAACATACAAGTGGTTTTTATTGTTCAGTTATGACATATTTCTGAAATCAAATAAATTTTATGTCTCTTTGCTAATAAAAGTAACACTTTTGCCTTCATTACGAGTGTCAATGACCCTTCCTCAAGACCCTCACGGCCAAACGTTAAACAATGATCTTCGTCAAACAGCGCTAATCGAACATAAGCTTTGGGTCATGTGACTGTGAAACTATGCTGTAGTTTCTTCCCCTTTTGTGCTATAACGTGTACAGGTGTCAAATCAGGTATGTGTTTGTCCCCAAAAGAACACCTTAACGGTAACAGCGTTCTGTCCTCTACCTTGAAATGATGACAGAAAATAAGGTGGCCAATATAACTACAAAAATGGCATTTTGTTTTAGCATATGAATCTTTTGGAATCTTCTAATCATCAAATAGACGTCTCTAAAATTGAGTTATTCCTATTGCGGAGGATTAATATTATTAAGCTACAGGACCACTTTTTTACAAAGTACATACTTTTTATCATTATTATTATATAAATATATATATAGCGCTCATATTCATCCACTGGTGGTTGCATAGGGCGCTTACATTGTTTCCCCTGGTCAATGGCATTCTTTCCCCGTCCGATCATTATTCCAATTCAACGCCCTGGGGAGTATTAAACCGACATCAACATACGTGGCGCTCAGGTTAGGGAACATTTTATGCGTCACAGGGTACCAATTCACAGCTTAGATGATCGTAAGTCATTACGGTAGCCTTAGTGTACGGTTGAAGAGTGGGAGCTAAGGTTCACCTTAGTCAAGGTGCCTTTGTGAAAGAGGCCCAGAACACTATGATTGATGTACTAGTAGATGTTAAGCCGAATCAGGTATAATGTAACGTATGACAATCTGCAAAGTATTGTTTTCGTTTGGACAATGACGTTTTCCGTCTCACTATTAATTTTCCTGGATATGGAACTAAATCTACATGTCAAGTCTCTTCCTTATAGTAAGTTCACATGTACAAGGAATGACTTAAATGACTTTATCGCTTAAGGGTCAAGTCAACCATTGCATGACATTGCAATTTATTCCATCTGGTAAATGTAGTCTGTTATATTGCTAAGACAGTAATGGAGAAACAACGTATCAAAGACTACGTCCCGATAGAGTAGCATCGTCTGGTGTAAGAGCATTAGAATGTTTCTGTCTGCAAATATTTTTCTATAAAAATAACCTTAATAAATTTAGAAAGTAAATATATTCTCGGTAATGGCTCCGTGTTGGTGGTTTGTGAAGTCAAATGTGCGTCCTGCTTTCTCAAAACGGTTCCTTTACGCCTGAAGCGCATCCTGTGTGACAGGAACCCCTTGTTTATTTGACTTAAAATGTTGGTGCGCACAGGCCATGCAACTGCACACCTAATGTGCATGCATGTGGCATTTCAGATATATCGAGAAACCTGTTTACTCTCTGCACAACAGGAAATGAATGTAAATCATAGCTTCGACATCAAGGGATTTGGGTCAGTGCTTCATATCTCGGAATGTTACAAGTATATCAGGATTAAAATGAAACCGCGCCTGTGCACGTAACAGCTTACCAACCTTCACCTCTGACATTGCGTGTATACACGAATGTTTGACAGAGGTTTATATAAGGAGAGAATGCACTGTTATCTGAAACCTTTATCTCTCTTCAAAGTCAACTGTTTCTTTCATATCATATCATGTCAAATTATATCTGATTCAGTCTATATATAAAACCCGTGACGCTTTTTTACGTCGAGCAAGACCAAAAAGGTTGCTACAACCCACAAATATGGAAATCACTTCATCTAACCAAAACCCTTCGATTTATCTCTGGACAATACAACATCTGATTCTCAATCCAAAGCTATCCCCGGATTCCGAGTCGAGCCTCGTTATGGAGTCAGCAGACGTGAACTGTGTTGTCTTGCTTTGTCAAATAGAATTGAGGGTTTGTTCTGTCTCAGAAAATAAGTTCTTGGATTAAGCTTGTCATGTATATCGCTCAACCAGTTAGCTGTCCGCGTATATCCATTGAGGCGGCTGGTGTACTGTGCCATCACAAGGTACAGAGCACAAGGAACGTTATCAGTAATCGTAGAGACAGTGTCTTCTCATATCACCTTACTGGCAAATATTCTGGAAATGTTTGTTATCTAACTCAACATTTCTTAAAGGGTCACATCGTCGATTTGTCTGCAAGTTTCAAAATGCTTTTGTTTCATGCATTTTGATATCGCAATTAGTATGTTACTATTGGATCACATCGTATTGAACGGTTTCCAACATAATTCGAATCTTACTCGATCAAAAAGTCTTTTATCAGTCACCTAAAGAGCTTCCCCGGATTTCGAACATTAATGATTCTAATATCTCTTCGTTTGAATTCGATAAGAAATGTTTACCGTAGAGAATTTGATATTTACCTCTTGAACTGATTTGAACACCAAATAAAAACTAAAAGTTTATTGTATGCATAAATAACCAATCCAAGGGTTAGGAATTCATTTTATGGTGTGTCTTTAAACGTCAATACACTGTCAATATGCATCAGATTATGATTAGTAATATGCATAACAACATGGTAAGCAGAAACATGAGTTAAGGAGTAATAAGTACTTTTTTATTCGATATAAAACCATATGATACTCACAATGAAGCCACAACCCCTACCAAACATTTTATAAAATGTTTACTACGAAAACAACGATAATGGATTAGTATTTAACCTTGGCCATTATCTCTCAGTAGACCGTGTATTTAAGCTACGAGTTGGGTTTGATTCATCTGCCCAGTGGCAGCTATGTATAGAACACAAAGACTAGGTGGAATCTATCTCTCATCGCTACCTTTATATATCGTATCTATCCCCCACAGCTTGTGCAAGATAGACAGCGACCATGCGATCCATACGCCATCCTTCACGAAATATATTATCAAGAGTTCTTCCTTCTGGCCGTAGTACAGATGAAAGACAATTCACATTGTTCAAACAATAGGAGATCGGACATGGCGTATCATCTACGATGAGTAGAATTGTTTAGAGTTATCTCCCCTTTGCGGTATTACTGACAGCGAGTGTGCAGGTATTCATAAGATCTAACAGATCATCGCACAGTGTGGTGATCACTGACGAACTGTCTGACCATTGTACCCTAACTCTTTGATCCCATTATCTCTGTTTTTAGGAATTGTGTTGTTATTCTAAGACTTGAAAGTAACATTCTCTAGAATGATTTCCATCAAATGGCGACCAGATTACACACGAATGAGAGCACGGACGGTATTATCTTAGATTGGTATAGGTTGAACTTCGTTTCATATACAACTATTAATTCAAAGAAAACAGTGAACGTTTATCCAATTGATTGTTGAATACAATTATGTCCTATACTTGTAAGACAATGGCTTTCATATATATATAATTTACATGAACTTATTGATTGCATTTTACAAATTTTCATTCGTTGAAAGGCTACGTTAGTACATCATTCGTAAGGATAAATGCGATTCCCGATGGCATGCCAGAACACGTTAAACCATGGGAGTTGCTGATTTCTTGCTTGACGTCAACTTCAGATGACAGAGCCGCCGCGCTTTTTTGTGGCGCAGCTCACGTCTAGAAGTACTGCTGTTTATTGTGGGTCAAATCTAAAATGCGACATAGAGAGACTTGACTAGTCGACTAATGTGAAAAAATGTTGTATTGTATGGATGTAGAACTTCTTTAATGTATTTACATACGACGTTTCAAGACATTGGTTTGTACCAACAATTTGTATTAAAGAAGGTATTAAAGAGTTTGAACATCAATTTCCAATTTTGTCATATTACCTACCCGTTTCTTTAGTGCCCATTAAGAACTTGATCATGAATGTACTACCTCCACTACCAAAAACAATTCCATGATTCATCCCAATAGGAATGATCAGACCCAAAGGGTCCATATCACCAGAGAAGTCAGGATCACTTAAGAATGGACAGCGCGTTAGGAATATGTGACGTAAGTGAGGGGATAATCCCTACTGACCCACCTGTCCGCCCTGCGCACCTGCCCGTGAAATGTCACACCTGTGTGGACCACGTGCTACAGGTAGCCATTCAGGTACCATCACAACTTTCGTCTTTTGTTTTTTACAGATGTGAGTATTGAGATGTCACTATCATTATATGTTACCATTTTGTTCAGACAGGTGACGTACCTCTGGACCTTACAAGAAACTACAAAGTAGCCACAATCCATAAAGTCACCTCAAATCTATAACCTTTCTCTGGCAATGGCGGCTCTTAGAATTTATTAAAGTAAATTTCTGTGAGCTACAAGAAACATTTAAGTAATTTTTGCTAGAACAAACCCTTCAGCTAACCATTCTACCAAACTGAACCTCATTTTCACATTCTAAAAAATGGGATTCAGTCGTGCGGAAAACGGTCAGTCGAAGGCTTAAGGCAACCTTACATTTTGATAGATTCAGTGAAGAAATTCATGTTTCAGTGTTTGGTCCTAGAGAAGCTACCTTGCTTTTATATTCTAAAGCTTCATACGCAGTGATCTCCCTAACATCAGATTCATTGACATGAGAAATTTTCACATTTTATATTTCTAACCCTATCGTTTCGATGGAAAACTCGTATTGACGACTTTGTGCTGTAAAATACTGTGAACATGACCAGGTATCACACTCTCGGCGCAAAGAGTGGTCACACTATTATTTTAGTTAAAAGTCTTGCCAGTGGTCTTGATAAAGAGAGTCAGAATAATAAAGACGATTCAAACAAGTATCCAGCCCATATAGGAACATTCGCGTTTCGATGATGAAGCACACTTTCTGCGATTCTTAAGATGAATTTCAGAATCCCATATATATAACCATCCCTAACATTATTCCAACAGACTTTATGAAAACATTGATAATTGGTTAACTACCAGAACAATAAGCAGCATAATCCAGTCAACCGTAGGCAACCCTTTACAACATTCGACAACTGCGCATCTAAAGACAGCAATAACCAACAATACTCTACATAGCTCAGAGGTTCACAAAACGTCATCGCTTTAATTGTTAGGGTGACATAGCATGGACTCTATACACCATAGATGAAGACCAAGAAACGATATTACTTTCAGTTATTAAAGAGAGCAAACTTAACAACGAATTACCCAGAACATGAATAAATATATTTATGAGGACAGTAAGGGGAACATTACGACATTAAATCATGAAGTGGACACCAAAATTATATTTCTGGATTGCCGGAGTGCAAACGAGGCGTCAGACAAGGATGACAGTTTCATCCTGTATCTTTGATGTCTTTGCGTGGACACAATGGATGTGCAAGCTGGTCGAGAAAACACCCTCCAATGGAAACACGCACTTCAAAGAAACACCGTGACATTTGCACCGTTATAGTTTCAATGCAGTTTTTATCTACCTCGCTGGCATATTTTTAGCTTTTACAGAGAGCGTTGATACTAATCTTAGCGTGTATACATTCTCTTTCAATACACTATATAAATAGGAACTTTGATGCTACCCGCATCATTAACATTTAGTTTATCATAAACCACTCCCTAGAGATGATTTTTTAAAGAGAATTAGATACTTGCACTATCAATGCGACAATTTTCTCCTTGTGTTAGAGAGAAGCATCTCAAAGCGTTGAATTGTATTACATGCCACAATTAAATGGATTTCGAAATTGAACATTGTCGCACAGCAAGCAAATAAAATAACCAGAAATTGCTCCGAGGATTTTGGTTTACATTAAGTTAGTCTTGTTAGTTTAGGTTTAGCTTTCACTTATCAATGATTTCAAAGCATTTGAGTTATTTACTTAGACGTAAGACGTAGTTATCGAAAACGATGAAAAAACGAGAAAAAGATTACTAGCTAAACAGTATGATTATAAATCAACTCGAATTGACAAATGTTTTTCACACAATGTGAGTACAAGAAAAAGATATTTGAAAAAATAATAAATAAATTTATAAATACATTTCTAATATATAGGTACTTACCTTCAAGATCACAACCGAGAATATGAGAACCGAAAGAATCATTTTGTTCGGGTATAAGTCCACACAATTGACAGTCTACAAATCGTGGTTACGACTCCGCTATATATGTGTACAACTCGCAATCGCCACAGTCGCAGTTTACTCTGCTAATCCGGAGAAAACCCGCCGTTTTATACTCTTTTTCCACACGCTCACGATAAACTGGAGGCAGCCAGTGGAAGATCGTCACCCCGTTTTACCCAACATTGTCGACTTGTTAGCCAATCCCATTACTGGCTCCGAGGTCATAGGTGAGAGGTCAACTATCTGACCTCATTGCACAGAGTGGTTGCATGGCATAACAAGAAAAGCCACGTGGGTAAAGAAGGGGGTAGAAAATTGGGAGAGGATGTCAGAGTAGTGAGAAGCTGGGCGTATAGTCAGCCAAATGAATATGTCCAGTATTAAACGCTTGAATTGTTTTATATATTCTACACTGGTGTGGAATGTAACTGCCTGTTTGGCTGACCGTGAACTCCCGTCTGAGTTCGGCCTGACCAAGCTCATAAAGCAAACATCCAGTCTTACTTCTTCTACATAAAGAATTTATCTTTATAAACTTAGAGTAAACAGAACTAGCATGTTTCTCTCAGAGTTAATTGCTAGATTTATTGTAATATACTATCTGAGTTTTGAATTAAGCTTAAAAGTCGATAAGGGTCTTTATCAAGCAATAATCAATTTTATGAAGTCATTAATTCTATTTACATACGTTTGTATTCTTATGTTTTCTGAAAAGATCAAATGTTCTGTTGTCCAATTCATGTTGATTAACAAAGATTATATAGACAACTTGTTTTTTCTATTCAATAGTAATTGCATGCATAGTTTCTGTTGTCCTTGACGATTGAAGTCCTCGATCCCGGCTCTGTGTCAGCAGTATTGCCTGATAGATCTGTAATGATGGCAGTTGTCTTTACTACATGTATTTTTAATCATTGATCTTTGTAGACAATATCAATCATTTTACCAAAAACTATTTTGTATTCTTGATGTTATCTGAAAGGATCATATTATCACATTGAGCATTTTCTTCATTTTTTAAAGAAATTGTTCTACATTGATACTCGTTTAGCTATAGTCTGAACGTAATTTATAAAAATGATCCTATTTTAATGAGATTGCATGTTCTTCATATTCGAATGTTTAAAGGAAGTTCATAAAATAAGGAATGCAGAGTTACATGATACAATAAGACAAGTGCACTATTGTTGAGTGTTACGTATACATATGCAAGAGATACAACCACGGTGTAGTGTCATGTTTATTCACTCACAGTAACATTGTTTGCTCTATGTAAAGGACAAGATTTCGTAACAAGAGTAAACATGTTGAACAATATATTTTGAACAACTGCTTTTTTCCCATGATAAGTTTCTTTCATGTTATGATAAGAACTTTCGATTAACAACTAGTATTAAATGCATTACATTTAAATCAAGTTTCTTTCTATTAACTGGATTAAGTGTACCTTTGTTTAAGGGGTATTTTATCAGTATCGAAATTTGCATGGTATTTTGCACTAAAAGACGGAAAGGTTACAAGAAATTCTAAACCTTGTTCGACTTAAAATCATATATTTTACTAGTATATACTACAGCGGAGTCTTAGCGGAGTCTTAAAAAGATTCCACCCCATTACAAAAATCCTTATTAAAACACATTTCAATATCATTCATAAAAATTGCAAACAGAGTTGGTGATAAATTTTTACCTGCGCGTACAATAAGGTAACGGTAAAAATAAGTAGTCCAAAGGCAATCACCAAAGACAATCATCTCGTTATCTCAGCTAATGAACTCTGGTTAATTAACAGTATCAGCTAATCCGACTGAGGGGAGTGATCACAGTGAATGGAACAGCCAGTCGAGGGGCTAGAGGTACTAATTAGTGGCTTGTAACAACAGGGGGCTAGAGGAACGGGGGCTAGGGGAATGATGCCCTTAAAAAGACAGTGCAGGTCAGCGTATACATGTATAAAGATAAACCTTCGTTGCAGTGAACTGGAGTTAGGTGTCAAGTCGGTCTATCTCTGTCTTGTAGTAAGTACGGCTCATTCATCGAAGTGTCAACCCTTTTGTATCGTCGTTGAAGGAACTGTTATTCTATAGGAAAATAAAGTCCATACTTTTTGTCATTATTCAAACAGTAGTAACTCTAGTTGTGACCCAGTCGAATCGCAACAATCGAGTAATCCGTAAAGAATTCGTAAGCAATCGATTCTATTGAACGAAGCTGAGTCACTTGTGTCTCGTGAGTTACGATTTCCCTAACAATCCGAGAACAACCATAACACTTGTATTCTTCGCTCGGTGCCTTATATTTTCTTAAATGAGTCACATGTAACGCACTTGCGGATCTACGACCAAAACTTTATAAAAACTATGACAAACCTTTTATAAAATTTAAGATCTACCCTCTACCGCTTATTGGATTTATGATCAACTCTTCATAACATCTACATTCAACCCTTTAACAAATCTACGATCAACCCTTTATAACATCTACATTCAACCATTTGAAAAATCTACGACCAACTCTTTAGTTTATGAAAAGTACGTCAAACCCTTTATACAATCAGATTCAACTCTTAATCAAATCTGAGATCGACTCTCTATGACATCTACAATCAATCATTTTATAAAACCTACGATCAACCCTTTATTAGATCTTCGATCAACCTATTACAAAACCTAAGATCAACCAATTACAATATCAACGAACAACCCTAAATGAAATCCACAATTAATCCTTTATAGTCCAATCGCAATCTCCATGTCAGTCACATGCGATGGTACTTCAATTTTGAATAAATTCTAGGGATTTGAAAGATTGCAAAGATGAAAGAACGGCACTATCAGATGAAATACTAAGAATGCGCAGTTCACAAGACGAAATGTCCCCAAAGTGATGTACTATACCAACAAGGACATAAACATGGCAGTTTGTCCTGAAGTTAGATCAAAGTTAGGAAATATTTACATTATTTTGTTGTCAAGTAAACGTGCACCTGTTAGAAGGACATACCTTCCTGTGGATGTATTACCTCGCCTTGTGACAGGCTTATGTCCTGTGCATTTATATTGTACTGTTACATGCATATGTCATGCTTGGAGCTACAATATGTTTTCGCCTTATGATGATTTATCATAGAAGTTCATTGTGACAATGTCATTTCAACCTTTTATGAAGTGTAATTTTTTTATAAAATTGAAACGTGATGTATTAACCATTTTGTATGTGTTTCCAATGAGACATGTGTTATCAGAGATCCCAAATATGACAATATGACAATTTCCATTTTACGTTTGCATCATATCCAGTAATTACCCCAGATCAGAACGCAACACATCTTATTTAATTTGCTTCTTATCACTGTACATCTAGAATGTCAATTCACACGAGTAAAAATAGTACACCACTGAGGTATGCCACCAGAGAACACCACGACGATCCCACGATCTTGAATAAGTACTGAATAAAGATATTTGTTGAATACTGATGATAGTAACACCCTTTCTTTGAACAAGCACACTCTTACATAATTGTATACTTTTCGTGGTTGAGTGTATTTGCTGTAGTACTGTGTAAGCTGCCGAACTCCGAACACCTCGGGTAGCGTACACCGGAGACATTTAGCGTCCTCTTTACTCACATTCACCAGCTCCATTTGTACGGTGGATCATTAGGGCCAAAACACGTCATCTCATTGACTGACATGTTGAGAAATCTCAAACATCCAAGATGTGCTTTAATTAAGGGGAGATGTTGAAGCATCTCCAGAGATGAATAACTCACGAAAATCCAACCCTACTATTTCTTAATCTTATCCCCCCGATGAAAATATAATATAGGACTATTTTTCTTATTTATTCATATAAACAATGATCTACTCTGTTAAAGAAAGGCTTTTTGTTGAATCACATGTTGAACAAATATTAACGTTGTGCGACTTTATAAAGTAAAATTATATTAACCGAATTACATGCTGTTTTTAAATTAACTTTATTTAAAGCCACGACCTTTGAAAGAAAATAAAAATCAGTAGGAGTTTACAAAAATTGACACAAACATGTTTACTGCACTTTATCAGCATTGTTTTACAATTTTGAAATCTCCAAGAAAGGTCGGACGACGAAAATACTACTTACTACTCACTGTAAGTTCTCCGCAGTAATGAATACTTTCGTCTCCGTCACTACTAGCCCATTGTAATCTTTTACATCATTGTTTCCAAGAATTTCAAATAGCGTTGGCAAAGCGTTTTATAAAAAGTGCGACAATAGCAATGGTCCCAGAGGTCGGTAGCTAAATAGAGACTTCAAATGTCTTGCTGAAGTCATATGGCGCCTGTATTAGACCCTTTGCTTCCGAGCGCCCCTGTTTACAATCACCTCTCTTCGTCCTCTGCGCATTGCATGGACAAAGCTCAAGGGAGGTATCAACCTTGACGCAACCCACTGTGTGGCACTCACAGGGTGTAATTAAGGAATTACACTTACATGTAAACAGTCCAAAAATATACACGTGCTTCTAAATGGAGTTATATGGGCGATGTCACTAAATTTGGTTTCTAAAACAACGTTTGATGCTTGAGGCGACCTGAATGATTCATGTTCTTTGACATCATTAAGCCCATTTGCTTCCTGTATGTAAGATGAAAAGGGATGTAGTAATATAACATTGTTTTGATAAAAACTGATTGTTTTCAATATTTTAAAAGCAAATGGTAACACAAATGGTACTTGCTGAAAATATAAAGACATAATTATATATTAATACGAGTGCGACATATAATTTACAAAAATAGGTAAAAAAAAGTTTTCAAATATCATAATGTTTCAGTACTATCTGCATATCATTATCCTTGAAAAAACGATTTGTTATTGCAGTAAATATTTTGCAATAAGGATGAGCTTAAAATTCAAAACCTAAAAAAAGTGTTTCAATAGACTATTACGACACGATCGCTTTGCGAAGCAATGACGTCACGCATTACAATGACGTCTCTCAAGAAATATCACCTCTGTGACGTCACCATTTCAACAACAAGTTTCTTATACCTCTACCACATGTTTTGAATCGTTGTTTACACCACATTCGTATTTTCTCTGGACCCGGTCTAAATAAGGAGAAAGATAACGCTTAATATGGTGATACCAGCTTCTATGTAGCAGCCCACGTCGATCTGTATTGTGTTGAGCTATGTCGGACTTGTCAAGCATGCTTTGTTAACTTTATCAAAGCTTAGTTTTACTATATTCGAGTAGGACGAAATGGTTTCCAGTATTTTAAATGAAAACATTGGCTTGTGGACACGGCTGTGATCTGCGTATGTGTTCACACAACAGTTTACATATGGCGTCCTCCTGCAAAACATGTGTCTCTGTAACATAAAAACTACATGAAGTTTTTTATGTAACTTAAGAAACGAACAGCTGCTTTGTTATTTCATATTGCGCATTATTTTGAAATTTGAATGACAACGTGTTCTTCTGTCTACATCATGTCATTAGATACATGTTTGTTCTTGGATTTATGAATGACGAATTGTTGTTCTCCGTTAACCCTTGATTATATGTGCTGATATTCACACGAACGCCAGTAGTTAAGATAATCACGTGCAAGATAAAACGTGCAGGGAAACACGTGCTCGGTTACACGCGTAGGAGAGAGCGGGGTCAATTATTGTAACATTTTTTACTTTAGTTGTCCTAATTTGCTGTTTGTATCTCGGGTGATGAATAAAGCGATACTACAATGTAAATTGACATCTCGGCTTTTAATCCGAGTGTCATTTGGGGTTATTGTACTTGCAGTTATTAAGTTATGATCTTTTGAATAAGTGTACCCAAAGTGTTACAATTGACCCCAGCGTTGTGGCAATTGTAACAGTAGGGTGGGACAATTATAACACGTAGGGTAAATTAAAAATAACTTTTTTCAAAGGTGAATATCATCTTCATCAACTGGGGTAACAATAATAGCTAGTTTAATTGTTTGTCGTAATTCTCAATTTCAGCAATTTTATTTATCAAATTAATGTTATTTTTTTATTTTGGTAAACTTTATAGATTTTCCATTTTCGAATTTTACTCTTGTTTGGTAATAATCATTCTGTGGATATTCATTAACCGAAAGTTCTATCCAGAAAAGATTGAACCGTCTAGAATTCACTTATTTATTTTCAGGATTCTTATTTTTATAAACGGTTGAAACACGGTGTTACAATTGCCCCCAATGGGGGTAGTTCTTTTTCATGACATTTTACAAGTAGACCGCTTAAAGTTTCAAATACATTTCTGCATTATGATTTGGCAGTATAGGTCAGGGTCACATATAGATATATCAAGTTAGTATTTTGTAACTCAAAACACGTCCAAACGATTTCTTATTGTTAGTGAACAATATACTTCAAGTGTAAAAAGTCGACTTTTTGTCATTTTTATCTACCACTGGGGAAACTGTTGATCAACAACCTAACGCTAAACAAGAGGAAAGCAAGGGGTTTAATGTTACATAAGTTGGACTTTGCTTGAACGCAAACTTTTGGAGTAATCGCCCCTGTTACAATTGCCCCGTGTTACAATTGACCCCGCTCTCCCCTATACGATTTATAAAAATAGCAAACCAGATAGGTTTCCGTGACTGTTACATGGTTGATTTCTCATTAACATAATTATAGCAAGTATTTCCTTCAAAAGATGAAGGGAGATAAAAAATTCATCAACATTTATAAACAGAGTGTCATGAGGAGTCACTTAGCTTATATACATGATGTTTGTTTTGTAAACGCCAAGCTTATAACTTGCTCTATTTAGATAATCTTGAAGTTTTTCTTCGCAACAATGAGAAAAACACTTGATGAAAGACTGGAAATGTGAGAAGTAAGGTGTGATGATGTTGATGAACAATAAACTGATGGAGCAGCTTCCTGTCTGAACCTTGTTCAGTGTGTTCAAGAACATGGTGCGGAACACATGAAGCAGGCGTGCACACGCACGTGCAGACACGTGTAAACATTGTTAGCCTGGTCTTCATTGATGACCTTATTAAACCATTTGAGAGAGAACCAAAGTTTATATATTTTGTGGTTTTGAGATATACAAAGCTTAATGCCAGTCGTTAAGTGAGTAAATAATATCATCAGCATGTTTCTCGCATTGCATTCCTCCCGTGTTTGAAAATATTGACATAATGGTATAATAAGGTAAAAACTTGGAATGGAAAAACTCGGTTAAACTTTTTCAAGAAGGGACAGAGTATTCATGCAAAAGATCGATTTTGATGTTTAGTATAGAAGTACATAGTAAAATAGAATATGTAGTGTATAAAGCATTGTAAAATCGATGCTCTATTTTCTTCTATCGATATAAACTGTGAACGATGTATGAAAATGTTGCCCTGTTTAGTTGTACCATCGATCGACGTATCTATCAATAGATATGTTTGTAATTCGTAATTCATTGAAATGTCGTTGTGCAGGACTCAACTATTAGATTACTTAATGTGACTTGAATTATTTTATTTACCTTATTTATATGGATACTTAACTGACGCAATGAAACGCATAATTGTATATCCGAGAGTTCCTAAGGGGCAGATAATCATACCTATATCATACACCAATGTTGCAGGGTGACAACTCTAACATCCTTGACCATATGTGTAAATACATGTGACGTGACTCTGTAAATGAGACAAATAAAAGAAATAAAAACTTTTGAAACATATGACATAGAGGAAATGAGGAAATGCCATCAGGTCCAAGGATAGAGTGCACCAATTAAATATACATGGGTGGAAATCTAAATTTTTAATAATGAATGTTACAATGTAACCATCACTCAGCAAAACTGTTACTCTCAAAATCAAAGAATTGTGAAGAGGCCTCAAAATATTAGAAAAAAATTGCGCAAAAAAAAACTATCAAGGTGGGTATCAAAGATACAAACTTGTCCTGATACAAGATATTTGACAAAGAAGTTCTTCTGAAAACAAGTTTCCTTGGTCAATTGGCGTTTATGCTTGAGGATTTCTGCCTACCGTGCTCATATTTGAGCAGTTGGGATCACATGTACTTAATTTTATCAATCAGGTGCCAGGGTACGTTCCCACACGAAATCAGTTTTTGAGGTGCAACAAATCGTTAGCAAAAGCTGGATGTGAAAAATGTCTGACTACGGAGCATGCTATGGTTACCTAGACCGTTTAGTGATGAAACACTGTGAATTCAACCACTCACCTAACAGATTATAGATTCAACAGTTTCATGTCCTGCTTCCGTGTTCTGAATTCAGTAGGTTTATCACAATCTGAACCGACGCCCTTAACGGATACCATTTCCCTGAAGAATACATTAAGCAGAGGGTGGCTACTTGTTTACAGGGAGTTGTATACATAAATAAACAAAACACGAAAGTGGCCAAGAGAAATCAAAGAAAAACTGCTATATACATCGTTTTACAAACGTCCGGTGACGACAATAAGATCTTTTTGCGTTGTTCCTTTCTATATTTATAGCGACAGATCAGTTTGTAGCGGCATGTGACATGTAATGTTGTCACTGGTTACCGGACGTTGACGAATGAGCATGCGTGACCAGGTCATTTAATATGACCTGACCTGGTTTTGCAAGGCCAACCTTTGACCTAGATTGCTTAGGTTCTGGACGAAACATCCAAAGGCAAATAATGAAATCACTTTTGATTGAGAACTTTAATCCTGGCTTCTTTCTCTGTTTGTTTTCAGTAAGAACACATCAGAAGCCTATCCGTGTTGGTACACCATAGATCACGTGACCACACTGAGTTCTCGTCGGCACGTGAAAGAACGTGATTTGGTAACATAGTGTCAACAAAACTGGTTTTATGTGTCAGTACGACAAGATCCCCAGTAGGGTTTCGTGTGACCTTTACAGAAAGCTGACACGCAGAAAGCTTCTCTTTCGAGTTTGAGAAATTTGTAGCACCAAGACGTGATAAATAAGTGAAAGGTCGATTACGTTTAAGAAACCAAGTCTTACACTTGTCATCAACGTATCTTTTCCCAAAAGGCCATCGAGGCCCAAATTATCGAAGCGCTCTAGACGTTATATCAATCTTTGTTCCCCTCTCATTGCACTTATGAATCTAAAAACGATTGCAGAAGATAAACAATTTTGTTAAATATCAATGTCTGATGACGAAAAGTTACCGAAACATGATCAAAGCATTTTTAAATAGCATAAAGATCATATAGATGCCAATGAATCTAAAAACGATTGCAGGAGATAAAACGGTTTTGTGCAATGACTGATGACAAAAAATTACCAAATTTTGATTTAAACATTGTTAAATAGCATAAAGATCATATAGATTCCTATGTATGCCAATGAACAAATGTATTTTCTAATAGTAAGATCATGCATGGGGCGTTTTTTGGTTTTTTTTTCGTCCGACTTTTAACTTACAAATAATTTAAATTATTATACAACAAGTCCCAAATGTTCAATCTTATTTAGACCACAAACATAATTCCTCAAGCGTTGGAACTAATCCACGATTAGATAAATATAGATATTTGTTGGACTGAATACGAACTTTTTGACCGGGCGACGACCGTGTCACACAAGAAATTGACATCAAAACAAACTTCAGAGCTCGTGGAATTCGAGTTAGGACCCATCCGCACAAGAATCACGTGCAGCTTCACTTCTGACATGCATATGCCGTGCTTCTGTACTTCAAATTTGTATATTTTCATCTGTGTTTAAGCACACGTCTGTATCAAACTATTTACTACCAGGATATCTCTTCCAAAGAAACTCGAAAAAGACACACATATGTTATTTTTTAACAAAAAATATTCGTCTTCATAATACTTTTTTACTTTCAAATCTTTCAAAGCTCAATACATAGACTGTATCGTTTTCGGGATTTGATCCATTTATATCAATGAGATAGTGTTTACTCATTTGATTCATCTTTTAATTATGCTCTCATTTATTACAGTATTTCAAAGACAGTATACAAATGTTTCTTGAATTCTTTCAAAAAGTATATTATAAATGATGGGATTGAAATGGTGTCATTCGATAATTGAATCTCAGAGTCTACTTAACTACAACTCGGTTTATACTAAGTTATCTATTTTCATCGAAAGTCATTTGAAAGCAACACCCAGTCAAGTTTATTATAAAAAAGACTTAATCTCCAAATGCCCAATGTCGAATGCGGTGATACACTTTAATGCATCCAAAGGGTCCCTTTTGACGAAGCTGCACATGCATGGTCTAATTCTTCTGACCCGAAAGGTTGCTCATTCTGTACAAACATTCTTATGGTATAAACTAAAAATTTGTGATAGTTGTTATTTCTATAGGTAAGCATAATTTGGACAATTTTAATTTTCCTCTTAGGTCAAATTTTCTTGATATGTAAATATGGATTCATGGTAAGTATGCTTTATTTCGAATATATATTTGCATATTATAAATAGTCATGAATATATTGATATATGCCTTAAACAGCCAATAAAACGGATCGAGTACATGTTGTTTTATTTACGCATCTTGTCAAGTCACTTTCCAGGGACGCTGTTCACCTGAGAATCGCACCTTTAGGGTTACCTTTATTACCTGACACTTCAAAGGAAACGCCCATCTTTTGAAGTCTGTTTGACCTGACAGATTCTCGCAGGTACACGGTCTCAGTGCTTTGTGGTTAGGTCAAATGCATATTGATAATTACACCTGTCGTTTCACCTTTTTGAAAAGTCACCTTATTGTAGTTAATCAAGTAATCTGTCAAGGTAGGAAATGTGAAGGTATATGTGAATTATCTTATTTGTTTATATAAAATGTGAAGATGCATGATGATGTTATGTGTATTTCGTACTCATCTTGACCCAAGCTAAGTTTGTGAGTGGTGCATATTGATAAAAATGTCTATTTATAATCACATTATATATATGTATATATGTATATATGTATATATGATGCTTCTTCTCAAAAGGCAAAATCTGTAACATGCAATGTAAAGAACCTGACATGGGTTGTAATCTTTGCTTATGAAAGTGCAAAACGAGACATAAACAATTTGTTTTTTTAGAAGTTTTAATTCCTTACCCTAATCACTATATTTGTATAAAATGACATAGTAGATATGTTTTCGGTATCTGTCGTAAATGGTTTAAAATCTCCTTCACTAAAACAAAATAACTGAAGCAGCGTAGTAAATATGTGTTGATCTCCTTAAAAATATTTTAATATTTTATTGGTAATTTCTGGAATATAAAAATAGTGTAACCGGAAGAATTTTTGACGTCATTTATACGAATCAAATATCAATGTTTGTTACCGCAACAAAGGCGAGCAACAGAAAAAGTCTCTTAATAAAAGATTAAATGGATTTCGAGTCCTCACGTATCGTCTGTTCTATAGAATTTGTTATTATGTTCATTGAGTTTATTGAAATAATATACAGCATTTGTGGTCTTAGTTAAGTAAAGACATGACAATATAACGACATGTCCGTATTACCCGCGCGGGCAAAAACAAAAAAGGATTATTTTTGTTTAAAAACGTGTGCTAATTACTACCGAAACAGGGTAACTGCATGTTTACACAAGTTATGTCTATTGGACAATATCTGTTCATCAATCTGAAATACATTCCTTTGAGAAATCTTGCATTGGGAATTTCCTTAACTTAAAGACGTACGAGTGTTTCCTGGGTCCTTTAGGTATAGATGCGATTAAATAACAAATTAAATTGTTCATGTTGACATCTTATAAAATATTTTTTACATTTTACCTTTTTTAAATTCAAATTCCAAGCATTCTGACTTTATTATATTTTAAAAGGTTATTTCATGACCCCCTGTACATTTGGACAAACATGAAATATAACAATGAGGGTTTATTGAATTACTTCTGTGTCTGTGTTTTTAAACAAGATATAGTCTTACAATATAATGTGAAAGATATTAGATAGTATCCGACAGAAGATGGTTTGCGTTGAAAAATCTCGACACAACTTACTGTTTTTGACAACCTTCACGGAGTTTCAGATTCCAAGTAGGAATTAAGGTTTTAAAAGATTTTAGTTTTAAGTTTAACTTTATCAATTTCTACCTCATATTCCTGAAGTGAAATACAAGGTACATAACTAACTCATTCTTGTTCATTCATGTTTTATACCTAACGATTCAGGTCTTGTCCCAAAACAAGGGTATCCAAATTCTAAAGGTGTCAAGAACAATCCCCTTGCATGACGAAACAGCGACCATGTGTTGTATGTCACAGTCTGCCGAGAAGTGTCTAACTCATCTGTGACGTCATCACCTAAATTTACCTACCCTTTCTAATTGTAATGCTAAGGAACTGAAGACTCGGTGTAATGAAGTATATTTAGCTACCCGGATATCTTCACCAACAATGAATAATGTAAATCTCGTGCATTCTCGTCGACACAACGACAGGTCAAAGGTCATAGCTCTGGTGGGGTGACGTCAGGGTCATCATTACGTTCACTAAGGTGACGGCGTTCGTTTCATTTGTCATCCTTAACAAACAACTGGATTAATTCCGATGTCCTGGTAGCCACTCAAGAGACGAACTTAGCGAAACCCAAAGATATCGTGTACCCGCCAACTAACGGAATGGCTCGTTCAAGCATGGGACTTGTTGCATTCTTAAGGCGTCACCGGTTATAGTCTTTAAAATACGTGTACGTTTATCAAGGTAACGTCTGAACCGACGGGACGAAATGGACACTGCTACTCCACTCGTCTGCTTGGGAGCCGATCCAACCGATTCTGTCGTCTGCTTCTTGGCTCCCCACCTTTCTTATGTCTGCTTTATGGTGCTCCACCTTTCTGTCGTCTGCTTCTTGATGCCCCACCTTTCTGTCGTCTGCTTCTGAGCTACTCCACCTTTGATATCGTCTGCTGCTTTGTGCCCCACCTTGATGTCGTCTGCTTCTTGCATGGTGCAAAACATTTCTGTCGTCTGGTATCTGAGTGCCCCACTTCATTTCTGAAAATCCATCATTGGAAAGAAATAAGCATTTCTATCAATTGATGTACTGTATCATCCGTTTAAATGAAGGTTAGCCATGAGAAAAGTATAACTAAGCTGAAGTTTTGCTATTTCAGATAAAGATACTCATACACTTTGTCACAAGCTACTTCAATGTGCCTTACTTTTTTACTGTTTATAGATTTGAACAAACCTGATGGTGGTGTAATTGTTCCTGAATATTTTTGACATCGTTCATTGTTGTATTTATATAGAAAAAATCAGTTGTAAACTGAACGTATTTTCTACCATTTGGACCACCAAGATCCTGCCATTAGTCTTGCAATTTAAAATGACATTTTGCTAGTTGTTCCATTGCTCTGTTTACCATTATCTGCATCAGATTACACCAATGTGCAGAGCTGCACTCTAAATGACATTGCGATACGCACCCTAATGCAGGAATTACAAACCTCTTTACTTGTCCTACTTGGGGGTTCCCATGCAATCTCGATTATTTTGTTGACTGGACCCAAACTAGTTTTTTTCATACTCGTTCACACAATGGACATAACGCCCCCGTTGGTGAAACTGAGAGTAATCATTTAAAAAGTTATCAATCACTGTGGCTGAGTTCTAATAAATTCATGTACATTTACATGGCACGTGCCAATAATTGTCATCGAACAATCCGGAAGTTCTCTCTTGCCGACCGTTAGTTTATTTCCGGTTCCTCTCCCGAAACACCTAACCCGGCGCCCGACGCCACGGTGGTCTGCACGGGAGGTCCCCTTATAGACGCCGAGGGGGAAGGCAAACGGAAATTTACCTATAAAATGGGAAAACATTTTGTTTTTATGTGTTAAGTATTTTTTTCTAAAACAAGGATTTGGTTTCGTATAGGCGTTGATGTAAGTAAATTGTTCCCAAATTGTAAGTGCAAATATGTGCCTCATGTTGGTTTAGGTTATTTCAAATAAGAATGCATTAACTGTAATGTTATTTTATATCATATTCATTTTGGAATTCATATATGATATTGTTTCTCAATTTGTTGAATAACCATCATACGTGTAAGGTTAAACTTTCTACACTAAGAAAATGAACTGCAAAATGTACATACATATACGTGTAATATAGCTATGTTTATCCATGATATAATTATCTAGGGATACCTAATCAAATTTAATTTTACAAGGTTACAATATACATCTTTAGGAATAGCGCAATACCAAATGAAATGGAAATCATGTAAGATGACAGTAACAAAACTTGAAGAAAATTCTTACTTGAATGTAAAAACTGATTTTTCATTTGAGTTGAGTTTTACATTTGTGTTTTATAATAAAATGCGATATAGCACTTGTGGACACATAAACAATACAAGTTAAATCCATCTATTGGAGAAGGTATTCAAAACGTAATAAACTTTTGTACAAAAAGCCAAATCGCACTTTCCACTGTTTGACAAAGGTATAAGAATAGGAACATGGGGAATTTGCAGTCAAACGCAAGCTGCCTTTAAATGTTTCTAATACAAACACAATTATACGATTTTTCTTTGTGAGGGGATGAGATGGGTGTCCTGTTTAGATCTTTTAAACCTCCGTCAGTGCACATTAAACGTGCAAGAATGGAACCTTGCATAAGTTATTTGTACTGATGAGATAGAACTGTCTAAGCTAACAACGTCCCTCAGCAACTGCAAAGTGCTCATTAAGCTCATGGGGTATAGTACTGGTACATTAAATCCATTGTGGCTTACATGTGATTAGAGGTATTATCAGTGTGGAAATAAATGGATTAATTACGAGAATTTCTCGATTTGGTGCAATTGTTGTTTCAACGTTAAAGTACATATGACTATATTGCCCGTCAGTTAGGTTTTAACCCTTCATAAACCATAATTGCTTATTGGTTACCGTGGCAGTACCATATAAAAGAGTCACTTACTGTATAGATCAAGATTAGATTCTTGAGAGGTGTTTAGAAGTTGATTCAAGGTCAAAACAAATATATGGATGACAAGTTCTTCGTTATTGTAGGTCACAACGTTCTTGACAATGTCTTGCCCCTACACAGGGCTGGCCAAGCAACGTTGAGACCTACACTAAAGAGGAAGTTCCATCTATAATATTTGTTTTGTACTTGAATAAAACGAGTATTCATATTCGGTTAGAATTGCTGCTTAAGATTTATTTAGAACATGTTAGAATTAGCCTTGTTTTTCAGTGTGTGACCAGGAGATATCTTCTGAGAACCGTTTCATTTGCAGCCATTTCCAGCCATGACCAACACCACAACATCATAATGCAATGACATAATTAAGCAGGACACCACAATGGATGATTATTAATAGGTAATGAAGAAAGAATATGATAAATGAAGAAAGAATATGATAAATGAAGAAAGAATGTGATAAATGAAGAAAGAATGTGATAAATGAAGAAAGAATGTGATAAAGACAATCCCAATCTCGTTCCATCTGAAAAAAATTAAAATATAACTTTTATAAACTTGCGTAAATTAGTGTCCAAAAGAAACTCTACCAAGATTTCAACAAATTGTCAAACACAAACCGTTTTAAAAAAATATGATAGCCATATGTCTTGTGAAGGAAAGTAAAAAATATCATTCATTAGAAACAGATGCTGTTTGTGATTGTTCAAACACAAATGTAGCACATGTAGCAAATATGAAATGATGATGTTTCAAAATTACATACTATGGTTGGATTGACTTCACATACGATTGGGTTCATAGCGGTAATTTTGGTCGCTAGTTTTAGTAGTTTATGATGCCAGACACCACCTTCATGTGTGAGATTGTCTATATTAATTCGGTTTCAAGCCAATCACAAAAGGTAGTATAAAACAAAGACCATTTATGTTAGAACAGATTCAAAATCAGTCAATGAAAGTAAAAAAACTTAAAACATTATGCTACTAGAATTGTTATCATTTTATACCTTAAACAATATTAATAAACACATAGTTGTCAAAAAGCATATTGTGTGTATCTTAGAACGCAAAACAAAGGATTATTTTCTGTTTAGTGTGTCAGGGAATATTCTGTATATGTATTCACGTGTTTCGATTATTATTCATTTTTCATTTTCCCATCCCAAAGTTCACATTAAAACCGTCTGTTGTCTTACATACAACTCACACACGCTGTTGTATTTCCTTGTTTTGGGGGATATTTCCGAGTCAACATGATGTTTGTGTCTGTCTATCCTGTTATGAAATGAAGCAATGGTTATAACACGTGCTTTGGGTTAAAAAGTGGGCGTGGTCGAGGGAACATCATAGACAGCACATGCAGCCAACTTATCACTTCGACCTTGTGCCACTCACCAAAAAAGGTTAGTGAGACAGTAGGGTACAATAGTATCCAATGTTCAAATTTTGAAGGCGTAGCCTACTCCATAAACGGTTTTGCAAAATGAAGCCTGACAACGTATCTGATCTAGCTAACTATCTTACATACTTGCTTACTATCTTACAATACATGTAGGCCGTGGGCCGAGGACCCAAATAAGGGCTCAAAATAAAAAGTGTTTCAGGCCCAGGGGTGAATAAAAGAACTTTATGCCAAAATGATCTCTACCAACCTCCAATCAAAAAAATACAATGTTCTCCTTAAAATCTTTGGTCACTACAGAATAAACTATTTTTGAAAATATCAGTTTCGCCGTGGGCGTGGCCGCAATTTGAATTGCATGTTAAAGTAAACAAACAATGGCTATAGCTAAATATTTATTAACAACACCTTTTCTTTCAATATAAGAAAACAAATATGAACTCTTAATATTTTGGGAAACTGATATGAACCAAAAATCCACTATTTTTCATATTTATCTTAATTCAACACACCTGAAGTACCTGGTAACTAGGTTTGAGAATTCATATTTCATATTCAAATCCATATATATTACAATATAGATCTCATTCAATTGTTTAATACCTCTTTCAAATAGTTTTAATAGTTGATAATATGCCTTTCAGATCTTTAGAAAATAATATTTACTAAAAGTTTAAGATCAATTTTAGAAGTAAATATTGATGGCATATAGAAAATTTATCTACAGTTTATACAGCCAAACACATATTGATGCACAAAACGCATTAAACAAGTTAGTCTGTGCTTTAGAACAGCTTATGAAAATAAATTTACAATAGTTTGGTGAAATATACTGTGACATAAACAAGCTGTTTTTGTGAAACATTAAAGCCCCTGTGCCAAGGTCATGGTCATGGTCACAAGGTCAAGAGTTATGATCCTATCTGAAAGATCTTATTATGATAGATGCACATTTGAAAAATAGAGCCAGTGGGTCTGTAGCTCATCAGGCTTAATATCAATTTTGCTTTAGGGTGTGGCAAATGTGGTTCCTCCCTTACTTTGGACCACAGGGTCACCAAATGTACAATATGGATTCCTCCTTATCTAACTTAGGAGGTTGCACATAAAGTTTCAGCTTTCTAGGCCTGATGCCCCTTGAGAAAAAGATGAAATTAGGTTAAAGGGTGTGACCCCTGAGGTCCTTATTAGGGGCCACAGGGCCACAAAAGCTATAAATCATAATCCACACTAGTCAAAGAGTATATTCACAAGGTTTCAGCTTTCTGGGCCTATTGCTTCTGGAGAAGGAGATGAAAATAGATTTTAAGGGCAATGTTCCTCTGGCCCTTAATAAGGGTCAATCCTTTTTAATCCTCACTTGTCAAGAAGTCTGTACACAAAGTTTCAGCTTTCTAGGCCTTATGGTTCTGGAGAATAGATGAAAATAGGTTTTTAGGGCGTGGCCCCTGTGGCCCTTATTAGGGGCTACCAAAGCTACAATTTTAAATCCTCACTAGTCAAGGCGTCTGTACACAAATTCCAGCTTTCTAGGCCTTATGGTTCTGGAGAAGAAGATAAAATTAGTTTTTTAGGGTGTGGCCCCTGTGGCCCTTTAAATTCTTTTAAGACAAATATTCAGACTGACAGACGAACAATATGTACTAGGTGAGGAGGTTATTTGGCATATTTCACTTACATCACGGCTGCTAGTACTTTTGCAGGGACAAAGCCTGCAACCTGAGTTTGGTATGCATTGATGTGAAACCTGTGACCATTGGTTGGAACTAACAAACAATGGGTGGTATTGCGCTGAAATTCAGTATAGCATTGCACCCAAACCTTGCAGAGATTCGAACTACAGACCTCTTGTTTTGAAGTAGAATTTGAAAACTACTGCAATATCACTAATGTATATTTAATGAAGTTTGTCAAATACAATGTTTATCACGTCAAATGGTGGGGTTGAAGTTGATATTTTCACAAGTGGCACTTATTTTTAAAATAATCACAGAGTCAGCATATGTTTTATTAATATAAAATATTTATTCTCATCAGTTTAGTTTGAACACAAGATTTAACTTTCTTTATCATCATGTCTCTTCACAGCAAAATTTCCATCTTTAGGACATGCACAAATTGTAAGATGTTGATAACACTGGTTATGATTGATAGTCATTTCAAAGTAGTATTCAAGAAGATCACTGGAGAAATTCATTCTTCTGTACAAAAAAAAGTTGGGTGAGGTAAGGTGATATGGGGTTTATCGTCGCTTTCTGAAAGAGTATTTCACTTGTATCGCAGATGCTAGTATTATTGCAGGGAGAAAGCCCGCAACACTATTGTGGCTATGTATTGCGGTGAAACCTGCAAGCCATAGCTGGAACTAGCGAACCATGGGTGGTACTGCAATGAAATTCAGCGTAGAATTGCACCCAAACCTGACTGTGTGTAGAACAGTTCTCTACTGCAGACAAATTTGCCGAGCCCCTGGCGAGATTAGAACCACGGACCTTCTGAACCGAAGCCGAACACGCCAACCACTGCGCTATCCCGCCCCCGAAAATGTTGGAATCATTTCTTTCACACAGGACAAGTGCAGTCCAAATTTCCTCTTCTTGTTACTTTTATAATGTTCAGTATGCTGCATTGCATCTTTGAAAAAACCTCTGTTCTGAACTCTGTGTGTAGTATGTGACAGATGAAGGTGGTGCAGGTGGCTCTGCAGGTCTGAAAACAAAATTATCAATTGATATCAGTGCTCAAGAAAATTTTGGAGCTATTGAGTATTTACTCTCTGTTTTGGTAACAATTGACTATTTTGATAATGTAAATTTGAAATGTCCCCTTTTTCGAGTGTCTACGAACCCACTGGCAACCTGTCTACAAACCCACCAATATTTCTGTCAACGAAAACACCTGCACCCAAATACGCAGATACACTGCTTGTCTGGAGCACTGTGATACTCAGATGTAGAAATGTAGCTGCTGATATTTTTTTCATTCAATATTTATACATAATTCCTTCTTATAACATGAAAATCTGTGTCTACCAGGTAACTTTTGTTATTAATAACTCTCATCTGTAGTGTAGCAATGAAATTTCTTTTCAACTAAAATAATTATATATATATATATATCTTTTAAAAATCAGGTATAGTCTCTGTGTGTCCTGCTACCTGCCAGGTCTAGGGGCAATAACTGCCAAAATGCAATGAAAAAGATTATAATTAACACAATTTAGATATGTATACAATAATTTTTAACTCAACCAACCTAGTTCTATCAAAATGCATGAAAACTAAATCTTAAGATATAATAGTGTTACAGCATTCTAATTGCCCAAAATAATGCAGATACAAAATGAGCATTCCCAAATTTTGTTGTGGGATGAAAATGATAAAAAACTGAACAATATAGCACATCCAATGTTTACAAATTTATCAAATACTTTCTTAGCAGTCAGATATCAATAACCTAATAGTTTATTGACTTAAGAAAAAATGCAGATGCAAGCTGAAATTATAGACTTGCTATTGTTGCTAAAAGCGATTGAAAATAAACAATAACAAATATAAGTGAAATAAATAAATATAGCTTTAATTTTATATATTTTCTACCTTCTAATAAGAAAGCCAAAAAATCACTGACCTCAGGAAGATTCAGTGGTCCAAACTATCCCTTTCCATCCTTGTAATGCCCTGTCTTCCTCTCTTCATGTTTGTAAATATTTCTGATAACATTGTCTAGCTATCTTCAGGTCTTGTAACCGGCAATGCCAGCTGCTACAAGTTCACTGTTATTAGGTAACTTGACTGCAACCAGCTCCTCTAAACCATCTATGGATGCCCTGACTCCAGCACTATCAAACAGCTTTGTCCAAGATACGTGTTTGCACAATAAAAGTGGTTCCTTGTCAATTTCATGCAAGTGACAGAAACACTTCTTCATGGGGGCCGCCATTTTGTTGCTCAGGACAAACTGCCTGTGCTGCGTTCTGATTGGTCAATGATTCTCATTACATCTTGGTTACTAAATTGCTTTAATTTCATTAATGACCACATGATTTTAGGAGAACTTTGTCAAAATAGCTTTTATACATTAAAATCTTAATTACTATGTCAAGTTCTACTATTCACCCTTCAGCCTGAAGCACTTTGTCACAATATATGCTGGTTCGGCCTATGGCCTAATGTATCCCCAGGAAACACACAACGTTACCACAACGTTGTCTATTTGTTGTGTGTTGGTTTGTTGACAACTTACGAAACCACAACGTTGTGGCAACGTTAGCCTGCGACCTTTATCTTAAATAGTCACGTATTCAAAAGTTAACTAATTAGAAATTACATTTTGATACAATAAATATTACATAAATAAGAATTAGGATTTTGTAATTGATAACTTTGAATGATTTTCGATCTTTTAGTTCTAAGTTGTACGAAACTACTGTGAGTGTGGAGCTCTACATATTCTCTCTGACGCCATTGTTCTAGTGCAGCAACGATTCGAAGCTTTTGTTTCAAGGAGTATTGTATGCTGTAACACGATTGCAACGGTAAGATAATGTTCATATATGTCCCTATTTGGTGAAACACATTAGATTTAGTGTTATGCACATAAAATTAAGCTAATTAATCTCTAGTTATGATATTTTCCCATTGTTCTTTGTTCTGCCATGTGCTTTTGTTTTTGTCATTACACACCTCAGCAGTTAGCTCCCCTTGTTAGATTGTTGTCAAATGTTAGCCTGTGTAAGCATATACAACATATTGCAATAAGCACCTGCTGCATATATACTTTAAAGAGTGTATTTCTTTGTGAAAATTATATAGAATATGGATACACTTTTCTTTGTAAAATACACTGTTTCTATTCATTCAGCTAAAGAATAATAATAATAAACTTTATTACTTCGAAGGAATTCATTTTGTTTCATTACAGAGCTCTGTACAATCATTAAAAGGTTAAGTTGAATAGAGAATTGATATTTTTTACTGTCATATAGCTGATATACAGTAGTAATTTAGATGACTATAGATCTACATGTCAATTAAGTTAGAATTATCAGTTCAGTTAAAAAAAATTAAATATCTACTTGGAACAATTTTTTCAGGTTTGCATTATGGATGAGACTAAGAAGAGGTCATACAACAGACATGCAGTGGCTTTAAGCCAGGCGACAGTTAAGAAAACAAGCGAAAGTTTTGCCTCATGAAGAAGAAGATTCATCTCATTCATACTGCAGTGACACTGACATCAATCAAAGTAAGTGTGGTGTATAAACTTTAAATTTTTATTTTGTACTTGTATTACTAGTTTTGTGAAAGTATGCAAAACCATTAAAATACATGACATTGATGAAACATGTTACTTGAATTAAATTTATGTTGGCCAATCTTTTTTAAAGAATTTTGTTTAATTTCTGCAGAGACCATATAATTATATGGTCTCTGATTTCTGATATTGAATAACAGTGGTCATGTACATTACACAGTATAATTATTGTGATACCTGTAATTAATGACATCAATGACATCAGGGAAGAGAATCTAAATCATTAATGAAATGGAACTTTGAACTGAAATGAAATTTTTCATAAGCAACAATCAATTCATATACATATATGGTATCATTTATGCTTTAGTTTGACATGTTCATGTCCAGTTTTTGTGTTTGCTATTCTATATATATGTATGTACTGGTGAGGTATTAACATAAGCATAATTTTGCTTGTTTACCGAACCAAATTCTCAATGAATAAAAATATGATTAAACTAAGTATTGAAAAAGAAGGGAAAGAATCTTGGTCAACTGTAATCTTTTTATTTTAAGAATGATTAAATACTCTGTCAAGTATCAATCCATTAAATCCTGATGGCAAATTTTAATGATTAATTTTTTGTATCTTCAGATCAAACAACCCTGTCATATGAAGCCCAAACTGTCCCAAGCAAAGATGACACAGATTTCAGCGACATAGAATCAACACACCTTGAGTTTGATGTTACTACCAACCCCAATGATGATGCTGTCGATCGATTGCAAAGAATATGGGATATGATTGACAACCATGTTGTGGTTTCATCAGATTCGGAGGATAACACAAATTCTGAGGACTCCTTATGTGAAAATCTTGCCTCATGGGCTACTCAGTTTGGCGTTAAAATGAATGCCATTGATGAACTATTGAAAGTACTGAAAAAACATGGACATAATGGACTGCCTGTCACAGACCGAACACTACTGGGTACTTCAAGGGAAATAGAAGTGGGCACGAAATCTCAAATGCAGTATGTGTATCTCGGATTCAAAAGTGAGCTAGTGAAGTGTGTGACTAGGTATTTGAATGGACTGGACTGGAAAATTATTGTATTTGAATTCAGTGATTTTAGAGAATGTTTTTTTGTATATGAATAAAATTGTGTGACTCGTCATTTTGTCTTTGTTTTTTTCAAAGAGATTATTTTGCTTTGAAGAAGGTTTACTGACGCACTTTTAAAATTTAACAGCAAATTGGTTTCCTTTTCGATCCACATATTAACTATAATTTGTATGTACAGTATATGAAGTGTATGTTTTGAACCAGTTTTTTGTCTAATAATGGAAGTAATACCTTTGTTTGTTGTTTCGTTTTTAAAGTGTGTCAGTAATTCATTACGAAAGTGACAATGAATATACAGCAACTTCAAATAAGCTTTGACAATCCTAGAACTTGAGCGGTCATGGAGATGTATCAAGAGTTCACATATTGTTTTCCTTATGGTTGGACAAACATCATACATATAATACATAATAACGCAACACATATAAATGTTGCATCCTGGTTGAATGCAGGTCTTTTAACAACATTGTGTGTAGGTCTTTTCACAACGTTGTGCATAGGTTATTTCACAACGTTGTGTGAAGGTTGTGTGTAGGTTTTTCACAACGTTATTTTACAACGTTGTCACAGCGTATACACAACCATTCACTTTTACGTTGTCACAACGTTATTTTACAACGTTGCCACAACCAAATTACAACGTTGTCACAACGTTGCCACAACGTTGTTTTGTTTGCTGGGTCCATCCATCCATTTTCAATATATCCATAAATTCATACATTTATCAATACATCCACCAATCCATACTTTTCGACTACTTTTCTATCCACAAATCCATCGATCCACCTCTCAATCTTTTTTCAATTGATAAAACAATCCAGCTTACCAATCAACCAACAAATCAACCCTCGATCCATTCATTTGACTATCAAGGTTTCAATGTTTTTATATACTCAATGTCATCATTGGTGTTACAGGAACATACATTTATCAACGTCTGTACATACAAATAAATAAATCAAGATGGCATACATGTAAAGATGAACATTTCCACAATCTATACATTTTATACATGTTCATCAAATTTGTGCACAGTATACAGATATGCACAGTATACAAAAATTAACTAAATTTCTTGGTTGCATGCAGGGCATGGTTTAAGAAGATTGACAGTTGCTTCAGGTATTTACTGGTTAATAATTTTGTTGAAAATGTTGTGAAATCAATCAAAAAGTCCATAAATCCATCCAAGCAACCAAGCAACCAAGCAACCATGCAGCTACCAACCAATCCTCGATTCACCATTCATCTAATCATTAATATATATATGCAAAAACAATCATATACATAAACTTACTAACTTTTCGACTACGATTTCCTCTTAGTTTAAACAAGGCTACCGCAGATCCATTCTCTCCCCACAGAGGCAACTCAGTCATACCTGAATTAGCCTCTGTTCTATTACGGCTAATACACGGGACAGAAAGGTAGAAATCTGATTGGAGGCAATCGAAGTTTGTTGTGCAATCAGCGACGCCGTTTCAAAAGTGGTCATTCGCAAAACCTCGTCCATCTCCGTGTGGTTCGTCAAGCTTTCGTTGAAATTTCACATCCAAGGGAGGTAATTCTTCCTATTACAAACCATCGCTTTTTGCCTTCTTATTAGTTATTTTTTGGTTGATTAGTACAATAAAATCTATCATAAAACAAATAATAATTTACACAAATATAAAACAGTTTCTATCTAATGAAAAACCCTATCCATATCAGATTTTCAAATAGTTTCCCTCTCGCACTGTTATTGAAAAATACAGGTAAAGGCATAATATTTTCCATGTCACTATACGACCGTTAAGAACTCCCCGAGTCATGGATATCCAAAAGGTGTTTTCATTGGCTGCAAATAAAGGAGATATTTTAAGTTATAACTTTTTGCCGCTAGGGCAATCTGCCGGAACCCCAGGATCTAGGCGTAATAGAACAGAGGCTAATTCAGGTATGACTGAGTTGCCTCTGCGGGGAGAGAATGCCGCAGATCTAGAGTTTCGTTAAGACACAATTTCCTTCCCGATTTTAATTCAAAAGCCAAAACACATTGTACTGTGATGGAGAACGAGGCGTAGCTAGGTGTGTTCAACACTTGTCTGCACGTCGTAAACAACACAAATGTCGTGTAAGATTTTTGTTTATTTTCAAATAATGTGTTGCAACTACCGAAAGGGCGTGTTTCCGGAGATGAAGAATTATCTCATAACCTTGAAATTGTTTTTTTAAAGATGTCTTTACATTATATACTTCATTTTTTTTTAATAAAATAGTTGTATTGGATGTTATATGCAAAAGTTTCAAGGTAATTCCGTAATAAATGTTTTTGACTTTGGATGGTTAATCTTTAGAAAGATATTTCCAAATAAGGCGTTAGTTTTGAAAACTATAGTAGGAGAAGTCAGAGAATTACAAAACAAATGCCACACAGCAGAGTGCCATATTCTGACCCTAGCTTAAAAATGGCTCGTATTTTGGAAGAAATTCCCCAGTCTCGTAGAGAATTTATGTTTCATATTGTATTGCTTGCAAACACATACCATATAAAACCCAAGTATATAATGAAAACAGAAAACGGCACGTGGGCAGAGAGAAAGACGCTTACAGATAGATTATTAGTACGTTTAAATGCGAATTGCCTAAAAAAAATTGCTAGTAAGTGATTAAAATTTTGGTTTGTTTTATTTGATTTATTTAAAATCCTGAACGAATATTATATAAGCATGAATGTGTGCAAAGTCAACGGTTTTATGACTTTCGAATTTAAAGCAGTATTATTGTGTTAAAAAAGAATACCAATGTAAAGCATACATAATGCATATTACCGAATATTGGAATCATGTTTTTGTTTTCAATACATTGTATTTTAAAAAAATGAAGATTTGCTCATTTCTGAAACTCAATTATATGATTTGGGGTTCTTTCTCTTCGTGGCAAATTCAAAATAATTCGAATTTAAGAATCAATTGTTATGAAAAAAAGGTGTACAATGTAACAAAAATGTCTTATAAATTTGCTTCCTTTTATTCTTCTTACTTTTAAAAGGAAAAGAAAAAACTTTCCCCTATTAAAGAACTACAGGATTGTTGAATTATTCCCAGTTTTGGCATGTATATATAAGCCCGACGTGACCTTGACTACTTAAGGGTGAAGCGCCTCTAACTATTGTTACATTTACCTGCTTCCAGAAGTTCTTTCATGGTCCAGATCTCGGTGACCTTGGGTCAAGGTCGTCGTCAAACCGGAACCACGTGACGTATTGTCGCCGAGGCCAGTCGAATGACAGTCGTTATATTTTGAAGCTAGGAAATGGTTTGGCGTCTTTGCTGATGTTACCTTGCCGCTAACGGAATGTGCGTTACATTCAAACAGATTTTACACGAAAAGAGAATTCAGAATATTTTGTTTTCCACAAAACAAAGCCATTCTACATGTCGGTTTGTTTATTTGTTGCCTCAATGGCATTCCTAGGCAGAATGTTGTTTCTCTTTCGAGTGACCTTTTTTCAACCTGTTATGAAATGTCTCTTATATCGCGATATATGATCTCCATATACAAATATACTGGTACTCCTTTTATGATATCTGCAGAAAATTAAATGTTATCAAAACATTTAAAATTTACCATATGTTTGAAACGTTCCGAGGATTGTTTGTATTCTTACTAATTGCTATTTAAAAAGAATACACTTAGTTAAATCTTTTTACTGCATAATTAAATCGACTCGCATGATTACAGTTTACCTCAACAACCTCCTGAAGAATATGGGAGACATTCGGGGGGTCATTTAGGGGATTATAAAGATAATTCTATGTCAATTTTGAATAATTTTGTCCGTTACCTGGTGTTTCCAATCTGTGAGAGATGAAAATTGTTCAGCCATATGTATTATCAATACTTCAGTGTGATTTAGTCTAAAAAACATCTCTACGATTTCATGGATTTTAGCCGTTAGAGGTCGCTGGTGACAACAATGGCGACCAGGGGGTCTGACACGAGGTCTTGTGATGAACCACTTCCGGTTGCCTGAAATATTTCCAGAAGCAAGACTTCAAAGGCCAATCGGAAGTTTTTCTTCATATGAACAATACGTTATGATTCTTAACGCTCTGGCTCGATGTGGGGTCGTAGACGACCGTTGAGAAAGACAAACATTATTGGCGGGAGCAATATGATTAAATATTATGGAAATATTTACGAATAGTGCAACCGGAACGAGAAACAATTGGTTCTGAAAGGTGGTGTATGTTTGCACTGGTAGGGAAAGTCAGCTGATTGTTCCCTTTGAAGTTCTCAATATATGTTGATGTTGGAGCTTATATGGTTCTAACAACCTGAACTTCTTAAAATAATTTATTTGAATTATTCCTTATAAAGTTTTAATCATTGAGGCTTATTGTATGTTTCTGTGGCATTGAACTTCTTTAAAACATTTATGGGAGTCTAACTCTTACATAGTACTTTTCATCTTGATACATCATATTTTATAGAAGATGCTCCTAAATGTCTGACAAATTGAATGAATAGCACATTAAAACTAAAATGATTAGAAATAGATTTTTGAAATTGTAAAAATCATTTAGAGTTTTCAAAATATGAATCTTTTTCTTATCCTTATCGTGTATGAATTTGAATAAAAGTTTAAAAAAAAAATTCAATCCGTAATACATGTTTACGACATACCAGTTTCAGAGAGACAAATACACAATTTCATAACTACTTTATCACAATGTCATACTTCATTTACAAGTTCAATCCAGAATCAACCGTCACAGTAAACCGTTTGTTATCACTATAAAGGTTTGTTCTAGTAAGTTTGACCCCAAGCTTCTCTGGTTCCAATATCAGCCACTCTATTTGCGTAATGGGGCTCGTATGTTGAGCGTTATCACAGAAATTCATATTCTGATGTATATTATATGTGTGTGCTGAACTATAGCTAGTACGCGGACCGGTACTTTTGGTAATGGATATTGACGAGAGATTTTTTTTATTATGTTGAATTTAAGTTTAATTCATGAAGTTACTTATTCCGTTGGAAACATGAAATAAATTTACATAGTTTTGCGAAATGAAATGGCGTTGTATCTTGGTAGGCGAATCGCTGGTCAAACCCGCAGACTGCAGTTCAGATCATTCATTATTCACTTAACTTGCCCGAAAACGTTTTTGTTAAAGTTATTGTTTGAAATTAAAAATTAAAGATTTTTTAAGAGTACAAATTTAAACGATTCTCGAGTGCGAAAACGATGAATCTGAATCAGTTTCAAGAAAAGTTCACATTAATTGAGGTTCCCGTGAGGTTTACCTTTCCTGTACAGGCAATAATCACCGGTATGCTTCAGCAACTTGTAAAATCTTGGTGAGTACGGATTGTCTGTCTTTCAAAATAAGATTTTTTCCACAGGTATATTCGATCAGTCGAATTACATTTACACTTCAACGCAATATTTTAATTGGTATTTTCGCATTAATATATAATATATATATAAGATTGGTAGCAAGTCAATTTAACATTGGAATTTTGTTGTGTACTATTTTTTTTCAAAATAAAGAATTTGATATTTAAGATATTTCGGAACCTGATTCACGAAGGCCATGCAATATTCACCATATGTGCACGAGTCTCTATGGCTGCAGGGACGACCTTTATACTCTTTGTACTGGTAATTGTAGTTTTTTTTTAAGTATTTTGTTAAAAACTTGTTACATAACAGCATTCTTACAGCATGTTTTCTCTTTTATACATATACGAAAAATAACTCATGCAAATGGAATTTATACTTAAGCAAGAATTTACTTAGGATATTGAAATATGTACTTAGACCAGGAAGTGTTTGGATGATTTAAAACCAATCACCCTTTTACCTAAATATCAACATATCCGATCACTATGAATTAACCCATTACTCCTGCACGCCTTAGCTTCTTTACGATTGAAATAAACAGCGATAAAGTTAACTATTTGGTGTATAGAATTATAGTACACTGATTTAAGATCATTGAGTTGATTCAATGACTATTAAGCATTGTAGTTAAACTATATTGATGCGCATTTGTATGAAATTGAGTTACACATGAACTGGCTTATGTGGCAATGTCTAATGAGCATTGGTTTCAGGGCAAAGGCAGTTAACTATTACCATTTCAAAGAAACTCTTTCGTAGCCTTGCAAAAAAACAATAATTCCCGCCAAATTGAAAAGTGTCACTATTTGAAACTATTAGCCGAAGGTTTATTCGTTATAAGTTATACTACTACCAAAGGTAACAAGTATTTCTTACATTTCCCATTAATTGCTGAACTTGGTATCTTAGACCGTTGTTAATAGAAAAATATTGTTTGGTCAACAATTGTAGACCATGGTTTCATATAAAATGTTTCAAAACCATGTTTCCAGACAAGTGTTTCCAGTTCATGTGTCATATGTCAAGGACTTTCCAACCAATGACCGTTTTCTTCTTATTACAATTCTTCTAGAAATATAAAACAACGATTTCTTCGGTTTCATATTACAAAGTTGATAACCGAAAGTTTTGAAAATGATTCTCGACTGTAACTTTCATAGCACATAATTTTCTCAAAGATTGTCTCGATTACGCGATCGGTGTAAAATGATTGCCATATATTTTTGTATTTTGTATTCTTATAAAATGTAATATAGGCCTGTGGCCTTTCAGTATTGAATAAAGATTGATTGAGACTGTAACTTTCATAGAAAAATAATTTTCTCAAAGATTGTCTCGATTACGTGATCGGTGTAAAATGTCGTAAAATGTTTAAAATTAAAATTGTGTGAAGACGTGTAAAGTTTTTGAAGCGTACATAAACGACGACCACTTGTAATTCTTTGAAAGATTTACATGAAGGTAAATTACTTTTATATTCAGTCTCTTAAAAAGTTCCCCAAAACCCTTATTTCATCCGATATGTTTGGTAAAAATAAAAAAACAAAATTCAGGTCATACTTTCGAACGACGCAATTCAGTACAACCGGAAGGCTAATATCAAAATTCCTCAACCAATTTCCCTTCAATGAGAACTCGAAAGTTAAAAAGTCCTCTACTTAATCTAGCTTAATGTTAACACCCACACTCAATTCCCGCGTGTTTTAACAGTTTTTCTGTTTAAAAGTTCCGATTCAAACCTCCCGCGGTGGATGTAATCACAGGATTCCGCATTCCTCTAGGTAAACAACTCTTTGTTTGGTAAATAGCCTCTATATTTATATAGTTTCCTCCTTGAGGCTGGTCTTTAACACATTATTCTATTCCAGAACAGTCAACCGAACATTATCTGAAAGGTCAGAATATCAATCGTCCTTCTGTATTGAGTAAAGGTGCCCAAGGAACGCAATACTTCCTGATGGCTGGGGAAGATTTGAGGGACGGGGTGCTTTTTTCTTTCTAATGGTGATATGTTTAACGTTGTAACGTAATATCATTTCAATGAGAGCGTTGAAGGGTTGATGATGATCAAATTCAAAGAGGTATTCCCATTATGCTTTACTATTGATTTATGCAAGACCGACCATACAGTAAATTATCCAAATTGACATGCCAGTATTCAAAATGCTGATGGTATTTGTTCATACCAGTCAAATATACGTTGTTTTTAGTATATTCTATAATACATCAGTCACTAACAAGCATTTAATGCATTCTTCTAATGACAGTGACAGGTGATAATACATTGCTTGCATTGACTAAAGAAATAGGTTAAGGTCCTTTACTTTACTAACTGTATTTATGTATTTATGTGAAACATGCTTACTGTTTCCAAGACGATGACTGAATTTAATCTTATCAAACAGAGTGAAAATGACCATGGAAGTCATATCTAATACTGAAGTCATTGGTGTTTCCGGAAAGTCCACATCTTTCTGGGCCTTCTTTCACAAAGTAACCTTTTGATTCCTTCTTTAACATTGCACAAATGATACCTCCATAACCTAAGCTCACCGTTTGCAAATTCGAAAGTCATATATAACCCCAAAATGGTCTTTCCTAAAAATGACATTTAAACCTGAAGTCAACGGTATACCTATTACCTGGAAGCCAATTCACGAAGTCAATGGTGTTTCCTACAAGTCACTTAACCTGAAGTCATTTGTCTTTCCTAAAGGTAAACTTTATCCTGAATTCAAGGATGTTTCCTGAAAGTAAACTTTATCCTGAAGTCAATGATGTTTCCTGAAAGTAAACTTTATCCTGAAGTTAATGATGTTTCCTGAAAGTAAACTTTATCCTGAAGTCAAGGATGTTTTCTGGAAGTAAACTTTATCCTGAAGTCAATAGTTTTTCCTAAAAGTGATGATATTTAATTCTGAAATCAAGGGTACTTCCTAAAAGTGATATTTTATCCAAAACAACTAGAGTTCTTTTCTTTGTATTCTCTTATCCTCTGTAAGAAATACTTCAAATGATAGTTCTTATGTGTGTACCTTTCTGTTTACTTGAAACTTCAGTTTGAAAAGAACTGATTCAGCAATATGCCCGGCACTTAGTTGTATCAACTCATTTCATATGAAAACATTGTTATCAATCAATTAATCGTGTGATGTATTATTCGAATTTGTTTTTAATCGGATGAGGTCCCTTTTAGAAAACAAATGCATAGAACTATCAAATGTTTCAACTTTGTCATGGAGACACGTATTTCAACGAAAATTTTGAACTGCAAATAATTTTTAAAAGACGTTTACCACGAGAAAAGTGAACAGACAACAATTCGATTATGAACAGAAATCTGTGTCTGTGACAACATTTGGAATAACTTAAATGATCAGTAACTCAGTATTGCATTGAATAGCAATAAACGACTTCCTCAGGTAAAAGAAAGCGTGCAAAACAAAACAGTTGCAATTCGTTTTGAAGAAAAAGTAACGCCAAAAAATAAAGAGAAACATTTGGAATAATTTAAATTGCCAACCATTATATGGCATATGCCACAACAGAAGTTGACACCTCGTAATGTAGGGTTTAGGGACCTTAACGTGTCGTGTTTACAGGGCAACCACGGTGTCAACGACTTACAGTGTCCAAACAACACTCACTGATCTCTTAACCTCGTGCTTTGAAACTGCAACGGACCGATCGACGACTGAAGGTTTGGATTTCTATGTAATGTTTCAAGATGTATTATGGTTTGAAGGATAATAACGAGGATATTAGTATCTAGCTATTTCCACATACTAGTACCTGCTCAAAGCGCTCATATCATTACCCTGAAGGAATTGTACTTCCAAAGCTGCTATAAAGCGCTAAACACGACTATGTAGGTTTGTACACTCTGTTTACAGGTAGCTATTTTAACAGCTTGGTGAACTGAGTGCAATGTGGATGAAGTGCCTTGCTCAGGGACACAACACAGTCTGGGATCTAGGTCACATATTGTTGTTGTCTCAACCCGGGCCTTTGGTTTGAGAGGCAAGCTTGTTATCCACTACACCGCCGTGTTCCACAAGGATGAGAAACCGACATAAACAATCCCCTTCATTTCCCGAACCCTCTCGCCAATGTAACTTAAATGTATGTAAGTTGGTTCTCTTGCTAAGCACTCATACCTCCAACCTAAGCCCATACATCGATCGATACCTCCATCCCTCTTACTTGTGAGGGTCCTTTCCACAGCAAAAGCCCCCCCCCCCCCCCTCCACTGGCAATATCCCCCTCTCTTGTAGCTCGTTGCCTTCTTGTTAGGCAACAAACAACTTGTTTACAAGTAACTTACACTCGCCCCCTCCCTTAACCTCTCATGGTAGGCAATAGGTGTCCTCTCCGTGGTATACAGCGATATGCATCAACCCGCCTGGGATACTCACTCTATCACTTAAGCACTGGGCTACAAGTATGTATTGCTGCTGTAACCCTGCAAACAAAGTAATTCTACAATTTTTATATCAGCCCCGTCTTTTGGGGAATTTGTGATACACTGCACAAAATGTTGACAAATGCCTGCTGTATCTATGCAAACAGACTTGTGTTTGTTTGTCAAAGTGCTTTCCTGTGTGACAATACGTACCGCTCTTTTTGTATCAGAGACGATGCCGAACATACTAGCAGTATATGCCTTTAGTTTCCGTTGTTCTCCTGTCATATTATGATAACATGTTTGCGTTATATCACTTGCCTTGTGCAACACAAATCTTGAAATGTGTCGACCGGATGTGTGTTTGCTATTGAAATACCACATACAGCTTGAGAAAGAATGATTTTATTTTTCTATAACCTCTAACCAAGTTTGTGAACTTTGATACCAGAAATGACAAAGGACGCCAAAACAATACCCCCAAAATGAAACCCTCAATCACGTGTTTTCAAAAAGAAAATTTGTTGTTTTCAAAGGGTAATACGCTTTGCAGTGGAAATCAAAGGTCTGTTCAACCAAACCGCATCTTTATTCGTCTGCCATGTACGTAGACCAATAAAACATACAAATAAGAAAACATTTTCAAATCTTTGGTGCAACCATCAGAAGAAACATATTCTATGATCAGCCAGAGTTTATGATAATTGCTCCAGTTGTTGTACCAGATTTACTGATCTCTTTAAAGGGGCAGTAGCACGTTTTTTTTATAATTTTATATTTTAAATTTCTCACTGATAATTGTAAGTGAATGCTAAATGTATCATTTTGACAGTGTCAAAAATCTCATTACACAAGCCAATCGTCCACTGTCAGAGGACAAAGAATGAAGATTCACACAAAATCCATTGGCGGCCATTTTTTTGTGAACACCTTTAACTCATTTTTGTAAGAAAAGGAATCGCATGGCTAAACTTAACGCTATATACTGGAATTATTACTGCTCCATTTAGTTTAAATACATTGTCTTTCAATTGAAACCATTAATTTTTATTTTCCTTCCATCAACCTATATTCCCCCTAAAAACGTACTACTGCCCCTTTAAGAGAACTAATGGTTGTTTGGATTGACAACAGCACCTGAACTAAAATTGCATCAAATAGCAAATTATTAACGTTATTTATCAATGAAACAACATGATACGGTTATGTTTCATATTTTCATATTTCGTATTCGCTTTCCTATTGTACGTTTTAGTATCACGTTGCATTTCATTCTCAGAGAAGCAATAAGAGAAAAGGACGACCTATTGTTAACATACCCAGTGGAATAAATACAAAGGATCACTTCTTATACAACATCCTTTTCTCTCTTACTTTTCTCTTCAGTCTACGGTTGGTAGTCGTTGATGTCTCTTGAGTGATGGAAATGGTTCCCGCATTTCGTTTCGTAACAATTCAAAGTCAATCGTATTCCCTTAAGCGACGAACAGGTTTCTGAAATTTGGAATTATCTGCCTTAACGACCCTGACCTTTAAGGGAATGTAGCGCCCGGCTACAAGCGATTCCTCGTTACAAGAAACACGTTGTTGTGAGTAGAGACGCTGTCAAAACAAAAGATCATTGTCTTGAAGAGAAGCCTGTATTTAGAGAGGAATCAGAAGACATTGGCACTCCGTGCAGGGTCAGTACTCGATAAATATCTTCCTCCGCCGCCAGGTGATTGCCCGGATGGGCGGAGGAATTCTCAGAAAGGTGCAATCCGTCTGCTCACCACACTTGTCTCACAAACAGTTGTAAAAAGATGGGTGATACTTTCACCTACAGCGGCCATAAGGATAAGTGCGTTATACTCTTTAGATTATATTCACTCCGAAATCCTATTCGAAACATATTGGACATAGTTTAACTTGTTTACGTTTATTTAGAAATGAAAACCAAGCGGTGACCTTCGTTCGTCCGTACATTTATGGCTTTGAAACGCTGATTGAATAAACTCGAAAATGCCTACAACAATAAAGAATGACTTATAAAATGTTAAGAATGTTTTTATTCCTGTAATGTGCAACGATAACTACAACATCAATAAAATTGCAAACATCAAACATCAAACATCAACAGAAGAGTAACCCTAACGACCGTGGACTCCTACATCTGCCCGACAGCTTACAGATCGCTGTGAAAGATCTGGGTCCTTGTAGAACTTTAAAATCTTAGCATTTACATATTACTAAGCCCGTCCTAATTTGGGAAGGGATCGTATTTTTAAATCACTAGCCAATTGACTATAATGAGGTAAGTGTATTCTAATATGCATATATGATAGACGACATAAATTTTCAATTATCAACACTAGTAGTATGTTCCGTGATAGTACATAGACAGAATGGCGTGTTCATGTTCGCCGTCACTGCTGAGACAACCAAGGTGTATGTCAGTCATCCTATCTATGCTTGTAAGTTGTAACAAAACGTGTTAAGCTTAAAACAAAACATTTGTTTTTGCTTGTGACAAAACCTTCTATCTATTCTTGTAACAAAACCTTCTGCCCACCTTGTAGAACAATGATTTGTCTATGCTTGTAACAAAACCTTCCGTCTTTGTTTTTGACAAAACCTTCTGCCCATGCTTGTAGCACAATAATTTGTCATGCTTGTAACAAAATCTTCTGCCTGTGCTTTAAAAAACCGTCTGTCTATGTTTGAAGCACAATGAAGTTTCTATGCTTGTTACAAAACATTCTGTCTATGCTTGTGACAACATCTTCTGCCCACCTTGTAGAACAATGATTTGTCTATGCTTGTAACAAAACCTTCCGTCTTTGTTTTTGACAAAACCTTCTGCCCATGCTTGTAGCACAATAATTTGTCATGCTTGTAACAAAATCTTCTGCCTGTGCTTTAAAAAACCGTCTGTCTATGTTTGAAGCACAATGAAGTTTCTATGCTTGTTACAAAACATTCTGTCTATGCTTGTGACAACATCTTCTGTCTTTAATTTGCTTTTTACAGAACACTCGGTCTATGCTTTAACAAACCTTTTATATATGCTTGCAACAAAACCGTCTTTGTTCTAAATGGATATATAATAATTACTAACATGGATCTTTTCTCATCAATCATTATGAAGTTTTTGAAACAAGTGAAAATCAGTAGGTAACTAAACCGAAATTTCATTCAAAGCAAGAGCAGGATATGGGAGAATTTTCCTTTCATTGTCTTTATATCCGATTTAACTCTGTAAAAACCCTGTATATTTATGATTAAAAATATATTGTTGCGTTACGTTAAGGAAGGATCCTGTAGGTTAACGTTACACTAAATAACAGCTGATTAAGGTTGTAGGAGAACCGAAAATCGCCTTTCAGAAAAAAAAATGCTTCCAAACAACGAATGGAGTAAAGTAAAAAAGTGTTTTTATACAGTAAATATGTTGGAAGAGTTTAATAGAAATGAAAATATGTTGATAGATATTAACAGAAAAGAAAATATGTTGATAGAGTTTAACAGAAAAATAAATATGTTGTCTGCTTGTAAACCAGGAAATCGGCGGAACAACTGTACGAAACCGACACATGTATGTAGATGTTTGTTGAGCAGGAATGCACACACGTGGTCAGTGTGGAAGTGGGCGTGGTCCATGTGCTCTCCACATGTCTCCACGTGCGACACCGTGACCTACAGACAGGCGCCGCTCACACTGGACACCCTCATTATGAATGGAATGAGATAAAGCTCAAGGATGACTTTCGTCAAAGAAACAAATTGTACTGGTGATTTTCGTTTTGAAAGGAATATTCTTCAGAGATATGAAAAATCATCATAAGGACATAATCGTTATATATGTTTAACCTTAACAGTCCATTGTGAGGCTATCTTTTAATTTAAAAAATAATCACTTTTTGTCATATCTATGCCTTGGTTTTGCAGTTTTATATTGAGTATTTGTTGAGTCTTGCAGATGGTGACATTAGTAATATTAAAGGCATCTTAAAACCTTTATATTTTTTTTAACGAGGACTTCTATTACTCTTGATAAAGCCCTTGTATGTGCGTTTATTTAACAGGGTCTCTGGAATAAAAACTTTTTTTGTTTTTTTTCATTTGAATAAAGAGTTTATAAAAATGGCCATAGCTCGGTGCTGCTAGATCTGTAACCCTCTCACGACAGTAAATGTTTTACGATTCGGTGGTACCGCCTCCATAGTTCGGGATAGAATACGTAATAGTGTAAAATGTTTATCTTAAACAATACATGTACAATGGCAAATTATTTCAGAACGTAAGAGCATTTATTTGTGATATTATAGAGACAGTACAATTTTTACTAATAATGTTTGGTTAGTGTTATGGATAGTGACCTTTTTTGCTATGTTTTGCTATATCTAAAATCATTCCATAAGGCGACCATTTGTCTGAGTTTAGATTAGATGGCTGAATACTATACAGACTTTTGTGGAACTCATGAATATTCAAACCTGAGAAATATTTATTCCACAAATTCTCATTCATGTACAAGTCAACTGTTGTGATACATTTTCTTCTACAAGTGTTATTTTTTACATACTTTTTCTTTAAATATCACTGTCAGCGTGCTTTTACATGTTCTAACGTTATTTAGACAGACCGTGGGGAAGCCCCCTATTCATCCTCGGCGCCGCACAGGTTAGGTTGTAAAAAAGTATCATTAAGAAGTCAAAGTGTTATGGATAGTGACATTTTTGGTTTTGCTAAAGCCGATCTATATTTCGATCATTTGTCTAAATGTAAATAAGATAGATGTATACGATACTTGAACATTATTGTTCATTATTATTTGTGGAATTCATGATAACATCATCGATAACATCATCGCAGAAAAATATTTTTTGTTCAAACATAAATGAGACATGTTTCAATATCCCATGTGAAAGTTTCGTTATCCCAGGCATGTTGATGATATATTGACCTTTTGAATATAAGATAATATAGATTGATACGCATTATCCAGTGCATCCTTCGTTTATCTTATCTTTTATCAAACAAGCATAGTAATTTCCCCAACTTGATGGTTCTTTGACCTATCTGTATCAATCTTCTCTCTAAACATTTCTTAGATTACTTCAAAGACCTCAGACACTTCAACCTTTCCCATGTTTTTTTAAATAATCTACTGGTTTATCTAATATCTAGTATATAACATGACCAACCCATATATGTTTGTCTTTGCAGACATATTCTATAATAAAATAAATCTACTAATCAATCTTCCCAATTTACTCTAAGACCTTTCATCAAGAAAAATTATTCTGGTAAAAATTTAGATCAATTTTTTTAAAAATCAGGTTACACTGTGGACAGTATTATGGAAATGTTGGTCTAAATTTATTCAGAATGTGTTCTAGTAAGTGAGTTATTGTTCAACCCCTTATGGGCAATATTTCTGCCATTGGCAGTGATGGAATGTGGACTAACAAGTGTACATTCAACAACTAACAACTAACAAGTGTACTGTTTTAAAGAACAAAGTTTGGTATTCATCCAACATTTTATTAGAACAAAATAACATGAACAAAATTGATAATATGTAATAAATATATGACAATTTCAGAAGTCAAGTCATACAGGATCTTTTAATGGAACTCAAAAGTAAAATATGTCTTGAATAAACATGTACTCCTTCATCATACTCAAATCTAAATAAAAACGAGGTTGTTTTTGTTTGTTTGTTTTTGCCTTATTTTGAAATATCAGGGGTGGTGTTTAGTCTATGAAATAAAGAGATTGCAGAACATTATTTCAAATGTTGTTTGTTGCTTATTTAACTTAAATATTTAACCTAAATAGCTAAGCGTTGCCACGCCTAAGTCAAAACTGAAGTACATGTAGTTGACACTTCAATCTTTGAATTACAGAGTGAAAGGTTGACACTTTCCTCACATATTAATTCAAATGAAGTTTATTAAGACAATGCCCTAGGTATTTGGAATAAGGAAACCTTACTCATCTTACAGTTACAAACTCTAGCATTGAAAGGTAAGCTCTCTGAACTGGCTTATGCATTTGACACATCTTGCATTTTGCATATTTTGAAGACATGTAAAAAAAAAGCTTTATTTGACTTGTATTACCAGCAGGTTTCTACTAATCCCCTGTAGAGTTGATATAATTTAATTTCAATACAAGCACATCAAAATAAACATTTTGAAATATTTGTTGAAGAATATCACAAACGTTACTCACAATACAAAATTATTGATGTAAACTCCACCAAATCATAATGGTATTATTTAGAGTAACATTTAAGGAAAAAAATGCAAAATGATTTGATCCACAAAATACACATGACTTAGGCTCTTGCCTCAAACATATGTAATCAAACTCACATTGGAACAAATTGAATCAGAATAAATGTAATTTTGAGGTTATTTCATTTAAAAATGTTATGATGCTTTTCCCCAAGACTATATCCCCTAAGCCAACAAGAGTTGAATATCATTTCAACACCATACCATGAGCCCACACCTAAACAAACTAAACACCAGAATGTACATAAAGGACTAACATGTCTTCTCTCACAAAAATATGCTATTGCACGAAGCATCATAAAATCTCACATCTATAGGAGACCTTTTATTTTGAAACACCCTTAAAAGCAATGACATTGTCCCTCAAAATATGTTCTTATGTTTTAACTTTTAGAAAAAATCTCGATCAAGTCTATCATAATGATTATAATAATCTAAGCATCTTCTTAAAAGGTTAAACAATTTACTTTGTATTTATCAACATAAATTTAGTTGTTTTATTGTTTTAAATATTTTTACATTTTTCATAAATGTTAAAAATTTGGTCAGGGTAATGTTTTTTTCCAAATAAATGCATCAGTGCGATATATAAAATTTGTTGATAATGAATATATATGGCCTAAACATCAAACAAAATATCATAAAGTATGCTTTAAAAAGTTTTGTTATCAATATCCATTTTGGATGTAATAACTCACTGAAACAGTCCTTTAGGACATGCAAGCATGAATATATGTTAAACTACCTTTTTGCTTATTATCATAACTGCAAAACAGTGGTTCCTATTAAGATAGATCACTAAATGATCTGTATAATTACTCTACACTGTTAGCTACTCTAAATTTGGTTCGTAGAAAACAACCTTTGAGACTTTTAAGGAAATATACTGTCATTGATAAACAGCAGTTTGACTAGATGCAATGTCACCCAGTAGTAGTTCTCATGTACAACATCAATAAAACAAACAGGTACGAATGTATAAAGTCACAGGTACAAGCAATCATATCAGGCATTCATTCAACAAATCCTGTACAAATACGAAGAAATAAACATATCTACAAAAATACAAGAAAGATAAGGAGACAATGGTACAATATATGCAAAATAACAGTGCAAAATAATGGTGAAATCATCTACACAGCAAGTTAATTTTTTGAAGTACAATAATCAATCTTGTAACCCAGATTTTACTGACTCGTAGGAAAATTGTTATTGAAAAAGTTTTGTTTACTTAACTTGAGGTTATTTGTTGATTGTTTATTTTATTGCATGATGTTAATAGATGTTTGGTATTACCATCAAAATAGAACTGATTTTTGGGTTATGTATCATACTTCATGAGTGCACAATTATTTACCAGAATAATTTTTCTTGAGGAAAGGTCTCCTAGAGTAAATTGGGAAGAAGATAGAAAATTAAATCCTGAGTGTATTAGGATGCATAGTTTTGTCGCTGAACAAATTTCAAGAGAGAATGGTTAGGGGGGAATTTGTAACTGTTGCTTTGTTATATAACAGCCTGGGGTTTCGTACAAGATTGGTTATGCGGTTATGAAATATAAAATATTCTTAGAAAATTCACATCAAGATTCCATTAAACTGAACCTTATATAAATCATAAAATGGAAAACAATTATTGAAAAGCTTAATAACATTGATAATAGCTCTTATTTTCAAACCCAAGAAAATGTTTTGATTTTCAGTTAGGAAATAAAACACTTTTTATTTCTATTACAAAACAAGAAGACATGGTCATCAACATCCCCCACCAAATAAGTTTTCATCAAAGCTCTCAATATTTTCCTAAATGGGCTGTAACTCTGTAATAAGTAATTGCATTTACCTCATTTTTGAACTCCATCAAGGTATTGATACCCTAAAGACACAGTGCAAATGTTGTTATTCTATCTTAAATAGTCTTTGAGAAAAGTTGTCCCCTTTGAGTCCAAAACACGAAACACAGGCAATATCTCCGTAATAAGTAATTTTGCGGTTCTGATTTTCGAACTCCATCAAGGTATTGATACAATGAAGACACACAGCAAGTTTGGTGAACCTATCTTAAATAGTTTATGAGAAAAGTTGTCCCCTTTGACAACACCCTCGAACAGAGTCCAAAAACACGGAAAAAGGTCGAAACAAGAGCAAAAACTCTGTAATAAATAGTTTTGCGGTTCTGATTTTCGAACTCCATCAAGGTATTGATACAATGAAGACACTCAGCAAGTTTGGTGAACCTATCTTAAACAGTTTCTGAGAAAAGTTGTCCCCTTTAACTCTGCCGGACGGACGTACGGACGGAGCCCCAACCTATATCCCCCTTCCACTTCGTGGCGGGGGACAATAACTAACTATTATAAAACTTTGATTATCAACATATCAATGAGCAAACCAACTTAGCATTGTGCAGATACACAAAACATCTAAACAACCACACTCACGCCATAATGACATATCTCATACACACCATCTTCAACTTTTTAAAATAAATATATGTTTTTAGATAGACAATAATGGATTCCCAATTTGATAACGTTTTTTCATAATTAGGATATAAACTTGAAAATGTTAAATTGTTCTTAAACCAGAAAAAATCCGCAATTCCCAAAGGAAAATTATACCTGGAAAAAGTTTTTGAAACACGACTTAAAAGTATAAATGCAAAGAATGTTGACATATCATTGATTTGACACCCAAATTAATCAGTGTCTTTCAGTGAGTGTCTGTTTAATGTACATATTTTTATGTTTTTTTCACACATGAGATTGATTAAAAATAATGAATTACAACAAAACAAAAATATTATAATTTAAGGCACTAATCAGTCATCCATATTTATAAAAAAAAAATAGAGCCATGGGCTCGGTAGCTCATCAGACTTTTGATGGAAAAAGGTTTTGACCCCTGTGACCCCATTTAGGGTCATTGGGTCACAAAATCTACAAGTTTGAATCCCCATTGGCCAAGAAGTCTAAACACAACTTTTTAGCTCTCTAGACCATTTGGAACTGGAGGAGAAGATGAAAATAGGTTTTGAAGGTTGTGACCCCTGTGACCCCATTTGGGGTCATGGGGTCACCAAACCTAAAATTTAGAATTCCCATTGGCCCAGGAGTCCACACACAACTTTTCAGCTCTCTAGACCTTTTGAAACTGGAGAAGAAGGAGTAAAAAAGGTTTTTAAGGTTTTGACCCCTGTGACCCCAATTGGGGTCATGAGGTCATGAAATCTACAATTTAGAATTCCCATTGGCCAAGGAGTCTACACACAACTTTTTAGCTCTCTAGACCTTTTGGAAGTGGAGAAAAAGATAAAAATAGGTTTTTAAGGTTTTGACCCCTGTGACCCCAATTGGGGTTATGAGGTCATGAAATCTACAATTTAGAATCCTCATTGGCCAAGGAGTCTACACACAACTTTTCAGCTCTCTAGACCTTTTGGAACTGGAGAAGAAGATGAAAATAGGTTTTTAAGGTTTTGACCCCTGTGACCCCATTTGGGTCATGAGGTCATGAAATCTACAATTTAGAATCTCCATTGGCCAAGGAGTCTACACACAACTTTTTAGCTCTCTAGACCTTTTGGAACTGGAGAAGAAGATGAAAATAGGTTTTTAAGGTTTTGACCCCTGTGACCCCAATTGGGGTCATGAGGTCATGAAATTTACAATTTAGAATCCTCATTGGCCAAGGAGTCTACACACAACTTTTCAGCTCTCTAGACCTTTGGGAACTGGAGAAGAAGATGAAAATAGGTTTTTAAGGTTTTGACCCCTGTGACCCCAATTGGGGTCATGAGGTCATGAAATCTACAATTTAAAATCCCCATTGGCCAAGGAGTCTCCACATCAAATTTGAGCTCTCTAGAGTCATTGGTTCTGGAGAAGAAGTCGAAAATGTGAAAAGTTTACGGATGGACGGACGGACGGACGGACGGACGGACGGACGCTGGACGCCATGCCATGCCATAAGCCCATCGGGTCTTTCAGACCTGATGAGCTAAAAATTCATATCACTGTCATCATAATTCATGGAGATCTACATTCTTCAAAAAATATAATTGACAAAAACTGTTTATATGTTAAATCAGAAAAAAAAAAATTTTAAAATTTAATTTAATTGTTTTTTCTTACAAAACAAAATAACTGAAAAAGCAGAAACTATATTGAAATTGAATATGCATTTACATCAACGTTAGGTAATAAAAGACTTATTAAGCTTATCCTGTATTCAAAGAAATGTTTAAAGACTGTTAAAAAAATGTTTATGCATATTTATCTGAAATGTTTAAGATCAGGAATGAAGATACAAAAACTCATCACTATTAAGAAATAAAAGATTTAGTAACCATTTTGTCTTTTATCTTTTGTTTTTGATTTCTTGTTTTTGTTTCGACCCCACACATGGCTATAGTTATCCTCCTGTTTCTGCTGGTATTCTGCCTCTTTAGTAGCGTCCGTTGTCCCACCCTGAAAATAGAAAACATATTAATACATCTTTCAAATTTTCAGAAATCTATCCCTTAACCTGCTATTCAGAGTGTGAAAACAACTTTTGAATTGTTTTCATGATATTCCTTCTCTTTCGTAGCATCCATTGTACCACCCTGAAATTAGAATAAATATTGATAGATCTTTCAATTTTGTAAATTTATCCCTGAACCTGCTATTCAGAGTGATGCAACAACCTTTGAATTGTTTGGCTTATATTCTGCCTATTTAGTAGCGTTGTCCCACCCTGAAAATAGAATAAATATTGATATATCCTTCAATTTTGTAAATTTATCCCTTAACCTGCTATTCAGAGTGTGGCAACATCTTTTAAAGTGTTTGCTACAAAATCAGATAACAACATTCAATATAGATTCAACCAGATCAGACAATCATAGCTTGAACCGACATTTCAACCCAAGGAAGTGGGGTAAATCTGGCTGTAAAAAACAGCTCCATAAGTTGTTGGGGCTTCATATGCCTAATTCTATACTGATCCAGTAATTGATTGCTGAACATTACTGTTTAAATGCTACTGTTTGGTTCAGCTACAATATGAAGAAATAATGTCCGGATAAAGCATTCTGATTGAAAACCATACAATGACATCAATTAGTCCAGTATTATACTGGAAAATAAAACAGGTATGAGATCAAATTTCAGTTGATAGTGTTTGAAAGGTAACATAATAAGTATATTCATGAAAACAGTACTTGTGATGTTGGCTTAGTTACATTAATAAATGATTTGTTAAATTTCCATAAAATACTAAATATCATTACCGTATTTAATATTAGCTATTTGGATGAGTATGTGAGATTCTTATGTTAATGATGTATGAAAGCTAAGATAAAATACACAAATTGTCTCATTAAATTCCAACTTTACCTAACTCTAAAACCAAACTTCAACCACCAGAAGTCATGATTGTCCATAGGGAAATTTGGCACCTTGAATCTCCAATGTATTCAGTCAGGTTAGGGGTCAGAATTTCTCCTTGACCATAAACCTACATATTCATTCCAACATGTACGGCCCCTCCTAAAGTTGTACATGTCTTCATAAAACTCCATGTCCTAACCATAATATTACCAATATACCTCATAATGATGTACATGTAGCTATAAAGCTCCATGTCATTAAACGTGATATTACAAATATGGCTATAAAGATGGTATTGCTGACCCACATGTCCAGTAGGACTGGCCTTGTCACCAAGCTGGACTCCAACCTTTATAGGTCAGTTAGGGGAGGCTCTGATCTAGCTTGACCTGATTGCACTCACAAATGAAAATTATGATAATAATATTAAAAGCTTTCTTGTACCGTGCATATATCCAAGACAAAGAATGCTCAAAGGACAATATACAATTATAGACTGGCGATGTGGTCAATACCTGTTTTTATAGACCCGAGGAAAACAATATTGACCGAGGACAAAGTTCGAGGTCGATATTGTTTTCATCGGGTCTATAAAAATAGGTATTGACCGAAATCACCAGTCCATAATTGTTTTATTATGTCTCGATCAAAAAAGCAAAAGAGAAAAGAAAACTACAGCAATAAACGACATTTGCGTGCGATTGTTTGCGAGGACGTCATGATAACAATAGCATGACCTCAAGAAACAACGGTTTGACGTCATCGACTCTATTTTTAGTAATTCAAGTCAATATCACTTTTGGTCGGACTCGGGGTCACATGGGTCAAGTCAATATCACTTTCTGTCGACTGTCACGTGACCGGTTCTCGACCAATCTGGTTGCCGGAAAATTACGCTCACATAATGAGTATTATTACCCTGGAGGGATAGTATGTTCAGTGCCGCCGATTAACAAGTGCTCTGCAAGACTGTATAGGACACTACTTTTCCCTTCTTGTTCAGTGTTAGCACCAATGGAAACTATACAAGACTGAAACCAACTGGACCAGAGAACATTATTAAGTTAAGCATCTAACCCCTTCTCATGCGAATGAAAAGATATTCACATGTATTAATACCTTAGATGTCATATATGATAACACCTCAATGTCACTTTTAGAAAGGTAGGCATACTAGAAACAAGCATTATTTTGTAAGTGAGAGAGTTTTTGTTGAGTGCCCCTTATGAATTGTGACCAGTACTTTTATCAACCCTTTCTCACGCACATTGCAGAAACAGGCTGACCATAAAGTACAATACATCTAACATCTTACAACAGATTCGCAAAATAATATTAATATATATAATATTTTCAGGGTGTGACGACAGAGGCTACAATAGAGGCAAAATATCAGCCAAACAAATAAAGAATTGTTGGAACACAATAGCAGGTCAAGGGATAAACTTATAAATATACAATGATAATATAATCATAAAGTCAACCTTAAATATATGTACTCCGAGATCAAGTACACAACTAACGAGGTAGCAAGAAAACAAACAGACCCAAGAACAGCAGTCTGAAAAGAAGCTAGTAACAGTAGACAATTAGTTAGGATTCCCAGCACATGATGACAAACACGGGCACTGATCTCCCTGTCAATGTTGACAAGGGCGCTAGATTAGTGAAGGACATTGCCCAGTCTATACAGACATTCCTGAAGTGACCACAACACTGGACAGACCGGTGGACAGACAGAAGGACACAGCCTTGTCCTATACTGACCGTGTAGAAGGTGTAGAAGACCATACTGTCTCTGTATCAACCAATGCACTGTCAGTCTCTGGGTCTTCTGAATGATTTTGTCTCTTGAATGTTACTTATCAAGTTAATACAGACATTCCTGAACTGACCATTGATACATTTAGTTTGCTTTGTAACTGGAGAACTGTATATATGATGTAAAACAAATTTCCCTTGGGACAATAAAGACATTATCTTATCTTATATATCCTCATTCCCAAAGTGACCAATGAGGCCACACAGTCAATTGGTGTCCACAATAGTAATAATAATCATCAGCTCAGTCTCTTGGGATATTTTATGTTGAGCATATACAAACATTCCTGAACTGACCACAACAGCAGACTGACATATACTTGTGTGTCCATGTCCCATACTGACTGTAGGACTTAAGTTGAGTGTTCAAAATTTGATTCTGACCATATATTTGAGTGGAGTAGTAAAGGCATGATTTCTGCTGTATTAGCACTGACAATTAGGTTTCTCTATTGATCTACAGAATCCTTATGAGAGTCTACCGAATCAGAACATTAAGATCATTTTCAATGGTTAAACTCGACAATAAACTAACTATCAAACAGACTTTGTACTTGCCCAGAAGTGACTGTGACACCAAGGTATAAACAAATATGTAGAAATTTGCTTGTTGAAAAAGATGTATTTTACTTTTTGTCTCTGTACAATAATAATTTCCTGCTACAGGCTCCTTTCTGATTATTATATTCTGATATTTCTTCCTGATAATATTTTTGATTTCTGTCTGAAAAATGTCAGCACCATTTATGTTCCATTTATCCTAAGGAGACAGTGTGGGCAGTTTGCAATAAGTCCATTTAAATCTATGAACAAGTAAAAAGTAGGTAAAGTCTTATTTTTCTTTTATGGCATCTGTGAAAGCATTACAAGGAAATACACAAATTTCCTAAATTCTTCAACTGTTACTCTCTCAAAGAGAATGTGAGGTGAATAATTATAGCCCATAAAAGTATTTATCATTTTTATATGAGGCTATCACTGGAGACAGAGACACCAACAAATGCCTGTTTATACTGAAACCATCTCAATGTCAAAACTACTATATAATAAACAACGAAAGGTGATGCTACCTCTGGACAGCAGAAAATCAATCAAAATTGTCTTTTTTCTAAATACTGTGTTGCCTCTTTGGTGTTAAGGAAATATAGGTAAATTAAATCATATAACTGAAGCAGTACCTGCAAAATTAAATTACAGTGTGTTGATTGCAAGTGTTCTTTTGTTCAAACCAACAATAGTCATTATCAGATTAAACATTAAGATATTTCGAATATATTAATAAGGATATGAAATGTTACATTTTTTCATTTTGAAATATATTGGTTTTGGCTTCTTATACATATTTTTATAGGCTACATCTGTAAAACAAGTTTACACATTATCCCGGTTTCTGATTTTTTATTTTGGGTGACAAGATTTGGAAACACATTATTCTCAGAGAGTTTTCAGTCAAATTTTTTCTCAAGACTTGTCAAAATCTATGAAGAGTGTCGATAAGTCCACAAACTAATTTTTTCCCCAAAATATAAAAAACAGCGAAGTTGGGTGAAAATGTATTTTCTGGTTTGCCAGTAAGGATAAACACATTATTTTTTAAAAGCATAAAACCATTATAAAACAATTTAGTAGGGAGTTCAGCATTTCAACATGTTGATCCAAACCTGTATGTGAAACAGCAAGAAGCTAAGCTACTTAGCAGAGAGGTCAACTCTTTTAATAACAATATATCGGGTGACCTTGAATGCCCCTGGTTTTCATTACTTTCAGGTAATCTTCTGACACATTTATAAGTGTAAGGAATTTTATGTATATAACTGAAACCAGATTCTGATGAACACAGAAAGCTTCATTGCTTTGTTTGTATCTTCAATTCTGAATAGAAACCTTTGTTTGAGTCCTGTCCATCTACATATGTTAATATGTTTATTATTAATTTGACCGTAAGCGCTGCTTTCGGGTCATGAATTGGCTATAAGTCAAATGAAAACAAGCAGCTGACATGGTCGAGCTATATCCCCCGCAAATTGCACAGCATATATAGGTTTTCCTTTAACCATCATCATATTGCTGACTAAGTTTTGTCGTACAAAATAACAAAAAAATTCAAAGATATGAAGGAAACTGTTCTAATCAAAAAACTTAATGAAGGTATAGGTTTTCCTTATCATATTGCCGATTAATTTTTGTCGCACAAATTAACACAAATTTTCCAGGATATGAAAGAAACTGTTCTAATAAAGAAACTAAATCATACCAACTTTATGTTCACTGTTGGGCATAATTGGACTTAACTGACAAAATTAAAATTAAATGAATGAATTTATGTATTATGTATTATGTATGATCTTCAAGATCAATTTGATCATATTTAAACAAATATATTTTCAAAATTGCTCTTCATGACACACCAACATATGATTTTGTATCTCAATAACAAATTTGATCAAAAATGTGATTAGTTTAGTTGTAACAGATTTCCAACAGAGTCCTCATTTTTTGCCAAAAAAGGCAAAATTTTATAAAAATATTTCCAAAATTGTTCTTCATGACACACCTTCATATGATTATGTATCTTCATATCAAATTTGATCAATATGTGATGATAAGTTTAGAAGTTTTGAGCCGGACAGGATTTGTAACAGTTTTCCAACAGAGTCCTCATTTTTTGCCAAAAAAGGCAAAAAAATATATAAATATTTCCAAATTGTTCTTCATGACACACCTTCATATGATTATGTATCTCCATATCAAATTTGATCAATATGTGATGATTAGTTTAGAAGTTGTGAGCCGGACGGGACTTGTAACAAATTTTTTACAAAATTTACCACTTTTTCTCCAAAATCCTAATATTTTATGTAGATTTTCAGAAAATTGTTTTTCATGACACATTATTACATGTCTCTTCATGTCCATAACAAATTGAAATTGAAATGGTTGATTAGTTAGAAAGTTATGAGCCGGACACAAAGTGTAACGGACGGACGGACGGACGTACGGATGGACGGACTGTACCCATTTTAATACCCCCCGCAACTTCGTTGTTGTGGGGGATAAAAAGAGCCGTTGGCTCTGTAGCTCATCAGGCTAAAATGAGTTTCCAATATGATGACAGCTTGCATTACTCATATGTATATATCATATTCATCATTAATTTCATATTCAAAGGAAATATTTTATTTAACTTAAGATTTATTGTTGTTTTTTTTTAAACAAGCAATTGTACAAGATTACAAATTTCAACTATGTTCCTACAGTTTTAAAGACAACATTACAATCAAATTCAAAGACAATGATTGAGTAAAAGATAAAAACACCTCCATTTAGATACAGCCTACACATACACCTATCATCAAATCTACCTTTCACCTGTTTGTATACAAATTACACTTAACACCTGTAAGTATGGTATGTACAGTATTACATCTATCACCTGTAGGAAGAGTATTCCACCAATGATATAGAGGTCAGTGAGGAACTAGCCCAGGGTGGGGGTGGGGAGTAGGTAGATTATACCTATAGCTCTCCACTGAATGCTGAACAGCTTGTCAGAAGGTCCCTTGGTGAGAACCACTTCAATTGTAAACAACACTGATGCAGGCCTTAGTCAATTCATGAATAATCATGGGGGAATTATAGGAGAGTATTTTTTTACTTTTGAATTATGGACTTTTGAAATTAAACTCATTTTCTTTTATCATAAGACATAACTTGCACTTATCTTATTCCTTGACTTCATCAAGTGTGATGCATTTCACCAATATTTCAAGGGTTAATTTATTGATGTGTTGAACAAAAAGGACAATTCTTATAGATGTACAAATTCTTTATTCTGTGAAAGCAAGATTCTAATGATTGACAACAACATAAGAATCTATGTAGAACCAACTTTTAGAATGCCAATCAAAGAACCATTGCTTGACACCGTCAACCGTCGCTTTCACAGGATAAGGGAGTTGTTTATCCATAAGAATTCCTAACATTTAAAAGGGTAAAAAAATGTTTCTGGTCACTGACCCTGACAAATTTACATCAAATGTTGCTAAAGAAAACAGGACAGGTTGCTGTACACTAACTGCAAATCTTGGTACAATGGAGCAAGGCTGAAACTGGCCAGTGTTAAAGACATTTTCCAAGAATGTTTCACTTTTGCCAGTAGCAGATAATGTTAGTAGAAGCATGCAGCTTACTTGATTACATATCACAGTGAAGCCAGTGAACACTGCCTGGACAACTATGATAGCTGCATGTTCTCACTCTCAACAGCAGACAATGATTAATTTTTGTTACAATTATCAAACCTCAATCTTCAAAATGCACAATGCTTAAAGAAAACACTGCAACATTGTTTTGTTGATATATCAAAGCTGAATAATTGCAATGGATTGATTAAAACATCCAAAAGAAAATCATGTCAAGAAATATAAAAATTATATACAAGTGGTTGCAATACCAGAATTTTCTTTATATGGTTAATGCTTACCACATATTCCATCAAAGGCATCAAAAAGCTTTCACAAAGGTAAATAACAAACATGCAGGAAAGCATGGAATAATCAACAGACAATTCTGTCACCAACAACATCCACATAACACATGCTTCCATAACCGAAACCTGCTTTGCAAAATTCCACATGCAACTTTAATCACAACCCTCCATTTATACAACTATGTTGCCAATATGTTCAAATATAACCAAACTCTCCCACTTTCAAAACAAGGCATCCTCAGATGAAATGAATGTGCACTTCCGACAGTATTTACATTCGTAATAGGCAGTTTAATCAGAACCATATCTGAATTGGCAGCATTGGAAAACATGCCAGTAGAATAGAATGAACACTGTTTAGTCCTGACCATCGGACGGCAAATGGCTCATAACAGCTAATGGAATGGTATTCCATGTATACCATACCACCATACCAAAGCACTCAGTCTGAAAATAGTTTCACTGCCTCTGCAGCATTTAAATTTTGAAATAGGGCCATGGCTCTGTAGCTCATTAGGCTTCATATTCAATTTTGTTTTAAGGTAGGGCCAATAATGTCCCCCTTTAGTAGGGGCCACAGACTCACCAAATGTACAATTTAGAATCCCAATTATATAAGTAGTCAACATTTCACAGAAAAAGAACTTGTGTCTCTGGAGAAGTAGATGAAAAAAGATTTTAGGCCATGGCCCCTGTAACTTTTAATTCTAAAATTAAGCATGCAAGCAATGTTATTTACAAGTAATCAATTCACAGATGTAAATTGAAAAAAAGAAAACTTAAAGAGAAATAATGGAGCGACTCTCAGTTGAGTAAGAAGGCTTTTATTTAGAGTGTAGGATCCAAAGGTTCACCAAACCCTTTTTAGGGACAACAGGTTCATCTATACATAATAATCTCCATGAGACAAAGAGTCTGTATACAAGGTTTCAGCTTTTTGGCTATCTGCTTTGGATAAGATGAAAAAGGTTCGGGAGTCACAGGATAACCAAGGCTTTAAATTACAAGCATTACTAGTCAAGTAACCTGTGTACAAGATATCAGCTTTCTGGGCCTTATGCATTTTGAGCAAAAACATAACTAGGTTTATAGCTTATTAGGGTCAACATCTCTTAAATTAAGTCAAGGAATCTGAACACAAGATTTAAGTGCTATGAAGACAAAGGTTCAGAAAAATAAACACATTTGCAAACTCTGTGATCAATCTTCGACATCAAATAGTTTAATTGTCCATCGTAAAAATAAACAATTAACTACCACCAGAAGAGGAAGAATTACGAAAGCTAAGCTAAACTAGTTAATCAAATATTCAATGAATTAAAAAATATATAACATTATTGCATCTTTTGGGTATTGAGATTGCAAAAGCACATAATCAACCAATCAGAATGAAGCCTCCAGCAACTGGAAGCTATTAGGAACAGGCTCACACATGTCAATGTACAGCCCATATTGAGGAGCTTCCATATGCATTCTTCAGGAGTGGATGGGTACAAATTTTTCCCCACTTCCGACATCACAGGCCGTAATGTGAAGGAAATATTTATACAACACTTCCAAAATGGATGTTGACATAGCAAAGAGTCAATGACTTCAATATTTAAACTTTCAAAGACAGTTGAAAACTCATGTTTTTCTCTGAAAGTCCTGATCTTGTTCTATGGAAAAATATAAATTTTAATGTTTGAAAGGTGTAATAAATATGGTATTTATCAAAATAATGTTGACGTTTTTCAGATCAAGCTTTAACATATCATTATGTGAACATTACTGACTATTTCCAAAGATGGCACAAACACAATATCCTAACAAAAGAAATAACACAAGGGCCATTTTGCATGTTCTGAGAGTTCAGATGACTACGAGTAATCAACCAATATAGTTACAATCATGTTTTTAAACTTCAGATGAATATGAGGAATCAACCAGTATGATTACAATCATGTCTTGAGAGTTCAGATGACTGTGAGTAATCAATTAGTATATCTACAATCATGTTCTGGAAGTTCAGGTGTCTGTGAGTAATCAACCAATATAACTACAATCATGTTCTGGAAGTTCAGATGTCTGTGAGTAATCAACCAATATAACTACAATCATGTTCTGGAAGTTCAGATGTCTGTGAGTAATCAACCAATATAACTACAATCATGTTCTGGAAGTTCAGATGTCTGTGAGTAATCAACCAATATAACTACAATCATGTTCTGGAAGTTCAGATGTCTGTGAGTAATCAACCATTATAATTACAATCATGCTCTGAATTCAGATGATTTTGAGTAACCAACTTGTATACCTAACATCATTAAATGGAATATGGCTGATGACTATGAGTTTTAGAATCATTGACAATCATAACATGTGGTGTAGACAACCTACCAGTATAGCTACAATCATGTTCTGGAAGTTGGTAGATCCATCTGGAGAGAAGAGGTACATGGACTCAGCTTCTTCAACATCAGAGCCATCGTAGTTGGACGTGATGATCTTCACCTGGATCTTACCACCTGAAAATCAAAGCTTTACTTAATCTTCTATTCACATTACAGACAGTATAACTAAGTTCAGAGGGACCAGTCAGTCTGGTGAGTCCAATCCAGGACAAAACTAGCCACCCAGCCACCACTCAAAGCAATAAGTCCATTGCCCCTTAGCTATTGGTAAGGTCACCCATGTCCTTTTCAGCCATTCCGATTGTTAACAAATGTAACATTGTCATATTGGGATCACTTTCTGAAATAGTACAAAGTTTTGACAAGCGAACTAGGCAAGTTGATTGGTTTCTGGTAAGAATTTGTATAATTGCAGTCAATTTGATCCCAAATAAAAAAATTCAGAATCCAGATGTAGATGAATTTCAAAAGTCTAAATAATCTAAATCTAATATCTAAGTAAAGGAAAATATATGAATCGCAGCTATTTGCATCTGTGAACCATCTTCAATCATGGAGGTTTATATTCACATTGGTTTTAAAACAGGTTGGAATGTAGAAGTTTAAAAAATGAAGTCTCAGAAAATCTGGTCTTAACATGAACAAGAAATCAAAAAGAAAAAATATATCCATAATCATTAATGTTAACATAACAATGTAAAATTAAGTCAGATGACTTCAAAACAAAATAAAAGAGACAAGTAAATGTCACAAACGTGACCATGTCCCCCACCGCAATCAAGAATATTTCATTCAATTGTTATTATTCTTATGAGAATGTCATTGGTTTTCAACATCTTTGACATGAAAGGTCACCCAAATTGATTGGCGTTTGCATATTCCGAAATAAAGATTAGTACAGATTGGTGCATGCATATTCTCCAAATGATTGGTACCAATTTGAAGATACTTAATACAATGGTTCACAAGATATCGTGCCAACAACATTTAAAAACAAGAGAATTAGTGAGCAAGCTCACTTTTTATACCCCCGCTTCCCTAAGTGATTATAGAAACTAAGATACAACTACACTTAGTAAGGATTCCTACAAAATTGCAAAACTGTTTTAATTTGTTTAAACTCGCAATGTCTTTTTCAGACAATTATGATTCTTATATAGTCATTATTGTATTAATATAATCTTCAATGTCCTTTCAATGTGACTGTATCATAAGAAAGAAGTTAACCATACAAAAATACTGAGAGTACATCGAATGGCTCATCTGAACAAAAAATATCAGAGTTAAGAGAGGAACAAAAATGACATAAATTAATAATGAGAGTGGTCTAACTGAAATAGACAAAAGGCATATCTAGGAACCATAGCCATTACATATATACAGTTTTATCACATTGGAAGAAATAGTATCAGAGTAATGAGCGGAACAAAAATGACTTCCTCAAAGAGTCACTTCTACAATAAAGAAGTTGAAAATCTAAAACAATCATCATGGAATCTGACCAAAATTAACAAAAGGCACATCTAAGGACTATAGGGATTACATATATAAAGTTTCGCAACATTTGAACATATAGTACTCGAGTTAAGAGCGGAACAAAAGGATTTCTTTGCACAGTAACTTCTACAACAAAGAAGTAAAAAATCTAAAAAAAACAATGAGACCATCTGACCAAAATATACAAAAGGCACATCTAGGGACCATAGTGATTACAAATATGAAGTTTTGTGACATTTGAACAAATAATATCCGAGTTATGAGTGGAACAAAAATGACTTCCTCAAACAGTCACTTCTACAACAAAGAAGTTTAAAATCTAAAAAAATAATGAGGGCATCTGACCGCAACATACAAAAGGCACATCTAGGGATTACACATATGAAGTTTCGTGACATTTGAACAAATAGTATTTGAGTTATGAGCGGAACAAAAAGTGTGACGGGACAGACGGACGGACAGACGGACTTCGTAGCGGGGGTATAAAAACGGTCAAAATGACGTCATGGTCACCCAAATCAATAGGTGTTTGTGTATTATCCAGATGAAAACTGGTACCAAGTTTGAAGACTCAAGGTTGAAGGGTTAATGAGATATGGCGCTAACAACATTTTCAAAACTGGTCAAAGTCTCGCCGTGACCTTGAAAATGAGGTCAATGTCACCGAAAACTGTTCAGGTCTGCGTATTCCCCAGATGAAGACTGGTACCAAGTTTGAAGATTCTAGGTTGAGCGGTTCATTAGATATCGCGCTAACAACATTTTCAAAACTGGTCAAAGTCTCGCGGTGACCTTGAAAATGAGGTCAAGGTCACCAAAAACTTTTCAAGTCTGCATATTCCCCAGATGAAGACTGGTACAAAGTTTGAAGATTCTAGGTTGAGTGGTTCATTAGATATCACGCTAACAAGAAGCGGGACGGACGGACCGACGGGAGACAAAAAGAGAGAAAGGGATAAAATGAAAGAGACAGTGGGGCACACATACAGAGAAAGGACGGAAGAAACAGAGAAACCGAAAATAGGAAAGAAAAGTGTAGCATGTATAAACAAATCATCAGACGGACAGATGGATGGAACAACAGATATATAGATTTACAAATGGAGAAACAAAAAGATTGCAAATAGAAAGATAGATAGACAGAGAGAGACTGATAAAGTGAAAGACAGAAAACAGACAGACAGACAGACAAACAGACAGATAGTCAGAGAGAGACAGAGATTTTTGGAAAAATAGTTGCATGCAATAGGCCTTAAAAGTCCCCTCCGAAATATTAATCCTTGCACTAATTGACTATACTCCATGGTACATGTTCTGCCAATATGCCTTCAACGAACAAACACATTGCATGCACATGCACTTCTGGATATAGTACACATGCAAACAATTTAACTCATAAATATGATGCAAATGTATTTCCTTAATCAACAGGTCAAACAAACACAATATACTCCTGTCATTACCACATTGGCATGTACAGCAGGCAGTTATGAGGCAGCTTGAAAGAAAAGTGGGTGTATTTTTGTGCCTGATTTGGGCAATTTTGCAACAGGTAACAAATGCATTAGATTAACCACATCCTTTTGACAAATGATTAAAAATAGATAAAAGGAAACAATAGAAAAAGAAACTTATTTTAGTTCGGTCAAATACAGCAAGATGCCTTACTCTGTAAAGATGGTGAACAGATCTTGCTAACATGTTACTCCTTATTTTTGGCTTTTCAGAAACAGATATACAGGTTACATGTGTCAATGTATATTAGGCATTTTGACATAAAGTTAAACACAGATAAGGAGCCATGTAAAAGGGGAATTAATTTGGTTATGAATCCTTTCTTTAGGCATTGGCCATTGAAAAAAATTGTATTACTCAACCGTGGTGAGATCACTCATTAGATAACAATGAGTTGGTAACACACATGTGTGTTACCATCTCGTGCAAAGAAACGGAACTACTTTCGAACGTCACATGACATTGTCCAATCACGTGACTCATAAGTGGCGAAGTCCTGTCAAATTTTACATTCTCAACAAAATGTTGATTTATGTGAAAGAATATTATCTTAGCGGTTTTTTAAATGCATTATCTTTTCGCTACCCAGCACAAATCAATCATTCGCTTGATCACTTATCCACCTTCTGTGCCGTCACAAGCGGTGTTGCCTCCTCTGCCTACCGTAACATTAACATGGCACTTCGACTGTTTACTTGCTTTGATGCCACCATAACCTTTCCCTTCAACAAGCACACAATCCAAACATGTTATCGTGTAACTACCTTTACACAAGTTGTATCTCCCGATTCCTATCAACAATTCAGTAACTCATGTCAATGTAATCAATCAATCAATCGCTGCCGCTGACACAGTTCGCCTACATAGCCTACATAGTGACCTAGAAACAGGACACATTCCGATGACGTCACTTTGCGATCTGATGACGTCACTTTGTGAGTGCATGATGTGTTGACAGTTTTCGTTGCTTCTTAGTGTTTATTTTATCAATGCATCTTTTGATAATGAAATATTTTTCACCAAAATACTTTGTATCATGTTTATAGGCGTATGATATGTGTAAACATCTAAAAAATAGCGATCTATTTTATTTGGACTCATGGAAATTCATACGCTGGTTTCCCCGACTGTTCCAAGTCAGCTGATTCTTGTTTTGACGATTTGTTTACATAAAAAATAATATGAGGGTTGAATAATAAATAAAATACTAAACTCATGGTAATGTGATAACATTTTTAAGCAACTCGTGAATAGAATTTGGTATCAGACTCACTTTCGTTCGTCTGATACCAATTCTATACACTCGTTGCTTAAAAATGTTATCACATAACCATTCATTTAGTATTCTCTATGTATCCTACCTCATGTAAGAATCTCGATCTCTGATTGGTCCACGTGACCCTGGATAAATACTGATATCACCCTCTTCAGCGGGATGATAAATCATTTATACCCCGGCATATAAAAAGCATGAAAAAAGCGTGCAGATTGAGCGTCTTGAAATGTACAATGTATGTTACCTCAAACACATGATCAAGCTGGTTACTTTGATCAACCGATAAGCTTTGAACAAACTATAGTAAAATGACTTAAGCAGTTAACGTTTATCTTACTCTTTATCTTCATATTAAATGTGTTTTGTCGCATAACACCAAGCTCGGGGTGGATATCTCCCCATGCACCCCGCCTCTCAATGGTATAACTTATAATATATTGTAGTTGTGATATATTTCATGTCAAGGTTAATTATCACAAAATCTGTAGCTATCATCCTTATTGTGTGAATAAATCTTGATTGCCAATGTGATCTTTATCATGGTGTTAAATGCCATCAAAATGTCAAGCCATACCGGGGACATCTTAATAAATTTCATTATGTAAGACCTTGAGGAAGATAGAGCAAAAAGAGATAGAACGAGATATGAGAGAGTGAGTGAGCGAGTGAGCGAGTGAGTAAGTTAGAGAGTGAGAGAGAGAGACAGAGACACAGAGAGAGAGGGAGAGAGGGTGAGAGAGAGACAGAGGGTGAGAGAGACAGAGAGGGAGAGGGAGAGAGGGAGAGGGGGAGAGAGAGAGAGAGAGGGAGAGGGTGAGAGAGAGAGAGAGGGTGAGAGAGAGAGAGTGAGCGAGAGTAAGAGAGAGAGAGAGAGTGAGAGGGTGAGAGAGTGAGAGAGAGAAATAGAGAGAGAGTGAGAGAGTAAGAGAGAGAGAAAGAAAGAGAGAGAGTGAGAGGGTGAGAGAGAGAGAGCGAGAGGGTGAGAGAGACAGAGAGGGAGAGGGAGACAGGGAGAGGGAGAGAGAGAGGGTGAGAGAGAGAAAGAGGGTGAGAGAGAGAGCGAGAGGGTGAGAGAGACAGAGAGGAGGAGGGAAACAGGGAGAGGGAGGGAGAGAGGGAGAGAGAAAGAGGGAGGGTGAGAGAGACAGAGAGGAAGAGGGAGACAGGGAGAGGGAGAGAGAGAGGGTGAGAGAGAGAAAGAGGGTGAGAGAGAGAGAGAGAGAGAGAGAGCGAGAGGGTGAGAGAGACAGAGAGGAGGGAAACAGGGAGAGGGAGAGAGAGAGAGAGGGAGAGAGAGAGAGGGAGGGTGAGAGAGACAGAGAGGAAGAGAGCGAGAGGGTGAGAGAGAGGGTGAGAGAGAGAGAGAGCCAGAGAGAGAGAGTGAGAGTGAGAGTGAGAGTGAGAGTGAGAGTGAGAGTGAGAGAGTGAGAGAGTGAGAGAGAGAGAGAGAGAGAGAGAGAGAGAGAGAGAGAGAGAGAGAGAGAGAGAGAGAGAGAGAGGAGAGAGAGAGAGAGAGAGAGAGAGAGAGAGAGAGAGAGAGAGAGAGAGAGAGAGAGAGAGAGAGCGAGAGAGAGAGAGAAGTGATAGGGTGTAAGAGAGAAAGAGAGTGAGAGAGTGAGAGGGTGAGAGAGAGAAACGAGAGGGTGAGAGAGATAGAGAGGGAGGGGGAGACAGGGAGAGGGAGAGGGAGAGGGAGAGGGAGAGAGGGTGAGCAAAGACAGAGAGTGATAGGGTGAGAGAGAGAGTGAGAGAGGGTGAGAGAGAGAGTGAGCGAGAGAGAGAGAGGGAGAGAGAGAGAGAGAGAGAGAGAGAGAGAGAGAGAGCGAGTCTTACAGTCTAGCACTTCTTTACCTGGTTGACAACCTCTCACAATCGTATATTTACTATCAAAATCTCTAATATACCATAAATTCTTGAACTTTAAAAAAATCATCATCATCATCTTTGGGATAACAAAAAAAGCATCTCTGGCCAAAAGTGAGATAAACAGCATATATCAGTTGCTATGAACATACCTTCACCTGAATGTGGCAATCATGGACTTATAACCTGTATAACTCCAACAAACATAAGTAACAAGTCAAATCTGGTAAATTGAGACTTTCTCAGCACTCATGGGGATAATAAAATCGGTTCTATTTACAAGATCGCAATCATGTAACATATGAGCAATGTGCAATGCATTAGGTGTTATTCTCAAACTTACAACTTTTCAGTATGTGACACACGTGCATATCGGGGGTCGAACATGTTTGATCATTGAAGTGCAGTGCATGTGCAGCGCACATATTTGCAAGAAATTGTGCATGGTCGTCATCCTGCAGCGATTCCTGGCAGACAGGCACTTCCTTCAAGTCTCCAATACTTCCAGACTTTCACAGACAGGAAGTTCCTGTGCAGGCATATCCTAACAACCATATCAACATGGGCATTCTTCAATATTTTTGGTCTTTTAGTTTGGATGTCCTTTTATAGGGTGCATTTCATACTTTGTCAGAAATTAAGTGATTGTTAGCATTTGAATAAATTTTGTATTGTTGTAACAATACAATTTTTTTATGTAAAATGTATTATATGGAATGTAATAACAATATCACTTTCAGGAATTGAGTTTTCCATTTATTATCAATTTGTTGGGGATGCAACCCAATTGTTGAAACAAAGGCAGGAAAGTTCATTTCAAAATTGTTGTAACAAAAAGTAGAACGCCCAACACAACATTTTACAGTCCTTATATCCTCAAAATGAAACAAAAAAACATCAATATGATAAATTGCAAATATTACAATTTTCAGAAATTTAAGAAATTAGCAGTAGTCGGGTAGCCCATGGCTAGTAAATATATACTGGGGTAGTAAAATGTATCAACTGGTAGATGAAAAAGTTACATTGTCAAAAAATAAAAGATAATTGTAATGGATTTGGCTATAGGGAATGCATTTGAGATTTTGGAAATTTTGGAAATGCACTCGTCAGACTGGCTAGCATATGAAAAGATTATTTCTAGTCCTTATTTTGATGCAGGCTTCTATACCATTCTGATCAATATCAAAAACAAACTGGAACAGTCTGATAACTAAAGATGAGAACCCTTTGTTCCTTGACATCACTAGCTTTTTCATAAAAATATTGCGGAGACTCTTTCGGTCTTTTCGCAAAAAATTGCTTATCTCACATGATTGTTTCAATAATGATCAAGATAATACCAGACTCAACTTGTATGTATGTACTTGAATCATTAACATAAAAAGCCTATTGATGGTGTATTTAATTGATAACCAAGAAGCAAGAACTGTTGCAGTGAGGAAACAACCTTTGTGATTATGTATTGTGTTGAAACCTGCAAGTACTGGCTTGAACAAGCTATCCCTTCGTCATGATGTTGAGTGAGTGAGTTATTGTTTTACGCTGCTTGGGCAATATTTCAGCCATTAGCGGCGGCATAATGTTGAAAATCAGCATAACACTATAGACAACCAGAGCAAACATCAAAATCCAGAACGGAAATGCAGTTAAATTATAACTTATAGAATTAAAGTCAGATTCATTTTACCTATAGCTGACATCTCGTGACTAATAGAACTTTTCCCCTTACCCCAGGCTCAAATATCTATGTTGAGACCGATTTCTCTTGACTTGTTAACTCATATTTGGTAAGGATTGTTTAATTAATATTTATCCTAGCGAACTGACTTCGCCATACTCAATATCATTATGAAATGTTTCCCCCTGACTGACAGCTCAAATAACTATGCAGATACAGATTTCTCTTGTTCAATTGCAAATTATTAACTCATATTTGGTAAGGAATGTTTAATTAACATTCCTCTAAGCTGAATGACATTCTCCAGACTCAATATCCGAATGTAACTTTCCCCCTGACTGGCAGCTCAAATATGTATGCAGACACTAATTTCTCTTGATCTGCACAAATTGTGAACTCATATCTGATTGATATTGTTAAATTGAAATTCATCATAGCTAACACTCAATATCAGTATGCAACTTTCCCCCCTGACCAACAGCTCAAATATGTATGCAGACACCAATTTCTCTTGTTCTAGGCAAGTGTTGCCTGATGTTGAAGGTATGTCAAACACGCCAGCCATCCTGCTGCGATTGTTCTAAATTGTCCCTCTATGGCTTCCACGTGGTCATCATTTTCCTAAAACAACCTGATAATGTGTGTGCGCCGCTTGCTTACGTCACACACATGTGTGTACACACACATCACACAGCCATTGTCATCTTGTTATCCAAGTCCAGAATCAAGGACACGAGGTCCGGCTCTTGACCGCCATTTTTGAAAATAACTGACAGCCCTCTCTATTGTGAACTGTTTGAAATTGTGGACTTTGTTCTACAATAGTCCTGATACAAACGAGTGAGTGAGGGAAGGTGGGAGTGAATGAGTGAGGGAGCGAGTGAGCGAGTGAGCGAATGATTGAGCAAATGATTGAGCAAATGATTGAGCGAATGAGTGAGTGAGTGAGTGAGTGAGCAAGCAAGCGAGTGAGTGAATGAGTGAATGAGGGAGTGAGGGAGTGAGTGAGTGAGGGAGGGAGTGAGGGAGTGAGTGAGTGAGGGAGTGAGTGAGTGAATGAGGGAGTGAATGAGGGAGTGAGGGAGTGAGTGAGTGAATGAGGGAGTGAGGAAATGATTGACTTGAGGGTGGGAGTGAGGGAGGGAGTGAGTGAGTGAGGGAGGGAGTGAGGGAGTGAGTGAATGAGGAAGTGAGTGAATGAGGGAGTGAGGGAGTGAGTGAGTGAGTGAATGAGGGAGTGAATGAGGGAGTGAATGAGGGAGTTAAGGAGTGAATGAGGGAGTGAAGGAGTGAATGAGTGAGTGAATGAGGGAGTGAGGGAGTGAGAGAGGAAGTGAGTGAATGCGTGAGTGAATGAGGGAGTGAGTGAGTGAATGAGTGAGTGAATGAGGGAGTGAGGGAGTGAGAGAGGAAGTGAGTGAATGCGTGAGTGAATGAGGGAGTGAGGGAGTGAGTGAATGAGGGAGTGAGTGAGTGAATGAGGGAGTGGATGAGGGAGTGACTGAGTGAATGAGTGAGCGAATGAGTGAGTGAATGAGTGAGTGAGGAAATGATTGACTTGAGGGAGGGAGTGAGGGAGGGAAGGAGTGAGGGATGGAGAGAGAGTGAGACTGTATGAAAGAGAGAGGCAGAAGGGGAGAGAGAATGATAGAAAGAGCATAATTGGATCTGTAGCTTTGCAAGCTTTGTATGATTCTTTGATAGAAGTTTGACACCTAACACATGAATTATGAGGTTTAACAGCATTTTATAGGCTGCTCAGTTAGGATGACAATACAAGATCTGCATTAAATGATGGACATGATAAAGATTTCAGCATTTAGCAAAATTGGAAAATCCAAACAAAACATGACAGACAGATTCTGACATAAGAGATCAAAATGCACTGCTAGACACCAATAGATATATCGTATCTCTGTATCACATAACTAACGATAACGTCCACCCACCTGGTGAGTCCAGTCCTGCTTTGATGATTCCATCTTTGACCGTCTGCTCAAGTTGTTCCTTATGACCTGCAGGCATGTCTATTTCCTTGGCCGTGTCACTGGCTTTCACTTTTGATACCTTCACTTTGAACTTGTCTTCAACATCCAGTTCACCTTTCTTTCCCCCATCTGAAACAATTACATGGAGATATTAAATCAGGAATTATAGGTATTAATTTTATAATATGATTTTATTTTGTGGGTTATGTAATAAGTAATTGATGCAGAAGACATATTTTAGCAGCAGGCTGCAGAGTAGTTGTCTAATAGCCCCTGAATAAAGAAATCTGCAAAGACCCATGCATGTATAATTTATTGTAGCAATTACAGGAATGAAGAGTTTAAGTTGGCTACTGTTAACTGCATTTTAGATATGTTTTCATTTCAAATACTAAAAGTTAGTACCACTGAAAAGAACAAACATTGATTTTTAGATAAACTTGTGGAGATTACCTAAATACAATTAATATAAGCTAAATAATTTTACAAGCATTTTTATTATGAATAAAAGCTAACAGGTTCTTTAAATTTTTTCAGACCCAACAAAATATAACTCTTTTATATCAAAATAACTTGATTGTCACAAGTTTTTAATTGAGCTGCATCAAGAAATAAAAAGAGCCTTAACAGGAAAGTAGAAGCAAATATGCTCTGACTCAGAAGATGCTATTCAATAATAAATCAGAATATCTATATTAACATTACCTAAGGATGGAACAGGGAAACGACTACATCCCTTTCTACTGCCTAGTGGTGGGATAAAAAAAATGGTATGTCATACATAATAAGATGAGAATAAATATGATTCCACTGATTGAATGAACAAAATGCTATATTTATAACTGAAAAGCACAACAGGCACATTTGTGGAGATTGTAAGTCTGAAGAGACAAATAAATCAGTCCCAAACTGGATACTTTGAATCTAAATGATAAAGAGGAATTCCTCCCATCCCTGCATTACTGAGTGTGTGTGTCAGGCCCCAGCCCATGGGTTAGGAATGGGGTTATCTTCACCCCCCCCCCCCCCCCCCCCCCCCGGGGTCAGGCTTGTGAGGGGGCGGGGTCAGACTTGAGGTGGTGGGTAGGACTTGTGAGGGGGTGAGGGGGTGAGGGGGTGAGGGCAAGAGATGAAACAATAGGTTTCCTATTCTTGGAATGGTATGATATTTGATGTGCCAGAGAAACAATCATGAGAAAAGTATTGGGGAGGGGACAGTTGCTTAAAGGGACAGTCCCATCAGAGTATTTTTTATGGAAACAATATTCATGGGGACGTTTAAGTTATTTGTTATTAGTACATGATTATAACACAACTAAGTTAAAGTTGTAACTGGGTTTAACATTTTGATTGATTTGTATTTGACAACTGTATAAAGAAGTGCTCACACACGGTAAAAAAAACAATGAAGAGAAGAATTTATCATCATTGATGTTTAGTTTTATCAGAAATCATTTGTAAAAGTTTGGTTGTCCTATCAAAACATGTAGGGTTTTTTTCTCAAGAAAATGTAAAAAAAATATAGTACAGCTTTTTTTTAAAATAGTGTGCCAGAAGTTAATTGAAAGGACAGGCTCTTTAAGGAGAGATTATCTCAAGGGGCAGAGATAAATGAGTTAGGAGTACATACAGTCATATATATTTATCATATGATACAATTTTCATAATTGTAAACATCTTGTAATTTCAGTCTACTATTTCAGTTCAGTTCTTCATATACCTGCTAAACCTTCAAATTTAGTTTCCCATTCTTTCTCTTGAAATTGTCGTCAATTTTCTTTAAAATGGCAATTATACATGATTAGAATCTGATGATTAAAAATTACCCTCTCAAAATGTCAAAATCACCCACTATCTTATTAATGTTCATGACCAGGTTTCAATCTCTGACCAATTCAAAGAATATATTCATACTGAAATCACCTTTAAATGACAACAGTGCGAAAGATGAAAGTGAAGGGGAGGTAACTGGTCAATGACAGAACAGTTTTTCTCAACATGTTTGTGAGGGGGAAAGGGAAACAAGATATGAGGGGATAGGGCAGCCTTGAGAAGATATTTTCATCACATGTATCACCGAAATGAGGGTGATGAAAGAATCTGATAAATATAGAATGGGTGATGATTCCATCTTGTGGTGATATCAATCATCAGTTTACTAGTGTGGCAAGTGATTATGTCCAAATAACATATAATGAATCAATTCTTTGTTGAATAGCTTGTACTACATTGATGATAAAAAGTATCAGAGGTGATGTAAAATGATTTAATCTTATGTACAACAAGTATATAATCTGCATTGTTCCCATTACAGTGCATATATATTTTAGACATCATTTTACCACCTATTTAGAGTAAGGTATGTTTAACCTAATGGTCTTGAGTTGATAAATACTGTCTTTCCTCTAAAAAGCGCCCGGGCTACCAACTACCCCCAGAGCTCATTAGAGACCCCTTGTTTACCAGAGGAAATACGGTATTTTGAGAAGTTGAAAACTGTAATTGTTTGTACCCAATATTCATTTTAAAATAAATTTCAGTAAAACCAAGAAAAACTGTAACTAAATGTCTTCATAATCTGATAGGATAAAATTAAAAAGGTTTAAGTGACAGGGGACTCACATTTTCACCATTTCTTTTAATTTGTTATATGTGGATTGACGGAGAATACTTAAATACCCAAGCTACAGTTACTGTCTAATTTTAAGAGTGTTTGTACGTGTTTTGCAACAGGGATTTTTTATTGATTTTTGGATAACAATCTTTGACTTTACAATAACAAACAAGGGCCATTAGAGGTGCACAATGTGCACAAATAAGCACGTGACAAGATGTAGTTGTGACCTTGAGCACGTGGTGTCCATCCAGTCTTACTTCAGTGTATGTGGAGGCTGAAGAATAACACTGGAACACATGACAGAGCCCAGAGTCGAGAACACAATGAGCGTCTGTTGTCACAGCGGCACCACAGGTGGCGCCACTAGCCTCACGCTGTCATTACGCAGGTAGCGCATAGTCTGCTGCCGATGGTGACACTTGACGAGACAGGTGTACAAACACTCACCTGTCACATCTAGTCTACGGGGCTCGCTAAACCAACTATCACTTGCTTACTACTATGCATGGAGCCTCATCATTGCTTGACATGCAGCAAGTGCACTTGTGTAAATAACACCAGGAATTTCAAGTATCATGTTTACTCCAACTTTCTTACGTTGAAATTGACTGCACATAAGGTGATTTGGAAGCTGTGCACGCTACTTATAAGTTCAGATTGCCAAACTGTAACAAAAGCCAGTCGAATCACGGAATGTGTTGAACAGTTGAAGCGTATGGTCAACACTCTTGAAGATACCGTAACCAATCAAAAAGGACTTCTGGGTATTTAACTACAAATTATTCAAGAGGGGAAAAGAATCTTGATTTGATAGGGGAACTTATTAAGACAGGTCTATTGTGGCTATCTCCTTGCAGCCACTTACCGTTACTCAAAAAAGACTGAAATTTTTTCTCCATAAAACACCATGCCTCCAATACAACTAACAGTTCACATAATTGTAATTTCAACACCATTTTCTGTGACTGAACCAATTACCAAGAGTACATAGATTTCAAACACATTTCCAAAAGGGACATCACTCCCAACTCTAACATTGCATACCTCTAAAAAAAAGAAGATATTCTTTATAGTTACAGACAAGTCAGCTTGTCATCTATCTGTTGTCAGGGGGATGTGCAACAATACAATAAGTATGTATTCATTATTAAAAGACTAGCTCTGAGAAAAAGCAGCGCAAATGTGCATTCTTTATTTTATCAAATCTTTTTGTCCTTAATACATTGTAAATTTAGAAATGTTGTGCTGGCACAATGCAGGTTCAGTTAAAGTATTGTTATATCATTTTAAGGCTGAGTCCTAAGTCAGGAAAAAACAATTCCTATCGTTTGGTACAGCCTCTTCCTGGAAGTTAAATCCCCACAGCTTATCTGATCTTAGCTTTTCAGAAATTGTAATGTTTTGAAACTTCAAGCCTAACATGCAGAGAATGCTTATTATGATATATCCCTCCATGACATTGTGACAAATCATTAACAAAAATTATTCTTTGCCCTACAAACCAACTTTCATGAAAGGTTCAGAATGTGGTTTAGTTTGATGTAAAACCTTTTAACCAACATTTCAATGGAGACTGATGTCTGTAAACACATGCTTGTTCAAATACCTAGTTTCTCAGTTTCAACAGTTACATACAGCACAAACCAATTTAATAAGACCTGTAAAAATCAACATTGCCAATCTAAACATAGAATTTCTAAAACTAGGTTAGTTACACAAACTTTTTACAGGAAAGAAGCACAGAAATTGTAATTTCTTTTCAACCTACATTGAGATGTTTTGCTTTGCATCCTTATCAAACTAAACTGAATACGAATGACAAGGAGCATAGTTATGACAAATATTATTCTTTTAGGAAACATAAAGGAATTACATGACTACAAGAAAGTGAACAAACAGAAAATTGTAACATTGGGGATCAAACTATCATACTCTCAAGGTCTTGTCTTAAAGTTTGGAAATGTTGGTTTATTCAATGCCTCTCATTATGACTCTCAGCATGTAGATTTGGAGCCTGCAACAAGGACTTAAAAACAATATAACAACCAAAATTGTTCTTTAGAAATGTCGTTCACAATATATAGCAATGGTACAGCAGAATAAAAAGGTCCTTCAATGATATGATTGACCTATGACCTTCTTATTCAGGTAGGAATATATCGAATCTGTCTAAACAAGTCTCGATTTCTTGAGAAGTGAAGACTCCTGTATCTATAGCCACTCAGAAATGTATTGGTACTAAACAGAGGTCTAGAACAAAATGTATATTATAAGACCACATAACAACATAGCCAAAGTCTATTTTTATTTGCTTCTCTCTGTTAACACACAGATCCTTATTTTGAGAATCACTTGAGAAAAAGTACCTTACACAAAAAAATTACTTCCTGTACATTTGTATTTAAAACTCTATTCAGTAGATCACTGGAAAGATATGCTTACACCAAAGCTTTCCTTTCATCATGAAAATTCTGAAGCCTTCTCTCTGGCAAATTAGATCTATTTGTCTGGTTCTTGGTATCTCTGTACAATGCATACAGTCATAGAAAACAACTTGGATAAGAACCAGTAAAAATAAATTACAAGGAGAAACTCTTAGCCAACCTTTTCTAGGGACTGGCTGTTGGCCGGGACCTGTAGGTTTCTCCATGCTTGACCCATCACCAGGTTTCATGGCTTTCTTGTTGAAATTCTCCAACTCTTTGTCAACATTGTCAATTTCTGAAACCAAACAGAGAATTACCGGTAAGTCATAGCAGCAAGATTTGACAATTTAGACACCCTTGCTATCATATGCATGGTTTTGTGTAACTAAAAGATGTTTTCTTAAAGCAGCAAGAATTATTAAAGAATGACAAACATAGTAAAAGCAAAATAAAAAGTACATGGATGGAATACATCAATTATACCATCAACACTGACTTTCAAACCATGCTCATAACAACAAGAATTGACAGTATCAACCTCCTTGCTTCCATTAGCGAAAAGTTCTGAAACCAAAGATATATACTCAAAGTAGCAAAAGGTACACATAAGATGTCACAGCGAGGAAATCAGACAGTTAAGAAGACAGAGAGTAAATAAACCCGGACTTAGTAAATCCAAGTATTTTAAAGATATAGTTCTCTTCTATTACCCCAAAGCAGTAGAATTTTGTTAAAAAAAGAGAGGGCTTTGTAAAACATCAATGTTTTAAAACTTGCATGGTACTCAAAGGAAAACTAATTTTCAGTTAATAAAAGAAGGTAAAATATAAGGGCATGACACCTAGGCATATGACTTTGATCCCAACTGGTTAAGGTGTCTGTGACAAAGATTGAAGCCTTCAGAACCTTTTTGTTCTGAAGAACAGAATAAATAGATTATTATGGCATATTCTCCTCCTAGGCCCTTCATAGGGGCTATTGAAAAGTATCCAATGAAATTTTCATTATCATTGTTCTGTCAACAATAATTGACTTTTTATGTTTACTTGGGAAAATCTGTCTTTAGCATAAGTTCAACATCAGACAGTTTCACCAGAGAAAGAGAATTCAAAATAGATTGCATGGTAATCTGTTTTTACACCAATGTAGAAATGATTGCAAATGAGAACAAATTTGTGTATATCAGTTTTTAAAAATAAAAGATGATCAAACTTCATTTTATCATTGTTCCTAAATCATTATTCCTTCTCTTACATTGTACATCAAATGTACCAGATTTCCACAAAATGCGCAGTTCTGAATGTCACTTACGGAGGTGATTAAGAATTGTTTTGCACAAGCCCTTGTCAAAAGAAGGAGAAATGAGAAAAGATTAGCGCGGTTACAAAGGGAGATAAAGATGTACAGTTACACAACAGTTTGCTGTCGTCAAGTGTCTGTGTTTCATCTTTGTTGACTTACGCTACACACAAGAAGTTTAATGGAGGTCTCCTACAAACAGGAAGTTATACGGGTGCAATAAAGTAATCAAATCTCAAAACACAGAAATCTTCAAATAACCAGGGAATAGAGTGCTCGGTCAATCCTTATTTACAGAATATTTTCTAAAAGATGTGTCAATGTAATTTTATGTTTAACCAGTACACTTTTCAGATAAGTTCGCACCCTTGCTTTGAAGGCTTTGATTTTCAAATTTTGAATTTTTTTTTAGAATATGTCCATGGTTGTCTTACCAGTTCTTTTCTGTCAACCACTATGATTATTATTGGTCAAATCAGAAATCTTTGAAACAGTTTAACTTAGATTGCATTTGCTAGCCTAAACCCAAATTGTCAAAGATATATACAAATGTTGTTTTATGCACCAACTTGTCCTAGTTTAAAGATAGATAATCATAAAATATCTTTGATTTCATGGAGTTAGTATGAAATAAATGTCTTCTTTGTTTTTTTAAACAATTAATATGGTCACATTACTATTTTAATATGAGTTAAGAGATCAATTCTTCGCCCTCTTTGTTCATGTATAAGGGAAAACTGGTTATTTTCATACCCAAACATGGTCTATGTTAAGTCAGGGTAGCTTCCACAGCCGGTTGTGGTAATGTGGGCTTTGATGAGCATTTGATGTCTGGACTAAGTTTAAATGACATTATCGGTTTCTTGATACATAGGTTAGGGTACAAACAAACCAATCAATTTAATAATCAATGGAATAGGGATAAGATTAGAAACAAAATAGACATCTACAGATCAACGTATTAATATGTGTAAAGATTTCTGACAAGCAAAGAGATAGATAGACAGAGATGGAGAGACATGCAGTCAAGTTGAGAAGAAGCTTAGATAGAGCAAGGACGTTTTACACATTCATTTTTTTCATCAAAAACAAATTCTTGATTTATATAGATTTAAAACTTCCTTACTGCAGAGAGATATATCGCTACAGTGTAGAATTCATAAATGTTTTCTTGGCAATTTTCTGGAAATCCTGTTCGTTGACACAAGATCGATAAACCCCTTGACTCGAAATCACAATCCATAAGAATTATGACATACACAAGTACCAATGTTTGTCATTGACACTTCTGACAGTAAAAAATAAGTGTAATGTTGTCTTTATTTTTCTTCAGTCTATTTTCTTTTCAAATGTCCGACATGTTTATTTTTTAATCGGTCAATTTTCTATTTCAAATGACCGATGTGGTAATTTTCATATCCGTCAATCTGTATTCCCAATCGTACATGTCCGGCAAATGGACCAATTTCTGCATCCCTGGTGTAGATGCTTATACAGTTATCAAGTAAATGCTTCATAACAGTGTTAGTATATACATTGAAAGTCACATCTCATTGCAAAAAAGAAGTTGTAAATCCATAAATATTTATTTCTTTATCATGCCAACTTCTAAAAGGTCACTGAAAAAACATTCTAGATTTTGAAAGATATTATAAACCTACTATCTAATACAGTATCTGGGTTGCCATAGTCATTTTTCTTTTCTGAGTAAAAAATAATACAATAATTGAATGAAATTACACTGTTTTCAACAATAGTTCTCTGAAATGCTCATGCTAATTTGTATTGTCAACAGGGGAAACTAGAAAGTGTTTTACCCGTAAAAACAGATGTCTCCCCCTTCCTCAAATGCTCCAAACCTCTAAACAATACTATCATAAAGCACTATTAATGTTCTCTGTATAATTCAACTTGAATAAATAAATCAACTCCACAATTGTAGCAAACAAAATATTCAAAATTGCATGGAAATAAACAAAATAATTTGTTTTAAATCTCAAACCTCAAAAAGGCACATCTACATGAGATGGAGAGACAGTATACCAAGCTTGGTGATGATTGGTCACAGAGTTTTAGAGATCTGCTCCGGAAACGAACACTACCCTTGAAAAAGACTAAGTCCAAATTGTTGCCATGGAAATAAAACAAAATTAAATTTTAAATATCTATAACCTCCAAAAGGCACATCTACATGATATGGAGAGACAGTATACCAAGTTTGGTGATGATCGGTTACATAGTTTTAGAGATATGCTCCGGAAACAAAATGGGAACGCCGACGCCATTGCCGACGGGAACTCAGCTAAAACCAATATGTCTCCCGACCCTTCGGGGGGAGAAATAATAATCACAACAATACCAATATTGAGATCATTGTTTAGCATACAGCTCATAGTGAAGCAGACATAAAATCTTCTATTTCTCAGAACAAACTGTTGTTGATGCTGTTCATAGGAAGGGAGGTAACTGGCTAGATATTGCTAACCCAAACTCAATGCATATTATGCCTATCCTCTCCTACATCATGATTCTTTCTTATTTGTAATTTATTTTATTTAGTCACTTCTGATGACTAAAGTATGTAATGTTTAAAATGTGAATTTCTATGTGAACACTGAACAGATTGAATAGTGTATATTCATATCTTAATAAATTAATATGAAAGGGCAGATTATTTCATAAACAATAAAATGATAACGATTCCAAATCTAGAACTTGAAAGCATATATATTAAACTGGTTGTTCCAATGCATTATCAGCAGAAGCAAAATATATAAAAATGCTGTAAATCCTTAGGTAATTAGATGCCCGATTTCCATGTTATAAAACTGTCTCTCTACCATAGGAGTTCATCAGTTATTTTGTAAACAGCTGATTGTAAAAAATAATTGGTATATTCCAAAGAAAAATGCAGAAATTCTAAATCAACATTCGATTTCCCCATCTTTTAATTCAAGACAGGCAAGAACTTATTGACATTCCAAATAATATGTATTGTTGTATATATATTTTGTAAGGTTTTGAAATGTAAAACATAGTTTTGCAAGATGACAATAAAATATATATTTAATGGTGAAATACTAACACTTATCTACTAATAAGAGTTGAAATTGTTACCTTTTTCAGTGTTCTCTAGTTTATGGATGAGTTTGTCGAGAGTTCCTGCCAGCTGTTTGAAGGCTAAGTTCCTGTCTATCTCCTCCCCATACATCTCCTCTGTCTGAAGGCAGAAAACATATGTCTCATATTGGGAAAAAAACTAAATGAGCCTTAATTGAAAAATTTTTATCAAAAAAAAATATCAATAGTGTAGTATGCATGTATTTAAGCGTATTTGATTATCAAACTGTTACAAGGTTCTTTAGACATGTCCAAGGAGCAGATATGGGTCTTTACATTTCTAGGTTTTACATAGAGAATACTAAATGACGTTCCGTTTCATAAATTTTTTTTTGAAACGAGTGAATGGGTTGGTATTTAACAGACTAAAGTTGGCATGACCATCGCAGCTGGCTGGCTGATATTGTGATGTCATACTTAACAATTATCACGCCATTATGACGTCACATCATTCGGTCAGTGGGCGATCTTATCACACATATGTGTAATAAAATGGCAGATTTATTAAACAGCGATACATTCAATGGGAGAGTAATAAAGGATATATAAAAGATAAACATTGACATATTATTCTGCAATAAAATGTTTAAACTGCGCCATTAGAACTAAGAAATATTATTCAAGATAAGCATGCTTCAAATCTGTATCAAACGTAAGGTTATTTGCACCTAGCAACATTAAACAAGTATTTGTCACAAAGGTGAGAAGATCCCCCGCCACAAATTGATGTTAACAAAAAGCATAATGTATACAAAGAAACACTTGACTACATTTGTCATGCTACTAGATGTCATTTAGACCACAACAAACCAACTGGTCCTTGGGTCTTCCAAATAAGAAGCCTTGTGCAAAAAAAAGAAGAGAATATAAAGTACAATTCTTAACATATCAGCCTTATAAATGCATGTTGCCTTCCCTATAAGATGCTTTGCTTAAGTTATGAAGAGAATCTAGGGATCGGTTCTAGAGATAACCCGCTGACATGCCTAAAATGCAGGTTTCAATGTTGAAATTTTCAAAGCCTCGCTGTGACCTTGAAAATAATGTGAAGGTCACCAAAATAAACTCGGTCCGGTGCCTACCTAATAAGATGCAATATGCTAGTTATGAAGAGAATCCAGTGAATGGTTCTTGAGATATCCCGCTGACAAGCCTAGAATGCAGGTTTCAATGCTGATATTTTCAAAGCCTTGCTGTGACCTTGAAAATAATGTGAAGGTCACCAAAATCGACTGGGCCCGGCACCTTCCCAATAAGGTGTTTTGTGTAAATTATGAAGAGAATCCAGTGAATGGTTCTTGAGATATCCCGCTGACAAGCCTAAAATGCAGGTTTCAATGCTGAAATTTTCAAAGCCTCGCTGTGACCTTGAAAATATTGTAAAGGTCACCTAAATAAACTGGGCCCGGCGCCTTCCCAGTAAGAAGCTTGGTGTAAGTTATGAAGAGAATCCAGTGAATGATTCTTGAGATATCCCGCTGACAAGGGTAAAATTTCAAAGTTTCGTTGTGACCTTGAAATAAAGGTCAAGGTCATGAAACTCTATAGGGACCTTACTCTCATGGTGATGAAGCTATATACAACAAGCAGCTGACATGGTCGAGCTATATCCCCCGCAAATTGCACAATATGTATACTTTTTCCTTTGCCATATTTATTTCATATTGCCGATTAATTTTTGTTGCACAAATTAACAAAATTTTCCAGGATATGAAAGAAACTGTTCTAATAAAAAAACTAAATCATACCAACATTATGTTCACTGTTTGGCATAATTTGACTTAACTGACAAAATTAAAATCAAACGAATGAATTTATGTATTATGTATTTGGATCTCCAAAATCAATTTGATCATATTTAAACAAACATATTTTCAAAATTGTTCTTCATGACACACCAACATATGATTTTGCATCTCCATAACAAATTTGATCAAAATGTGATAATTAGTTAAGAAGTTATGAGCCGGACAGGACTTGTAACAGTTTTCGAACAGAGTCCTCATTTTTTGCCAAAAAAAGGCAAAATTTTATATAAATATTTTCAAAATTATTAAAATCTAAATATTTTAGATGTTTAAAAGACTTACCTTACCTTAGATGTGCATGTTCCTATGCTTACCGACCAAGATTGAGACTCGTGTTGACGGGGCTATCTCTATGTGAACCAAGTAGTGATACGGGAAGTGACACGTCAATACGGGGACAGGTATACCGGAAGGTAATACTCAATCACGTGATAACCAAAAACTCTCACTTTTTTCCGCCAGAAAAAGTCCGAAGGAGTCTGGAGAAGAGGGGAGGAAGAGTCCAACGATGGGCGGGATAAATCCTCTAAGGTAAGGTAAGTCTTTTAAACATCTAAAATATTTAGATTTTAATAAGTTTTAAACTTACCTTACCTTAGATGTGCATACGATTCGACAGCAAGGCAGGTGGGTAGGACTCCAAGAGGACCATGCCAAACTGTGACCGTGCAGGCAGAGGAGACTGAGGGCGACGAATCTAAAAAGACACGAAAAACCAACAATCAACCAAGGCCTAAGCAAAGCTAAGGTAAAGAAGAATAAAAAAACAAACATCTTTACCTAACGAGCCGGCGGTTTGGTGAGTTGCTGAGCAAACACCAAAGGGCCAAAGGACTGTAAACCATCCACAACCTCCACCGCTAGGTCCCTGAGGTAGTGGGAAGCAAAGATGGTGGTGGATCTCCAAAAACAGCCCTCCATGATCGTAGGAACTGAACAGTTCCTGTGTAGAGCCATCGTGGAAGCCAAAGCCCGAAGTTCATGCGGGTTGTTGGCTGCAGGATGGGGTAAGCCAGCAGCGTCATAGGCCGCTAAGATGGTCGAGCGGATCCACAAGGAGATGGAGTTCTTGTTAACCTCGCCCTTAACCGAGGGGGAAAAGGGGATGAACAGTCGTTTCCTGGTACCCCTTCTGCTGGCTGACTTGTCGATGTAGACCTTCAAGGCCCGGACAGGACAAAGAGCCAATTCTTCAACCTCTGAAGTAGCAACAATAGAGGACAATGGGGGGATGGTGAACATCCTGTCTGGCTGTCCAGGAAGCTGGTTCTTGGCAATAAAATCCCATAAGAGCCCCAAATGAATAGAACCATGACGAGATTGCTCAAAACGGACACGAGTCACATCCAGGGCGTGGACCTCACTGACCCGTGCCGCCGTGGCCATGGCGACCAGGAAAGCAGTCTTCCGAGACAGGTTCTCAAAGGAAGCAGATTCCAAAGGTTCATAAGGACGCCCACGGAGATGCTGTAGAACCACATTCAGATCCCAGGCAGGAGGACGGAACTTCTTCTTCTGATCCTCCTGCTTGAAGGCCTTAAGCATAGCGATGAGTTCTGGGACTGTCGATAACTTAGTATCCCTCGTAACTGCCAGGACGGAGTTGATGGCAGAAAGGTACGTGCCAATAGTACTGCCTTTTAAGGAACGCTTATTCCGAAGGTACAGTAGGAATTCCGCAAGGAATTGGGGTGACGCCTTGACAGGGTTCTGTGAATGTTCAGAGCAGAAACGTTCAAAGGAAAGCCACTTGTCGTCATACAGAGACCTGGTGGAAACTCTATGGGCCTTGGCAATAGTGTTGGCCACCTGCGTCGAGTAACCCTTCGATCTCAGAGCTTTCTTAAGATGGACCAAACACAGAGATGAAACCTCTCTGGGTCCGGATGAGACAGACGACTGTGGGGATGGCGAAGGAGGTTTGGCCAGGGAGGCAGAGGGTCTGGATCCCTTCCGACTAGATCTCTGAGATCTGGGAACCACGTCCTGGCCGGCCACCAAGGCGCGACCAAAATCAGACGTATCTGCTGGGTCTGTTTGAGCTTGTCTACTACCTTGGGAAGAAGGATTGGAGGAGGGAACGCATAAGTGTCCAGTCCTTCCCAAGAGAGCGACAGGGCGTCCACTGCCCAAGCTGCCGGATCTGGAAGAGGGGAGACGTACACCGGCAGCTGGTTGTTGAACTTGGTTGCAAAGAGGTCGATCAAGGGTCTGGGATGGAGTTGGCAGATTAGATCGAACGCCTCCGGGTGCAACATCCATTCGGTTGGCGAGGGCTTGTCTGGTCTGGACAAGGCGTCCGCTAGGACATTCCGGCAGCCCGGAATGTGACGAGCCCGCGTCTCCACGTTGTTTGAGTCTGCGAGATGAAACAACTGGAACGTAAGGTCTAGTAACCTCCTCGACCCAGTGGTTCCCTGGTTGTTGATGAGATACACCACAGTGGAGTTGTCGGATACCACCAGAAGTCGAGACCCGCGCAGAAGGGGTATCCAATGCTGAATCGCCAAGACTGCTGCCTGCAATTCTAGGTGATTGATGTGCCAGGATTTCCTCTCGTCTGACCACAGACCGGAGACTATGTGATCGTTGAGGTGAGCCCCCCAGCCCAGGAGAGTTGCGTCCACAAACAACTGATGAGTGGGAGTGAACTCGACCAAAGAGACTCCGACGCAAACGTTCGACTGGACCGTCCACCACGTCAGGTACTGGTGGAGGTGGGACGGTAGAGCGAACTCGGAGTCGAGGTCGTCGGCAAGAATACGAGGCTTGAGGAAATTCTGGAGAGGTCTCAGCATGAGTCTGCCTCTGATGGTGAGATCCTGTGCTGACGTTAGAAGACCGAGAAGAGACTGCCACGCCCTGAGTCTTAGGGGCTCCCGGAGAGCTTGATGGGCGAAGGCTACAATCTTGCTCCACCTGTCGAGTGGAACGGACAGGCGAGCGAAATCGGTCTGGAAGTGACCTCCTATGAAGGTCAGACGTTGAGACGGAACCAGTGAGGACTTCTCGACGTTGATTAACCATCCCAACTGATGTAGGAGTCTGCGAGCGAAGTCTGTCTGTCTGTGTAGCAGAGCTGACGAGGCATGGCTTATGAGGCAATCGTCTATGTAGGGGTCGAACCGGATCCCCCGAAGATGTAGGAACTTGACGATCGGAGCCGTAATTCTCGTGAATAACCACGGAGCCGTAGAAATTCCAAACGGGAGCACCTTCCATTGATAGTGTCGATGATCCATGACGAATCGAAGGTACTTCCGATGGGGTTCGTAGATTGGCACATGGAGGTAGGCGTCCTGGAGATCGAGGCTGACCAGCCAGTCGTGAGGTTGGAGCTGGGAACGCAGCTGCTCCAGAGACACCATCCTGAAGTGAGGCGGGGTTTCCATGTAGCGTTCGTTGAAAACCGCCAGATTGTGGATCATCCTCATCTTGTCCGAGTTCTTCTTGGTGACAAGGAAGATGGGAGAGTAGAACCCTGGGGAGTCTATGGGTTCCAGCACTTCTTCAATGGCCCTCTTCTCCAGCAGGATCTCTATATTGGAGAGAAGCTGAGCGTGAAGGGTCTTCGGATACACGCGTGACCGGGGCAGGTTGGTCAGAGGCGGAGACGAGGTCATTGGCAGCTTGAAACCTGTCTTGAGGATATCGAGAACGAAGGGATCTTCCAGGATTGTCCAGTTGGGCCAGAAGATCCCGAGTCTCCCGCCTACGGGGGTCTGGTGGATCGGGACGGCTGGGGGCGGGAGATCCCAGTCGTGGTTTCCCAGGGCATCAACGCCGCTTGTAGGACCTAAACTTGACCCCTGGGGTTCGAGGGCCCGTTCTGGACTGCTGAGGTTGAGACACAGGCTGCTTGTCGGTTTGTCGGCCTCTGCCTCTGTTGCCCTTCTGTGCTCCTCTAACCGAACTCCGACGCGGGATATAATTAAACTTTGGCCTGTTGGAGAGGTTGATGGCAGAGTTCAACGCACGGATACCGGATAGGGTCACCTCAGTCTGAGTCAGTGCCGCATGTTCTTTATACACCTCAGGGATGAGGCCGGCAAAGACGGAGGGATGAGAGAAGGGAGCTCGCATCAAGGTCTTCTTAAATTCGTCACTCCAACCACAGGGAGCCAGGAGACCCGCACGACGAATGGTTAGGACATTAGCCAAGGCTGATCGGAGGTGCTCCACGATGTCGGCCAATGTCTTATGTTGCCACCGCATCATGGTGGTGAGGTGGAAGATCCGGGACTTGTTCTCCTCAGTCAAATCCTGCAGGATAGCGTCCGTGGCCGAGGCCAGTGCCGAGATAGGTTTAAGCGTCCTCCGCAGTTCCGTGTCCAAGGCCATAAGTTTAGCATCGGTGACCTTGAACTGCTATTGAGAAGCAGGGGATAACCGGCCCACAGACTCATCCTGGACTGCCGCACCGTCGGCGAAGTCTAAGGAATGCACCTTGTAGAGGTGTGAAGCATTCTTGGCCGCCTTGAACGAAGGGTTAAGGGAGAGCTTCTTAAAGTCTTCGTCCAAGGAGGCTATGGCATCCAGAACCAAGGGGTGTGGAGGGATCAACAGGGTAGGCTCATCCCAAATAGCCTGCAGGCGTGGAGCATTAGGGCCTGGAGACGGACAGTTAACTAGCCTGTCGGCTACCCAGCCGGTGACCTGGCTGATGTTGAGATGAGAGGGTCTGTCATCATCCTCTTCATCGACCTCATCTTCCATCCGATCCTCCTGGTCCTGCAACTGTAAGTGCGAGCGGGACGTGGAAGGAGTAACTGGATCACGCTGCCTGGGAGATTCCGGAGAACGCTCTGGGGTGCGGAATTTCCTGTCGTCGGCAAGAATACGAGGCTTGAGGAAATTCTGGAGAGGTCTCAGCATGAGTCTGCCTCTGATGGTGAGATCCTGTGCTGACGTTAGAAGACCGAGAAGAGACTGCCACGCCCTGAGTCTTAGGGGCTCCCGGAGAGCTTGATGGGCGAAGGCTACAATCTTGCTCCACCTGTCGAGTGGAACGGACAGGCGAGCGAAATCGGTCTGGAAGTGACCTCCTATGAAGGTCAGACGTTGAGACGGAACCAGTGAGGACTTCTCGACGTTGATTAACCATCCCAACTGATGTAGGAGTCTGCGAGCGAAGTCTGTCTGTCTGTGTAGCAGAGCTGACGAGGCATGGCTTATGAGGCAATCGTCTATGTAGGGGTCGAACCGGATCCCCCGAAGATGTAGGAACTTGACGATCGGAGCCGTAATTCTCGTGAATAACCACGGAGCCGTAGAAATTCCAAACGGGAGCACCTTCCATTGATAGTGTCGATGATCCATGACGAATCGAAGGTACTTCCGATGGGGTTCGTAGATTGGCACATGGAGGTAGGCGTCCTGGAGATCGAGGCTGACCAGCCAGTCGTGAGGTTGGAGCTGGGAACGCAGCTGCTCCAGAGACACCATCCTGAAGTGAGGCGGGGTTTCCATGTAGCGTTCGTTGAAAACCGCCAGATTGTGGATCATCCTCATCTTGTCCGAGTTCTTCTTGGTGACAAGGAAGATGGGAGAGTAGAACCCTGGGGAGTCTATGGGTTCCAGCACTTCTTCAATGGCCCTCTTCTCCAGCAGGATCTCTATATTGGAGAGAAGCTGAGCGTGAAGGGTCTTCGGATACACGCGTGACCGGGGCAGGTTGGTCAGAGGCGGAGACGAGGTCATTGGCAGCTTGAAACCTGTCTTGAGGATATCGAGAACGAAGGGATCTTCCAGGATTGTCCAGTTGGGCCAGAAGATCCCGAGTCTCCCGCCTACGGGGGTCTGGTGGATCGGGACGGCTGGGGGCGGGAGATCCCAGTCGTGGTTTCCCAGGGCATCAACGCCGCTTGTAGGACCTAAACTTGACCCCTGGGGTTCGAGGGCCCGTTCTGGACTGCTGAGGTTGAGACACAGGCTGCTTGTCGGTTTGTCGGCCTCTGCCTCTGTTGCCCTTCTGTGCTCCTCTAACCGAACTCCGACGCGGGATATAATTAAACTTTGGCCTGTTGGAGAGGTTGATGGCAGAGTTCAACGCACGGATACCGGATAGGGTCACCTCAGTCTGAGTCAGTGCCGCATGTTCTTTATACACCTCAGGGATGAGGCCGGCAAAGACGGAGGGATGAGAGAAGGGAGCTCGCATCAAGGTCTTCTTAAATTCGTCACTCCAACCACAGGGAGCCAGGAGACCCGCACGACGAATGGTTAGGACATTAGCCAAGGCTGATCGGAGGTGCTCCACGATGTCGGCCAATGTCTTATGTTGCCACCGCATCATGGTGGTGAGGTGGAAGATCCGGGACTTGTTCTCCTCAGTCAAATCCTGCAGGATAGCGTCCGTGGCCGAGGCCAGTGCCGAGATAGGTTTAAGCGTCCTCCGCAGTTCCGTGTCCAAGGCCATAAGTTTAGCATCGGTGACCTTGAACTGCTATTGAGAAGCAGGGGATAACCGGCCCACAGACTCATCCTGGACTGCCGCACCGTCGGCGAAGTCTAAGGAATGCACCTTGTAGAGGTGTGAAGCATTCTTGGCCGCCTTGAACGAAGGGTTAAGGGAGAGCTTCTTAAAGTCTTCGTCCAAGGAGGCTATGGCATCCAGAACCAAGGGGTGTGGAGGGATCAACAGGGTAGGCTCATCCCAAATAGCCTGCAGGCGTGGAGCATTAGGGCCTGGAGACGGACAGTTAACTAGCCTGTCGGCTACCCAGCCGGTGACCTGACTGATGTTGAGATGAGAGGGTCTGTCATCATCCTCTTCATCGACCTCATCTTCCATCCGATCCTCCTGGTCCTGCAACTGTAAGTGCGAGCGGGACGTGGAAGGAGTAACTGGATCACGCTGCCTGGGAGATTCCGGAGAACGCTCTGGGGTGCGGAATTTCCTGGACGACGACACCGTACGACCCCTAGGAGAGGGAGTACCCTGTGGGGGCGAAGGAGGAATTCTGATCGGCGACACAGTGCGCTGATCCTCTTGTCGAGAACGCTTGGGAGGCTGTTGTCGATCCCGAGGGTTGCTAGGAGTCTTGACAGGATCTCGCTTGCGAAGAGGAGAGCGAGACCGAGATCTAGAGTGATCCTTCCTAGGTGGACGAGGAGACTCCGAGCACCGAGAGGAGCGCCGAGGAGGCGAGCGCCGAGGAGAGCTTTGCGTCTTGGATGGGCGCCGAGGAGACTGCTTGGGGGAAGCAGACCGTCGAGGAGAGCGCCGGGAAGGCGAGGAGCGCTGATTAGAAGACGAGGAGCGCCGAGGGGAGCGCTGAGGAGAGCGCTGCGTCTTCGAGGAGCGCCGAGGAGAGCGCTGAGGAGAGCGCTGCGTCGCGTCTTGGATGGGTGCCGAGGAGACTGCTTGGGTGAATGCGGGTCCTTTGCTGATTTCTGAGACTTGCACTGAATGCAATAGACTCTCATGGGATGTCTGTAACATCAAAAAGAGAGTAGCAAAACATCCACAAAACATCCGTTGAATAAATTATGACCATAGCGTATATATTTATTTAGAAATATAAGGGATGAAGATGTTAAGATATATATTTATGCAAAGAGTATAAGATATATATATATCAAAGGGTATTGAGAAGCATTGGGTATTAAAGAATTATAATTATAATATATAATATATAATATATAATACCTAGGCAGATTTATTACTTAAAATTGAAAGTAATAAAGAAAGGATAACAATGAGGTAGGGTAAAAACAATGTTAAACATGAAACATGTGCTATGACAGCAGTAACAATGGTTAACAAAGCAAAAGACAAACGAATTCAACCCCCCCGGGGCAAAGTCGTAAATAACGCTAAAAAGGTTAATTCTTGCAGAAAAAACGACAAGAAAAAAGAAACAAAGATGGATGGGGTTGAAATAAACCAAAAAGGTGCGTAAAAAACGGAAAATTGAAATAACGACATACATGCCATTTTACGACACCACGCCCACAAGAAGGAAGCTGCCATTACAGGCAGGGGAAAAAAACAACAGGTGGGCGTGAAAAAACACGAAAACAAACGCCACAAGTGCAAAGAAGCACATGGAATGCGAGATAATGAAGTATAAGTGACCGAGAATGCGAAAAAAAGCATGAAGAACGCGTCGCAAGGAAAATATCGATGCAAGTTTTAGAAAAAAACGAAGGCAAAACATCGCGTGAAGGTGTGAATAATGAAACTACTTGGAAAGATAGCGAAGTGAATACATACCAAAATCAAAATATCTGAAAGGTAATAGCAATAAACTTTTCACTTAGTGATCAACACGAGGTCCGTATGGTACGGACCAAAGGAAAAAAGTGAGAGTTTTTGGTTATCACGTGATTGAGTATTACCTTCCGGTATACCTGTCCCCGTATTGACGTGTCACTTCCCGTATCACTACTTGGTTCACATAGAGATAGCCCCGTCAACACAAGTCTCAATCTTGGTCGGTAAGCATAGGAACATGCACATCTAAGGTAAGGTAAGTTTAAAACTTGATCTTCATGACACACCTTCAGATGATTATGTATCTTCATATCAAATTTTATCAATATGTGATGATTAGTTTAGAAGTTGTGAGCCGGACGGGACTTGTAACAGATTTCTTACAAAATGTACCACTTTTTCTCCAAAATCCTAATATTTTATGTAGATTTTCAGAAAATTGTTTCTCATGACACATTATTACATGTTTCTTCATGTCCATAACAAATTTGAATTGAAATGGTTGATTAGTTAGAAAGTTATGAGCCGGACACAAAGTGTAACGGACGGACGGACGGTACCCATTTTAATAACCCCCGCAACTTCGTTGTTGCGGGGGATAAAAAATAAAAAGAATCCGGTCAATAGTTTTTGAGTTATATACAATTTCATTCGTATGGACGGACGCTGCCGAATAATATATCCCACGCTTCGCGCTAAACGCGCAGCGGGGGATAATAAAATATTAAGAATTGAATTCATTTGCTAGAAAAGAAACATCATCTCCTCACCTCATCAATAATCTCATCGAACTGTGTCTTCATTGAGTCCCTCACTTTGTTCTTCATGTTGACAAATTTGTCTCTCTTGTTCTTGTAAGCAGTCTTCAAGTGACCGATTTCTGAAAAACAATGCACACCCCATGACAACTTTTCAAATTCAAATTATTATCATAATGCATATACATGCAAATATGGCACCCTAAAAGCAAGGAGTCAATGTGCATCTATCGAAAGTCACATTTCTAATGCCTCAATATAATGTTATTGATTGGAAACTCCTTCAAAAGTAGCAGTGCATGGAATTCAGAAGCTTTTTGTGAACATCAGTAGTCCTCAGTCACAATTACCTGATTTCACTAAATATACAGTGTATCACATAGGGGTAAAATCATAAGGCGTCATATCTTGTTTAAATTAGGGAATATATATAGTTTACAAAAATAAATTAGCTTTGACAGTTGATTAGCAAGCAAAAGAACTATCATTTAAAGTTAACAATTTGGTCATCTCACTCGACGTACATTGTATCCCATAGTGCTCTATCAATAGGCTTCGTAGCTTGCTTGTTTGTTGGAATATATAGTTTACAATTATAATACGCTTTAACAGTTGATAAGCAAGCAAAACAACTCCCATTAAGTTCAAAATTCTGTCATCTCACTCAACGTACAGTATATCCCACAGGGATAAATCATTAAACTTCACCTTGGGGGAGGTGAGGTGATCTGGGGTTTAACATCGCTTTTCAAAATATTTCACTTATATCGCAGCTGCTAGTATTATTGCAGGGAGCAAACATGCAACACCAATGTGGCTATGCATTGAGGTGAAACCTACAAGCAACACCTTCTTTAACTTGGATATTAAAACCCTGAGATTCTGGTATTCCCTTTCTTGTTCATTTATCATTCCTCAGGACTATCTCTCTTCTATTTGTTCCTATCTCTGTATCATACCTCTCTCTCTGTCCTCCTTACCTTTATCAAACTCATCTTTCAGTTCCTTGTCCTCAATGGGCTCTTCCTCCTTTTCTTTGTTTTTATCATCTGTATCTTTCTGCTCCCTTTCCTCTTTACTGAAACATAGCATAATAGCATTCATTCAGATTCTTGAGGTTTTATCTATCAGGCCTGTTTTCAATAAAAGATCTAAATATAATATATATCATATCTATTATTAGAGTTATAATATATGTCAAAAAAGATTTAACTGTAGATTGCATAAAACTTTAGCAAAAACTTTGTTACAAATTGTTATAGTTTGAAGTCAAATGATTGTGTTGAAATAGCTCTTAATGTTTCAAAATATTTCAAACATATGTTAAAAGAAAAGTTGAATGATGACTAACCTTTCAAATTTCAAAGTTTCATCTGTTTCAGAATTTTGCTGTGAGTCTACATTTTGATTGAATGATTCAGAGGGATCCTTCCCAGCATCCTTCTGACTTCCTGTTGTTGAAGTGCTGCCATCTGCAAACACATCGTCCTCCAGAACCTCCTTGAAAACCTTCTCAATGTCTGATAAATCCTTCACAACCTTGAAGGCAACCTTGACATCAACTTGCTTGTCTGAAAGTCAAACCAATGCTAGTCCATCAAAAATATCATGGCACCAAAATTCAATTATGTATACACTGGACTTTCAAATCAAGGGGATACAATCAGCTAATTTAAATCTATGTCACTTCCACTATATTCTAATATTTTTCTAAATCGTTATTATAATCACATGCAAACATTGAGTTGATTTCAAACTATAAGTGAGTTTAAGCTTCAAGTTTCAATTCTAACTGTCTATGAATAAACAATGACATAATTCCATATAGTAATTTTTTCAAATTCATTACATTACAGTGACAGCTATGGTTGAAGTAACATAGTTGTACTCTAAAGTTTACAAATGATTTTGGTGTTACACCAGTTAGTAAACCAGTGTCAACCATATATATACCCATCTTCACAACGTCACGGGCGAAACGAAAAAGTTTCTTAACTTTCCATTCCTCCCTTGACATCATTGGCCGTAATTTCTGTGCTAGCATTTCAACCCACTGCACGGAAGTAGAATAGTCCAATCAGAAAACAGCATGTTAAATGAACCGATTTGAAAAAATACTTTTGAATGCGTTTTACAAGGGAGAGAAACACATTATTTGAGTGATACATTAGTGTTTGTCTTCTCTGCATTCACGGTGCTCATCAAAATCATAAAAACAACCATGCAGACTGAAGTTTGAAATCAAATTTCACTCGGATAGTTTTCAAAAAGATCGTCTGTTAATATTTTGAATTTGTTCCGAATGTAAACGGCAATTTCATTGGCTATTGTGGGAAAGAGCTGATAACGGTCGTAACACGTGATCACGATAGGTGTCGCTGCTCCGGATCACCAGTTTTCTACCTTGTGATGGCAAGGTCTAAACGAGGAGTTGCTCGATACGTTTTCACCTTGCCGTGGGAAGATGATGACCTGCTGATAAACTTGTTCTCAACCCCTTGGTAGGCTTTGCAATCAGTAAACATTGTAAGGCTCAGAGTAATTTGTTCCGGTTTCCACCCACATCAGTTTCAAGCCCATTCATAAAGCCTCATTTTACGGATGTTGATAAGGATAGAGAATCACTCTTTATTCATGTACTCTAGAAACACATTGAAACATGGATTTTAAAATGCATCCCCTTTCAATCATGTAGGCATTCAAAGATGCTTTTTATCTTTTTAGGTGAAAAGATGACATCACTCTATTAATTCAACTTTTCTATTCCAGTAATGAGATGATTAAAATGGTTACCTGCGGCTGACCCAGCTAAGTTCTTTATTCCACTGCTCAGGGTTTTCTTCATTATGTTCTCCACTGAGGGTGCGAATATGTTGTCCAAGTCTTTCTCATCTACTTCCTCATCTTTGCCTTCTACAATTAGTTAACATCAGACATTGCCGTAACAAAGCAATATGTATTTTGAAAACACAAAATCTAAACAGATACAAACAGATAAAGAGACAATTAAAAGACTGCTATACAAAATCTAATAATATTAAAATATATGTTCAATTTTCAAACTGAATCAGCATAATTGAACAAGAGTATTGGTCTAATTACTTCAGATCTGAAATTCTCACCGGATTCATACACTTTAAAGCAACACTAATTTCATGACTTTAAAAAGGTTTTTCCAAGATGCTGAAGGAGTTTTCCATAACAAACCAAACAAGCTTCAAATCTGTAAACATGAAATGCCAAAAAAGTTTGGAACAAAAACCAGAAATGGATGAGAAACTATAGTGATAAGCACCTGTCTGTGTGGGAACCCTGTCTGCGTTCTGTGATTGGTGGAGATCTGCCCGAGCTTGTTCCTCTAACAATTCTCTCGCCTTCTCCTCCACTAGTCTATTCTTCTCGTTCTCCTCCTCTGTAATTATAATAAATACATGTAAAGGATACATAGAGGATACTATATGAATGTCCATGACATATGATGTTTCAATGTTATAATTTCTTGAGCAAGAGCTAGGGGTTCATCAATATTTAGGCACAAGTTTCCAAAACATAGTATGTCATGAACACAATATGACATTTTGTTTATTACCAAAGTCACAAAGTGACATTTAGCTTAGGGTATTGTATGAAAAATAGAGCCATTGGCTCTGTAGCTCATCAGGCTGTATATTTGATTTTGCTTTAGGGTGTGGCCAATGTGGTTCCCCCCTTAGTAGGGGCTTCAGGGTCACAAAATCTACAATTATTATTATTATTATTAAGGAGTCTGTACACTATGTTTAAGCTTTCTAGGCCTTATTGTTCTGGATAAGAAGATGAAAATAGGTTTTTAGGGTGTGGCCCCTGTGGCCCTTATTAGGGGTCACAGGGCCACCAAAGCTACAATTTATAATCCTCACTAGTCAATGAGTCTGTACACTTAGTCTAAGGTTTCTAGGCCTAATGCTTCTAAAGAAGAAGATGAAAATAGGTTTTTAGGGCGTTGCCCCTGTGGCCCTTATTAGGGGTCACAGGGCCACCGAAGCTACAATTTATAATCCTCACTAGTCAAGGAGTCTGTACACAAAGTTTCAGCTTTCTAGGCGTTATGGTTCTGGAGAAGAAGATGAAAATAGGTTTTTAGGGCGTTGCCCCTGTGGCCCTTATTAGGGGCCACAGGGCCACCAAAGCTACAATTTTTAATCCTCACTAGTCAAGGAGTCTGTACACCAAGTTTTAGTTTTCTAGACCTTATGGTTCTGGAGAAGAAGTCGAAATTCCACAAAGTTTACGGACGGACGGACGGAAGGATGGACGGACGGACGCCGGACACCATGCCATGCCATAAGCCCATCGGGCCTTACAGGCCAGATGAGCTAAAAATTTAAACCTGATATGACTACCTGTGTAGGTAACATACTGAGGCCAGTTTAAACAAGTATTTGTCACAAAAAAAAGATCCCCCGCTGCAAATTGATGTTAAGAACAAGAAGCGAGACGGACGTACGGAGCGGAATACTATGTCCCCCATGAAGACTCAAGGTTAATGGGTTCATTAGATATTGCGCTAACAACATTTTCAAAACTGGTCAAAGTCTCGCTGTGACCTTGAAAATGAGGTCATGGTCACCGAAAACTTTTCAGGTCTGCGTATTCCCCAGATGAAGACTGGTACCAAGTTTGAAGATTCTAGGTTGAGCAGTTCATTAGATATCGCGCTAACAAGAAGCGGGAAGGACGTACGGACGGACGGACGTACGGAGCTGAATACTATATCCCCCACTTCGCGCTAAACGCGCGGCGGGGGATAATAAAGTTAGCATCAATCCCTTTACCTGTCCGACCAGTCATTAACCTTGTTAATGAATCTACAGATTGGTTGGCCAGAGGCTTAATTTTTTAAAGATAGGCAGTACCGGAATATTCAGGATACCATAAAAATTAGACCAGGGTAAACAGAAAGTAGAGCCATGGTATCTGTAGCTTATTAGCCATTGTACTGTTTGATGTTAACAGTTAAAGAATCCATTCATAGTTCTCCAGGTTATATACAACAACTCCAAAATTGTCCAGAAATGAAAAATGTATTACTATAAGGACAAAGGTAGATAGACACACAAGACCATCTGACCTTATAAGCATGGAAATAAGATGCAGGCTAGTCTGTCATCCAGACCATAGCGGAAAAAAATATTCAATCGACTACCAACCAAGTCTATTAAGTAAAGCAAGTCTAGATCACTCAGCTCAAGGCTCCATTTTGTTATAATATATGAATTGTTTAACAATTTTCAATATTGAAAAGAAATATTTTTGAGACTAAATGTAAGTCTAGACGTAGACTCAACTGACCTTCGACCTGTAGGAGGTACTCCCCATACTGCTGTTCATTGAGGACGGGGTTGCAGGTGATTGGTACAGGTAGTTTGGGAGCGGGGGGCTTCAGGTACGGGTGGCTGCAGAGACGGGCCGTGTAGACAGACACCACGTAGTTGCAGGTCTCGGGTTCGTCTATCCTGGATACATAGTCTCCTGCGCCCTCCTCACAGAAGAACTGACAGAGAGAATCAGGATCTTTATGAAATACAGTGTAAGAGTACATGGGAAGAACAACTTCTTTGCTTTGATTTTAGGAACACATACTGAAAACATTGATATACAAGTTCAAAGAAAGAATGTTTTAGAATGGGATTTGTACCAAATGCCAGAATTTTTATGGAATAGACATAAAATCATCCATGAAGCTGTTCTTTGATTTACGATTACTGAACTAAGTTCCCAAAGATGATGCATTTGAAGTTAGTACCAAGATCATGCTGTAGCTAATCACAAATTACAGTTAATGGAGTCTACCAAACGTCAACATATTTATGACATAGACATTTCAAAAATCATCCATGAAGCTGTCCTTTGAGATATGAATACTGAACCAAGTTCACAGTGACAATGCATTTGAAGCTGGTACTAAGATCAAGCTGTAGTTCATCACACAGTTAACGAAGTCTAGTTTCTATGGAGATCCTTACCCTGACTTCCGCTGTTCGCCCTTTTCCCGTCAGGTCACACTTTGACCCGTTTGTGTAGGTCTGACTGTGATACTTGGCACTCCAACGTTTTGACTTGAGTCTCTGCTCCTAAATTTGAATTTGCACAACGTTATTCTTGAAAAATCATTCAAGATCAATACCTTGACCTCCCTTCACAAAGCACTAAGGTGATCATAAGTCACTAAGATAGCCTTAGTGCAATGTTAAAGAATGGGAGTTGAAGGTTGATTTTCGGAAGGAGGCCTGGGCATTTTATTTTATGAGGATTAAACATTATGACAATATATTTGAAACCATCCTTTATCCTTATCAAAAGAATTTGTTTCCTCATAAAGAGGTATAGCCCTGATAGATCAGGAAATAATCAAATACAAACCTTCTTTGTACTGTTTTCCCAATCAAACTCTGATTCAAAATGGCCGAGGTAAATGACTTCTCCTTTTAAAGCACCATCTGAAATTAAAAAAGCATTTGAGAATTGAATTTTGCCACTATTTGATAAACATACTTTGATGATCAAATATGTATATTTCACATTTATTACCTGTACGTAAAAATATAGTTATCATCATAAATATTAATATTGATAATAGCTTTTGGCAATCATAAAAGCATGACATTCGTATCCAGTGAAAGCTTCTATGTAATACATAACATCAAAGAATAAACCTTTCTTTTCAAAGCCAGAAGATAATGAAACAATTACCTTCTATATGCATTTGTCGTATGTATTTTCCATAACAAAACTCATAACTCCACCAGTCTTTTGTCTGAAAATAAAATAAGATAAAAGAGAATAATATATATAAGTCATCTATTGGAAATGATATTAACAATCTGAAACTATAAACTTTAAAAATCAAGGGTTTCAAATATCCTTAACATATATTTGGCATCCACTGTTCCATTACTTTTAATTCCCTTTTATTCTATATCATCTACAATGAAAAAAAAAAGTATTTTTCAAAATAACAGTTCGTTTACTAATCACAAAAAGTTTGATCTGCAGATATATCCATGAATAAATGACGATTGTTGTCTCCCCTCACCTAAGAGGACATCTCTTACAGCCAAAACGAGTAAGTGAGCTGTTGTTTAACACTGCTTAGGCAGTATTTCAGCCATTATTGCAGCGTTTAACAATCAAAAATGAGTGACTGAGATGTTTTGCACAAAAAGGCAATACTTCAGCTATAATAGCAGGGTCTTACAACCTAAAGTAAGTGAGTGAGACGATTTTTAGAACCACATGGCAATATTTCAGCCATTAGCAGAATCTTCCAAATAAAAGTAAGTCAGTTACATGATTTTTAGAACCACATGGAAATATTTCAGCCATTAGCAGAATCTTCCAAATAAAAGTAAGTCAGTTACATGATTTTTAGAACCACATGGCAATATTTCAGCCATTAGCAGAATCTTCCAAATAAAAGTAAGTCAGTTACATGATTTTTAGAACCACATGGCAATATTTCAGCCATTAGCAGAATCTTCCAAATAAAAGTAAGTCAGTTACATGATTTTTAGAACCACATGGCAATATTTCAGCATTTAAGCAGAATCTTCCAAATAAAAGTAAGTCAGTTACATGATTTTTAGAACCACTTGGCAATATTTCAGCCATTAGCAGCATCTTACAACTGAAAGTTTTACCTTAAAGAGACATCCCTGAGTCTGGAAGGGTTTGAGGAGCTGAACGATCCCGGTCTCCAGGGCGAGTTTCTCTTCTTCTTCCTTTTGTTTCTCCTGCTGAACCTGGTCCGGGAAGCTGCACTGGTACTGCTGGCCGAACTTGGATCTTAGCTGGACCACGTTCCCCGACACCTCCTGATGACAGTGGTTAAATAGGAATAGATTATTATTTACATAAGAGAGGTTGAATAGAGAAATCTAATGGAGGGATGTCAATTATTTAGAAACAGGGCATTTGCGACAATTCAGTGTTACTGAATTTTGAATTTAATTCAATCCTTCATATTATTGTTTGTAATCATGATCATTTTTCTGATAACATGACTTTCTTGCTTATTTCCAGGTGTTTAAATCAATATCTGTAGAAATAAAAATTCACTGCAAATTTAGGGAAAAACTAGTCATATGATTTAATGATATATTTTTCGTGAAAAAAAAAGAAGCTAATGAATGGATTTATCAAAAATTCAAAACTTATTTCAAAATCGTTCCAGTATAATTATTTTTGAATAAATGTAACAGGAAGGGTGATAGGGGCATATTTTTGTTCATATTTTGTTATATGATTGTTAAATTACAAACCTATTCATACTTAGAACGAAGTTATCATATTTATAAAATGAAGAATAATATCGCGTCTAAATATCTGATTATCCTGCCTCAACGGTGATCGGGGAAAAAGTCACAGTCCTTCATTCACTTCAACTACCTAAAACAATTGACTTAAAAGCTCTGTCATGAAAGCATTTTTGTATTTCTATATAAACTTCCTTTTCTTGTGAGATCACCATCCATCAACTGTAACATAACTGTTGTATCCCGGAGCGCTATCAACATTTAAACCACTAAAAGCTCAGAGAAAATTCATCCTTTCGGACAATCAAATGAAGAAGGGGGACAAATGCTTGGTGGTAATGGTGCTACAAAAGTATGGAATTCATTAAATCCTGATATCCAAAATAAAGATACACATAACACAGTTTCAAAAATACAAATTACTGTGATGTTCAATATTTATTAAATTATAAAATGATAAATATTTTTAACAAAGACAACATAAGATAAGTCATAGCATGTGGCCTATCATCAGTCAACTTAATTTTAACACACAGAACTTATTTGAAACACCAAACATTTCAATAAGCATTACTATCATAAAATATTGTGATTTTTCCCTAGGCAAATTCGTGACTTTTTTCCGATTACCGTGTCAGATGAGGTCACGAATTTCAAAACGATGTATACTATTTTCAACAAATCATACAAGATAGAAATCATTCCTCTATTTGAAAGGGTTTGTTAAAAGCACTGTACTTAGAACGAGGATTAAAACGTTGTTCTCATATCATTAAGGCTTAAATTGTATGAAAATGATATATTTCGAAAAAACAGATTGACAAAATGATAAAAAGTTTAGCCACGCGTTCATGCTTTAGAGAAGTTAACCTACTAACGTTACAAAGAAAGTACTACCGTATTTCAAAACAAAGACTTTGTATTTATCATATATGGTGAAAAGTAGTACATAGACGGAACGTAAATGCAATAACATTTAAAAATAACATACATAAAAAGTTTCATTCTCTACGTTTATCCTCTTTGTAATAAATCATTTTATTAAATGTAGCCCAACTGGCCATTGAGAATAAAGCTGAGTGTGTTACGACAAAGCTTTGACTATGCTAAAGGCTTTATCAAATAATAGTGCTTTCGTTAGAATTCTTATGATATTGGGGTAAAAATCATATTTTTTTATGGGGCGATCACACTTAGGTTATGAAACCCGAGGTAACACCAAGGTTACGAAATCATCTACAGCTGCCGGGCGGTGCCCAGTTCGTGTCACATGACCGCGTTACGCAACTAAAAAAAGTTCCGCGAACTCTCATTACCTCGGGTGATTAGCGTTGTCAGACCTGCGATTAGTCTCCCTTTAATGTCTATTTTCCATGAATGTGTGGTATTACTAATAGGTGAAGGCTCATTACAGCATTCCACAGTATCAGCTCAGTCATATTACTCCAATCTAGCCTCTGTTCCAATCAGGCAAACTTCCGGGATTCTGGTAGATTGTCTTAGCAGTATAAAGTTTCAACACAAGATACCTCCTTTATTTGCAGTCAGTGAAAACACATCTTGCATAGGGTTGGATATATTTTTTGGTGAGCATCCTTAACAGTCATGAAATGACATGGATATCATACCTTTATGTTTACTTTTCATTAACAGTTTTGGGAAAACATTTGAAAAATAAAATATGGATTATATTTCATAAAGAAAGTGACTGTGTAAATTATCATTTGTTAAATGATAAATTTTATTTTATCTACTTAACCTCAAATCATAACTTCTCGATCAGGATGACAGGATCATGACTATAGCTGCGTTTCCGGAAGGAGTTTAATCACAGCAGAAGCCACTGGGGAATTACCAGTGATCACCGATGTTACAACATTGACAACACTATCTACTTAAACGGCCAGTTCGAGCGGGTATTTTTTGTTCCACAAATATTCGGGAGGGAATTCCCTTTTGCACACGACACGTCAAATTTTACATATTCGATTTGTTTTCTATTTTTTAAGTTAATAACTATGTCAACTTTGGTAATTTGTTCTAATCCGCCCTTCACAACAAAAAAATAGCGAAAATAATCAAAGCCACTGACAAGCACTTTGAGCGGTGTATTTTTTGTGGAAACGAAATTCATGCTCAGGAGGACTTTCCTGTTAACTAACATATACGATTTTTACATGATTATTTCACACTTAATTTCAAATATGTTCATGAGGTTATCATTTCAGTTGTTCATGATTTAACAATTTGACAAAGAATAAAGTGTATCGCCCCAAAGAAAGAAAAACATCGTGAAATGAAGCCAATCATCGGAGCTACGAGCTTGAGATGCATTACTGGCATTTCCTGCCACAAAACATTGTCTTTGCTGATAACTTTTATTATGCATCAAGTGTAAACATGTCCCTCTTCTATCAATCAATTATCATGTCTTATCTTGATTTACTCAATGAATTATCATGATACAGTACATTTGTTTTCTCGCAATGCTAACAATTCAAAATGCCGGGAGAAAGCCGATCGAACTCGAAGCCTTGATCATGGCGGCCACTAGGATTATTGTAAGCTGATTGTTTGGTCGGTGTTGTAGTTACTTGGATGTTTAAATTGTAGGAGATATGTTAATAATGTTTGCATAAGAAAATTGACAGACAGACAGATTGTTTATTGAAATCTACATATGACACCTAAAATGTCAAGGCTCAATCAATGTGACACTGAGAAGAATAGTTAATTCGCATCGGCTTTTGAATATACAAAAAATTCATCAGCGCCGCCGCACACAGTACGTAATGCACTTTTCCGAACATCATGTGAATTAGGTGACTAAGATATATTTTTGAAGAAAAAAAAAGTTTTACTATGAGTGAGGTTGTGCGAACTGCGAAGTCGAGGGCGACCGCGAAAGTACGATGGAAATTCGCATTCGAGTAGACAGGAGAGAAATGTCAAGAGGATTTATTTGGGAAACAACGCCCCAAAATGAAATAACCTGAAATCTACAATAATTAGCGGATTTTTAACTGGATAAACATTTTTAAAATTTGCTTTACACTGCAAGAGGCCTAAATGCAACTGATTTTACTTTTTCTAAGGATGAAAAGACCCGTTTACACATATAAACATGTCAATTCCATGATATTAACGTAGTGACTGTTTTTAAAAAACGAAGGGCCATTGTCGAATTTTGATGGGCACTGAAAACATATATAGGTCCCACCCGGAATTCCCTGCACACTACATTGCATTTTGGGAAGGGACATTTCTCATTCTATTTATAGATCTGCAAACAAATGGCGCGCTGTGCCTAAAAATAGGTTCGTTAGCAGCCTAAGCTTATCGGTGAAAACGTGCTCGAACTGGCCGTTTAAGATTTGAATGTCAGTTTGTGTGTTAATTTATACTTGAAAATTGATGATGCTGAAGATACATTCAAAGAGCTTATGAGCCGGTTCATATGACAGTTTGAATGTATTGATACATTTTTTTTCTTTTGTGTATTCAACTTGAGTATGAGGTTGTGACCTAACTATATTGATCGTAATGTGCGTTCAATCGAACAACTTAAATAAAAGTACCGAGGGTACAGAAGCTCACCTTAAAATTAATGATGTGGTAATATGGTTTAATTGTGTAACCATCTTTTATATGATAATTGATTATGGCTGCCATCGTGATTTTTTATCTTTTAAAATGCTATTCTTCTGTTGGAAACCACTAGAGCTTGAACAAACATTAATACAAGAATGATATAATCATGATTTGTTAACAGGCAGTAGGTTTTTGTTTAACTTTTTTGTATATCTATGGCTGAATTGGTGACCATCTTGGACTTTTTAATCTTCAAAATGGTACTTTTATGTGGGCATCTGTATTAATTTCATTATGATATCTTGATTGGTTTAGGAGTATTCATTTAGTCACACTCTCAACTTCCAAAGAACTAAAAAGATGATGCACATAAACATTTGGAATATATTCCTCTGACACAAATTACAAATTCAGCTAGTGATAAGTCCAATTACCAAAGTAAACTGTCCAGGTCAATGTCTCATGTAATTCTAACTGAAGATTTCTGAATATCTTAAATCTTGACATATGTTAGTGCAATCTGATTGGTCAGAATAGGCTAGCAACATGGGGCTTTATGCTAATTACTAGAAATGATGACCTATGATGACCTCTTGCACCTGCATGTAGCTTATGTAACTTATCCTCTTATGTAAGTTACTGTTATTCCATATAGTGAGTGTCCTCCCCTCATTTCAATATGCAATATGCAACAGATACCCTTTAGAGGAGAGTTGCAGGAGAGGGGCTGGAAGGATAGGGGGGGAGGGGGGGATAGAAGGGGTGGGGGTAAAAGAGAGGTTTGCAATGGAAATAATCTGGAGGTCAACTCAGTAATATGTTTATTGAAGTATCTTAACTAACAGAGAGAATTGGTGAGAAAGACTTTGTAAAAAAAGAATTGTTCAGACAGCTGTTCAATTAGTTTTGAAGATGAATATTAAATGATATCTTTTATTAGCATGACAAACAAAATAAAAGATAATTTGTTATTCATTAACCAAAATTTTTAATTTGGAATAAATTAATTGCATTGGAACAAAGGAGTAAAAAACCTTACAGTTAGTGTTGGGAGTGAACAAATTTAATCATTTTAAATGCTTTTGAAAAGGATTTATTTGAATTGAATGATCATTATAATTATCTAGATAATCATTGTTCAGACCGTAATCAGATATAGATGATTAAAAAATGTATATTTATCCCTCACTGGCTATGTTATTTGCCATATATGAAGTGTCAGGAATTATGTAACCCACTGATGGAGTGAACAACTTTTATCATTTTATGTTTTATTAAAAAAGATTTATTAAAACAGTCATGCTTCAGGCTGTTTGCAGATAAAGATGATTCATACATTTGTTTGTAACTGTATTTATAGTGTTGATAAATATTACAACAAGCGTATCAATACAAATATAATGACATTGATTTGATTGATCAGGAAATGTATTCTTTTCAATGAATTTCATGAAATCTAATTGAAAATTCAATATAATTGACATATTGACCATCTTGGATTCTTGATAATAAAATAAATGCGTCTTTGTCAGGAATCAATATATAAAAAAATACTCACTTTTCAGAATGATATCTTAATTGATTTAGTAGGAGTAGTACTTGGCCTGAAATCTAATTGAAAAATAATGACTTCTATGATGACATGTTGTTCCCAGAACCCCTTCAGCATGATACAATTATCATTTAGTTTCACAGGTATTTATAAAACACATGGTATTGGAACTGGAACCTGATACAAAATACCTCTATTATTAACTTATCATGTAGATTACTGTACATAAAAGCACATTCTTGACTTGTTAATATTAACTCATCGTGCAGATTGTTGTACACAAAAGCTGATTCTTGACTTGTTTAAATTGTTATTTGTAAAAAATATTACTATTATTAGAATACAAGTATACTTTTCATAAAGACAATTTATATACTTTCCATAAAGTCCATTATGTTCTATTTATCAATTAGGTCAGGATTACTATGCAATATACAAGCAGGCAGGGCTGCTAGCCCCAGATCCTTAAGGAGAGTGTAGCAATTTGTGTATTTGGCTTTGTGTAAGTATATTTGGAGAAGCACCCTAGTGTGCTGAGCATGTAAACCTGAACTCTGGCTAAGCCCTTATGTGTGGTATTAAAAGACTTGACGGGAGAGAACATGAATTGTTGTGAAAAATATATATAATTTCACAAAATATAGTTAGCTTATGTCCTAAATTGATTTTGTGTCAAGAAGAACTTCTGTTAGATATAGAAATGGTACAAATATGAGTAAAACACAGGAACTGGAACCTGATGCAAAATAACTCTTTCCACATCAACTTATGTAGATTGCTAAACACAAAGCTTATTGTTGACAAATTTTGTGTAAATTGTTTTTCTTAGAAAGAACATTTCACTGTCATGAGAATACAAGTCTAATTTCCGTAACTCTTATTGCATACACATGGCCATAAAGCATAATGCTCTACCATATCAATTGGGTCAGGTTGATTATGCAACAGACTAGCAGCTGAGACTGTGATGCAGCCTGTATTGGGATGTGTATTACAATTGCATAGTGGACTCAGCAGGAATATCTGAACTCTGGTTGACCCCTTTTGTGTGGTATTTAAAGGAATATAAGGGAGATACCATTGTTTAAAATTCAACATGATGTTTAATGTCATTGGGTTTTTGCAGCTAGTTGCCATAAATATTTTAAACAGATTAATTAATTATGTTTGTCTTTCATCTTAATGTTTTAAAAACACTTACAAATATAGAACAACTTGCATGACAATCTTAAATATTTCATATTCAAGATAATATTATGATAAGTAATTTCAAATTAGAGAATTTATATGGTGCGAGTGATCACTTGATGAAAGCTTAAAATTTAGTAATAATGATGTGTCATCTGCAGCTGAAAAGTCAATATGGCTGCTATCGCGGCCATCTTGGATTCTCAGAACTGAAACGTCTACCTTTGTGGGAGGAATCACTATAGGTATAACATACTACAATATGAAAATGATATCTAGATTGGTTTAGGAGAAGGAGTCATTTTAATGAAATCTAATTGAAAATTCAATATGGCTGCCATGGCGGCCATATTGGATTCTCAAAACTGAAACGTCTACCTTTCTGTGCAGAATCACCATAGTTATAACATACTACAATTTCAGAATGATATCTAGAGTGGTTTAGAAAGAGTAGTCTTTTCATGAAATTCAATTGAAAATTCAATATGGCTGCCATAGCGGCCATCTTGGATTCTCAAAACTGAAACGTCTACCTTTCTGTGAGGAATCACCATGGGTATAACATACTACGATTTCAGAATGATATCTGGATTCGTTTAGGAGGAGTAGTCTTTTTCCTGAAATCTAATTGAAAATTCAATATGGCTGCCATGGCGGCCATATTGGATTCTCAAAACTGAAACGTCTACCTTTCTGTGCAGAATCACCATAGTTATAACATACTACAATTTCAGAATGATATCTAGAGTGGTTTAGAAAGAGTAGTCTTTTCATGAAATTCAATTGAAAATTCAATATGGCTGCCATAGCGGCCATCTTGGATTCTCAAAACTGAAACGTCTACCTTTCTGTGAGGAATCACCATGGGTATAACATACTACGATTTCAGAATGATATCTGGATTCGTTTAGGAGGAGTAGTCTTTTTCCTGAAATCTAATTGAAAATTCAATATGGCTGCCATGGCGGCCATCTTGGATTCTCAAAACTGAAACGTCTACCTTTCTGTGAGGAATCACCATGGGTATAACATACTACAATTTCAGAATGATATCTGGATTCGTTTAGGAGGAGTAGTCTTTTTCCTGAAATCTAATTGAAAATTCAATATGGCTGCCATGGCAGCCATCTTGGATTCTCAAAACTGAAATGTCTACCTTTCTGTGAGGAATCACCATGGGTATAACATACTACAATTTCAGAATGATATCTGGATTCATTTAGGAGGAGTAGTCTTTTTCCTGAAATCTAATTGAAAATTCAATATGGCTGCCATGGCGGCCATCTTGGATTCTCAAAACTGAAACGTCTACCTTTCTGTGAGGAATCACCATGGGTATAACATACTACCATTTCAGAATGATATCTGCATTCGTTTAGGAGGAGTAGTCTTTTTCCTGAAATCTAATTGAAAATTCAATATGGCTGCCATGGCGGCCATCTTGGATTCTCAAAACTGAAACGTCTACCTTTCTGTGAGGAATCACCATGGGTATAACATACTACAATTTCAGAATGATATCTGGATTCGTTTAGGAGGAGTAGTCTTTTTCCTGAAAGTTTACGGACGGACGGACGGACGGACGGACGGACGGACAGACGGACGGACGGACGGACGGACAGACAGACGGACGACGGACGAAGCGCCATGACATAAGCTCACATTTACTTTGTAAAGGTGAGCTAAAAACGTTCACACAAGTATGAACAATCTTTTTGTGAGTTCGTGAGAAATGAATCTTCAAAACTTTCATCACATGACCATGCCCTAAGATCAATCAACGTTCAGGTATGTAAACTTCAGAGAGCGCAAAAAATAAATCGTTTAATCAAATTACACACCTTACAAATAACAATGAAAATCCAAATGTTTATTCAGAGCATCTGTCATAGTGTCAAAATAATTCAACGAAATTTCAAGTTAATAATTTCAGTTGAATTCAAGAGAAAACTTACCTGTCCAATTTTGACAGGTTCATTTATTATGTCAATGCCATAATTTGTACTTCTTAGTTCTTCTATATCAAGAAATGACTTCGTTTTCGCTGCATAAAGCAGTAAAATGCAACAGACCGGGAAAAGCCAGTTTGTTTTGGTCGCCATCTTGAGGGCACTTGTAGGGTTGCGTGTAAAACTCACTTAGTGAAAAGATGCGAAATTCAATTTTTAGAATCTGCACAAAGAAATTTCCCTTTCAGAAATGATTCGAGTATTGTTTTGTTTAATTTTTTTTAACGAGTCATCATTATTTATTTACATGCTTTTATGGCCGACATTAAGAGAATTGTTGATGTTTAAAACAATACAAGTTTGTAAATTTTTAAATCAAAATAAACTAGATCACGCTTTTTCAGAATGAAAGTTTACGAATTTTCCTAGGAGATGTTAATATAGCCTATTGTATATAAGGGTGATTCAACAACTAGAGGACCACAATGGTTCGCCTGTCATATTTTGTTTATCAAATGTTATCATAGAATGCCAAATTATTGTTCATAGAAATCAGAAACTTACATTTCGTTTAAACATTGCAGATTTGTACAAAAACAAAATATTTATATAAAATATCTAGGAATATTTTCTCCAAAGGGTCGCCTCATTTCCCAATGTTCCAAGCTTCATGTATAAAATTTCAAAGCTTTAAATTCAAAAACAGAAATCTTTTGAATAAAAGTGAAGTTGACAAACAACAAGAGTGAGTAAATCTTAATGCTAATTTATGAACACAAGAAGTTATAAATATCCAAAAACATTTTTTGCACAATTAAAATTTTGAAAATCACTGTCCCAACACAATATGTCATTAACATCACTGTGACACTGTCTCATATTTGTCATCAAAGGGGAGATAATTCCAAGAATGATCATGTTCAAATAGATGTTCAAAATGGCCTTCATCTGATAACAGCATGCTTTTCATGAATAGCTTATACATTTTTTCGACAATATGATTGATCAGATGAAATTTCACAAGTATGTTTAATCTTTGTCATTGCCAAACACTCCACATCTCTGGTGTTTTTAAAGCAAGACATTCTTTCACTGCCTCTCATGAAAAACATAAGCCGTATGCTCCCCTTGCAGACACCATTATGGTCTTCTTTGGAAATCTCGATTACAGTTATCTTTACATTTGAAAGATATTGTCATTACCATTACAAAGCTGTCATCACCATTACAAAATGGTCATTACCGTGACAAATTTTCTGTAATGGTATTAATGACAAACTGTGATGGTAATGACTATAATTATTATAATACCATCACTTTCTGTCATTACCATCACGGCCAGTTATGCTCATGATATTTTTCAAAGTGATGCAAATATTTAATATCATCATACTAATTGCCATGATTTGCCTTTTTATGCATACATCAATAGCTTTCAGGTATTATTTGACATACATCATTTGTAACTGCATCTCATATTTGTTCTTTTATGGTATTTAGTCTAGAATTTGGAAAATTGTAAATAATTTATTTAAAAGAGATTTAACTTTAGAATGTTCGCCTATCTTTTTATTCAATGTTCCCGTGGTATTGACAACAAACTTAATTAGTTCTAATAAAAAAGAATTAACATGTACAAAAAAAACAATATTCGAATATTCAATCGTGATGGTTATGAAATCTTGTTTGATACATATTTTTTTGCCAAAATTCAAAGAAATATTTGTTTATAAAGTGTGTGCTTATACATTTTTCATCATAAGTACATTGCCTATTATTCTATCTCCTCTGGAAACTGTTAAAATAAATAGTTAATATTGCAACATTTACGAGAGCAAGGTTTTGAAAATAAAAGCAAGTTGATTTTATTTAAAACGACTATTCCCAGATGTTCCTATGCACCCTCTTCTGCAAATAACTCACAAGGTATTTTAATTTTTTTGATTTGTTCACAAAAGAGAATAAAAAAATTACCGAAAACACATGATGACTGAAAACAGATGACATGACGATATTTATTCCTTAGGGGAAAATAAAGAAATTTTGTGAAAATTTGCCAGTCCTGACCAAAAAATAACCAGTCCTGACAAAAAGTAGCCAGTCAAGGACTGGCGGACAGGCAATATTGTAAACACTGTATATCACTGGAAGACAGCATCTTTCAAATAATAAAGGTCACATTCATGATCCATCTCATTACGACCAAACTTATTTAGGTTTACTTGCTTTCCGAGTAGGATCAGTATTCGGTTCATAAAAGATAAAACTAAAGGTTTGTTGAAACAAAGATGTTGTTGGAAAATCCGCGACACGTACCCTTCTCATATTTTACGAGCGCTTGGTTGAAAGCATTTCAAATTAATCTTCGTTTCCGAAAACTTGTACTTTTTGAATAACCTATGAAGAGTCAGCATTACAATGAATTGTGGGTAATAAAAGTTCTCGACCGGCGGGGGATTTGATGTTCGACGCAAGTTCACGCCTTGAGTGAAAATTGTGTTCCCGTTATTTCTTGAATTGAATGAGAGGTATGCATTTTATAATTTTTAAACAAAAAGTTTGATGAAACGACTAAACTTGTAATATGAATGAATGTGAACGAAAAGACTGGTTTTCATCAACACGTGTTCTCCGATTCAAATCTAATGCTTGATAAAATAACCAATATTATTCAGTTTAGTAACACATCTTAGAAGTTTAGATTATGTCATTGTTAGAAACTTAGAGTAGGTGCTCAACGGATCATAAAAGCAAGCAAACATCGCTGATAATTATAATCGAAACTGTCATCTGCATAAGGTTTGGCTGAACCCTCATTTTTGAGGGTTTAAGTTTCTCAGTCATCGGCACATTGCAAAATTTGTTCACAGAATTTTTTGTAAAAATGCAATCTTTTATGCCTATTTATTCTATGATACAGAGACTACTTTAAATTCTTACCAATAAGAAGATATTTATTGTAACGTTGACAACTGATAAAATAAGTTATTTGATTAGTATCTACTCTGATATATTTGAGTAAAAATAATGTAAGTCATGTCCAAATATTAAGAAAACAACATAAACTAATTTTTTTGTACTCCATAAAACAATATGTTTATAAATCACAATCTTTAAGTTTTCTTTGATTGCGAGAAATTTCATATATATAAAAACAAAATCTAAAAATACCCATATTAATCTATTACCTCTGTTTTGTACAGAAACATGTTGCACAATGACAGATGACAGCATTTTAAGTCTTTTCGGTGATAAAAACCATCTATGAGCACTGTTCAAACAATCAGGATTCTTTATTGTTGGTTTTAGAAAAATGCATTAATTTTATCAGAGGTTACTTTTTGATGAAATAAGTTGAGGTATTTTATATCTGTCGGAGAATAATGAATAATGATAGGTAGCTTATAAATAGTTTGAATTACCTTTTTTGTATAAGAAATCATGCATTTGAATTATAATCATCAAAATATATTCATGTACAATTCATAAAGAATGTTTGAATGAAGTCTGTGCATATATATATATTATATATACTGCCAAGAATTCATTGATATGTGCTGTTGTCAGTACACGAGACTATTAAACGATTAAACATTAAACATCTCTGTGTTAAAGTGCACTATAATGTTAGGACAAAGTTTCAATATTTGCCATTCAGATGTGTGTACATATGTATTACGTGACTGTTAGCTGAAAATGGTAATCTAGAGATTGACACGAATTAATGCTCTCTGTTGACATATGAGCTAATCTTTTATATTTGCCCAGCCTACACTGTTTCTACATAGACAGCGTGTGCCGTTTGTGTTGAGTGACTTTTAAAATAGATTCACATTTGCTCTGCACTGGCACTTGTTAACATGCTGACAAGAGTCTCTGTTTGCTTGCTTTAAACATCTCCCAGTGTAGAGAGCTGACAGACATGTTTACATGTTGAACTAACCATGTTGGAGAAATTAAAAACAACACTGCTCCATGTAGCTCTCTGCAGTCACGAACCTTAATGATTAAGAGATATTTTCTTTCCTTAATGATGTAAAAGTGCATCTGATTATCATCTTGGGACCAAATCAAGTTGAAAGTATTATCTGGAACGAAATCCTTTGGTAAAAGTATGTTCATGTACTTTATGGTTGTTTGAAACAAATTTATTCTTGTTATAGAGTCCTTTGGTCAAAGTATTTTTATGTACTTTATAGTTCAAAGAAGTCTTCAAAGAATATTCAACCTCTGCAGGTTGGTTTGAATTATTCTTTGACCTATAAGAAGATGTTTGGTATCATACACTGTATTGAATGTACTGTACAAACAGGTAATTTATTTGTATTTTGAGTTATCATTACTTTCATCTCCAAACAAAGATTTCAGAGGATATAGAAAATACCTCCCTCCCTCCCTCTGTCCGGCCGTCCATCTATCCAGTTCTTCTCTTGCCTAGCAGACCTGGCTCATTGATACTTGGTTTATTAAACAATTACGTGTTGTGTTGACTTTTTGTTTTTTTACCTTTTTCTGAATTTGTTTTTGCTGTTGTTATGGAGACACAGGCTGCTTTCTGGATGGCAACTTATAAAAAGTCTATTTAATTGAAATTTGGATTGTTGAACAATCAATCAATCATTACAAATTGATTTGCATTTTTACATTTACATTTGCCATTTCCATCAAAACAACAGTTTCAAAACAGTTTGCAGGACAGTGTGACTGGATTATGAGCAATTCTCTTGTGCAGAATGATTTATCATCTTTTTATCTGCTTAGGATATTTTTCAATATATATTCTTAAGAGCTAGACAGAGAATACAATTATCATATTAAACAATGAATGTTTGACACTTTTCCCACAAGCTGATTCTGCTTGTTAAGAATAAGAAGTATGGATATTAAAAACAAATTACATCTTTAAATGTACACTGTTTAACTGCAATATCTAATTATCTATTAGTGATGGTACTGAATCTTTATGATCCTTAAGATCTTTATGATCCTTAGAATTGAAGATGATGTAAACATTGCAATGAACACTGATTACCTGAAATATCTAATAGTGAAATGTGAATATTATTTTTCTTTTGTTTTGTATACAAATATGTGTCATAAATATGCACATGTATAATTGTTAACATCTTATGGGAAGTAAAAACTTTATAAATTATTATATTTTTATTGGATAAATAAAATATATGAATATTGATTACTTTTCTCTTTATCATTAGTGATTTACAGTGGCTGTAAGATTGAAGTATTCCTGAAACAAATGTTGAACTCGCATCACGTAACCTGCCCTCCCACTTGATCTCCGCCAGACAGGCAGCCGCTGACATTGTCTAAAGTTTCCTGTTTGTTCATTTAATTAAACAGTTGCAACATGCTTTAGACTTGTCTGTTTGGCTTTGGCGTTAAACCTGCAAATTAAAGTTGTAAACATCCTATTGAAGGAAAAAAGTTTGGTTGCGATGCTATTGTACCTAGTGTGATGATAAGGTTGTGTGCTTTAATTAGGTAACACTTAGCTTCAGCATGTTAAATGTGCTGAGTTTATGTCTGCGTTTGTCTTCTTTAATCAAGATGGTATTTGGATGAAATATTCCACAAGCTCACGATGACAATATTGCACACACTATTCCACTCAGGATTTTATCCTACTGCTATGTCTACATGTACGTAAGTATTAGTTTTTGTTAGACCCAGCTAGATGAAACTTGGTATGTGGATTGGTCATCATGTATAGATGTGCATTTTGGGTTTTTGACTTGATAGGTATTTTTATTTTTGGTGTTTTCAGTTGATACCTGTAATAAAACCATGTGTACAGAGGAGAACTTGTAAGCTTTCAGATGTATTCAGTGAAACTTGTTTTAAACTTGTAACTTATGGGGTCAGAGTCAACATCTGTAGATGTGCCTTTTGCTGTCTTCCACTTGTTGGATCTTTATTTTCAGTAACACCGCTAACGGCTGAAATATTGCCCAAGGGGCGTAAAACAATAACTCACTCACTCACTATTTTCAGTACCGGTAATTGTTTTGAATTTCTGATTCAATGGGGTCAATTAGGATATCTTCTGATGACTTACTTAGAGTATGCTAATCAATAGGAGGTACAGCTTTCAGATCAAGAGGTCCGGGTTTGAGTACCGCCAGGGGCTCGGCAACTTTGTCTACACTAGAGAACTGTTCTACACGCAAGGATTGTATACATTCAATACTACACTGAATTTCTGTGCAGTTCCACCCATGGTTCGTCAGTTCCAGCACATGCTTGCAGGTTTCACTGCAATGCATAGTCACAATGGTGTTGTGGGCTTTTACATTGTAATTTATATTACTAGCAGCAATGATATAAGTGAAATAATCTTGAAAACAGCTTTTAAAGCTCAACTCATCTCATCTCGAGGATGTAATTAAAAACTCGGGATCATATGACATAGTTCAATGTTTTAATTAAACGATCTGAAAGTCTGAGATTATTCAGTTATGAATTTTTACCTTGGACTCGCTTAATAGATAAAAAAGTCAATGAAATCCTTTCTGCTTTTTATAAAAAAAAAACACCTAAAAATAAATAAGGTTTGATTAAACATTTTAATTCTTGATTAACAAAATCAATAATTTTGATAATTAACAGATTTTTAAACCCCCGCAGATAATATCACCAATCAACAGGGTTAAACAGTAAAATTGATCACCTCAACACAACAATCAATAATGAAAGAAGAACTTAGTGTAAAGTTACTCAATTTAAACTTTCAATTAGGGCAAACTGACCGGGGTTCGGACAGTGTTCCGATCCAAATACTTTCAAAGATTGTACTGTACATTATCATTGGAAGAAAATAATTTTAAGCCAATTATGCCATTAGGAATGAAATTTTGTATTGTATCACGATTTATTTTTGTAGAAATATTTGTAGAGTAACTGAAATTAACGGGTTTAATTGTGTATATCAACTCGCCCGGAGTTCGGACAGTCTTGACCTAACCTCGGACAGTACCACTCAATGTTCTCACATATATCACAGCTTTAATATATGCCTCAAAAAGGTTAATTTTATCACCCAACACACATTGACTCGTTTATTTACAATGAAAAACCGATAATTTGCAAATATGATTCAATGTTTTGATAATACACGGCTTCCTTTCCGAAGATAAACTTCTCGGCAACTCCCGAATGCGCCGCTAGAATCTGATGACGTCACAATGGCATTTGCATGCATTGACGCTAAAACACTGTACAGGCTAAATTAAATGATTTAGGAGTAAACAATTTTGTAATATGTGTTGGTTGAATGTTTCTCTATGTTTCCTTAGCAGTTGTTTGATAATTTATATGTTTTTCAATTTTCTATAAAGAAAATTTATAAGTGTCCGAACCATGGTCAAAACTGTCCGAACCAAGGTCATTTTCATATATTTCGAAAATCCCGATATTTACTTCTAAATTAACTTTTTAATTGCAAATATTTATCGAAGTTTGATTATGTAGTAGTTTCTCTTTTAAAACAAAAAAAGCATATGATCTTTTGGCGCTTCTTACATTTCCTGAAATTTGTGCAAACATTTACATGAAAACAAATATTTCGCCATTTTCCTCCATGAACCGGTTTATTGCCCCTGTCCGAAAAAGTAAGTTGGGAAAAAGGTATGATAATAAAATGTTTTTTTTAAGAGAAATATATATCAAGACAGATTGCAAAGAAACATTTTGAAACAAATGACATGTATTTTTTTCACGTATAACTGCGTCAGCTTCTAATCAAAAGTGTCCGAAGTTCGGGCGACTTCGGGTGGTGTCCGAACCTCGGTCAGTTTGCCCTAATATCAATATGAAGCATTGGAGTAGGTTGAAAGATTGTTTATTATATGCTACATACAGTATGTTTGATTGATGTCTCATTGCTGGTATTTCTGGTCAAGATATTCATGGCTACTGTTTGATATGCATATATTGAGTGTAGATATCTATAGTAGCTGCTGGTTTACAAGAGAGACTGCTCTTACTGCTAGTTACCTGTGATGTTGACACCTGACGTGTTGCACTCTGTAATCTGTACCGGATGACAGCTACCTGTGGTTTGTACCTGTACTTACCTGTAGTCACCTGTATTTTCTCTACCCATTTCACTCTCGAGATGAGGCAAAGTCCTGGATTTTCTTGAAAATGTAAAAAGATCTGTATTGAAGCATCACTACTTTCTACAATAAAGAAGTTGATCATCCATAAATCTTTTAATCTTCATTTTTTCCATTTTGGGTTTCCAATTTGACTTAATTAAATACAAATCCTGATCATTTTGATTAAAAAAATCATACACTTACGCTTGAATCAAAATATGAATGTAAAATCAGTCATGTGTATAAATGAGTTTATTGGTGGTGAGACGAGCCCTCTAGTGGCCGACCGTCTAGCCGTGCAGTGTGATCAGCTCGGCGCAGTGCAGCTACCACAGTCAGGTGTTCGGAGTCTCTCTGTGTCAGTCTATCTATCCACTGACATACGGTCTGCTCTCACGGATAACACACATATTGTCACAGAATCACAAACTGTCAGGATTCTACCTGGATTCAAATCTCGTTAGTTCTGAAGTGCTGGTATTCACCTGACTTCAGGTAAGCTTTAACACCTGAGATACCTGAGTTTTATCTGTCCGCTCGAGGGGTTTGAGTCAACATAGGTCTGTGATATTTAGGGGACATTTAATCTTTGAAGAATTGGGTGAAATGCATGAATTCTCTGTTTGTTCATCTTACTTTACCTGGCCTGTATGACTATATGTGCATTGCGATACCTGTCTCTTTATCAGTATTGCCTTTTTCTATCTCTTTATTAGGAAAGAGCATTTTCTTCAACTTCCCAAGGAAATGATAGTTTTGAGGCCCTTGTAGACTATGTAAACTAAAAGTGAGTAGAACACTGAAGATGTGTTCTGTGGTTGAATGACCACAGTGAGAGCCAGGTGTCGCCAGTCTATGCAGTGTATAAAAATGTCATGCACACAAATTCACACATATATTTTGTATATATTTTCATGATAAAGCAATAACAAATTTATGTAACTTTTTTGTACTTTTCATTGGTAAAAGTAATCATTTGTGCCCTATAATAATTAAAAAACATGCTGAGCTTTATAAAGGGTCCAAGTTAAATGTGATCACTGGTTTAAAGAGACAGTTCTATCAGGTTTGGTGGGGGATTAGTGGGGTTAACATCTTCATTGTTCTAGATTTAACAGTTTTACAAAGAATATAATGCATTACTGCATCCACTAGAATTTTTTTTCACAAAAAGTACACCAATAGAACTGACCCTTTATTGAGATGAATACAATTTTAAAACATTTATTTGCTTGTGTTATTAAGATATGAGCCAGGATTGTTTAAACAAAACTGATGCTGTTAAATATGAAAATGATACCCATTGTACTAAGCTATGAGGTATTGTTTTGAAGCAACTGTCTGATTTGATAGGCAGTAAAACCTTGTGTATGATGTTGTTATGACAATGCATGCATGTATTAACTGATATATACCCCGGTCCATGTGGATATGGGGTTGTGATGACAGGTTTACTAGTATATATCAACAGTGATATATCAAACAACGTCTGTTATCTTCTTTCAATATGGTATAAGTTTCTGAAAAATGGATAATGTCAAAGGTGTGTTTTTTTGAAAAATTAATCTGTTGTGGTGGTATTTCTGTTAATATGACAAAATGAATATTTCCCAACTTTATGGAATTCACAAATTCATATATTTTTAACATGGTGCTCCATTGAAAAAAAAAGTATGAATAAATTCAGAAGTTGACAAAAATATGTGATTAGATAATGTTCGATAACTGTTTTTTGTTTTTATCTTATTTTATAACACTGGTATTTTTTGTATTTTAATACACCAATAAACTCAAATATTATTTATTTAATTGGTTTCTACAATGAAAATGGTAAGCCAACACCAGTCACTGACTCTTATATAGTACTAAGTGTTTGTAAAACAGGGATGCTCCCACATATTTATGATCAGACATACATTTAGTCTCAGAAGTATTTTTGTCAATATTGACAATATTTTAAAACAATTCATGTATTATAACAAAAAGAAGCCCAGAAGATGCATTAACTTCGAGAGCTGAGTAATCTAGACTTGCTATACTTTTCGAGACTAAGTTGGTCGTCAATTGAAAATTTTTGCTCTTGGGTCTGCATGGATGACAGACGAAATTATAATGGAAAAGGCATACAGTATTCACTTTCATATCCACGACCCAAGATTATATTTTAGTCTCTGAAATGAAAATACATATTTAATGCAGCTATCAACTATTAAAACTGAAAGGAGCCCACTGAAGCTGTTCATTTTCCTGAAACTGCAGTACTAGTGATCTTGATACAATAATATAGAGTCTATTGCGTCAGTTGCGTCGGTCTTTAAATATATATTGTTTCAGGGGCTGTTAGACTACCATGATCCTTAATCTGTCCCATATATGATTATGACTAGTTAGTGCATGAGAATAATCTGTAATCTGTAATAGATCATTCCGTCTGATATGTTGGTAATGAATCTTAAGGATGGGTATCGTTCCCCATTTCTGTATTGCATATATGTATTGCAATAAAGTGGTATTTCTTTGATTCAAGAATGTGCATGCTATCTTGTCTAAGTATGAGCGGTAAGAACGATCACCATTGCTCAGCCTTTGAAAGGGATATTATTTCAATCACTATTTATGATCTTTATATATTCGAGCTATTTTAACAACACAACTTCACAATTTGTAAAGACCTCCAATCATGTTTTATTTGGTTGTGTTCTTTTGCAATTTTTGATGAAAATAGCTCATTTTAAAACATTTTATATATTGGATATTTTTTCAGAAGTGTGTACCGATTCTTATCACGTTATTCCTGTATAGCAATATGCCGATATATCAATTATACCGCGCATCTTTAGCATATTCACTTTCATATCCCTGAAACCATCCTAACTGAATATGACATGTTAGCACATGAGTAGGATCGAATATAAACTGTAATAACCTGAGCAGACTAACTAGGTCACTGAGACTGATGTGTCGGTAATGATAAACCTGATACCTATCTATCTATATCAGTGAGTCATTACCTATATGCCAATAGGAATAGATAATAGTCACCGGTCAATGGAAGTAATTCGGGATTGTCACTATCTCATCACATGTATCTTGTTATATATATATATGTATCTTAAATATATGGTGTATTGAGATATCACCTTTATATGCTACTGTCAACATTTATCAGTTTTGAATGAACAATTACCGGTATTTCCAGTTCAGAGATAATGGACAATTCAGGCTTGTTAAATAGCAAGATCAGCAACAATATTTTTCTGTGTAAAAGTTAAATCCCCGCTGCTTTCAAGGCTAATGTTTTCATCTCTTTGAGTCAAATTTTCAATCGCAGTGCTCCAGATAAGCTGCGTATCTGTGTATTTATAAATTTTCAACTCATCAGGCCTGAAAGACCCGATAGGCTTATGGCATGGCGTCTGGCGTCCGTCCCTCCGTCCATCCGTAAACTTTTCATTTTCGACTTCTTCTCCATAACCAATGACTCAAGAGAGCTGAAATTTGATGTGTAGACTCCTTAGCCAATGGGGATTCTTAACTGTAGATTTTGTGACCCCATGACCTCATATGGGGTCACAGGGGTCAAAACCTTAAAAACCTATTTTCATCTTCTTCTCCAGTTCCAAAAGGTCTAGAGAGCTGAAAAATTGTGTGTCGACTCCTTGACCAATGAGGATTCTAAATTGTAGATTTGGTTACCCCATGTCCCCAAATGGGGTCACAGGGGTCAAAACCTCAGAAACCTATTTCCATCAAAAGTCTGATGAGCTACAGAGCCCATGGCTCTATAATTATAAATTTTGTAATGATTTGTAAACACTAACATAGACCTAAAATTGTCACAAATGGATATCATAACTCTTCAAACTATAGATATACAGTGCTTCAAAATGTTTATTAGTATCATTACATTTTAAAGATAATGTTGACATGAAAAGAAATACCCATTTATGTTAAATATTGAGAGTACAATCTAATTTCTCATATGAAATACCAAATTGTCCAAAATCAGGGGAGTACAATTTTACTGATGTGCACTAACAAACTCGACAATCCTCAGTTGTGAGTATATATACACAATAGGTTAAAAAATTATCTGAAGCACTGAGCTCTTATACTTTCAATCACACCCATCCCCCCTCCCCCTTCACCATATATATATAGTCCATAAAACTTCATCCTTCAATCTAATTTCTAAATTTATTTCAAATGAAAAATTCTAAAAAATCATTACTTTTTAGCTCATCTGGCCTGTAAGGCCCGATGGGCTTATGGCATGGCATGGTGTCCGGCGTCCGTCCGTCCATCTGTCCGTCCGTAAACCTTGTGGAATTATGACTTCTTCTCCAGAAGCAAAGGGCCTACAAAGCTGAAACTTTGTGTACAGACTCCTTGACTAGTGAGGGTTATGAATTGTAGCTTTGGTGGCCCTGTGACCCCTAATAAGGGCCACAGGGGCCACATCCTTAAAACCTATTTTCATCTGATTCTCTAGAAGCATAAGGTCTAGAAAGCTGAGATATTGTGTACAGACTCCTTGACTAGTGAGGATTACTACTTGCAGATTTTGTGACCCTGTGGCTCCTACTAAGGGGGAAACAACATTGGTCACATCCTAAAGCAAAATCAAATGTAAAGCCTGATGAGCTACAGAGCCTATGGCTCTATTTTTCATGATTCTTATGAAAGATATATATAAGTGTTATGAGTTATAAAAAATGTCATTTTCTCAGATTCTCTCTCCGACTGTTTGAGCTGACAAGGCAACTCTAGCTTCTTTGTCTAGCTCCCTTCAATATTTAAGAATGTGTAGATTACTGATGTTATCTTGGGTAGACAATCACTGAGTGGGTCAGCTAAACTGTCCTCCATGTCAAATTCCAGCTCTATTTTCTTTTCTTTTGTTACAAAAATTCAAATGTCTAAATGTCTAAGAATATGAGAATATTCTTTAACATAAATCATCGATTACAGCTACCCTTTGATAGTCCAATATATTTGATACTTCAACTCAAGTACATCAACAAGCAAATGATTAAGGAGCAACATACAAGTTTTTAAGGCCCTTGTTTGAAATAATTTGGTAAGAATGTATTTGATATAGGTTGTCAATTTAGGAAATTTTATGATTCTATTTTATATTTTTGTAATTTTTTTAGAAACACAGTTGCCAAGCTTTATTGATCTGTAGCACTTTGATTCCTAAATACACAATATAAGAACAATTTAGTGCTTTGGAAAAAAATTTTTTTTCAGAATTTCTGAATTTAACAATGCTCAAATTAACATGTCAATTCCAGACAAAGGCATGATATGATCACAGTTGATGGTTTTCCTACAGTTTGGTCTGTTTAGATTCGGATGATATTGTCTATCTTAATTTAGTGGTCACAAATCATCTCAAATATCTCTACTTTTACACTTCAGAGCACAAAACATGCCAAATTACATGTGCTTGATCACACAAAACATGCCAAATTACATGTGAAGCGCTTCACATTACATGCCAAATTATTCACATCAATTCACCAAACATGCAAAGTTGCATATTTTCAATGCACAAATAGAGAAAACTCCATAATTCTTAAGGCCTTGATAGTACAAACAATCAAGATATGCCAATAGGTATCTTTGGTCAGAGCACCAAATATACTGAAGGGTTTGTGGAAATGGATTTTTCAGAGCCAAAAACATGCTAAATGGCATTTCAGGTGATGTTACAATTGGTTACCAAAGTTTATTATTTCTGGTATTTCTTAGTCTGTCAAATTTGATATGATTCAATGATATTATTTTTCAAATCTTGATGTACATAAATAAGATTATACCTACAGGTCTATCATTGATCTAAGTGATTCTGAGTAACATTGGGTTGGGATAGCCCAGTGGTTGGTGTGTTCGTCTTCGTATCATGAAGTCGGTGGTTCGAATCCCGCCAGAGGCTCGGCTACTTCATCTGCAGTAAAGAACTGTTCCACAGAGTCAGGTTTGGTTGCTATGCTACACAGTACCACCTATGAGTCGCTAGTTCCAGTCGTTGCTCGCAGGTTTTACTGCAATGCATAGCCACAATGGTGTTGCAGGCTTTCTCCCTGCAATAATACTAGCAGCTGTGATATAAGTGAAATACTCTAAAAGCAGCGATAAACATCACATCACCTCACCTCTGACTATCATTAGAATAGTATCAAATATATATGTTATGAAAACTGGTTTGCTAACCTTATTAAGAATTATCACAAATTATGCATCTGTTGAATGCATGAAAACCTTCTTATGAATGAGAATAACCTATACTTATTCTTATTCTGATATTTGATTCTTGATTTATAATCTTAATCACTTCATCACAATTGTAAATCTTTCCATATATATAAGAGATATTTTTAAGCAAGTGTACATTACAAAAAAGTTTGAGGGATTTATGGAGTGCTTGCATATTTCTGTCTCTGAACAGCAGATTAAACACTATTTTGGAATCATATCAAAGAAAATATGAGATTTATGTAAATACTAGAATAGAAGCTAGCCTCCTACTTGGGGATCAATGTCTTTATTGCTATTCCTGCAATGGCTTTGCATTAAATTACATGTTTGTTATCAAAGATAGAAATTTGAATTAGACTTGCAATAATTCCCTTTTAAATTTGTCTTTTAAGGATAAGAACAGGGTTTATGGATAAATGAATGTTTTTTTACTCTTATCATTATGACTTTGCATGAAATCTTGTTAATTTAAGGAAAGAATTTGAATAAAACTGACTTTAGTCTTCTAATAATTTGAAAACCCTATAAATTTGTTTAAAGGGACCATTTTTTGGAAGTGCATTTGAATTAACTCAGTAATTCAAATGAAAATCAACATCATCTAGACATCTGTACAGGAGAAAATCAGGTTGTGGCTTAGGTTCTAAATAATGAATGAATCAGGGACCATGGAACAGGTTATTGTGACAATCCCAATAATTTTGTTACAAAATACTCATACCTTTGAATGCTTTTATTACAAGATCTTGGACAATTGTTGTAAATAGAAAATATTTGCATGTAAGTTAATGTTATGAGCATGAACTTTATACAATCTTTCTGCGAAACTAAACGGTTTGATAAACACTGGACAACAAGATTTGTAACTGATAAATATCACCCATAATGTGACCTGTCATAAGGGCTAGAATTGGCACTTGGCACGAAGAGATCCAAGATATAGTGTTTCCTCTTGCTGTCAATAGCCAGACACCAGACAAACAATTAGACTTGGAATGAGATTAATGTGAAATCATAAAATGTTTATTCTACTTTGGTAATTTCATTATAGTTAAGCTCAGTTATAGTTGACTGGCAGTGTTGTTTCTTATCTCGTTATGATTGATAATTGATAGTTATGTTTCTATGTTATGACGTGCTGTTTGATAAAGTTTACAAATTAAAAGAAATGTTTTATATGATAAAGGTTTGTTGCATTTAGACTGTCGAATACAAAATGATTTATTCCATATTTTGATTGCTTTGAGTGTTTGGAATGGTAATTGTAGTTTGTTTCTTGTCAGACATTGCACATTTTTAGAGGAAGAATGAACAGCTATTTCGAAAAGGGTTTATTTGTTGTGCAATCAGTTATCATAAACTATCAAGAAATAACAAATCACTTTAATTGGTTGATTTCTGTTTGTGAAAGGAACAAGACATAAAGAGCTACTAACCCTTAAACTATTGGGGCTTAGAATTTCCATGATACTACAAATATTCTCTTTAGCCAGAAATATTACTTTCCTTTATTATTCCTGTGATTTGGACTGTCAGAATGGTTGACATCATTTTTAGTTCTCATTCAGCTTGGTTCTAATTCTGTAGATATAGGCTCATAAGTTTGAAACCTTTTTGAAAAAAATGAATTACAAGTTGGGCTGTGCACAGTTTTGTAGTGTTAGGTTTGATTCTGAAATATTTGTTCTTGGTGAATATGTAAGTTCAGTGTCTTTATTACAATGCCCCTGTAAGTATACACTCTAATACTTGCCCTGTGTAACGATTGCCAAGTACTGAAATGTTTTAAACACATTTATTTCTGTATAAAGATACAGAAATCGATTGGCAAACAAGTCAGTGACACTTAACAATGCCTCTCCATGACTGAAATGATCAACATATGTGCACACTATTGTTACTTTTTTATCACACAATCTGCAAAAGTACAAACTTAACAGCATTTTTTGGGTATAGTGCCCTGGTCAGGAATTGAACCCACACCCACTGAATGTACAAACCGCTTAACAACTCACCAATCAAGCCTCGGCAAATGTCCTTTTCCCTTCACTGGTTCAACTATAGCAGTATTGAATGTTAAGCAACATATTAATTCTCTTTACATCTAAATGTTTATAACTTGATCCGTAAAAGGTGAGTTTGCAGTTTTACAAAACATATTTATTTTCCGCTAGGTTGACACAGGGTGTCAGAGGATGAGTCATGGTGTTATGAGTGAAACAGATAGGCTTTTTAATCTTCCATCTATTGTGGTTCATACATGGATCCAGGCTGGTTTACTGGGGCTTGATACCTCCTGATCTGGCACGGCCAGGGAACAAACACAAAAGGTCCTGATCAAGTGCTGCCGATGGCAATGTGAATCTAGAATCTACCCTTATGAACTGGCTAGAATTGTAACTCAATTCATGGCTTTAACACTCAATAAACCTTTATATCACTTTAACATGCGGTCATTGAAACTTTGAAACTTTTGCTGTTTGAGAACTTTGTCTCCTTTTATGGATCAGATGGATGAGCTCAACTCATTAATTTTCTGCCTTTAACGTTAGAAGTAGGCTTCATTGAAGTCGAACTTTAAGTAATGTCTTATGTTTCTCACAGGTTTGCAGTGAATTGGTTTCTTCATCTCTGACATTTGCTACACAACCACGGGAAGTTTCCTATATCACTCATTATGTTAGGGACAGAATATCTATTCAGCTCTTTAAGAACTTGAGTACAGTTATATATAAATGTGTAAAATACTTCTTTGTTGTGTAGTTATTCAATGCTTTCTAGTAAAGACTCTTCATCTCCTACCCACGCCAGATAAGATTGAAACAACAATTGTTTAAATTGTACTAAGATAATGTTTAGATTGTTGAAACAACAATAATCATGGCTATTTTCTAAATTTGGAACCTTTAAAGGGGCAGTAGCACGTTTTTAGGGGGAATATAAGGTGATGTCATGAAAATAAAAATAAATGGTTCCAATCTTAAGACAATGTACTTAAACTAAATGAAGCAGTAATAAATCAAATATATAATGTAAGGTTAAACCATGCAATTCCTTTTCTTACACAAAATGAATTAAAGGTGTTCACACAAAAATGGCTGCCAATGGAGTTTATGTGAATCTGTATAATTTGTTGTCTGACTATGGCTGATTTGTTTGTGTAATGAGATTTTTGACACTATCAAAGTAATACATTTAGCATTAGCGTACAATTATCAGTGAAAAATTGAAAATATAAAATTGTCAAAAAACGTGCTACTGCCCCTTTAAACTTGACAGTTGGAAGGAAGCACAATGATTATATGATTAAAGGGACAGTCCTATTGGAGTATTTTTTGTGGAAATGAAATTCAAGAGAATACAGTGATGCATTCTTTTCTTTGTCAAATTGTAATAACTAGAAAAACTAGAATATCACCCTCACTAACATGTATTAAAATAAGTGAAATAATCATGTAATAATCAAATATATGTATTGACAGGGAAGTACTCTTCAATTTGGTTTCCAAAAAAAATACCCAAATAGGACTGGCCCTTTAATGACATCAACTCGGGACAGTTTAAGGTCTATGTGGATCTATGCTCTGTAAACCATGAATATTTGTGGATTGAAGAGAGAGTTTTCAAAAGATTCCTGATAGGACTGTCCCTTTAAAGTACAAAGTTTCATATTACATGTACCTCGGTATGTTTAAGAATCCCAAAACAAGAGTAAATGACTATTGTACCTGTACCAGATCCACTATACTCATACTTGTATGTAGGTATAATCTATGTAGGAATCTGCGAAACTAGTAAAAAAGTCCAGTTGACCTGCACAAGTCCTACTTTCCCCTTTTATGGTATTGAGCTGGTTAGGCTGACACAGCTAGTCGTGTTCAAACTGAAGGTAAATATTGACAGGTGCCCCTCACCTGTGTACTTACCTGTACTACTTACCTGTCTGCTACCTCAGGACACTCACCTGTGACTTTACCTCCCGCTATCATTCACCTCGACATATAGATATATTCACCTGTTTTTGTGGCAATGTATGTATCACTAGAACTTCAGCACTGGGGAAATACAAATATATGTCAAATAAGGTAATCAAATTTATTAGATTGCATGATTTTCTTTTACATCAATATATCTTGAATGAACGTATCATATTAAAATATGTATACAATTTTGTCAAATAAAGAAAATTGAATGTTTCAAATTGCAAAAAAATTGTTATGTTATCAATAAAAGGTTTTCTATTATGAACATGATTTGAAACAAATATATGAATATGTCCTAGAAAATCAAATGTTAAAAATTGAAAGAAATTTTGGGTTTTCAATACAAGGATTTCTTATCTGAAGCTATCATATTTGTTGCAGAATTTCATATCCCTCACTTAAAGCATTAAAAGTTATTTGCATTACGATGGTTGAATGCAGTATATCACTCTAATATAATAAACTTTATAATATGAATATTAATTATCAGATTGAATGATGAGATTATTTCCCCTCTGAAGAAAATGTAATTTGCATATACTAATAAGTAATAAAGAAACAAATATTTCCTTCCTACAGTTGAATTGTAATTTGTTTGTATCTCTCCATCAACCAACTCAAGACCAAAAATCGTAGTGATTTTATATGTCTTTTTTTTAATTGCAAATCATTTACATTTCCATTTCTAGATGCACACTAAAATATTGAAAGTGCCACACATATTAAGTAACGGTACGTCAATATTTGTAAAAGAGATTTCATTAATTTACACTGCGGTGTCAGTTAAAGCATACAATTGACAAATATTTGGCATACCTAGTAGAGTTATTAGCTTATTCAGCACCTTTGTTACATACTTGTTTATGTTAGCATGGTATTGTCACATATTTGTCAAACAGTGACATCTATTTCAGGTGTATCATTTGGTTAAGATCTCAGTGTATGGCTTAAAGGGACAGTCCTGAGTAATTTTTGTTGAAACAAAATTCAGTGATACATTCTATTCTTTGTCAAATTGTTAAACCTAGAACAACTAAAATGTGACACTCACTAACATATATGAAAATTAAGTGCGAAATAATTGTTTTAAAATCATATAGAAGTACCGGTATAAACAGGGAAGTAAACTTTAATAATTTTGTTTCCACAAAAAAAAACCTGATAGGACTGTCCCTTAAAATAAACTTTCACCTTTCAGGAATATGACGTGCATTCATCGGACCAAGTTCCTATTTCTTATTCATCCCTCTAAAATACTCTTCTATTGAGCAAGATAACAAAAGCATGTAAACTTTATGTCATAAGGCATATAAATTTGATACCTTACGATTATGTGATCATATTTAAATATACATTGATTTTACCATCTACTGTAGATGGTTTAGCCATGTGGCTCTGCTTGAAGAGTTGTCTTGTTCATGTAAGTTTGTTCCTAGTTGCTATCAGTGTTGTTTGAAGATAATTCTAGAGGTCAAAGGTCTCCAAATATCGTTTATATGATTTAGCAGTATATATAGTGTTGATTGTTTTAAATAAATACAAGCAGTTACAAAATCAAATTACAAGGAGCTGATTTCTTACACTTCTTTAATATTATTTAACGTTATTTAAAAAAATAATCTAATTTTTACTTATGATAAGCAAGTTAAGACTTAACTCTACCCAGAGTAGTGTTATGATTTTATTTAGATCCCCTAATCCTACTGAATATAAATAAAGCATCTTTCTTATGAACCTTTCAATATTTCTTTAATGTATTGACTGTTATTGATAGCAGTTTTACCTAATTCTTTTCAGAAATAGCTTTCCAACATTGGGAATTTTCAAATCATCATCTTGATAATGAAAAAAATATGCAAGTAAAACTGACACATCTAAGAGTAAGAAAGTATCTATGAAAGACAGTGCCCTGTTTTTCTTTTATGTTTAAAGAAGTTGACGTTTTGATGGGCCTTCCTCCTTCAGTTTCAACAATACACTCTGTGTAAAGGGTTTGCTCTCCCAGCAGCCTGCCATTGGGTGTCAAGAGCTTTCTATGCATTATGAAGTGCAGTGGTTATTTTTTCATTCTCCAGAATAGCTCACGCGAAGAAACCGAGGTTTCTTTGAATCAAATAAACACACCTGTCAAAATTTCAATTTGTCAAAGCCGCCTCTGTTCCGACCTTTGTGCATTGATTGTCGGAATAATAATAGAATTACTCCGTGTTTTCAGAAGGCTTTTGACGCCACAGTGCAGTTGAGTATTGACTGGAAACTGCTGTATGTATAAAACAGGGGATTTTAACTGAATATAGAGGGAGGTAATTGGCTGTTAAATTGTGCACTCGGTAAATCAGTTGATTGCGTCTGACATAATTGATTGAAACACTGTCTGAACAATTTTGGGAAGGCTTAATTGAGGTTGCTTGTTTTGACAAAGGACAATTGCAGTGCAATCGACTGCTTGACCTTCGAATCGGAGCAAGGAAGATTGATAATGGAGTCAATTGCTACAGATAAACATTTTAATCATTGGAGATCTCAAAAGTTATCAAAGTGAAGGGGTAAAGAAATGATAAACAGTTGCATGCAGTATAATCTAAATGCCTCTGTGATAAGGTTTGTGGAGATGCATATTCTAAGGTTGTTTGTGTTGAATAATGTTTTGTACTTAGTGATAATTAGGACTGGTATTTTGAAAAATCAATCAGCCTTCTTAAAACATTGATATGTCCATCAATGTGTTTCTAAATTCCAACGAACAAATCTAAATCACCAGCATTCAAGGTTTTTATTTCTGTACATCGCACCAAAAGATGAAAAAAATCAAGAAATGGAAAATGAACGTAGATATGGAAAATGTTCTTTTCGCCTTAACTCCAGGATTCAATTGAATTTATCTTAATAACAACTTTAAAAAAAAAAAATGAATCAAATATGACAAAATAATTTTGCATTCAAACTATGATGGCAGTACACCTTTAATCATTAGTAGGTGTTGAGTTCAAGAAGTTGTCACCATATGAATAAGCAGGAAATACTTATACTTACGCCACCTCCCACACCTAGCCGTGTATCATTGTACGTGTGTATGTAGCTTGTACTTTATGTACTATGTCGAGTCCACTTCCTTCTGTATATGCACTCACTGTGAGAACTGCAAGTAGTAATAACTGACATGTCAAGTGCTTTTAAAAGTAGTAATACAAACCTACATGAGGTACTACGCTGTTATGATATTCTGTATTTGTGAACAGTAAACTGTGATAAACTTTATTGACAAACTACTTAAACGTCTAAATAAGTTTTGTGATTTTTTGTTCATCCCTTTGAGTTCAGTGTCCTTGAAGTTTCCAACGTTTCAAAGTCCAAGATGCATCATGGGGAGGACTTCCACATGTATATTCAAGTAATCGAGCAAGAGTCGAGTCCAGCTGAACTTGAGGACGTGAAAAGTGGAAGTCATTGTTAATCTTGATTTGAGTGGACTGAAAGGTTTCAGTTTTCTAGAGTCATGATAGAGTGATGGGACCATTTACTCAACTTTTTTGGTGAAAAACATATTCTCTATTGCAAGATGAAAATTAACCTTGGACCTTCAAGCTTTGTGTATCTCTTTACTTGTTTTGTGATTAAGAATTTTTCACAAAAATTCTAGCAATGAATTAATTAAATCTGTTCTATCCTTTAATCCTGGGATTGTTTGTTTCAGGGTTGTCTCAACAATGAAGTCGTCTGATTGAAAGACACAACAGATTTGATGGTAAGTAATTCAATTTGCCATTCATCTAGATTCATAAAACCAGATTAGGAGAATTAATTAGCTAGGATATTACTTTTCTTCTTTATCATTTCTGTATGGTGGATAGTAGTTGAAGAAACTGCATCACTATGAATGTTATGAATAAGGAGTAGAGAGGAGCAATCTTAACTGTACATGGCAATTGCATTTTGTTCAACTCAAAACCTCCAACATTTTACTCTCTTCTCTCACAGACTCTCCTCTCTTCTTACTCCTTGTTATTAGGATACCTCTATTAAATTTGTACGAATATCATTGGTCAGTTGACATCATGTGATTGAAAAATATATCTGTACACTGACCCCGGCTGTCAGCGAGGAGGTCAGTTTAGTGACAGAAATTTGTGACACTGACCTGAGATATTGACTCATCATGTGATTTGTCACATGACGCTTTGTTCTGACGTAACACATAAAACCTGTGCATAACAAATATGAGGAAAAAGAGTTTCGGTATAATAAAACACTTTATTATATGATAAGCGGTGAAATACTGGGTTTTATCAGTGAAATAAACTGTCTATCAGGCAACAGTGACAATATATTATATTTTCACTGTGACCAGTGACGATATATTATATCGTCACTGGTCAGGTGCCGGAACTACTTTCAGCCATGTGGACTAAATTGGATAACTTTCTATTTTAAAGTCATCTTAACTACAAATTTCCTTTAAAAATCATATAATAAATAGAATACTTAATGTAGTTTTCCAAATACCAGGTTTATTTCATCTCGTGACATGGGTAAAGTTGATATTTCACTTGTGGCTTCGCCACTCGTGAAATATCAACTTTACCCATGACACTCGATGAAATAAACCTGGTATTTGGAAAACAACATTAAGTATCCTCTATGAATTACTTATGGTGAGGTCATTATGTGAATAACAAGGAGTCTCGAACCTAAATGCCTCGGCAGTCTGACCTGACCTCGGCCTTGGTCGAGGACAGACCGCCTCGGGAGTCAGGTCTCGAGTCTTTGTATTTCACATAATGACCTCTCTCAGTTTATTTTATTTCATAGTTATTAGTTAACTTGACTTACCAATTTGAAAGAGAAGAATGGTTTTGATATCAGGGTCAACCTGTGCAAATTGGTTGTTAAAACCTTTCTACATGCATCACAAATACAACAGACTGTTTGATTGAAGAATAACTCATTCTCTTATCTGAATGTGGCTTTGAACCTTTTTACCCTTCTGTCCAATTTATCGAGTGTATAGAAGAGGAGAGGAGACAAGGTTATCTTTTGTGCTTTGAACCTCTAGAACACTCTAATAGGATTGTTAAAACGTATTTCATTTCAAAGAAAACAATTAAATGAAAATTTGTGAACAAGCCATAAGGCTAATTTGAAGGTTGCCCCTATTCTGTGCTCAGGAGCACAGTGGTGTAGTGGTTAGCATGCTTCCCACTTACATCAAGGGCCTGGGTTTGGAATCCCAGTGGAGACTCCAAAAATTTCTAACCTTAGCTGGACGCTTTGTTGTGTCCCCAGTTCACTAAGCTGCACAAATGGGTACCTGAACAAGGGAGCGATATGGACCTAAACGGTAGCGCAGAGTGCTTGTTAATGGTCAGCATCGAACATACTATCCCTCCATGGGTATGATACTCATGGCGCTTTGAGCATGCTTTGTCATGGATATGTGGTATAAGAAAGCTATTGTTATTATTATTTATTCATATTTGATAAAACTGGACACAAACACCAAAAAGTATAAAAATTACAAATTTTAAAATATTCACTCCTGGAACAGGAATTTATCACTGTAAAGGTCAAGTTCAACATGCACTCACTCAACTCAATAACTGTCCACCCTACAAGTGACCCACTCTTCTCTCCCCTCTTTATTCCCCCTTCCATAGTTCCCTCCAGGTACCACCCACAGTCAGGAGCTTGTCCTTGTGCTCATATAAAAGCTATACATCTATATAGCTCTCCAGTGATAACACCCATGGAAGACTGCCTCTGTCGACCCATAATAGCTGGATGTCATGCCAAAAGTAGACACGATATGAAGAGCAATAAAACACTTGATAAATCCATGTAAGATTCTGGTGATAAAAATCTTTCATCAATCACGTTTTGTGTAACTGTCTCGTGTTGACACAGGCTCCGGTTGCTGGTGTGAGAGAGATTAACAATGGAGATGAATGTGTACAAACAACCTGACTTATTCTCCTCAGCTGGAGAAATATAGAAAAGCAAAGCAACTTGTTGTGCCTATCACTTAGAGTGAGACCTGTTCAATAGGACTAGTGTCGTTTATCATCCCCATTGGGAGATAAGTGCCTCTTTTTCACCTGACATCCTTGACAATGTAGATATGAGGATACCTACCTTGATATATGGCTATCATGCACCTGACATAAATATCGAATCGGGTAAATTACCTTTTCTACTATACCAAGAGGTCTGAGGATGATCAATCTGAATTTAAAAGGGCCAGTCCTATCGGGGTATTTTTTATGGAAATGAAATTCCCTTGTGTGCTTTTCTTTATCAAGTTGTGAAATATAAATCAACAAAATGTTATGCCCAGTAACATGTTTAATCTTTGCTGTGTATTAATGCTGTACTAAAAGCATTATATGCAGACACTGGAAGGTCCCTGAATTCCATTACCACAATTAATATCTGGATAGGACTGTCCCTTTAAGATATGACATTCAAACAGTGCATTTAAGATAGTCAAATTATCAAGAAGGTTAAAAAATACTTGTTATATATATCAATATCTTATTTTTTAGGTAAATTAATTATACTAAGTTTGCATAACAAAGTTTGCTAATTTGCAGCCTGAGTATATTGTCCTGTAAGGCCCGATGGGCCACAGATGCCACGCCCTTTAAACCTATTTTCATCTTCTTCTCAAGAAGCATAAGGCCTAGAAAGCTGAAACTTTGTGTACCACACTCTACAGCATAATTGATAATGAAGCCTGATTAGCTACAGACCCAATGGCTCTATTTTTTTAATGAAAAACACCAAGCCCTACACACTTTTGTTGTCAGAATTGAACTGAGCCGATTAGAACTATGATTTTTTTCAAGCAACACTCAAAATGTTTTGACAAAGTAAGCAGTGTGCAACATTTGGCATATGTGACATAAACAAAACGTGGAGCGACTCTTTAAATCCCATTTGACATATGCAGATAGTCTGAACGCTAACAGAGAAAAGCTAAGGAGAAGACTTTTTCAAGCTCATTGGTAGTCTTTTCATCCCTGGCCCTACATACAGATGTACTGGCCATAAATAGCACCATTTCATGTATATTTGATGGCTTTCTCAAACCCACTCACCACTGAGTCTAAAAGCGTTTCTTTGGTCCGCTGTCCATGATTTGCTCCATGTGATGTGTTTTAGTCTGGGTCACCTGGTGCTACTGTTTGATTTTTGTGCTCCGTTGAAACTTTTTATCCCTTTTAAAACAGAAATTGATCAGAAGTGTTTAAATATTTGAAAAAATATCTGGCTTGAGAATGTTTCAGACAGAAAGTTTAGAGGTTTTAAGACATTTTAGATAATTGACGACATTTGATATGAAATTTTAGGGTCATTTTGATGTATTTCTATGTAAAATTATAATTCCATGACCTTATTAACCTAATCTTTTACATTTAACTGTGCCATTTTCAATTGAGAGAAAGTAGCAACAGGGCTTGTTTTCTGATCTGGGACTAGTAAAAGTTCCTCTAATTGGTTTCTTCTAAATATGGACATCTTGTCCTGTAATTAATTGACCTTGACTGAATGTTTAATGAATTTACCTTTTAAAAAGAAAATTATTTTCAATAGGAAAAAAAATAAATTATAAATTCATTTAATATCTTATTGATGTGACAAAACATGCTTTGATGGGAGGGGAGGGTTAACCAACATGTATACAAAAATCTTTATTTCATTGACTCTTCCTATATCCTATATCAGTGTGTCAAGTAAAGCTGTTCCTGTAAAATGGTAACAATTTTTGAAGCAATTAGATATGATTTTGATTGACAAAACTACAATTATGGCCCGGTTTGTTTTCAAGCATTTTTTACTCTCTGTACACAATAACAAAATATCAAATGTGCACTCCTAGAATTTCTAGAAAAAAACCAAAATTGTATGAAGATGGTCTTTTACCCTATAATGTCATATCTCTATAAATAAAAATTGTAAGCCCATGACTATTGAATGAAATACTGACTAGTAGATCCCCTTTATGAAGCTTTACGACATCATTTTGAGATTAGACACATACTCCTCTTGACCTACTTACTGAAACAATTTACCCTTAAAGGCACCACTCGACCGCGTTTCGTCCGCCATTTTGAAACGTTAGCATTCCGAGAAAACAAATGTGCTGTATTATGCTTATTCATTAATAAAATAAAGAAATAATTACTTGACTGATATAAGAGGAGTATATTCACAAATAATTCATAATAAAAGTTACCAGTTACAACAACATTTTGTCGTAATAATGCATTCCACGATCGTAGCTTCGAAGATTGTCTTCATTTCACGATGTTTTTAATTTTCGAGCGATACACTTTATTTTTTGGCAAATTGTTTAATCTTTAACAACTGCAAAGCTAACCTTACAAACATAATTGAAATTAAGTGTGAAATTATCATGTACAACTCATTTATAACTGTTAACAGGAAAGTCCTCCTGAATTTCGTTTCCACAAAAAATACCCCGCTCGAATGGTCCCTTTAAGGGGGACACACTGATAAGATACTGTCACTCCAAATATTGTACTAGGCGAAGGTTATATATTGGTTCTTGTTTGCTACTATCAAAAATATAATTATCTATCAGCTTTTTACGGCACAGCAATTGATCTGGGTACCTGGTGTTTTGAGGATACTTTGTCATCTTGTCATTATGGATGTAACTTAAATTGTACTACTAACTCACTTTGTTTTATGAGTTGTGAATACATATGTTTGTCTCGACTTGGGGACATTTCCAATTAATTGTCAGTGTCAAACTAATTTGAAATGATAATTTAGTACAACAACATTTTACTGCCTAAGCTGTGTTAAACAAGAACTCACTAATTAGAGATAAATGCCATTTAGATAATGAACAAATGTAACAATGTTATGTTATGTTGGGATCACACAATCTTGAATTGTACAGATTCTTGTACTTTTTCGGGCCAAATCCCATGCAGGATTCGAACACACGCCCTCATGCTGTTGGTATTGTCTTTGCTGGCGGTGTGGCTCGACTCTGAGGGTGTGGGTTAGAATCCAGCATGGGACTCGGCTGAAAAAGTACAAGAATCTGTACTATTAAAGACAGTGTGATCCCAAATATAACATTGTTACATAGAGAACTCACCTACTCAAAGCTTTGGCCTGATATTTCAACACGAACTTTAAAAACAAACAATGTTTATTGGGACAAGGATACCTTCTCTATTTCAACCTTATTAGCAGAAACGTCAAGTTTATTGTTATTGTCTCTGTAGTCAGACAGTCCGCCATATTTGTATCATATTTGTTGTTGTTTTGACAGCTTTATAGCAGATGATTATGTCTCGTTCAGAAGTTATGTCCCCATTAGGGAAAATTTCATGATCGTAATTGTTTCAACAATTGTTAATGCTGGCACAATCGATAGACATGAATCCGCTGTTGGTTTGTATTGTATGTCAGACTGACTGGGAAACAGCATGGTTATCAATTAACCTGTATCTATATGCACTGGAGGTTGACAGTTCATGAAGTAGGTCAATTGAGATTGACAGTATGAATTATATTCATTCATTTGTACTGATCTTTGACTTGCCTTGATAGGATTTTTTGTTGTTGAAAAAAGGTGAGAAATTGAATCTTATGAAGTTTCTTATGGCCTATCAGTAACAATACCAATGATAAGGAGGCGGGATAGTGCAGTAGTAAGCATGTTTGGCTTCGGATCAAGGGGTCAGTGGTTTGAATCCCGCCAGGGGCTTCAACACTCCGCTTGCCAACTTGTTTAGAGAACTGTTCTTCACACAGTAAGGTTTGGATGCAATGCTACACTGAATTTCGGCGCAGTACCACCTGCCGATGCTCGCAGGTTTCACAATGGTGTTGCGGTCTTTCTGCCTGCAATAATACTAGCAGCCGCAATATAAGTGAAATACTCTTGATAGCGGCAACGAAACCGCACATCACCTCACAATTCTATGGCTATCTTGGAGCTGTAATTTAGTGTAATGGCATTATTTACAATTATGGCTGAAGAAAACTGAAAAATTTTCAGCAAACTGTCAAAGTTAAAATTTCGCTTAAAAGTGCTCATTTCCATGAAAAAATTATTTTGGAAATTAAAAAAAGATTAATTGGAGAATATGTGACACCTGTCAACACAAGAGAGAGAAATGTGTTGTACTGTCATCATAATATACCACTAGTCTAGACTCTCTTGCACTGGATGTAAACTCCATATACTGTGACAGAGATTGATTATGAATGGGTGACATAAGCTGTTTCAGTGACACACTTATTATGGCATGTTTGTCTGAAAAAGCATTTAATGAATTGAACTCCAAAATTATTTGGATATGAAATGAGTTGTTTGCGTCTGTCTCACATCAGCAACATGCTGAAAAGACATTCAGTGTAATCTAATTTTTCCAAATCTAACCACCAATATTGACGTTGACTTGTTTGAAGATAACACTTGATTTGAAGATAAGGCTAGAATGTGATAAAACTGTCCTATTGACAGTGAAATATGTAATGTATGTAATATAGTGGGTTATTAAGCTGCCCTGTCCATCTGTTCGCAATCATTTTGTTTCTGAAGCATATTTCCAAAACTATTCAACCTAGCTCATTAATAATTTTGTATTTGGATCAGTCAGCATGTGCAGATATGCCTTATATTTGGATTTTCAACTTCAAATTTTTATTTTTGGTGGTTTCCATGGACACATGACTTGGAATTTCGGCTGGAGCTTTGACTTTATCCCCTTATTTATCTTAGTTTTTTTAAAGATAGCAATCAGATTTATTGGGAACTGGTACGTCATCTTTTGACATCTCTTGTTTGAACTTTGTGGTACACTTATGGTTAGCAGTGAGATAACCATGATATTAGCCTGTGTTGCTGTGTGTATTCTACCTCCTGCTGGGTGTTATGACAGGACTTCAAGTATCAAGCCTTGTCCATAGGTGTTTCTTCATTCATTGATAACATGCAAACATTGCTTCTTTTATCAAAACTTATAACCTTTGTACACGTGTGACCTAGACTAACATTTAGTCTCAGAACTTTAACTTCCTAAAGCTGAGCGATCTAGACTTGCTATACTTTTCTAGACTGGGTTGGTCATCAATTAAATATTTTTGCTTTAGAATCTGAATGACAGACTAACGTGCGACCACAACCTTTACCTTGCTATTATTGTTCTGGTAATGGGTTTTCTGTCTGAGATCTATACTGGCATAAGTAAAACTTTACCTGTTTTAGACCTGGAATGCTGGGCATATTGAAGATATTTGAATATCATTGACACCGCTTCGTATTTCATTGTTTTAATAATTTTACTAATTTGCGTAGACTAGTAACAACAGTATACTGTCTTTTTTGGATAAAAAGGAAACTACCGGTATTTACCTCTTAACACTGCTGATAAATCATCCTATGATTCTGACTTAATTCTCACTGATCAAGGAGATATCTGGGTTTTGACCATGGAATAATAAAATACATACAGGAATGTCATTGCGTCAATCGTTAAAGGTTAAACTATCTGCTTGATGAGTCTGTCTTAACCTTTATCCCTCCAATACCAGTTTATAGTTCAAAGTGTTGATTCTCCTACATTGATGGTTCAGTAAAGTTAACAGATGTGTTTTAAACTGAAACTATGGTATTGATCTATGCTTGAGGATCTTGGTCTGAGGTTGATTCTCCTACATTGATGGTTCAGTCACGTCAACAGATTTATTTAAAACTGAAACTATGGTATTGATCTCTGCTTGAGGTTGGTAGAATAGGGTTCTGTAAAGACACAAGTGATGAAAAAAATGTTTAAAAAATTTCGTAATTGATTTTACCAAAACAATAAAAAGTATCTAAATTAGACAGTTTAATGAGGGACATGATAGAAGAATGAGCTCTTTACTAACAAACATGCAGTTAAAGAAGGTTTAGTGCCGGCGAGATCTGGCTGATAGAGGAACAATGGCTAGTGCTGATAGTGAGAGCGACACTTGGCCCTGTATGTAATCCTAATAGCTCTGAAAGAGACGTTTAATTGTCTCGGAATCGCAGCAATGCCTCATTGATCAGTGTTTGCTTGTCTAGTGATATTGGCCAGGTAATAAAAGCTGTGGTAGCTTCTCCTCTTGCCCTGATAACAGCCTGGTCACTTACAGTTCAAGGGTGGATCAGCCGGGGAATAAAGTCATTTCACTTCTTGTATCCCACACTTCTGTGCAGGTGCTTGCTCCAGGCTCTGTCTTTCATCCACTGACAGTCTGCTGCTGGATTATACCTATATTGGATGTGGTAGGTAGATAAATCTGTTGGTTTCCAGTTATTGTATGTTCATAAATGGATTTTTGTTTTATGCTCAGTTTCAATACTTTGGTGTGGATAGATACATTGGTTGCATACTTTGTTAATGGTGAGGTTTTTAGCATATTTAAGACAAATTCTGACATGGCCAAGTATGAAGCTTTTTTTTTTGAAATCCATGGATTCCAGTTTTCCAAAGCCTGAATAAGCTACAAATGAAAGGCTTGTTGTGACCATCAATTATTTTCATGTTGGATTCTCATTTGCGGAAATCAGTGAGTTTCTATGTGGAGTTTTAAAGATTCATGCTATATTTTTCAAGTTTTACAAAATCTCATATCATTGACTTATTTCGGTTCCAATTATATCTTTATTTATCTGTTCTAAATGTCAATTCACCTGGGACTGTTATATATTTATTTATTGCCAACAGTTTTATATTTAAGGCACTGGTTGATACTGTGGCTGCATGTTTTTCGCATAAGTCAACCTCAAGAGATTGTTATTGTAGAGGTTTCAGGTTATGTATCCAACTATTTCCTGTAGTTCTGATGTCAACAAGGCCCATATTGGATGATGAAGGTTACGATAGAGCATTGTGAAGTGTAGCTTAGGGAGTTACATGAGTCCACGAGCTGGTCTGTATGTTTGTTGATGTGCAGGCTATAACTACCAGATGTGTGTTATCTGTCTGCCGTAACACACAGGGCTTGTTATAGAAGTCAGCTGAGAGTGATCTCCCTTTGATAAAGCACAGAGGGCTGTTTATCTTGTTAGCTGCACCTGTGGTTCCAATATTGCATGTATCCTCACATTTCCGATTGGTCCCTCGATAGATTCTCAAGAATCCTAATGAGAATTTGGTCGATGCTTTTCTTACCTTTGGAAGGTGTATCACAATGAAATGAGATCATTGGGATGTCTCAAATGACTCTAAATGAAGATATCTTGAGGAATTTATTATCTTGGTTCCACTGCGGGTTATCTCATGTGTCCAATTCCGCCATCCTTTATTTTTGTGCAATCCTGATGAGTTTGGCCCTGCTCTTATCTTTAAATGGTTAATCACAATTAATTGTAGATATATATTGATGTCTCCAGAATTAAATTTTGACCTTTCATATCCATATGCTTCCAATTATTCTACTTAATATCTGCAGAATTTTATGATTAGCACTGTAAATTGAAAATCAATTTCGAAGGCAAAAATTGGAATTGGTCATGTGAATAAGTCGTTTGTAAAGGTATCTCACAATTTTATCTTTGCTCATTGAATACCTGAGAAATTTTTTTTATCATTGGTGATGGATCATTCTCCATTGATTCTACAATTTACAATCTTTCTTGCTAGGTATAAATGCTGCTTATGGTTGCTTTAGCCAGTTATTTTTGCACAGATTTTGTTATGGGGTAATGGAACTTCATTAATTGTCCCCTATCAAACAAAGTTTTAGGGTTTATAGAAATCGCCTCTGTCATTGTGTTTGAAACTTTGTATGTTATAAGAGATTTAAGGTATCATTAAACATTATATGCTTAAGATAAAGTGAAAATCGGCATCAAACCTCCCAGGGTGGAACAATGTTAGAAGGATAAATATTGGTTGATCTCTCTAATGTTCTTTATAGCAAGAGAGATAGCCTATCTGGCTAGCTTGATATTTTTTCTTTTGCAGATTACATGTTGAAATCAATAAACACTCTTTACATAAACCAAATTGGGCTTCTCAGAGGCTAAAGTGACATTCATTGGTTAAAATGTGAATTGAAACACACAAGAAATATCAGAATGTGATTTATTGATTTATTTTTATCAACCAAATGCAGAAATGTAGAATATGAACTGAGGATTGATTAAAGGATAATAGATGTTTCAGATATTGGACAGTTTTCCACGAGACGAGGGAAATAGCTCTGTTCTTTAATCTGAGGGAAATAAGTATTTTAAACAACTAAATATATATGTCATTATTTATAGCTCAGTGTTGTGTTAACCAAGGTTAAAGTTTTGCTTCAAGGTAATCAATTGACATACAGTTTTTCAAATGTTCTTATTCAAATATTATTTTCTAATTATTGACACATTTATCAGTTTGATTTTTTTTGTAGAAGTTGAGCATCTAAGACATATATTACAGACATATTCTGATAGTTTTTGATTAAGGTAGCTATTCTGTGTTAGGATAGTTTACAACCATACTTTGGCCAGGTGTCATTGTTGAGCTTTCAATAAGAAACGTCAGGTGCCAAGCTATGAAGGACAAACCTGTGAAAGCCCATCTGTTGATTCTTTTTGTAATGTTTTCTCTAAATGACATTTAGTTATATAATGTTTTTAATCAGGGAATAAAACTGTTATAGAATGGTGCCTTATTAGATATTTTAAAGAAGTTGAAATAAAAAAGAGTAATTTTCGTATTCAAAATCTTTTATTTATTTATTGGGGTAAAAATTCAAAATAATCGAAAATAAGACTCAAGAAAAACAATCAAAAGTAACTTTAATTTACCATAGATATGAAGCAATTAAGGATGGAAGGATGTTGAAAAGTTATATTACTTCCTTTATGCTTGTTTTATCTCAAAACATTTATAGTGTCAAAAGCTTATCAGAAATAATTTATAATCTAAGAATCTAGAGAAGTGATAATATCAAAGTCATAATTTCCAAACTGACTGTTAATTTAGCCCCTGTATGGGACAGGTGACATTGTTGAGCTGTCAGTGAGAGAGGGTTGTGGTCGGACGTCAAGTGGCCAGGTATGAATGACATACCTGTGAAGCCTACCTGTAACGAGTTGATTGTGTGCTGAGTGAATGAACAGCCCCAGGTGAGACACCCAATCGGGTGAATCTTAGGACATGGATTTATCCCTTCAAGCTCCGACCTCTGTTTGGATATGAGTGGACTTTCATCCTGACATAGGTACTAGGTCACGTTTTATGTGTGTGTTTAGCAGACTTTTCTTTGTATTGATTTTCTCTAAGCTGATTATCCTGTCAGACTTGAAGATGTTTACAGAAATAGGCCATATCTGACATATGACAGGCTGTTTGCTATTGCTACTCTTCACTTATTGAAGTTTTTTTCTCCTCACTTTGATATACGAGTCGCTGGCCAGCCTAACAAGAACGTGCTTCTGTTTATCTGCTCATGGATTTTCATCTTCAAATGTAAGTGTCATTTTGTAGTACGTTGATATTAGAGTTTCAGAAACTTTAATCAATATTGCGTTTTTTGTAAATTTAGAATTTAATTATAAAATTCTAAATATTGATTTATTTTGAGTCATTCTTGTATATTTCTTTTCAAAGACAAAAAAAATAAGAGTTCTTTAAGGGTATATATAGTTTGTGAAGTTTTTTGCATATGTACAGAATACATTAAAGGCACTGTTTTTCTTTGGGAAATTAAGGGATGTCGTGAATTTTTTTTTTATTGTAACCAAGTGCAAGACAATCTTTATCATCAATTTATGAAAATCTCATAAAAACATTTTAAGCTTAAGAAATCCTTTCCCATACTAAAATGTATATATATGATATCAAACTAAAATGGCTTTGTGCAGTTTTTACTTGATATGAGACACCTCTTTCAACACTGAGTCTGGGTTGAGTGATCAGGAAATGTTTAACCCTATGACAAAATTAAATTTGCATACACTTATATCTTATGGGGAAACTTTGACCAAAAAAACTCTGAAACATTGTTGTTAAATCTTCAAATCATAATTCAGGTCACACCAGATCTCAGGACAATATCATTGTATCACATTCAACATAGAAACAAATTTCTAACCAAAATGAGTCCATGATGTATCAGAATAGCATTCCAATGTACCCATGTCCTACCTATGACATTACCTGTCTGTGATCGTTATCACCTGTTCAGGTATGACACAGAAATCCTTTTGTTGAGGAATTTGTCCAGGTGAGGAAATCCACTTAAAACAAACACACGTCATTCAAGGAAATAAAGTGTGGCGGCCAACTTTTGTGTTGGTCATGCCTGTCCCTAATTAAAGCAGGATTACTCTATAGTACTTGGCTTTGAGGGGGTTAATAGATGAATCTATCTATAGGCGTTCTGGCCACAGTTCTGATTGTTCATTAGTTAGAGGATTAACATTGGTGGAAATAATTATGTGGATAAATTGATTGATTACCAGTTGTAGTTGTTGAAATGTACCATTGCAATCTTTGTCTTGTTAATAGACATGATGTTTAACCGTTAGTTCCAAATTATTAGTGTTTTGGTACTTAAGTTGAGATGTTTGGGATGATTGTTTTTAGTTTTTATCATGAATTTAGAGTCATTTGCTTGTGTTTAGTCATCCATGAAAAAAGAGTAGTTTAAAAGAACATTAAACAAGTTTTAAAAACTTGGACTTTCAAAAGTAATTAACCTGATGACATCTTGTCACAAAGTAGGTTGATGCACAGTTTAGAAATTGTTTGGCAAATGTCCATCTTAGAGTAAGGGAAAACTTAAAAGATATACATGTACTATTTTTAGGTCAAACATGTCCATTAGCTTTAAGATCCATTGGAGAAGTTTCTGTTAGAACAAAGTAACATTATGAATGAATGACTGCCTGGTACATCTGATATTAACGATCTATGGTCAAGTTAATAGATCATTAGAATTCTGATTGTTATTTTCCCACTATTAAATAAGGCTTCAGATGTGTATCTGTTTCTTCAGGTGTCTAATAAAATAGGAACCAGATTCAAGCTGTAATGTTTTGTGATCCTACAACAATAGATGTGACACTTTCACCGATCCGACTGAAGAACATCAGCTATATAACTGTACCCTTTCCTTCTCCCTGCTGTAGCCATGTTTCCTGGATAAATAGATTTACTTTATGAAGCAATGTCGTATTTACAAAGAAACAAGTCCTTTCCTTGCTGCTAGAACAAAATGGAAGAAAGATCATTTTCTGTTCCGATCCCTGCTTATGAAAAGTTTTCACCCCTGGTCATCAGATTTGTTGAAGCATTTATACAGTGGAAACTTGAACCTTAGAACTATTTTCAAGACATGAACTAAAAAGCTGTTAGACCTAGCTCAATTTCATTTCGATTAGGATCAATCAACATTTTTAGATGTGCCTTTTGTTGTTAACTTTTTAATTTCATCTTTAATTTTGCCAGTTCTTTTTGATACCAATGGTCTAAGATAGTTATGATATGAAATAATGACCTTGTGCAAGTTGATTTTCTTACAAATTTTGTGTATATAGTTAATGCTAACTTGGGTTTTATCCATATTGCCATAAGTAATTCATAACAAAGGTTGTTTTTATTGAAAAAGTTAAAGAAGTAAAACATCTACCAAGAAGTTATTTAATTCCTTTTTGAAAATACTTGAATTTACCTGTATCCTGGGCTGTATAGTAACAGATTCTCTTTCACACCCTGTAATACGCACCGTTGGGAGAGAGATTGTTACTGGGATTCCGGATTGTTATGGGACGGTTACGGATTGTCATGGGAACTGTTGTGCCATGCATGGCATATTTAATGATCGTTACAGTAGTAAGAATTCATGTCATCCCAATTGACACTGTTCGTAGGTTCTAACATAATATGTCTATAGATTTGTTCATTCATTACGCATAGAAATCTACATTGAGCAAAGTAAACACTGTTGGCGTCCTGAATATTGGTCCAAAATAACTACCTTGACATCATAAAGCGTTCTTGTTTTTTTAATTGAACGATGTTTACGCAAAAAAAAGTAATTCCGTTTTTACATAAATGATTGTTTTAAATGATAGGTCGAACAAATGTGAAATAATGCCCTTGACAAAAAAGTTATTGTAATTTTCCCGAGAGAGGGGTATAATTTTATTACAACGGATTGTTACATGATGCTTTTCCGGATTACTACTGAGCAAGCACATTTTTGCTACGGATTATGAAGGGATGTTTGGCAAATAACAGCATAGTATTCTGGTGTATTCTAAACAACGAGTTCAAATTAAATCGTTTTTTGCAGAGAAATGCCACAGATGTGAAACAAAGGATGATAACTTTGATAAGAATATTTCTTTGATCAAAACCTTGATCGCGAAAACGATTTAGTAAGCTCCAGCATGCCACTGCTGCAAAGTCGAACAAGTTAAGTGAAATATGAATGCAACATCACAAGACATTTGAGCACAAAATTGCTGCCATATGCCAAAATTAACTAGCGTCATCAGAAGATAATATACCCCACTGGTTCCAAATATTTCAGAATTAATATGTTATATATGTAAGTGAGAAAATTTGCAATCTATTTTAAATAGAATTGGCATAGTAAAATTCCTGAGAATTTATGTTCAAGAAACACAATTCTTAGTAAAAACGTTAGAATGTACATCAAAAGAAGTTGAAATTCCAAAAGGCACATCTTTCTACACATCAGCTATGTCTTTAATGTTTGAGAGGTCTGCTTTGCAAGTTTAAGATTTAGGACATATCGACAGAACTGGCGATAACTAGGGGAGACCAGGACAAAGAGCGCCCCCTAACATATAAACTGTTTTCTGGGCATATTAACATGTTTAGAATGCAACTTGCAGCATGTCTCTAATTCTCATCAGATAAACTATTGTATGATAAATGCTTTTTAACCTACCATGCCTACATAAAGAGATATTAACGAAAATGTATTTCGACAAAGGCGGTGCACTTTGCCCCGTAGTTTAGGGGCAATTGTTATATGTCAAACACCTATAATAAGCCATTACCATACAATTTTTTTTTTAAAAGTGCCATGCAGCTCACAGGCACCCTTATGACAACTAAACAAATAATAAAAATCAAAGCTCAGTATTCAAAGAAGGACAAAATATGTTTTTATATGTCATGGACCTATATTTTCGAAGTTTTTATAAAAAAAACTTACATGATTACTTATAATATACGAATTTCTAGTAACTATGGGAACCTTGACAATTCAACTCATTTATTATCAGAAACCAGAAGTGTTGTAGTTATAAGCTAAACAAAACGTGACGAAAAAAAGAATATTTGCATAGTTATGAAAGGCACAGGGACTTGTATTGCTAATAAAAACTGTTCCTAGTAAGAATACTTGAATACGATAATCGCCTATTACTAATAATACTGAGTAGTATTATTAGTAATAGGCGATTATCGTATTCAAGTATTCTTACTAGTAGTATTATTAGTAATAGGCGATTGTCGTATTCAAGTATTCTTACTAGGAACAGTTTTTATTAGCAATACAAGTCCCTGTGATGAAAGGTAAATTATGGGTATAAATAAAGTAAGTTTTTTGTCTTGGCGCCAAAGCGAAAGCTTTTCCACATTTTTAACACGTTTCATTATGCATCCCTTTAATATGGTCATCTAATTTATCGCGTCTACAGAATACTTTATTGCAGTGTGTGCGAAACAGATTCTTGTTGTGCCCTATACACACTAGACTTATATTTAGTCTCTGAATTTTTTTTAGTAAAAATCTTATTTTATTAAATTTTTAAAAGGAGCCTCAGACAAATGGAGCAGTCCAGATCTAGACTTGCTTCCATGGGGTGAATTATATGCTCAAGGGTCTGTGCATAAGACTATATACACACTAACATGGACGTGTCAACACCCGACCCTTCGAGACCAGAAAGATCCACTGTATCCATTATGTTTGATTTTTGATGGAACTGAAACCAGTTATTGTCAAAATATTATTACATTTTGCATCAAAAACATTTTTTTGTTGATTTCGGTTTTTTTACAATCCGTATCGTACTCATTCACAATCCGGAACATCTGTAAACATAGCCCAGTAACAATCATTGACAATAAAGTTACACCCGTCTGAATAAACATCAATCATAACAATTAAAATAACCCTTTTCATTCATCGAATATGGAATTGTAAATGTCAATTGAATGAAGTTTTGAAAAATTGAAGTTTTAATACATTACATCGTCCAATTTAGTTTATCTAAGAGTTTTAATCAGTCTTAGATATTAAAGTTTTCGATGTCATCAACGAATTTGCTAAATGAAATGAAAATACAAACTAATGATAGCTTAAGTGGTCTTTGGATACATTCACTTAATCATGGTTACCAAATATCGCAATATTCCGACTCCAAAAAGTATAAAATTAACACTTTTTTAACCAAATTAAATTCTTACCAAAAGTGAAAATTCCCATGACAATCCGTAACCGTCCCATAACAATCCGGAATCCCAGTAACAATCTCTCTCCCAACGGTGCGTATTACAGGGTGTGTCTTTCAATAGTGTGATGAAGTGATTCTATTTGTATGGACAGTGAAGAATGTTCGTGGTCATGTTGTGAACCTTTTCCATTGATTTTGGTACCTTGAAAATTTCTTCTTTTTGTACCCTTTTAGAATTGCTGAAAAGGTGATTCATTAAAAGAAAACACATTTTGGTCATATGATACTCTATAACCATTTGATATTTCCTTGATTTTTTAAAGAAAAGTTTGTGTTTTTTTAAATCATAATGTAGTTAAAAAGCTGGCAGTGTTTTTTTTAATTGTTTTTTCCCTTACTACTTAAGAGCTTATTGGTAACAGGGTAAAAGGAAAAAAACAACATTTATCCAAACATGATAATGTTATCATTATAACAGAAAGAAGGTAGTGAAAGGTAGGTAGCTTTCTCCTGTAAGATACCAATAATGATCTTTAAGTGCCTTTGATCAAAAATTATAAACTGTTACAAGAAAGTATAATTGTAAAGATAATAGAAGTTGTATCAGTGACTTAAGGAAGATTTTATGTCACGATTGTGATAACAAAAAACGGACAATGATGCATGTCAAATTTTGTAAAATTATCAGAAGCATTCAAAATGACAGTTACAAGTTGATTCTGTTATAGGTTATACTGCTAGTATTCATGTAAATTTGACGTAAATTTGCCTTCAGCAAACATAAATGACTGTTTTTAGACTTTCATTGAAAACAACTTTTTTCCATATATTTGCCCTGTTGAGATGAATGTGCAAAATAATATATGATGAGAATCACAGAGTTGCTCTTTAACATTCAGATATATCATTATTAAGGGTGCAACGATAAACCGATACAACGGTGCATCGCGATTATATGGCCGACGATACAATACACGATACGTTTTGCCTCTGAATCGATAAACTACGATACGACCTACATACAGTGGAATTAAATTTCTTAATTTTAATTTTTTACCCTGTCAGTGTCAACAGTGTTTATTAAATTATTATAGACAAATAAAGTAAATGTTCTTTTAATACTTCACTATCCTGTGTAATACGTATCGAGATACGTATCGTATCGTACCCCAAATATCTAGATACGTATCGTATCGCGACCCTCCTGTGTGGTTGCACCCCTATTCATTATACACATTGGTTGTTATATCATGTAAATTCATTCATAATTTTTTAAGGTGGGCATGAATTTTAACTGTCTGTTTTTCCATACAGTATCATTGAAATGTTCACAAAGGAAGGTTAATAATAAACATCAGTCGTCCTGAACGATTAATAGGTTATAATTTTAATGACATAAACTTTGACATTATTGTGGGCGTAATTATTTAGTGATTATGGTAAATATAACTGTAGGGAGGTTATTTGATAGAGTTCTATGTGGGAATGAACCCTTCATGCATGTCATCAGCATAATGCTTACTGCATGGATCAGATATAGACTCTTCAACAGTCTTTATTGCGTATCTGCTATGAGTTTCCTGGCTGGTAAGTAACCATTTTCTTCAACAAATCTTCCTCTGGCTATGCTCATGCCTAACTCAATTCACATACCAAATGGATGATGCAAATTATTCTTTCCAACTTTGATGTTAGTCATTTCATGTTAGGAAAATATGTAAATGTCTCACTTTTGTCAAAATTCACCATTTGTTCAAACTCCAGATAAATAAATGTGACAATGGGGTCAATTAGGTTTATTTGGGCATTATAACTAATTTTTACAGAACTCAATAACAACTAACTTTTTGATAAATCCAAAACTTAACTATCACATTTTAATGATGAATAGTAATTCAAATCAACCATGTTATTATAAGGGACTTTAAACTAGTCTGAAGAAGAAGTTTTCCTCCCGAGTGGTTATGGACAAACTGGAGATGGTTCAGTAGAGATAGCTCCAGGAAAGAAGGACGGCTACAATGTTGAACACTGACAACAATGTGTTGCTCAGGATCCTCAATGTTACACACTGTATCTCTCCCTCCCTCCCTCTACCGAGACTACAGGGCTCGTGGGAACTAGCTGCATCAGTCACCTCCCGCTTTTATACTCACAGATACAATGTTACACAGCTCAGTGACTAATACTCACTGAAATAATCTAGTTTAGTGGCTTGGGTATCGGGTATTTGTGAGAAGATTTGATGTATCATCATAGTGAGGGATGTTATTTTAAAGGTAGGTGTGAGATTTTTGTGTTTAATGGTTGAAGTGACTGATAAAATTTAATTTGTTTAAAAGTTTTACTTATTACTTTGTTTATGAAATTTTGTGATTATGTACGCATTATCACAACACATTTTCTAAGGTTTGTGAATGAATTATTTATGAAATATTGATAAATGTATCAAATTTATTTTGATCAATTTTCTGTATAATGGTCTTGTTGCATGTTTTTTTAATGATTCTTTCATGTTTAGTTCAGCAGTGTTATTAAGGGATCATCAATGAAATGAAATGTTTTTGTCATGTATCCCCTGAAAGATCTAAGAAAACAAGTATTAACTTGATAGCTATAAAATAAGAACAACCACATGCAAAGAAGTAGTTTATCATTTTCAATAATTTGTGGTCTATGTTGCATTTCTTTTTTTAATGATTCTTTCATGTTTAGTTCAGCAGTGTTATTAAGGGATTATCAAGGGAAATGTTTATGGCATGTTTCACCTTATAAATTTAAGAAAAAAAGTATTATCTTGGTAACTATAAAATGAGAACAACCACATGCAGAGAAGTAGTTTATCATGTTCAAGAATATAACGGTATCAGTTTTCTTTGATCCCAGCATATGATTTAAAGGCCAGGACTTGTTTCTTTATCCTCCGAAGAATTTGTTATGTAGCAAAGAAGGAAGTGTGTAAAGGCGCTTTTTTTATGGCTGATATTTTCGCAGCATTGCACATGAACCCTAATGTAGCGTGAAAACACCCCAGGTTCTGAGATCAAGGAGATACCAACATGGCAGCTCAAATCAGCTTCTGTCCTGTAACCTAACTTAGGAAATTACTTTCTCCTCGAATTTCAATGACATGGTGATGATGTTTTCTTTGCTTGTAAAAAACTTCCACCTGGGAAAGGATGTTATCACCTTATGTAGTTCGAAGCTGCAGGGTCATGTTTTCTAAACAAACACCCACGATCTTCTATGAGCTGATGGCCCCAAAATGAGCCCATTTTTGTTTTTTCAAGATTTGGTTAGTCTATCTGATGAGTGATAGTTCCTCTCGGTTACCCGAGCTGACGGCTGATTGAGGTGATGGTTTGGATTCTTCACGTCAGCTGACGGTATCGCAGACCCTATCATACCTTTCACCTTCATCTGAAACTGCTGTAGGTTCTACACACTTTGTTTGAAGTTTAGACAACCCAACAGCCGATAGACTTGTAACTTTGATTACATCTGGCAAAGCTTTTGAGATTTGGATTTATCTTGTCATTTTATTGACAAATTGCACTTTTTTGCGAGTTATATTTATTTGCTTGTGTTTCTTTCTTTACATCTCGTTAAAACTTGAAATATTTGTAGCCATGACGTAGTAGGGATGTGTTTAAGACATGTCAGTGAACAGGGACGTCCTCCTTTCGACATTTTAGATTTATTTCTTATGTGAAGGCAGTGTCAAAATAGAATGGATTGCAAAATAGTCCATTCTGGTAAATAGATAGTTGTAACACCATCAGTGTCTTGGTTCAGCGGTGTGTAGGTGGGGATACTGTTAAAGCTCTACAACTCTTAACACATCATGTTGATGGAGAAGACATACAAACACACCTCCTCACCTCCCTGCTTGATTGATTTGAGTGAAATAATATTGCCATAAATCTTCAAAAATATTTGTAATGTCTTCTATTTCTTGTATGATAATGAGTCTTGGCAGGCTGCTGTACTCCCACATTCTCTGGTTATGATTTCATCTTGAAAGGTCAATTGGGTAAGTGGGTAGTGTGCACACTGTTGTGATCTTTTTAGTTTTAATCCAGGGTTTAGGTTCTGTCTCCTTAGTCTGTCAGCCAGACCCTCAAATGAAATAAACGCCTACAAAACCCTAAGCAAGTCTCGAGAGCTTAATTTTGAAAATGAAGAAATCTCAGTCTCCTTTTCATTATATTTGTATTTTTTTCAAATTTTTGATTTATTGAGCAAATTTTCATTTCAGAGTCTAATTGTTAGATTATATACTTACCTTACGCAAGGTAGCAAAAGGCTGAACACACACAGGGTTAGACTAAAGTTTAGTCAATATGACATATTTAAAATAATTACTGTACCTTCATTTATATTAATGTATTTCTTAAGGCTTTTTATTTCGTGTAGATTCAGTCAATCGAGACTTGCAGAATTTAGACCTAGACTGTATAAAGGCGCCTCTATAATACACAGTCATGAAGCAGTACTAACACAGGGTTTCTTTAAAAAGAAAGTATAACGATTACACTTATATTGTCCAATTTTAAACAGACCCATTTTAACAAGAAACACAGCTTTCCCTGTTTTGATAATATTTGTATATGTAATGTAATATTTGTGAGATGCCTTGAGTACCATTTCTTCTTTGTATATATGTATCCTTTGGCTTACATATGTCCAGCCTGTTTCATGATGATAAGTATAATAAACTTGCAGTTGATGTGGATATATGGAGTCCAGACAAATAAACACTAACCAGCAGGAGTATGGAGTCTATAAGAAACAGATAAAACAGATGTATGTACATGTACCGGCTATGATTCGTCCACTGAACTGTGTACGCCAGCCTTGATGTTTTTACAAATGTTATGAGTTGCAGATTAAGATCAAAATCATGCTCAAAAGATTGAGTTTAGATAGTGCATGATTATTACAATGGTGCATCTACAACCTCTCACTTAATTTAACTTAGATCCTTTGTTAAACTTGGAAATGAATAACTATCTCCTCAATTTTCATTTAAACTGGGGGACGGATATTAGGGAGTTCAGCTTCGGATCAAGAGGTTCAGGGTTTGTATCAAACCAGGGGTTCCACAACTCAATTTGTCCGCAGTTAGGAACAATTTTACATACAGAAGGGTGCAATGTACCCTAAATTTCAGTGCAGTACCACCCATTGTTGTCAGTTACGGCTGATGCTCAAAGGTTTCACTACTTTGCATAGCAACAAGAGAGTTGTGGGATTTCTTCCTACGATAATACTAGCAGCTGTGATATCAGTGAAATACTCTTGCAGTTAATATCATTGATTATAGAAACACGAAAAACAAAGTTTAATGTGCTTTTGAAATTAGAAAACTGGCTTGATTATATTTGTAACTAAATCCTTGTAAAGCAATCCTTAGATCAGGAAATAATACAAAAGAATATATTTCAAATCATTGATTTAACTTTAGAAATCATACCATCTCTGTATTTTTGGGAGAAATCTTGTACTTCATTACAAACATTCACTCCCTAAAATTCAATGTTTCAACACCATGCAGACTGTTACAAAGCGGTGCAGACAACTGAAGGAAGACAACTGTTGAAGTTGTACTGGATGCACCTGTGTTGATGCAGTGTTGTCTGTGTAATGTAACCTGTGTTATTCTGTACTGACATAACTCTGTCTCTCATCATAGTCTATTGTAGGGCAGGGGCAGATAACTCTCAGTTCACAGTTGGTGCAGGTTACAATAACACTGTCAAGTGTCAGAATGACAATAGCTGAATATTGGGAACGTCTCTTGAAGACCTTTGTTTAACCTTCTTGTGTCAGTTTATGGACAAGCAGTGCCAAAATAAGACACTGTTGATATATACATTGATATGATGCAAAGATACATGTCTTTTGTGTAGTATTTTCTGTTAAGCTAGATGTATTTAGACGTAGTAGCTACATCAAAGTTTGACCTTGACAAATATAAGTTTATTGTAATTTTCATTAACTTCTCCACACTTACAACATTTCAGAGAAATACATGTAAACAACAAAATATATGTGCTGACTGAAAGAGAATTAAGTCTTCCTGACCCCTGAAATTCTTTATAGAATTGTTCCTTTGAGACATTTTATTGCAGTTGTACAGAAATGGAGTCTTCCGAAAAAAATCATTAAGTATTTCATTGCACGAATGTGAAATCATGCAGGTTTCCAAGCCTGAATAGATGATGTAAGTAAACAATGCTTCCAAAATGCGATAAAACTATGACCATGAAATTTTCAGAATAGCCTTAACAAGAGCCATAATTTATTTTGGAGAAGGAGAAATCTCTATAGTGAACTTCTGGTTTGCTGTTGAAATGTGCAGTGGCTTGAAGTTTCCAACCTCTCCAACAGATCGCGTGCAAAGGAGATTACAAACCAAAATAGACATGTGTCTATAACTATTTAATGATCAATTTAATCCACTTCTAAGTTTGTTAAAGAAATTCTATCTTTGTCGAGGAAGGGATTGAGAAATCCTCGACATCTATTCCTAAGGGAGTCTGGAGGTTCCAAAACAGCCTGATAGTCTTCGTTATGAGTAATCTAATTGTCTAGCTCGTTACTGACCACTCTCTCAGGAGAGTAGATTCACCTCTGTCTCGGACCTTTGTCTGAATGTATACAGCAACTTGGTTCTTTGTGCATTTACATACTTATAACCATAGTCTTGATTTTATAGCAAAACACTAACTTGTGATATAGCGCTTTAATTTTAATCCTGAATTTCAAAGCCAATTATTTTAGGTATATGCTTTGGTAACTGTTTTTTGGTATATATATATATATAAGAAGCCAACATGGCTGAAAGCGCTAGTTAGCGAATGTGAATCTAATGTACCCAATTCCATAATACTATTTTATTTATATATATATATATATATACGTATTCATGTTGGCAAAGTAAGAATGAACTTCATGAAATATTCTGGGTCAACAGACCAAATTCATTGATTAAAAATTTTTTAATTTATATTTATTTAAGTGTTATGATTTTCACTTTTACTTTTTATTTATACCTATTTACTTATTATTATACCTATATTATACCCTGTTTAGAAGCAGAGTGATTTAATGAGTATCTGTAAATTTGAAATCTCACTGACTTTATTCTCTGGCTGTCTTCTTGTGTATACATGATATTCCACTGATGATCGAAATACCACAGAAAATATCATTTCTGTCTTTAATGCTGACAAAAATTGTAGATATACACAGAAATAATGTGACAGTGAAAAGAATGTTCCAGTTTAAATCCACAGATGCATATAGTTTTTTGTGTGTCTCAACATAATCCTACCACAGAAAATGTCATTTCTGTCTTTTAACTGCCATAAAAAATTGAAGATATACACAGGAAAAGGGTGACAGTGAATAAAATGTTCCAGTTTGAATCCACAGTTGAATATAGTTTTTTGTGTGTCTCAACATTATCCTATCACAGAAAATATCATTTTTGTCTTTCTACTGCCATACAAAATTGAAGATATACACAGGAAATAGGTGACAGCGAATAGAAATTAATGTTCCAGTTTTAATCCACAGTTGCATAGTTTTGTTTGTGTCTCAACATTATCCTACCACAGAAATATAATATCTGTCTTTTTACTGCTTATAAAAATTGTAGATATACACAGGAAATATGTGACAGTGAATAGAATTTTCCAGTTTAAATCCACAGTTGCATAGTTTTTTTTGTGTCTCATCATAATCCTACCACAGAGAATATTATTTCTGTCTTTTTACAGACATTAAAAATCCTAGATATACACAGGAAAAGGGTGACAGTGAATAGAATGTCCCAGTTTAAATCCACAGTTGCATAGTCTTTCGTGTGTCTCAACATAATCCTACCACAGAAATATAATATCTGTCTTTTTACTGCCATAAAAAATTGAAGATATACACAGAAATAATGTGACTGAATAGAATGTTCCAGTTTAAATCCACAGTTGCATATTTTTTTGTGTCTCAATATAATCCTACCAAATAAGCTCTCAGAATGTACTTACGCAGGCAGCAGTGCCTGTGGCACTTTGTACATCTTGGATTTAGTTTGCTTAAGTCCTCTAAGACCCACTAAGATCTACTTTGATGACGAGAAAAGAACTCTAAAGGTAGCCATTTGAAGATTGTCTTTTTGTTTATCCTTACTTTCAAGATAATTTTTTTTTTCAGTACTAGGTTTTTCTTTGATGAAAGAGGATATGTTTGTATAATATTAAAATGGTTTATATGTTTGTACATTATTCAAAATTAAATGTTTTTGAATAGTTATGTGCAAATCTGTAGTCATTCGTCTTTTGGTACAGTTCTTTCAAAATAAGTGTTAGGAAACTTCCTTGAATATTGAACTCTATTCTTGTGCTTATGAGTTTTGTTTTCTGTGCTCCTGAATTTGAAAGTGATTCTTGTAATCATGATTTGATGTTTACAGTGCATGTCAACAAAAGGAAAAGGAAAGCAAAATCTGTGTCTTCGATTTGAATAAACTCAAATCAATGAGACAGCTTAATTATTAAGCTGGGTCAAATGTTCAATTCACATGAACAAGTGTGCTTGAATGAATATACCGGGTAAGTAAGAAGTGAATGTCATATCACTGGTTGGTAATCATTCAACTCATAATATGACTGAGACATCTTATTAAACTAGGTCAATTGTCCAAATCACAAAAGATAATGTTCTTGATTGAATATGAGTAAAAAAGTGAATGTCATATCAAGTTGGTAATTATTAAACCCATAATATGACTGAGACATCTTATTAAACTAGGTCAATTGTCCAAATCACAAGAAAAAGTGTTCTTGAATAAATTTGACGGAAGAAAGTGAATGTCACATCAGGTTGGAAGTGTTGCAGTCCTTGCTTCTTATACACATAAAACAATTTCCATGAAACAATATCCTCAGGAGCTGGGATGTCTTCAGGTGGAGGGTGTTGAAATCCTTGTCATGTATGAAATATTTACAGAGCAGACCATGTCTGGGGGGTTATCTTCAGATTTGGACAATCAGTGAATCGGCAGTGTCAGCACTTTCCAACACCAGGACCAGAGACTGGCAGCATTTCAGATCTTATGATAATATTCTGACCTGCCGGCCATCTGTTTGCACAAGAAAGTGTTTCATTGTTTTGAAAAAAAGTAATGTGATGCTTGTCAGGCCATGTCAATACGATGTGTTGACTTTGGTAAACTGCTGATAGTGAGGAGTGGAAGTGTGTCACCTGTATATGGGTGGACGTACAAGACTTACCTGTCTACCTGAATGGACAGCTGGTAATATGTAGACTAAAGTTCTTAAAGGGGCAGAAGCACATTTTGAACAAAAATGTTTCTTTGTATTTTTCCCAATTAAAATAAGTTTATTCCAAATGTATTATTTTCTGAGGGTCAAAAATCTCAGTCCAATTCTCCTTGCAATGATAATGTTGCTTGTTGGACCTCCATTTTGTGTATTGCGAAATGGGCGATTTGGTTAGCTGTTAGTATTGTCATTGCTGGCAGTGTTGCCTGACTTTGAGGCTGTGGGTTCGAATCCCGCATGAGACTCGGCCCGAAAAAGTTCAAGAATCTGTACTATTCCAGATAGTGTGATCCCAAATATAACATTGTTACATTGGTTCACTATCTAAATGGCATTTCTGATGAAACTAGCAAACTGTGTTAAACATCAAATCACCTCACCTAACTTTACCTAAGTTGGGTTACTCGTCATCTTTGTTGGAAATAAGGAGTTGGCTATTCTCAATCAAACAAAAGCAAATTATCTCCAGTAAGAAATCATACCAATGGTTGTTTTATCTGTCGAAAAGAGCCCTCCAATGGGACTACAAACAGATTAACAAGATTTGGTTCAGACGATGTTATATGATTCCTAATCTCTCTTGGGACAGAGTACCAGACAAAGCTTTGTTCTGCTGCCATCTTTCAAACCTTACATATGGTACGTTCCAATAACTATCAACTACCGATGATCTCCCAAATGACAAAATATTTCCCTTGACAAAAGTGCAAACTATTGTGATATAGAGCGTATGTAATAGATATATAGCTGCTATGAAGTAATACTGTTAGTGCTGCTGCCCCAATGGTTCCTATCGATGCACAATGGCAATTATTCTTGGTCAAAGTTGGCAAATGATTATTAGAATATTGAACTTCCTGCTATATAACCTGATTTCTTTATGGCTAAGTAATTATTTACCTGATATTAGAAAACAAACACTTTTGCATATAAATATCAATTATTATTCCTTTTGATAAGTAAATGGTATTTCACGTATTGGTGTTCATGTTTACCTTTATGACTTTTTTGTGTGCAATGATAATTTTTTTCAGCAACATAGTTGTACGTTCATGAGAGTCACTGAAACAAATATCTTTAGTTCAGCAATACTCTGACTGACAGTTCAAGTTAAAGTTTTTATGTCCAAAGACTATGATACATTTGTGTCTGAGAACTGGTTACCAAATTAGTCTTGTTAAGTGAAACAGGTGAATTATGGAGCCTTTGTGTCTCCAGTTATATCAAGATTTAAGCTTATTGTTCAGATTAATGTCACTTAGCAGAGAAACTTTATCATATTTTGACTTCATTTGGTGATTGTTATTCTCCAAAGTATTATGGACATGATCTTTTGATCTACAGAAAAATGGTCAATATTTTCTTACTTCTCTCCTATTGCCTTTTCTTCCTTTTATTTTCACCATGATTAAATGAATTAAACTTGTTTTTTTCATACCAGTTTAATCTTTTGTTTCCTAGAGGCTGTTTTCCTTTTACTGCCAATTTTTATCAAACTATTCTATTTTGCAGTTTTGATGTCACTTTATGTAAGAGTCAATCAACAAATAATACCTGTTTTTAAACAAATGAGTTGACTGCTCATCACAAATCTTCTTAAGACTGAGATAATGAGATGATAATACGTTTTAAGTTGTTGTTTATTCCACCACATGAACCATGTGTTAAGGCATAGTTACTAAGGCCAGACCAATTAATTAGTTGATTGACAGATTTTTGCTGGCAAAATGTCTTAAGGCATTCAGCAGAAAAACAAGAAGCAAATTTGCTTTAGTGGAATGAATAATTTCTGAAATGCTTCAGGTATGTGGAGTGGAAGAACAGAAATGAGTGGAGATATTACAATTTTGTCTATTATCTTTCTTTTGTTAGTGAATTTGTCAATTTAATCAGGAAGATTTTGGGTAACAATTATTTTCCAAATTAGTTAAAATCAGATTCTGTATATCATATTGGTTGATTTTGTGTGTGCTAAAGGACTGTCATTTTCGTCTGGATACCTGTTTACAAACACACTCTCATGACCATGTGACACACCAAATATTTCCATCTATCTGAAAATCTCACCCTCCAGCAGAGATCTTCCTAGTTGGTCCACACTCCAGTATTGGAGTTATGTCAGGTATCACTAGAATATCCAACTTGCAGGAACCATGTCTGGTAGCAGACAACCCCCTCCAGTGATTGGCTGGCATCTTATTTCCTGTATATTCCAGGCAGTGGATATCTACATGTGTCTCCCACCTGGGTTTGAGCTTGGTGATTGTTTTGACTGACCATGTGGTATTGGTTTGTTTGGGTACCTGTATGTAGTTGTTACACAAGTAGTATAATGAGAACTGAAACTTGTAAGTAGTTGTTGCACAAATGGCATCTGTGGAATGGTTCCTAAAGGCATGTTTACTATGTCTTCACCTGGTTTGCAGTTTCATTGCATTTCTGATACAGATATCATGTAACCTTTTGGTTTGTGAAATATTTTATATTCGAGGGTTCCCTGTGCATTAAGGTTAAAATGTTCACTAGACTAAAACAAATTTGCTTCTTTTTGCCTCCACGCTGACATTAGTAATTTTACCGCTTAAACATCTTTAAAACAACTTATATAACATTGTAACCGAAAAATTTAATTTTCCCTAGTGAAATCAGACCTGAGAATTCTTATCCTTGTCTAATGATAACAAAGACATGCATGCAGCTGTATCTTATAACTACACAGTGAAATCAGGCAAATGGAATGTGTTTTGATGATGCCAATTCTATCTTTACATTGAAATCAGAATAATCAGGAAAGAAACTATGCAAAATATGGGCCAAAAACAAACATTGGAAGCTGGTCAAATCTCTATTTAGTTGTTTAAATGACAACAGCATTCCAGATTATCTACTCATCACATTCACAATCGAAACTCATTGACTTTAAGAATTCCTCTTATATTTCATTGCAAAATGTTCAAGTGATAAAAAGAAATATTTCTTTATAGCCTTCAAATTTAACAGATTTTGAAATAGCACAACTCCAAAGCAGAGATTAGGAAATATATCTCGGACAATGGGTCATTTTCATGGTTTTTGGTAATTTCTGATTTTAAAATGGGCCATTGCCCATTATATCAATAGTAAACTTTATCATTTTAATGGGCCATTTTTTCATCCATTGTGCAAAATGGCCCATGGCCCTTGCCTTTCCAAATCACTGCTCAAGTATAACTTTTGTTTCTATCTCTCTAAATGTACGAGTTCTCTCGTATAACTAATGAATGGAAACGGTTCAAGGCATGGCAGGTGAGAAAAACGTCTTCTAAAACTGCTACCGTAGCTACAATTGGCTCTCAACCTCTCCAGTATGAATGAGTAGGAGAGTAAGATAGATCTGTGAAACACATCAACCTCGGCTTACGTAGTTGCACTTGGCTCTATTTCCCTCTGGTATGAATGGCAAGAAAAAAGGGTAAGTTAAAATACATTCTAAAACTTCTCATTCAGAAAAAGTGAACACTACTCTCTGACATTGCCCTCTATGCCCTGTTGGCTTGTATAGGTTCTAAGATACAATTTTAAATTAAGTTTTAACCTGTTAACCTGTGGGTGAGGAATACACAAGGTAAGCTGTGAACAAATATTTGTTCTTCTTTCATTGAAGCACAGTTATGACACTGATGTGATTTAGTAGTGGCAGTGACACCCATAATTGGTGTGAGCATTGAAGGTTGAGTTTGTGAGAAATAAGTTTTACTTTGTTGACTTTTGTATGTAATGTAGATGAATATAAATAATCCATGTCAACTCCTCGAGAAATTTGTTTTCTTTAACTAGCCGCCAGGAACTAAGTAACTTTGTCTGCAGTAGAGAGCTGTACTACACCAAGTTAGGTTTGAGTGTAATGCTACACTGAATTAAAGCGTGGTACCACCAATGGTGCGCAAGTTTCAGCTTTAGGTTTCACCACAATGCATAGTCACAATAGTGTTGTGGGTTTTCTCACTACAACAATACTAGCAGCCGTGATATAAGTGAAATACTCCTGAAAGCAGTGTTAAAACCCACATCACCTCACCTCACCTTAGTTTACCATATCTGCTCGGCATTATTTTTCTTGTAAGGCATGTCTCAAGTCACTCAGATGATTTACCACTTAGCTGCAGCTCAAGTACTCCAATGTATATTTCTTCCTATGTTTATATGTTTCTTTGATGGCAACCTTAGGAGTTATTCACGTACCACATACATTTATACAAATTTAATAGGTATGTTTAAGCATGTAATTCAAATTCTACATGTCATCCAAAACTAAGACTTAAAAACCATAACTTTCATGCAAAGTCCATTAGAAATTTATTTTTGTCCCAAACTGTCATTGGCAATGTTACTACCCAGACTACCTTTATTACGACATGTCAAGAAACAATGTATACAGGTACATAAATCCTGTGTTAGTAGACAGCTGTCATACAGGCTAATTAGACCAGCATATTTCCCAGGTGACATTGTCATGTTGTGGTAGAAGACTGGGATGGAAGGATACTTTACAACAGTCTTATATGATGATAGAACCATCTATAGAGGTATGTTTCATTTAGGTTCTACTTCTCAATGTATTAGTGATCTTTGTTACCTACATACTTATATGAATGTGCTCTTCTTGAAGCTAAATGAATAATTTGTCAGCCTATTTAAAGCAAAAACAGACTTTCCAGACAGTGTGCTAAAACTAGTGTTTTGAAGAACATCAATTTGTCATTTCATAATTTATGCCCACAAAGTCAATATTGCCTAGTCTCGCTTTCTAGTCCAATTGTTCTTTTGACTTTCACTTTTCACTTTGCTTGGGGGAAAAAAAAAGTTATTCACCCAAAGCAGCCCACCCCAATTAGAGATATATGATAGAATGCAAGACATTTCATTTTACTTGCATTGCGTTAGGAAAAACTTATTCATTTAATCATAAACTTTTCTTAGGATTCGCAATATACAAATTTAAGTTGTCATATTTGCGATGGAAAACCATAAGAGGTTCTTTCAGATGAAGCATCAGTAGATGTTTGTTTTGTTTGCTATGTTGTCTTGTTATTTCTTTACTTTGATGTAAGGGGAGTGGGTTTTCTCAAGTCAAGGATAGTGAACTATCTCAAAGAAAGAGAATAAACTTTCTCTATCTCAATGTAATGAACTAACTTAAAGAGTGAGTTATCACAAAATAAAAGGAATGAGCTATGGCAATGTAAGGATAGTGTTAAAAGGACAGATTGGCCTAGTAACGTCTAAGGGGCTTTGTTTTTTGCTTTGGTGACTAGTTTCGTTCGAGATTCGAACTCATCAGACTGAAGAGGTAAAGGTTGCTCTCTCCTTATATACAATTTTGACAGGATAGGATAGTTAACTAACTTAAATAGTGAGTTATCTAAAAAAAAGGAAGTGAGCTATCGCAATGTAAGGATAGTAAACTAACTCAAAGAAAGAGCGGAATCTATCTCGATATAAAGAGAGTGAGCTATGGCAATTTTAAGGAGAGGGAGCTATCATAATCTAGAGAGAATGAACTTGCTCAGGTACAGGGAGTGTTTCCCTTCAAGACCATCCCTAGTGTCAAACTAAAGGTGTAAGAAGCTCTCTACATCCAAGTCACTAACAAGACAGGAACACTGTGTCAGAATGCCATTGTGAAGGAGCAGGACAGCTGATATCTCTACTCTAATTGCCTCTCCATGTTAACAGCGCTCAACCCTGTCTGGAATCTGTTGCCCTGTCCAGAATCTACTCACCGGTCAGTTGATCTGATAGACAGGAGTTCACTGCCATTTAGAGATGATTCACCTTGTAACTGGGGAAATTAGTTCAGGGAAGGTTTACCTTTCTTGTATCATGTCTCTTAACAGAGTATGCAATAAGGACCAGCTCAATACCTAACCACACCCTGGTTTCTTTTAGAGGATTTTTAAATCTTACCAATAAAAATGGCAAAATACCACTTTTAATAGTTTCATGCATTCTTTAGTAACTTATTGTAAGAGGCATGGAGCAACAATCATTTTTAGCTCATTAGGTCTGAAAGACACGATAAGGCTTATGACATGGCGTCCGGCGTCCCTCCATCTGTCCATCCATAAACTTTTCACTTTTTCGACTTCTTCTCAAGAACCAATGACTCTAGAGCAGAAATTTGATGTGCAGACTCCTTTGCAAATTGGGATTCTAAATTGTAGATTTCATCACCCCAAATGGAGTCAAAGGGTCGAAACCTTACAAATCTTTTTTAATCTTCTTCTTCAGTTCAAAAAGGTCTAGAGAGCTGAAAAGTTGTGTGTAGACTCCTTGGCCAGTGAGGATTCTAAATTGTAGATTTTGTGACCAAATGACCCTAAATGGGGTCACACCTTAAAAACCTATTTTCATCTTCTGCAGTTTAAAAAGTTGTGTGTAGACTCATTGGCCAATAAGGATTCTAAATTTTAGTTTTGGTGACCCCAATGGGGTCAAAGTCATAAAAACCTATTTTTATCTTCTTCTCCATTTCCAAAAGGTCTAGAGAGCTGAAAAGTTTTGTGTAGATTCCTTGACCAATGGGGATTCTTTATTGTAGATTTTGTGACCCCACGGGTCAAAACCTTAAAAACATATTACCATCAAAAGTCTGATGAGCTACAGAGCCCATGGCTCTAATTTTGTAATTATACAGAGAAACATTACATGAAGACAAACAAAATTGTATAGAGAATTCCAGTTTCAATGCATTGTCATTCCTAGTTCATTAATAAATTCTTGTCTTTCTTAGCTTCCGGAATGGTAACAGATTTTCTTTGGATCAGAATATATTCTTATAACATGAATGCCATCCCTTTTGGCTACAAATAAAATGACATGGCACTACAAGAAACCCTGTTGACCTTCTCTTCTAGACAAAATTATTTTATTCAACTCTTCAAAATCATATTCTTATAACACAAATGCCATCCCTTTTGGCTGCAAATAAAATGACATGGCACTACAAGAATACCTTTAAACAATCTCTTCTAGACAGAATGATTTTATTCAACTCTTCCAAATGTCATCCCTTTTTGCTACAAATAAGATGACATGGCACTACAAGAAACCCTGTTGACCTTCTCTTCTGGACAGAATGATTTTATCCAGCTAAATGTCCTAAGGTAGACAGACAGCGCTAGGAACATCAGTACTCAGTTCTCTTGCCTCACATCATACTGTCTGCTTAGATTAGTCCGAGAGAAAATTGGTTTACTATTTATCATATAAGCTCCTCTCTGTTACTGAAAATGTTCTTGGTGGTCCAATTTGACATCCAGAGAAAATAAATTGGATACATTTTCAAGTATCTGAAGAAATCCGGAGGTATTGGATATTGATCTAGCTGATCACATTATCAAAACTCTAAACTTTAATACATTTTTCTTGAGTTTCTCAAGAAATTGTTCTGTAATGCTGTGATGGCTAGTAAATGGATGAGGATCTCGTTTAAAATATTTCACATATCGTCAGTTCTTTATTTTCCATGTTGATTAAATTGATTCTGATATTCTTTTAAGTTTATTCTGATTTATTTCAAATACATCATGTCTTTTATTTTCCTGCTTCAGGCAAAGTTTCGTTAAATTGCATGATTTGAATAAATTCTAACTGACACACAATCTCTATTTTGTACAAGCAACTTCAATGTCCATATCCCAAAGATACTACATACTGAATGTAGGCATGTGTAGCAAATGTTTATTGAATCAACTGTATTGATTTCCTATGGTTTTTCATTCTCTTGTATATAGTGCTTATGTATGTAGTTTTGGTGACCCCTGCGATTTCAGTTTAAGTGACCCCTGCCATTAGGGTGTCAAGTGCTATGAAGTTTAACAGAGTTGCAGTTTAGCTCTGTTTGATGTGTCAGCTGTAATAAGTAGTTGTCAACCCACCATGACATGCCGACCTATTGACCTTTTATAGAAACCTTGTTAACCAATTTGAATGTTTCAAGATTAAGTGGACAAGTTAAAGGGCTTCATACCATTGTGTGTTTCGATTGTGGGGAGTTTAATTTTTTTGTTATTTTTTAAATGAAAGATAGATTTATGTCAATTTTTCAATGGCTTTGTTCTTATTAACCCTTACGATGCAGGGCGCGTGATATTTCCGGGCCAAATATAAAATGGCACGTAAGCTTAAGCCCTCTTGGCGAAATCCTTAACTTTCAGGATAAGGCTATAATTGACTGCAAGCAGTCTTGGCTGCTCCCGGATATAAAATGAAACCGTTTACACTTTTTCTTTTCTTCAAACTATCATGGTAAAATTATTCACCGTCTATTGGCCTCTTTAAAATATATCTTTATAGTGTAATAAACTCACAAAAAATTAACATTGTAGGTATTCGATTGTAGAAAGTAGTCTGTTTGTTCACTGAAAAAATAAACGATTTGTTATTTGTCACCGTCGGAAATAATAGTCAGTGTATGTTGTGTAAGATTCAGCAAACAACAGATATTCAGATTATCACTTTAACGGACATGTCTAGCCATAGCATCGCCAATTTAACAAGGCAGTCGCCTTTTTGCGTCATTAGATATGGTTTTGAAATACACGATATGACATGTTTATACAATAATCATTGGCTTGAATACATCGTTATTGAGTCGTCAGATATCTAAGCTTTCTGAATATACACAAATTGAGCGTTTTTTGTGAAAATTTATGTTAAACGAACGATTAAAAAGGTGTCATTTCCCGTTGAAAAATGATCATTAGGTGAAACTACTCACCTACTGCTACGTCACAGTAGGTAGACACGCTCGGGCCACGCTTCAGTGACCACAGATTCTGTTCGCCGGGGCTAATTAGGCAGTGTATTTTAAAAGCCGTATTTAGGCAGGTTGCCGTCCGATTTCGAAAATTCAAAGTTGACTCTCATTCAAATTGCAAGCAGCTTTTTATGAATCCCGAAAGTGGCCATAGACCATTTCAGCCCCCCTTTAAGGTTTTCTTGATATGTGATGAATATTGCATGTGTCTTTTGGAACATTTTGGATATGAAAAGGAAATTCATGATACAATTATGGTTGATATGTTGAATTTTTGTTTCCAGGTGTTAATCTGAGGATGTGATATTTACCTGGAAAGAGGAGGACGTTACCTGTGATAAATTGCATTACCAATCGCATGGATACCTGACTTCATTGAATTGGTAAAGGTGTGTTCTTTTGGAATATCTTTGGCTTTGATATTAGTAGATCTTGTGATAATTTGGTGACATTTGCGTAATGTTGAATCATCATTTATTCATAATCTTTTAATCATCATCATTAAGCACTGTTCATTAACCATCTTAATTAAAGTGGCATGGGCTTGGTTAATAAATAGATTTTGTATTTAGTTGGTGACATTTGCGTAATGTTGAATCTTCATTTATTCATAATCTTTTAAATCATCATCATTAAGCAGAGTTCATTAAAAATCTTCATTTGGATCGTCCGTTTCTCCATCAAAATGTTAAGAGAACTTGTATAAATTAAAACAGAAGATGACCTTGACATCTCTTAAATCAAACCTCAGTTATTGAAGAAAGGATATAGGAAGAATTTACAAATTAAAACAAATATGATATGACCAAAATCTTCTTAAGATATATGAATTTTCAATGAAGATAGAGATACGTGACTTCATGAAACTCTTCAGATTTCTTTCTAATCTTTGCTTGAAGCTGACATTCTGGTTTTTTAAAAAATTTATGTTAGAAATGTGATAAATAGTTATTTTGTAATGTATCACTGACACAAAGAGATCTTAGCTATTCAGAAACCATAATGTTTCGAATCTCTGTAAAGAAAGCATTGCAAACAATTTATGAGATTTACTGGCTTTCATATCTGAATATGTTTTGATCATTGTGAAGATTTATGACTTTTGTTAGGGCATACATGAAAAATCAATGTTTTCATCTTATTTTGAAAGATACAACTCTTTCAACATGTGTGAATTTTGACATTTAATCTCTGTGATCAATGATATTTGAGTTCTTAACTTTTAAAGAAGCTTGCATTCACAATATTAGGATTTTTCTTCTCTCGATCCTCTTTTCACATAACTAGTGTTAGGAAGAGTTCACAAATTAACAAATTAATTATGAACTGGTCCTCCAAATTACACCAAACTTGTCTGTTAAAGGCATTATGAGAGCTTACAGGCAATTGTATCAGCAGCATCAAATATTCCGGGGCCCGCATGTGAAGGGTTTACAACCTAGGGTTTATAATTGAAACCATTTAATGTGGTCAGACTAACTAGTTTAAGCTTTCAAAGTATGAAGAAAACACTTTTCACAAGGTGTTATACCAAACAATTGTAAAATTGAATATTTTGAAATGTTTATCCAGAACAATTTTTAGTTGCCAATTTCAATAAATGACAACTCATTAACAATGGCATTGATCAAGGATAGGCCGCTAGTTAAAGATAATGAAACTTACCAAAAACGTTCAAAGACCCTCAACCAAACGGGTTAAATGCCAAAAAATAAAAGTGGTAAATAATTGAAAAAAATTTCACCTTGGCCATTATAGAGTATGTTTATGCAATGTAAGCGAATGTTGTGACAGATATGTACAACTGCACAGAGCAATGTCACATAAGTTGACTTGCATGGACTATACAGCTGGCTTCATATATATAGGTTATATATAAGGTCAGTAGCTTATCAGTTAAGTGCAATATGTATGGGAATTGCTGACTAAAGGGAAATCTCGGTGGGCATGATTGTTTTGAAAAAATTTAATTTAACTACTTGAGATTTTTTTTCATTCATTTTTAAAAATCACCATCATGTATGTTTTGATGTGTATGCAAGGTGCATATTTGTAAAAGTAAGAGATGGTGCTTATATTTCAACATTTGCAATATTCTAAACACAAATGAGGTGTTAAATTAAGTTTAAAAATTGCAAAAAATAAGCTGTTCACTGTGGGTTTTTTCTTCTGTGAATGAAGCCCAAAAGTTGTCAAAATTTTTAGGTTCATTTGATGCATGTGATTGGAGTTTTCCCTGAGGGTTTTAAAACTTATCTGCTTGAAAGTAATCAGAAAAGTTTCTTGAAACTTGCAAGCATACGTAGAAGTGAGCTAATACCATTTGTAGCATGTAAACTCAGCATTATATTGGTTTAGATTCTTCACAGGTTTTACCAAAATCTTATCATGCACTAGTATTGCTGCAAATGTGAAAAAAACTATAAGATTATTGTTGCACAAGGTACTTTCCAAAAATATTCTCGACTTTTTTTTTTTTACAGAGGGAGAATTGAAGGGGTTCTGCTTTGTCCGTTCTTGGAACTTTTTCAAAACTTCATTTTAAGCTCTATGGCTTTACCATTCCTCTGCATAAGTTGACATTTTAGTCTCCTTGACATTTGCTTTATGTTTTTTGTGTGAAATATAATGATAAAGAAGTGCAAACAATTATTGAATTATGAATTTATCAATGAATAATACCAGTTCCCAGTACTTATACAATTGTGCCCTATAGTCCTGGGGCTGAGGGGGGTCCTGTGTGCAAAAATATGTCCCCGAAGTTTGACGCTTGATTCTTGAAGGACACCCTTAGGAGATCGAAAAAAACTTGGGTAGACATTCCAAATGTGGGGCAGGAAGCTGTAATTCAAGATGGCGTCCAAGATGGCCGCCGTATCCTTATAAACCATATAAATCAATCTGGATCTGTCCTAGAATGTTGAATTTGGTGTCTTTACCTAGGTTTTCGGGGTTAAGGAATTCAATGGAATCATTTTGAAGGTACAAAAAGTAACAGATAGTGGTGAATTCCAAGATGGTCGACAAAAAAGCGCCGAATTCTTTCGGCCAGCATATCATGGTTCCTTACTGACATAGGAAAGTAAACTTAGTGTCCTTTCTGGGGGTTTACAGGTCAGTAATTACGGTCAGATCATTCACTAAATGGATAATTGTTTATTTCAATGCAGAGCATCTATTTTATCAGTATATTGATGTAAACGTGCCTAGAAATGCATACATTTTCACCAACAATGGTGTATCTGAACACTTTTTGTTTATCTTAGTGTCCTTGGAAGGTATGTTGAATTACCCTTTAAACATGTTTACATTTAAAAGTAATCAAATAACATCGCGACCACTACTTTGTACACTTTAATTTGCACCTGTAATGCATTGCAACGCTTCATAATAAAATGTGATGTTGACTAATTTAGTTTGATTACTAGACTAGTAGTAACATTTGCTGTTTATCATCTAACATCTTGAAAAGGCAATAGTTTGGCTGAAACGACGCAAATTGCTGCAACCTAACTTGATTCTTTATCGAAGCACATTTATTTCTAACTAGTCCTAACTAACATAAGTTCGTTAGGTACATGAGCACATTGCCTTCTTTCTGGTAACGATGTCTGCACTATGTGATGATTTCAATCATGATAAGTTCCTATCAGTTAAGTTTCCAAGTCCTTTTGCAAGCATTAAGGGAATATGGCAAATCTTTCAAATTTTCATGTATAAGATTCCGCTGGATATCAGGAGGAATGAAGATGTATCACAACCAAACAACTTCTATGTTCTAAGTTTAATGCTTCAAGCTTGTTTTAAGAAGCAGTTTGGCAGAGTATTGCATGTTCCCTTTAAGCGACTTTATCTCCATCAACCATATCGCCTTAAGGAGGTTGGATACCTTTGTTTCTGAGCATCCGCAACAGTCAGATTATCAGATTGAGCTATTTTAAAGTTTATGCTATTTTGTTTATTTTTCACTGCAAGTGTGAGATAAAAAAACTAAAAAATTAAATAATGATTTAGTTTAATAAAAAACAATGACTACGTTATATTTGTGAACATAAGTATTTGTTTTATGATAAAATTTATTTCACTAATTATCCTTAAAAACTAATGAAAATTTCTAAAAAGGGTAATGTTGACAATAAAGAGTTATCTCCCCTGGATGTTGATTTTCATTGATGTGGCTTAATTGAATGTGAATATCTCTGTTATCCGCTGGTGACATATCTTTTTTTCTTTTTAATCTTTTTCTAGTGTGTATTAACTATAAAATATATAATTTTCAAAAAAATCTTAATACGAGAAATCGATTTTTTTTCATAAAAGAATAATATTTTACAAAAATAATCATACAAAGAAAAAGGTTATTTGTATGTATTTACTTCATATCAGTTTCAAGTTCCCCTTTTCCGACTTAGTTTACTTCCATACTGCAATGGCTTAATAGAAAAACATTTAAATAACAATTATATTCCAAAGTTATCTTGAAAAGGAGTTTTTAAATTATTGTATTTTCATCATTGGGTGCCCTAACGGATTGGCCCTTTTTCGAACAAAAACTGTGGTGACATGGTATTTTTATGACACAATTTGATTCAAGACATATTTTTCAACAAAATAAGACCAAATTTAGCTATTTCTTAATACCTCGATATTTTGTATCCAACCTCCTTAATACACCTTAGACCGTGTAATGGTCTTGTTAATCATGTTCAGCGTAGTGTCTTAGTAAAAAAGATAAAGATAATTTCACAATCAAATTTCATCACCTTTTCTGTCTTTGCTTTCATAGACATCACTTCACAATTCAGTTGACAATCCGTTGATGTGCGCTATATTGGTCTCATCAATCGTTAACCAAAGCCATTGCTTCCCGTCTTTGAGTGTCCAGAGGATGTATGCTGCACATCCATTTGCAATAGTACATCCATCACACAGAATAAATTTACTAGCTGATCCAACAGCTTTGAACAGGAGTAGACATTCATTTGTAAATTTGTAATCCTCTATCCTTAACATTGACTGGAAGAAATTAGTCAAGTATATTTTAATTTATGGAATTAGATCACCGTTTTAGAGCTTTAACTCCTTCACAAGTACTCCGTTGCTAGGGTGTACATTGACCAAGGAACACAATCATGATTGCCTTTTGCATCATCATCATCGTCGTTAGTTTCTGTTGGTATGCCGGCATGCTTCTTCTCTGTGAGAAGTAAGCTGCTACATGATACATTGTAGATGAACACATGTTTTTCTGGTCTTAAAGGGGCAGTAGCACGTTTTAATGGGGAATATAAGGTGATGTCAGGAAAATGAAAATAAATGGTTCCAAATGAAAGACAATGTATTTAAACTAAATGGAGCAATAATAATTCAAATATATAACGTAAGGTTCAGCCATGCGATTCCTTTTTCTTACAAAAATGAATTAAAGGTGTTCACACAAAAATGGCCGCCAATGGATTTTATGTGAATCCTGATATTTTGTCCTCTGACTATGGGTGATTGGCTTGTGTAATGAGATTGTTGACACTGTCAATATAATACATTAGGCATTTACTTACAATTATAAGTGCAATTTTTAAAATATAAAATTGTCAAAAAACGTGCTACTGCCCCTTTAAACCACCTCCAAATAATCTGATAATATTTTTGGTTCTTGGGCAACCCTACTCTAATTTTGTTGTGTTTTACCCTTTTGTACTGAACTGTCACATTCACTTTAACTCATATTTAAATCAGTTAAATACAAGCTCGTCTGTCAAAGATGTTTGCTTTATCTTCAATGGGTGTATTCAATCACCTACAAAACTTTACTCGGTAAGTATTCTGCATCTCTTGAACTGTCCATCTTGATCGCTGGAGCGGATGTAATGTAGACTTTGCTTTTCTGTCTATGGAATTCACCATAAGATTAGATAAAATTGATGTTCCATGGCTTCCAAGTGTATTAAATTGAACATCTCTTAGGTATGCAAATAATACGACGTCCTTCTCATGCCATCTCAGTACGAGACCGACCATGATGCAACCAAGTAGCAACCGTGCCTTTTAGCAAAAACTGTTAGGCAAATCCCTTCAAAATACAATTATGATTTAACTAGAACCATCCTGCTTCATCAGTCTCACACAGATGTGTTGTAGCATAAAGCAGAGACTTGTATGCTGATGTAGCAGGATGAACTAGAACTAGTATTGACTGTAAATTTTAATTATGAAATGGTTGATGAAGAAATAAGTGCCAATGCCAAACTATGTCTTCAACATCTTTGGTGTTCAGTGTTTTTTTTAGACTTTGAGGTCCTTCATGAGCCTTCGTTAAAAGTTCGTGGTACGAAATAGATATATGCAAATATAGAATGTCGGAGAATGTCGGTCATTTGTGTTGGCTGTCGATGCCATCAGGTGTTTTGTCATTTCTGGTAAGACAGAAACCTTTGTGGTGCACCAACATAGTTACAGCCTACTCAACCATGATATCTGGCAAAGCGAATGTTCAGACTAAATGTCTGAGCCCAAACTCCCCATAAAAGACACCAAGCGTACTCTCATAGCTCAACTATGAACCTTGATGTAAAACAGAATGGTTCATTATCACATTGTTATATGAAGGTTGGCGATGTGGTACTAGGTGCGGATGTACTTGTAATTTTATTACTATCGTATGTAAAACATGTTTGAAGAGTAAGTTTACATAAATTGCATGGATACTAAAATAAAAAAAATGTTCAGATACTCCATTGCTTGCAAAACGAATGCCTTCTAGGCAAGTATACATACCAATATACTGATAAAAATGATACTTTGTATTGATTTGAACAATAAAGCATTAAGTGAATGGTCTGACCATGACCACTGACCATTAAAACCCCAGTAAGGACACTTAGTTTACTCTCTTAGGTCAATTAGGAATCATGATATGCTGGACGAAAAGCTTCGGCAGCTATTTTGGCGGCCATCTTTGATTTCACCGCTATCTGTTACTTTTTGTACCTTAAAAATGATTCCATTGGATTCCTTGACCCCGAAAACCTAGGTGAAGACACCAAATTCAACATTCTAGGACAGATCCAGATTGATTTATATGGTTTATAAGGATACGGCGGCCATCTTGGACGCCATCTTGAATTACAGCTTCCTGCCCCACATTTGGAATGTCTACCCAAGTTTTTTTCGATCTCCTAAGAGCGTCCTACAGGAATCAAGTGTCAAACTTCGGGGACATATTTTTGCACACAGGACCCCCCTCAGCCCCAGGACTACTAAGGAAAGTAAAGTGTTCATTAATTCCAGAATACAGGCTTTCCTTTAGATTTTCATACATCTTGCACATGAATAATATTTAAAAAAATAACAATTTGTTTATTAAAAAGGAAAAAGCACATCACACATACGCAAAGGATAAACATATGATCTTGAGTCAATATATGGTACACATGTTTACTGTCGGATCTCTACCTTTGTAGCAGTTAATTATGAAATCCCAATTTTGTTCAGTATGATATTTTTAAAAATCTTCATATTAACTGGATATAGGACGATATGTACACAGTGTGACAAATGACAGCTTGTATGTGGACAGTTGAATGTTGTAAATTGTGTATGAAATAATGAGTATTATGATAAGGAGCCAGTTCTCTCATTGCTTCAGAGAATTTAATTTTCAGGACAGTGAGTTTGAATGAGATGTATCACAAAAAGCTTCTACTTTTCTTTGAACTTGTTGCGTTAATCTTGTAGTATACTGTCGCTCTTGAACTGAGCAATGGAGAGATGAATATGAAAATTGAGATAATTATATGGCTTTAAATTAAGCTCTTAGGAAGATAAAATGTGATAAAGTTTCAATGTGCTTTATAAAGAAAATATTATGTTATTTTCATCTCATTATGTCATAATTATCATCTTCCATAGGTTACTTTTTAAGAAAAATTCAATCATAATCATGTCATTTAAGTTTTATATGATTTTTGAAAATATGAAGGCCTTTTGACGTATGTGGTCGCGACCTTACATAAACATTATGGGTCGCAGAGTTTTTGCATAAATATGGCTCTTGTCAAAGAACATTGACACAAAGGGTCTGAACAAAATCAGTTATTATCGTGTTGTTACAAGTGAGTGATTTAAAAATTGTTAATGCTCTTAAAGGTATGTGATCAGGACCTTACACAAACATTATGGGTCGCAGAGTGTTTGCTTAAATATGTCTCTTATCAAAGAGGAGAGAGACCATTGACATAACAGAGACTGAGAATAACAAAATCAGTTATTATCATCTCATTAAAATCTAAATCATTTAAGCTTTTAAAGCTCTTAAAGGTATGTGGTTGAGACCTAACACAAAGATGATCGGTTGCCTAGTTGTTGCATAAATATGTCTCTCGACATAAAAGAGACCGAGAATAACAAAATCAATTGTAATCATGTCATTAAAATTCAAATCATTTAAGCTTTTAAAGCTCTTAAAGGTAAGTGGTCGAGACCTTACACAAAGATGATTCGGTTGTGGAGTTGTTGCATAAATATGTCTCGCGTCAAAGTGTGATGACCATTGACAAAGCATTGTCTCATCACACTGCCAAAGTTATTGAGGAGACAGACTTTGTCTGAAGTTCTTCTTTCAAAGGAAGTTTACCCTTGAGAGCAGATTAGGGCACATCTGATTCCCCTTTAACAGACAGAGACTGGGTTTCTGGGTGGTAGCGTCTCCCTACTCTTGTGACAACTTGTAAGACAGGTCAGCTTATTTTCAAACAGCAAGTCTCAATTGGATTGTTGTGTTTATCTCAAGTGATGCAAACCCTAAAATTTCTCAAAATTGTCTTGGCTCTGATATGGTTGACAGTCTGCTCCTAATCTGTTAGTTGCCTAACAAAATGTCATTCCTCAAATGATTTACACATGATTTAGTTTCTACAGTTTTCTAGCTTGAATGATTTGATTTTTAGCTCATCAGGTCTGAAAGACCCGACTTCTTCTCCAGAACCAATGACTCTAGAGAGCTTAAAAACCTATTTTCATCTTCTTCTCAAGTTCCAAAAGGTCTAGAGAGCTGAAAAGTTATGAGTAGACTCCATGGCCAATGGGGATTCTAAATTGTAGATTTCGTGACTCCATGACCCCAAATGCGGTCAAAGGGCTCAAAACCTTAAAACCCTCTTTTTTGTCTTCCCTCCAGATCAAAAAGGTTTTGAGAGCTGAAAAGTTGTGAGTAGACTCCTTGGCCAATGAGGATCCTAAATTTTAGGTTTGGTGACCCCTTGACCCCATATGGGGTCACAGGGGTCAAAACCTTAAAAACCTATTTTCATCTTCTCCTCCAGTTCCAAAAGGTCTAGAGAGCTGAAAAGTTGTGTGTAGACCGTTTGGCCAATGAAGATTTTATATTGTAGATTTGGTTACCCCATGACCCCAAATGGGGTCATAGTGGTCAAAACCTTAAAAACCATTTCCATTAAATAGTCTGATGAGCTACAGAGCCCATGGCTCTATTTTTTGGTTTAATGGTAATTTAAAGCAAAATCATATCTCTTTAACTTTTTAGAATATATGGTTGAAATAATGACCGCTGACTGAGTGAATATCTGTGATAACCATCGAGCGATCAGCAAGATGGTTATCACAGATATTCACGAGGTCGAGGTTATTATTTCACATACACTACATGGTTATTGTTAAAACTGGATTCCATTTTTAATGAAAATATCAATATTAGCCGAATATAAGTTTGTTGATAATGAGTTCAAAAGTGACAATGGTGTCGAGCATGGTTAACTTCCACTCCTGAGGAATGGATCAATTTCATTTTAACACTGCACGTATTTCACGTGCAGTTTGAGATAATACTGGCGAAATTGTCGGTAAAACAATTCTTAGCCGTTTACCAACTGTGCATTTTCATTCTTTTACCGAGCTATTAACCTTAAAATGTCACACTGAACTGAACTATAATTTAATTATTTTGATGCAAATTTTAAACGGACGTCAATGAAATTTTGTTTGGAAGCAAATGTTGTAAAATGTAATAATCCGTCACGAGTCAAAAACTGTGTGGCTGCACGGACGTCGTCTATTTCATCTTGTGATGCACAGACTTCTTGTACGCCAAGTTGCTAAGCAACTCCTCAAAAATTCACGTGCAGCACACAACCTAAAGCACATGGTTTCAAGAAGGTTGGTACAATGGAGTGCTCTCCGCCGCTGGTGTCAAACAGATATATTTGCCGGTGTTTCGAGGTCTTTCCCGGAGGCAATTAAGGTGAGATTGATCGCAAAGTATACTTTATTTGTTGTTTCATGTAATAGACTCGGAAATATGTTTAAAGCATTACAAGGAATCAAAAGAAGCGTGTACGCATTTTCTGCTTTAGAAATGCTTTTTAGTATTGTAATATGTATATAAGATGCAGACACATATGGGTATTAGCTAGATTTCTGACTTTGAGATCAGTTTGGTATGATATTATCTTCAATAAATTTCGTGTGAACGTTGAAACTATCAATCGTTCATTAAACAATAAGATACTAAATTATTCAAAAGTCGATGTTAGTAATGACAGTTCCAAACTTAAGTTACTATTTCGGGGAAAGCGTGATCATATGAAATATGCATGTATGTAAATGGAAATGTGTTTTTGTCAGCACTTGAAATCAGACTGTTAGTAGCGTTAAACCTTTGAATGTTTCAGGAACTACGCATGGATGATGGCTGAACAGTTAAATGTATGCTGATACTGAAGTCGGCTTTCTTGTGCATTGTTTCAAAAGGACCATTTTAAATGCTTGTGACCTCCCGACAACTGACTTCCTATGAAGGATTTGGAACATTAATTGAAGAGAACACTAGCATAGATACTGAGGCCCAACGGGATTGTGTGTGGGAGTGTTTGATAAATGTAAATGTTTGCATGTTTCAAGGAAACCAAATAGAAAGAATTGAAAGCAGTATGAACATGTAATATGAAAATTACTTCAAAAGTTCTCTGTAGTAAAGAGTATTTTTTCTGTCTTTTGTTTTCTTTTATTATCATTCTTGCGGCCTTTGATATTCTTTAGAATGACATATTGAAATAAAGACATAATATATCTGAATGCACAGGTGAAAATCACAACAAATTCTAAAGAATATCAAAAGTCACAAGTAGAGGCGAAGGGTCATTTAGACCCATAAGCCGAGGGTAAGTTTTTTTCGAGGTGCGATACGGTGAAGATGGCGAGGCGTAGCCGAGACATGTTCACCGTATCGAACCGAGAGGTCAGTTATCAAGAGGTTGGTTATCAGATAACCAACCTCGTGATAACCAACCTCCAGGTTGATCTGAGGTCAGTTATCTAAAAATAACTACCTCTGATATTGACCCTATAACCGCACCACGTGGTGTATAAGTAAATACATTTCTAATCATAATATTAGCTGTATTCAGGTAAAAAAATTTAGGAAGCCCTAATTGTCCTTATGGGTATTACAATGTAGCACAGTTCCACTCAATTTTTCAAATATCTTTCAAGTTAAATGCAAGTCTTTATCATTGTATCAAGTTAGATCACTGCTCTTTATGAAAATAAATAGCTTCAGTGGGCTTCTTTCTCTTTTCATAATAAAAATTTGTATTTTAATTATGATTTTGTTTCTGAGAATAAAATATAGTCTGCACCACCCATTGTCTTGTAAGTCATGGCCAAGGATGCTTTATAACATTACAGACATAACGGATATCAAATATACAAACACTGTTAACTCTATACATAACTAATGTTAACTGAAAACAGATGTGTTGTACTGCAAAATTTGTTTAAATATTTCCTGTGATGGAAGTTCATTTGATTACACATGAAGATTTAAATCAATGTCTTTTAAGTAATAAATCAAATGTCTTCCTTCAGATTTCCTTTTGAGTAAAAGCAACAACTTTGTCAACTTTGTCAAGTGGTTAGATTCTGAAGTCAGTTTCAAGTGAATTAAGTCAAAGATTTGCAAAAATTCTCCACAACTTAGCTTTTCTAATATGCCACTTCTAAATGGCCTTCAAAGAGTTGTTTTCTGCATATGAATCACTGACTGCTGGTATGTGATGTTTTCCTACTCATCATTCCCACATCAGAACCTTTGATCTTTGATGTAAAATACAGAACTCTTTTGTCATGAAGTATAAGTTCTCTATCAGCAGTGTGTTAAATGATGACCAGGTCATTGTTGTACTTAAAAAGCTGCCCAGCTTAACAGTACTGACCATACATCTGCCAGAACCATCGTCCGGAGAGATCAAAAAGGAATCTTCTGGTGGACCACAGATGGTTTATCCACCTGTATGGGTTTCTTATGCTGATACACACACTAGGACATGTCTAATAGGAAGGATTCCTTGATCAGATATCCAACTAGATTTCTTGTTATGTGCCCATAAGAATATACATTTTTTTGAAAAGATGGCGCTAAAGGGCTCCCAAGTTAATCCATTGTGTTAATGACCAGAGGAGGAATCGTCTTGCTGAGAAGAAAACATAGATGCAAGAGAACAGATCCCATTTCAGACTTTTATTGTGTGGTTTGGTTGATAAGATGGAAAGAAAGTAAATGTAGCTAGAATACAGACATTTGCCCTCGTTTTTACGTACAGATTTTAGTGCAATCAATATTCAATGATAGCCTATGACCCAAAGATCACTTGATGTGGTGATGGTAAACATTGTTTTCTAACAATCAAATGCATGGTTGGTGAAATCAACTCATGACACATTTTGTTGCTGAAATATCGTGGACCTTTATATTGTGGAATCAATGTGTTGAAGCGTTACCAAGTTTTTAAAGACAAATAACTCTAACTTGAGGAATCTTAACTCTGTTACGTATAGAATTGGCATTGAACACTATGCTGTTGTGAAAAGAAAATATCACAGGGATATATCTAGCTATTGTAAATTATGGACTCTGTATTCATTGAATAAAGCTAACATACAATCTCTGAAAACAAATTAATGACAAAGTTTATCGTTTTAATTTTCCATTTGATATTTTCTAAAGCTAAGGCAACTAGATTTGCCAACATTAGTGACCTAGGAAGGCTCCTTTAATTTCTTTTTGCCATGGGGTCTGGATAACAGATAATTGAATGCACAAAATACATTGGCAACAATAGATATGATCAGCCACCTGGTCTAGCCATGATGAGACCTGCTAGAACCATTGTCTTGTTGAGATCAAAGAATGGATAAACCTGTGTTCTGAAGGTTGAAGTTGTAGACCCTGTGGGTGATTGATGAACAGTGAGTTTAGAGGATACAAGTAGAGAATGGATGCTGGACACATGCTCGTACAATGTAAATGTAGATGATGCTGTCACAGTTATGTCTCGGCAGCTTGAGCAGGAAATTTTAAAGGCCCAATCTTGGCTGACCTGTATTAGGCGAGTTTAGATTCCTTCAGGTGTAGTTTGGAAAATAAGGATTTATTGTTTTATACTTTATTTAGATTTTAAAGAGTTAAAAGAGTTGAAATCAAACTGTTTGCATTTTCTATTTTCTTAGTTTCACTGTAATTTGATTCTGTCAACTGTCTATACCAAAGACAGAATTATTACTATTTACAGTTTTGATTCCCTCAGTGAAAATCTGAAAAATAAATATAGTCGCAAGCGACGACAAACGGATTCAGCGCTGTATGGTGTTAAATGTAATGCACAAAGGTAATGATTTCAGTCAAAAGCTTATGGGTTATAATCTTTTGTTGATGATTAACGCAATTTGCAAACAAACAGTTATCAAATGCATTTAAAACGCATGCAGGGTTGACAATATTCAGAGGTCCGTAACTCAATGTAAATGTAGTAACTGAATTTATTGTTAATTTTTAAAAGATTTTGTTTTCTTTTGGCTTTCTAATGATATATGGAACAATGATTTGTAGTCTATCACTGATGACTAACAACTTTTTTAACATACCTGTATCCTATGCATTCAAAACGAAAGCAGAATTGACAATATTCAAAGGGCTGTAACTCAATGTAAAACAAATATAGAAATTTTCTGTCAAATTTTTAAAAAATCTTTAGGCTTTTGGCTTCCATATGATGTATAGAACAAAGTGTTATCGTACGCCGTTGATTCGCTACGATATTTCAAACATACCCACCAAAACACCAAATTTCCAAAATGCAAAGTTTGACTTCTGACCCTGACCGGAAATGACTGTTCGCGAGCGATTTTATTCTTTTATCTCAAAGGGCTTGCCAATGTCTAACTCTCATGCAAAAATCATAAAATTCTATGGTCTGGTTTTTTAGTTATCTGCCCTTGAAGTTTGCGATTTTTACATTTTTGTCAACTTTGAAAAATCACAGCAAGAAAAGTATTAAAGTTAGAACTTTGTAGAAGTCAAATTCAGAACAACAATGCTTCAGCTACATTGAGTATAAATTTCAGCTCTCTAGTGCAAGTATCTTCAGAGAAGAAGATTTTCAAAGGTGGGTGGGGTCAGAAATGGTCAAAAATGCACTAAAAGCAAGATGGCGGCCAAACCACGTGACCTACGAATTTGCCATGATTTGTTTTTTTGCAGCATTTTTGATTGCGCATCTTTTAAAAAAAATTTCAAGTCTCTAAGTGCATTTTGAAAAAAAAATCAATGTTAAATTTTCGACTTTGGATTCGAACTGGACCTTTAATGTATGGGCCGATTTGGCCCAAAAGCTTATTGTCGCCATTCCTCAACAAGGTCTACCAGCCTGTGAAATTTGGCTTCAATAGCATCAGCCATTTGGGCTGAAAGTTGACCACAAAATTCTGGGAACAATAAAAAAAATAACTAGGACTGCCGCGGCAGTACTTAGGTCTTCAAGATTCCTGTTTGACCTTCACATACTGTTTGACCTTCACATGCATGTTTGACCTTCACATGCATGTTTGATAAAGAGGGATCAAACATACCAAGCAAAATACCACCTTTCCATATGCAAAGTTTGACCCTTCCTCCTAACCGGAAATGACTGTTCGCGAGCGATTTTATTTTTTTAATTTCATGACCATACTTAGGGCTAGCTCTCATGCAAAAATCATATAATTCGTCGGTCAGGTTTTCGAGTTATCTGCCCTTGAAAATTGATATTTTTTAACAATTGTCAAACTTTGAAAGGTTATTGCGCAAAAAGTATTTTGAATTTTCCAATTTTTAAACAAACTTGTTATAGACCAGGGTCATGACTATATCATGTGCAAATGTCAGCTCTCTAGTACAAATATTAAAAAAGAACCGAATCGGCAAAGGTGCATGGGGTCGGACTGTTGTAAAAAGTGTTTAAAATAAAGATGGCGGCCAAATCACGTGACCTACAAATTTGTCATGATATGCTTTTTTGCATTATTTTTGATTGCGCATCTTTTAAAAAAAAATTCAAGTCTCTAAGTGGATTTTGAAAAAAAAATCAATGTTAAATTTTCGACTTTGGATTCGAACTGGACCTTTAATGTACGAACCGATTTTGCCCAAAAGCTTAGTTTATCGATTCCAGGGTGAGGGGTACCTGCATGTCAAGTTTGGGCAAATTTGAACAAGCGGTTTGAGCTGTGGATCCGTCACAAAAATTGTACAAATAATAATAATAATAATAATAATAAGAAATCGGATAAAAACAATAGGTCTTCACGACTTTGTCTTGAAGACCTAATAAACACGCCAATAACAATAAGGATTCAGCCTTATGGCTGAATCCTTAATAAGCAGACTGAAGGTAAAGCATGAAGGATAAATAGCAAGCTTACAAAACTTACATGTCTCCAGCTGCACCAAGGTCAGAGATGTCCTGACCATCCATCTATCACTCTGTGGATCTGACCAGCATGCACCTGTACACTTTGATGCCTGTATGTGGGTGGTCAGTTGAAGGATTAGGAGGGATGTGGTCAGTGACACACAGTAATTATACACTAGTACATGTCCACATTCGAAATTATTCCTGAAATTATCAACTTAATGATTCATAGTTGTGATTTTGGGTTGTTTTCAAAACTTGAACAGAAATGTCTATCTTTGAGTCTGAATTGAATTATTGTCAATGATTTTTGCAAATTAATACATTATTCAATACAATATCCAGGTATTTCTATCATTTTTTTCACTGAAATTTCACTTGTTTTCTTCTGATTCCTATTAATTTTTACCTATATCCTTGTGCCTGATTTGAGGAGTGTTCCATTAGACAGCAGGTGGAGATCTGATGAAGACAAGCACCTGTACAATAGGCTCCTGCTGATAGAAACATGTCATACTGCACATGTTCTAATGAGGAGGAATTACTGCATAACTGATAGTCAAGTACTTTTTCCTCCAGACCCTAAATAAGATAAGACAAATATAAGGATACTGAAGAGCTTGAGACTGAAAATTGAGAAATCTGTCTATTTTTCATTTTGCTTTAAAACTTAAATGTCTACAAGATGAATAAAAAAATCATTTGCATTCTCTTCTAATATTAAATACAAATAAACAAGGATGTCATTTGTTGAAATCATTTCCTTTTTGCATAAAAACAGTACACTTTTTGCATAAAGATTGTCTGAGTAAGAGACCTTCTTGCATATTTTGTATAATTTAGGATATAAGTATGAAGGCTTTTGATAGAGCATGTACACAATAAGATGGTTTGTTTTCTTCTGTAAGACTGTCATTCATTAGACTGGCTGCTATCCTTCATCGTCTTTGAAATGTTTGAAACAATGTGTCCTGTTGTTCAAATCCTTGTATTAATTGAAGCCAAAGCAAGTCTAGACAGCTCACAGCAGTACCTAGAGAACAGCCCTTCCAAATTCCTAAAACCTTTGAAAGTTTTATTCCATCTGGTGAAATTTATGTTTTTGTTGAAATTGCAATTTAAATTGACAAAGTTTCTTCTTAACTTCTTTGTTACCACAGTGTTTTATAGACTGTCAATATAGCCATTCTGAAGTCGAAAGGAAGCAATTTTTTCATCTTTCAAAGTTTTAATTTGTTTCTCAAAATTGTCTCTTCGAAGACTCATGGTGTAGTCTACAGGAGGGTAGTTAGTAGGTTTCCTCTTACATGTCGGCCTACTCAGGCTAATACACTTGACCTGAGGTCAGTTGTCCAGATAAGTGGTCAGAAGGTGCTGTGTTTCCATCCAGAGAACTGCTTCATTACACTCGGTCTTCTCCTGGGAATCTCTTCTCCTGTGATGTAAGGTCTATTGATTTTCATAGCTTCTCTCTGTGTTTGAGTTCTCTGCATTTGATGAAATTATGTTTTTCTGTCGCAGGTTATAATGCTTTTATTATTGGTTTTATTTGTTTCAATTTGTGAAGGTTATATATAACCTATTTTAATGCATTTTTAGATACTGTTTGAATATCTCTTTATCATGAATGCATTTTCTCTGTTAGATAATTTTTCTTTCAGATATCACATATACTCATGGATAAATAAACCTTTTGTATAAACATTTTATGTGTATATATGTTTATCTATTCATAATGACCACATTTCAAGCAACTTTCTCTGATTCATATATATTTTAAGACGGTTGACCATGCCTCATGTCTATCCATTTATGAGCATCCAATATTCCAAGAAGAATTTTACCAGACATCATCAGTGCACATCACAAACTAATATAGTTAAAGCTGATAATAGATAGGTAATGACCACTTTTTCCGAAACTTCCACAGCAGGATAGCCTGTAAGCTTCCTACAGTGGGAGAGAATGGAGTTATGATTGACATATGCTATGTCTATGATGACTAGCAACAACACAACAGGTCCGTTATTCGTGTGAAGAATGTATTGTTATCTTGTTTTCCAGCTGCTGCAAGCATGAAGAAGAAGACGAGTTCTCTAGATGAGCTAATGGAGATGCTACCTCAAGATTCTTCTCTCATCAACGTCCGTGAGCGCCACTGGTACAATGGTAAATACAGAACATAACTGTATCCCGGACTCATATCACCTGCCTGGCCACTTCTATGGATATAACCCGCTTGGTGCTCTCTGTATCACATACTGAGGATATATGCTGTATATATCATCGAGGATTATGGTTTATTATATGCTGAAGTCTCAGGATATTTGATATATACTGGATATTTTGAATAGTGAACAAGGATATATTGTGATATCATATATACTGGATATATTGAATAGTGAACAAGGATATATTGTGATTTATATATACTGGATATATTGAATAGTGAATGAGGATATATTGTGATATTATCCCACTCTTTCAAATAAATTGTTAAAAAGGATATACTTTGTGTATCACAGTGAGGATATATCTTGTATATATCATTCTGAGGAACAACTGTCTATAACACTCACTGAAGAATACAGACAGATCACGTAACCTGCTTCTATCACATCACTGTATATCACACCTACTAATCTGTGAGTCTGTGAAATCACATGCACATGTATCATTCAGTGTGTGTCTACTGCGATCCGGATGTCAAAGAACTGATGTTTGAAGAATATTGGTTCCATTGAAGTTCTGCTAGTGTGTGATAACAGTGTCTTTTGTGCTTGATTGGAGTGCTTTGAGTCTGTATCAGCTGCTTGGAGTATAACAGAAAACAGTAGGTTGCTTTCATGATTCATTTCTTGATAACAATTCTCAGTTGTCATTATCAAACTTACTCATAAACAAGCACTTCACATTCACTCACAGAAACGACTTATAAAATGAGAAAAAAAAAATCTTAAAATTTAACATTTCTTTTTTTTCCTTTAAGGAAACACCAATTATATATAATTCATTGTATATAATTAATAAGAATTATCATAATCATAAAATTATTATAATCATGATTTTTTCATAATGTATATAAGTCTTTCAAAATATAAATTTTTGCTTTTTGAAAGTAACAAAATTATAGCCAACATATTTGAAAACAAATGTAAAGGAAGTCATTCTTTGTTACATGTTACAACATACATTTTGTGCATGTTTTGTTCTCTTCATTTTGTACAAGACCATATTTTCCTTTTGCATGTGATGTTTATATACACTGTCTGACCACTGATATAAGTATATTTATTCATATAAAAAATTAATATGCTATATATAGTAATGTGTTATGCATATGATGTCTTTGTCTATCACAAATGATATGATTTAGCTAGCACAATAGAAAGCAGAGATATGATGACTACTTAAAGAACCAAGGAAAGTCAAGATCAAGATGATGTCGTAAGCAAGGATCAAGAGGAAATCATAAACCAGAAACTAAAGAAGAGACTACAAACACGTATTAAGTGGATCAGTTCAACCAAGATGTGTTGTGGAAAATATAATTTTGTATTTGCTTAATTCAGCAAGCAAAATTTCTGGTCTACATTTTGCTTTTAACAAAAGCAAAGACAGCTTTCAGGATCTAGCCTTACACCATCAATAACTTGATGAGTGTTTAATGTGTATAATGTTAAGTATGGTCACAATAAGGTAGTTTTTATCCCCAAAACCCCTTTTGGAGTATTTTTCTTCTTCCTGCCCATAAAAGAATAGTCTGAAAAGACCCTAAAATAAGATAAAACCCTAAGCAAGTCTATAAGAAGAGCTTAATTTTGTTTTCTGAAAATGAAGAAAAATCAGTCTTTTTTTCATTTTTGTCTTCAAATTTTAAATTTATTTACCATCTAATTTCAGAATCTAAGTGTTAGACTTAAATTGCCCTGTTTATATCAGGGCTATCAAAATTTAATTCCACAAAACACCTTGGTAGTACTGTCTCTTTAAAGCCAAGTACCTGTACTAAAGAAGATTTGTCAAGAGTTAAGGTTATGTAAACATTAAAGAAGATATCAAGAGACAGATCGACCGCAAAGAGAAATTCGCCACTGAACTGCAATAAAAGGTAAGTGCTTTCAAGATAAATGTTTTGTGAAAGATAAAACTGACAGGCGGTATTGTGTCGATAATATTTATGATATTAATGCTACTTGACTCCCTGATACTCGCATTCCAAATGCTGCTGTAGAGTGTCAACCCTTCTTGTCTCTTCAAACCAATTGTTCACATTAGATAAAGGTTCTTCATGAAATGTTTCAGATTTATGCTTTTAGCTGCAAGATGAATAACAAAAAGTGATACTGTTTGTGATCTGACATTTAAGATTTTAGATTTTTCTAATTTTAGACGAAAAGTTTAACAACAGAGATGATGAACAACTTCGTTAATTGCAAATTCTATCATATTTCACAAAATAGGAACAAAACTGATGTTTAAAGGTTTTAAATTTTCTAAGAAACTTTTTTGTCATTAGCAACTTCTCAACTTTTTGAAGTCAGCAAATGTTTCCTAAATTATAAGAAAGTAAACTATCATGGATCAGTGGTAGTGTTTAAAGTCACATTTTATCTAACTTTGTCAATTCATTGTGAAACTTGATCCATTCCATATCAGTTGTAAAGAGGTTTCATATGTCATAAAAGTAAATGTTATAGCAGCATTTATTTGTCTTGTTGGTTGTGCTTTCTGATCATGATATGACTGGTTGTCAGTGACATTAGAATCTTTCTTAAAATATTGCCTATAAAGTATAAATATGTTAGAACTGGTCTTATGGGGTGTTCCGCGGTGCTATTGAAGGCTAACTATACTGAGAAGATTTCTGGATCCACTTAAGGATGCAGGATGGTGGACTTAAAGGGGCAGTAGCACGTTTTTTGATAATTTTATATTTCAAAATTTTCGCTGATAAATGTATGTTAATGCTAAATATATTATTTTGATAGTGTCAAAAATCTCATAACACAAGCCCATCAGCCATAGTCAGAGGACAAAGTATGAAGATTCACATAAAATCATTGGCGGCCATTTTTGTGTGAACACCTTTAATTCATTTTGAGTAAGAAAAAGGAATCGCATGGCTAAACTTTAAATTATATATTTGAATTATTACTGCTCCATTTAGTTTAAATACATTGTCTGTCAATTGGAACCATTAATTTCCATTTTCCTGACATCACCTTATATTCCCCCTAAAAACATGCTACTGCCCCTTTAACGTAAAATATTATTAAAATTTGTCTGCAAACTCGGAGTTGTATTTTTGTTTGATGGTTCCCCCCTCTTAGAATAATTATGTTGTATATATAAAGAATATCTTCATTCTTTACAACATAATACGTCAATTTGATCAGTTGGTCAGTAGGCCGCTAATGACTGAAATATTGCCCAAGCTGCGTAAAACAATAACTCACTCACTCACTCAGTTGGTCAGTGGTATTCTGTTGTGGATATTGACCACAAAACACTCAACAGCTTGTAGAGTGATTACTGTGAAGTGATGAAAACAGATGTTCATTAGACCAAGGTGTTTGTGTCTGTCAACTAACCATTCACACTGTCATTGACCTTATGATATTTGGTGTCATTGGTGCTATGGTAAACATATACCAATTAGTGCATACTGGGTACCTTTGGTTGTGTCGTTAATGTTGTTTAGGCATGTGGTTGTCAGTCAGAATCTAAACAACATCCAAATGATAAACATGCACTCCCCTCTCCAACCTCTTCCTCTTTAACTTAATTCATTTAAAATTTCAAATCTCAAAATTTTATACCTTTCGGTCATTGCGCCAAAAAAATCCTTTAAGAACCACTTTAGAAATCCATTTAAGGTCTGAGGACTCAAGTATAAAATCAGTCCTGCTGGAAGTGCTTGTAGAATCTCCAAACTAAGTAAGTAAGTAAGTAAGTAAGTAAGCAGACAAGTCTAATTGCATTCTTAGAACTCCCTCAATATGAGACTGGCCCAAGGGTCAAGAAAAAAACAGCACATAAATGCACACAGTTTAGATTTTAATGTATTTGCAAAGTTTTGAAGTCTTCAAGTTTGTATTGGGAGAATCGTGAGCTGACTATGTTAGGGCTGTTCTGAATGTATTTTGTTCATGTTTCTGAGAATTTTCATTTTTTGTACCTTTATAAAGTTTGATAACAAGAGCCCTGGCAAGTTTTGTAACAAATTTAGTACCAATGACTGGTTGCTGCAATGAGTAACTATGTTAAACATATGTTACCTTCATTATTCAAAGATTGACAGTTTCATTTAATGTTTGTTGATCCCTTCAAATGAAGCCAGCACTTAATCAACACAAATCAAATATTAAACATAAACTAACACTATAGAAGCATTTAATCATCAAACACTATATATGTAGAATAACTTTTTTTTCAATATCTACCTGTACAATACAAGTGTACACTTAAAGAAGCATCTACCTTCAGAAACCAATCAGATATTGTAAATGTTCTTGTATACAAGTCATCAGTGTATAGTTTATCTAAAGCATGTGTAAGACATCAGGAAGGAAGCAGAACAAGACAGATCCCTCATTCTGCGGCTGGGCCCAATTTGAGGAGCGACCATGCATCACATGCCTTGAGACAAGAGTGATCTAAAGCTCTGATAGAGGCACTTAATGTTTGATCTGTACACTTGATGAGTAAAAACACTCCACTCTGACAATACCTGTAGATAACATACCTGGTGGGCCTGATTTGTGAGGGGTTTATATACCTGGTGGGCCTGATTTGTGAGGGGTTTATATACCTGGTGGGCCTGATTTGTGAGGGGTTTATATACCTGGTGGGCCTGATTTGTGAGGGGTTTATGTACCTGGTGGGCCTGATTTGTGAGGGGTTTATATACCTGGTGGGCCTGATTTGTGAGGGGTTTATGTACCTGGTGGGCCTGATTTGTGAGGGGTTTATATACCTGGTGGGCCTGATTTGTGAGGGGTTTATATACCTGGTGGGCCTGATTTGTGAGGGGTTTATATACCTGGTGGGCCTGATTTGTGAGGGGTTTATATACCTGGTGGGCCTGATTTGTGAGGGGTTTACATACCTGGTGGGCCTGATTTGTGAGGGGTTTATGTACCTGGTGGGCCTGATTTGTGAGGGGTTTATGTACCTGGTGGGCCTGATTTGTGAGGGGTTTATATACCTGGTGGGCCTGATTTGTGAGGGGTTTATATACCTGGTGGGCCTGATTTGTGAGGGGTTTATATACCTGGTGGGCCTGATTTGTGAGGGGTTTATATACCTGGTGGGCCTGATTTGTGAGGGGTTTATATACCTGGTGGGCCTGATTTGTGAGGGGTTTATATACCTGGTGGGCCTGATTTGTGAGGGGTTTATATACCTGGTGGGCCTGATTTGTGAGGGGTTTATGTACCTGGTGGGCCTGATTTGTGAGGGGTTTATATACCTGGTGGGCCTGATTTGTGAGGGGTTTATGTACCTGGTGGGCCTGATTTGTGAGGGGTTTATCTACCTGGTGGGCCTGATTTGTGAGGGGTTTATATACCTGGTGGGCCTGATTTGTGAGGGGTTTATGTACCTGGTGGGCCTGATTTGTGAGGGGTTTATGTACCTGGTGGGCCTGATTTGTGAGGGGTTTATGTACCTGGTGGGCCTGATTTGTGAGGGGTTTATGTACCTGGTGGGCCTGATTTGTGAGGGGTTTATATACCTGGTGGGCCTGATTTGTGAGGGGTTTATATACCTGGTGGGCCTGATTTGTGAGGGGTTTATATACCTGGTGGGCCTGATTTGTGAGGGGTTTATGTACCTGGTGGGCCTGATTTGTGAGGGGTTTATATACCTGGTGGGCCTGATTTGTGAGGGTTTATATACCTGGCCTGGAGTTCTGGGATCTATGGGTTTGTGAGAGTAGTAACTTGGGTGCTGCGGTTACTTCATAGTACTAGGTTGTATGAGTTTTGATAGAGGTAGTTGCTCTTTTTAATTCTCAGTTCTTTGACGTTCTGATAACTCATGGCAAAACTTAGTCCGTCAGCCAGACCCTTAAATATACCATAAACCCAAGCAAGTCTATAACAAGACCTGAGAGCTCAATTTCTCAGGCTCCTTTTCGTTATATTTTTGTTTTCAAATTTAATATATTTTTTTAACAGTTCATTTCAGTCTAATAGTTAGACTAGGCAAAACTATATTCATCAGATTCAAATCGATCCTGCTTGTCCGTGTCCTATATTCCTTTATTCACAAAAAAGTTGTCATTTGCTAAGATATATTTTAATCACTTGTACTTTAAAAAAAAGTGGTTTGCAACCAATGAACCGAGGGAGTGAGTGAGCCCTGCAAAGCTTGTCCCTGTGCTATGTTCAGCTGTATGAATCCTGTGATCCTCCTAGCGACAGGTGTCCGATGTGGGGAGGATTAGCTCTGATCCCCTGATCCGCTACGAACGTGATCGGTGTACTGGAGCAGGGACTCGATCGTGGATAGTTGGAACAATTCTCCAGAGGGAGGAAGTCTCAATTATTACGACCTTACCATGGTTAGAATGAGTGTTCTATCAGCTTTCTAGTACCTGGAATGGCATTTCCACAAAAATATAAATATATGTGTATTATGAGCACTGTGCTTGTGCTAAACTATCAAATTGTACATGATATCTTTGATCAAATTGTAAACCCTTTTCACATTGCATTGGTAAATTTTAACAGAACTGTCAAAACAACTTTTCAAACATTTATTTTTATGGTTACATCATTTCCACGTGGAGAGGATAAAAGTGTTAGAAATGTTTGAAATGATTTATTTATTATTCGTATGCTTATTTCATCAATTGTTGCCACTGTAATGGTATTGGTAAAACAAAATTGATAACCTCAGAGGCTCAGGATAGCACACAACAACTACAGATTTTATAATTGATACAACTTTTTGAAAACCTATATTGGAGTGATTAATTTTGGTGACAATATTTTGGTCAAGGTTTTACAAAATTAACGGAATCTGGATATCCTTAAACTGATATAGAGATTTCCACAGAAGTGTCTAGCAGGCCTGGGGCCTAGAAAGCATAAGAGTGTTGAAGGTTCCAATTCTATACACAGTCATAGATTAGGACCAGATTGTCTTCTTTATCTGTGTATCAGCATATTGCCAAGTCATTATGAATGTGAGAAATGACTTCACACCTTGCTTTATCCAGGTGAGATAACTGACAATACTTCCAAGTTTACTGGTAATTACTTGACAAATGATATGATTAACTCCCTACCTACTTGATAAGTTATGGTGCCAATAATTTACAGGTATAACTTCGGCTAGAGTTAGAGGCTCTGTTTCAATTCAAAATGGGGGCAGGATAGCATATATTAGCTTGTTGGGCTTTGGATCAAGAGGTCTGGGGTTTGAATCCTGCGATGGACTCTACAACTTTGTCTGCAGTAGAGAGCTGTTTTGAATTTCAGAGCAACATCACTCATGATCTGCTAGTTCCAGCTGTTGCTCGCAGGTTTCACCGCCATACATAGCCACAATAGTGTTGCGGGCTTTCTCCCTGCAATAAAACTAGCAGTCATGATGTTAGTGAGATGCTCTTGAAAGCGGCGTAAAACAAATATCATCTCACCTTTATAAAAAAACTGTTTGATTGAATTATTTTTCAGAGACTGAATACTTGTCTATGACTCTCTCTGATGGAGAAAATTGTCCGATTTTTCCCCAAGATATATAGTAGAGTGTATATTCTGAGTATATTGTTTTGCTAATGTGTGACACAGCTGTTCTAACAGTGTCACCTGGTTATGTAGGGCGTGTAGACTCTCATCAAACATATGACCTGCTTGTTCTATGTTGAGGAATATTGATTCTCTATATACTGGATGCTTGCTTGTATTTATTGGAGTTGAATTTATGAATATGCAGTCATGTTAGTTTAAATATTTTTCTCTCGTATATCCTTGATTATTTTTCGCAGTAAAACAACATATCAAGGACAAGAATTTCAAAGTCGCTTTTACTCTTAGCATTCATAAACAGACAAAATGTTTATTGAATCTTTAATCTACATTCATGTTTCTTATTGTCAAAACATGAAAAGATTTCAAGCTGTCTTTTTCTGTTAGCAATAATAAAAAAGAATAATTGCTTTCTTAATCTTTAAATCTTCATTTAATTACCGTCATTAAATAAGTCATAATCATTTTCAGTTCAATAAGATAATGGTCACAATGATCCAAGAATGGTCACAAAATCTTTTGTTTTCATTTTATTGCTTTCATTAAATGATCCAATCTTGTATCTTTTTCAAGCTAATAAGATCATTTCATGATTACTTGTAATATGAAACTTATTAGAAGAAAAAAAAAGAAGGCAGTGTCTTCATCCTCTTGCTCATAGTTCACAGAGAGAAATTAAGTATTCGTTTAGAGAATTATTTGACTTTCAGAGTCTATCTATCCAAGATAGCTAAGCAAGCTCCTTTGTTCACTAAACTTCAGAAGTAGAATATCTATGCAGAAAACTGATAATGTAAGGAAAGAGTTTAAAGAACCAGTGTAAATTGAGATTTAATGTGTACATTAGTCATGCAAAAACTTTCAAGAATGCGATTAATGTTTCCAAAGGTTACCAAAATCAACAAAGCCTTTATGATATGAGCGTGATTATCTTTTATGTTCCTTAAGTAATTTAAGGACAATCAAAGCAATAGGTAAAAAGAGTCTGGTGAACTTCTGCACCATTGCCATGCATTACAATGGAGCCTTTGATACAGTGTAGGCCCTTTGTCTGCAATGAACAGCCTAAAGAGATATGAGGATATGAATGAAAGCACGATAATTATCTAGATATTTAACTTAAATTTTAGTATAATTAAGGTGTAGTATGTATTTAGTAATTCATCAAGTCTGGAACTGCAAGAGCCTGTTATTTTCAAAAGTAAAAGTCAGCTTCTTGATAACAAGAACCCTGTTTGATCTTCAAATAGAAGTTCTTTGAATCATCTACTTCTTTATCAATGGAGTTTGATGTGCCTTCAACCTTGGAGGGGCTTGATTGTGGTTTTGTTTGCACCCAATGCTTATCTATTGATTCTCGGTCTTCCTTCCTGCTGATTTGTTTATGGAGGTAACATGGGATTTTACAGACACTTCATCGTCATTTATACATTCAAACTCTTTCTGGCACTCTCAGTCCCATATAGTGATGAAGACATGACAATGTTTGCTTTTATCAATTTGTTTTCTTCCTTGAATGTTTACAATAAAAGTAAGACCCAATTCCCCTCCCACCAGTGTGTTATGTATCTTGTATATTTTCTGTGACTCCAATGAGTTCCTCAATCTTCAGGGTCTTGAATCTAGATATTGTCCAAATTAACAACTTGGTGTATCACATATCTTCAATTTAACTGAATCTTGTTGTCTGTATGCATATTTGTTTTGTCTTTGTGGCATCACAACCCTGCCATTACCATTTGAATTTGGCCAGCATAGCTTTATTTAATCATCTCCTGAAGGCATATACAACAGCATCCTTTTGTTAGTCTGTATGATTTTATGTCTGTCTGTCTGTCTGTCTGTGGAGGAATATGGCATCATATAAGAGCTTGCAGTGCTTGTTACCACCCATGTTGTAACTTCATGTGGTCCTGAACTCCCCAGGAAGTTGGCAAGTTCTTCTCTAGGGCTGAGTTGAACAGGAGGTTCTGAAGACATACCTCTGATGTGCGACCTGAAAGTCTATAGTGTCCATTCATTGTGGGTTATGCTCTGTATCATTACACTTGTCGGACAGATATGTCCTTTATTGTTACAAATGTCTTGTAGTTTTTTCCGTTGTCACACAATGTTGTTATATGATTTTGTTATTTGTTATTTATAAAGTTTAACTTAAAATTTCATGGAAAAGAAATTGAAATCATAAATTGCTTTAGTTCCACAAAATTGTGAATATTATCAATTTGAGAAAAAATACCCTTGAACTACTGCAAACAATGACATCTTTCTCCCAAATACTTTGGGACTAAAAATGTATTCAAGATTTGTTAGAAAAGTAAGAAAAGCAGTAATATTTGCTATATATCTTTGGCCAATGGCAACTACCAGAATATTTCCTGATGTATGAATTGTCATTCCTGTAAATTTGCCACACAGGATGGTTATATGCATCGGTTTTCTTCACAGGTATATTCTTGTAATTGCTTTTACTGAACAAGGGGGATAACCCTTTAAGCCTTATCGTTTCATTCAGGGCTTTGAACAGTATATTGCAGAAGGAGATTTGCAAGAAGTGTCATAAAATCCCCATGAACAATGATCGTCTCTAAATTAGGTTAATTACTGAACTCCTGTTGGTTCTCCTAACCATCCTTTAAATTCTTATAGTTCCTATTGATTGATAACACATTCACTATTGTTTAATTAGTGATAATTCTCCTAATTAAGTTAAACATGATAGTTTTATTCAATCCATACTACGTTGGGTGGTAATTATGATTCGATCAATGCTACTGCACATGAATAATAGCCCGATTCTGCAGCGAATAAAATTCTTTTCAAGTCTTTTAGCAAAAGGAAGTTGAGGTGAAGCATAGCAGAGATAATTTTGAGTCTTTTGTCTGTTTTTTTTCAGTCCTCCTTTGAAACTAGCCTAGCTTGCACTTGTAATTGCTTTCTTGTTTATCGATAGAAGTTATTTTTTTTGTAATATGAAGCATAAGAATCTTAATAAGGCAATGCCTGACTGCTTTTCTCGACCACACATGGGTTGATTCAATTGGAGCTGTTTTCTGAAAAAATATTTTATGCTACTCCATTGTGTGAAATTTTTTAAGGGGATACCTTCTCTTTCATGTCATTGTTGTATTCATCAACTCTTATACATCGATTAAGTCTTAGCAGTTTCCCCACATGCTTGAAAATGGAATAAGGACCCATACCAAAACAATGTGAAAATAAAGAAGTTGTTCATCCAAAGAATTCTTTTGTCTTCCTCAAACTTCTTAAATGCAACTCAAACAGTTAAAGAGCCACCCAAAGAGTTATCAGGGCCAATAATGCCAAACTTTACTAACGATGTCATTTGATTGAGAAGGATTGACTGTTACATGAAATATCATTATAAAGCTAATCAACGTATAGTGACGATGATTTGAAGTCGCGGTTATGATCGAAAACCAGACAATAACATAGTGGTCAGAATGACAGTTACGAGTTGATAATGTTTCATAAATCAAATAACTAGTATTCATGGAAAATGGATGTGTAAATTTTGCGTCCATGAGCATATATACTAAGATAGTTTCAGGATTTTGAAAAAAGTAATTAAAATTTGTGTTGCTGTTTGGGAAAAAATTTGGGATATATTTTGAATTTTTATCATGAATTTTGCCATTTAATTTTCGTATCAAAGAAAAACAATGTATGATAAAAATAGCGGAGTGGCTCTTTAACTCATTATGTATTACTGCAGTTGAATATGCGACATTATTATAATAAGATATATTCAAGTTATAGCTGTATTGTACTACAGTGATACATACATCGATTGTAATCGATCCTATGGACACTGTATCAAATTGAAATCTATAACCATAATGGTTGTTTACTGAATCAAACACCTTTACTTTCATGTCTGTATATGATATATGTGTATCGTTATAATCTCAAGTCAATGTAACATTGAAGATAAACACAGCTGCTTTGATGTCTGTGGTGTCATTCATCCTATTGTTTACCTTTGTAAGTTGAGACTGTATCAATGATACCATAGTGGACATAATCATGATATGTCTGTGTTCGTTAGTTAGTGTTGGAAATAGAAAGCATCAGTATTTTGCCATGTTCAGTACTTTTTTTGGACATTGAACCTATTTGAGCTTTTCTGTGTTTCCACTTTACATACAAGTGCTTTATCTTTAATCTTTAAGATTCTCTGTGAACTGCCTTATGCACCTTGAAAGATTTCCCAAACTTTTTATCTTTACTAGATGATGAACAATTTCAGTACTTTATTACTTATTACAGTAGGATTTCTTTTGAATAAAAGTGACATGACATGATTTAATTCAATAAAAAATATGAATATCAAAACTTAGAATCAAGAATTAATTTCTATCAAATTTAACTGGAACATTTCATTTAATAACTCTGTGACGGTCATGTACTATTAACAACAATTCCTGTGAGTATTCAATAAATTCATGACAGTTTGTCATGATATTTTTTTGTCTATTGCTAAAAAGATTGACATGAAATTCATACACCAGTAAAATACTAGAACATGTTTTCATTAGCAGCCCCGTCTAAGGACGGGGCTGCTATCAGGTTTTGTGCAGTTTCCGCTGCCGCCGCCGCTGCGTCAGCCGCTGCGTCCACCGCTGCGTCCGCCGCGCACATACTGGCTATGGCTATAACTTTTTTCTACTAAGTTTTCCAGAACTTTTATTCATAACTTACTGCTTATACCTCGATTTTGACATGTTCACTTTCAGGGTCAAAGGTCAAGGTCTCGAGCTATAAAATCACTAAAAAATTCCTTGTAAACGCGATATCTTGAAAAGTTTTTGTGCTATGAAGCTCTAACTTGATATGTATCATCCTTGGAAGAGTAAACATTTTTGAAAAGGTTTTCGCTACAATCTGTTCAAGGTCAAGGTCACAGCAAGGTCACGACTTTAGCATGGTTTTGCGAAAATGCTTTATTTTAACTATGAACACTTTTAATCAATAGATGATTGTTATACTCAATGAAAAGTGTTCATAGATTGTGTAACCTTGAAGGTCAAAGGTCAAGGTCATGAGATTTGTGTTATTTAAATGTGCAACTAATTTGGATATAACTTTATCCCATTAAGCTTTCAGAACTCATAAACATGTGTAATTGTTTACACCTCTGGGGACTTAAAATGACATGTTCACTTTCAAGGTCAAAGGTCAAGGTCATGAGCTATAAAATCACAAAGAAATTCCTTCTAAACAGGTTAACTTGAAAAGTTTTTGTGCTATGAAGTTTAAATTTTGTATTTATTATCTCTTGAGAAGTACAAAATTTTGGAAAGGTTTTGGGTACGAACTGTCAAAGGTCAAGGTCACAGCAAGATCAACAAATATTGAGAAAATGGATTATTTTAACTTTAAACATTTTAATTCGATACATTAATGTTATTTTCAATGAAATGTGTTCATTGATTGTGTGACCTTGAGTGTCAAACGTCAAGGTCACAAGAAAATGCCCAATATGCTGAGGCTTGTAGAAGGCGGAACAGGGTAAGGCGAAACCCCAAGTTTCGGGGCTGCTCTGTTTTTGCGGTGTCCCGCAAACACTAATCTAGTTTTACTATTTCATTTTCATTTCATTTTCTATGTTCAATTCCAGTGTATACTTAGTTATATTTGAGTATTTCAGGTAAGTAATCATTACATTCACAAACATCTGGATATCTTGTCAGGTGACACAACCATTCATCAGGTGCATTGTCTACTTATAATAATCATCTTACTTATATTAGGTTACCTGCTTGATGTGTCACGCCTTTCAAGAGCCTCAAAAGAAATTAACCCTTTCATCCCTAAGAAACAGATACTAAATATGTTAATATATGTCTGAATTTTGGTTTGTAGGTTTGAAAGGGTTACTTAGTAGATTTCAATTATGAATAAAAGTCGCAATTCTCATCTTTCAAGCTTCAAATCAAATCAATCAAATTTGGAAATCAAGCTTTAAGGTCTGCAAACAAGTTTTTTGCTAATAAAAAACATAAATTCTAAGGTTATTCTTATATAATTGATGCTTTACATTTGAAAATCTTATACACAAACACATGCATTGATGACATGTAAGAATCTTTTGATCATAATATCTAGCTATGTATTATTGATGGCTAACATATTTTAAACTGATCTTTACAACATGTTCATTGTTTGAGACAATGATACTCTTTGGCTACAGTGAGTAATTGATTCTTTTCAAAGCTTGACATTAAAATCACCTGATAGGACCATAAAGAGACGACATTGATTGTTAGCGAGATGTTGCAGGTTTTGCGTACCTTTATTGTTGTTACCTGAGACATCGTTAAGCCAGGTATTGGTTTTCAGGTATCTTGTAGTTCTTATCTCTGATCTACCTTGTCCATTAATCACCTTCTGACCAGCGAGAAGAAAAACAAAGTTGAGGAGAAGTTGAGGAGATTTCTGTTACTGAATTCGAGTCAGTTGTTGCCCACATCAACACAATTAATCATCACTGTTGATCGTCCGTCCCTGTCCAAACAAATCAAACCCTCCAAATGATCTCATTATGGGATGTTCTTAGTGGTCAAGAAGCCTGTAGAGAATATGAGATGTTTGGGGGCAATTGGTTCTGTTTTCTCTGTGGTTTAGAGTGTTTTATTACTCTCCCATTGAAGATATTGCTGTTTAATAAAATCAACCATGTTATTACACTATGTGTCATAACATCGCGCGCTGACCAAATGACGTGACGTAATGATGACGTCACAATTGTTAAGTATGACGTCATAATGTCAGTGGGCCGGCCGCGACAGTCATGTTGGCGACTCTCTTTGCATTTTTACGATGTTATTAAGCAAGTAATAAATAAAATACTAAACTCGGTCCCGTTTCATAACATTTTTATGAAACTCGTGAATGGTATAGGTATATTTAATTCGCTTTCGCTCGTTAAATACCAACCCATTCACTCGTTTCATAAATATGTTATGAAACGGGACATCGTTTAGTATTCTCTATATATTGACTGCACAGAATGCTATCGCAATGTATAACGATGCATAGAAGCAATGTTGCAATGCAAATTAAATTACATTACATTACTTTATTGCAATTCACTGAACAATACAAAGTAGCAAATAACAGTAGCAATGATTTTAAATGTAAACTGCAAAAAGGTGTTTATGAAGTTGGAGGTACAAATATGAAATTTAAAGGTCTCTATGGTTATACTATTTTTTGACAGAAGCTGTATTTAAAGGGACCATTCGAGCGGGGTATTTTTTTGGAAACGAAATTCAGGAGGACTCTCCTGTTTACAATTATGTATGATTTTACATGATAATTTCATACTTAATTTCATATATGTTTGTCATATAAGCATTTTAGTTGTTCTAGATTTGACAATTTGACACAAAAAAGTGTATAGCTCAAAAAATAAAAACATCGTGAAATGAAGCCAATCATCGAAGCTACAATCGTGGAATGCATTACTACGACAAAATGATAACTTTTATTATGAATTATTTGGAAATATGCCCCTCTTTTATCAATCGAGTAGTTATAACTTAATTTTGTTAATGAATAAGCATATTACAGCACATTTGTTTTCTCGCAATGCTAAGCTTTCAAAATGGCGGATGAAAGCCGCTCAAGTGCCTTTAAATATTTGATTTTAGATATAGATGAGGTAGAGGTACAAAACAACATTAGGAAACCAATTTAACAATACACAATTTCATAAAATTTTCAGTTATTTAATTTAAATCATGTGAAGTTACAAAGCACATAAAATAGATCTCTATTTTTGCACTGAAGAGGCATAACAGAAAAGTGTACGTATACATGAATAGATGTTTTAACAATAAAGTGATTTATCATTTACTCTTTGAGTGATTACACTTTGAATGTATATATAGCAATATTTTGTGATATAATGTGGATTTTACTGTTCATTTACATAATTCAATAATAATGGTTTTACTGTTTAACAAATTTGAAATTTACCTAATGCAGAAATAAATTGTTTTGTGATACATTGTGGACTGTACCATTCCTTTACATAATTAAATAATAATTGATTTACTGTTTATCATATTTGAAACTTATATGGACAAATAAAAAGAAAATAGTACCCTTTTTCAATATCATTTGAATTACAGCATGTGCACATTCAGGCTTTTTGTAACATTGTATAGTCCCATTTTTCATGCAATCTATCAAAACATACCATACAGTAGCAATCTAAAATAATAATTATAATCATTATTATCATTAACAACAAAACGCTAGTGTTGCTATACAGATGCCCAGCTGGGACTGTACTCCAGTACCTATATAGTGACCTGAGGAACTAGTAGTGTGGGATATAGTCACAGAACACTGACAATTTATCAATATGGGTTGTTTATGAGCTGATATTACCTGTCAATATCATATTCTACAATAACCATGATGGGATGGAGGCATTATTGCTGATTAATTGCATGATAGTGAACAATGTGTCACAAGGATTGACATACTTTATGTTATTGACTTTATATATTTTTTTCTGCAATAAATATAAGATCAAACAATATTTAGGAATACCTTGTTTTGATTATCAGATAGAAATTTTAATTTTATTAGTTTGATTTGGATTAATTCTGATAAATGAAATGTCAAAACTAAATCTTGTAGAGGTATTGTGTACTTTTGATAACAAATATTTTGAATATCTTATTAATATTTAATATTGAAATTATAAACAAATTGTGATTAGAAGTTGGCTATTGAGTTGGATCTGTTATTCCAAAACTTTTAAACCTTTTTATCTGTGTTTATTATCCATATTGGAGCCCTTCACTTTGTGCTTTAAAAAAATATATGTGTCAACTTTGTTATGATCAAATTGTGTATATGAAACCAAACAGCTGCTGTACACAGTGTGTTGACAAAATCATAATTCTGAGTTCGGAAGCTTATGGTCAATATTACGACAGGTATTTATTGACGGTGGTTTTGATGTAGGCGTAACAGATGGTGGGACCTGGCTTTAAGAATAATCATAATTGCATCAAAACAATGTTATTACTTTGTTTATTCTAGGCCCAAACCCAGTTTAGACCAACTGTAAAGTTGAGATATGAAATTAGCTATGAAGACAACTGTTTTGCAACAGGTGTGAAAACGTTAACTTCTTTGAGAAGTTATCTGTGACCAACTAGCATTATTAATTTTTTTCCTTTCTGAATGCCTTTTATAATTACAAAAAGAAACTAGTGTTTTTCATTCTAATAAAAGTTGTTTATGACTGGGAAATTATCTATGAATGCAACAAAAGACTTGAAAGGATCTTGAATAACTTGTTCTTAGATCAGTCAATCGTGACTGGCTTTTCTTTCATTTATGAATACCTTGTCTAAATTAAAAAAATTGGAATAAATGAGTATTGTCCGGCAAGACTCTATTAGTGCAAGCAGGGCTGTTTATCAAGGGGGAGTATTGTAGCCGTATTGTACCTTTAGCTTCCAGTCTGCTTCTGTTGGCTTTGTTGCCGGAGTCAGATATTCAACTAAACTTCAATAAGGTTGAGCATGTAATGAGTTGATAACTTTATCTGCTACAGTTACCAAGCAGATGGCGCTGTTTACAATTAAACCTTGGCTTGACTGCAAACATCAAAGACGTATAAATGCGTAATTTTGAGATGCTTTATCTTTTTGATATTATCTAATTTATGAACATTATCTAATTCATTAAGATAATTTTTGATCGATATCCAATTTATGTAAAAGTAAAAGCTAAACGCTAATAAGATAAAATCTTTAAGAAATATTTATTCTTTAGGAAATGTAATTTTGTTTAGTATCAAGACAATATGATCAAACGTCAGTAGTTAATTTGTTTTCTTTGAATCCTAAAAACTGTTTTGGTTAATGAATATTTATGCCTTTAAATAAGTCATCTAGCTAAAACTGTTTGTGCTCAATGAATTAAAAATATTAAATTTTTCTTTTTTAAATGGGTTAATATTCTTCACCATAACTTGATCCATATTTTCCTGAGGAGATAGAAAGATCCAGGATGATGATCAAAATATATCAACAAGCACCTGCTGATACAAGGAAGGAACAGGAATATTGTCCCAGCAACCTGTCTCTCATATAGAATATTTTCATTGATAGGCAATACATGTATGCTTTTTAGGTTAATTGAAAAGAAAACATTGAATTCATCCGGTTAGGCTGACAGAACATCCCGGAGTGTGGCTACTCCACGCTGTGTTGACCATCGTAAAGACCTACTTTGAATTAACGACCATCTCTGGACTAGCCTCCCAGTGAGTAGATACTTGATTCAATGTCCTCAATATATCATGTATCCATAGATCATAGGGATAGCATGATTTTATGGATGATATAAACTTTTGTCAGTACATGCTTATGCGTTTTTATCAAGTGAAACGTAGTTTTTGTCAATATACTTACCCCGGTACCTGTTCCTTTAATGAAACTTCTAAATGCTCATCTTAGATTCTTCATCAGGTTGAGTTGCTTATCTAGCTAATTTAAACCCTCCCAGTTGGTGGTTACTTGATTCGATGTCCTCAATATATCCTGTATCCATAGATCATAGGGATAGAAAGATTTTATGGATGACAACTCGTTTTTGTGAAACACACCAATTGTCAGTATAAATTATGCTTATGCTCTTTTATCAAGTGAGATTATTGCCTACAGCTCTTATTTACTCCAGCATTCTTTGTTGCTCATATCAAATATTACATATGCATAACATATCTGATACTTTTTGAGAAATTTACAGATTTATTTGACATTGTAAACTGCAGTATGTATTATGCAGAATGTTCTATAATATGTATACTCAATATTGTATGTATATGCTTCAAGGTATTATAACATAAAAAAAGATTTTTTTATAAAAAAGTGAGATTATGGAGTAAGAATATATGAAACATTTTTTCACAATAAATTAGTTTTTATTGATATATACCTGTTCCTTTAAGGACACTTCTAAATACCCTTCTCCATCAGTTTGAGATGCTTATCTAGCTAATTTAAACACGCAAAATTACCTCCATTTTTCACTTTTTTGAGCATGTTCAGGATATGCCCCTCTTGCTAGTAATTTATTACTTTACGAAGCAGTAAATCTTTAGTAATAATGTTAGCTGTTGGTCGGCTTGAAGAATAAAAGTATTCATGAGCTTTGAATACATTTCTTATCAAAGTTTGTCAAAGCAAGTGGTCGGATGTTTGCTCAGGGTTTTAGTGAGAGGTTGTCCCAGCTGAGACAGAGATAAGACATACCTTCTAGATTGCGGTAATAATAACGGACCTTGAACACCTCTGTGATTAGTGGCAACTAGGCTCTCTTTGTGACAGGTTACTGTTTGTTGATAACTTTAAGTAGAGGTTATCAATACTGAATAGGAGTGATGGCTGCCCACCGCCTTCTGGAAACGACACCTTCTCAAAAAGTATATATACTTTGTTATTTATTTCTTTAAAGATAATAATTTGGTTCTCAATGAAACTAAACCTGTTACCCAGAACTTCAAAATAGAAAATCTGAAATACTATTGTTCTGTTCTGTTTGCCTTAAAATGTTGATACAATAGCCCAATGATTTTACAGGGGCTTCTAAAGGTTTGGGTCAACCAAACAAAACTGCCTCACTGCTTTAAGATAGCATCATGAATAGTATACATGGACACAGAAACAGTTAAAGAGGCATTACATTTTGACAAAACAAAAATAAAAATTTAAAACAACAACTTTATTCTCCACCTCATTGGTTCATTTTTTTTCTTTGTACTGTTTTGTGTTAAAGAAATATATTTCTAAGAACAGCAATATTTTCTGGATACAACAGAGGATATTCACAATATGGAAGTTGTATACCATTAAATGTCTGCTCAAAATATTTATTGCCAATGCCATGTTTATTTTTGTCTAATATAAGATGCCCTGCACAGTGATACAGTTTTGTTTAAAATGCTTTGGATGAAGTTCTGAGTATACAGTCTGTAAGACAGGTGTGAAGAGAGGTCAGCAGGCTTGTCCAGTAATGAAGCGTGTAATGACCAGCAGATGGTCCCTCTGTCCAGTTATACCTCTCTGACCAGAGCGGTCACCTCAGATGACCACTGATTGACTTCGGCTGGACAGGAAGTGAACTCCTTTCAGGTCAACAAAACATGTGCCATTCTTGCTCTTATAATTTAGTGTGTGGTTAATTCTGTTTCTACCATCTTTTTGGAGACCAATCTGGCAATAGAGTATACTGTTCCAATCCTTGATTAAAATATTGTAATAGATATAACCCAATTTTGGCTCATGGTAAAGCGACAGTACAATTACTTGGCTTTTTAAATGTTAAGTGTTTTTTATGGAATAAAGGTGAGTCCTTGAAATGATATTATAATACAATAATATTGTCAATATGAAATTTCATTTTAAGGTTTTGTTGACGATTTAAAAGTTTTTGCCAAACAAACCTTTTTGTTCTGTGGCATTAAGCTGTTTTTGAGGCATGACAGAGGTTGGAAATATAAGGAACACATGCATTTTTATGGAACTTGTCAGCTTTTTTACTGTAGGGATATAGCAACGTTTTGTTAAAGATTCTTACTTTTAAAGCATGTTGGGAAATGAAAGGGTACCGAGAACCTTTCCTCAAAAATGTTGAACCTTTCAATGTTTTTGAGAACCTTTAATCATGATACGTCAAGAAAAATCTGTTTGAAACCTCAAAAGATTCTTATCTTTCCCATGCTCTTTTTGGGAGTCAGAGATCAAACATGTATAATAAGACATTGAGACATGAACATCCAGCACTGTCAACAAGAGAGTTGACGTCACATTACTCCAGCTTTGTCCAGATATAATAGGACTGGACTACCTACTTGTATAAAGCTCAAGGGTCAGTTACTTCTTACCTCTGATGCTGGGGTTCAAAGATATGTTTGGTCTTTGTAGTGATGACTCCATTTGACAGAGTAACTGCCCTTCTTGTGGAACTCTTCAACTGAAGGAGGCTGACAAGTGCTACAGGTGATCAATCTATCTCACAAGAAGGAGAGTATAAGTAGTGAGAGCTGGACTTGTGAAGACATCAGAATCCATCATCCCGGCTTCTTACTAGTATACTACTTAGATAAAGGCTGCTTTAGTTATCTGTGAGCAATCCCCAACAGCCACATAAAAACCACTATCATTATCCATACACCTCACATGACCATATCAACTTTTGTGGCCATCTTCAATTGCTACTTTAAAAAAATCCATCTTCAGTTGCAATCTCCCAAATATTTCGAATATGGGGAGAGGTTTTCAAAATAAATTTCAAGAAAAGGATTTGTATGAATGCCAGAATCCATCAACCTTCTTGATTACTTCAAGATTTCAATCAATTGAATACAAGCCTTATGTTCATTAGTGTAATCAATAGGACAACCAATATATTATTTTCTTCAAGGAAGACCCATGATCTGTAATCAGCTTGGTGTATATAAAGCCGTTTGCTCTATCAATTGATTTTTGTTAAAAAAATACAATGAGGCAGTAAATCTGACTATGAATGACGTATTCATTGTATCCGTTTACTTACTTTGCCAAAAACTCACATCAGGATCCTGTCAAGTTATTTGTACATATCCTGTTTCCTTTTCTACATCATAATCATGTTTCCTTAAACTAAAACCAAAGTGTCAAGACAGATGTCATGTTTAGACCTTGATATATATATATATAGAACAACAGCCATTGCAACAATCAAGACACCTCCTAGACAAATTAGACCTTGATATATATATAGATATATTGAACCAAAGGCTTCACCTTGATCAAGACAAGTTCTAGACAAACTAGAGTAATACGGGTGTCCATAGACAGACATAATCTAGAATATAGGTATCCTGGTTGACGGGTTTGTTGTGCAGGATTGGTATTTAATTAGTGTCATTACTTCAGTTACTGCCACACTCTATCAATGTTAGCTATCATTTAGATCAACTGAAACATCACCCTGGTCCCAATTGTGACATGCCCTTGAGAATTTGCTTGTCTTGGTGTCGTTAGCAATGATTAGCATTGTTGAAAATAACTCTTTACCTGTTGGTTCCAGAATACTCTGGTAGAGCCTGTTTGAACAAGTGGCCAATCAGGATTAAGCACCTTGTTGATGAGATGATTCCTAAAGATAACAATAGTCATTTTCTATAAAGGAGAATGACAATATCTATTCACTCATTTTGGTTATATAGGTCTTTAATAGCTGGTCTTTCAATCTCCTATCATACCCTAGCGGCATCAGATGTTTCTATCTTTGGTTTCATTTCTATGACTAATATGAAAGCTGGTGCAGGATCTCCTCCTGTTCTAATGTAAGTGCGTTATTCTTGAAACTGACATTGATGCCTGAATCACCTTTATGTAACTGAACGGAACTCCATGAACAACAGTCAGATTTACCCGGTCATTATGTGTCATGACAATAGTATTTGGGATCTAAAACTCAGAGCGGCAACCGTTACCCAGGTATGTGGTAAATAAAAGAAATATTTACCAACAATGTTGAAAACAGAGCATCAATCAGATGAATCAACATTGGTCAGTTTAGGACTGCTTGTTTTGGGCTTAATGGTCCGAGAATGGAGCTTTGTCTGCGTCATCATGACAAAGGGGAGATAACTCTCAACTTCACACCTCCCTGTAACTAGGTATAATCCTAGTGTCTGATACAGCAGTCAGGTTCTGTTACACAAGGAAATGGGCGAACACGATACTGTTGGCTCAAGATGCTCTCCCGAATACATTATCTTCTTATAACGCTCATTCATGGTGTCCCTGTTGTCTTGATTGGCTGGGAAGATGGGCTAATGTCATGTGTGATATTCAAGTCATAATCCGTAATATTAATGTATTCCATACCAATATCAATATCTCACTGTGCAAAGTGTAATGCTTATTTAAGCATAATTAAGAGAAGAGAAACTCATTTAGCAAAAACAGTTGGTCTTTGAGAACAACATTAAGAGATGTTTAATTGCCGAGGGTATGTATCATAATTCTACAGATCAGGCATGGCAACATTGATAGTAAAATCTTTATTGATGTCATACATATATCTCTCAAGATTTCTTCATAAAAATTCACAGTTACTCATGCATTGTTAAAAGCTTTTTTTCCACCTCATTGTTTTACAGATCATGCAATTCCCCTAGGTAAAGTTGATTAAGCCTTTACTTGCAGTGCCTAGAAAGATCTTGTTAAAGGAAGACAAGAGTAATTCTATGTAAAGCCTGTCTTTTAATACTTATCCTAGACTTTTCCCTGATATTTTGATTTCTATAAATTGACCATTCAGAATGTTTGCACTTAATTAGTGAGTATTTAGTAATAAGTATTTTAAGTTATATTTTCAAGAATTAACTTTGATTTGTCAAGGATTTTTTCTCTACTGATTTGCTGAACTTGAAGTAGCATCACTTTATATGGGTGTATGCCTGGTGTAAAACACAAGGGTTTACATAAGGAGGGGAATAGAAAGCTCTTAAGCGTCAAGAGTCTCACTTACCAATCACTGTGGCTTTAAAAAAGTAATCTTTCAAATATAAATATGGTCTCAAAGACATCGAATAAAAAATATGGATAATGATAAAGTGTTTGAAACCTATAAATGATTTTCTTCTTTCATGAATTTTATTATCATGATTGTTGTGCAGAAAATGTCTTCTTTTCTATCATTATTGGCATTAGGTTTGTTTTAAATAAATATGCATATTATTTACTTATTAATGACAAACTTAACATGGATTTGAAGTATATTTTTGTCAAAATATCCATATTTGATAAAATAACATTAAATTAGATTATAATCACCTGGATATTTAGCCATGTTTACATTTTCAATATTTTATGTTTATTTGATAGCAATTATAATAGCCAAATTTGACATCAAGGCAAGAAAATATTTTCTTATTAAACAGAAATGTTATCAAGAGTGTTGAGAGAGTGTTCCCAATGTGACAGCCACACCATGTGTTTGTTTTCATGCACATGCTGCTGTGTATTTTTTATTCCACATGACACTTGGTCCCTCTCCCTGTGATGTAGATCCTCTTATCCATGCCTAACTCAGATATGACATTTTGTCCATTCACAAGAAAAATATTTACACCAAGACTATAGTTTATATTATATTATTCTGAACATAACCGTTTGTCAGAGGCTCCTTATCAATTTTAAATATAGTAATAGATTTGTAATAATATTATTCCAGAGACTGACAGTCTACAACCTCCTTTAATGTAGATCGTCTAATCCATGCCCAATTTTGACAAGAGGTTTGCCCATTTACAAGAACAAACTTTTGGAACACATCTCTATATCCTCTGCCATGACGTTGAATGGGGGATATAGGTTTGGGTTCCATCCATCCGTCCGTCTGTCCAAGTTATGAAGGACAACTTTCTCAGAAACTACTAAAGATAGGATAATCAAAGTTGTGTGCGTACTCAGGGTAACAATACCTTGATGGAGTATGAAAATGAGAAGTGTACAGTATTCAATCAAAGGACTCCAAGTGCTAAGCTTAACTTTATTAAACTAAGCCATTTAGTTACTGAAAAAAACCCACAGATATACATCTTCTAAATCTAAATAGATGACACTTTTTAAATGTTAAGATGTAACCTTTTCAGGATAAAGTAGTTGTGTATTCTTGAAATAGCCTCATTTTCCATATACCAACCCGCCGCTAAGCGGCACTCACTCCCCATTTATCAAACTTCTATAAAGTCTATCAAAGGTCCAATATTTACAATATTTATCAAGTTAGAGGGGGAATAAAAGAAGTCTACTTCCTGGGTAGTTGTGCAAGATTTGCTTTATTCTGTATTTCCTGTTCTCCTTGCAACAGCTGCTGGGTAGAGAGGTTATGAATGTGACTATGAATATACCCTGTGTACATTCTGTTGCTCTAGCTGTTGACATACACTTGATTAAATCTGGATAGGTGCTTTTTGGGGAAATTTTTGTGTGTGGAAGTTTTAGGGGTTATTTTCACAGGAAGCGGGTTCAAAGAAGGTTAATTTGAGGTGCACTCATCTTTTTTCTGGGTAGAAGAAGTTGATTTAAAAAAATAATTAATTTATGTGTTTTCTTCACAAGAAGAGGGTGCAAAGAAGGTTCTATTGACATGCACTCATCTTTTTCTGGGTAGAAGTTATCTTAACAGGAAGTGAGTTCAACAATGTTTGTTAAACCAGTGCTCTAAATGTGGATTTTTATTAAGCTTTGTGTAAATTTTGATAAATATGTGATATTTTGCATTTTAGCTGTTTGATAAGGATACCATTACATTTGATGTTAACCAACACAAATGATCAAGATAAAAAGGTCTTTGTACAAACACAATTAATTCAAATAAAAAAGGAAAACTTGCATCAAATCAACAAAGAAAGTAAGCTCATTATGATAAATGTAAAATTTGAAATACGACTGGTTGTAACTCTAAACAGGATCTGTTATTTTTAGAAGATTGGAATCTATCCTAGAAATTAACAGTCATTTTAACACATCAAGTTGGAGTAGCACATTTAGCTCTGCCATGTACTAAAAGGGTGTCCAAAATTTTGTCTAAATAAAATTTATCGATGCAATAGAAGTCTCCTAGAAATGAGGGTCAATGTTTCTTGCCTGTATGAAGGCTGCACAACTGTTGTGTCGGAGACAAGGTCAAGAGACTCTTGAAGGTTGTCCTGTTACAGATCTACAATAACTTCCTCTCAATGTCCTTAAAGGGACAGTCCTATCAGGAAACAAAATTCAAGAGGCAGTGTGATACATTCTACATGCTTGTCAAATTGTTAAATCTTAAATTTTTTAATGTAATGCTCACTAACATATTTGAAAATAAGTGCGAAATGATCATAATGAGTAAAAACAAGGAAGAGCTCTTGAATTTTGTTTCCACAAAAAATAACCCGATAGTACTGTCCCTTTAACTCTTGGTGGGCAGGATTTGTATATTTATATCTAAAGGTATATGATTATTCATCAAGCTGTCAAGGATGTATTAAGTTATTTTAAATAATTCATTTTGTTATATTTACTGTCAATTAAATCTGTTTGTTCCAATTATGAATAAAAAGGCTTATTTGATTTCAAAGAGTGCTCTTTTTACATGTGTTAAGTCATATATTGTAATAATGTTTTTGATTTATGTAGTATGATGTCAATAATTTTCTCAGTGTAATAACTGTCTCAACATTAAATACTTGTTTTTGTATTCATTGGCGTCACTTTATGAATTTATTGTATTTCACTGTCATAATGTCGCTATTTTTGGGTATGAAATATTTGCCACAAAGCTTATAATTCAAAGATAATTGTTTAAGCACTTTAGGCATGAGAACAATGGAAGTTTGCAGCTTGGGTTTCTCGTAAGTTCAACTTAAATGAATATTTATATCCCATGTAGGTGAATTAATTGCTATTTTCCTGAAAGCAGGGATTAAAAGCTCATTACAATAAATATATGAAAAGAAGTCTTGTGAACGCTTTAAATATTTTTTTACTTTTTAACCCTTTACCTCCAGCTCCGAAAGTATAGCAAGCACTACTTAACCCTTTCTTTCTGGGGGGTATTCAGATAAGCTATTGCTTGTTTACCAACCCAGTTCTTCAAGAGAAATATATCTGTTTAAACCACTTAACCCTTTACCTCCAGCGCCAAAAGTAAAGTAAGAACTTGTCGGTCATTATGATAATGATAATGTATATAGTTTTATGACATACTTTCAATTTTGACCCATTGATGGTGATGCTTGCCCTGATCTAACAGTTTTGAAAGGTCTGTCAAAGGTACATTTGAATTTTTAAAAATGTCCTAAATTTCTCATGTTGTGTCTATGTTTGTCTTACAGTATGGGACCTTCAAATAATGTATCAATTTGTCCAACCATAAGGATATACAATTTTCACCCATTTGCACTATACTGATGCTACCCTGTATGCCAGTTTCACAAAAGGCAACCCTTTCGGTACGGAGGGATCCGTTAAATTTGGTTTCTCCAAGGTCATCTTTTAACTGTTCAACACTGGCTTTCTACAATTGCACCGTTCAAAGGATTTTGTGAATATAGGCCTGTATGGATCTTTTAATACCTCTTATTGCTAAGATAGATCAGGCAAGCTCTGAGTATTTTGTAGCTACAGTCTTCTCTTTACCTGAGTGATCACACTGGCTTGTGACATAAACTTTGATAATAAACATTGTCCATGATTTCACACAAGCTCTCTTTATGGTGAATAAATCCTGAAAGTACCACATAAAGTCTCACTTTCTGATTATATTGAACGAGTTTGACTTCTCACTTGACCTGTCCACTTGACCAGGGCTGGTGACCGTTGGTAGTCTTTACTTGCAGGTAAAATTGGACAACTGGGGAATATTCATGTGCATGTAATGTAGAAGATAGAAGAGATTGAGATAAGCAATAGATGGATTATAAGATAGACAATTGGACATATTGACCAATACTTGTGACATCTTAAATAGTGATGCTTAGTAAAATCTGTATATCAGTATATAGAAGTACAGAAACATTGTGATATATGTGTTGAAACTCACTTCTCGAAATACAAATAATGGATGTTTTAAGATAAATAATTTTCATCTAAAATTTCATAAAGACACAACCCATGGTTTATTAAAAAATAGGAAAGTGTCAACTTTTGTTGATAATGTAGGGTAAATAAATGTATGATCCTTTATTGAGTAATTGAAAAATCTCCCCATTTTTAGCTCATCTGGCCTGTAAGGCCCAATGGGCTTATGGCATGGCATGGTGTCCGGCTAGACTAACATTTAGTCTCAGAAATAACAACATTTTACTAAAATTACAAATAGTAAAACAACAAAGGAGCCCAAGCAATGCCTTGATTTCCTAAAGCTAAGGCATCTAGACTTGCTATGATTTTCTAGACTATGTTTGTCGTCAATTGAATATTTTGCTTTAGGGTCTGGATGACAGACTAGGTGTCCGGTGTCCGTAAACTTTGTGGAATTTCGACTTCTTCTCCAGAACCATTAGGCCTAAAAACTGAAACTTTGTGTACAGACTCCTTCGCTAGTGAGGATTATAAATTGTAGCTTTGGTGGCCCTGTGACTCCTAATAAGGGCCACAGGGGCCACACCCTAAAAACCTATTTTTATCTTCTTCTCCAGAAGCATAAGGCCTAGAAAGCTGAAACTTTGTGTACAAACTTCTTGGCTAGTGAGGATTATAAATTGTAGCTTTGGTGACCCTGTTGCCCCTAATAAAGGCAACAGGAACGTCCTTCAAATCTATTTTCATCTTCTTCTTCTGAAGTTTAAGGCCTAGAAAGCTGAAACTTGTCGCCTATTTACTTATTCGCCTCTACAAAGGGGGAATCACATTGGCCACACTCTACAGCATAATTGATGATGAAGCGCGATGAGCTACCGAGCCAATGGCTCTATTTTTAACAAAACATCTAACAAATGTATTTTGTTCTTATCACTGTTGTTTAGCAAAGAGAGCAAGCAAAATCTTAAAATTGAAAATTGCCAATAATTGTAATACACTTTTCTGTATAGCATTTTTTTACGATACGAAACTGGGGAACAAAAAATACTCCTCAGTGTTATAGTTTTCACTGTTTGTTCAAAGTACTGCAACTACAGTGTAGGATACATCTGGCTCCAATAAAGGTGATGTTCATTTGTCATCAACACCTTAATTTGTTGGCAAGCTGTGTATTCTGGTAGGTAGGTAAATGGCAATGATGAGGATCGAGGAAAGAGATATAATGAGATTGGATAGAAGGAAGAGATAGCGGGAGATAATGAGGTGTAGTAAATTTTACAAATAACTTTTATAGTGAACAGTTAACAACTAGGTGTGTGCTAATAAATTGTATTACATAGTCTTATTACTTCGATAGGAGAATGGTGTTATCTCTTTATGATTCAACCATGTTGTGTAATATTATACACCTGTCCATGGCTACAGAGTTCAGTAGAAGGTAATACATTGCGTCTTGCAGCAGAAAGAGATTTTTTCAAAACATCTACAAACATATATAATTTCTATTAGTGGCATGATAAAAATGTGTCAAATGAGAATACTTATGAGATAAAATTGGAAAAAAAATTCTTTGACACATTGACATTTTAAAAAAGAGACTTACGAATGTACACATCTCTACAGTTAAATGAAGTTTTAGGAACAGAAGGTAGTGTGAATTTATTTTTAGTATTGACAAGATAAATTTATCCTTACCTCAAATTGATCTGATGTTAAAAAGAGTATACTCATGTATTAAGAAAATGTTTATCAGGTGAAATTTGACACAAATTTTAATCTTTGATACATTGACATTTCTAAAAATCCTGTAGGCATATCAAGTTAAAGAAGAATGAACCCTAAGAATACACATCCTTACATTTTGATAAAAATAATTATGAAAAATCATTAGTGTAAATGATTTAGATAAACTTTGAACATCTACATTTATCATTACCCCAAATTGACCGGATGTTTAAAAGAGTATACTCTTCAATTGTTTCATCAAGTCTAAATATAACTGAGGAAAGCGCCTATCTGTGCCCTTTGGTATTCTGCATATAGCCTCCCACATGAAATAGGACAATAAAACACTTCCTTTCTTGAGGTAAGATACTCATAAGTCATTTTCTGTGCCATTATTTTCACAAAAATATATTGTTCAAATTTGTATAACTAATTAACTCTATGGAATAATTTTTATATTTGGTCATTGATAATTTTTTATATAAATATTTTCTGTTAATTTATGGTAGTAAGAATGATTTGATATAAATAAGATCTTAAAAAAGTATTTCTTGAAGCTTAATTTTGAAATAAACATCTTATGCTTGCCATAAAAATATATCTTACTATATGTTAAGTTAGGGCTAAGATCATGCAGTAACTAAAGGAAAACTTTGGTTGATATTCATATTTGTATGTAACAAATGAGTATCATTTATCAAAATGATGCCGAATTGGTTTTGGAAAATTTACAAATTCCTATCCTTATGTACAAACATGATATGTCTTTTCTCATTGGAAACATATTTGGGATGTAATTTCTATCATCATTTAGATAGGATGCAACTGTCATTATCAGTTTCACCTGTTTTGATGTATGTATGTTTGATAAACGAAAATTCAAATCAATAAAGATATGAAGCTAAAGCAGTGGAATATCACTAAATATGATGTTTTTGTATTAAGAAACTAATAATTTTGATTTTTAGATACAAACAGCATACAAATTTCCTTTTATAAAATAATTTAAAACATTATGTAATTTGAGGTATAAAATTATTTTTTTGAACTTTTAAACTTTTCTGATATGAATTTTAAGAATTTGTTTTCATTTTTTTGCATTTTAATTAAGATAAAAAGTATAAGTTCTGATCTCAACATCCCCTGATAAGAACTAATTAAGTGACGCTAGAGTTATGAATCAACAAGAAGTGTACGTGCATCAGCAAGCACCTGTCCCAGAATCCTCAGTAGATGGGTTCACAGATAAGCTGTGACTACTCGGGAGTTCTTGGATCTTCAGCAAGGTTCTAGTGAAGTTATTGAAACTGAAAATTGGTTATACTAGGTTTGGAAGCTATTTCCAAATTGAATTTTAACAAACATCTTCAAAAATAAATGAGTAGATCATTTTGGATAGATATGATGAACTCAATGAATCTTCCATTTAAAATTTTAATTATTATTGAATAAGCAAGAATGAGTGTCTCAAATGAAGAATCATAGCTTGTTGTTAACTGGTAAGAACTGAACTTCACAATTATAAGAGATTACATACTTATATATTTTCTATCTCAAATTTCAATTCTTTATAATTTATATGTTTATGTTGAATACAACACAGCTTTATTTTATGTAAAATTGAATTGCACTCCAAACTTTATCTGTCGCCAATTTCGTTGTCCTTTATTTTATTGACTGACATACACTGTTTTGATATTGAAATTGGAAGTTTTTATATAAATGATAAACAAATAGTAAAATATACCAGGACTGAATCAAGAATGGAGGAATCCAATTTAAAATTGATATTGTATTTTGAGACCACAGGCAACTATCAATAGTCGAAAAAAAAATTTTTTGCATTTGGAATAATGTTTTCAATGAAGTCCATGTCAGCTATTTAAACATACCAGTAACACGGACAGCTCACATGCTTAACTCTGTTTGACCAGATGCCAGTTGCTAGATAATGTTATGAGAAACATTATGTGCTGTCATCACTTATATTAACTATTCTGTCATCAGAAAAGGATACAAACAGATCGAGTTTGGAGCTTCTGTGGGAAAAGTTATGAAACTTATCCTCCAAAATTCAGGTAGTTTTATGGATTATCAACTTGTTTATTATTGACTTTCTTGTTAAAAAACCAAACCTCATTATTGTCAACGATTAAGAAGTTTCCAATCCATTAAACTCCTTGATTCCTGATGCTGAAAACTTCAAGATTGTTGCTCAAATAAATGAATACTCCAATGTTCAACAATAACTTTCTCCCTTAAATAAATTACTACCATAAACAAGAATGATAATATGTAAGTGTAGCTGAATAAAATACAGCTACATTTGTCATTTCCTCAAATTGAAGGTGTCCCTGCAGCTTGTCTAGTAATCAAAGGGTTAAAAACTCATTATTGTCAATATTTAGGTTTTCAAACCATCAAACTTCTTGATTCCTTATACTGCAAACTTCTAGATTGTTGCTCAATTCAACAATAACTTTCTCCCTTAAATTAATACCATAAACAAGGATGATATGTATATATATGTAACTGAATGAAATGCAGCTACAATTGTCATTTCCTCAATTTGAAGGTGTTCCTGCGGCTTGTGTTGTTATCAAAGGGTTAAAAACTCATTATTGTAATTATTTAGGATTTCAATCCATCAAACTTCTTGATTCCTTATACTGCAAACTTCTAGATTGTTGCTCAATTCAAAAATCACTTTCTCAGTTAATTCAGATCATAAACAAGACAATATGTATATGTAGCTGAATAAAATGCAGCAACATTTGTCATTTCCTCAATTGAAGGTGTTCCTGCGGCTTGTGTAGTTATCAAAGGGCTAGACTTGACCCTGTGACATAGAGACAGGAAATGGGGTGATCAGGGCCGGGGTCGGGGTTCACTCAATACCCTGCGCAATCTGGATACATTATTTCTTGTATTGTGTCAGATTGTGCTATACTACTCTGTCATTTATCATGATCCCAAGTCAAACAGCGGAAACAGCCTCTTTCAAGTGAGCTGAAAGCAATGGAAGTCAAAGCTGGTGTGATTCAGGGACAGATTAATGTTAGATATGTCTCATGAGTAACAAGATCATTTTGTCAACATTTTTGGATAAAGGAAGAAATAATTGTTTAGAGGGTTTGGTTTTGAGACAGTAAACATAAGTTCATCACTAAAAATTAATTATTAAGAATAACTCGATAATATGTTTCATGACTACCTGTTGTAATTTTCTTTCTCAATAAGATGTTATTTGAACACATTTGTTATTTTTATGCAGATAAATACAATGTATCATTTCTTCCTCCAGATACATCAAAAGTTACAAAAGTGTTCATCCAAATTAACATATGAGAGGCGGTTTAAACATTAATCGTAAAACAAATGTTCTGGGGACTTAAAAATTATCTTAATGTAAATTCTCAATAATAGAGCAGAATCTTTAAGGAGTGTAGATTTTAAAAAAGTAACCATTAAGAAAAAGTTATATTATTATAAATTCATATGTTGCATGTATTTAAAAAGCGTCTTTAAATGAAAAGAATTTCAAAGTTGTAGTTTTTATTAAGAAGTCAGGTCTCTTTAGGCTTTTTGCCTGTGTAAGTGATGAGATGTCTGGCGGTGTGTCTGTGAGGTGACAAGCCCTGTCATACACACTGCTGCCGCACATACTTCTCTTGTGCTCTCTGTGCATTGTTCTCTCTACTGGTGTAGTCGCACATATCATATGCTGTATGATCAACTGTGTATGTACACATCAAACATTCTGTTAGACCTGTTCTGCACACCTTTTCTGTAAAGCAATATGAGTGGTTTCTTCTGAATTAATGTAATAATTCAGAAAGTATTTTTGAAAATGTTTGTACTATACAGTTTGGGCACGTTGTTGGTATTCCTCTGCTTCATAGGTTCTTGAGACGAATAATGAATAAAAGGTTTTGCTCTTCAGCTTCCCCTTATTAAGGAATTGGATGAGTGAATGCTTAGTTTGTGAAAATTAATAGATCTCTATGCAAATATTGTATACAGTTATTGTATTTTGCTAAAAATTTGTTTATTATGTTTGGTTCAGATAAGTCAATTGATAATAAAACGTTTTGTTGTTTTCGAGTCATTTTAGAAGTTGGAAATATCAAGAAGACAATAAGTTTTTGGATTATCAACTTCTTTATTGTAGAAAGTGGCTACATTACGATATCTTGGTATAAAGATCTATATCAAAACGTGGCTACTTTCTACATAAAGAAGTTGATAATTCTTAAACTCCTTACCTTCTTGTTAAAATATTTGGGAAAGAAGGTTAAGGGCTAATGAAGTGTTATTTACAAAATCATTCAGAACACTTTCTGTGTTGTTTTTAGTTTGCTGATACCTTGAGAGAAATGATGTTTGATAATATGAACCTGCCATGTTGGCACTGAAAGAGTTTTGACATGACCGCACCATCAAGAGGATAAGACTTTCACACCTTCTCTTTTAGAGAGTTCTAATCTCATTAATCCATCTCTTCAAGGGTGATATATGCAATAATCCATCTGACACCCTGACATGTTACGAGTCTTGATGTAACAGTGGCAGATTCAAGAGTCAAGTTTATGGTCACGACCCTAGTTAATGTTTTTGCAATAACAATTATGTTGGGTGGGATTGTTATGCACATTCTTTGCATTTGTTTGACGGTATTAATGTCACATTATGATTATAGCTGCATTTGTAAGTCAGTATAAATGTCACTTTAAGATCATTGTTGTAGAAAAGGTAATAAGATTATTGAAGGAGTTTCGTCAAATCTGTCTGTAATGGGCTGTTATCCATATGAGAAAAAAGGGATTTGAGACTCGATATGTGACAATTGGCTATGAATGATTAATAAAGTGCATTGAGTGGAATTTACTGCATGATTTTAAAGGGAAAAAAAATTAATTACTGCATCCTTAGTTTAAAGGTGCAGTAATGTTTGAGTGGAATTGACAAAGTCTGTATGAATTAGAATTTTTAAGAAAGCAATATTTGATAAATTCATATATATGTTTTACAGTTGCTATGTAATAGGTGTTGAAACTTTTAAACAATTTCATAATAAATTTTTCAATTTTGGCTATGTTTATGATTTGTTTCTTATTTTATGCACATCTGTTCATTGTAAATGCTACTGTGCTAAATGATTGAATTTTTAGAAGTAAAATAAAACCTTTTTTGTGTCATGAAATATGTGAAAAAACTTGTCAGGGAATAAGAAATACTGTTAAATTCTGTGCTTCAGTGCAGAGAATGCATGTAAAAACAGGCCAAGATAGCTGCAAGAATGTTAACATAGAACAAGAATGTGTGAAATTTCTTTCAATGTGAGAAAATATTGTACATTTTTTGTGTCAAGTTAGCAACAGTGTTATCAGCCGCCACTCAGCATTATCTGTTATGCAACCAACGGCAATAGAAACTGAAATGTTTACTGCGGGGAAAAGGATTTCATATCCTTTCATGTGTCTAATAGACTTTAAAGGTTTTTTGGACAATTTAATTTTCCATACAAGTTATTTATTGCAAACAACTACATTAATACAAATTTCTTATCTCATTTGGTCATAACTCATTATCTTATTGAAGCTTTTGAATACACATTTCTTTTCTCGTTTTGGTCATATGTTGATTAACAATTCTCTGAAATTAAATCCTTATATTTTGTCTACTGCAAAACTGTGCAATTGAGACAAAAGAAATTTTTAAAAACAATTTGATCCCTTTTGTTTAATGAATGGCATAGAACTAAACATCCATTACGTTACTCAATATATGTTGTTACGGATATGCATTCCTTTAAAAAAAAAAAATTTGTGAGTGATCAAAACAGTGCCACAACAAGAAAGGCAGGGGCCAATAGGCCAATTTGCACATTGGATGAAAAAAAATACCACCCATTAGATTTTTGATGTTTGCTATTGATAATAATGAGCAGTGGCCCATTTGAAATTTAGAAAAATTACCAAAACCCCTGAAAATGACCCATTATCAAAGGTGTCTTTCCCAAGACCTGCAAAGGTGCTAATACATAACCGGGTACACCAGCACAGGAGATACGGTAGAGAGCTAAGAACTTCAAAAAGCTGAATCAGATAAAGAAGACCATAAAGAGGTAAAGAGATGTTTGTCCTGTGTGTCATCAGGTGATATACATCTACCTGTATATGCACCTGTCTTGATTACACCTACCTCACTGTGATGTCATCTGACAAACACTTATACACCTGTGTTTGTTGTTAGCACAGGTGTTGTGGAAATATCGATTGTCTTGTTGGGTGTCCTCTGTATCGACGAAATTCATTGTCTTGTTTTAAACAATTTGTAAATATGGACAATGTTATTGGATTACAGGTAGAATACAAGCTTAACTTTTGAATCTGGATTCTGATCAAACTAATTGATTCATCCACACAGATAATGACTGCATGATTATTGCGGCTCTAAACAATTTACTCACTCACTCATGCATTCTTTTGATTATATATGTTCAGTTTGAATTGATAAAGTTTGATGCATTGAAATTGCTGATGATTGAATTATGATGCAGCAGATTTTCTTTTTGTGGAACTATTTTGTTACACTATTGTTTTTTGGGTTTTTTTCCATCAAATTACATTTTTTTTCCACGGGAATTTTTGAAGCAAAAGCTCTTTAGATATCAAATGCATAAAGTTAAAAACAATAAAAAAAAGCACAAAATATAACAGCTGGTATCAACAATGATTTATATCCACATGATAAATAACCATTTCAGCTGATAGGGCATGTTTTTAATGTGTCCTCTTCAATGAACCATGGATATTCAATCAATCATCTCATCTCGTGATATTCTATTCCCTTTGTCTTTTCAAATATACAATTCACATTATTTTTCACCATAAAAAATGTGCCTATCAATGCAGGGTCTATGCTATCCACAACCCTGCTCTTTGCATAAGAACTCATTGTTGTACAAGGAAACATGTTTATCATTAAACAACCTTAAAGGGACAGAAGCACACCGCCAATGGCTGTTATATTGCCCAACCAGCGTAAACTGATAACTCACTTTCTCAATCACTTAAAGGGGCAGTAGCACGTTTTTAGGGGGAACATAAGGTGATGTCAGGAAAATGAAAATAAATGGTTCCAATTGAAAGACAATGAATTCAAACTAAATGAAGCAGTAATAATTCAAATATATAACGTAAAGTTCAGCCATGCGATTCATTTCTCTTACAAAAATGAATTAAAGGTGTTCACAAAAAAATGGCCGCCAATGGATTTTATGTGCAGCCTCATTCTTTGTCCTCCGACTATGAATTATTGGCTTGTGTAATGAGATTGTTGACACTGTCAATATGATACATTTAGCATTTACTTACAATTATAAGTGAAATTTTGTAAGTAAATTGATAAAAAATCCCGTTAATAATTTTTCTTTACCAAATTGAAGACTGAAATTGAATGTATCAATTCTTAAACGGATGTTCTATGTTCTGTTATGCTTAGCAAATCCATTTCCTGACCTCAAATGATTAAATGGTGTTCTAATTTATGCTAAATGAGATCTAATTCATGCTAAAATGGTTGCAAGCAGTTTAGATTTTTTCTGTTATTTTTGGGCACTGAGCATGCAATGTTTTTAGGAAATGCATGGAAAATACTGCCCAAGCGGCAATAAACAACACGTTCACTCATCCTTAACATGATAGATTTGGTTGCAATTTCTTGGGATTATCAATCTCATGAGAAAGAAAATATTTTTGTAGTCATCTTGCCAAAAAAATTGCAAAAACAATTGTGAAATTGATATACTTTTCAAGTCTCTTTTTTAAAGGATTTTTTTGTGTTCCTGTAGGAACTGCGTCCCTGGGGAAGGCTTTCTAAGTTGGACAACTTGTGCCCAATCCTTTTCCTGAATGAATAAAATATGTTTCAATTAACTGTGTCCCTAACTGTTAGACTGTAAAACCAAGCTGCACCGTTTTTGTTTATTTGAACCACATTGTTTCTGCTGGGAACGTCTACAGAAATGAAAAACAGGTGTTACCAAATGTCATTTGAGATAAATTTTACAATATATAAATTTTTCTCTTTTCTTAAGAAATGTAACTTACTGTTATAATGCTGTACTTTTGTGATTTGTTGTTAAATTTCACTGTTTTATCCCAAATAGAAGGATTGATCAATGTTTATACTTTGTCAAAAACTATTAAGCTCATTCTATCAATACTTTGCAAAGTTTTATTTGAAACTATTAGTTTTTTACATGATGGTGAAGTTAGAAGTTAATCTGAATTTCTACAACCTTTGTAATGGTTGTTTTAATAGTACCAACATTTTTAGGATGTAAGGATTTTCTTAAATTGACATTGCTTTTAGGAGGGTAACCAATTAATGGTTCTTTTTCAGAAGTGAGAAAAACTTTAGATATATTTTAGTTCCATTTTATCCTTCCTTTCATCTTGACTGATGCATCAGGACTATTTAACAATCATCCTGGCATTCCTGTTTGCTTATCTTTTACTAGTGGTCTGCGTCCTTGACTTGCATTGATTATTTCCCCTGATGGATTTGTTGTCAAATAATTTGAATCAGTTGCAATTAGGAAACTTGTTAGACATACTCCTTAAAACTTCATTCCTCTAAAAAAAATGTGCACATAGAACTTTTGGCTTTAAAGACATTCTTTTGAAAACTATTCCTGTAAAAAAAATCAACTTCCCAATTCACAGATGTTTTAAAACCAGATCTGTCAACACTAGTTTCTTGTTTCGTCTACTTTGAGTTGTTACATCTCTCAATGTTAGAGGAATTAGACTTGTTCTAAGTCTTTATGGGTTAACTTTTTTAAAGCTATGTCTTGGTAACATTATCATTTATGTTTCAACTGTCAAGAAACATTAATAAACAATGATTCATAATGCGACATCTCAGAAACAAATTTATTTATTAATTTAATTGATGTTTTGTCATGTAAGTTACTGTATAGTTCAATTTGACATTTGAAATTTAAAGTTTATGCAAGTCTAGCAATGCAGTAAAGTAACACCATGTTAAACTGAAACACTGCCTCTTTCTAATCTTTAGGAGTTTGCACGCAATGTGCGGTAATTGGCAGAAAGATAAAACTGGGTGTCGCTTGTAAGATGCAAATTCCATCCGGGATAAGTATTTCATTTATGTCCACTTTTGAACCTGTAGTTCAAAGTGACAGAATGCAACTAGTGAGTATTCCGATACTTAGTTGCACACCTGTTATGTATCCAATTGCTAGGTGTAGAATAACTGGATTAATTACCTTCTGGTTAGAGGTGTGGGTGGTGCTCAACTTTGTGAATACAGTATATCAGGTCTGGTATCCATTGATTGAAACACATATCACTTTATGATTACAGTTTATCAGCTTATTTACATTTGATTGAAATGCATATTTAAGACAAAGATTAAAATACTAATTCATTTTTGACATGCAGTGGATAGACAAATGGCAGGAAAATACAGCTTCAGCTTCAAATAATGAGGTGTATTGTTTGAATCCCAAAAGGGGCTCTATAGACTAAAACTCTTTTTTTTTAAATTTTTAAGAAAAAATAGTTTTGAAAAATTCTTTCTTGGATTTTCATTTTTTTTAATGGGGACACAACTGTCTTAATTTAAAAATAGGGCTCATAACTTTATTGACAACTATCTGCTTTAAAGAATGATTCTACATAGATCAAGTAAGGTGTATTGCAAAGTTTTCCTGAATTTCAGCATGAGTACTATTCAAAGATAAATCTATGAAATATTTCAAACTACTTGTTCTTCTTGCAGTTTCATATATTTATTGCATATGTATTTTGCAGTTTAAACTTGTTGAATGAGAATAGACTGTATTGAAGGTTTAAATTTTAATTGCAGTCACGGAAGATGAATGAGTTGAAAGGACAAGGTATATCTTGCAGGTTTCACAGCAATTCATAACCATGTTGGCAATGCAGGCTTTCCTCCAGGATTTAATAATCTAATTGCCTTACATCTAATTCTGATTGCATTATGTAATAATAATTTAACACTTGCTTTTTCACTTTTTAGCTCATCTGGCCTGTAAGGCCCGATCAGCTTATGGCATGGCATGGTGTCTGGCATCTGTCCGTCCGTCCGTCCGTTCATCCGTCCGTCCATCCGTTGTGGAATTTCGACTTCTTCTCCAGAACCATTAGGCCTAGAAAGCTGAAACTTTGTGTACATACTCCTTGGCTAGTGAGGATTATAAATTGTAGCTTTGGTGGCCCTGTGACCCCTAATAAGGGCCACAGGGGCCACGCCCTAAAAACCTATTTTCACCTTATCTCCAGAAGCATAAGGCCTAGAAAGCTGAAACTTTGTGTACAGACTCCTTTGCTAGTGAGGATTATAAATTGTAGCTTTGGTGGCCCTGTGACCCCTTATAAGGGCCACAGGGGCCACGCCCTAAAAACCTATTTTCATCTCCTTCTCCAGAAGCATAAGGCCTAGAAAGCTGAAACTTTTTGTACAGACTCCTTGACTAGTGAGGATTATGAATTGTAGCTTTGGTGACCCTGCATACAGTTGCCCCTAAAAGGCAACAGGAACGTCCTTAAAATCTATTTTCATCTTCTTCTGAAGTATCAGGCCTAGAAAACTGAAACTTGACGCCTATACACTTAATTTTATGATTGGTTACCTTGGGCCCCTTCAAAGGGGGAATCACGTTGGCCACACTCTACAGCATAATGGATAATTAAGCCTGATGAGATACAGAGCCAATGGCTCTATTTTTGATATTTTGTATTTATTGCTGTTTTTCAACAAGTTTGTAACAAATTAGAGCGAACATGAGATCTAATCTGTTTGAAAGTTCTCAAGAGAGCAATCAGATTAATTTGTTTTCTGCTGACATGATCAGCTAATGTAAAGAGACCCCTGACAATCATCAATTGATTTTTTTTTCATCCTTTTCATGTCCAGAGAACATAAAACATGAAATTACTGTAGATGCTGAGAAACTTATATAACCTAAAATAGAAAAACTTGAAGATAATGTCTACAGATAATGAAATTAGATTGTCGTTTAAGTAGTGGATTGCTCCTCATATTTTGCCTTTAATGCCTATAAAACATAAAAGATAAAATCATAAGTGGTTCGTGATAAACCTTGATAAAACATTTATTGATTATTTTGAAGCACAGAATGGAAATTCAAGTTGATCCACAGCAACATGCAGAAATATTGCATCTGTCAAACTTGTTTTCATCAGGGTAAAGAAAATTTGAAAAAATATACATCCATTACTCAAGGGGTTGAATTCTAAATGTCTTGTTAAGATGGATAATATTTAATATTTGCAATTTTTAAATGAAATTTGAGAAATATGAAAGCCCATATTAAGCAACAAGGTCCTATATATTTGAGACCATAAAACTGATATTTCAATCTGCACAAATTGTATTCATGTTTTGTATCAGTAGCTGATAAACTGTGCATGTTATGTGGTCCGTATGAAATGGCAAATGGCAAATTTTATCTGCACATATGTTGTTTGGGGGAGTAGGAGATAAAAGAATTAATACCAGCACCTGCCAAATGCTTTATGATATCTGATTTAAGTAGAAATGTCTGCTTTTTGTATGAATAATTGCATATTTTGACATCTTTAACCGAACAGCATGCTGTATCATTAACCTGTTGTGAGCCAAGAGCGAAGGTCCTTGCATGTGGTACATCTGTTTCTGCAAGGCTTTCTGTTTTGAGATTAGAAATGACTCTTTCATATTTCCAATTAACACTTGCAGGTTTTAAAAACTTTCACAGATTTTCTTTGTATTCTGATAAAAGGATGATAAACTTTGTCACTAGTCAAAAGATTACCTTAGTTTGGTTTGATTGAAATAATTTGACTAAAGCTGGCCCTGAGTTCTGTACAGTTTAAGAAATGAAACATTGACCCTTTACTTTCAAGTCCTGGAATATTTAAGGCTATCATCTTCTAAGACTGTGACAAATGCTGGATAGTTCCCTTTTCTCAGCAAAATCGGTTGTGTACTTAATAATTTATACTTTTCCACATTTCAGGATGTATCAGTATCTATATAGCCTCAGTGTTTATGATGAATATATATCACTAAGCCACACTTTCATCTGTCAGCTAAGCAAGTTGATGGATTCACAGGGTGGATGTATCTCCCATCTTAATGCCTTCTCAATGAAATATGTACTTTAGTTTGGATTCCACAAATTCTGGAATGATGATATATAACCAACTTTTCAGATAGTTTAGAAATTGATGAATTTTGCAGACGCGATTATTAATAGATTCAGTAAATCAAAGATGGTGTTTTTGAGTTTGTGTATAGAGGATATGTTACACACAGTAATTGTGATATATGATCTTGAAAGCATTATTGTGAAAATATAATCATCTTCAAAGGACAATCTAAGACCATGCATCTATTGAAGAAGTGCTACCTGAAGGTGTTGATTGATGCTCAACATCTAACCTATCATTTTACATAAATATTTACTGTTGTCGAATTCTCTTCTAGAAAACAAATGAATCTGTGCAACATTAATCCTGTCTACATAGGTTATTTTTTTAACTTTAAATAAGTGTCATTTGTACAACTTTGTTAACTTTGAGGACAGGTCCTCAGAAAGCATTCCCTTTGATACAATTATTTTGAAGTGCATGCATGCCATAGATGTGCTGTCCACTTGCACTTGGCACTCACAAGGTGATGTGTTGATTGGACCACCACAGGCGCTAGATGTTTTGTTCCAGGAGAGGTTTGGTCCCAGGGGAGTGTAAATAGGAATATCAGAACCACATGAGCTGCTGGCCATTCTATCAGACTCAACCTAGACTGTATCAAGTCTTCTGAATCATAATATAAATATCACTCTGTAGCTGTTAGGATGATTCATCACTAGTGGGTATTTATCTATCATATTGAAGAAATATCTTTTGAATGTGTCTGAAACCCAATTATAAGTAGAACCAAAAATTTGACTTATAACAATATGTTCAACGCTTTGTATGGTTGCCGTGGGTATTGGAAGCACCACAGTACATATAGAGACAGAGACAAGGTTGTCCAAGATTGTGGGACATATATATAGTCCTGCTCCATGACCATGTATGAAATTGGAGTCTTTCATACAGTCTAGGTCCTCATTCAGCCAACCTAAGATTCAGATTGGAAGTAGTCAATCTGGGGACAGGTGTCTTTAAATCTAATAGCAGCCCTGGTTCCTAGAGGTTACGTTCTTGATCTGTGGACTAGCTGTACAAGTCTAGAGACAAGTGCCCCTAACCCTGTGTCCTGGGGGTCAGGATCTTGGCCTGTGGACTGTAGCAAGTCGAGAGACAGGTGCCCCTTACCCTGGTAGCAGCCCTGTGTCCTGGGGGTCAGGCTCTTGGTCTGTGGACTGTAGCAAGTCTATAGACAGGTGCCCCTAACCCTGGCAGTAGCCCTGTGTCCTGGGGTCAGGCTCTTGGTCTGTGGACTGTAGCAAGTCTAGAGACAGGCGCCCCAACCCTGGTAGCAGCCCTGTGTCCTGGGGTCAGGATCTTGGTCTGTGGACTGAAGCAAGTCTATAGACAGGTGCCCCTAACCCTGGCAGTAGCCCTGTGTCCTGGGGTCAGAATCTTGGTCTGTGGACTGAAGCAAGTCTATAGACAGGTGCCCCTAACCATGCTAGCAGCCCTGTGTCCTGGGGGTCAGCTTCTGGGAACCTCTGGACCACAGGTCCCTGACCTTACACCTCAACCAGCCTGTTTGTTGATTTGTTTTGATTTCTTGTGAATGTTGACATCAAAACATCTAGGGATAAGCCATTAGAGCTTCTGATGTGAGAGGGAAAGCAGGTTGGAGTAAGTATCATGTTAGACCAGTGTTTGTTGTATCCACTTTTTATACTTTTTGAGATATGTATTTTGTTAAGACCAGGGTAAATGTTTGAACTTTTGATTGAAATTTGAAAAATGTTCAAGTTATGGGTTGTTAAAACAGATATAAGTTTTCTTACTGTGTTTTGTTTGTATTGGCATTTGCACTTAGAGTTCAAAGTATGTTACATGGATGTATATATTGGATAGCAATTGGAGCTTTTACTTGGGATTAAAGCAAGAAACATGAATCAAATTATCGGATTTGCAGTTTGAAGTTTATCCTGTTTGTATGCATAGTTTCATTGCATAAGTGTATGTGACAATGTGGTCTTTGAATAAATAGAGTTTGTTTTGATTTCCCTGTTTATCAGCTTAGTAGTAGTTGATAAGTTTTTGTTATGAAACAAGAAGCTATGTAAGCAGTAATGTAAAGACAACGATTTGATCTTATTAAATGGTCTGTTTAATTTTGTTATTAGAAAATACATAAGTTTTGTAAAGTAAAATGTAGCGCAAAAAATGTTTTTTGGGATATTTATAAGACCAACATTTGAACAATAAAAGAACTATTTCAAGATTTTTGTATTGAATAGAAGTTTTTAATTCGCGAAAAATAATAATGCAATTTTTGTCATTAACATCGTTTATGGACTAAAATAATGCTACAGTTGTCCTTTGTTATAATGCTCACGAGGTGAGTGGGAAATATCAAGGCACGTCAACCTAGCTTTGGGTTTATTTAGACTCCCATCTCGACCAGTGAGTTTGTTTGGACGCCAGGTGTTTTGAATTCAAGACATTTCACACGAGATATTCCACTCATATCTGCATTGGCACTGGAGACACGAAGTTATTGTACAGACCAGGGATGCAGATTCAAATTTTTGCCAATCGGACATTCCACGTATAAGCCGACCCGGAAGTAAAATATTAACACGTGGGAAAATATGCATTGGTTCAAGATTAATCATGAAATTGAGACCCCAATCAAGAAAATCATTGATGCGAGTTGCATTGATTTTGACATCGATACTTTTGACTATGTTCTCAGGTCTTCTTAAACATCAATTAACACTTTTCCAGACGTATATTATTAAAAGAATCATAAAGAAATTGTAAATGCTAACTTACATAGTTTGTTGTTTGTTTTAATCAGATTACATGATATCATTCTCATGAAAAAGAAACGTGAATAATCAGTCGCCGGCTTTTGCTGCATGTGTTTACGAGTAGAGATATATTTGTTACAAGCCTTTTCATTGGTCTAGAAAAGTAGGTCAACCAATCAGCAAGTCGATTTGAAAACGATGTGTGAAACTGAAACGTGGTTGTAATAAATTCATGACAACACATTGTCGATACAATAATACATGTCTAAATATTCAAATATTTGTTAAATATTTTCGATATATTACATTTTAAACAAATACATGCAGTTAGTTGAAATATTTACGTAAATAAATTTTGAAGAAAAATTTGCCAAATTATGATAATGACCACGAAAGAATATTGATAGTTATTTGTCGTCAAGAAATTACGATTGAGATTCCAAGTACAGTAAAACAACGTGCTTTCGCGAAAGTATATTTGACAAAGATTTCTTTGAACTTCGTCGATTAAATATGATAAATAAGTTTGGAAATATGTTATATAAAACAGTTAGAATGGATAACAAGCCTCATAAAGCGTTAGTTCTTGATAATATTTTGGGAATCAAATATTTCAATTCCCGATCGCTGATGCAAGTGAAGCCACAAACATCGTGATTTCTGCTGGAATTTAACAGTACGTGAATGATGCGTGAATATTTAATATTATATTTCATAACAATTATGACCGACACAAGCGGGGCATTTGGCCTTTATTGATTGCTTGTTGGTCAACTCAGGCTTGTTTATCTGTTTGTTTAATAATTCTTTGATTATTTTCGATCGGTCAAATGACTTCTTGAATGTCCGACAGGTCACTTTTTCAATCGGTCAAACTGGATTCCCAGTCGGACATGTCCGGCAAATAGACCGATTTCTGCATCCCTGGTACAGACTGTGAACTCGAGGCTCTTTTTATCAACTCTGCTCTATCGAAGCGTCAGGTGCCCTAGACTTGTTTACAGGGTTTGCATGAAATAATTTGGCTTGGATGATATTTTTGAAATGACTGTTAATGCAACTCTATGAATTAAAAGAAACTGTTGGCTGCTTTCATTGTATTTCAAAGCTTGTAGTTAATCTGAAACACAGTCTTGTTTGAATTTTCTGTTGAAATGTAAACATCTCATTTAAATCTTAACAAAATATCAACTAAGACCTTAGTTATTATTCAACCAATCATTATTAATCTCTTTGATAGTCATCTGTACATAGCAAATTTTATTATGTCCCCCGAAATATTTTTCGGGAGACATAATGTTTTCACCTCCGTCCGTGATTCCGTCATTCCGTGATTCCGTGATTCCGTCATTCCGAAATGCTTTCTTTTCCGGGCCATATCTCAAAAACCGTTCAATATTTTTTCATGAAACTTGGTATGTGCTTAGACCTAGTGATGGAGTGGTGCCTTTTGCTATTTTGGTCATTCTGAATTTTTTATTTTTTCTGGTTTCCATGGAAACAATTTTAACTTAGTGCATATTGGGGGTAGGAACCTTTTCCGGCCTCTATTTCAAAAACCGTTCAATATTTTTTCACGAAACTTGGTATGTGCTTAGACCTAGTGATGGAGTGGTGCCTTTTGCTATTTTGGTTATTCTGAATTTTTTATTTTTTCTGGTTTCCATGGGAACAATTTGAACTTAGTGCATATTGGGGGTAGGAACCTTTTCCGGCCTCTATTTCAAAAACCGTTCAATATTTTTTCACGAAACTTGGTATGTGCTTTGACCTAGTGATGGAGTGGTGCCTTTTGCTATTTTGGTTATTCTGAATTTTTTATTTTTTATGGTTTCCATGGAAACAATTTTAACTTAGTGCATATTGGGGGTAGGAACCTTTTCCGGCCTCAATCTCCAAAACCGTTCAATATTTTTTCACTTAACTTGGTATGTGCTTAGACCTAGTGATAGAGTGGTGCCTTTTGCTATTTTGGTTATTCTGAATTTTTTATTTTTTCTGGTTTTCATGGAAACATTTTGAACTTAGTGCATATTGGGGGTAGGAACCTTTTCCGGCCTCAATCTCCAAAACCGTTCAATATTTTTTCACTAAACTTGGTATTTGCTTAGACCTAGTGATAGAGTGGTGCCTTTTGCTATTTTGGTTTTTCTAAATGTTTTATTTTCCTGGTTTCCATGGAAACAGTCTGTACTTAGTGCATATTTGGGTAGGGACTGTTTCCCAGCCATATCTCAAAAGGTATTCAATATTTTTTTACGAAACTTGGTATGTGGTTAGACCTAGTGGTGGAGTGGTGCCTTTTGCTATTTAGGTCATTCTGAATTATATGATTTTTCCTGGTTTCCATGGCAACAGTTTCAACTTAGAACATGTGGTGTGAGGACCATTTCCGGGCCATATCGCAAAAACTATTTAATATGATTTTACGAAACTTGGTATGTGGTTAGACCTAGTGGTGGAGTGGTGCCTTTTTCCATTTTAGTTATTCTGAATTATTTTTCTGGTTTCTATAGAAACAAGTTGAACTAGGTGTATATGGGGGGTAGGGTCTGTTTCCGTTCTTTAGCTTAAAAACTATTCAAAATATTTTTACTAGACTTGATATGTGGTTAGAACTACTGGGGGAGTGGTGTCTTTTGCTACCTTGGTTATTCTGAATTGTTATTTTGCTGGTTTCTATGGAAATTTGTACATAATGGGGGTAGGGTCACTTTCGGATTAAATGTTAGCGGGGGACATCACAGTGCATCACATGCACATATTTCTAGTTGATGCATGGATTTACAACAAAAATTCGGATTATTGATGGTATTTAAATTTAAGCATTTCAAGAAAATATTTTTTAGCAAGATCCTCATTATTTCATTAATTGGGCGATGAAGTCTGCTATATTGATAGCACCTTGTGTTAATAACAGGAAGCTCACAGGGTGTTCTCGAGAGACCATTGATGGTAAAACCAGTAGAGGAACTTGATGTTATGGAAAACTTGCTAATTGTATTTTTTTGGAGAACTAAATGAACAGATACTTTCATATTCAAGTTGATCGTATAAAACAAGAAGGCTTTCATATGACCGAACTTACTGGATTTCCTCTTGAGAAAAATGCAGACTTTTTCTTCATCAATTACTATAATGTGGTTTTCAACAAATTTTAAATAATTGTTTTCCAACAATCCTGCATTTCTTGTGTATTCAACTTCTAGATTTGGACCATAACATTTATTCAGTGCAGTGCCATCCAGGAGTATCTGTATCCAGTATTTGCTCACAGCAATCCATAGCAACAATTTGAATTATGAACAATCTCCCTGCCATGATATGATTGAAATTAGCACTAGTCCTTGTAGCCCATAGAATGTGAAAACAGTCCTGGCTAGTAGAGTGTAATAACTGGTAGTCTGAGGACCTGTGAAGAGTTCAAATAATCGTTCAGATGGATTTGGCTTCTATGTCTTTGAAGATTCAGATATCTATAAGTAGCCTGAATAGCAAATGAATAAGATTTGTTTCAACCCTGTGCTTCATTGTGGCATCAGACAGCAGTTTCCATCCTGTTTATTCATTTAAGAAAAGTCAATGCAAAACAAACTTGACAAACTTTTGCAAAGCTGATCCTCAATTGTCCGGAGTCACTGATTCACTAAATTATACTCGGGGAAGCTTTTAAGCAATTACCAATTTTTATTTATACATTTCTCCCGCCAATAACTTTTGGTTACACTCTTCAGTTCAGAATACTTTTAGACATTTGAGTTTCTCATTGCATGAATAGTATTTGACATTTTTCATCAAAAACTGACTTTCGAAATATTTATTGTAAACAATTGAAGATTATATGAAGCTAGTGTGAAATTGCCTATTCAAAAACCATATCGATCAAGTGATGAATTTTAGCTATCAAGTGATTTATGTCTGTTTTCTGGTAGCAACACCCAGTACTGCTAATCAGATGTGAATCCCTAGTTATTACAAATCATTTTACGTCTCAGTGTATACAATAACCGACCTCACAGGGAGTCACTAATGAGCTTTTGCTTTTAGAAACCTTGATCGAGAAAATCTATTTCAATATAATCGTTATTTGCAATTGAACACAATGGTTTTCGGCTTTGTATAGTCCTTATTAGAGAAAATTGTAATACTAGAAATCTTAACACAATGGTTTTTAATTATGGGTAGTCAGTCCTTATCAGTGAAAAGTAATGTTAGAAACTTTCTAAATAAATCATAATTACAATGAAATTATTGTGTATTGATATACTTTATACTTTTGCAAAAGAATTTAAATCAATATCATATCTAATGCAAATATTTTTTAATGATTTAAAAATTATACTGATTTTATTGTATCAAAATGTCGATGTATAGATTCTCTTGATTAGAAACTTCTTTCATTTCTTATCAATAATAAATCTTTCTTTGAAATGATTGATTTCAGTTGAGAAACATTCGGAAATGCTTATTAGAGATATAACATTGTTTGTTCGTGTTTTGTAAAGGGAAAAGGGTTTTGTTCAGTATTGATTGGCACATGAACTAGTTTACAATTATTCAAATAGTTTGTAAAGAAAATATATTCTTTTCAAAGGAGTATTTATAACAACCATTGATTTACTATATCATATTCGATTTCTGTCATTGCAGAAACATATTTCGTTAGATGTTAATATCAATTAAAAAAAACCTCTTCCATCCAATCTTTCCAAGTTTTTATTGAGCACCTTTGTGATACAGAGAAAATATTTCACAGGCTTATGATATGTTATTGAAATATCATCTCAAATATTATTCCTTCACCCGAATAGAGAAAGATTGTATCAGCTTGTGTCACTAACACGACTAGATATTGATGTCCATATTCACCCGTGACCCACAGGAAGAACCATGTTGTTCTGACTGTCAGGCCTGTTTGCTTGTGCTGAAATCAATTCACCAATATACCTAATAATGTACAGCTTTGTTAACCCCGTAGTTGCCATTGTTTGAGAAGACCATCAGGTACTGCCTATCTTATCAGTACTACTATAATTTTTGGTGACGTGCTGGAAACCACAAAGAAAGATACAAGTCAGGCCCGACTAGCACCAATTTCAGTTATGGAGGGGCCCAGCTGCTCGGGGGTGGAAGGCAATTTTCTAAGGGCAGAGACTTTTCCGAAAATAATTTTCCTCGCTCAGTTGGGGGGCTGAGATTTCAAAATTGTTTTATGTGCTCATTTCATGGATTGTAAAGTTGTATGTGGCTTAATTCCAAATTCAGGGGGCTGGAACTTTGATTGTCTGTTAATTTCTTTTACAAGCATATATACTAGCATTAGTGGAGGGCGGGCCCCCCTGCTTGCTACGGCCTGCAAGTTCTTGTGACTGGAAAATATGTTTTGCCAACCTTATATGATTTTACAGTAATCATGTTTTATATCATTATATACTAAAGTATATATCACTTACAGCGGCCTTTAGGTCAGAAACATGGAAAGTTGTACAGTTTTTATGAAAGTCTTTGTGGTCTTTTCTGACCATGAAATATGAAGGATATTTCTAGTGTTTTCCGTAATCAGTATATGCATTCTTTAGTTTTAATTAAGAGTTAAAGTTAAGTTACACACCCCTTTTACAGTTGACATTCATGAAATTTGTCTGTATTCATGTTAACGACCTGAACATTTGTAACCTCAGCTAGCTACAATTACGAACCCTTGCATTGATTGACATGAGGTATCATGGCAACAAAAGGGTTAATACCAGCCTATCAAAGTTACAATGCTTTTCCAGGGGATATTTACATACACTGATATCAATTGTGAAATATACCCAATAATGTCATGCTTATTTTGTGCTGACATATTAATATTATCCCACTTTTTTCTAGACTAATATTTGCTCTCACAAAGAAAATCGATTGTACAAAGATTGCTGTAACGTACAGCTTGGTTTACTGCATGTTTTTGCTTTTTTCTTTGCAAATATTTATCTAAGAATCTGAAAGCTACCAAATAAAGAACATTGTAAAGAAAGAGCAACCTATTTGAGTTAAGATTAAACCTTTATTGAAAAACATCCATTCTCAATTAAACTTGATGATTTTATTGTGATATTTTAAGTGGACCCAATTGACCTCAGAAATGTGTTTATTAATTGTTACTAGTTTCCAAGGGGTAAAAGGGTTAAAGTTCCAATTTGAATTCTGCTTAAATCCAAAACTACTGTCATAAAACCAAAAGAAACCTAACAATCTATAGATATATACTTTGTTAAGATTACTAATATTAGAGATATTTAAGAATGGAGAATTTTTGCATATTATCATTTTTTTAAATAAATTTAACATTTTTTAATAAATACCATTGAGATACTTATCATCTTTGTTAAGTATTTGCTGGCCTGTATCATAGTCTTTGTTTTATTATTTACTTTTTTTCATCCTTGACTTCATCCTCAAATAAATAGGACTCATAGTCAGATAGTCGAGATCTTGTTTCTGAAACTGAAATTCCTTAATTTTGCTTTTCCAATTTTATTAACTTTCTCTCTCATTATTTGATACCAATTTCTACAGTTATAAATTATTGTCTAAATCATAGTAATAAGTAAGTATTGTCTCCTTTACTAGCATTATAACCTGTTGTTAAAAGTACATACTTCATTATATTCATAAGAATGACAAATATATTTTTTTTCATTTTAAGAAACAAATGATAGAGGTTCACGTTGAAACATTTCAGTAACCTATGACCTAGTGACTGACAAAACCTGACATTTACAATTTCATAATAATGGATACCTATTTGGGTCAGCTTTATTATCTGAAGTATGATCTGCTTACTGTACATTATACTTATCAGAATAATGCTGGACTTGTGTCACAGCCCTCAGCTGGCTTGTCTGGTAAGTATAATGTGACAGATGACTTTATTGATTACAAAGGATTTGCTGGAAATGTATTTTCATGTGACATCACATTATTTACGGCATCGCAGCATTTTTTCCCCCAATATATTGTTTTGAATGTCAACGTCTGATCAGTTTTTTTGCGCTATATTCAGTTTTCAATCAAAGGTTTTTATCCATTCAGAGACATAGAAATTAATCAAAAGTGAAAAGATTGATGCACTAATATATGTAGAAAGCAGTAAGAAGTCACTGTAAAAGTCAATGCTGACAGGTTTCACAGTCATCATACATGATCCAAATGGAATTTCAAGCTTTCTTCCCTTATATCACAATTAAAGAATACCAAAACTAATTAAAGAAAGCTACTTCCTTGACTTCAGGTAATGTATCTAGTTTTCCCAATCTTTTGATATGTGATCTGATTTTTTACGTTGAAAAATTTAATCTTTTAAGGATGACGTATCCCACAAATGCTAAAATATGGAAAACGAATCACCCTTATTGAATCATGCATCATCTACTAACACCTGTTGCAAGGTGAAATGTTCTTCTCGTTAAGTATACATACTTACATATTGACTCCGCCTATGACACATACAAAAATTTTCCATATCTTCTTGAGTGCATTCATTAGAAAGCGCCTGCATTTAAGAAAAAATCACATGCTGTTAACCATCTATCTGCCAGCGTACTAATATGTGGTTTTCTAAAAGTTTGTAACAGAAGAATTGTTTGGTATTAACTGTTACACTAGGTAAATATAATATAAGTTATACCATTCAGAGGTGGGGTACACGGGGAGATATCCGCTTCGAGCTTGGTGTTATGCGACGATATCTCCCCGTGTACCCTGTCTCTGAATGGTATAACAAATTTATCTAACCGAATGTTTAAACAAAACACATTTAATATGAAGATAAACAGTAAGAACTTTGTAAGTCATTTTACTTTAGTTTGTTCAAAGCTACATATCGGTTGATCACAAGAAACCAGCTTGATCATGTGTTCGAGGTAACATACATTGTACATTTCAAGACGCTCAATCTGCATGATTTTTTCATGCTTTTAATGTGCCGTGGTGTAAATGATTTATTTTCCCGCTCAAGTTGGTGATATCAGTATTTATTCAGGGTCATGTGGACCAATCAGAGATCGAGATTCTTACATGAGGTAGGATAAAGGGCTATATATGCAAGTTGTTCAATAATCAGCTATGCAATTGTTCATCAGAGAATAAGAGTAAAAGCCCCTTAACAACTCGTGACTGGCTCTTTAAGCAACAGGGATATGCATCACAATAAAGCTTTGATACATTTATACTCAGATATGGGAAGAATGTCTCACCACATTCTTACATTGGGATGTGGCCTTCTCTGACGATACATTTACGTGTTTTATCTGTTGAAGTAATATAACTGAAATATGCATTGAATATGAATAATTAAATTCAATTCAATTTTTAGTTTTGAGCTACATCTTTTACAAATTATTTCATATATACTTTTTTGCTAAAACATCAACTTGCCGTAATATCGATATATTATATCAGGAAATTGAAAGACATTTTATAATTCTATATATTTCCCAAATTTAAGACAGGAAATAGTTTTGTTTTTGAAATGGGACATAAATTTGTTTCAGATTGTTTGGTTTATTGAGCAACGGTGTTAGGCGAGGTTTTATTGACTGTATCTATTTCCCTGCAGGCATTTTATCAAAAGGAAAAATGTGCATTATCTCAAACCAGGTTGTGGATCCCCCAGTACAAAGTAATAATTCATCTTAGTGTTGTGTTAATACATTTGTATGGAGCGTCAGATGAAGAAATATAATTTCATTGTATATCAGAGATAAAAGAAATAATAAAGCATAGTGCTTTCATGATTTTAAAAAATTATCTTATTTTTAGCTAATAAGAGTGAGAGTTGCACTTAATTCATTTATTTTTTAGATTGAAATGATATTCTTGAATGATTCAAGCTTTATATAATGAAATCCTTAAACTGAAATAAAAGACAAAATACTGTTCCAGATTTATATAAAATTTACCAAACTTTTAGTTTGTGTTGAGATTTTTCCTTGCCTTCATGAGAAAGAGTAGAAAATTTACCATGACAGAAAACAAAAATTTAGATAAAAGGGTTTCATAGATGATAAATTTAAGAAATTAAAAAAACTTCTTAATTGATATATATTTCATAATGCATTTGTTGTTGAATCAAATTAGTGTTCTAGAAAATGTTGCAAGCTAAAGACAGAATATTATCAGTGATAAAGAGACAAGTACAATGATAAAGATGGAAATGGTTGAAGACAGGAACAGATCTGCTACAAGAAAAGGAAGATAAAGATGTAAGCCCTCCAACATGGGCTTGATCTTCATCAGACATGTTTTATTTGTGTAACTGCCAAATCCTCCTGTCCAAAGAATTAAACAAGTAAATGATATATCTCCCTGTCTAGAGAATTTGTTCACTGTTACTGTAACCCTACTTTTGCCTCTGGGCTCGAGGTTTGTTCATTCTTTCTGGTATGAAAATCTTGTACGCAGTGTCATTACGCATTGGTTAACCTCTTTACCTTGTTGGTTCCAAAACCTTCTTAGTTATGACTGTGACGATATTCTGGTTTTGCCAAAAATTAAGATATCCAGGGTATTTCTGCAGTGAACATGTTTTTCATTTTCCCTCTGCTGATTTTTTTAATGATAATAACTTTACATTTTCTGCAATACAAGGTACATTGGAAATGCATTTTGTGCATTAACAGTGCAGTGCCAGTTCAAGTGTTGTTCTTTCCTTGTACTACTAGGACTGCCTTGCTTGACACTCAAATCAAATAAAATCCAAATCGCCCCGGAGCTGCATCCCCGAATGACCATCTCGTCTACATAACTTTTCAAATAATTTTAGCTTGGCAGTTGACCAACTTCAGCCTCCATTTGTTAAGCACTGTAGATAGTAAATAGCTAATGTCACCTTATTCCAATGTTTAAGAATGGAGTTAGGGTTAAACTGATTAAAGCTGCTTTTTGACAGGTTGTGCTTCTGATAGCCTTGATATCTGAACAATACAAACATTTATTCAAATAACACTGTTGATTTGCACAATTGTCGATCTTGATTGCAAATTGGTACTTTCAAAGTTCAATATTTTGAAGTCAAAGGCTAAGACAGGATCCCAGTGTTTGGTTGAGCTGTTTCACTGGGGCCATCATGTTCTGTCTAATAGACAAATAGATGGGAGATCGTCACCATGTAACATATTTGTCTTGTAGCGACTCTCAGCTTTGATGTGTTGACCTCATCACCCATTGCTTACTTTGTTGGAGGTGAAGTCACTTGGAAAATTACTCTATTGCCCTTTCTACAAATAGTTTTGGCCGAGGCTCATAAAGCGTGTCCAGGTATTTGCCGGACAGTTTGGTCAATAAAATACTAAGCTAAAGATGACCACCAACAGGTATTGCCTGCTTGCGGTCTGATTAATGGTCAGTCGTGGTCGTTAATTCTGATATTGTGACTGTCTTGTTTCCATCAAGCCTTTGGCTTCTGCTTTGAAAAAAGAGAGAATTTTGATGTATGGCTTGTAGTTGCCAAAAATATCTGTTCTCGTGACCTATGAGAGATCATGCTATGCTTGCATTCAACCAATGATATATACATGTACCACCATTTTCCGGAAAATTGTGAAATTTGACATAATATGCTGTTAACAATTATAATAAGAGAAGAAATAATGGTTTAATTTGTAGCAGTTATTTTGGTATACACTTTCTTCATATTTGGTTCAACACAAGAAATTTTGTCCTCCTGAAAAGTTATTATGGTATTAACAAATATGTAACCTTTAATCAACTGTATTATCTACATTCATAAATACTAAGTTTTGTTTTACTTCAAGATTGATTATCATGTTCAAAAGTTATCAGTGCAAAATATATACTCTTTCAATGCCATAGTTAATCATCCAAAGAAGACACACATTATTACCATATACTCAATGAAAGATAAAACATAAAAGGGTTGAGAAATGTAATCTGGATCAGGATTTTTTTCCAACTTTCATTCATACATGAAAAGTTTGTTTAATCTTTTCAATCTATCTCTTTTAAACCTGTTTAATCTCTTCCCTCAACAGCCTGTCTGTGAGACTCCGGTAGAAACAATGAAAGTTCTGTTTGAGAAGGTCCATCAGAATGTGCTCAAGCGACTCAATCTCATCTTCATATTTCAAAAACTCTACAAACACAAACAGCACTTGTGCTCTTCAAGACTATCATGCAGGCAGGGTGTGAGGAACAGTGAAGACATTTAGCTCCGAGAGAATAATCTTAGAGAAACCAGACAAGATGGAATCTTCACTTGACTGAATCTTTGTCTTGTCATTGATGTTTGTGATGAGTATTGGGATAATGATAAGGATTGAAAAGTTAGTTATATATTTTTTTGTATCAGTATTTCTTAAATATTCCAGAAAAAAAGATGTACCGGGTGAAGTGTAATATTTTGTAGAAAGATGTTGAAAATAGGATAAATAACTGAAAATGTCATGTTTGATTTGTATTTCCAATCATTGAGTGTTTAGAGGGATAGTTCTGTTGAGGCAGTGATCACTAGCGGATCCAGGGGGGGGGGGGTCCAGGGGGTCCTGACCCCCCCCCCCCCCCCCCTTTTCAACACCCGCCCCCTTTCAAATCCATGTATAAGGGGTCGTGGACCCCCACTGAGTGGAGAAAAATTATTTTGGGACCCCCCCCCCCCCCCCCCTTTAAAAAAACCTGGATCCGCCCTTGGTGATGCATTCTATCCTTTTTCAATTTGTTAAAGTTAAAACACTAAAATGTTACCCTCCTTAACATATTTGAAAATAAGTGTAAAATAATCATGTAATTACCATATATAAGTAAATAAACAGGGAAGTACTCCTCCACAAAAAATACCCTGATAGGACTGTCCCTTTAAGAACTTCATATGCCCCCTGAAATATCTTGCATTAGTAAAATTGAAATGAATGGAAGCTATCATGATCAACTATTATAGATCCTCAGTCATTTTAAGAAACAATAATGGTAGCTCATATCTTCAATGAAGTAAAAGAAAGATTAAGAGAGAAAGGTGAGGCTTGTAATGTGACCAATAACCATGACAATACCAGGCTGTTATCAGCATGACTTATCAATGGATGACCATGTTCCGTCCAGTAAATGATCTTGTAAGTGACCGCTCGTCCAATAAGGTTTATTGTCTCTTCATTGATTGTGGTCAGTTCCGATTTTCCTGCTGACCAAATCAATTGCAGAAGGAGAAGGAAGCATGGGACTAGGGAGATCTAGTGAAGATAAGAGTCAATCAGTCCCAGCAGTCCGACCCTGCCTCAAGATCTATATCGCAATCAGACCCTTAGACAAACAAGTCAAACCTTGTTGAACTTTCGTCTTCAAAATCTATCTCCTACCTTTTTAGGGAGATCTAGTGAAGATAACAGAGTTAATCAGTCGGACGCTGCCTCAAGATCTATATCGCAATCAGACCCTTAGACAAACAAGTCAAACCTTGTGGAACTTTCGTCTTCAAAATCTATCTCCTATACCCATCATGATTGACAAACAAATTAGAACTAGTGAACTTCATTCTCATTCATCTGTTGATTCTTCAAGATCTAACTTCTGCTTATCCTGATTTGTATCTTCTGCTGATTCTGATTGGTAAACAAATTAGAAGATGCAATCTCAGGTCGGTTGATTCTCCAAGGTCAATTTCTGATAATTCTGAGCGACAAACAAAATAAAAAATGTAAACTCTCATCAGTTGATTCTCCAAGATCCAAGATCAAATTTCTGAGATGGTTCTGATCGACAAACAAATTAAAAAGGTAAACTCTGGTCAATTGATTTTCCAAGCTATTCTGATCAACAAACTGCTTAAAAGATGTAGAACTTTGTCCAATTCTTTCCAAGATTTATCTCATGCTGATTTGATGGACACCCTTATTAATTGAGTGAATCTTGGCTTAAATTCTGTCCTACATCTAGCAGCAAATAGACACTCTGATTAAGTGGAACTGAACTTTGGTCGATCCCAGATCATTTAGATTTCCATGGACACAAATTAAATTGACTTATGGGTCCATGGCTCTATCTTGGGCAGTCTCCCTGTCTTGGCCACTGAAATAGACTCACTGTTTTCCTTGTCAACCAACCATAATTTTTATTAGCATAATTCATGTGGATATTATCACTGTTACAAATGATTTACCTTTAAATAGTTTTCATTAACATAAAAGCACCAAAATTTGCATCTTTGTCATGATATCATACAAGTTCTGATTGCCTAAGTTTCACATGCAAAGAACATTATCAACTTATTAGTAGTTAATTTCAAAATAAGATTATTCCTACTTCAGATGTACGATATATAGAGTTTTAAAAATTGAACAACTTTACAAGCATATCCATAAAAGATTATCTAAGATCCTGTTCACCCAGTTGCTGTAAAGGAAAGTATTTTTTTATTACAACTATTGACCCTTTCCCTTCTAAGCCACTTAAACACAGAAAAAAAAGACAAAATTGACAATGGATATTGTAAAGAGATAAACAAAAAAGCTCAACTCAAAATGTTATCACAAACTTTATGTACCCAAAATTTTATTTTTATATTGTTTGTTTTTATTTTTCTCTACGGTTCACAACATCTTAGTCATTCTAAACCTCAGAACTCCTCAGGCATATTATCAAACTTTGTGAAGAGTTGTTTCCCCAATTTCACATGATTAAGCTCACAATTTTTATGATAAAGGTAAAACCCAGAGAAAAGGAGAACACAAGCTGAATTGAAAAAATCTCAAAACATTTCTTAATGTCTTGATGACATAAACCATATATAATTCAGTTAGCATGGGTTTCAATAGAGGCTTGTATGTATACAAATGGAGTGCATTGTGTGAACCTGCCCATATGGAACATGAATACAGGGAGTTGTAGATAGTTCATGTGGGCCGGATAGATACTATAACAGATACACGTGAAGACAAATACGACACACATTGAATGGGCAATAAATGACTAGCATTCTTTACTCAATACCCGCTCCTCATATCGCGACTGCCGTGGGAGAGTTGACACACGATTGCATACCTGCCTTTATGTCTTGCTTCTACTGTCATGAGGTCATAATTCCCTTTTATCCCTCATAGCAGATTAAGTAAACACTTGCTTAGAGTAATGACGACCCTCTTAAAGACACACACCTAATGACATGCCACCGCATGCACACATACTACTTTCTTTACTCCCCTAAACTTCTTACTCCCCTAAACTTCTTACTCCCCTCTCTGGTCACATGACAGACTTCTCATAGATTTGAAATCAATCCACAAAGTGATGTGTGTTTCACACTTGACGACTCCACCAGGACGGATCAAAGTCGCTCAGCTGTGACCAAAAGCCTTTGAGTGTTCGAAGAGCGGAGCGTAAGGGTATCTAGCGTGGGGGCTGCTTAGGACATATTACAGCACTGAGATATACACTGAGGCTGTCCACTGATCAGGAGTACTGTAAGTTGTTGTCTTCACTGCACAGTTAGTGTGGTGAGTCCATGTGTGAATGTACTAGCTGTGACAACTTGTTGGAGGTATCATTGCTGTGTTTTGATATGGACAGGCTGACAGGACCGACACATGCAGTGAGTGTGATAGTTTAGGGCTATATTCCATTGGCTGTATGATAGGCTCTGGTATATCTCAAACTGCAAGCTGAGCCACTGCACTCAGCCTGTGCTAGTTTTTAAGGTCACCCGTTCAAATAATTGGAGTCTGTCAGTTCAAATCGTCTAGTTGAATACAAGGATGCATTACGGAGGGGCTCAGCAGGACACAAGGTAATGTTGACTTTGTCATGTGGGGCTAATTCATACAAGTAGAAAACCTTGTCTCGCAGTTTGAGGTTTGAATTTTGTCAGTTTGTCTTTGATATGGGGAGCACATGGTGGTGGGAAGGAGTGACTCCCAGAGAGTTGTATATACAGGGTCCATGTTGGAGGTGATAAGACAGGCCTGCCACTGTTTCACATGTGTCGGGTGGTGCTCCACTTTAAATTGTTTACATTAACTTTGAATTGTTTTCCTGAACAAGTGGTTTCTTGGCTCGTTTGATCTCCAAGGTGATACAGAGTCTAAATAAAACGGTTTATAGTTCAAACTGCAGGCTGTCTCTGACCCCTTGTATGATTCCCAGGGTAAATGTATATGGCATCAGCAGGATAATGGATTTTCTCAGCGCTTTACAAAATGTTAACATTTTCTTGAATGATGTTCTTGTGTAATGTTTGTTTATTTTGATGTATCAGATTTGTTGTGCTCGTTACTTATTGCTGCAATACTGTCCAAGCAACACTTAAAGGGACAGTTCTATCGTGGTACTTTTTGTGGAAGCAAAATTCGCTTAGTTTCCACAAAATATACACAGATAGGACTGTCCCTTTAACAATAACTCACTCACTGAGATTTGTTTTTACTTTTTGTTGACAAGGTTTGTACTGTGATATTTGTTCAATGTTGATAAATTTGGTATAGATAGATATCTGCTGAGAATACCTCGTAAATCATATTTTTTCCGGGCAGGAATCACAACTGTCACTAACGAGGTTCAGCCCATTAAGCGAGATAATTAACAGGCTAAGATTGATTAATTGATGTACTAGATTAGTAGGTTACCAGGACATGGTTATCATACGTTTATTTACATTCTCCAGAATCCAAGAAGTGTGTCACAGTCCCTGATTAGTACAGTGATTGTGTAGTGTAGGTCTCACTGTTGTACTGATAACATAACACCCACAGGGAAAATACCTGCTTTGTAGTGACGCTTACTCACACCATTCAGACAATTTTGTAAGTAATTTTTAATGATTGTTATTTTGTTTTTAATTTCAAAATTATTTGATACTTCGTTGTTATTGGTTGATAGTTTTGTATGACATATTGTCAGATGAATTTGCCTGTTGTCTGAAGTTATGTTTCACAGGAGATATCGCTTGTGGAATATCAAGCAATATTTCATAGGAGATATCGTTTTGACCGTAGAATTTTGACAATGCCCTGTAATCATAAGCATACGACATTGCAAACATGACACGCATCAGCAAACCTAGGATATTTGTAACTTTTATCAACTCATGTTGATATATTTGATATCAAAAGACACTTTGGTGAGATTCTTTATATATAATGACATTCATTTCAATTTCAACTACTGCCCAAGCGTTTTAACAATAACTCACTCATTTAATTTTCCCTTTAGACAAAATTTGATTCAAATTTAAGCCCATTTAGATTCTAAGGTTAACTGAAAGTTATAATGCCAATGAGGGGTGAAATTGAATTTGTTTTTCAATTTAAAGGCTGTCTTTGTGCATATTGTAACTTCAAAGAGAATGTTCATGGAAATGAAATATGATGTCACATGTAATCATATAAACAGCTTGAAACTTTTTAACTTATTTAAAGGTTACATTAACTCATGTTACATGGATTGTGTTCAGATATGATGAAGTTTAACATTAAATGGGACTGGAATAGCTGTCAATTTTTGAAAAAATGAACAGTTGTGATAATAAATATTAGGATAATTGCTAATTATGAACAATGTAATTAAAGCTTATCACATTTATTTTACACATTTGTTATCAGGAGTACATGTTTGCATGTACAAACATTCCTTGTTGCCAGAGTGAGTTTTTGGTTAAGATGAACTCGATGCAAGGGCACATATTTTACTCACTAGTTTCAGGGAGTACAATAACTTTGATATATATATATATATTTGGTGAATCTATAAGATTTCCTGCTTCGACTAGGAGTCAACGCAATAGTCTAATATATCAATAATAGCTTAAGTTTAATATTTTCATGTATGATCTAAGTTGGAGCAAAGAGTAGCATTTCAATGTAAACAGATTCTCAAGTGACTATCGACAGGGAAGTACTATTTCCTTATGAATCAACTGTAAACACAATTTCTTAGAAAATGATATTTTCTCTTGGTTGAATTGACAGGGAAGTCTGAAATACTTTCAGTAGTTATCATTGAGAATTTGATCTATCCCAAATCCTTCTTTATCACCCCATTTCCTCCTTTAGAAAATGATGGTAGACTGTCTCCTCGTCTCTTAACCATTATTTCCTTTTCACTTCAACCTTCGATATGAATATGGTTCTCTTTGAACATGTCCAGGTTATCATAATTTCGAAATTTGCGTAGATTTCTTTTCAGTTAGAGATTTTCTTACCCGATTCCTAATTGGACTTGTAAGCATAAGTTGTCAGAAAATCAAATTTATCATCCAAAACTTGGTTCCACAGGAGATATCGCTTGTGGAAGATCAAGCGATATCTCCTAGGAGATATCGCTTTGACAGTAGATTTTGAACAATGCCCTGTCAACAGTAGGGACATGACATCACAAACGTTTTGCATCATCAGAAATGACGTCATAAACACAATGACGTCATGATCCTATGATGTCATGGACTTCATGACGTCACAGTGCTATAACATCACTGGTTTAGGAGTTTTAGAGCTATGCAGTGTTCAAAGATGTACATTTTTCAAGCAAATGTGATGAAAAATGATTTTGGATGATAAATAGAATCTCGGCAAGCCTCGGATATTTGTTACTTTTATCAACTTGTGTTGAGATATTTGATATCAGAAGACGCTTGGGTGAGATTCTCTATATACGAACCTTTTAAATAATAATCTCATTTCTTTCATATTCAAAAACGCTTAAATTTTATGTTATATATCACAAATGCTTAAGTTTCATAATTTTGGTCTGAAAATAAAAAATTCTTATCTAATTGAATTAATTTTCATTCTATTATTTGTAATATTTCTCATAATAATGAATATAATAAGCAGAGCCTGATTGACAGTAAATGGAGGATGTTGGTGGTTAGATAAACTAAGGGTTATAAAATGACTTGATTACTATGTAGTTTGTAACCTAATACTGGCATTGGTATGCAGTGAACCTATAATTATGTTAGGAGGTGATGGGGAATTAGATTATATGCCATGATAAGGAAAATTCAAACATAATATTAAGAGAAAGGTTTATCATTAATTTTTAGCTCATCAGGTCTGAAAGACCCGATGGGCTTATGGCATGGCATGGCGTCCGGCGTCCGTCCGTCCGTCCGTCCGTCCGTCCGTCCATCCGTAAACTTTTCACATTTTCGACTTCTTCTCCAGAACCAATGACTCTAGATAGCTCAAATTTGATGTGGAGACTCCTTGGCAATTGGGGATTCTAAATTGTAGATTTCATGACCTCATGACCCCAAATGGGGTCACAGGGGTCAAAACCTTAAAAACCTATTTTCATCTTCTTCTCCAGTTCCAAAAGGTCTAGAGAGCTGAAAAGTTGTGTGTAGACTCCTTGGCCTATGAGGATTCTAAATTGTAGATTTCATGACCTCATGACCCCAAATGGGGTCACAGGGGTCACAACCTTCAAAACCTATTTTCATCTTCTCCTCCAGTTCCAAATGGTCTAGAGAGCTAAAAAGTTGTGTGTAGACTCCTTGGCCAATGGGGATTCTAAATTGTAGATTTCATGACCTCATGACCCCAATTGGGGTCACAGGGGTCAAAACCTTAAAAACCTATTTTCATCTTCTTCTCCTGATCCAAAAGGTCGAGAGAGCTAAAATGTTGCATGTAGACTCCTTGGCCAATGAGGATTCTAAATTTTAGGTTTGGTTACCCCTTGACCCCAATTGGGTCACAGGGGTCAAAACCTTAAAAACCTATTTTACTCCATCTTCTCCAGTTCCAAAAGTTCTAGAGAGCTAAAAAGTTGTGTGTAGACTCCTTGGCCAATGAGGATTCTAAATTTTAGGTTTGGTTACCCCTTGACCCCAATTGGGGTCAAAGGGGTCAAAGCCTTAAAAACATATTTTACTCCTCCTTCTCCAGTTTCAAAAGGTCTAGAGAGCTGAAAAGTTTTGTGTAGACTCCTGGGCAAATGGGAATTCTAAATTTTAGGTTTGGTGACCCCATGACCCCAAATGGGGTCACAGGGGAAACAACCTTCAAAACCTATTTTCATCTTCTCCTCCAGTTCCAAATGGTCTAGAGAGCTAAAAGGTTGTGTGTAGACTCCTTGGCCAATGGGGATTCAAACTTGTAGATTTTGTGACCCAATGACCCTAAATGGGGTCACAGGGGTAACCAAACCTAAAATTTAGAATCCTCATTGGCCAAGGAGTCTACACACAACTTTTTAGCTCTCTAGAACTTTTGGAACTGGAGAAGATGGAGTAAAATAGGTTTTTCCATCAAAAGTCTGATGAGCTACAGAGCCCATGGCTCTATTTTTTGACTACTTCTTTGGAAAGACAAGTCGTCTATGATTGAAGGTGCTTAGATAATCACTCTGATTTTTAGCTCATCAGGACTGAAAGTCCAGATGGGCTTATGGCATGGCCCGTCGTCCGGCGTCCATCCTTCCGTCGTCCGTCCGTCCGTAAACTTTTGACACTTTCGACTTCTCCTCATGAACCATACACATTAGAGAGCTGAAATTTTGTGTACTGGTACCTTAGCATATGGAGATTCTAATTTGGTGACCCTGTGACCCCAAATAGGGTCACAGGGGTCACAACTTTAAAAACCTATTTTCATCTTCTTCTCCAGTTCCAGAAGGACTGAGAGTTAAAAATGATATGTGCAGACTCCTTGGCCAATGGGGATTCTAAATTGTAGATTTCGTGACCCCATGACCCCAAATAGGGTCACAGGGGTCACAACTTTAAAAACCTATTTTCATCTTCTTCTCCAGTTCCAGAAGGACTGAGAGTTAAAAATGATATGTGTAGACTCCTTGGCCACTGGGGATTCTAATTTGTAACTTTGGTGACTCTGTGACCCCAAATAGGGTCACAGGGGTCACAACCTTAAAGACCTATTTTCATCTTCTTCTCCAGTTCCAAAAGGAGTAGAGAGTTAAAAATGATATGTGCAGACTCCTTGGACAATGGGGATTCTAATTTGTAACTTTGGTGACCCTGTGACCCCAAATAGGGTCACAGGGGTCACAACCTTAAAAACCTATTTTCATCTTCTTCTCCAGTTCCAAAAGGAGTAGAGAGTTAAAAATGATATGTGCAGACTCCTTGGACAATGGGGATTCTAATTTGTAACTTTGGTGACCCTGTGACCCCAAATAGGGTCAAAGGGGTCACACCTTAAAAACATATTTTCTAAAAGGACTGGAGAGTTGAAAGTAATATGTGCAGACTCCTTGGCCAATGGGGATTCTAAATTGTAGATTTCGTGACCCCATGACCCCAAATAGGGTCACAGGGGTCACAACCTTAAAAACCTATTTTCCTCTTCTTCTCCAGTTCTAAAAGGACTAGAGAGTTAAAAATCATATGTGCAGACTCCTTGGCCAATGGGGATTCTAAATTGTAGATTTCGTGACCCCATGACCCCAAATAGGGTCACAGGGGTCACAACCTTAAAAACCATTCTCATCTTCTTCTCCAGTTCCAAAAGGAATAGATAGTTAATATTGATGTGTACAGACTCCTTGGACAATGGGGATTCTAATTTATAACTTTGTTGACCCAGTGACCCCAAATAGGGTCACAGGGGTCACAACCTTAAAAAAATATTTTCATCTTCTTCTCAAGTTCCAAAAGGTCTAGAGAGCTGAAATTATATGTGCAGACTCCTTGGCCAATGGGGATTCTAAATTGTAGATTTCGTGACCCCATGACCCCAAATAGGGTCACAGGGGTCACAACCTTAAAAACTTATTTTCATCATCATCTTTAGCTCCTAAAGGTCTATTGAGCTGAAAGACTGCACGTAGACTCCTTGGCCAATTGGGATTTTAAACTGTAGATTTCGTGACCCCATGACCCAAAATAGGGTCACAGGGGTCACAATCTTAAAAACCTATTTTTCTCCATTAGATGACAGTCTTTATTTCTCCTTGGATATTTTATAGTGTGGACTTCTTTCACTGTCTTATAAATAATTTGGGTAAGGAAATTTATTCCGAAATCGTTACATTTGTTTTGTAATTTTTTATAGGTTTTCTTGCAAAAGGTAACATCAGTTTCATTTTTAGCTCATCTGGCCTGTATAAAGCAAACTTGATATGATGCCTGATGAGCTACAGAGCCAATGGCTCTATTTTTTAGTTTTAGACTTGATTTTCTTACAGTATGGTTTGTTAAGACCTCGATTGGAAAAAAATCAAATGATAAAATACCTTCTGTAGTTTAAGATTTCCAAATCAACTTAGACTAAGATTCATGTTAATCATATAGAGTGTAAATTCACTGTTAAATACTGATCAAATGTTACAATGGATTTTTTTTATCCGAAACATTTTTCTCTTCAAATTTGTCAATTCATTGATACTGATTAAGCCAAGAAGAATATTATAGTGAATGCATGAAGTGGGATGCATCCGATTCTGCTGCCTTGAGATCTATGTATCATTTGACTTCTGTTGAATGATTTAAGATTATCAATCACTGTCACAGTTTCGACATACAGACTTGTCTATTGTTCATATTAGTTTTCCATCTTCATCTTCTTGGTTAGATTTTGTCCATAGCAAATTCCTCTCCATCCATCATAGTTCACTAACTCCACTGTCTGGTTCCATTGTCCATTTAAGTCCATCTTCTTTATTTTGATCAAGTGCTTTTCTCAATGTAGCCTATTCCGACTGATGCTTTCTTGTTGGCAAACTATTAGGAAAAAATATATTTGAAATCATTAAAAATAAATATCTTCATCTGAGGTTAACTAAAGTGAACTTTTATTTTGTAATCAATTACCATGTAACCCAATAAGACTGTGGAGTATTTATGTAGGTTTTCATTTCAGTTGAAATAATTTCAACATTAACAAGTTTTGACTCACACAGGGTCTTCACCCTTTAAATAATAGATAGTATATGACGCTATGCAAACCCTTGAGATTTCCATGCATAGACCACAACACGAGAAGACAATAGACTCACTTTATTGCCAGCTTTCCATTGTTTTACACCTGCCCATTGATCGGCGCTGAGCGGTGGCCAGCCATTAGCTCGAGTCATTAATAAGAGAAAGGCTTCAAGTATGTAAATATTGACTCACATTGTTAAGGGTTGCAGGTCTTCTAGTTTTTGTCTGGTGGTGTTAAAGTTGACTCAGTTTTGAATGGTTAGATGTGTTAGGATTTAACTGTTGAGATGTTTATTATGTTTAGAGGTATCTGGAGTTACTTAGTGAAGCTGATGATTTATTCATTATGATTACATTTGTCAAGATTTAACCTGTGTAACTTGATGAGACAATCTAATTGTTAGAATAATTTATGGTTGGTTGGTCGAAATGATGATATATTTTTAATTTCTGGTTAGATTTGTCAGAATATAACTTAACTGATGATGGGTAATTTGTCAGAATATGTTGTAGGTATTCAAGTAACTATTTTCTAAAGCCAACTCATGTTTGAATGCACGTCTGTTGTTAACATAAGCATTTACCCATAGATATGACTATGGACTTTTAATCTTTCAAATGCTGTCCTTGATTAAGACAGTATGTCCAAAAATTTAGAAACAATAAATCTCTGTTCTTGAGTGTCTTGTCAACTTGAAAATGAAACATGAAATAGTTATCTCAATCTAAGTAAGTTTGAAAAACACTTTTGGCAACATCTCAACTGGAGGGATTTTGAGTAAATGTTGTTTTTCTGCTTATCAACATGACCCACATGATGTTTATCATCTGTTTTCCACGACCATGTTGCTTATATCGCCCACCAAGATACATATGTCGGCCAATGTTATGCATCGCACTACAAGACACGGTCCACTTTCAGCGTAACTCCCAGGGTTGACTGTGTTTCATTTCCTCCGATGACACGTTAATAGTCAACCGTAAGACTGTAATCAGGACTTTACTGGCTTCTTCGGCCACAAATACAACTTGTAACTCTCTTCATAGAGGCACGCATATAAACATGGCTTTATGTAAGTTTAACATCTTGAGGTGGTGCCATGACCCTGATATTAAACCAGAGATGCAGATCTTCTTTCATTATATGTCTGTTGATAGTTGCAGTTTTATTCTGTCAACAATATTTTATATTCATATGTAAATCGGAGGTTGTAAATACTGTCCAATCATCACTCATGTTGCGTGTTGGATCTCTATAAATAAAGGATCCTTTATTGCTGATTTCCATAGTTTGATGGTGAATGCTAGAGGTTTGTGTTCCTTCCTTTGGTTATCCAGAAGGGGTTCCATTGCAAGTCAGAGGTTATATTGAATCTTATTCAGGGCCAGTGTACAATATGTCTGATATCCTGGCTCCGCTAAAATCCCAGTCAATAGATCAGTCAACAAGGTGGAGTAATAAATCCTGGATCATCTATACAAGGTAACTTGCAGGGATTTGTGGGTCTTTGTGTCCGCTTGTTGGCAACTTCCTGTTGGTCTAGTTACCTGCATCTTGGGACAACATTCAATGTTTTGATAAGTTATGTTGTTAATATTGAATATCCAATTCTTTCAATGATCTATTAGGGCTCATTACATGGAATTTGTCTGAAAAAGATGCTGATTATATATGGATTGAGTGAGCGAGTTATTGTTTTACGCTGCTTGGTATATATATGAATTGAAGGAACCATACTGATTGTGAACTATTTGATCCTTTGGCATCTTAAAGAATGGGATGGCACCAAGAGTACATAGAAAAATGTGGTTAATCTTTCTTGATAATAGATATTGGAGATTTGTTAAAAGTTGCCTGATATTTGATTCTTGATTATTATTTAATGCTCGTTGATATCAGAGAACATGTGATGTTCCTTCCAATTCTTTGTCTTTTGAAAGTTTGAACACTTCAGTCTGCATCATCTTTCACCTCAGATGATGAAATACTGCAAGAGCTTGAAATGAGTCTAGGTTCTTGATTTAGTGCTGTGTGGACGAGATGACACTCCAGTGGTAGAGATTAATGTAGCTTTGTGGTCTTTGTGGTGGCCGGTAGAAGGAGTGGCTGAACCAATATGAAGCCTTCTTCCTCACTCACATAGCTGTATCCTCCCTCTCGCCTTACCTAACTATCATTGGATCGGGCAACGTGTGAATGATGCCTTTTCATTCTTAAAATACCAGTCAAGTTTTCCTGTGATTTAGGTGGATGACTTTGTGGTTTGTTTATCAATGCTACTAGTTTAGTGATAAAACTACATGGATATCAGTTCGGATTTGTAATTGTCTTATGCTGTCGATTTTTAGGTTTTTTTATTTCATAATTCTTTTTTCATTATTGCATTAATCTCTTTTTACAAATTTTATGTTTGTTTTTGTTTGAAGGTAGAAGTAAAAATTTCACATGTAAATTTAGTCTTTTTATGTCCCCCGAAATTTATTTCGGGAGACATAATGTTTTCACCTCTGTCCGTGATTCCGTCATTCCGTCATTCCGAAATGCTTTCTTTTCCGGGCCATATCTCAAAAACCGTTCAATATTTTTTCACAAAACTTGGTATGTGCTTAGACCTAGTGATGGAGTGGTGCCTTTTGCTATTTTGGTTATTCTGAATTTTTTATTTTTTCTGGTTTCCATGGAAACAATTTGAACTTAGTGCATATTGGGGGTAGGAACCTTTTCCGGCCTCTATTTCAAAAACCGTTCAATATTTTTTCACGAAACTTGGTATGTGCTTTGACCTAGTGATGGAGTAGTGCCTTTTGCTATTTTGGTTATCCTGAATTTTTTATTTTTTCTGGTTTCCATGGAAACAATTTTAATTTAGTGCATATTGAGGGATGCTTTTGTTTCCGGACCATATCTCCAAAACCGTTCAATATTTTTTAACGAAACTTGGTATGTGGTTAGATCTAGTACTGGAGTGGTGCCTTTTGCTATTTTGGTTATCGTGAATTTTTTATTTTTTCTGGTTTCCATGAAAACAATTTGAACTTAGTGCATATTGTGGGATGCTTTCGTTTCCGGACCATATCTCCAAAACCGTTCAATATTTTTTAACAAAACTTGGTATGTGGTTAGATCTAGTACTGGAGTGGTGCCTTTTGCTATTTTGGTTATTCTGAATTTTTTATTTTTTATGGTTTCCATGGAAACATTTTGAACTTAGTGCATATTGGGGGATGCTTTCGTTTCCGGACCATATCTCCAAAACCGTTCAATATTTTTTAAAGAAACTTGGTATGTGGTTAGATCTAGTACTGGAGTGGTGCCTTTTGCTATTTTGGTTATTCTGAATTTTTTATTTTTTATGGTTTCCATGGAAACATTTTGAACTTAGTGCATATTGGGGGATGTTTTCGTTTCCGGACCATTTCTTCAAAACCGTTCAATATAATTTAATGAAACTTGGTATGTGGTTAGATCTAGTACTGGAGAGGTGCCTTTTGCTATTTTGGTTATTCTGAATTGTAAATTTTTTTCTGGTTTCTAAAGAAACAAGTTGAACTAGGTGTATATGGGGGGTAGGGTCTGTTTCCGTGTTTTAGCTTAATATAAACTATTCAAAATATTTTTACTAGACTTGATATGTGGTTAGAACTACTGGAGGAGTGGTGCCTTTTGCTACTTTGGTTATTCTCAATTGTTATTTTTCTGGTTTCCATGGAAGCAATATGAAATTTGTACATAATGGGGGTAGGGTCACTTTCGGATTTAATGTTAGCGGGGGACATCACAGTGCATCACATGCACAGATTTCTAGTTGTTTTACACTGTGAGAGCTAAAATCAAAATGACTGTCATCCATAATATAACTTGACTAAAAAAGATGAAAACAATGTGTTATGCAAATTGTCACCAAAATGAAAGTAAGATACAACATTAACCATTTTAATAAGTATAATATTGTACTCATTATTCTTTGAAAACTTAGACTTATGTCATCAGGGTGTAAGGAATTTTTTCTAAATGTATTTTAACTTCATGTTATCAGATACTTTAATGTCTAGACTGAATAAAATGCAATAAGATTATGGAGAGAGGTCCACATTATTGACATTCCAACACACTTGGCACGTTCCCACCATTATCTTGTATACAGTTATCTAGGACCTCCAAATATATTTACAGTTGATATAATTGCCTATAGAACATTAATACACACAGAAGGATGAAGCAACCTTGCTTCAGACCTGTTGCTCTGTACTTTAACTTTTTAGTGTGTGGGTAATTGACCCCTGTATGTCTATTATTGTCAGAGATATTAGAGATAAGCCTTAGAAGTTATTGGGGAGAATATCAAGGTTCATTTGGATTATTGTGTCAGTCATAATTGTTGAATTTGACATTAATATTTAAAGTGATTTGATAATTTCCTTTCAAAGCATTGATATCTCAGTTAAGTTTTGATGATAGCGTTTGTCTTTGATATTTAATTTTCTTTACATTAATTGCTGGATCAAAATTACCATCATCTATGATAAACTTTCTTATTTATTTTTTGTTATTTGGTTTTTAGTGTCAGTCAAGTTTTTCAGCTTTGCACATTATTTCTCTCTACTGGGAAAGAATGATGTTTGATTACTTAATCTAGCTGATATCGATGGCCCTTCAGTATGTTAGCTCTGACCTTTGGAATGGATTATGCCCTCAAAGAATAGCCAATTGCGTAAACATCTGCCTGTCAGTTTTATCAAAATCAATGCAATGCAATCAATGAATCAATGAATTAATTCAATGTCATTTCCAATTATCAGTATATTTATCTATTAAAGATTTATACTCGTAATTAATATTAATTTGTCAATTTGTGATTTTCTTAATTGATTGCTATACTTTTCAAGAAAAATGGATTTGTAAAACTGAAATCACATTAATATTTCATCTGTAAGGCAATAAAGTGTAATTTGAGCAATCACGTCAAACAAACATGAAACCTCTGTATCAATAATGCATGGCTGAGATCACATCTTGAGTTCACTTTCTTCAAATGATATATTAATGGATTAGTCATCCTATAATTTGTAAGTGTCGCTCAGTGTGGTGATACATTTGAAACTTTTGATGTATTTTTTTTGTATAGGTAAAAGCTGTGAATCACCTTGAAGGAATTTTAATGTAGAGGTGATACAATAACCTTGTTTCTGTTTACAGATGGTCACGGATGAGTGAAGGCTCTTACGATGAATGAGGGGCAAGTGTCGGAGACAGTAAGGGTACTTGACGACTTGTTACCTGTGCTAATTGCATCACATGCTCACAGAGGGCGCTGATGGATGACCTCGGAGATTGACGTCTGCTCGTGTTGGACATCATTCAATTACTGGACCCTCAGGGACATTTCATTTGGAGGACTGTTTCATTCAAGGAACATTTGATTTAGAAGTGAAAGGAAATAGGATTTCTTTGAATTACATCACCTGATCTTTTCATTTGGAGGAAGGTTTGATTCAAGAAGATTTAAATGATTGAGGTTGAATAATGTCAATTTTGTTTGAATGATTTAATGCTTTTCTGAAATCTTTTAGAGTTGAAATAAATTATTTGACTTTAATTTGACTGGTTCTCATCTTGAAGAGGATTTGATTCAAGTTGGAACTGATTCATTTGGAGGACACTTTGATTCATGGAAATGTGAGTGTTAGAACTGTGCTTACTCTCTGTTATACACTTTGAATTCGGACCAAACGCGCTTGTGAGAAATTATTTGGAAATAAAGGCAGTTATTTGACAAGACCTGTAGCCTAAATGATGTGTGAATCTTCCTTGTAACCTGTCTGGAGTCCAAATTTCCTCATATTTGGATGTTACAAGCAAGTGATAAAGAAATCACTAGAGTTATATCTGCAACAGCTGTCGACCTCCACAGCATCACTCTGCCAGTGCAGGTAGTAGGAGTGTTGATAGTGATGATGCCCACTCTCATCCTGTATTAGTAAACTTTACAGGACTTTGTGATTTGGAAACAACTTCCTTCTACGGCTTACGTGTGCTTATCCCGCCCGGCTGGTGGTTCAGCCACTACAATCAATATATTTAGGTGGATGTAACAGCAGTGACCTCAACTTGTGTGCCCAAGACTGGTCAGGCCTGATTACAACTTGATTTCTCTCGTCCTGAAACTGTGTCGGCTTCATACAGTGAATCTACAGGTGTTCTCTGCTAGTCCTAGTTGTCTTTGCCTTTTGGATGAAGCAATAGTCTGCTGATCGAGATTTGTTGTCACTTTACTGGAAAAAGTTGGCGTCTGCTTGATGAATAAAGTTGACGTCTGCACCACTCAGTGTTTTTACTGTGGCTGGCTTGGATGAAGTGAGTGGCCCTGATCAGCCTGTGTTTATCTACACGTGGTCTATCAAGCCTACGTCTGCCTCTAGCTGAGAGTGGCCCGATTGACACACGGAGGAAAGTATGCCAGCCAGGCGAACTGTGAGCCAGGCAGGGCGCTTTCTTAGGGCAGTCTAATGGCTAGCTTGACCCACGGGCCGACTTGGCAACAGTGTTTACATGCCCAAGTCACTCCCAGTCTTCTCAGCGCATTTCTCAATCTGTGGTGAGTCAAGGTGTGTCACATCAAAGAAAAGAAAAGTTTTTTTGCTGTGTGTGTAGACCAAGAGGGGTTGAGATTTTACTTCCTCACACGAGGGGCTTGTAACATCTACTTGTCTTATCAACAGTTGAAAACAAACCAAACATAAGCTGTGGCTCAGGGGATGTTGTGACATAACAGCCTGAGTTTTGGACCTTGGATAGTTGCCGTGTTGACAGAATTTCTTACAGTGAGTACTATGACAGGCTGATTATTTGAATAACAATCTGAGCACAGCAGCTGGGGGCCTTGTATAGTGAATGGTAGGCAGGACACTGACTGACAGACAGAATCAGCGTGGTTAGAGCTCAATACAGAGTCCTACACTCACAGACTTAACTCACAGGCTCTGTCTCCTAGCTTAACACAGAGTTTGGCTCGGGTTTAGTGATCCAGGACAGCTGTACTAGAGTAACTGTTACACAAAACAGCAGGTGCTTCTCAGGTGGTTTCCACTGTATTTCTATCGGAGTCCAGTCGGTCAGGTAACAACAGCTTGGTATCTGCCAGTAGACTGTCCTAGCCTTGGAGCTATTCTGCCTCTCATCCCGCGAGATAGACAGTCTGTTGATCAACGTTTCCACAGGTGGCTAGATTAGAGGATTATAGAGCGAAGCTTGTTGTCAGAGTTGTGTAGAATGTTTCGTGCAAGGTTCAGCCAAAGCAGAAATACTGTTTACATTTTACTTGGAGAAAATCCACCTCTGTGTGTAAATCGTTTTCACATTTAAACAAGGGTATTGTGAGTGCCCCCAGTGTTAGAGCTGTGTACAGTTGTACAATATGGGGAACAAACACTCCAACTCCTCCGAGAAAGATTTGGATTCTCCGGAGCCGCGTGGCCGGAGTTGGTCTTTTCACGGAATGGTGTCACGAGCTAGGAAAGGCTCGAAGAGTCCACACAGACAGAGAAGCTCGTCTTTGACAGACACAAGCAAGAACAAGAAGAAAAACAGTGAAATGTCACCAACTGCCCAACAAGAAGCAGTTAAACGATCTCGGAATTCCGGAGAAATGCCCAACTCCGCTAGGAGAGAACTTTTCAAACAGTCGAGGAATTCGCGTGAAATTGCCCAGTCTGCTCAACGAGAACTCTTAAAACAGTTAGAACTTGCAGGTGATAAAAATGCACCTGTAGGATCACTGAGGAAGGTAAGCTCTCAACAGCAGCAGCAGTCTCCAATAGGCGAGGCTGGCCCGCATACCAGAGAGTCGACCGAGAGTGACATGAAAACAGACGATGCAAGTCTAGTGACAGGCAGACGGAGTGACAGGGGGGATGTCCTCCACACGACAGATTCCGGGTACAGTACAGCGTGTAGGAAGCTCGTCACTCAGGACAGTGCAGACTCAGGTGATACATCGGCCTCAGAACTCAGAAAGATTTCTCACTCGCTGTACAATGATAAATTACTGGAACTGTGTAAACGTCGTGGGCTGGCTAGTATGAATAGAGATTTATCTATGTCCCAGAACAGTATGCTCCACTCCATGTCCAGTCCTCATCTGAAGAAGGGCACATCTCCTTCTCTCCACAGTCTTACGTCCCACAAGTCACATTACGTCAGCTCCGACGCCCTGTCCGAACTCGAGAGATCCATGGAGCATGATGCTGATCAGTTTGATGATGAATTTGAAATGCGCCCTCGGACGTATTCCGCAACAATTTTGGAACTAGGCAATAGGAATAAGAGTAGAATTGCCATGGGAGCAACAAGTGCCAGACTACGTCACTTCCAGAGGGAGTTGTCATTTGACGGGTCAATCAGTCCGAGTCCGCAGAAAAAACAGATTATGCATGCGCAGAGGATACTGGTGGCTAGGGCACTTAAAACAGAAAGTCCTGTGAATGAAGGCCCACCAGGTGATAAGAGCATGTCGCGAGAAAGTGACTTCCAAGCAGAGATACAGGAGAGAAGTAGGATCTATGGCAGCCCTACTCAAGGGATTTCGGTCCCACATGGCATCAGACATATTGGGAATTTAAGTCCTTTGCCAGAAATTCATGAAAATGGAACATTAAGTTCTAGTGTCCCGACAAAATTTGCATTTTCGGAAACTTCTCAAGAATTTGTGCATGCCAGTTATCATTCAGCGACCACGGACGATGTAGAGTACAGTCGAGAGCGGAGTAACAGTTTGTCGATCATGTCCCCACGGACGAGGAAGAGTGTGCCCGCTCAGCTGAGTAGTTCCTCCTTGCAAACCCTCGAAAGTGAGGGTTTACGTGTCCGGAGCCAAAGTATCTCATCACTGAGAGGGGGTAGTCGACCCCAGTTCATTAGTGGTGCCTTGTTTTCTCAAATTGCCTCCCCTGAGAGGGTGTGGAATTACAGTGTTACATCGTTAGCGGAATTACCTGGGTATTACATTCGAGTGATTCCTCATCCTGAAGGTAGGTCTTGTTTTGTCATATTCTTGTCACCATTCTATTCTAGATACTCTAGTTGTTGATAAAAATGGCTGCTTTTCAATAATTCATATCAGAATGATAACTATTCTTGATTAGTTCTATGGTCTTATTTTATTGAAATAACTGATTTGATCTTGACAGTGGGGTACCTAAACAATATGTCTAGCATATAAACTTTTACAAAATTGACTATATTCAAAGCAAATTGTTTTATAATTTATATTTGATGCATATTTTTCAAAGTTATAATTTATGTATGGGATATCACTCTAAATGGTAGCTGTGGGCTGGAATATGTCAAATATGGCATTTGACGCATATTTGTCAATTATTTAGTCATGCATTTAATTCAGATCCTATCAGTATTCAGCATGTGTTTGATTCAAACTGACACCCAGGGGCAGCTGTGAATAAGTGTTGTCAAATTGATAAATTATTGACTACAGGAATTAAAAACACCCACTCAGAATCTGTTTACTTTATGTTTTGCATTTATAATGGACATTAGTTATGTATAGCCTAAGGTCAAAGCTAACAAAGGATCAAAATCTCTATGAAGTTTTTTCAAGCAAAAAGGATTTGATATTATTGTCCTCATTACAAGAAAAAATATGATATAGTAATAGAATGTGCAGGTATATTTTATTCTTGTTCAAGACATACCTACATGTATATATTTATAGATGTTCTAGAATAAAAACCTTACATGTAAAACATTCACAAGTTCGAAGGAGATTTGTTTCATTCCCATACTCAGAACAGTTGCCTTATTGTGTTGTTAAACTGTTAACAGTAAACAGTGTTATGTTGTCTGTAAGAAGATATATTGTGAACAGGAGATAGAGTGTGGGAGGGAAAATGCATGTAGGTATGGAGTGGAAAGGGGCGGACATTTGGGGAGGGGGAAGTGCATCTATTTGGGGCTGATGTGGAGAGGAGGGGGTCAGAATATTTAAATTAAGTAGAGAGGGTGATGTAACAGTCTCTACCCAAGATGATTTAATAGAGGGGTAATACCTTTTGGATCGAAGGTGAAGGTGAAGTTTGTGTAATGTTGTAAGGTTGTGGTTTTTTTTAAGAGATTAGGTGGGGGAGGCATTGAAAGAACTTGTGTGAGGAGTTGGGAATATTTTTAGGATGATGAAAAGAGGGTGCTGGTTTTGAGGGTAATTTCTGGAGGGGGAATTATGTAGGGGGAAATAAAAGAAATTGTTTTAGGGGTTGGAACTGTAGATAGGGTACATCAAAATTGGAGAGGGTGCTGGTTTGAGGGAAATTTCTTGATGGGACGGGGAATGCATTCAAGATGATATGAAGAGGGATAGGGGTGGGAGAAATGGTTTGAGGGGGGGTGTTTCTATGAAGACGAGTGAAGAGGGGTGGGGGTTGAAAGAGTTGTTGAAGGGGAGGAGGTAGACTGCATGTCTCACACTGACATGCACAGTGAGGCTTTGTAGCCAGGTAAATAGAATGCCATTCAGGTGAGACTACAGGTAAAATCTCGTTAGTGACAGGTGATAGAGCATGATAGGTGGGACAACTTATTCTCTTCACACTCACAATAGGGGCGGACCCTAGAGGAATTATATTGTACTTGTTTTCAAATAACGCTACAACAAATTTGTACTGCTTCTTCAGAACATTTGCCCTTTTTTATACAACCTTTTATACGACAGGGTGTTACTACTAACAGAAATGTTGGCTATATATTCATGGTCACTAACCTCTATTTATCTGAACTGTCAAAAACAATGCAAATTCAGTATTTTACTGTGTAACATTGGGGATATTCACAAAGATTTTTTTAAATTTGAGAAATGAGGTTTTTTTTAAATCTAGGATTTTTGAAATGATAAAAATGAGACATCTTGAAATAGACATTTGTTTTCAGATCATCAACGAATATGGAAGTTGTCCATTAAAGAAATAAGATATCATGGTAGCACTTTAATCTTTGCCACTGTGTTTGCATTGCATCTTAGCCTGGTATTTAGTAATGATAATGCCTGCACAAACCAAGCGATTAAGGCTATTTGAATACACTCATCACATGGTCGTTATGTACCGACACTAAACGACACACCAACAGAAGGTGGAAAAGTCTGAAGGTAATTTATATGGCTTAACGAGATTGTTACATGGACTCCTTATTCAAAAAGCTGTTCATTTGATTCAATTTCCTGTTGTACAGCTGTTTTATTATGAAAACTATGAAAATGCATTTATGTTTTGCATCAGTCAAGGTAATAGTTTGCGCCTGTCACTTTCAATGTAAATTGCCAATGTCTTGATTAATGGCATTGATGCCTTGAAGTTTGAATATAAATGACATTTGCATCAATTTATCAATGAGGTTTTGAGTAATGGTTATTTAGATAGTCAAATTGTGCCTGAAAACCTTTTAGAATGAGTTTTCTAAATTTTCTTAATTCCAATTGGTGTTTATTATAAACTAGACTAATTTTTGTTACATTATTACTGTTCAATAGACAATACTTTATTACCTTAAAAAGGAATTAGTTTTGGATCACAGAGCTTTTTTCATCCTTGTTATTTAATTCTTGAAGAGTTTTTGTTTCAAGAGTGTGTGAAGTAAAATCTAGACTTACTGAATTAGGACCAATACTGAAGTAAAGGATCCTTTATCACACAGTAATAAAACGGGACAGATGCTATGTTTTCTTGATTCTTAATCATCAATTCCTAGTTCTCTTCCATATGAATATACTCCATGTTATAGCTAAACCATTTAAGGAACAAATATGTCTTATAACCAATCATCTATTTCAGATTATATTTAAAAACAAAAAAAACTATCAAAAATAATTATCCTTCTTTCTCAGTTTTTCACAATAGACTATTGAGACGTTGCACTTGAAGACCTCCATATCGGCTATCTCACCCACGTGTCAAAGTTCCCCCTATATTCTTTTTGACTGTTGATCTGAGAACACTAATCCTTGATGAGAAACACAGATTGGAAAGTTGTCAAGTTACTTGGAGCCTAGACGGCTTTATGGTGGCAATATTGGTCAGGATTACATCAATGTGGGATATATCAGGTGGCTATCTGGTCGTGTCATCGTGTCTTTGTGTTAGTGGCACACTTCTCAACTCTGTATCTACCAGTCGGGAGATAACAAGGTGTATCTACTGAGTGCATACTGGGCAGAAGTGAGATTGATTTCATATCATCATAACAATAGAGAACACAACTAGGAATTTCTTTATCAATATTTTCCAGCATATCAGTGACACTTTAGAGTTTATCAACAATCGTGTATCAATGAAATTCTTTAGAGGCAGTTGAAGCTCTTTTTCTGATTTTCTTTATTCAACTTGAAGAAAACATTCTTATTGTATGACATTGTTGACACGTTTCAGGCATAAAATGGTGTGCTCGTACACAAGCAATATCTTCTATGGTAGCCACTTTTGGATGATTAAAATAAATGTTCAACAAAATGGACACAAATATCCTATATGTACAAGTGCCAGAATATAAACATTCAGTATCAACCAGGAAGAACATGAGATACATGTTTACAAGAACGATAAGCACCTAAATCTACCTACTGAAATACAAGAGGAGAACTATCAGGAGTCATGACACCTCCTATATCTATCTGCCAGTGTTTGACTGTGTCCAGACTGCCCTCTGTATTCCCTCTACGCTCTACGCTGTACTCTCTACACTCTACTCTCTACTCTCTACTCTCTACTCTCTACTCTCTACTCTCTACTCTCTACTCTCTACAATCTACACTCTACCCAGACCACCTTCTCTGACTGGTGCACCCACTGTTTGGATGACATTTGCTCTAGCACTGACATGTTGTGATTTGGGTTTTTGACAAACACTTTTTTCTTGACTTTGAACTTTAGGACCTTGCAATTGGTTTAAAGTTACTGGCATCATTGAGGTTGAGAGGGTAATTGAAAAACATTGATTGTTCTAAAGTGACATCTTTTTTTCCTTGGCAGGTCTAGTCATTTGAAAATGCTCCAATGAAATAGATGATCTTATAGTACCAATGTACAAGTAAAATTGGCAATAATTAAGAAAAATGATTATTAGTCACGTTGCTGAGGGCATTTTGTTGAAAGGGTTCCTGTTGTTGACAAGTGTTAATGCTTGTATTAGAGAAAAAGACATCCATAAAGAAAAGCGTTATTAACTGTTGCGGACCTCCCGCTGGTTCCTTTGATCAGCTAATGGTGGTCTGGTCCAGCTCTCAATTAACTGTAAGTAAGCGGTAGACAGGTTGGTCTGCTGCCGGTCATGCATGACATTCCAAATCCTCTAAATCTTCTTAAAACCCCCGTACCAAACTTGTTCAATCAAGCTCAGTTCGTAGAAGAAATAACATAGCCCTTCGGCCAACCTCTACTGCGTGGACTTACTATCTGTCTGATCTATTAATTCGAAATATGAGTCCTTGTTTTCAGAATATGATACACCTTACTATGGCCCTCTAGGTTTCTGAACCCCTTGGACCAAGAACTATTGTCTTCCCCGCTGCTCCAAAACTTCTGCTCTCTCATTTCAGAAGCATCAATGTTTGAAATCAAAATACATAGTCCCTTGCCATTTTTTGTATTTTCTTACTTCAGAATGACCTCCGTTACTTCTCCCAATTTTCCCCTTGTTTGGTTTATTCTGTGCCTCATATTTCTAAATTAAAAGCATCAGAAAGGTAGTCTTAAATAAAGCCCACATGCTACTGAACCCACAAATCGATACATCCCTACAATTACATTTTTACTCATTTCATAAAAATATCTCACCAATCTTGTCACTACCACAACCAAACCACCCACAACATAACCTTCTCTAAACCACACCAAGTTGTCTTGCTCCCACACCACCGTGTTTCTAAATGACCTGATCACCTTAACATTTCAACCCCATTTTAATCAGAGGGCTAACTTCAAGAGAAACCTTACCATTTCTCAGTGCCCTTTTCATCAAAATATCTTACCACTCTCATCATCCGAAAACCACAACCAAACCACCTACAATACACTACCCACACCCTCTCAAAACTGCACCAAGACGTCTTCCTCCCCCACCACTGAGTTCCTAAATGACCTGATCACCTTATCTCCAGATCCATCTTCAGTCTGACGTGTATTCTGAGATACTATTCAAGACCTGGATTAGCCCAAAAGACAAGCAATGTATATATAACTGTATTCTATTGTAGATAAAGGAGCATTCTATTATAATAACTGTGTTCCATTGTCTGCGAGATTTTTATGTTTATTTCCGTTATGATGTACACGATAAGCTAGTACACTAGGTATGTATAAGGTAGGTAGGCCGGGTCATGTTTGCTAGGAGTGTTGTTAATGGTGGCTCATGTAGAGTGGAGGCTTAGTGCTTTCTATTTATGGTGTTTTATTGCTTTTATGAATTGTTGAGTGTAATATGTCAAAATACTTCAAGATATTTATGGTTCATTCAATTTGCTTCTCAAATGTGTTTTAAAGCATACAATCTTCAACAGTGTGTCCTTTCTGTCCTGAAAAAATATGGAATGCTGAAGTTATTTAGCTGTTTATTATCCTGTGTTAAAGTACTGTAATGCTCACAAGCGTAGATGTATGAAATCAATAAGACGCACTCTATTGGATAGATATTTTTAAAGAATTATTTTCTGTTATACTGTACTTTCAAATTTTGAAAACTCTTCTCTCAAATGAGCAGTGTTGTTATTTTTAACCCCGAAAATTTCAGTCTTTTAATCTCTCCAATAAATATTCTTTCATATTGTATAATCATATTTATTTAGACAATTCCATCTTTGTAGAAATAGACATTTGGATTCTTTGACTTAAAATTTCAAACACATCATCTACCGTTCAGAAATACATACTTGTTAAATGTGAATACCTTAATTAGTAGCTTATGTACCAGCTAAACATTTCTTCATAATAATAGTTTAATCAATTTTAACCTACCCTAAAGAATTTTTAATTTGTAAAATGTGAATACCTCAGTAGTTTAATGTACCAGCCCTAAATTTCTTTTAAATTTCATAAAAATTTGTCAAACAATATTTTAACCAAACTACAGAAAAGATATGTTGAATATGAACACCTCAGTAGTTCAATGTATACGTACCAGCTCAAAATTTCTTTAAAATTTCTTTAAAATTCCATAAAATTTCCTCAAATAATGTTCAAACCTTCCCGTCAAAAATAAATATGTTAAATGTGAATACCAGCTTCAAAAGATTCTCCAAACCATGTGTGATCCTACTCTACAGAAAAACAATTTGTTAACTGTGGAGACTTCAATAGTTTGTAAACAGGCTCTAAATTTCTTTAAATTTCATACAAATTCTTCAAACAATGTTTAACCTACCCTGTCAGAAATGTTAAATGCAAATACCAGGATAACAGTTCATATATATTCTCCAAACCATGTATAACCTGACTCCACAGCAAAACAATTTGTTAACAGTGGAGACTTCAATAGTTTAATATACCAGCATGAAAGACACATCCAGCAATAACAATTTACAGTTATATCTTGTTAATGTTCAAGTCCTATTTGTGATTGTTCAAAAGGCAACCAGCAATCCATTGTTGTTGCTGAAGAATGTGTAAGATTATGTGTCTGGAGTCCTCTATAGAGCAGTATAACATTGTTATGAGACAGTTAGATCAGGGGTCTCTCAGTCTTTGATGTCCGGGTATTAAACCCTGGTTTGACAACCAGTAATTCTGCACTCTCCTGTGTAAGAATTATCCAATCGGAACATATCTATTTGTACCTGTGTGCTGTGGGCGGGGCATTGTTGTTACCTTCCTCTTTGATTTTCTCGTTAACGGAATTACCTGTTACCTGTGCATGTCATTGAGGACATTCCAGAAATGTTTAAACAGACCACCTGAAGATTTAAAAAAATTTAATGTCTTTTGCAAGCTACACAACTTGTTAAAGCTGGTTTAATAGTCAGGATTTTAAAACAAATTATTGTTTATTTCTTTTTCCTTCAAAACCCATGCTCAATAAACATTTTTAGGGTCTGCACATAAAGACTCTTGACAGTCTTGTCATAAAGCACAGGCTTAACCATATTTTTTAGAAATTAAACTCATCTTTTAATTAACAAGCAACAATGATAGAAAAATAGTAATGTGTTCCTGTAGTTTTATTGAAACCTATGAGCATCTTCTTTGGAACTAGATAACTCTTGGTAAAAGCAGCCAGAAGTACTTGTTATAACTGATTACAAAATAATGGCAGTGTATCTTCAAACTTAGAATAAATGGGGGGAGATTGAGTCAATGAATCCCAATTCTCCCGGAAGTCAGCTTGATCGCAACTGGCTAATCCTTCTTTCATTTTGTTTAATGACATCATCACGACAAACCGCACGAACACAAGGATGGCGTTTTCTCTTTTAAAGGCTATCTAATTTGTCATGCTTGTCAACCTGTCGACTATCTTTCACAGGTGTTCACCTGTAGCTAACGACCATACCTATCTGACCAGGTAGCACAAACTTGCGCTCGGCTAGGCCACCAGCTACTGTAGGCAGTCAGGTGGATGGGATAGATACAACTCCGGTTGTCGACAAATCTTCCTTCTCACCCTACAGCCATCTCAGATCAGGAGTCATCTAATTGGAATTTAAGGAGGGTCGGAAATCTGTCCAAAAAATTAATTTTTTTAAATATCCTTCTTATGACCCGATGTTATTGATAAATGGACAAATATATTTAAATTAATCATTTTGAAAAAAATAATAATGGCCATTGAAATATTTAAGGTTCTAAAGTCAAGAATGATAATGCTTAAAATTTAGTTTTGATATACATTTATCAAAATTAAATTTGAGTATTGTGTTCAAGCGAACAGATTAGGGTATCCTTACAAATTACCTTGGTAGCTTATAAGTGGATCGGACATTAGCCAATACTCATTTTTATTTACTTGTATGAAACAGTATCAGAAACTGTATTGAAATGGGTTCATCTGAGCTTGTATGCCAATCAATTAATATCATTGATATATCATGAATAAAATATGTTTAAATCAGATGAGCTCCGTAAAAGCAGTGATTAGTACTCTTATCGTTATAAAAGCCATTCAAAATGTATAAAGGTTAAGTGTTGACATCCCTTCTGGAAAATTATAAAACCATGCGCTTTATGTGGTTTAAATTCTGTTGAAGAGGTATATTAACTGTGTATTGTAGCAAATATCCCCTTTTGATATACACACATGCTCCATGGAGGAAAACCTTCAGTTACTTATCCCTTTATTGCCTTTTTGTAGTGAGATTTCATTAGATAAAGAACCCTTTGTTTCCAGACATCATATTGAGGGGCAATCATTGGGAATATGAAGATAAATGGGCTCTTATTTATTATATATATGTGGGTGGGGTGACACGGGAAGCAGATGATTTATGATCTCTCTGAAAAATTCATTAACAGGATATTGATACTGTCTCTAGAAACCTTTGTTTCAATTGTTTTTGATGATGATAAGCAACGACAGCTTTTATCTGGACATGAAACATAACAATATGAATAAAATATGACATAAAGAATTAGAGATTGTGTATAAATAAGATTGGGTCCTCGGCTTAGACATATGAGGTTTCTAACCACCAAGAGAGTTAATTGAAATGGAATGCATTGCACTTATCACTACATGTATTTCAGCCTTAGGGAAACTTTGAAGGCGCTTTCATAATTCAAAATGTTCTACCAAGTACTTGAAGCTTATTGAGTATTTTATAATATTTCTCTTTCTATTTCTATTTTCAAGGTCTTATTCAAGTTTTGGTAAACTAACAGGCTTCAATTGATAAATCAGGAATTTGTCATTAATGTCCTCATCTTGAAGAAAAATGATTATGCTATATAAACATGGAAATTAGACAAGATGTAAATGTTCTAAATTTTTCATGTTGCATAATTTTTTGTGAGGAGTATATATAAGCTATGGAGGTATTGTTTTTGCATGAGTCTGTCATCCAGACCCCAAACAAAAATATTCAATTGACGACTAATCAAGTCTATTAAAGTATAGCAAGTCTTGATCACCCAATTAAAGCATGTTTTGCTCCATTTTGTTTTAATACATGGATCGTTAAGAATATTGTCAATATTGCAAACAAATTCTTCTGAGATTAAAAAGGTAAGTCCATTTTTGCATGGATATCATGTGGTAGGCTCATCTGTTATTAGGGCAGAGTTTATTTATTGGAAGAGGTGAGATGGGATGACAGGTTTATTGTGTTCACATTTCACACCTGTGTATTATCTACCTGTGCAACAAACACCTGTAATCAGCTTTATGTACATCTGTCCTGGTGAACATGGAAGCAAATAGAAACAGTGTGTCCCTGTTCCATAAGGCAAATAGATATTACAGTTTATTACTTTTACACTCTTTATGATAAATTGGTTCAAGCCTTTTTTCATATATAAGAATATTATTTGTGGATCATTGGATACTATGCTGAAAAGCAAGCCCAAAGCTTATTCAAGATAAGATTTTTTTTTGTAAATTATGTTTAAATGTTGGTGAGTAACTTTATTTTTCTATGAATAAATATGTTAAAGTAGCGTTTTTTCAGTGGCAGTCTTATGGAATCAGTTCTGAGTTTAAATCTCATTGGCTAATCGAACCTATTTATTTTGTTATTATCACATCTGAGTCATGTACAGGTGTATTTATTCAATCTGGTATAATATGGTGTAAAAATCTGTTTTTATTTTCTTTCATCCTATGAACAAAATAAAGTTCAAATGTGTCCTAATACCTTTCACTCCATGTTTGCATTTACATTACCTCACCCAAGTTACCTGCAGGGGATCGTTCCTCTCCAGGTGTGGATAATCAATCAACAGGTAAATCCCTTGATTCACCCGAGCTTGGGACCAAAGAATGATTAGGGGCCTGAGCAGCCCTTGATGGTATTCAGGGGTGTTTAAATTGAGGACAAGAGATATTTATAAACCACAGTATAGACCTAAACAGGTGCTTGTAAGGTATTCAATGGTCGGGACAATACAGGTGTTAGCTTATAGGTGTTCATCTTATCAGGGATTGGTTAAACATCCCTAGGCAGTGTATGAAACAATGGCTGGTTTGGTACGTGTCTGCAAGTAAAATGGTAAAAACTTTGACTTTGTTGTCAAACATTGTAAATAAGCACTAGGGCCTGAAGGCAAGAGTTGTACATTTGATGGACTGTCTTTGTTAGAAGTTAAGTGTAAATCCATTGAAGTTGTCAGTATTTCATAATGAAAAAGGACTTTGTGTGATGAATATTAAGCTGAATTACCTAAAAGCTTTCAATTTCGCTGCTTGCAATTTTCATTTTGAAAGCATCTTGAACTTGATGTTTGAATATCAGGTGTCTGGGTATTCAGGACATAATTTCCTCTATGGAGCACTTCACAGTTGAATAGTTCTCTATGGGTCTCTGTATCAAATTTCTATTCAAACTGTTATCTAATTTTCATAAAGAACCTTTATGAGATTAAATTATTCAGCATGTAATTCATATTTCCATAATCAAACTAACTGTGACAGACATATAAACATGATAAACTGCCTTTAAAGTTACAGTATGAATGATAATATGTTGCATATGTATTTTGTAATTTTTTCTGATAGTAGGATTAAAGCAAGGTGAACGCTACGACCCTGCATATTAATGCTGGTTAACAATGGCGAGGGCCCTATCAGTGCAAATCTCTTCATGGTGGCTGGTGGTTTGTGGATGATAAAACTGTCAGTGAAATGATAAACTATAACAACATGGCACTCCCTTTCTGTCTTTATAGATGATGTAGAGTACCTAGATTGAACACTGACTTTCCCAAAACATAAAGAAAAACCTTAGTCTATAATAAGAATGATGAAATATCAGTCTCCTTTTCACAAAGTTTATCCATTTTTTTCCAAATTTTAGATTTATTGGCAAAATTTTATTTTTAGATTTTGATTGATACACTAGTACTTGTAGTCTCAAGATGTTAGTAAGTTACTTCTGGATAAGGAAATAGGAATCCTCTGTATCTTAAGTTATTCAGGATGTTGTGGTTTTGGTAGTTCCCAACTGAGTACTTGCTAAATGAATAAATGTCATTCATTCATAAATGTATGAATAACATGGCTTTTGTTGAAAAATACCATGAATTTGATCGACACTGTGATTTGTGATCTGTTGTTGGTTGATGACAAATTGGAAATGTTAGGACCAATTTACTTGCTGAGTGTAAAGTGCACAACTTTTAAGAATTATAACTCGTTAACATTGGTTGCAGTCAGAATGGGAGTTTTGAGTGAAATGTTGTAACAAATTGTTCCTGAAATAGAATTTTGAAGCAGGTTTGAAATATGAATTAAAAGAAAAAAATACAATGCTACTATTGATTATATTTTATCATTTGATAGAATTAGCCTAAGTAAGTAAGTGAAGCCTGAAGATATTCAGATATATATCCCTAGAGTCAGTTGAAAGATTCAGGTATATATATAAACATATCCCTGGAGTCAGTTGAAAGATTCAGGTATATACTGGTATATATATATATATATATATACATATATATACTGGTATATATATATATATATACATATCCCTGGAGTCTGTTGAAAGATTCAGGTATATAATATATATACATATCCCTGGAGTCTGTTGAAAGATTCAGGTATATAACATATATACATATCCCTTGAGTCTGTTGAAAGAGCTGTCACAGCTGGGGGGACTGGTGGCTTTATCTGTTGAGAGGCAAATAATGGGATAAAGAGATCTATTGAAGGTTAGTGGGACACGAGCTGGACATACCTGGGTACTTCTAGCTAGTTGTGTGGAATATATTACAGTATACACTAATAGTTGTGTGGAATATGTTACAGTATACACTAATAGTTGTGTGGAATATATTATAGTTTACACGAATAGTTGTGTGGAATATGTTACAGTATACACTAATAGTTGTGTGGAATATGTTACAGTATACACTAATAGTTGTGTGGAATATGTTATAGTATATGTTAATAGTTGTGTGGAATATGTTACAGTACACATTAAAAGTGTGGATCTGTTCTTATAAAGTAATATTACTATAGTATAGTAGAATTCAAAGGTTATCAAGCACTTTTGTGGATGGCACTCTACAAAGTAGTCAATCTTTTAAAAGTACATTGATGGGGACAGTCCTATCAGTTTTTTTTTTTGTTGAAACGAAATTCAAGGGGACTTTTTAGTTTCTATGCTTATAATGCTGTCTTTACATGATTATAACACAACCAGGTTGAAATATGTTACTAGGGGTAACATTTTATATATATGTTAATATTTTACAAAGATAGGACTGTAGATGACATGATATGTAATAATTATGTATATTGGACAACATAGTTAGGTTTTAAGGAAAATATTAGGTGAGGTGAGGTGATGTTGGGTATATTGCCGCTTTCAAGAGTATTTCACTGATATCGCGGCTGCTATTATTATTGCAGGGAGAAAGCTCTCAAAGCTATAGTGGCTATGCATTGCAGTGAAATCATACATCTTCATTGACCAGAAACTGTAGAAGGAGGGAAAGATATTTTTATAAATTTATATGAAGAAAAAATACCCCATGATTTTAACCTGAAGATGCCAACATAAATATATATATAGACAGTTGGAAGGAGTCAATTATCTAGTATATGGAGGTCTTTATGTACATAAGTAGTTGTGTGGAATAGTATATAATGTGTGTAATATGATATACCATTTTATATAGTAAAAAGACAGATCAGTGTATGAAATAAAGCACAATGTACACTGTCTGTTCAGCGTATTGAATACAGCACAATGGGATTACAGTTTGAATGGTTGGCTGAGCTAGAAATGGTTTATTGTTTGTGGTAGATACAATGGACATAGAGGTCAAATATATATATATCAGGAGTATGGCAGTTGTCTATTTTCAACATGTCTAGATCTATGATCAACATTTCTCTTACAATCAAATATGGCCGCTCATGATTAGTTTTCCCCCCCAAGGTATAATTTTTGTCAAAAGGTATCAAACTTGGAACAAAAAGAATGTTCAAAATCATTTGTATTATTTTGATTTTTGTTTCAACTATTATAAAGGTCTGTCATTCATTTTATCAATAGTATGTTTTTGTTTTTCAAAAGTTATTTCTGATGGTTAAGACGTTGTGTCTCTCATACTGACAACAGATAATAATACCCCTGTATTAATTTTTTATGACAGTTGTTTTGAAAAGAAAAATTGACAGAATTTAGGTGAACTTTTGAAATGATATGCATACCTAAACGAATGGATGATTCCACATTCTCTTTATTCAGAAACAGTGGGAGGAGTATAGGTTCTTGATCATACACGTAAACACACTTATACCGTTTCTTTGTTTATAGGTCTCTACAAAATTAAAGAATATCTATAAATTGATTTATGGAGGGATCAGTTTCCATGACTACTTGCATGTAGTGTGTACATTGTATGTATGAGCTGTCAAATCAACTACCTCCCTCTTGCAAGTGTGTTTGGCCAAGCGTAAGGGTCAATCCACAAATGTTTTACTTGACAATATTTTCATTTCCCCGCTAGTTTATGCAAGAGAGAGTGTTTATTCAGCGGACTGGTAGATAAGACCTGAACACTTATGTTTGTGAGGTATGGGGAGGCTTCTACAGCTCACAGATAACCCACAACTTACCCTGTATACTTGGTAAGTAATGATAGGAATTTGATAATTTTTAGAAACATATTAGTGTTAAGGGTCCGAATACATACACACAGATTTATGTGGCTGGTTATCTGTCAATGTGTGTCTTTCACGCACTTGTATCACGTTTTTGATATTTTAGAGGTTTAGATAAACTGTTGTCTGAAATCCGTTTTTGATATTTTAGAGGTTTAGATAAACTGTTGTCTAAAATCGTTGGTTTTGGTAATGGGGAGTTCACATGCTTGTTGATTTTGTGTAACATGGATTAGTTGTTAGGACATTTTGCTCAAAAGCCTCTCTTGCTTTATGAGACATTTAGGTTCAAAGTCTTGCTGATTATTTTTTTCATGCAGAAAATCTTTTTTGGTTGATTTCAGAGATTAAATGTTTAGGATTTTCTATTTTGGCCTTGGGTCAGTTTATCTCAGATTGGTTTAGAGAATTCTTTGGTTTGACACTTTACATATATGGAATTCGTTGATTGACTGCATTTAGGATCACATGTCAACTGGTTTTACCTTTTATTATTAATATATCTATGAATGAACTTCATTTGCTGATTATATAAACTAAATTCTTAGATCTGTGTTCTGGTAAATGTTTGCATTTATGTTGATTTAGGATTAAATGATTTACTGATTTAAGTTCATTGTAAATACCTGTTGGAGAGATAAGTGGAAGGATATTTCATGTTTGCTAAATATTTATAGGGATATCTCATAATATTTAACTTAATATAGATCTCTTTCTTAAATGATATCAATCAAAGAATACAATACACCTTACTTATTTTGTATCAAAAGAAAGCTTGTTACTCATCTTCATTCATGTTGTTTATTATGTAAAATCAGAGAATTTAAATCTTGCATAAACATTTTTTGATGAGATGAGTTTTGAAGTTAATACATTTCAACTCCACAGTGATTTCAAGCAAAGAATTCTTCCATTTATTGGAATGAAAGTAAGAGTTGAAATGTTCTCCTTTGAGCTTCAACAGGCAGCAGTTGATGCAGCCCTGTACAGAAGTGATGGTACTGTTTAATTCTTCCACAGCTAGTGTAAAATCAATTTTTACCTTTTCTAGATGCCATGTTTAGACTTGCACACTCAGCAAGAAAGGAACCAAAATATCATCAGCCCTTGCATGATGGCGTATTGATTTTTTTCTCTCGTACGTTTTCTCTACACAATTTAATTCCTCCCTCATGGACATTTGTAGGTAATAGTTTCTGTGGAATATTTCATCTTTTGTTGAAAGCCATAAAGTTTCAAACTTAGTGTTATGATCAATATACTGAAATGTCTTGTACATACTCTCCTCCTCCCTATCCCATATATCTCGCTCTCTCTCTCTCGCTCTCTACTTAATTTTCCTTTTTATCTTATATCTTTATTTGCCTACAGTGGGAAAAAAAATATGTTGAATGAAATGTTTACCCCCTTTTTTTTTTCTTATTATCCTTGCTGTTTATGAACTGTACACTTCTTCTCGTGAATAAAAAAAAAAAAAAAAAAAAAAAAAAAAAAAAAAAAATTTTCATTTCAGCAAAGGGACATCTTTTCTTTTTCTTTTTTTCAAGATTTGATTAGAATATTTGTTTTTAGTGTGTTTGACTAAAAGGTACTTAAATGTTAAATTTGTGTTGCAAAATGATAAAACTTAAAAGGGTACTACATGTGAATCTGACCACATGTGATTAAGCAAAGTTATAAATTTTATGATCTTTCCCTTTTTAGTAGTGGTGCCTGTGTTGACAATAAATAGAAACTTAGAAATTTGAGAAATCTTGAAAATATCATTTTTGTTACTACATGTGCTTTTCAACCTCATTTATGATTTGAAAAAAAATGTAATTGCCTTGCCATTGACACCAAACCACAGGATTTAATAACTTTCAGAAATTCCTCAGTCTGGTTTTGTAACCCCCCTGTGAGAAATTCCATAAACTGGGTGGTTTTTAGCTGATTGTCAAACCCCGGCTCGTCTCCCACATGCCTGTTGTAATGACGTGATATAGGATTACTCTGTAAATTTTACTCTGTCAATTTTTCTCCGAAATTAACAAACCACATGTCTCTAACACTAGCAGACTTTATCCATTTTGCTCCATATATCACACATACAGTACAGACATCTGAAGCAAGATAAAAGTCATGATTGTTCTTTTAATTCAAAGTTTATTTTTTGATTTTAGTATTTTAATCTCAACACATTTTTTAAATTGTCTCTATTTATAGCAGTTCATTTAGAGGGCAAATGAAATTTTACTTAGACTGGGAACAAATTGAAGCTTAAAAGAAAGTTTTCCATAAAGTATGAAAATAAAATAGCTTAGACAAATGAGGTAAATCTGAATGAAAAATGTCATTTTGTTTTGAAAATAAGAACTCTAATACAAGACGCTCTAATGTCATTAAACCTTTTTTTCCTTTGCTTTTTATTCTTCATTTCATTTCTTCTATATTGAACCCAAAATGTTTTGAAAGCGGTCAACTTTTGTGTATAACCCTAGAGATGGCAATTTGTCAATCAAAGAAATAGGTCTTGAATTAATCCCCAAAGTGATTGTAAGCTGATAAATAAACAAAATATAATTAATGGATATTTTTTTCGCAACTAAAACGGTCATTTGATTGTTTAAAAAGAGCTCATAAATAGTTGAAAACAAACACACCTTTTGAGGCTGAAGATGTTGAGTTGCAGTTAAAGGGAGATAACTCAGGGCAGCTTATTCACAAGTTGGTGAAGAGTATCACAAGTGTCGCTTGACACAAAACAACAATCAGAGAAAAACTTTCCAATTTCCTTTTTGTCCATTCACAGCCTTGTTTGAACAGGGTCGGCAAATAGACATTGTTGGTCTTAGTGACTTTCTATGATAATCACCTCATTCTTCACACATGGAGTGTGACACTTTTCCCCTTGATGGTCAGTGGAGGCGAACAATTGTAATGTTGACATTAAGGGCGTAACAATGACATTTGTCCAGCTACCTGACAGGTGAAACAGTAGTTACATTCATATTTAGGAGTGAAGTCCTTCACTTATGTGAAAATGAGATTTGGTAATTTCCTTTGGTCAAACACTCATGAAAATGGATGAAATCTGCGTGATATTTGAGATGTTATATTGGTCAAGCAGGAATGTTAAGTGTGTAAGTTAGATCAAATAGTTGTTTTTTAATAAAGATGTACATTCTTGTCTTTAGATGTAAGATTGTGGGCTAAATGAATTAAATCAACATTTTCTTTCTTTTCAAAGGTTAAAATGAACATATGAATGTAGGTGAAATCCAAATTAAATTTGACTCAGGTAAAAAACAAATAAAGATTTAACAAATGTCCTTTCATCATAAAGAAGTTTCCTTGTGCTTTCTGTGATCAAGAGGTTACAAAGATAGAAATAAGGCTCAAAGCTATAAGAATTTTCCTTAATCATGAATTAAAGGGAGTTTTATTGTTACCTTAACTGAAGGAGTATAGTTACCTGTACAGGTAAGCAAAGTCGTCAACCTGGTCAGGTAAGATTGGATAAGTTCTCTGCCAGGTGTGAATTGTCTAATAATGTTTGTGTGAAGAGACTGGGATAATACAAGTAAAACACGGGGAGCCACTGTGTCTGTAAGATAGCCCGGCGGACACCAGCTTTGTAATGGGTTGCAGTCCACGGGTTGCCTCCATGTTTGTTCTCTAGAGGGTGCTATGGTTGTAGCCTTGTTCCTCTTTATATATTGGAGCTATTTGTTATCACTTCTTATAGGTCAAGCACCACTGACCCATTTCTCATTGGAGTGCAGAAAGTTAAAATAATCCAGAAATATTTTTTGCTGAATTGTTGTCTATTAAAATTGTGTGCTTTTATTACTTAGATAGTAGATACTTTTTTTTTTTTGCAATATTTTTCAGTTGATAATTGTCATCATCAATTGGATCCTTCTTTTCATTATTCAAATGAGTGGAAATGCTTAGGGTTTTTTGTTTTACCCGTTATAAGATTATTTAGAGTATCATGATTCTTTTTTTTTTTGTTACGATCTTTCCCTAAAAATATTTTTTCCTAATAGATTCAACATTCATGTTCAATTTTTTACCAAATTTGTCGTTACTTGATTGAAGATGGAGATATGAAGTTTACACTAATGAAAATCTTTGTTGAAACATTTCACCATAATTTTTTCAGTTACATCACTCTTTATTTTCATGACTTCATTTATTTTCCCGAGTTGCTTCCAAATATAAAATTTAATCACGACTTTGTAAACCAAGAATGTGAAGGCATTATTGTTAGAAAAAAACTAATTGAAACAACAAATTTGACATTTAATTTTGCACAGAGGGTAGTTTCTATAGAGTGTGTGGGCGAGTTTGACAACCTAACAAGGATTTTGATAGATGGGACGTATACACCCAACCAGTTGACGATAGTTGATGGCGTCATATATGGATAATGTGAGAAAACTGTGTTATTAATCTAGGTGTAACTATGTTTTTTAGTTTTTGAACAATGAACTCTTTGTAAGACAGTTATTTTTGTTAATTTATCAAATGACAATATTCAAAAATATTGTATTTTAGATTTCACAAGGTCACGTTATATGTGTGCAAATTGTCAAGATTATTTTTAATCAAGATCCTAATAATTGGGGGAAAAATAAGTTTCCTTATAGTGCAAGAGAGTAAAGAAAATGTTGTTTTTCTGTCAGAGCCTATATAAGTGTGCCTTGGGTAATGAGACTGTTGGTTTGATCGTTTTAGAAAAGATTTGAATAAAGAAACCTTTACAATTTATAAAAGGAAAGTTTACCTGGAATCTAAGACATTCACATGTCTTTAATAGAAATGTTTTCAATCATCTAGATTCTTTTAGAACAAATCTAATCTCAGTTTTGTTTTCATCATTTCAAGTTTAACAACATTTCAATATTGTAGCTTATTTCTATTTATTAATGAAGTTACGTGTTTATTAGGTCCTTATGTCCTTATGATGCCAATTCTGTTGATGGTGTCTCAGCTCATTGTATATATGCCCCAAATGGCTGGAAGATTGCCAAAGCGACGTAAAACTCGCTCACTCTGTGCATTGGTTCCCCCTTCCAATTTCCAAAAGCTGTAATAATTGTCTTATTGAATTCAGTACTCAGTATTTGTCTAGAACACTTTGAGTCTTAATTTGTAAACTTGATGAAGATATGACTGAAAATCATTCTGTTGATAAATTGGAATATTTCCTAGCTCTCGGAGTGCACTGTTTATTGTCAGAGCAGACGTAAGAGTCTTTTTTATTACAGCAACGACAGTTGACATTTTATGGTCCTGCATGTCGGACCAGGTTTATAGCAAGTGATTTAGCAAATAAACCTGCTTTATTTTACTTTATGGGCTGTAACAACTTTTCTTTGAGGTCTTGATTTTTACCTTCTCAATAAAATTTAAATGCATCTTTATGTCACCACAACAAAGTTTATCCTGAGATCGTGGATCTTTTGATTTTCAAAGAATATTCTCAAGTTCTTGGATCTTTTAATGCCTATGGATTATTTTCAAAATGTAAAATATTTACTGATGATGTGCAAAAATGTCAAATTGTTATATTATGAGCATTCCTTTGTGTCATCCGTTTGCTTGAAATGTCGCAAGTGGTGGAAAGCAGTATCAAGGTTACAATAACAAAGCCATAAGTTTCAACTTTATTTTCCATGCTTGATTTTCAAATTCAATTGATACATCTTGATTCCATGAAAGTCTGATGTTGCTTTCTTTTTATGTGTGAGGATAATATCAGGAGGCACTTTAAAAGTTATAACTCAAAAGGCATAGCCTTCTTTTTGCTGTTTTATTTTGCAAGTCTCTGAGTCTTCAGTTCAAGTCATGATGGTCACCTCGCATAAAAACAGAATTTTCTATTAAAAGATCTCTAAAACTAAACCATAAGTAGTCAATATTCAAGGGTCATATAATTCAATGCAATGCTGTATTTCACATGTTACCTATAATTGAAACAATTTTGTTGAAATGTAATGTTTGTCATCAATTTCTTTACAAGTTGAAGGCACTCTAAACCTAAAACACCTGAACCAATTTCTATGAAATGTGATGTTTGTCATCAATTTATTTTATGTTTAAGGCACTTAACCAAAACACCTTAACCTGTAGAAGTAGCTTTGTTTTGTGCCAATCCTTGCCTATGCAATTGGTTCATCTATGAGTCATTTGATGGTTAACTCGCTTGGAGCAGAATCATAACCCCATAACTAAACAATAATAAAGTATCCAGAACCCATATTATTTTTCAAGCTATATTTTAGTGTACAATTAGCTCCGAGTCACCGAACCAGCCCTAGATCAGAGGTGCCCAGTGTCCATTTGAAGTATATAAGGATTTAACCTCCCTATTCACCGATAGTCCAGGTGGATTACCCCGGGTATTCAAGGAAAGGAGAGAAGATTGTTTAACTCTGTATTCACTGTAAGAATTGATGGCTTTGAAGCAAGTGGCCCCAATAAGTATGGCTGACTCCAGCATTGTGTAGAGCTGTAGGTACGGGTCACAATTGATTGTTATAACCTTGAGAAGAAAGGACTCAGTGCTCCCGATTGTGATGTCCCTCGGGCGCCGATATAACCCATAAGTTGTCTCAGCTGGCTCAACTGACCCATAACATATCAGATTTGAGGTACTTGATCAGGTGGACCTTGAAAAAGTTTAGAAAAAGTAAGTCCTCATTATTGTGGGATACTATATTTATGAAATATCTGAAATTATTCATACCAATCTTGACCTTTAAGAAGTCACTCAAGGGTTTTAAAAAAGGAGAGAAAATATGAGTCTCAAATCATCGTAACAGTAAATAATTGGCAAACTTCATTGTAGAATACAAATTATGTTAAGGTAAGATTTTAAAACTATTCGAGGTGACAAATGTTGCAACAACTTTCATGAAAGGTAATATGTCAGGCAGACCTTGAAAAAAATTGATGCCATTCAAAGTTAAAAAGATACAAGAATAACTGATTTTACACTAAAAATTTCCTTTTGAAATTTACATCACCAAAATGTCACATGGTTTATTTTTAGCATTAGAATTTTCTATTGATCAATCAAAGTTTGAAACATCAAGGTTCTTTATTCATTCAGAGAAGAAACAAATGTACCCACATTTATATATATTTACAAAGATTCAATATATCAATATAATGAATATGTATGTCCACCATGCAAAGCATACTTATGGTCAATATTAGTTTATTTTGTAGCATTTAGAGCTTTAGTAGCAAAGATTCTTGAAATCATAAAAGACCGGAAATAGAAATATTGTAGTTATATTTACATTGATTTTCATATGGACCATTTTCATAGTTATAGAGTGCCTTTATTGCAATATTTTCTAAAAAAAACATTGACACTCCACTCCATTCTACACTACGGTTATTTACAATGTTATGATAAAACACTGGACTGCGTACCAAATTATTGACTTGAATCTGAATCAACTGTCACAGTTTGAGAGTAGAATGTTCAATAAGTTAAAGGTGAGGTGAGGTGATATGGCGTTGCTGCCGCTTTCAAAAGTATTTCACTTATATTGCGGCTGCTAGTATTATTGCAGGGAGAAAGCCTGTAACACAATTGTGCCTATGCATTGCGGTGAAACCTGCGAGCATAGCCTGGAACTAGCAAACTGTGGATGATACCAGGCTATTATTCAGTGTAGCATTGCACCAAAACCCAATGTGTGTAGAGCAGTTCTCTACTGCAGACAAAGTTGTCGAGCCCCTGGCGGGATTCGAACCACGAACCTCATGATCAGAAGCCGAACACGCTAACCACTTAGCTTTCCCGCCCCCACAATAAGTTATAGTTGTACAGTACGTGTATGGAATATTGAAGATGTTGTGATGTGGTGAATATGCAAAATCAATGTAATGAAATCATGAAAATGATATCAATTTATTCAATTATGCACACCTTGAAAAACTCCTTTATATAGGTGTTGGAAGAGTCCCTTAAAACCAAGCAATCGATAGCCTATCTTGTCCAATGAATAGATCTACATATTTAACTAGCATTATTAATTCAATGAACTTGGACTATATTGTGCTGACATATTTGTCATGAAAAGAAAAATATCTACTTTCATTTATTGACCTTAAAACCAGCCAATGAATGCATGTTTACACATTGTAATTAATTCTCCATATGTTGCATTAGGTATCATTTTATGGTAAAAATATGTTTTTCATTATTGACAATATCTATAAATGAACAAGGCCTGTGCATAGATTGGCATATTTACACCCCTTAACCTTATTTGTTCATGCAATTCATGACAATAATTCATTTTAATATTTCCATATGTTCTCCGAAATGTCTTTGTGTAAAATATAGCTTAATATTTATTGACTGTTCATGAGGAAAGGTGACCTGAAAGTTACCCCAATAAGGTTGAGGGAAACAATAGAGGATTACTCTCGGGCAAGTATCTTATCAGCTGTGGACCTGGACAGACAGAGGGACAGACGGACGGACACATAGAGAGGTTATCTCATTTAAGAGAATGAAAATATGGGAGAAGAGAGGATGGACTAGACTTAGACAGGGTTCTTACCTTTGTGCTTGGTGTTTATTATTTTTGGATGGAATGATGAGAATTTAAATATGTTGTTCAAGTTATTGAAAAATTGTATGATCATGTAAAGAGAACAACACATGGTATCACCCTTACAGATAGACAGACATATATCTTGTATGTATGGAGAAACTAGTGAATTTATTGACAGTCTGAGATTGAAAATATGAGAACTCTTTGGATTCATCAAAGTTATGGATATTTCTGAAGCAATGAGTTGAGGATGTTTAATAATTTGCCATTGTTGAAACTGGTATGTCAGATTTACATGCTACAGACAGGTTATTTCAAAATGAAACTGTGAGACAGTTGTACAAGCACACAGATATGTAAATCCACAGACAAACAGACACGACATTTGATCCATTGATTCAAGTTATTGGCAATTGTTGAATCCAGCAAAGACACTGGCCTGTATAGATAGACAGAGCTCCAAAGAGGATTCGATCCAGTGACTGGCAGACAGAACTATATACAGATGGATGGACTTCTAGATCAATTGATTCAGGTTACGTGAAGTGGAGGCAATTGTTGAAGCCATCAGTCTGGAAGGGACCATACAACATTATCTGTGACCAGCCAGGCGACAAGACTGAAACCTACACTCTACATAGAGCTCGGTGTTGTCTCTATCTGGGCCCTTGTCTTCTCAGGGCATTCACTTTGTACTGGGTATACACACCTGTCAGTCTTCACCTGTGGGGCAAGTGACCTTGGTTTAAGATGGTCATTCTGCAGTTCCTTTGACTCCTTGTTGTAGATTGTTGAGTTGTCAGTGGTGTGTTTGGAGATCAGACCTTGACTAAGTTTGTGACAGCTGATGCGTGGAATACTTTATTATTGGCAGTGTCAGTTTTAAGATACTCAGGTAGGGTCTGAAAGTACAGGAAATTCAGGTGGTGCATAAAGTGCCAGGCAGATTCCGACTGGAGAAGTAAATTAAGCGGCAAATTGTCCAATACCAGACAGTAAAGGTATAGCTCTAAGTGACCTGCAGACATAACAGGGATGTTCTACCTGTTGTTGAATGGACCAAGGAGTCCAGGAAAAGGGAAAGACCGGGTAGAGTGAGCTCGCTCAGCGGGTCTACGATAGTCGGACTCACTCGGGTGTAGAGGGGCGCTGAACTGTGTTGTCTCAATGGTGCAGGCTGTCCCAGCTCCCACCAGTCTATAGCCTATTCCCTGCCGTGTATTTCTCCCAGTGGGTCCGGGCTAGTTTGGGCCTGGCAGAGGGAAAGTGGGTCGGCAGGTACTTGTCAACATGAAGGTAGGCGACTTCTAACCACTAGATGACATATTGAAACACTGCTGGCTCAAATCCTGCTACCAGTTGGGAATGCTTCAAAGGCAGGTAGAGAATTTGACGTTGGCTGATGAATAGGTTTTCAAAGTGCTTTGAGAAGTTGACAGGAGGGCTGTGTGGGTTGATCGGCCTGATTTGAAGTTGAGTGAATGAAGACGTGTTGATCGAGGCTAGATTTCATTCAGAACTTGAGAAGGAGTGTACTTGTGAGTCGCTGTCGCGAGTTCACTACTAGTGTGTTTGAGCAGTATGGATACCTGACGTAGGCTACATATGGTCATAGTTAGCACCTGGCACAGGTAAGCATTTATTAATTAAGTCTGAAATGTTTTGTGGAAGGAGAAAGGGGTAGGACTGCTTTCATTGTTAGATAAATAAGAGTCTGTGGTCTTCACAGATTTGTAAATATACTTTGTGGTTTACTTACTTACAGTAGATTTAAATAACTTAGTTTTCATGAATGAACAGAATATAACTTTGACACTGTTCATCATATTTCCATTACAATTCAACAGAAAGTAGTATTTTGACAACATATTGAAGCTGTCAAGGAATGAGGAAGCTTCAGCCTTGTTTGTTACACCTTCCTTTACTTATTTGCTGTTCACTCCCTTCCACAACATGCTGTCAATGAATCTGTAGAAATTTAGTTTGGAATTGCTTTGTAGAGACTTCAAAGCTTAAAGGTATTTTTTTCAAATGATGATCAAGAGACACTGTTACCTGAAGTTTAAAAGGTCGTTAACACAGGTATGGGATGCTGGACCTAGGTCGCGGTGACCCAGAGTAGGTGTGACAAGGTCTATCACACCTGTTGTGTAATCAGAGGTTGACAAACACCTGTGTCCTGTTTGCAGTGATGTTTATTGGCTGATAAGTGTGTTGGTATTTACTAGCTAGCTGGTTTACGTTTGTCTCCATGATTTATACCTTTATTCTTAATGTTACAGCTAGTTGTTTGCAGCATGTGTCCAAGATGGATACCTTTGTGTTGGATGTTATTTTGATTGGTGTTGAAGTTGTATTATCCAAATGTTTATTTGTTTTGAATAATATTTTGAATGTTCAATTAAGTCTCAATTGGTTACTTTTTCTTTTTCTGCTGCACTATGAAGGGGTTAATTTTCTTTGCTGTGTTCGATAATGTTTAAAAATCAACACACAGATACATCTTTGCAAACAGAGAGTCTATCTGTCTTTTCAAGCAATCACCTCCGTCCATCACAAAAAATCTCTTTGAAGGAAACAAGCACTTGTTGCACACTAATTGTGGCAAATTCCAATAGGCAGGAGAACAGTGGTCCCTTCTCTTGGCTTGTTTTATCAGGGCAGGTATGTGCGGGATTCGGTCATCTCACCTGTAAATAGACAGAGATCAAAGGGTGTCGTTTGCAGGTAGACAACACAGGTGAGACGAGGGATACCTGGCGTACCTGCCAGACGGACATGTAACTGTTAAACTCCATCAGCCCACCCTGACAAAACACATCAGATCTCTGCTGTTAGTCTTTCACCCTGAGCAAAATAAGTTAAAGGAGCCATCTTTACTCTGGAAACTGTTTGCAAGTCTAGTTTAATTCAGGACTCCTTTTCCATTATTTCATCAAATATTAGAAAATAAAGGCAGTCATGAAATAAGTCTACACTGATTTCAGTGACTTTATGTACTGGGTATCTCTTTAGATTGATCACAGTTGCTCTTTTGTCAAAATTTTGAACATATTATGTGAGGAAACCTTTTATTGTTGTGAGTAAGATAGAATTTTATGTAAATGTTACGAACATGTTCAGAAGTAATAGTTTAACACCATTGGCCCACCCTGTCAAAACACATAATCTGCTGTAATAACTTATTTTGGAAAATTTCCAAATTATATTTGTCCAATTTTTTTCATTGATTGAACATCGATCTAAAAGCGGGCAATAACTAACCTGTTACTATTGACGACCGTTATACATAAGTTCTACTATACCAATTAAGCAAATAACTTTGGGAAATTGGAAGAAATATGTAGCTAAAGATAAAAGATCCTTTTATTCAACTTACAGGCCCTGATAAAACTGTTCTGTTATTTATGATTATTGTAGTAAATAGCCTGTACAATAAAATATTTATTCATGTATAGTCTCCACATGGACTAGGTCATTGTCCTTTTAAGAGAAATAAATCATAATATTATATCGTTCTGTCCTGTCATTGATAAAAGTTTTTCAAAGATAAAGAATGTTATGTTACCTATAAAATCTCACAGAGAAATGAATAAAAAACTCTCACAACTGCTTCAATAATGAAGAGGGCAAAGGGAAAGTATTAAAAAAGAGAGAAAACCCTCTTCAAAACTTTGTCCTCCTTTGATGTTTGGAGTAGAGAGAGAAGTTGTGCAATGATAAGGCAGGTTCCCTCTTGAATCTAGACTGTTTGGTTAGCAAGACATTGTGAATGAATAATAATGGATGAGAACACAAGGAATAGATAACCTAGAAAAATGAGGGGAAGGGGTAGTTCCTTACTTGTTTGTCATTTTTTAAGTTAAATGTCAAACCTTATTTTTGTAAAAGTTAACTCTTAAGCCTGTTTGGATGAGCATTTTACTCTTAATCTATGTTCTTAATTTGTATGAAATTGGTAAGTGTTTTGCGTGACACAAAAATTAACTTATCTTAATCATAAAGTTAAAAAGGGGCCTTTACGTCCCAGTGAATCCACAGATTCAAGTATTGAACAGACCTTTTGAAATAACACTATACTTACAGACTTGTGAATACATCCAAATATTGTCAAGTCATATTGAAAAAAAATACAGGTAATATGAAGAAAATGAGTTACCAATTTAATATATCGAAAATGTCAGTTAAAAGCTATCAGGGAATGATATTTTGTCAAATTTGACTACAAAAGAATTATATTCAACGGGGCGTGGGTGTTTGTAAAGGTTATATTTTACAACAATGATCAGGCTGAAAGGTTCAATTGAGCTATATTTTACAATAGCTATGGTGTGGTTAAGATCGGTTAAGGATCGAGGGGCTTGGTTGGTGGGTAGGGGTCAGGGGTCAGGTACTGTTAAATTGTATTGGTAGGGGGGTGGATTGTTGGGCGGGAGTTAGGAGTGCATTCCTCCAGAGAGGCATCATGCACTGTTTATTGTATATAGAAGTTTCTGTCTCTGTCTGCCATCTGTCCTCCATTGTGATGGGCTGAATACACCCTGTGATTAGCATGTTAAGGGTATAACTATTGTGGTCGACCACAAAACAGCGCTTACCTAAGACTGCATGGAATTAGGTAACCTAGATTTAAATATTTAAATTGATGGTTTTATTTGAATGTAGGAGGGAGTGTTTGAAAAGCAGTCCGTTTCTTCTCACGAAATTTAAGTTTTATGAAATGTGTTCATAATTGCATTTATTTTTAATGTATCATTTTAATATATGTACATTTATTTTACTGAGTGGTGTATATTTCTCATATCTGTTTTTTTATCATTCAGATATGTTCATATTATCATCAGATTCAATATTTTCATTTTAAGATATATGTAGATAGTCATTAAGGGTATTTTATGTTTACAGTGGTCAGACAGTGTTTTGCATAACCAAGAAAACAATTTATCTTGTTTGTTACGCAATTCTTTACGTTTGTTGCCTTTGCATAAGATATGTGTGTGAATGATCAAAAACTTGTTTACAATTTCACCATCTTTTTCAGTGAATTTTTTAAAAATATTTGGAAATTTTAATCTATTTTTCTTGAGAGAACTGAAAACCCTATAAATGTTGTCTTACAATAACTTAAATGCCCTATCTCCTTGGTGTGTAAAAAAATAGATTTAACAATCTTTTGTAATATTGTCCTAATGAATCTACGCAGCACCACCTCACAATGTCCTTTTTCTCTGCAGATCTTGATGCCATCAAAACGATGAAGATGGATATTCACGGTCTCGAGGTTTGCCCCGCATGTCGACTACCCTTCGATGCGGGCAAAAAACGCAAGTTGATAGACGCGTGCGGCCATGAACGATGTTACACGTGCATGTTCAACAGTGACACCTGTCCTATCTGTGCTGCCAGTGGAAGTAAGTTCTTCGTCCTTAGTTTGTTTACTAATTTCATTATTCAATTTTAAGAACATCATGCAACCAAAGAGTTAATTGTATTTTTTGTCATATGTTGCATCAGGAATAATTAAACAAGATGTCTGAAAACAATTGTTTTACTGAGCACAATACGCTTTTTATGATGTTGAAAACTTGTGTATTTCTTTTTCAAGATGTCACTCATTCTATAAATACAACAAGATTTCTAATATTTTGTGAAACACTACATTAAAATCACTATTTTGTAGTTATTCATGTTTGGTCGAATGTATATTTTAAGAATTAGTTTTTTTTAGATGTATGAGTGTAATATTTACAAAACCATTGGAATTAGTTAAAAACAATTGTATTGCCCAATAGCTTAGTTATTCTACTGTCCAAAAAAAACTCTTTCTGCTTAGCTTATTCAGGTTATTGTTAGTTTTTACTACAATTATCAAGTCTTTAAAATCAATTATGTAGAAAAACTGTTTGCCACATGTTGATCAGTCCATGGGAGATAACTCTGCTTAATCTGCTGTGCATTCAACCTTGTTTAAAAGGAAAATCAACAAGACTACTGGTTAAAATAAAAAGCAATAAAAATACTGTGCCCAAAAAATCTTTTGTAAACAATTTAAAGGACTGTTGAAAAAAACTAGTTTTTTTACGGTAAGAGAATCCATGCATCAAGCTTTCCTACTCTTCACAAACAATCCGCCTAACATAACAAAGATATGTCTTTTTCACCACCTTATACTGTAGAAGCTTAACACGTCTTGTAAATCTTATGTGGAAATGTTAAAGATGCTGCCTTAATGCCATGACATGCCTAATACAGTGTGCGATGTTTGTTAGACAAATATCTGTGGGCAGAGGGAGAACAATGTCGGTTTCTGACATTTGAGAAACTTTTACTTGCTTCAGGCTTGGAAAAAGTCAAGATAGCTTGTTTAAGGTGATATTTCCGGTAACATTGGGCTGTCCTGTAACAGATTTTATAAGAGTATAGGCAAATATGATTCCCCTTGCATATGTATTCAGCTTAGTTATACAATTTGTTCAATCTTTATGGATGTTGACAAGCTTATAAGGGGAAGGTGTGTGATTACACACAAAAATTTTGTCACTTACAAAATGATGTTGACGTGCTGATATTTTGTGTATCTCGATCATGCAACCAACTTTGAAATGCAGTTCTGATGAGGGTTAACTTAATATCAAAGTTTAGCAATAAGCACATTCAAGGTGCTTGTTTGATTCATACATTCATTCTATTTACCGCAGGCAAGGAGGAAAAATATCCAGCATGTTGAATAGCAAAACAAAAGGTCACATGCTTCTGACTTTATTTGGAAAGGACATTTTTGTTTTGAGTTAAAAAAGTAAATTTTTGTTTCAGTTCGGCAACACAACGGGGACCGGAATCACAACACTGTGCAAGACCCTTCAACCTTCTCACCTCACAGGCCAAAATTAAAAACAAACGGACATTTTACGACCTTCATGCAGACCCGTCATGACGGACCAGTTTCCATGGTAACGGATAATACAACACAAACTACGCCCAAACCAGGAACCCCTATAGCCAGGCAAACTGGTAAGTGTTTAATGTTCATCACACACCCAACCACATATACTTTCTGGAGACTATTACAGCCACACACTACTTCCGAAGTTCCAACCTAAAACCAGAATCAACTAGATCTGGTTAAAACTGACACATGTACACATACATACAAAACAATGATACAAAGGTGATTGACAGACAGCATTTGGTTTGCGTCATTGATTAGGTTGATGAAAGTATTTTTTGTCATACCATTTTGATCATAAATTATGTGATAAAATGAATGTTATTATATCTGTCAGTCTATATATATGTGAAGTTTTCTTTGTACCACTGCTTATTTAAGGAATCAATAATTATCAAATGTTGACTGAATATCAAAGGACCACATGGAAGGGATAACATTTTTGTCTATCTATGTTTAATTACAATCACTTTGTTACACTTTGTACATAGACTTATATATCTTTTATTTTCCAAAGAATAGTGACATTGATTAATCAAAAATCAAAATTGATTTATATTTGATAGCTTTGATATCACAAGTTATGAAAATTGAGTTGCAACAATTGATATCTTTATACTGAAATTGTACCCTGAACATGTATATGATTTCTTTGCTTAAAATCTACAGAATTCTCCCAGAAAAAGGAAAACTATTTATCAATTCACTCAAAATTTTCCTGGTCTACTTGAAATGAGTCAGGATTCTTAATCTCAGCAGAAAGAAAGGAAATAATTCAAGTATAACCTCAACCATGGAGCCTTTCATTACACTCGCAGTAAACTCTGTTCATTGTTGTTGAGCTCGATGTCCTGACTTGTCAACAATAGTCCAGATATTTGAAGAATTTGCAAAGCTTTCAGTGGGTCCTTACCTCTCCTATACACTGTTTATGAGAGCATTTTCCAGATATCGTTAAAACTGGGCATAATTTGTTTACCCCCCGCGACGTCATTATGGTTACGTTTTTCCTATAATTGCTTCAAGCAAATATTTGTTCAATCAAAATTGCTGCACACTAGAAATAATTGTCACTTTTATGAAGATGGTAACAGAAGAAATTGTTTTTATGTCATCATATCCACCCAGTGAGGTAGTCAATTATGCTCAGTTTGAATTTAGCAGTTTCATTTGAAATGTTGGTTTGGGGTTTCTTTGTTTACTAATGTTGAAATTAAAACTTACTGAAAAGGATATTGGCCGCTGTTGTATTTGAATCTAAGCTCTTCAGTTCTCAGAATTGAGTCTTGTTAAATTTGCAGGCAAAAATATTCAATTTTTGCAATTAAATTTCAAAGGTATACCTTGATAGGACTGTCTCTTTAAGTCTTGGTATAATTGCAGCCAATAATATACAGCAAACAAATTTTTTGCAATTCATTATTCAAAGGTGTTAATTTGTTTCATGTCAAACCTTTGCAGACTTTTGCATGTTTTGATGTAAGATAAAAATCACACTAAAAGTTCCTATGGGTAAAAGAAATGTACAAATGAAACAATCGTGACAGGCAGATTGACACCTATTGTCCACAATATGAAATACATTCCATTCACGAAGCTGCCAGGCAGTTACACCGTTATCTTCCTTGATTCATTAGGAATATAATGGATTCCATAAACACCAAGCTGTCAACTATTCACACATCACTGTTATCTTTCTTGATTGGCAATCTCTATCTGGAGAAAACTTGTAGATTTGTGGAGTGAATGTGGGCTAGGTGTGTGGCAATTAAGTGTCAGGGCTAGGATCTGGCTGAGGACACTACAGCGCTACAGTTATCTCTCAACCTAGATAGTATACTGGATACAATAAGTTAAGGATATTTTAATTTCAAAATTGATATTTCATCAGTATATGTTACTGTTTTTTTTTGAGAGCTGGTTCAAGAACTGAGATGGCAGCAAATTAAAAACATGTAGGCGGAAACATGAGACAAAAACAAAGAAATGAAGAATGAAATATTATAAATTGATAATATATAAATTAATATATTCCTTTTTGATACAAATTATCGAACCCTCGACCTAGATAGGTCCCTGGACACAATAAGTTACGGATATTTCAATTCTTTTGCTTGATATTTTTATCTGTATGTCACTGAAAATATGCAACATTTTAATGGTTTTATTGGTGAAATATATTTTGCAGTCATCAGTGAAGATAAGAACCTGAGTTAAATAACAAGTGAAATCATCCTTTGCATCATATGTTGTCATCATTGTGGTCATTGTGATTTCAATGGATCACCATTTCCATTTGAAACCCTCTCGGACTATTCCTGTTTTTGCCAAGTATACAAAGAAAACATATTTCTTCATACATGTCTTGATATGGCTAGGACTAGATTCACCTGAAAGTAGTAATTGTTTTTTCCATGTAGAATTTTTAAAAAAAGTGAAAATGTACTTGGTAACCAACTCTTTTAAACAGGTCTTGTTGAAGGTACACAGAAAGTCAATCATTAGAAGAGATGTTGAGGGAGTCCTGATCTTGAACAGAAACTGGAGAGCATGTCAAGGGAGATAACCCTCAGCATGTTTTCCTCTTTACAGCTTAATTAATTGTTCCTTAGAGATAATTCAGTTATTTAGGGAAATGTCTTTAAGAGGTATTGGGCCCGGTTGAATTACACAATGAACTTCTGCACTGAGTGACCTTGAAGTCTATTATTTTCAGTTAGTGAATTCTATTCAAATTTGTTGCCTTTAATTTGAAATTGTCCAAGACAGTGAGTAGAATGCAATGTTTTTGAATATCCATCAATTTCTTTTTAAAAGAATTTATATATTTAATTACATATAGATTTCTAGCACTTAAAAATGTCAGAAAAAATATGATCAAACAAAATATGAAAATCAATCTAAAACCCTTTTAAGCCAAAATTAAGTATAATTTTCGTGTTGATAGATGGAGTAAATGGATACTATCAGGAAAATATGCCCTATCAGCACAATTTCCTGGAGTTGACAGCAACAACGTTTATTGATTGGTCAAGAATTGGGTCACATGCAGATAATTGACCAATTATTCCACCATGCTTGAGCTTGAGTTCCTATCGATAAGTGAACCTCGTACACAGTTAGATTAGCAAAACTATTTTGTCTAGATTTTCTCATTAGAGAATGAGAACACACTCATGGCGGTAAATCATTTTGAAGTTTAGAGAGATTTTATATTTTGATACGGAAACAACCTAAATTTCAATGAGGTAATCTTTATAAAATGTTATATATATATTGTTATATACAATTAATAAAAGATATTTCTAAGATTAGATATGGATTTAAATCAAGATTTTTTACATTTAAATATATAAAATAAGAAAAGATTGTTTTGCTGGAGTTCACTTTTTCTATATAGCATAAATTCATTGTTTCCAAGTTTGTCTTCTTTTCTTGAGAAAAATAATATCCAGATTTTCCCACATGAATTTTGAAAATGTTTTGGTCAAATGTCTTATCAGGCAAATTTCTTTATTTGAAAAAAAATCCCAAATCCCCTCCAAGTAAGCTTTCAATCTGTCACGTCCTATAAGAAGATTAAAAGTGACACTTTCAAGGCCCCACTCAAAGTCGTCATACAGGTGCGGTCTGTGTTTTTTAGCCTTTGTAAAGTGTAAGACAGCTGTTCTTATTTCAGAAAGCTGTTACTGCTATGAATTAATTACAAGGGACTGATTGAGATGCTAATTCTTCATTAATCTTCATCAATCACTGAAGTCTATTGTCACACTGACACTTTTAGCACTTGCATTCAGGACTGCATTTATATGAATTAATTTAATTGAAGTCATTTGAATTCTGAATTTGATATTGTGTTATAGATTTGCATAATTAATATTATGATGATCTTCAAAATCAATAAAGTTTAAGCTATTTTCTCAAGTGGGTTTTTATTTTTTTAGATTTATTAAATATTTTGATAAAGTGAAAAATTGATGCTAGATAATTTGTACAAATAGGGATTGCTTTTAGCAAAGTGTACACATTCCTGTCAAAAAACTCTCTAAATTCTCTATAATATGATTGTTGTTAAAAGGATTTGTACCTTACCTCATATACCTGAATATTAGAGATTTCCTTTCTTATGACATCATCATCCATTCTGTACAAGTTTTAGAATTTAATTGTTATTCATTTACGTTACATATTAAAAAAAAGGTCTAAATTTTAATCAACATTTATTACTTGACTTACAGAACAAAAACTTTCGTCAATAAATAATTACAAGGGTGCAGGTCTAAACCAAAGAAAGATTTCCAGTGTCAGGTTATTGATCAAATTAAAGAGACAACACCTATCCCTGTTTCAGTATAACGCTGCCTCGGCTCACTGTTTGTTTGTAAACAATGTCCAGCAGGCCATTACAAGCACGCTATGCACAAAACCCGAATTACATGCAATCAGGCTACCTGTCCACAAGACCTCTCTTATCCCTTTTGGGACACCCAATTGAAATTCTAGCCTTTCTTTGAAGTGGACTCGCCATCAAGCCTGCCTCCCTATAGCATTCATTGAGTCCCCAAGCCCGCCTTATAATGAGGAGGCTTTTGTGTGTCATCCCTGCGCCAGTTAACCCTAGGTCACGTGACTCGCCAGCGAAAAATATTTGAATTATCCCGTGAATATTTATTGTACATTAAAGTGATGAACTGACATTGTGAGTTATGGTGTGATGGTATAATTGGATGTATGAAGTTTTGTGTGATATATGACAGGCTTGAGTAATTTTATTTGAAAATTAAAATATTTTTTTAGTGGTATGCGTGGGGAGGGTTAACGTGAGTGTTTTCTGGGTGAGTGTTACTGAAAGGATGTGGATCAAAGCACACAGGAGACCAACTTGGGACAAGAACGACCAGCTTTTTTACCAGCTTTTTTTACACTGGGAAGGCTTACTGTGACAAAGATCTCCCTCTGCCCTTATTTATGTGACCTGGCTGCACTTTCACCAGGATACTTTTTATAGAAGGAAGGCGAGGACAGTAATTGAAGAGGAATATTGAGCTTGTGGATGAGGATCAAGGCTGTTACGTATGTGAGATGTATATGGAGGGGGATGTCAGCAGACGCTAAACACAGCCCTGTTAGCTCCTTGTCTTGTGTTCTGTTGTATTGATGCATTGACTTCATGTCAGATTCTGGCTATTTGTGGATATCAGTCCACAGGATCACTGCGACCCGACCCAGGTCAGTTCAATCTGACAAGTGAACTGTTGATGTTAGGAACAAGCCGCCCACCATCTCAATTCAGCCTTATGGAAGAAATTACCTTTATTCTTCATGAACAACAAGCTCTCCGTGACTCAAATGGAGAAAAAAAATGTGTATTGTGAAAATTGATTTTTAAGCTGTTCAACAAGGACAATGTATTAATTTATTTTGTTTAGGCAGGATCTAATAGCTTCACTGTTTAATGGCTGTTAAGGAAAGTCGATTTATGGGGACAGGAAATTGAGCACAGATTTATTAATCAGGACGAGGGACTGTAATAGACGTTTAGCTATACGGATTGGCTCGGTGCTTTGTAGTAGTACAACATCAGTGTGTTGGAGAATACAATTAGCTTCAATTGCAACAAGCTGCAGTTAGGGAAGCACAGCTAGTTATTTCCCAGTTCATTCACCAAGACTGTTGTATTTTTCTTCACTAGGGCTGACATTCATGCTGCTACAACACATTGACCCATGTATGTTGTGGTCAATTCGTTAGAAACGATGTTGCCATTGAGTTGTGGTGTAGATGCCACATTACTACTGTTGCTGATGGTGATTTAATCAATTCTAGAGATCTCTTGTAAACAGTTGGACTCACAGGCAGGTGTGTGTCTACTTGGTGTAGCTGTCTTTCCACCAGGCATCTGTCCCTCGGCCGCGGACTCCCAGCCAGGTGTAACTGTGTACAGTGAAGATGGGTTCAGTGAAAAGAGAACCTGTTTATACTCTCCTGGCTCTTGTTCCACCTAGCTGTTGATCTACCTAGTGCCTAGATCTACACAGTGTGGGATATCTGGGTTGTTCAATTGTACACTGTCTATAGATCCAAGCCTGAAAGTGTTGATCAAATCCATTAATCCATACTCCTAGGTCTAAGCAGAGTTGTGAAATTCAGTCTGTGAACTTTTGCCACTCTCTCCCCAAGTCAGAGCCAGGCTTTGTACAAGATGAAGCCCATTGCCTGTATAATAGTCAGTCCATGCGCTGTAAGTGTGCCCTAGGCCACGCTCTGTAGTCAGATGATCCATACTGTACCGGCTGTGTTAACCGTCCATCTACCCTATGTAGGCTCTGCCAAGCTATGAATGGAGAAGCTGACACTTTATCACCTTCAGCATGATATTGGATGTACTACATGCCTACTGCATTAATACGGAAATATTTCCCTAGAAGCGGATGAGTATGGACTTGTGTTTTCGACATGTTTGCTATTGATTGGGTTAATTATTTAGTGACAGTTTTGTCTAAACAGCTGTGACTTTTCTGGTTATGGTGTGGCTTGGCCAGCATGTGCTCAGTCTGATTTGAATGTTCCATTAATCGGTGGTGCCATGCCAGCCGGCGACTAATCAATCATTGTCCCAGAGCGCAAGGATGTCATAATATCCCAGCAGAAGCAGGATATGTACCGTTATAACTGACCGGAAGCTCTGGCGCTGCACATGTTGAGGATCTGCCAGAGAGAGATGTCAGGTCCTGGATCTCTGTTGGACCTGTTGCTGGATCCAAACATCATCAGAACTTTGGAGGTGATGATTGTTTGATTGGATCACATACTCTCCACTTGATGTAAATGGAAGTTGTTTTACAAAACTGGTTCCTTCTTTGTTGATGTGTTGGCCAACATTGGATTAGATTCGGATAAGAATCAGTTCATGATAAGTCGATCAGTTATTGAACGGATTAGATTACGAGAAGAATCTGTTGATGATCATTGAGTATCATCCCATAATCATAATGGACAGTGACCTCGCTAAATAACTGACTGACATAGTAGAGAGCAATCTCATTGTCTGTGAGTCCGTTCTGGGATCAGCTGTCAGCCGTTCAGTCCTGGCAGGGACAGCAGTGGCTACTGTGACAGCGAGTGTAACAACATCGTGTACTACATACAGACAGTCGGACAACATGCTCCCGGCTTGACGTGTCTTACACAGGGATTATTGGAGTAGCAGGAGCAGAGGAAGCAGGAGTCACATGGAGTGGGAATTAAGTGATACAGGCAGACCACGATGAACACGTTTGGTAAGTGATTCACAGTCATGGGGAGCCTTGCTCTTTACACAAGTGTTTATTTGACGGAACCTGACAGATATTTGTTGTAGAATCTGTTTATCAAATAGACTTTGTATATTATGCCAACATCCTTCCATGTAATATTGACCTTTGGATTAGATGCAGTTCCCTGATGCGGCTTGATCTGTATGTGATAGTTCACCCATGACTTTTACAGCTAATGGGCCAGGGAAACTATTTTGTTGAAAAAAAGGAAATGGTTCAGACCTCTGTTGTCTCATGAATACCCCCTAACAGCTGTTGGGTTGATTAGTTCCTCATTTTTCGATCCATTAAACATTTTCTTCTACCACACCTGCTTTAGCTCCTCATACCTTTTCATTGTCTAGTTTAGATGTTTAAAAATATTTTAGCTTCCTGACTGAATCTTATCTTCCATTCAAGAGTTACAATAATAGATCACATTACTCTCATTGATTCTATAGACTATCCATTCTTATCCTCTTGTAAATTATGTATATTTTATTCTTAGAATACCATGCTGGCTGGCACTAACATGCATCATACATGATATACAATACTGCCTAGTAGGATAATAAATGTGTGCACACTCAGTGAAGTACCCAAAACAAGAACCACCTCAACCTTTACCACCCGATACAACCCCAAAGCATACCAACCCACACCCCCCTGCCTTGCCCCACACCACACCACATCATACCACATCACTCCACACCACACCACACCACATCATACCACATCACACCACACCACACCACACCACATCATACCACATCATACCACATCATACCACATCACTCCACCTAGTTCCCTTTCCTCTCTCCTTTATAGTTAGCTTCATCCTGTCCCTCGGAAGGCAACAAACAACCCACCTCAGATTCCATTTTCCTTGCCCAACTTTCACCTTCTTGTCCACCCCTCTCACCCTGACCCTCACAAGACCCACACCAGTTACCTCCTATATCCACTCCTCTCCCCACATTCTCCCCCTGTAGTTTCTGCCAGTACTCCAAGACCCACACCAGTTACCCCTATATCCTCTCCCCACATTCTCCCTCCTGTAGTTTCTGTCAGTACTCCGAGACCCACCATCTGGTTCATGCCTGGTCTGATGTTACTTCCTGTTGCATTAATTCTCAGCTGATGGAGGTGGTCCAAGCTGGGAGACTGGTGAATGAATAGAAACATGGTAGACACATGAGAGATAGGTGGATGAGAAGGAGAAGTGAGATTGAAGAGATAATGATTAGTGAAAATGGTTAGAGATAGTAGAGAGACACTGATAGAAAGACAGTGAGATGGTAGGGAGAGATTACTAGATGCATGGTTTTAAAGAGAATGATACTTACTCTAATATATATAATAATTTTTATCATAAGATTTAAATGTGAAATAAGATAGAAAAGCCTCTGACATTTTGATAGATTAGGTAATGACTGGCCTTTAAGACTTGTTTAACTGGAATATTCTTACTGTGGCTTTCATTTGATATGATCCTCTGGACAGCAGAATGGGACATATTTTAGTTGGCAGTGTACGACAAGAACAGAAAAATGAGATGTTAAACAGACAGTGGAGGTAAGAGTTTAGTTTGAGAGAGATGTAGGGATAGATAGAGAAAGGCAGAAAAGCTGAGAAATTGAGACTGCACAGAGATGTAATCAAAGACATTGAAGAGAAATGGGAGAGAAATATAAAGAGACAAGATAGAGAGAGAAACCAAGAAATATGCAGGGAGAGATGTAGAAGTAATTGGTGTGATGAGAGAGAGAGTGAGGTAGAGAAGAGAGCTGACCACCCAGCCACTGCCCCAGTAAACTGAGCAGGATTCACAAACATCAGACAAACGTTTGACAAACAACACCATTAGTTGCTGCTTTAATGAGTGAAGTCCTCAAACAATCTCTAAACTGTGATAGATGGCCTGCTTGGATCAGCTCAGTTTGGCTGAAGATGAGTTTCTATCTTCTTGTACTTTGTCCTAATAGGTTGGATGCGTTTTTTTGTTGTGGGAATTGAAGGTTTGTTTAGGTTGCGTATTTAGGGTTATAGTGAGACCATTCTTTTTCCATTTCTGAAAAGTAACGAAGCACAGTGTCTTAAGTAAAAGCTTTCAAGCTGCTAAATAGGTACACAATTATCATCTTAAGTTCTTCATGTTTGTGTAAGTTCTAACAAAATAACCAAATGAAAGTGTTTAAGAGTTTTCCTCATTTTCCTCACTTTTGATTCCTATCTTGTCGTAGAAGCAACAGTTAAAATAAACAGTTTGATGGGTACATGTAGGATCACACCAACAGCCCCTGTTCCTAATCAAGCGACTGTAATTGTCTGGGATATTTGTGGCCCTCGCTAATAGGTTCCTTGAAACTGCCTTTCAGAGGAGTTATCACATGGTTACATCTCGCGCAGCGTGAACGTGATGTGAACCGTTAATCCACTCCACAGCTAGCGCCTTCAGTATTTTATATACATCGACCAGGCGCCATTATAACCTATTGATTGCCATTGTTTGACTATGATAGGCCGAGTTTTACTTTTACATACAAGTCACGTCAGCTAGAAGAATCATGATTGCCCGTGTGTCAATGTTTAGGTGTAATAACAGGCCTGCTTGTGCAGTAACATGGGCTATATTGATTAGAACTCTTCGGTAAGAACTTCATTGTGGCACATTGTATCAGAGTAAGAGGTTATGTCTATAGTGATTATGCTTTATTGTTACGGCGTGCTGTATGGTCGAGATGAGAGAGTGTATGTCCACATTGATGATATGTTACATCAGCTGTTAGGAGCCAGTCGGTAGCCAGTCGAGAAGACTCAATCATACAATAACAACCATTATCAGCAATAATAACCATAATCATCACTCTGAACTGAATTATTGCATTCCATCTCAGTTTCCGATGTTGGTAATCCAATCTGATAAAATCATGAAGATTTCTCTCAGTACTTAATAATCATTGTGCAAATTAAATTGCATCATTTTTATGACTGATCGTTCTATCCATTAATTGAAACATAATCCTCAAACCATCAATGATATTATCTGATATATAACATACCTATTACCATTTCCATCACCAGATTACAAATTCTGAAAATTCTAATGATAGAGCCGTTTCATCTAGCTGGCATGCCAATCCAATGTTTCCTTAACCACTATTTTCTTTACAAGAAATCTGATACTCTTCAAGATCTCCAAGCCGCATGAACTACAAAAGCTAACAGCTCTTTCATACCAAATAATAGGACATATTACCTAAGCTGAGGAACAAAAACAATTTGCTGTTCTGAAGAAGCCATTTGGACGGCTTGAAGTATGTAATTGAATCCTGTGAGGATTTCCCTCTTGCTTGAGTGTTGAAGTATCTTCTTCTGGTCCTCCAGACTTCCTTACTTCAAACAGACAGTTCATTCTTTGGTTTCAATAAATCCATGCATCTATTTTGGCATCTTCCATATCATTCAGTGGGCGAGGGATGAAAGGGAGAGGATTTGTATGTAGTCACGGCCTCATTACGGTATCACAACACTGCCTCCATGCAATCTCATCTTGCATCATGCGACCCATTATAGGAATTTTATCAATGCTTTTATAGAAATAATTGACTCTTTAGGTTGCCTTCTGCAAAATCAGCTCTAAGTCGATGAAGATATTGCAATGAAAGCAAAACTTTATTTTTCTCTTTGCTTTTTTAAAGATTGTGTTTTATCTTATTTCAAAATCTTTTTTTTATTTAGTTATCTATATTTATTAAAACATTTGATATTGACTAGTTTTAAAAATTGAATTCTGCTTCAAAATTTACCTTAAGCAGAAATACTAATGTAATTTTATACACATGAATCTTTACCACAAAACTGTGGCATGTCTCAATTGAAGAATACCTCTGTCTTTGGGCATTTTTTGCTCTCACAGACAGATTCATCTATGGTACAGCATGTTATGTTTCCTGACAGACGGATGGGAACAGGAACAGCACTCGGTTACATCACATGGTATTTCCGTGATGGTTCAAGGGTATGGTAATAGTACATTACATCTGCTTCTTCAAACAAGAGGCAATGTTCCATAGTTTCAGCGACTTGTACAAGGGATCTTGAAGGTCTGATTGCTAAAGTTCTTCAATATCCAAATGATCAAATGTATCTACCTTATGCCAGAGATTGGTTTGCGTTGATCTTCTCATTGCCCATAGAAAACTTAGTTCAAACTACATGACCAAGGAAATTTGTCTTCTCTAATAAATTCATAAGAAAGAGTATACACAAAGAAAAACACCCAGATCAGTGGCCTTCTGTGGTCTTGTTCTCAAAGTTCCTAGAATCCAGTAGACCTTTGAGACAGAACCAAGACACCCGTCTCCTGACTATGGTCTAAAGGACCCAAATGAAAGGTTTCCTGTGAATGGAACAGTTTTATGAGACATGAGGGAAGGAGAAGTATCCTTAAGACCTAGAGATCGTTATTGCTCAAGATTTATGCAGACCATTGGAGAGAGTCCAATGCTGAAGACCTTATTAGTTGATTGCTGAAGTGTCTCTTCGGTTCCCAAATGAGCTGTTGATGGTGATGTAGATACATATATCTTGCCTATCCTCAAGAATCAGATGGAGATTCATCCTGTTGGGTATCTTTCACTCTTGTTACTGGTTGGGGAAGTACATAGCAGCCATTTTTATGGTGAAAAGTTTAACACAATTGAGCAAAACGGTCATAATCTTGCTATAGACATGCTAGCTAGGCTAGTGTCAAAAGTCTTTTTGGGAGAATGTGTTAGTAGACATTTTGGCAATAGAAAGTTACGGAATTTCAAAGGTAGCCTTTTATTAAACAAAATATTTATTTGTTTGGATATTTTTGTACCGTTTAAAGGATCATAAAATGTTTGTTTTGAAGGTAGAACAAATACACAATCAGCAACTCAACAAATTGAGATTCATCAACTCAACAAATTGAGATACAAGTTCAAATTATTCAGCAATATCATTGATGCTAGAAAAATAAAACAATATTCTGAAAGCAAAACCAAACTTCTAGTTTGGGCATAAAACAATATCTGCAGAGGGTCCCTCCATACAAACATCCCCTGTGCTGCCATCATACAAGCATTGCCCTGTGCCTTACTGTCAATCTGGGCCCTACATCACATTGCCTCCCTCCCATTCATTTAATTGGTGTATCATATTTACCAAGGTAAAAGCATTAATGTGTATATTTTGCTATGTAAGCGAGTTAAGTTCTCCAATGGCTGATCCCCTATAGGACACAATCTGCTTAGTCTCTGCTTTCAGCGCTTTATCCTGGTGTCCCTTACATAGGGTATTCGAACATCCAGGAAATGTTTACCACTGCAGAGCTCTCTCATCCAATATCAGGAGCAATATTCTTCGTTATATTGGACATCAGTTATTGTCTCTTCCTCTTTTGGTGAGGCTATCCCGTGTTAGAGTATTCGTGTCCTTAAAAAATAGAAATTATGCTGCTTTATCAAAATCTGGTTTATATTTTTTTAACAATGCGGCAACCAATCTATTTAATTTATCTAACATGGTCGAATCCTATATATTTAAAATAATGATTTAATTTATTTTCAATATCTGTTTCTCTTTTGCCTATCCTTTACACAGTTGAATCATAAACATTTCAATAAATAATTTTTTTTATGAACTTTTGGATTACTGTGTGAGACAATAGTATTGCCATGTATTCCTCAGAGAATACAAGAAATATGATATTCTTCTTTGGTACATCATATATTCATTTATGCATCAATTATTTCCTGTATGCAGCTAGTATTCTTCCAGCTATCTGTCTATATGCAGATAGGAGTGTATGGAGGACCTGGTACCCTCTGGTAATATTCTAAATGCAAGGACAGAAGCAAAGTAAATCCTGGCTAATCGGAGAATCATGTTTTGTCTGTCGAGATTGGATCATGGATCATGGCTTAGTCTTTTCAAATCTATAGTCTAAGACTACTAAAACACTGTTTTAGCATGGAGAAAAGTAGTTCATTGTAAGTTCTGCTTATTTAAGTCTTATATTATTGTCGCCAGAAAAGTTTACTTTTTCGTTAGTCTTTATATATTCTCTTTTGTTTAGTTGTTGTGTTTTCTGTTAATTATAACGCCGCTAATGGCTGAAATATTGACGAAGCCCCGTAAAACAATAACTCACTCACTCATTCTGTTTATTATGCTTTACCATTTTATATTACACTTCATGATTAACAACTACATTAGTTCTTTTAGGCAAATGGTAAATTCTCCAAGTTGTACAAGCTCTGAGGTGTCTGTTATATTATCAAAGATTTTTGTAACTTCTATCCTTTCATCCTTCGTGATTGACAGTCATCTTGAGGCTTTTTAGCCATGGCTACTTATAAGTTTCTACCCTCTCCATATCTATAACTCTCAATTTGTGTAAGCTTTGAAGTATCTCTCATATTGTCATATATGACAGGCTTAAGTCTAATACATCTTAGTGACAGAAAAAACTCAGTTATTCAATCCCAAGCTCTGTCCATATCTATAGCTAAAATTTCTATAAGTTTTGAAGTATCTCTAGTATTGTCATATATGACAGGCTTAAGTTTAATACATCTTAGTGACAAAAAGAAAAATCAAAAATTGTTAAAGCTCTGTCCATATCTATAGTTATAATTTTTTATAACTTTTGAACTATCTCTCATGTTGTCATATGTGACAGGCTTACATCTAATACATCTCAATCACACACAAAATAAATAAATGATATTCAATCCCAAACTTGTTAAAGCTCTCATCGTGAAATCTCCAGTTCTGATGGATTAATCATTATGCAAGTAAACTGATCAGAAGCAAGACAGGCTTTTAACTGCTAATCAGGTCCAATTGCATGGTTGAAGTTTTTGCTTGTGATGAAAGTAGATCTGTGTAGGGAGTCAGTGTATCAGATAACTATCTAATCTCCTACAATGTCAGTCCTCACCTCCCAGCTATGTATCTTCTTTCTCTTAACAGGGCTTTTAATAAGGAGTATTGATTTTGCATAATTAATAATTCAGACTCATTACTTCATCGCCTACGGTGTATCAAGCAATTATGGATTTTTGGCAAGTTTTGACTTGTTGTTGAACTGGTTAAGTGTTTTTATGATATATGATCCATCTCGTACAATGCAAGGACTTATGTTCATTGCGTCAGGAGTGTAGATTTGAATTAAAGAGCATTAAAAGTTTAAAGAGAGCGAGAACAAGTGTATATTTGTTGGCAGTGATATTGTATCTGTCACTTGATCTCCAATCCCCTTATCCTCTCAAAAGTGCCTTTATTGAAATATCTCTCTACCAACTTCTTTAAATGGCAGAATAAAGAAGGTGTGTATCCATTATAGATATACTGGTCATTCTTCATCTCTCTTCTGGTTACGATTTTACCAATAATATTCTTCATTTTCAAATTGCTTTGCTATCACAATGTCATGAATCGATTGTGTCAATGTCTATTTGCATTAAATGTAGTTTTGATAATTGACATGAATTTTGTATTTCATATCGGATCTGAATTTATTGTCACTTGACTGACAGTCTGACACCAGTGTTTAAAATATAGCCCGTCCGCCAGTCCTTGACTGGCTACTTTTTGCCAGGACTGGTTACTTTTTGGTTAGGACTGGTAACTTTTCAAACATTTCCTTTATTTTCCCCTAAGGAATTAACCAAATAATGTTCAGGACAGGCTAGGTTTCCAATCTATTTTATACACGGCTGACACCATAGTAAATTTCAAAAGAGTTTCATTAACAGCACTTAGCAACAAAGTTAATAACATTGTATAGGGCATGATGCCTTGTCATCCTTTTTTGTTAATAATTTCTAGGAGTTCCTGAATGTAACCTCATGTGACATCTGTCATGATGTAATAGCATAAACAGACATAATCATGTCAATACGATTTTGCATAATTAGTTTGATTGAGACCAAATTTCATAATGATAATGGTTTTCAAGAGTTTCCCTGGTTCTGTTCGTCAATTGGAATGACTTCCTTCTCCTTCTCCAAAAATCAACTTCAAGATTTTGATTGAAAGTTTTTGTCTTTTGCGCAATGAAACAAGGAGATGAGTTTATAAATGAATTAAGATTGAAGCAATTACAATATAATCTTGTTGTTATTGCACAATTGCAAGTTGATTTTCAAAGAGTTGGAAATTTGTCATGTATTGTTTGTCCAGAACTTGTTCCAACACATTCCTCTGTCTGTCTGGCTGTGATAATGAAGTTCATATTTTGTCCCCAGAGATTGTGTATAGCTCTCATCTCATTGGCCGAGTGTCCAGACAGTATATCACATGGTTTGTTGAATATCACCACTTTTTATAGAATAGTGGGCACTAAAGAAAATAATGTCTGGTAAGAAGATGTAATAAAACCTAATACTGTTCCATTTTTTGAAGATCATGTATGAGTCTATAGGGAGCTTTGTAATATTGTAACACAACATTAGCCAGAAAGAGAGAGTACACGAGAGATGGGAGAGAAACTGACTTAGAGAGGCACTGAGAGAGAGATGTGTAGGAAAACCACATCTGGTGACTATGTCAAAGAACCACATTGTGACTATGTTTTGCAACCAATATGTGCCAATATTGCACTCTATTGAACATCATCTGTGCATATGCATGGCTAGGTTCCCTGCTTCGATAACACCCATGTTTCAGGTGAAAATGCTTTAAATCACTATTTCCCAGCATGCTCTAGCTGTTGCTACCCACTAAGCATGCATTACGACAATATGTTATCGCTTGTCGTAACACCTTCTAATCCGCGACATATGCTCGCTCTTGACTGCAAAGCCACAAGACATAGATTTATTGTTCAAGTATTGATTCTCGGACTAGTTCACTTCTCCATAACCACGGCCAATATTTGAGAAGCAGACTTCCCTGATGTTGAAATCATTAAGTGGAGGATTTCTCGAGGTCTTTAGTGCTAGTGATAAGTTGTACAAGATGTAGTAATTGCTTTCCACCTTCAGCTTGGCTTCAATTTCATGGTTTATAATTTACAATGTTTCTGTTCTAAAAATTTATTCGTTTGTTTCACGGTTAAATCCATATAAATCCCTGATGGGTTGTATTCAGAACTCTATTACTGAGGGTTATGCAATGTCAGCTCGTCAAGGGGACATTGTGCACTGAGTTGGGAACATTACCAGTGAAGGATGCTACAGGTTAAATTGGCTGACATTACATGGACATGTGAATTCTGCTCTACAGTCAGGCTACATATGTCAGCTAATATTGTGAACGAGACCGTCAAGTGTTTCAGTTATCAGTTTTTGCTGTCCTCCTTGTTTGTTATTTGATATTTACATTTCTCGGCATTGTATTGATTTTTCATGTCGAAATTGACAGCAATTTCCTGGAACCAAATTATACAACTCAAATTTAAAATCTAAAAAAAGAAATTTGATTTGCCTGAAACTGTATTCAATTAAATGCATGAGGACAGAATGTTATACGATCTGACTTGGTTTGTTTGATATGTTCTCATTGATTTGAATTTCCGTTTCATGAAATCTTGAAGTTATTGATTCATCATCTACAAATGACAGTTAAGCTGTTATATGAGTGTATCATCATGATATTTGTTATTTATGTACATATACAAGTTGAGAAGCTGACATTATCCAGGATAATCATTGTTTGTTGGAGGTACATAGTCAAATATCAAGGCGGATCTACACTAATTGGTTTTCTTGTCTGTAAGGTATGTCTGCCATTTCTGTTTTAATATTGCTGGTTGTCCTGGGAATTGGTTACAATATTGAACATTTGTTCCTGGAGTGTAGCAACATTGTATCAATATTAGTTTTAGCTTGTTACTATGCAGGATAACATAGTTCTTGGATACAGCTTCTAAACTTTTAGTTTTTTGACAAATGTGAGGTTCTTCCTCAAATGGAACCAAAGATTAGTTTTGAGCCGCTTGATTAAAAATAAAGTTATGTTTGTTATCACAAGACAATGTTTTTCAAAATTCTGACAGTTGTAGTGCTTTCTTGAAATTTTACCAAAATATTATTGCCATTATGTTTCATTTTCACAATCCCATATTATGAAGGGGAAGATACTGTTTAATGCCATCAGACACAAGATAGTACTACTGTTTTCTGCATCATCTCTCAAGCAATGGGTACAGGATCATGCAGTGGATAGTGAACACTCTTGGCCTCTGGTCAAGTTCTTAGGTTTGAATCCCACTAGACTATCCCTCAGTCTCAGAAGTATTTTTATGCAATATTGACAATATATTTAAACAATTCATTTATAATATCAAAAAGGAGCCCAGACTTACCCTAAGCTAAGACTTAAAATGCATGGATTTTATGGACACAACTGGACACATCTTATGTATTTTGCTCTATCAACTCTGTAGACCACATATAATGAGCACATAAATAGTGTGCTGGTCTCTATAGAGCCTCGTTAGCTGATCTGAAATGACAACGTAAGTACAAGGAAATGACCAGACATCATCTAGCCCTACAAGGAAGTTGTCCAAGATGTGTACATGCTTTATCTCAGCTGTCCCAGAGGTGTAGGACGCAGCTCAGCTTATAGAAGGAGATTGTAATGTATAATTGTGGCGGCTACACTGCAAGCTTTCAATTACTTTCAGACATCCTGGAGTCGGTAGAAGTAGAAAGCTTCTGATATGTCAATGTAGACATTTTTTAGGAAATATACTTACAACTGTCTTGCAAAGCTGTTCGCTATTGATTTTCTTCCTTTTCTATGGTGTAAGTTGGTCAAAGATGTATCACTTTGGGAAATAAACTGGGAAACTGCAAGGATGCATTATTGATTTATGTATACTTCTTGTAACATTTTTACCAATTGATTTTGTTGGTATACTAATTTTCTATGAATGAAACTAAGGTTTCTGATCTAGCAATTATTGATTTGGCTCAGGTGTCAGAACTTGCTAGTGGCTGAAATAACTCACTCATTTATTCACTAGCTGTTTTTAAGTCTGTGAACATTGGCATCTGCCCAAAGGTATCTATCCAATTTTACAAGCATAACCCTAGAAACCTGTTGATAATTCATGAAAAACACATAATTTTGTTACAAAACTACTTGTATATTTTTGTAAATCTTACATCATAAAGGTAGTTTTGTTTCTCTGGATTAGTTTGATATTCTCTAAATTTGATTTGCAGCTTATCAATAGATAAATGACAAGCTTCTAATAAATGTAGTTAATAGATCTTAAAAGTTCTCTCCATCAAACTAAACCATAACATTAAATGACAACATTGATCACATTATATTCTCCTGTATATGAGATCATTTGTGACCCTATGAAGAGAAGGTAGGACTATTGATATATGGTCGGTAGCGCCGCTATCGACCTGCGTGTTCATCATTGTGCGAGTTCTGCCGCTATTTCTGATGCAGCTAACAAGATATGTCACAGAGTGATCATGCTTGCTGTCAGATAAAGGGAGAAGTAATTAGGCCACTGATACAACTCAACTAACCAGTAAGGAATGACGACTAACGATCTTCTAGACTTGCTTTAACTCTCTACAAAAACTAGAAACTTTTTTTGAAAGTTACATTGCATTAAACAGTGTATGAAATAAGGCCCGGCCGCAAGCCCGGGTACCTTGTTACTTTTGGTCTGGGCTGGTTACTTTTTGCCTTTTTTCTTCAATTTCACCATTAAAATCGTAAATTACCACTTTTAGGCTGGCTACTTTTCTGGCTTGTTTCATGCACTGCCTTAAATTAATTTTAATGTACCGTATTCGCCGTAATAAGCGCCCTGCTCCAATAAGCGCCCCCCAAAGGTTTTTGCAATTAACTCTAATAACCGCCCATGTACCAGCGGTACTAAATAATAAATTCAACTTACCTAACTTCAATCCAACAACCCCTTCAGACGAGAAACTAGTCGCTAAGAGCCCTTGACAAGGAATTTCCGCCCTGCTCCTGTCGAGTGTCTATATATTTATCATCTGTCACCACGCAATTCTGGGAAGTGTGACACAATCGATGTCAGACGATCGAGTTAGCGATGTTTACATCGGAATAAAAAATGCACAAGTTTACATCAATGTCATTTCTTAAAAAATAAAAATACATTGTCCAGTTGTTGTTTTTAATGACTATATGCATTGTAAAATAATAAAAATAAATTAATATATTGTTTTTAAATATTCAGGCATTATAAACGTACTGTTAAATTCAGCAGAAATCAAGATGGATGTGGTTTCACTTGCATCATCGATCGGGAATTGAATTATTTGATTTCCTAAATGTTATCAAGAACTATCGCTTTATAAGGCTTGTTATCCATTCTATATGTTTAATATGTCCATTTCCAAACTTATTTATCGTATTTAATCAAAGTTCAAAGATATTTTTGTCAAATATACTTTCGCGAAAGCACGTTGTTTTACTGCACTTGGAATCTCTATCGTAATTTCTTGACGACAAATAATATTATTAATATTCTTTCGTGCTCATGATCATAATTTTTGCATGTTTTTCTTCGAATTTTATATAAGTAAATATTTCAATTAACTACATGTTGTTTTGGAAAATGTAATATATCGAAAATGTTTAACAAATATTTGAATATGTAGACATTTAATAATGTATCGACAATTTGTTGTCATGAATTTATTACAACCACGTTTCAGTTTCATACATCGTTTTCAAATCGACTTGCTGATTGGTTGACCTACATTTCTGGACCAATTAAAAGGCTTGTAACAAAGATCTCTCTCCCGTAAACACATGCAGCAAAAGCTGTCGACTGATTATTCACGTTCGTTTTTCATGAGAATAATATTATGTAATCTGACTAAGACAAACAACAAACAATGTAAGTTAGCATTTGCAATTTCTTTTATCATTCTTTTCAATAATATACGTCTGGAAAAGTGTCACTTGATATTTAAGAAGACTTTAACAATATAGTCAAAAGTATCGATGTAAATTTTCAATGCAACTCGCACAATGATGTTCTTGGTTGGGGTCTCTCGCCGCCATAGGCAATGTGATTTGAACTCGATAATGTGTAAGTATGTTTTGAACGCCTGTATCAATCATCAAAGACAACCTAAACACAGTTCCACGTGAGTAGTCTATATTTTTCGTTCGTCACTCACATCATTTTAATAAGCGCCCACCCAAATCAATTTTTTAAGCGCCCTGGGCGCTTATAACGGCGAATACGGTAGTTAAGGTGCATTTAACAAAAATGAAATATTTTTAGAGACTGTCATTCTACAAATGATCCCAAATCAATCCTCTTTGTAATCCCTATAGTTGTTGGAGAGTTCAGTTCATTTTTCTAATTTATGATTTTTTTTAATGATGAGTTCTTGAGGACGTGACTTCTATTAACTTCACAAGTTTTTCTGCAACTTTTATGCAGTCTGTCATGAAAAATGAGAACATTTTGAAATGTGTATTGTGTCTTTACTGATGATCTTTGTCAAACAAATATTTTCAAATAACTATTACAAGATTCACCTGTATGTAGAATTTTGTGTAACAAAAACTATTTTCAGAAATAAATTATGAGTTGCATTGATTTTTTTAAATCAATTGGAACTCAAGGAAAGTATAGAACAGCATGATTTCAATTTGGTAAAATGGCCAATTTCCCCTGATTCTGTGGAGATGACACAAACCAAATTGTACGAATGGATCCCAAATAAGAAGGATATGATATGATGGATGGGACAGATTGTGTGCATTGAAACGGGGTCAAATCGCTGTCAGAAATGAGATGGAATTTCATATTTTAGACGCTAATGAGTACAGAACATGTTCCTATCGTTGTTCGACCAGCACGAACAGCCATATCCTGATTGTCAATAACTTGATGACTTCCCTGGAGTTGTTATTTCATCAGCCAATCAAATTTCATTGAATATTCACTTCCCAACTGCCAGAACTGCTTGTGTAAAGAGAGCCTTGATAATTTGAATTCTTTCTCACTGTTTATGGTTGTTGAAATTTTTCTTGGAAAATCAATTTAATTTTTCTGTCTCTATAGAAACAGAATTCACATGAGGGCGGATTTTGATTAACAATTGGCAGTTTTAGTTAATTGTTCTTTGCAGTGTTTCAAAACAATCTCTGCTAGTGATTGATTTACATTTTTTTGCATGCAAAGCTCTTATTTATTAATTTTCTTTAAAAATTGATTTGATTTATGGTTGTGAAACAAAGATACTTTTTATCCTTTAAGACTCTCTATACAATTGAGAAAACAATTTTTCAGACCGAGGAAAATATATTGTCACCCGGGGAATAAATCAATTCCTTATCTTGTCTGTGTTACAATAGAGCTACATTGTTTTGATGCAAGGATCCAGAGGAAAGATGAATCCAAACAAGAAACCCAAAGTCATCCCAGAACATCTGTTCTGGAAGCCCATTATCTGACTCAATCAATTACATGAAGCTGATGATAATTGCAAAAGTTTTGTGTTAAGAAATACTTAGTTAACAAGATAAGATCTTTTTACATAAATTCTTCTTTACTGTATCTCAATGCTCCATAAGGTACTGTTTTGATTGAAGGGTTAGCTTTATGACGAGTGGTGAACTGGACTTATGATCATGAGGGTTTAAGTCTCACCAAGGGATCGTAATTGTTCTCCTGAAAATCATAATGTTTACAATAGTGAAGAGCTTATAACCCTTAATTTGCAAGATCCAAAAACGTTGCAGATTTTAATTTTTTTAATATACAACCACAAAAACATCTCTTCCTGCAATTAACCTAACTGCCATGATTAAAGTACATAAAAATACATATATTCATCACATTTTCTTTTGTCTTGCTGAATGTCTTGATAATTACCTTAACAAGAAGTTATTTACTTTTATTTAATTACCAAATGTATAAATACATATCATTTTGACTTTTTCACCAACACCAGAGATATTTTCAGGGAGATTCTATATAAGAACTGATGAGTGAATGAAGCTAATGCTATATTTATGTAAATGTATATTGGGATGTATTCAAGGCTGCTGGAAGGGAAGAAATATGGGTCCTGGGTCAGTGATGCTATTATCAGATCCATCTAAGAAGTAATAGCTTTTGGTTGCAAACTATACAATCAATAAGTGGAACTAGAATTCTGATGTATGAACCAGTTGGTAACACTGGAGTCACTTGTATTGACCTGCATGAAGAAACTGTGTTGAAATAAAATGACCATAGATGATGCATTGAATCTGAAATTGAAGCTCTCCTGGGTGTTTTCTAATACTTCAGTTGCATCAATAAGTGGAACTAGAATTCTGATGTATGAACCAGTTGGTAACACTGGAGTCACTTGTATTGACCTGCGTAAGGAAACTCTTTTGAAATGAAATGACCATAGATGATGCATTGAATCTGAAATTGAAACTTTCTTGGGTGTTTTGTATTGCAATTCTTCAGTTGCATCAATAAGTGGAACTAGAATCCTGATGTATAAACCAGTTAGAAACACTGGAGTCACTTGTATTGACCTGCGTATCTCTTTTGAAATAAAATGACCATAGATGATGCATTGAATCTGAAATTGAAGCTGTCTGGTGTTTTATAATGCAATTCTTCAGTTGCATCAATTAGTGTATCTAGAATTCTGATGTATGTACCAGTTGGTAACACTGGAGTCACTTGTATTGACCTGCGTATAGAAACTTTTGAAATAAAATTACCATAAATGATGCATTGAATCTGAAATTGAAACTCTCTTGGGTGTTTTGTAGTGCAATTCTTGACTTGCTGAATTAATGAGGGTCACATCTTTCTTGTTGGCCTAGTTTTAGGTGTCATGAATATACAAAGAATCTATATTCTACTTCTGAAAATTCTTAAATTCTATCAAGGGCTCCTCCATACATCATTTCAGGTTAATACAGCCATCTTAAATATAGAAATTTGACACTGGTTCTGTGTTGATCATAATTTTAGGAAAAAAAATTATTCATTTGATTTCACCTTTATTAAGATCTGGGGGTTTTTTTTAAGTGAATAAATACAAAGAGTTTGCATGGAGTTTTATTGGATGAAATGGGCTCATATGTTTTTCTTATTTCAATATTTTTATAAATGATTTTCCATGAAAAGAGTAATATGAATGTTTTAATTTTGATATTCAGAATTAAGAAATGTCCTACCTTTCTGATGCCGCTCATGGCTGAAATATTTCCCAAGCGGCATAAAAGAACCCGCTCACTCACTCTTACCTTTCTGAGTAACAGTACTTATTACAATAATGAGAAATTGTCATTGAATTAAATATTGATAATCTTTGGACTAAATGACCAGTTAATGATTTCACATATGATTATGTGTTGTACAATATAAAAGATTTTCTTACATCATGCAATTTCATCAGTCTTTAGGTCTCAGACCAATTATTTTGTCAGAATAACAGCCAGGTTGGTATACCAGAAAGAAAGCTTTGCTCCTGGCATATCGACCCCTGTGTCACCAATTCCTTTGAGATATGTCTGGCTTTTTTTCTCCGGTTCAGTAGTTAATTCCTGTCTGGCCACCTATTGTAGATGAAGAAAAAGTAACTATAAAAGAGTCATAGAGCCTTAGGAATAGACGTATGTCAAGTTTCTGGAAACCTTACAATATATTGGTACATACCAGCCGACCTAAAGGCACTCTATTATATGTTGTTAAAAGGTTTTTGACTTAATTGTATTTTCAAATTGGTAGAATAAACTAAACTTGCTTGAATGTGCCATGATAGCATTTATGTTCTTGTTTTCTAAGTGGACAATTTCTAAACATTTCTACATTCTTTCTTCTGTTTGATGTTGATAGTGTCTCATATTCTTCAAAATTATACAATTTAATCATGTTTTTGTAACATGAATACATCAACTTAATGTCACAAAATATCTTCCATCAACACAAATTCTCTACTATCAACATGATTTGAGACAAAATATCCGCTAGAACAAATGAAAATGTTTATACAAGGCGACTTGCTCCTATAAGATAGAGAACAAGTTCTTCTAGAACTTCACCAAAGTGTTCATGCATATCTCATTTAGCTGCTTCTCTCTTCTTTACATAATGCTTTCCTTGTAACTTCAGAATACAAAACATGACTAAATGCTTTCCCTGTTACTTCAGAATACAAAACATTGGAATGGGTTTCCTGATGATTATTCAGGAAGGAATCTAGATTTGCATAGAGGGTGATCAAAGAAATGGTCATGGATATTATATAGTTAGAACCTGACCTGGAAACCAAGCATCCTATTCAGATAATACATTATTTAGTGTTGCATATATAAAGGCTGCAGACTTTCTAGGTTATGTAAATACTAGAGATCCTGCATAACAAAAAAACTGAACAACTTGTTGCAGTTGATAACCTGTTTCCAGACGGTGAATACTATTGGTGTGACCCTTGTACATTGTGTGAACATTGTAGTAAAGAATAATCTTTGGTCAATATCATATCGTTTTGATGCTTGGAATTTAATTCCCCTCGATTTGACAGTTACGAGTGATATACGCTATATTGTGATTTTTTTGTTAAACATTGTAATTGTTAATGATTTTTCTTGATGTATACATTTTAATTTAACAAACTTTAATTTCATACCCCTAAGCTATTTTGAATTGAAGCTTTCAAACTGCATTCTTCTGATTTTGAAGGGGAATTCTTTACCTCATTGGCAAACCAACCTCTCTATTTTTATTGGTGTATATCTGGTGTTCTGTATTTACTGTTATAATTGCTTTAGAAAGCAATAAAGGATTTGACTTCAAGAAACTATTAAGGTTTAAAATAAATTGTGATAGTTTGTTCAAACTTTTCCTTGTGAAACTGTTGAGACTTTCCTCATTTCTATTGATCCTATATTTATCTTCTTTCAATTTTACATGGACTGCTGAAGAAATGTATTTATCAGAATCTATATGCAGAAAGTATTACGCTTGAGTCTCATAATATGTGGCTATAGATCTATGATACATGGTATTGGATGCATTTTTTGTAATTTTCTGGTAAACATAATCATCATTATAAAAAAGTGAATCGTCTCATCCAATAAAAATATTCTTTTCAATTAATATGCTAAAACTTTTACTATGTGTTTTTAAGTTGAATATGTAATGAGTTTTTCCTAACAGTATATAAAAAGATATTTGTCTGCCACTGGATGAGAGTAAACTCGGTCAACTTAATTCCAAACGATTTTAAGATTCTGATGCAATTCATAGATGACACCAAAATTAGTCCTGAAACCATGCACTTTGTTTCCTGTTAAAATATAAACATACTTTATAGATTTTTCTGTTTAAAATTATTTATTTTATGAGGCTCATTTCATACAGATCATAAGCTCAAGCACAATTAGAATGGTTCTCAGAGGCCATGTTGTTTTTATGAAACCATCTACTCCATACTTAGTTTAGTTAAGTAGAATAGGAATTGTACTCAGGCCATGTTGGTTTGGTGTAAGTGGAATGGGAATATTACTCAGGCCATATAAAACCAGCTAAACCATACTGATTTTAGTATAAGTAGAATATAAAGGTGGTTCCCAGTTGACAGACAAAGGCTATTTAGTTTCTTGTTTTATGTATATGCAATGGTTAGATCCATTATTGCAATGGTTTCATGAAGTGCCCATGTTCTGATGGTCCGAGGTTTGTGTGACTTGTGTCCATCGTTCAATCAGATTCAATCTCGCTTGCCGTCCATTTCCTGTTGTTATTATTCCCTGTAGCTTCTGGCATACAGCAGCTCTTCTGGGATATCACAGTCCTGCATTTTGAGCAGTCATATTTGCATGCTGGGATTAGAATAATTTCAGCATTAGTAACCAGATCCTTGTACTGAACCAAGAGAGAGCAAATTGTCAGATGGGGAACCATTGGCCTTGAACTATATCGCACTCCGAGATGGTCTTGAGACATAACCTTGAGATGGTCGTGTGTAAGATGCTCTGAGGACATTAATTAGAACATTCTTAAGATGGTCTTGTGAGAGATGATCTGAAGAAGATGGACATGTTTTTATGCTTTGCTACTCTTAGTAAAGGCTATAACCTGTTTTAATTGACTTTCAACACGCACCTTTCAGAATATGTTAGATCCATCTAAAAGGTACTGAAGTAGGTGTGGCATCACTTTGATCAATGCATTCTTTACATTTTCTGAAAATATAGGTTTGTATCCACTGGAACTTATAAATAATTTTCTTTCCTCGTCAGAAAACTCTTGGGTTTTTAGTGTAATAGTTTGAATTACATCCATAGGTTTAACAATTACAATTAAAATTGCACATCATATGGACATTTTGAAGATTTGATGTTGGCTTTCTGCTGTGTTGGAGTAAACTGGGTGTTATTTGGGCCATATGATATAAATGTAGATATAATGTTTCCCTCCATTTAGTGAAAGACATTGTGACTGTGGTTTAATAATGAATCACAAATTCAATGGATTTAAAGTAAACAGTTTATAGTATTCAGGCAGGCTCAAATACAGGCCAGTTATATATTTCATGTTATAAATAGTTATAAGGAATTTGTTTATCCTGAAACTTGTTGCTTTAAAGAAAGTATATGGTTTATGACTTGCTCATTCAGCACAATAAAATTGAATTCGCTATCAATTTTCATTCGCAACTATCTGACGGTAAAACAATAAATATGAACGCATAAAGTGTTATTGATTATATTCATTACATGAAAGTGTTTTTGAGATGTGTGATTTTATCTTTTGTTCAAAACAGCACAGACCTTTCCATCGTAGTGTTTTAGCTTTATAGATTTATCCATATTAATGATGCAGATTTAACCTCTGTCATCGACTGTTTGATGTACGAGGGGACGATTGATCTTGTATTGATTATATTGTTTGAGATTGTAGCTCTTACAGTGAAGTCATCGCGGAACATGTTTCATGTGGGCAGATGATGGCCGAGGTATCACAAATAGTTGACATCTAGATCATACCTGCATTAAGTTTCATGGTGAAGGGGTTATAATGACTCATGTGCTATGCTATTGTGATATATAGATGGATGATTTTACAAGAAATGTCGTTTTCACGTTAGGGAATTGGAAATGATATGTCAAAGACATTAAATTGAATAGTCAAAGTCTTTTTAGAGACATTCAATACAGTATAGTTTGATACTGAAGCTCATGATTGTTTGATGTATGTTTGAACTAGTTCATTCTATCTATAGCATTTGGGTTGATATTGTGATAAATCATTCTAAATGATAATCATTCCTACATATTTACCTTCATCATTTGGTATTTTTAAAAATATAAAGTCCACATGTTTCAAAAGGTTATGTTCTTGAGAGTTGATAATTGAGGTTTAGAGATATCGGACTCTTTATCAAGATTCTGTCAACATAATCCTCATGTGACAGTGACAGAGTGAAAATAATAAGACATTGATGCATCTGGGATGTAAATGATGTCGCCCTGTTGAGGATGTTTTCCATGGATTCCACAAATACGCTGATGAGATGATTCCAAATTGGAGATCAAAATTCATCTCTGAAAGATTCACAGCGACCTTTAGTCGAGGTCGAGGTTGGAGTGATCGTGCCTTGTACCTTGGAGACCAAAAACGAGATGAATATTTTGTCATTTCTTGTGCAGAAGCTGCAGCAGACATCAAGAAGACTGATGGAGCAATGTGATATTAGCATAGGGAATCAGGAATGCTTTTGGGCAACTCTTCCGCAGTTTCATCTGCTAAGAGGAAAAACTGGGCCGAGAGACATGGATCTTGACAGATGGAGCAGAGCAATTCATCAGTATCATGTAATCACATCAGATTGGTTGGCCTTGCTATTGATGGTTAAAAGAATCATTTAAAAAAATTAATTCATTCTCCATGTTTTTGTATGAAACTTGAAATTAGGAAGCCATAACATAGAATGTTTAGCTTGAAGAGAATGTCTTAGTTTGGAGAGAATGTCTTAGCTTGGAGGGAATGTCTTAGTTTGGAGAGAATGTCTTAGCTTGGAGAGAATGTCTTAGTTTGGAGAGAATGTCTTAGCCTGGAGAGAATGTCTAAGCCTGGAAAGAATGTCTTAGCTTGGAGAGAATGTCTTAGCTTGGAGAGAATGTCTTAGCTTGGAGAGATTGTCTTAGTTTGGAGAGAAAGTCTTAGCTTGGAGAGAATGTCTAAGCAGCATGCATGCCATATTACAAGTGTTGCTTAAAATAAGGTTGATACAGATCTTGTTAGTGCAATAATGTGAAACGAGTCTGGAATGTTAACGAGCTTTGTGAAGTATATTAAGACACACAAAAGAACTATACCATTCAAATGCTACTTTCTACTATCTCATCTGATATTTTGAACCTTTGGACTTTCTGGAATCTGGCACAAGCCTGATCGGTTGTTCAAAACTAGAACCACATTGCTATGGTTACAGTGATGCAGAGTGCCCAAAAGGTTTGACCCAAAAGGCCAATAAAGTGCCCCAGAGTACTAACAGGATGCCCTAAGTGCAGAGAAGTTGCCAAACCTTGCCTGGAACTCCAGAAGGTTGCCATCAGATTTGCCCCTTGGCGCTAGGAGTCATGGTGATGCCGTAGAGGGACAGTGTTACCCATTTGGTTCCAACTGTTTAGTCTGAGAGTTCAGATGGACAGACTTAGTCTTGTACAGGCGCCTCAAGGGGAAATGATTTGGTAAAGTGTTGTACCAGAGTAGACCTCATACTTGTACACAACCTTCTCTGATAGGTCACAAATATCGACATGGAAATCTTTAACATTTTTTTTATTTTTGTCATCATTCAGATTCAACTGTTTCATTAATTTGGTAATGGTTGATTATATTTGACTTTAAATGTTATTCTGATAAACCAACTATAATTTGTTATAGATTCGTTATAGATTTATGAAATCTTTGTTAGAAAATATTTTCATGGTTCAAGTCAAGATTTTTCCAAAGGCCAAAATGATTGCTATTAACTCTAATAAAGTGCAGATAAATCTCTGGCTGTTACCCCTTATTGAGCCATAGTCAGATTTATAGCAGATGGAAACCATCATATTGACATAGGGTTGTCTATGTTGTTAACTCTAATGTTGCTCTTTTAAAAGTTATGGTCGGTAAAGTTCAATAGTGCGAGAGACTCTGACTGATATCACCTGGCTTGTAGAGCACTTTATAGAACAGCATCTTATAAGCATCATCATTAACCTTGATTCTCCCAGGAATACGGCCTCAAAATAGTCTTAAACCTAGTGTTTGCTGGTTTGGCTCTTTTGACTTTGAAGTGCAAATGTATCCCCTGGCCATGAACCTACCAATAAATCCCTACCTCCAGTCTTTATTGGTTCAATCAGATAGAGGAGATTCATAGATGCGCTCCTTAGTTATTTCAGGAAAAAAGGTCTCTTGAATAGAAGATATAAACATTTATTATCCGGGTCTAATAAACAAAGTAGCAGCCTGGATGTTCCTCTGTCTACTGGTTTAAACTTTGATGTTTATACCACATAAACACTCGGGCTACTTCAACCTTCAGACAAGCACCATATGCTGGGTGCTTCCTTCTCTGCATTCCTCTACTGCAATAATCTACATTCTCTCTTAAAGTTTTCTGTGGAGAAAATAACTTTATTTTTATTTTCCTGGTATTCAATCTTTCTTCCTTTTATAATATTAAATTTTTTAGTTAGAATAGTTCTTTATTCTATCGTTTGTTTGCATATAATTATTTCCTTACACCAATCTTGAATCTGAAATACAATCAATAGTAAATAAATCCTACTCACAGCTTAGTTACCGTGTTAACTTTCCCTTGTGCTCTATACTCATCATTCTATTGGTCATTCATTGATCCTACAAGGAAAATTCTTTCAGACTTAACAACTGCCCCATATTGTTTGTACAATAAGAAATCTTTAATCTTAAAATACATATTGACTGCATAGGATACAAACTTGCCCTGCTCTTCCCTACAGTATACCTATCCTACTTCACACTTGTCTTATACCATTATTCATTTAGCTTCGTTAATATCCATTGACAATGTGTTTTAACAACTATTAGCTAACTACAACAGTCAATGCCATCAACATTAACTTCAACAGTGATTATCGACCTAGAGTTACCTATAATTTCTAATAATTGTGAACTAACTACAACACTTTTCAACAACTATGAGATAATTTAAGCAGTTTATGCCAACGAAGACTTTGTTAACTAAAATAATTGTTGACAACTATGAGCTAACAGTCGAGTAATTGTGAACTAACTACAACACCTTTCAACAACTATGATACTATAATGAGCAGTTTATGCCAACAATTACTAAATTAACTAAAAAAAATATTTTCAACTATAATAGTTGTTGACAACTATGAGCTAACTACAACAGTTATTGCCACCTCGACAGGAGCTGTCAACTATGAGTATTCAATCTAGTTTATCCCAACGATGACTTTGTTAACTGTAATAGTTGTTGACAACTATTAGCCATCTACAACAGTTTCTAACAATTGTGAACTAACTACAACACTTTTCAACAATAATGAGATAACTGAGCAGTTTATGCCAACGATGACTTTGTTAACTAAAGCAGTTGTTGACAACTATGAGCTAACTGCAACAGTTACTGCCACCTCGACAGTAGCTGTCCACTATGAGTATTCAATCTAGTTCAGTGTGTCGACACAGCTCTTTGGCATCATCAGCAACTCTCAGGGGCCATGTTGAATTAACTTGCTCCTTTGTCCCTCACTTGTACTTCCTAATCTTTCTGTCCATTAGGTAAATACTTAATGATTTGCCCACTAATCAGGGTACTCCATGACGGCTGGTCCAAGAATTGTAGCTGAATTATGCATGAGTGTAGTCATTGTTGATTGTATTGTTGCTTAATTGCTTCGTATTGCTGATGAGGCTGCTGTAATTTTCTGATTTTTTTACATAAAAAATACCAATATATGATCAACAGCTGTTCCATTTGCAATTCAGTTATGCTTATATTTTACACAGTGAATAATGAGATTTGTACTATGAAAATCATGATATAAATATGAAAATACACTCCAATCAGTGCTCAGAATTCTTTTGCTGATGCATGTTAGAATACATATAATGACCACTAAAACCAAATAAGGGTAACTTAATCAATTTCAAAACTTACGATTATCACTCAAAAGATACAATATTATTGTCCTTACAATATTTACCAATCAGACAATCAACTCTCCTTGCAAACCCATGTTTATTCTCAATGAATGAAGATTATTGTTGGTTATGGTGAGTTGACAATGTGCCTAGTGTCCACATCAGGTTGCTGCAGTAGGGTGAAGCTCAGGTCAGCCATGAGGTCAAATCTCACCTCCGCCTCTTGATAACAATATTTTCAAACCAAATATTAACCCTCCGCCTGCCGCTGAGCACACAAGCTGAAAATAAATCAATATTATCACATAGCACTGGGCTATGTCCCTGCTGATAGTGCCATTGCTAAATGAATGATGGGGGCCAGGATGCACATTTTGCTCTTTCCCTTAGGTAGGTGATAGTTAACCCATTATCAGTATAAGTTTGAATGTGTATCAAAACTGTTGCTTAAACATTCACACCTGATCATAAAATATTTAAATAATACTTCTAGGTGACCCTTTTATTGAGTGATCGGCAAATTTCCATTAGCAAAATAGTTAAAAAATGTATTCTTTATACAAAATTATTAACAATGGCCTAATGGAATAATTTTTTATGTAACTTTGTTATTGTTAATGTATTAGAATTATTGTATTGTATCACTTAATTTTCATATATATGAAACTGTTTGACAGTGTACTACAATGTAATGCTGTGTATCTCAATGTACCAGTCAGTACCAGAATGTATCCGTGAGTCTATATCCAGCACCAGGTGTTTCCCCTTGACCACATTCCTCCCGGTTCCCCCAGTGTATAATAAAGATATCAACACATTCCTCTTCTCTTCATCTGCATTCCCAAAAGGTTACAAAGCCCTTGTGATTGGGGAGGAATTTCTTCAATGACATTTTTTCTATAATTAGATAATTGTCCTGAACCTTTTTGCAGAGTGTCATTTCTAAGTTTGTTTTATGGACATGGCAACTATTAAAATTGGTTACTGACAAGATTTGGTTTTGCTTCTGTTCAAACTATCTAGTAAATATACAAGAAAACCTACATTTGACACAGTAAATTCTTCTCTTGTGATAATTCCAATGTGGATCGTCAAGTTCATTGCTTGGTGAACAGTAACACATACTTGAGCTGGTATTAAACCAATGATGAAAAAATGATTGTAGGAAAAAGTAAAATCCCATAAGAGAAAATATTAAAATCTCAGTAATTTTATTTACCAATGCAAAATCAATTCTGCTTTTATATGAAAGAAATTGTACAAATACCGTATACCGGGAAATTTTCGTGGTTGGTAATTTTCGTGGTTTTCGTGGGTAGAGCTTGAACCACGAAATTTTCCATACCACGAAAATTTCCCGATAAAATTCATTAAAAATAACTTCACCACTCTCTATACGACCTATCTAACTATTTTCGGAAAAGCGCATGCACAGATGTAAGTGCTATTCGCTGACAACTGCTAAAATCGAGCTCTAATTTAATTTGTCGCTTATTTAAAGTTGTAAATATATACTATGATAACTTTACTTAATATGTAGCCAAGTGTGATTAACACTCCTCATTGTATACAAATGTAGTTCTACCATCTATTTCTAAATGAACACTTGTTCACAACTTAATTAGCAGAGCTTAACACGTGTCACAACACTATGCATCCGGTCGTAGTTCATGTTCAACATAGTGTGACAAAGACAAAGAAGCATGCTGTTTTCACACAAATGAATAAAAACTAGATTTCACATTCACATATCAACTGAAATATTTAATCTGGTTCATCAGTGCTCTTCTTCAGCCACGCTACGAGACTTAATTTGCTAACGCTGTATGGATTAAAATGCAATACTGTTTTATATACGTGTAGGTAAAGCGTCAGTGTTAGTTTTCAAATCAAAAAATGACAGTGAGCAAAGTATTTCTTTATTGAAACATTGAGTTAAAATTGTAATCTTTGAAACAAGCCGCTAAATGTGATTCGTTTCTTCTCCCAATAAACGTTGAACAAACACGATCGTTTATTCAATTATATCAAAAACATTTCGACTAATGACTATACTGACCCTACTAATCCCATTGTAATAGGTTGTTTGGAAAGCATTGCGGTGTCAACAGACAGTTGAACATCAACACGTGGAACATAAACACACGATTTCAAAATTGTTTTGTTATTTGGATAACTTGAACCACGAAAATAAGAATCCAGGAAAATGTAATTTATTGACAACGTCTGAACCACGAAAATAAAAATCCACGAAAGGTCTTTGAGTCCTAAACCACGAAAATTTCCAACCACGAAAATTTCCCGGTATACGGTAGTTATTTCTATCAGATTCCTTAGTTAACAGGGTTTTACATTAGAAGTTGACATAACTGAACATCTAGACCTTCTCATATCAGATATATTTTGATTGGTCTCTCCATCAATTTCATGTTTCTATATGAAGTCAGTAATTGCTTGTTATTTCCAACCACTCTGTCATGTTTATTAGAAATCCTATCCTGCAACCATTGTGGTGACCTATAACTGGTTTAGCTAATCCACATCTATCTGACATCCCTTCTATGATCCTGTATACTGTTTAAGATAGACTGATATGTATCTCCGTCTTGTCTAGTGTAAAAGGAAATCTGCTGGTGTCTGTTTACAACTGGTTTGACTTGCTTTAGGACTTCCAGTGACTCATCAACGTTAGATTGTTCTCTCATGTTTTGCTGTAGAATATTTTTATGGTTTCAGAGATGTCACCAAGGGCAGCATCTCCTGATATAAAGCCTCATGTACAGATACAATCTTAGTCTTAACATTTTAAATCTGATAGGGATATCTCACATAAATTTTTAAAGTTTGAATGATGCATGAAATGAATTCACATGGATTTTGAAAAATCCTTTAATGTTTTGAGGACGTTAATAGAATTATGTTTTGTTTATTATCTAAATATACTTATTATAGTGTTGTCAATTTCAGTTTAATGTATTTCTATTGAATTTTGTTTTTGTTTTGAAGGTTTTGAGAGAAAAAACTGCTAAGGAAAGTGCTCACGGTTTATATAAATGGAATAACTAAAATGTATCATTCAGCATGCAAAACTAAAATGTCTGGGTGAATTATCTTCCATCATATGGATTATTTAACATCTGGTGATTTCATCTTCTATGTAAGAGATTCTGTTACATATTCATTATATTGAAGTAATTGAATTGTTATCTTGCTAAATGTCGAACTTGAAATGTCATTTGGGTAACCTGGAGCAATCAAGATTATCTGTAATGAGATATGAGAATTGTTTTTTGGAACTTTTTGCAATAGCTGAAATGACAAGATATCCGATTAGAATTTTTAGAGATCTATTTAGACAAGTAAGACAACTGTAAAGGTCACTGAGATCAATTTCTGATGTCAATACTAAGAACTGTATTAAAATAATATATGATACATTTGTTAATTAGAAACGCAAGCTCTCTGTAAGGTAGGTTAGATATCTTGATAAATAACCTATGACATGACCAGTACTGAACATATACTCGTACAGGTTTGATTAAAAGTTGGTAAAAGCTAACATCATAAATAAAATTTGAATTTTATATTTCAAATTTTCACTGATAATTGTATGTAAATGGTATATGTAGTATTTTGTGTCAAAAGCTCATTACACAAATCATCCATAGTCAGAGAACAAATTATAAAGATTCACATAAAGTCCATTGGTGGCCAATTTTGTGTGAACACCTTCAATTCATTTTGTATAAGAAAAACCAATTGCATGGCTGAACTTTACATTATATATTTGATTTATGACTTCTCCATTTAGTTTTAACATTATCTTTCAATTGGAACCGTTTATTTTCATTTTCCTGACATTCCCTTATATTCCCCCTAAAAACATGCTTCTGCCCCTTTAAAGGGGCAGTAGCACGTTTTTTGATAATTTTATATTTAAGAAAATTCACTGATAACTTTAAGTTAATGTTAAAATGTCAAAAATCTCATAACACAAGGCAATTATCCATAGTCAGAAAACAAAGTATGAAGATTCACGTTAAATTCATTGGCGGCCATTTTTTTATGAACACCTTTAATTCATTTTGTGCAAGAAAAAACAATTGCATGGCTGAACTTTACATTATATATTTGATTTATGACTTCTCCATTTAGTTTAGATACATTATCTTTCAACTAGAACCGTTTATTTTCATATTCCTGACATCATCTCATATTCCCCCTTAAAAATGTGCTACTGCCCCTTTAAGGGTTGTACCACAAAAGAAGCATCTGTATTACTAAGAGACTGATATGTAGACAGGAAATGAATCACTAATGACATTAATCATACTGGCACCTCCTAGTTCCTGGTCAGTTCATTACTCATACAAATGTCAATACTTCGTAGCAACCCAGAAAAATACCCTGGCCTCTTCTTCCCAATGTCAAAATTGTTGAATTTCCATAGATAGCAATAAAGTATCTGTCAATTGTAAAGATATTTCAAACTATGTCTATAAAAAAAGTCACCCATGCAATATTTTTTTTACTTCTGTGGTGCTGATGACACTTTGCTTAAATGATTAATCTATTTTAAAACGTTTATTTTTCAATCAAAGAAAAAATAACTAGCCTTTTCTCCTGTATAATTTTTTTCTCAGAGAGATATTGTCAAAAATTTTAAACTTCCATTGGAAGTAATAGACAAATAATTTTTTTTGTAAAATGTATAGCAATTTCATTATGTTTATGCACTTGAAAACAATCAAGCACAGATGCAACTAACTTGATATTTGTTTCAATATCAATGTATAGTGGTGCTAATTACAAAGTGCTAAAGTTATACTAATCAATTTTTTACCCATCATTAGGAAGTTTCACAGACATATTGATTACAACCAATTTACATTATAGATTTATCTGAGGGCTTGCCTTAAATCAAATACCTACCTTCGTTACATGATATTGAATTAGAATTTAATATATGATCGCTTTTCAGATGAGGTTGATCTCCTTGCTCTATATAGCTACACACAATTGACACTTTAAACTATGTCTATACATAGACATCTATTCCTATACCTATATTAATCTGTTATTGTCATGGGATCTGTCTCTTCATCTGCTTGAGGGACTTTGGTCTGATTAATTTCCAGAAATAATTGTGCAATTGTCTCTTTTTGGAAACTCATTTGGTAGGGAAAATGATGATAAAATCAAATTTGAAATTGATAACAACGGTTTGTCCATGCATAATGATATGAGATTTTCCAGTCGATACAGTCTTATTTAAGTCAAGCTCTGTCTTGAATCTAGAACTTTTTGTTTACAAAGAATGGAAAATTTATGCAAGATTGAATTCATGATGCATCAGTTAGTTAATTCAAATCTTGCATGAAAGGGATTAAAAATACTCTATTAAAGTTTGAAAAGGAATATTTGGTTTGAATGGTACAAATGGTTGAATTGATGAACCTACATCTGAATATAACGTAAGATAATGTATATTTGTAGTTGTTAATGAACAAGTTTGTTTTATAATAAACTTCTATAATAACTTGATGTAGAGTTAATGAAAATTTATTTAAATTCATTCTGAAAATGACAAATGACAGTAGTTCGATATCTATAAAATCCTACTTAATGAATGCCTGTTGATCTATGGAACATACAAACACTATTGACTTAAATGAAGGGTCTGCAACCATGCGTGCGTTGAGGTTAACATCACAAAGAGGTCAACCGAACTCTTCAGTCATAGAGTCAAGAAGTTATAGATTGACCATGCTGGAAATGTGCCGAGTATTCCAATGACCAGTCAAATTGATGAAATCTGTTTGATTACTTGAGTAGATGCAGTTGATAGAGAGGGAAGGTCCCTGATGTGATGATGTAGTGTAGCTTGTGAACCCCCTTCAACCTCTCATTGCTTCAATTTGATTGGTTGATAGGCGACATTGCTTTGGCAAATTCTGATTGGTTGATATTACAAATTGGTCTAACAATTTAGGATGATTGTGTCAGTTGTGGATTTAGTTTTCATCACATGATTTGAAGGTCTTTTTTTTAAACTGGAATTTGAAGATGAAGCTAACAGGGTTTAAAAATGAATTCATATATATATCTGAGTCAGGTTACCGTATATAATTTTATTAATAATAAATACTTCAACTTATATTTTAACTAGAATGCATCAAATAAATGAAAAAGTTTTAGTTCCCGGAAGACCTTGATAATCAATAACAGCTTTTCCATAAGTTTCAGGTTTAATATTACTTTCGTAGCACTATACAACTGAACTTGTTCAGCCACGCAAAGTTTTGTAACTAATAATCAAAATGTGGTTTACATTGATTCTTGGAAAAATTCAACTACATATTGAAAACTGAAGCAGCGTTCGATCTTCACCTGTGGATTATGACATGAGCAAGTTTTCCGACAGGTGCTACTGATTTCCCTATCGTCATGAGAGAATACCCGACATGTAGCTTTGTTCAATACAATGGCACCTTAATGCAGCACCATTTGTCAGAATGAACATGAAGCTAAAACTCTACTCATCAGACTTAGTTCCATCTTTCTTCGTTTGATCTGCAGAGAGGGTAATGGGATTGTTACGAACTTGCAAATACTTGACAGTAGGAAAACACCATTATCGATTAACTTCATTAACCTTGCCACTCGGCCTCCTCTTGAAGTCGTGCGACATCATACATCCCACTTGTGAAGCTTCAAAAGTGAGGGGAAGATTGAAATTACCAAGTTAGCAAAAAAGGATAATTCGATAAATGAAGGAAATTGTCATTTTGCATATGATTTGAGGGCGACTGGTGTCGGCTTGAAGTGTGTCGTGTCTATCTCAGACAGTCTGCATATAGTTGGGTCTGAAAGACACGTCTCTTGATCAGATGTGTAGTGGAAAAAGTTATCAGATCTTTATTTAATTTAATGTGACTGTCAAATGTGGTTCATTTCAGAAAAGAACCTTTATGTCTATGAACATGGGTTTTGTTCTGTGGAAATATGTCTGGAGTGCATTTAGGATTTTCAATATTTTTCAAATATTTTGCACGTCATATTTTAGCTTTCTCCTTGTTTTTTAGATACTTTCTTTTGTTTGAATAAACTGTTGAAAAATGTATGAATCATATGATGTTCATGTGCTTAAATCATTGAAATAATAACATTCAAACATGATTTCTAAAACTTCAATTTTTGTATTGCAGGATCTCCAAAGACCACTCCGCCAGTGCCGGCAAAGCCGCGACTATTTAAACCGCTTACCTCCCCCACATCTCCGATGTTGACGAGACCCCCGCGGAAATATCTCCCAACATCGTCAGAACAGAACTACAGCAGTGACTCTGCCCTCGGGTCACCGGACATGAGCAGTGTGAGCGTTCACATGACCTCTGACCTCGACAACATGATCGACTATGATCGAGATGACACTCTCATTGAACTCAATGGTAAGTATATTTCTTAACCTGTATGAACAATTTACAAACCTAGTCATCAAAAATACTTTCTTTGTCAATGTCATTGACCAGCAACGTCAAGCATTATTTCAAAATTTAAACTTTATAACAACGTATTAACACAACTCCTTGCAAATCCCATTGAGAAACCTTGACATGCTCTTCAAGTATGAGCAACACCTTGTTACTTGTCAGAGACTTAATCAAAGTCTACCTCTCTGTGGTTAGGTTTGTTAGAGGAAGTAGGAAAGTTTTCCAGTCCATCCCTCTTGACATTCTCTCTAGCCCTTGGCTGTGTACAAGGATCTTGAGACGACCAACAGGTCATCTCAGTCTCTTGGTTGATGGTTGTCTTGTGGGCAACAGATGATGTCATCTTCAATAACTCCTCTTTCTTTTGTAAGCATAGTTAACTTATTAAACAGAGATGTTGTTTCTTTGTATGTGGTGTCATGTCATAAATGTTATACATAGACATCTGGGCATAATATTATTATTATTATTATGAAGATAAACATTTTGTGTTCTTTACATTCATTTCTTTTAGAAGATAACTCAGATATTCAAATTATCATTAACACCACACCGCATCTGATTATCACTCTCCTGATGTAATCCGGGCCAAGAGGACTTTAATTTAAAAAGTCTGTCTGTCTGTCTGTCTGTCTGTGTGCAACAATAGAAAAGATAAGAGTTCACATCTATGCACTGAATACAGTGTGAAATTCTATTGAAGTTAATAATCCTCTTATGTGTTTTAGTCTCAAAGCTGTAGCTTCTTATCGGAGTAGCGACACAGCTGATACCATCTTCACTACATTCTCTCATCTTTTTTACCATATTTGAAAAAAGAAATAGTTCACATCTGTGCACTGTATACAGCTGGGAAATCATATCGATGAAATAATTCTCCTAATTCTAGCATCCTTCCCTTTTCTCTTTTTGTATTAAGTTAGAATTAAAGTGTTCAAACCTTTTTTGGGGTTAGAATTTAGAAGCTACTTAACTGAAATATTATTCTCATGGCTTGAAGTTTCTTTGGTGATTTTCTGTCAAAAGTTTAGGGGGATTTAGTTTGTGGCATTTATGCTGAAAAACATGAAGATGAAAAAGAAAGATTGTTAATAGCAATATAGCCAGAGGACATCAATGGATAAAAAGATTATTCACAAAGGTTTTAGAAGAGAACAGGTTTTAAAGATAAAAGCTGATTTAAATTTACTCAGAAGTCATCATGTCATCCTTTTTAGGTTAAAAGCTTTAAAAGAAATGTCTTTTGTAATTTTTAACAACTTGATATTTTCATTTATTTTTCTTTATCTGCCACGATAGAAAACACTTTTCTAATAAGGAAGTGTCAAGATTTCACCTTCAATTTCATCCCAAAATTACTTTAATTTCATATTATATTCTAAGATGCATTCCTCTATAGATAATTTTAATAGGTACTTTTTGATATCCTACATACATTTTTTGATAGAATCAAATCATTTTGATCAAGAATTCATCGGAAGTCCTTTTAAAAGTGTCTCTGAGATTTAAAAATTTAGTTATAGAGATGTCATGAAAAGTAATAAGGTTTCCGATGCTTCAAGTGCAAATGATGTCATTGAAATGACTGTTAGGCTAGGGATCTAAATTCGTTATTCTCCATTTGTTGCCTTTTCATTTTAAAAAGAACACTAGGGTCAAGTTCTCTCTTTCTCTGATTTTAAAAAGTTTTTGTAGTTTATGTAGGATATGTGGCCTGTATATATGCTTCAAAGACATTTTTCTTTTTAGCTCATCTGGCCTGTAAGGCCCGATGGGCTTATGGCATGGCATGGTGTCCGGCGTCCGTCCGTCCGTCCATCCGTCCGTCCATCCGTCCATCCGTCCGTAAACTTTGTGGAATTTCGACTTCTTCTCCAGAACCATGAGGCCTAGAACCCTAAAACTTTGTGTACATACTCCTTGGCTAGTGAGGATTAAAAATTGTAGCTTTGGTGGCCCTGTGACCCCTAATAAGGGCCACAGGGGCCACGCCCTAAAAACCTATTTTCATCTTCTTCTCCAGAACCATGAGGCCTAGAAACCTAAAACTTTGTGTACATACTTTTGGCTAGTGAGGATTTAAAATTGTAGCTTTGGTGGCCCTGTGACCCCTAATAAAGGCCACAGGGGCCACGCCCTAAAAACCTATTTTCATCTTCTTCTCCAGAACCATGAGGCCTAGAAACCTAAAACTTTGTGTACATACTCCTTGGCTAGTGAGGATTTAAAATTGTAGCTTTGGTGGCCCTGTGACCCCTAATAAGGGCCACAGGGGCCACGCCCTAAAAACCTATTTTCATATTCTTCTCAAGAACCATGAGGCCTAGAAACCTAAAACATTGTGTACATACTCCTTGGCTAGTGAGGATTAAAAATTGTAGCTTTGGTGGCCCTGTGACCCCTTATAAGGGCCACAGGGGCCACGCCCTAAAAACCTATTTTCTTCTTCTTCTCCAGAACCATGAGGCCTAGAAACCTAAAACTTTGTGTACATACTCCTTGGCTAGTGAAGATTTAAAATTGTAGCTTTGGTGGCTCTGTGACCCCTAATAAGGGTCACAGGGGCCACGCCCTAAAAACCTATTTTCATCTTCTTCTCCAGAACCATGAGGCCTAGAAACCTAAAACTTTGTGTACATACTCCTTGGCTAGTGAGGATTAAAAATTGTAGCTTTGGTGGCCCTGTGACCCCTAATAAGGGCCACAGGGGCCACACCCTTAAAACCTATTTTCATCTTCTTCTCCAGAACCATGAGGCCTAGAAACCTAAAACTTTGTGTACATACTCCTTGGCTAGTGAGGATTAAAAATTGTAGCTTTGGTGGCCCTGCGACCCCTAATAAGGGCCACAGGGGCCATGCCCTAAAAACCTATTTTCATCTTCTTCTCCAGAACCATGAGGCCTAGAAACCTAAAACTTTGTGTACATACTCCTTGGCTAGTGAGGATTAAAAATTGTAGCTTTGGTGGCCCTGTGACCCCTAATAAGGGCCACAGGGGCCACGCCCTAAAAACCTATTTTCATCTTCTTCTCCAGAACCATGAGGCCTAGAAACCTAAAACTTTGTGTACATACTTTTGGCTAGTGAGGATTTAAAATTGTAGCTTTGGTGGCCCTGTGACCCCTAATAAAGGCCACAGGGGCCACGCCCTAAAAACCTATTTTCATCTTCTTCTCCAGAACCATGAGGCCTAGAAACCTAAAACTTTGTGTACATACTCCTTGGCTAGTGAGGATTTAAAATTGTAGCTTTGGTGGCCCTGTGACCCCTAATAAGGGCCACAGGGGCCACGCCCTAAAAACCTATTTTCATATTCTTCTCAAGAACCATGAGGCCTAGAAACCTAAAACATTGTGTACATACTCCTTGGCTAGTGAGGATTAAAAATTGTAGCTTTGGTGGCCCTGTGACCCCTTATAAGGGCCACAGGGGCCACGCCCTAAAAACCTATTTTCTTCTTCTTCTCCAGAACCATGAGGCCTAGAAACCTAAAACTTTGTGTACATACTCCTTGGCTAGTGAAGATTTAAAATTGTAGCTTTGGTGGCTCTGTGGCCCTTATTAGGGGTCACAGGGGCCACGCCCTAAAAACCTATTTTCATCTTCTTCTCCAGAACCATGAGGCCTAGAAACCTAAAACTTTGTGTACATACTCCTTGGCTAGTGAGGATTAAAAATTGTAGCTTTGGTGGCCCTGTGACCCCTAATAAGGGCCACAGGGGCCACACCCTTAAAACCTATTTTCATCTTCTTCTCCAGAACCATGAGGCCTAGAAACCTAAAACTTTGTGTACATACTCCTTGGCTAGTGAGGATTAAAAATTGTAGCTTTGGTGGCCCTGCGACCCCTAATAAGGGCCACAGGGGCCATGCCCTAAAAACCTATTTTCATCTTCTTCTCCAGAACCATGAGGCCTAGAAACCTAAAACTTTGTGTACATACTCCTTGGCTAGTGAGGATTAAAAATTGTAGCTTTGGTGGCCCTGTGACCCCTAATAAGGGCCACAGGGGCCACACCCTTAAAACCTATTTTCATCTTCTTCTCCAGAACCATGAGGCCTAGAAACCTAAAACTTTGTGTACATACTCCTTGGCTAGTGAGGATTAAAAATTGTAGCTTTGGTGGCCCTGCGACCCCTAATAAGGGCCACAGGGGCCATGCCCTAAAAACCTATTTTCATCTTCTTCTCCAGAACCATGAGGCCTAGAAACCTAAAACTTTGTGTACATACTCCTTGGCTAGTGAGGATTAAAAATTGTAGCTTTGGTGGCCCTGTGACCCCTAATAAGGGCCACAGGGGCCACGCCCTAAAAACCTATTTTCATATTCTTCTCCAGAACCATAAGGCCTAGAAACCTAAAACATTGTGTACATACTCCTTGGCTAGTGAGGATTAAAAATTGTAGCTTTGGTGGCCCTGTGACCCCTAATAAGGGCCATAGGGGCCACGCCCTAAAAACCTATTTTCATCTTCTTCTCCAGAACCATGAGGCCTAGAAACCTAAAACTTTGTGTACATACTCCTTGGCTAGTGAGGATTAAAAATTGTAGCTTTGGTGGCCCTGTGACCCCTAATAAGGGCCACAGGGGCCACACCCTTAAAATCTATTTTCATCTTCTTCTCCAGAACCATAAGGCCTAGAAACCTAAAACTTTGTGTACATACTCCTTGGCTAGTGAGGATTAAAAATTGTAGCTTTGGTGGCCCTGTTGCCCCTAATATATATATTAAGCATAATTGATAATGAAGCCTGATGAGCTACAGAGCCAATGGCTCTATTTTATTTTTAGCTGCTATCTGCTATATCACATTTTATGATACATACACAAGAAAATATGAGCTAAAAAACAAGGGCATTTCTTTTGACGTGTAAAACCCTGCAATTGATATTCACATAGCTAATTTCAGAATCATTTGTTCCATCGCATTACCTGTTTTAATCAAACAATCATCCATTTATTTTGTAAAGAAAGGTCTTTGCTTCCTAGAAGTAGCACGAACATTTTTTTTGCAAGTAAATAATTGTTATATCTGATCAAAGAAAAAGTTTAAGCATTATTATTTGAAATATTTGAAGCTAAAAAAAGTTTGAAATGTCATTCAGATAATTAACCTTGATAAACTATTGTTTTTGCTCAGCTGATAGTAACTGACCTTTCAAAGTCTTCAACTGACTTGTCCTTATCAAGTCACTAATTACTTTTTTTAACGCTGTGTAAGGAATGTAAAAGCATAAAAAGTGTTTAAAGAAATAGAAAAGGATAATATTTTTACATTTTGAATATTTTCAATTTGAACAATATTTTTCAATTACTGTAAAATAATTATCAATAGTAAAGTCCAATTTATGTCAGATATTTCACATTCCTTGGTCCCTAATGTCTGTTTGAAACAAAAAAAAGAAGTTTTACTTATTTGCATTTGGTGGTTTAACATTCAGTGTCAAGACGTGCTCTATGCGTTATTAATGTAGGCTATTTTAGTTATTAGGAGGTTTTTACTGCACACCTTCTGTGTGCTTGTAGGACAAGTTTACAGAATATCACTCTAAAGTAGACTTAATTAAGTCTTTCAAATGATTCTCTTTTTTTTTCCATTTTCTTTTATATTGAAGATTTGATATGCCGGAAATGTTTTAAAAGATCTCCTTTCTATTTTTATAAGCAAGAAAAAAAAACTTATTTGGTTATCAAAGTGTAATAATGTTTCGAGTTGTATACATCTCGGTGACTTGTGCCGCCCTCAGCAGCACGAGGGTTAAGTGTATGTCACATTACTAGAGTGGTTGTACTAAGAGATGTGTTGTAAGGTATGACAACTTCCCCAGGATGTACAGATGACTAGGTACGACATTCAGTGATATTCATTTGATAGTGATCTTCTTAATCACAGTGGCTTCATGATTTATATGTTAATCTTTCATGTGGATTAAGGATATTTTTTAAGGTATCAAACATGATTCTTGTGATAATAGGAGTGCAAGGTAAGTATGGGATACTTGCATATATAATTGGATGGTTCATTGACCTTGTGTTTTCTAACCTTTTCACCATGATGAAACTCTAAAGCCAACCAATTTTCTTCATTTTCTTCTCAAATATTTTTTAACCCTAAAAAAGGGCTTAAGGGGATCTTTGAGGGCTGTGTTGAAAAAGGGTTAGGTTGGAGTCCCCCACCAGATCATATTGAAAGATATCTCTTAGCCCTAAGCCATTGTTGTTTACGGTTTCGCTGAACTCTACCTCGTGGTGCCTTTTTCAGGCACAGCACATTTCATGTAACTTTATAAGTATATATATAGCTACTACTGGGACTGAAAAGTTATTTGACAGTCAACAAGTAATGAATTTACAGCAGCTTTTCACATTAGATCACAGAACAGATAGAACAGGTAGAATTTGGTTCTCAGATTTACAGATTTTGTAGTAGGGTATAAGTACTAATAATGAACTTTTACTTCAGTGGGACCCTCTATGTACCCGCCAGGGGCTCTGCAACTTTGTCTGCAGTAGAGAACTGTTCTACACGCAGTCAGGTTTGGGTGCAGTGCTAAACTGAATTTCAGTGCAGTACCACCCATGGTTGCTAGTTCCAGCTGATGCTCGCAGGTTTCACCGCAATACAAAGCTACAATAGTGTTGCAGGCTTTCTCCCTGCAATAATACTAGCAAAAATACTCTTGAAAGCAGCGATAAACCCCACATCACCTCACCTCATCTCACCCTTCCATTTACCCCTCCATTTACCCCTTTCTTCTGCAGGTGGCAAGAATTCCCCTCCTCCCCCGCCTCCCGATGTGGCCCAGAACGATCTCATGATGAGGCTGGGACTGTTGCTAGGGGACCGTATCACCAACCCAGAGAAGATGTCTGCGTCACCGGTGCACCAGACAGCCAACCAGACGGAGGAGACCTTCACGAGTGTGTCGTCACTGGGTAGCAGCGAGACCACGCCTGAGAAGGGGCTGTCGGACACCAGTCCTATGTCAACTCTCACAGGTACGCCATGTGCACTGACTGCAATGTCTACTTTAACAGACCAGGATGTCCAGTTTTTCAGGTTGCAATGTCCACTTTAAAAGACTGCAATGTCCAGTTTTTCAGGCTTCAATTTCCAGTTTTCAGGACGAAATGTTGAGTTTAACAGGCCACAATGTCCAGTTTTCTGGGTTTAATGTCCACTTTTACACTCTGCAATGTCAAAGTTTTCCCGGTTGCAATGTCCACTTTTATAGGCAGCAATATCCACTCTTAGAGGCTACAATGCCCACTCTCAAAGGTTCACAATGATACTTGGACAGTAAAAATGGTACTTCATTATTGTTAGGATTGGTCTTTGTTCTAAAGGAGTATAAGTCCTTTTTTGTGATGAGTCATCGCAGGACATAATATCCTAAATCAAATGTCATTAATCTAGCCTTCAATTTCATTTTAAAAACATGTACTTTTTACCAAATATTTTTTATTGCAAATTTTTAAAGTCAACAACGCATATCAAGATATGAAGAACATCAGATTAAGTATCATGGTTCTTTATGTACAATGATAAATCAATGAAATTCTAATTGCAATTTCACAATAAATGTCTTAACATTTAAGACTTACTCAACATAGGTTTCAAACTGTAGTTATGACATCCTGAAATTCAGCATTGCTAAGAGAACATGTGGTTTAGTTGAGATAAGTGTTGATCCAGTTAATTATTAATAATGTCAATGTTGTCATATGAGAATATTGTAAATATCATAGAAATCAATGAGAAGAGCAAATATGCTTATGCAAAATTCTCTAACATGAATTCAATATCAAATTGCTTGCGGTCATAAAGTTTTAAAATTCTGTAACACAGTCTATCGATTATAGTGGAAAGGTAAGGCTCACAGGGAGTAGACAGACCAATCAAATATTGATACAAGAGAAAGTAAGTTTAACACAGAATCGGTAAACAACAGCATCAGCAAAAACTGTTCCCCTTTTGGAAAAGGTAAAATAACATTTCTAAAAGTGTGTGTTGAGCTGGCAATTTGTGGTGTGTAATTTTTAGGTCTTAAATGTTTCAAATTGATTATTTTCAAACTTTTAGTTTCAAACTTATATAAGAAAGTAAGAAAAATGGTTTATAAATATCATTCTACATCTGAATCTTGACTTAAATGTTCAAAACTCTCAGTACCGTGCATTCTGCTTATATACAGCATATTTGTATCTACAGAATTCCTACAATTTTCTGATCACTGAAAATATCCATTCAAATGACTATCTACTAACAAATAGAGCTCTAACATGATGGCAAGAACTTTTGACTTTGCGGTTTGTTTAAACTGTCATCGGCATTCAGTTTTACAAAGTTGCATGCTAAACATATCTCTGCTAAAACAGTTATGAAGAATGAGCTGTCAGCCTAATGAGGCATTTTCTCTGAAAGATATCAGGGTATTGTAGGAGAAATGCAGATAAAAATATGCTGATGTGGCAGGATTAGTGCTATGATAAAAATAGTACACTGCCAGTTTAAGTTTTGTGGTACTATATTTGGTTCATGCCACATCATGCACTTACATAATTCTTTACAGTATTTGTTTAAAGTCTATTTTTTTACTGAAAGAGACCATAGTTTATAAGACCCAAAAAATGAATATAATTAATACACCTGTCTACCACATCAAAGATAAACGATATGTAAGGTCGGCTGTCTCTCAGATTGGTAACAAAGTCGAATTCATGGAAGGAAGAGAAAAAAATAACTTACATAATGGGATTGTCAAGCTTGAAAAGTCGTAAAAATGATATGTGACAGAACAAATTTTGTATTGCTCTCCTAGGGATTCTTGAGATTAGTTATCTAAGAATATACTATGGCTTATAGCAAAATCTGAAAATGTTCCCCCATTTCTATATTTGTTATTTTATCTTTCAAGCATTTTTGAAAGATATGACAGACATTCCTTAAATGATGAGATTTTTTCTAAATGGATTTGGGTTATTGAAACTCATTAAAATTTTTGAAACTTGATTTGTAACTGAATGAGTTGGTAATGAATATGGTAGTGAGATAACTGCATGCTGTTACAAGAGGAGTCTAATGAGTGTTCAAAAATAACAAACTTACACCTCTACTTTCAGTTTTGTAAGGTTTTTTATTATGTTTTGCAAGAAATGATAAGGAGGACAAACAAGATATTCAAAATGAACTTCCAGTTTTTACTGCACTTTACCTTAGAAAAAACTTTCACATTCAAAATTCATGAACAAACGATAATAAAGAGCAGAGGCAGGACAAAATATTTCTGTTCCCCTTTAGTTTGTGTTTTGTAGCCATTACATGCAAGGAATAGTGACTTAATTGATACCTTTTATGATTGAACACAAAAGTCATAATCCTATATGATTAGGAGTGTATGAATTGGAGCCTAACTCAGCCTATGATAAAGAGCACACAATAATAATATATTAAAAATTTTCTGCCCTACTTTCAGTTTCGTCAGGAAGCGAGCGAGGAATGCCGGGGCTGCGGACACCGTTCATGATGGGCAGTGGGAGTCGGGATGTGAGCTCGGACAGCATGACCTCCCTGATGAGCACCAGTACCGGTCACTCGGCCAGTCCACTGTCCACTACACAGAGACCTCACTCAATCACAAGTAGGGGCACATCCATCTTACTCAGAACATATCCATCAATCACTGTTATTGTCATTCTTCTATTTGGATGATATACAATAGAACACGGATATATAACGAACTCCAAGGGACCAACAAATTTTGTTCACTATATCCGGTGTTCGCTACTCGCATTTAGCTGTTATATATCGGGCTTTTGAGGGGACTTTTTCACTATATCTGATTGTTCGCTGTATCCAAGTTTGCTATATCCTTGTTCTACTTTATGAAGCAAACATGGTTTGGAAGGTTATTCAGAAGTCATATAGCAAAACATTATCGTTTTTGGTGAAACTCATCAAGTTACTTACTCCTTCATCAGGTGAGATTAAGGAAGTAACAGAATGGGGGAAGATGACGAAAAAATGTACAAAGCAAAATATGAACAGCTAGTATGACATCGAATGATCCAGCAGCATTGATGATAGAAAAAACAAGACCTAATAACCCTAAGCTCAGTTTGCATGTATCGATATTTTGATCTCTATGAGATACAACCATAGATGATGATAGCACTTCAAAAAGATTTTTAGACTCTAAAAATGTATGTTGCTAGGTATTAACAGTGAAAGTAAAAAAAGTAATAACCTCATAACCCATAGCTCAGTTTGCATGTATCCAGATATTTTGATCTCTACGAGATACAACCATCGATGATAGCACTTCCAAAAAGTTTTTCAGACTCAAAGTGTATGTGGCTGAGCAGTACCAGTGTACACAATGAAGTTACAAAAAGTTTCCCAAATTGCAAACATTACTGATAGTGGTCTCAAATTTAACAAGGCTATCAGACACACAGCTTGAGACAAGGTAAAAACCTAAGTGGATCCACTAAACTGCGGGGGTTCTTTGTAACCAGTTACTATTTTGGAAACTTTGTTTCTCATTTGTTAGAGAATTTTAAGAACTCATTACCCTCAACGATGCAATCAATGTCAAGCAGCCAATTTAAACATGCTTTAAATATGTGTATCGCCATGGAAACTAATTTCCGGGTTTCCTGGAGAGATCTGTTAGCAATGCTTGGCCTGTGATCAATACAGCGGGACAATGTTTGTTTTTGACACCTGGCGGAATTAAACTTTTATCCTAAATCAGCAGGAATTAAACTTTGTTTGAGAATATTTGTAGTGATGGAGAGAGAGCTAATGTTGTATACAGCAAGGAATGTCTGCATCAAAGGGAAATCTAAGGTTTATGTGATTCAACTTTCCACCTGCCAACTTTCCTTTAATACCTGTGAATCTAAATATTTCAAATGATTCAAGATTTCAATTCATATCCTTATTTATATAAAGAATTTGATTGTTTTTATCTACCTTTTGTCAAACTATGCACCTGTAAGCTTACCTGTAAACCTTGATATTTCAAATTGTTGAAGATTAAAATCAATGTGTCTGAATATTTCAAATAATTACAGATTTATTTTATGTCTGTTTAATACAGCAAGATATATCAACAATGTCTAAATCAATTTAAATAGAGCTTGTCGTCAATTTGTTTTGTTCAAACAAACACAAAATGTATTTACTTCTTTTCATGACGAAGTTGTTGTACTACTTTTCATTGATATTAGATTTTGCTATTTAAATGCAAAAAAAAGGAAATAAAAACAAAATTAAAAAAAGATTTTGCTATTAAAAGTTGTTAATTTAAAAGATTTAGTTATTTCAAGCAGATCCTTTAAGAGATTCAATGATAAGATAAATATATATTTATTGCTTTAATGAAAATGCTTAATGGTAACAATCTCCTATCTTCCTTCCCTCAGCGTCTATGCCAGGGGCTATAGAAGAACTCCCACTGTTCGGGAAGAGACGCTCATCACTTAGAAGATCTGCCAGGGCCACTGTGTCACACACTGATGGCAGAGGTGTGTAACTATCATTTCTCATATAGATATTTAAATTACACTTGAGAAAATGTGTATGTCCTACCAATTTGAGTAAATTCCACAGGCAAACATATCATTGGTCTTGATAATTCAAATGACATTGTCTCTGTAAGATTTATTGTATACAAACACCTTTAAAAAGGGAACATCCTTTTTTTTGCAATTTGATTATTCAAAAGATCATATTATGATCAATTCAACGACGAAAATAGGCTGGTCCTTGATTTGGTTGTTCATTATATTGTTAAAGATAATGCTAGCTAGTACAATACCAGTTTGCATTCTATGACCGTCTTATAATGGCTGATATATTGTGAGACAGCTATGATGAACAACAACTCTCTAAATAAGGTTATCTGTAATGGTTATTTCAGAGGATTTGCCTTTAGCTCAGCCAATCTATCCCAAACCAGGTACTTTATGTTGTCAACACACTGTTCAGTTGTCCATATATATATATATATTTATTTATATATATCTGCAGAATGTTTTATATGCATCTGTAATATTGCCACTTTGTTTTCACCTATGAAAAGATTTTACACCATCTTAAATTGTTACTGTTGTGTAGTCCCTTCTGTCATTGTGTGATATTTTTGTTGTCAGTTTTATATTTGACTTTACAGATAGTCTCTTTTTAGTTTGTATTCTTTCCTTCTTTCATTAAAACACGTCTTTCAGTTTGTACAATATGTAAAACATGAATCAGTACATGTCCCTCCCCCCCAGTTTACCAGTAAGTTAATAATTGGAACCTGATATTTCATCTGTGGTACAATCATTGAATACAATTATACTTCAAACTTATTACTTTAGTTTTTCAGTGGTTTATACATGAGGGAAAAACAATTCTTCTTGACATAATAGCAAAGACTATTGATGATTAATCGTGTAAATCTGAGTAAGAACACCCCAAATTATCAACTTACAAATACATGTTCAACTATTCACCTTGTTTACCTGTAATGAAGCATCACTTACCTGAGTTTACCTGTTGCAGTGAGGTTCACCCCGATCCGCCCCCCACAGCTGCACCTGACCCCCCTCCAGTTTGAGGTGCCTCATCCCGAGGGTCGAGCTGTCTTCATCGGGCGGGAGTGGCTCTTCAAGGAGATTGAAATGGTATGTCGCAATGTCATTTATACTTGATATTCATATTCTTTGGTTCAATTTCTAACAGAAGTGTATTGTCATTGAAAATGTGAGATCCATTCATTGATATGAAGACATACCCAAACTCTCCAAAGTATTTCAATAATCATGGTTTGACAAGGATTATTTGTATTAGGGATTAGACCAAAGTAATAACAGAAAAGCTAGGGTTCAAATCACTTACAATTAGCACAAATAAGATTTCCATTAAAGGGAACAAAAGCTAACATAGCTAACAAAGGACTATATAAGAATATTCAGGAACTTGCCAGTAACAGTCTAAGAGTTGAAATTGAAATCCATAAGCTTAAAAAAGGGTTCATATGTGAATCAATGTATTTCCAATTTATATTTGAATCAGTACAATTTGACACAACCCTGTGAATGACTGCTGCAGGTTCTGAATGGTGAGGGTGAGATGAGAGCGCAGGGAGTGACGTTAGCGGGACACATCGGGAGTGGTAAAACTGCCATCATGGAGCAACTCGTTAACTACAGCTGCTTCGGAGACAGCAAGGGAGGCATCGTACCCGAGTCAGGTGGGTTCAAGGGTGTTGTTAAACACGGCAGCCATGTTTTATCATCAATATTGTAATTCAAAGCATGACTAAGTTGATAGAAGCTGAGATGAAAGGGAAGTAACTCCCTTGTTGTCTATGTATCCAGTCACAACAGGGGATTTCATGTATTAAGTTGAGAAAATTTTGTTGAAATAAATGCCATTCATATATTTATTTCATTTATTGTGAAAAAAACACTCTCTTCAAGACTTTTACTGTAAAACAAGCAGATAGTTAAATAAAAAATACTACGTTTAGAAAATTTGCCATTTGACTATAGACAAGATTTATTCATTCTTTCAAATTCTTTCTCACTTCAAGACTTTTTAACTGTTACACATATGGGCAGTCAAAATTAAAAATATAAGTTGAAAAATTCCTCTATTTGCCATATGACTTCAGACAAGATTTATCCATTATTCTAAAGCCATTTCTTCTATCATTTCTACAGAGATGCAGAACGGAATGAGCCACAGCCCTACGGCGACCCTAAGCAGTATGACGTCAAGTCAACGCGCCAGTCCTCACTCCTACCTCAGTGCATCCACAACCAACCTCAACTACAACGCGTTGAAGAGTCTCGCTAGTCAGGTTGTTGCCTACCACTTCTGTCAGGCCGACAACAACGTCACGTGCATGGTGCCCGACTTTGTGCACAGTATGGCCTCCTATCTAGCGAGGTCGCCGCAACTCACGACGTACCGTGAACTCTTGCTGCAGGAGCCCCACCTCCAGCAAATGCTGAGCATGAAAGAGTGCATCCAAAACCCTTCCTTGTCTTTCGTCAAGGGCATTCTTGAGCCTTTAAGGATGCTGAAAAACAGTGGGAAGATTCATTCTGACAGTTGTATCATTCTTGTGGACTCGTTAAACGAGGCTGAGTTCCACAAACCGGACTACGGGGACACGATAGCCTCATTTTTGACTCGACATGTGAACAAGTTTCCAGCGTGGTTGAAAGTGATAGTGACAGTGCAGACGGTGCTTCAGGATATAGTGCGGACGTTACCGTTCCACCGAGTGCATATTGACAAGGTGTCAGGGAACGAGATGGTGTTGAGGGATTTAGGGGAGTATCTTCACTACAGGGTCAATGCAAACCAGAAACTGCGCAACAATATCGCTCTCAATGGGCGACTGGACACACCCACTCAGTTGAAGTTCTGCAGCCATATACAGTCCCTCAGTCGTGGGTGCTTCCTTTATTGCAAACTTGTCCTTGACCTTATTGAGAAAGGTCACGTGGTGATCAAAAGTTCAAACTACAAGATCTTGCCTGTGAATGTTTCTGAGATTTTTTTGTTGCATTTTAACCTCAAGTTCCCGAGTGTTCGTTCTTTCGAGAAAGTGTCCTCAGTGCTAGGAGTGTGTTTAGCTTCTCTGTACCCTTTGACTATGGAGGAGATTTACATGACAGTCAACTCGGGGTACACGCAACGGTATGTCACGTGGGAGGACTTTCAGAACAGAATGGAGGTCTTGTCCGGATTCCTCCACCGTCGGAATGACAACAAACTCATGTTCTTTCACCCGGCATTCAGGGAATGGCTGATTCGGAGAGATGACACAGACTCACCTAAGTTTCTATGTGACCTCAGGTAAGTTACTGCATGTGCTTGCTTCTACTGGTCAGTTGGTTAGCATGGCGTGTCACCTGTCACCTGTTACCTCACCTCACCTGTTCTTTAGCTCACCTGGCCTAACGAGATCGTTAATGTTAATTACTTACTGTCCACTCACTAATTCATTTCATCTTATTCTTTGGAACTAAATTGAAGATGCACTTGAGTCTCTATAAAAAGAGAAGTATCAGAAAATGTTATATGCAAAAATGTTATATGGCGAAATTGTGCATAATTTTAAAATTTCTAGTGTAAAAGTGCCCCTCAACAAAAATGTTTAATTTGTATTGAAATAAGCCTTCAGTGGATTACATCTAGTGGCTACGTTAAATAATAAACATTCATAAGATGATGGTGACGGGTGAAGCCATGCTGTTAGAATTGAATATAGATAAGTTTTATAGATATTTCAAGAAAAGTTTTAATAATTGTTTAAGCCAATATTTTACTGCAATTTTTATCCAATGATTATAAATTATATGTTCTACGGACATAAAAAAACAATATGCCTCTTAGAATATATAGCAAGCTTAAAAGATTTTGTTTTAGAAAAACAATGCGAAACTTCGAAAAGAAAACAATTTAGCTATTCTCTGCTATTATTTTATAAAAGAAGCTTTACTACTTCTCCTATTTGCAACTTTCTTCATTGCTTCGCTCTGACCTGTTTTTAGGCTGAAAAATTTTTCTGTCAAGGAAGCATTGTAAGTGGTTTGGGAAATAGTATTCATATAGACCCTTTTAATATGCCTTGCTTTGGGAGCATTTAATGGTTAAAACCTTTGATTTTTAGAATAGAAAGACTTAAAGAAATATTAAGTGTTCAGCACCTTAACATTTTGCACATTTTTATATGCACATTACACTTATCTTAAAGGCACATTAACAAATCAAAAATTTTGTTTTAAATTTACTACTACAGAGTACCGTAACTAAAATCTACATAATCCAAAGTTGAAATTTAGCTGCTTGAAATAAAGTCCTATATTTTAGAATAAAATATTTAGAATAAAAGTTTGTCATGAAGCAAAGTCTTAGATTCTCTCTCTCTCTTTTCCTGCATGCAGAAGTGCTGAGTTCGACTACAGGTGAGACCTAATTAGTGTTGTCGTTATGTTCTTGTCCCCTCGCTGCTAATTAATGTCGTCGTTATGTCATTGTACCCGTCCTCACATTCACTACACGTTTGCAAAGAAACTGCTGTTGTCTTTGTTAGTTTCATACATTATTATATATATACTGACATAAAGGTAATGCCCTTGTAAGAAAGAGCCATGAAAAGCAGGGCCAAAAGAGATTAAATTTGTTTTTTTAAAGGGCATTTGCCAATAGGAGATGAACTATTTTGTTAGCAAGTTATGAATTGTCCATTCAGAGTCGTTTACCCTCAATTTTTTTTAAGTTAGTACAGAGTTGATTTGACTAATGGAAATTTTAGAACAAATATTCCTTATATGAAATATGGCATCAATGTGAATTCATTTACTAGATAATATATGTCTCCATATCATGTTGTTTCTTGTAAGTGCTGACACAATAGTAAGAAATTGTTTTATTAGGGTTGGCAAATTGGTTCCCATGGAGGCAATTGCTTCATAAAGAAAATGTGTTGTCCCCATATGTCCATTGTTGATGTTTCTGCGTTTAATTTTGACAGTTGCTGTGTTCATATTCAAAAGTTTAAAATTCATTCATTTTATGCATGTTGCCAAAGCTTATCCAAACCTTGTTTATTTTACCTTCTCCCAAGCAAGTTGTCCCGTATAGGTATAAGACCTTCCATTGGTTAACTTTGAAATAAACGATGTGTGCATGCTGAGAAGCATGTGATTTGTTTGTGAAATATCTATTGACTTGTCCCTGTATTTGAGCATGCATTTTGGCAGTTGTTATTTGTATTTCCTATTGGATACATTTTGATAATGAGTTTGGTATGTATGGACCATCATTTTCAAAGATCAGAGCAAGAATCCAGTTATTCATCGTCAAAGGATTATAAGACCATTTGGCTAAATGTCTAATAGTGAAAACAATAAATGTTGGATTTATATTTTTACAAACTGCAATTCTCAAACTATAGGTTAAATAATTATAATTAAAACATCTCATTGCTATCAATAATCTTTGTGGTCTTGACTTACTGCTCAATTATCAAGGAATGTCTTTGTTTTGTTTTAAGTAAGGAAGACCTTCTTACTGGTTTATTGAAATTTGAAAATGGGTTGGGTTTTTTTACGATTAGCTGATGTTAAGACCTAATTATGAGTCCATGCACACACAATTAAGTGTCATTATGTTTCCTGTTTTCTTAAAAACAATTTTGTTTTGACCAAAAGAAGACCTCTATCCCTTTCCCTGCATCATAAATGTAGGTAGACTTGAGGACTTCAGATGTAAGAAACATTGCAAAACCAAACCTTTATTGTGAAAATATTTGATTATTGATGACGTAGACACGAAGACACAAACTCCAAAAGCTCATATATTCACTAAGACCTTACTAAGACACCACTTTGAAAACTTTGTGCATGTAACCCCAACACCAAGTTAACTGTCCCTGTTGTTTCAGGAATGGACATGCGCTAATGGCGTTCCGACTGTCCCGTGTGTGTTCCCCGCTAGGCCCTGACCGAACCATCGAGCTAGGCCACCACATCCTGAAGGCCCACATCTACAAGAACGTGAGCAAGCAGCTGGGGTACTCCTCCCGCGACATGCAGGCCTACTGGATGTGTCTCAGCTCCGACAGTCTCAGTGGCGCTCTCGTCTCTCAGAGAAACGTCTTCTCCCCCAACGTCAAGGTAAGGGTCATCTTTGAGAGGCATTTAGAAGTAGGAAAAGGAAAAGGTAGAGTTCTATGGGTTTAAACTAACTTGTTGGAAGAGTGCCTGGTTTTGATGTAGATTCTTAGACTAAAATCAAGTAAATGGTTTATCTACACAAAAACCATGCAATCTTGTAATAAAGAAGTTAAAAATCCATAGCACTCTACCTTATGAAAGATAAGAGTCATCAATTGTATGAATCATGATAAGATATGAAGAGAGAATTCTGGGCCCATGTAAGATACTGTAGTGTAATATTTATGCGGTAATATCAAGCTAGTGTAATACAACAAGCAAGTACAACTTCGCAGTAGTGTCTTGTTGTAACGTCACAATGTAAGCGCACAGTCACTATGGCGACTAAGTCGGGGAAATGTCGGCAAGTTTGCATTCTTTTTTTGGGCAAGAAATAAACAGAATGCTAATGTATTTACTAAACTTATGAAGGATTTCTTATCAAACTTGTTTCAAACAAAATCAGTAACTCGTTTAATAAAAATAGTATAATGGAAGGTATTTTAATATCCTCTATATATCTGTCCTTGGTTTACAATTAAATTTATTTCTGATTTAAATTGAGATTATTCCAAATTGCACAATTCAAATTGCACCATGCATTTCAAGGAACTATTTCAACCCACAGGTCAGTCGACTGATCCTGCTCTCTGGGGCGAGCCCCAACTGTCGGACAGACTACTGCAGCAACGCCCCGGTCCTGTGTGTGGCGGCGAGGGAGGGGTATGCGGACATGGTCTCCCTTCTCCTCGAGTTTGGTGCCGAGGTCGACTCTATCTCCGATACAGGCATGTCTGCGTTGTGCTATGCATCAGCGGCCGGCCATCATGAAGTCATTCGCATGTTGTGTATGCAGTCAGCAAGGGTAGGTGGAACATTTATGTTGAGTTTTTTGATCATTTGATAATTTGGTAATGATAAGAAGCTTATCATATTTAAGAAATTTGAGTTTTGATTTTGGAAAGAACGGGGAATATTTTTACAATAGATCAGTAACTGTTGTTAACAAGAACTTAGATTTATTATCATAACACTAGAATTGGAGATTAAATATAATAGCTTGTTTTTGTCTTTTCAAATTAATTTGCCTCTATCATTAAATAGGAAAATATTATGCTTAGCTTTTGTCAAAACCAACGTTTCCTTCTGGCTTCAATATTTTGTAGAGGTTCGAAATTCTACTTCCTGGTTGCTAAGAAACAATGAGACAGGTTGTAGTAAGCAGATGTTTTCATATGAGAATATATTAAATTAGTTGAGTTTTGTATTAATTACATTTTCAATTCATAGATTGCAATAAAGACAATTGAATTCCTTCTGTTACAGCTATCTTTGACAGACAACCAGGGACAGTGCAGTGTGGTGCATGCTGGGATACACGGCCATCTTGAAACTGTTGCCTTCCTGCTGCAGTTTGATTGGCCACCCTACCCCAGCGAACCAACCAAGGCGGAGGCCATTCAACAAGCCTTCGTCACAGCCGCTGCAACTGGCAACAAACATGTACGTTTATGTGAATAATTATCAAATTTTCCCATATCAAACCAATCTCTATGTGTCTTACATTTGAACCAAAAATTAGAAGTTAACATCTATCGTTACATATCTGTTTCTGACACATGCATGACATCCTGTCTCAAGGTACTTATATGCTAACGCTCCACTTTCAGATGAGCGTCAGCGTATATATGGTATACCTGAGACAGGATGCATGCTTTATGAAGAAATTAGATTTCAATATCATTTAGAAATTCCAGATTATTTTTTTGTTGTTTTTTTGCCTCAGGTGTTCCGGTTTATGTCTTCATTTATTTTGTGTTGTTTATCGATATTTGAGAATTGACTCTGACCAACTGATTGTTTGACAGATATGTGAGTACCTGATGCATGCCAGTGGAGGGGAAGGTCTCAACATGGTCGACACGCTGCTCGGGGAAACTGGTCAGTCATATAATATTTATACAATAATATTCTAGACATTACATGTTCATGTTTTGTACTATAGTGGCTGAAAATAGGATATGTTTATATATAGTTTCTTGTTGTGAAGAATTTCAATAAATTTGTATTTTGAGACCCTCATACCTAATTAAAATTGATTAAATTTTTGTACAAAATTGTTACCAAAACAAAATTAATGTTTTAGATAGTTTTATTCTGTCAAAAAGGCCACAGGCCCACAGGACATAACATGTCAAAAGCAAAAACACAAATGTTTTACAAGAAACATCAAATGAACAATTGTCCCAAATTTATATGTAAATTTTTTACAAATTATTTATGTAAAGAAGCATAAAGTTTAAAAGCAATGTAGATATATTTACCAAGATTCAAAAGTGTAGATTGACATTTTGAGTTCATTAAATTTATGAACAATTCCCTTGAAGGGTTTACATAATAATTATATTTGATATATTTTTTACGTAAATCTTTAAATGCAGAACATACCAATAAAAAGTGAAATTCATTCTCAACATAATCTAATCCGTAACGTGAACAGTAAGTACATAATCTACATTCAATATCAACACCAGTTCTACGTCCTAACTCTATCATTAAATTATGATTTCCACATCTAAAACGACTTAAGGCTTGCCGATATAGTTGCTCTTGTATATTAATAAGATATGACTCCACATTTAATAGTGATTTAAAGATGAGGTATGAGCCAAGACGTGAATTTTCAGCAATATTTGAGCGCCACTGTTGCATGTCGATATCCTTGATACGTTGTTTGACTTCTGATAAGAAATGTTCACGGTTTCCAAGATCTTGATTTATCCATACGACTCCAAATCCCAATTTATATAAAATGTCCTTTAGAAAAGATACCCAAGAAGTGCGGTTAGAAAGATCGAGATTATATAGCATGTAATAAGTCTGTTTTGGTAATCTTCTATTGTCCATGGTTATTAACTTGGTCCAGTATGTGATACACTTCATAATTTGCGTTGTATATATAGAATGTCTTCCACAATCTCCAAGAACAGCGGCGTTACATGCAGAATTTGATAATTTTAAAATCCTCTTGAAGTATTTTGTTTGGATTGATTCAACTGATTTATAAGTCTGGTACCCCCAGATTTCCGATCCATAAGTTAAGATAGGCAACACAATACTGTCAAAGAGTCGAGCTGCTGTAATTATTATTAATTAATGTTTTCTTACATATGTAAAGCTTGATATTGAAATGTTAAGTTTCTTAGATCAGAAATTAAACATTTACCTCTATCTTTTCTATCCAACATTGGCATGTTTAAAAAGAAAAGTCACTCACTGACCTTCATATATATCGTAACAGAATGTCTGAAATCTGAACTTACATCATAATCCGTTTAGAAATACCTTAATATAACCTCCAACTATTATCATTTACAGCTCTAACTGCTGCCTGTCTCCATGGGAAGAAGGAGGTTGTCCAGTTCCTGCTGGACGAGGATGTTGCGGTCCACATTCCCAACAGCAAGTCCTTCAGTCCGCTCCTGTGTGCGGTCAAGGCCGGCAAGTGGGAGATAGCGGACACCCTTCTGAGGGTCGGGGCGCCCATAGAACAGACAGACAAGTACGGCCGAACACCTCTGATGATTGCTGCCAGCGAGGGCCACATCGGTGTCCTGGAGATGCTTCTTCTGAAAAGTGAGTCTTAGTTTTCTTTCTTTAATATTATGTCACAGTTAAGCTTCCCAATCAGAGTGTTGAACATTTTCCAAAAGTAATATTCAATAATCAAACTTCATGTAGGTCTTCTAGCTGATTTAGAGACACTTTATATTCCAACATTTGATGTGGCATATTGAGAATTCTATAATTTGAAACAATGATTTCGAAATGTAACTGTTTGTGGACATAATGTGAGTGAATATAAAAAAAAAAAAAAATTTCACTGTGATTTTGTCTTTTTTTCAAATTCTCAATTGACTCCATTCAAATTTTCAATTGACATGAGTCGACCAAATCTGTTTCTCAAAACAAAACGGTCACCTCCCTTGCCCTGATAGTGTAAAATTGACATGTTTATGTGTAGGATCAAAACCGAGCCAGAGGTGTTGTTGATAATGTAAGCCCGCGGCAGAGGGAAATTGGAAAGGGCCGACAGGCCCGCCCCAATTTCCCGAGGCTGAGGGCTTACATTATCAAACAACACCGAGGGCGAGGTTTTGATCTAACTTATGAACCGAGATAAACCGTAGTTACAAAATAATTTCAATAATAAGTATAAAAGTGGATTCATTGATTTTTACTGGTAGGGAATCACCATGAGCAAACGGAGAGCACATCCGCGCCCTGCACGTGCTTTGTGCTCGCTACCCAAGCCGAGAGCGTGAGATGCATGCGCTATCTGCCTCGTGAAGTTCACATGATTGTCACTGTGGAAAATACATCTTTGTTCTCGTGAGCCATTATAGCCGAGTTGTCAAAGGCGCCAGTTTAGTTAGCGAAAGGTCCAGAGTTCGAAACCAGGCATGCGAACGTTATATTTGTGATTTGTCAAAAATGTCATATTTTGTAATGGTATTTATTCGAAGAAGGACTTTGAAACAAAGTATTTCAAAACGTGTATAATCCCTATCAAAATAAATTTCCGATAAATTCTACAGTAAGCCCCGGGCTTTCCTAGAGAAAGCCCTGGGCATTCTTCAAGAAAGCCCTGGGCATTCTTGGAGAATGCCCGGCAAAGAGGTTTATCCGGTTAAAGAAGAACCTAATAAAACAATAGAGTGACGTCACTGGAGGTTTATAAGATTTTGTATTACATTCCTCATTATTATCATCACTTCTTGAATCCAGAATCCTTTGCTTTTATTATTTGAACACTAACCATGAATCTAATCTCCAGATGCCCAGCTAGACCAAGTGGACAAGGAAGGTTTGACCGCCCTCTGCTGGGCCTGTCTGAAGGGTCATCTGGCCATCGTCCAGTCCCTGGTTGACCGAGGGTCAAACATCCACCATTTGGACAAAAGTGGACGCAACCCCCTCCATCTTGCTGCCTTCTATGGGGATGCTCAAGTTGTAAGTTTAAACATGCTTGAGATTCAAATTTACAGTGAGCCAACACCTTCAATATTGAATGATTGATATTAAAGTTAAGTTAGAAACATTCAAGGCTGAAGAAACCATATTTACTATGAGTTGTTACTTTCTGAAAAATTCTCAAGCATTCTTTTTGAAAAGTGCAGTAACCAGCAGTAACACAATCCAATTATCTGTTTAGGTGCAGTACTTGATAGACAAGGGAGCCCAGATTGAACATGTTGACCAGAACGGTATGCGACCCCTGGACCGAGCTATTGGCTGTCGCAACACCGCCGTCATTGTGTGTTTCCTCAGGAAAGGTGCTAAACTGGGTCCTGAGACGTGGGCGATGGCGGCGGGGAAGACAGATGTGCTGCTTCTTCTCCTCAACAAGCTGATGGAGGACGGCAACATTCTCTACAAGGTGAGGGCACAGGGGAGATCACTCTTGACTGACTCAGCAGGGGAGATCACTCTCATATCACTCAATGGGATACATAACTATTTATATACTATCATGCATGGACAAAAAAAACCAAGAAATGTTAATGCCAATATTGTTAAGGACACTCTCTGAGTTTATAATACATGTAAATGGTATACATTAAGGATAGGCATTTCAGATATAAAGGTTGTAAATCCTTGATCAGTAGGCCTATAGGTTAAGGTTCCACATTTCGAATAAATAACATCTTTATCACTTAGCTACACAACAATGAACTTATTTTGAAGATCTGTTGATCACCACTGATGTCAGTTTTCGAAACCCTAAATTAAAGATAAATGTATCTTTCTTGACAAGCTAGATATTATCTTTAATCATCGTGATTGTTTGTTACAGAAAAATCGCATCAAGGAGGCTGCCCAGCGGTATCAGTACGCTCTGAAGAAGTTCCCGAAGGAAGGACTGGGAGATGAAGCTCGCACATTCAAAGATCTGAAACTGAACTTCTACCTGAACCTGTCTCGGTGCAAGCGCAAGCTGAACGTGAGTACAAGCCTCGTGATAAGTCATACACTAGGAAACAAGATTGCAGCAGCCAAAAACCAATCTTGAATTCGCTTACTGTTGCAACTCATAATAGCATCAGGATTATCCATGGCATGGAACACTTCTGACAATTTTCTGACCATAATGGGATGGAACCAACTGCCCAACAGATAGCTATAGGTTCTTGTTTATTGGTTGAAACATATTTTTGTTTTCATAAAATGTAACAAAGATTGGCGAACAAGCTGTTATGGCTTATTTGAAAGCCGCTCTTAAACATGATACATAAAACTGGATGAAAACACAAGGAAAAGTGAAACTTCAAAAAATAAGAAAAACAAAGTGTGAATTTTTTACATTTTATTCATTGGGAAGGTCTTTTGGAAGTCATTATAAGACTGTTGATATCAAAATTGACTAAGTGATATTTTGCTCATATTCAACATTATTCTTATCTTCTTCAGGATTTTGCCTCTGCCATAGAACTGGCCTCCAAAGCATTGGATCTGAAGCCCAAGTGTTTTGAAGCTTTCTATGCTCGGGCAAGAGCAAAGAGGGATGACAGGTCAGTTTTTGTTTCAATCATCTTTAAACCAAGACTCTACAAATGTTGTCTGGGTTGATTATAGTTATATATTGGTTTATTCACTTGAATGGTAGAAAATGGGATGGTTTTCTTGGTTTTGTTGGTAGGAATAACAGACAATTGAATTATAATTATCTTACTCTGAGTGTGAATGGTATAAGATAACTAAGAATTGTTAAATGACTGTAACATTTCTCTCTTGTTGACTTTTTGCTTACAAACTGAACCTAACCTACAAAGTGTGGAATTGAATAATAATCATTAAAGATTCTGGTTTTTAGATTTCGATTGCTCGACATCATACAAAAGATGACATTATTGTATTGTTTTGCAGGCAATATGCTTCAGCCCAGCAAGATCTCATGGATGCTCTCCGCTTGTCCCCAAATAACCGAGAGTTGCGGCGACTTCTGATGCGAGTCAAAGATGAATGCAAGGAGCAGGCAAGGTTTGACGGGGGTCAGTTACCTGTAGGAGAAATGGACCGAATCTCTGAAGATGAGGACGATTCCTTGGGAGGTGCCGACAGACACCCAGAGGAGACAGCTTTATGATAGCAGCTGTGACTAGTTGTGATTGGTCAGTCTGTGATTGCTGGATTCAGAGACAAGCTTTGTGATTGGCTGATTTGGTAATCAACGGTGTCAAACATTGTGATTGGCCTGTATGATTCAGTGACATGAGCTTTGTGATTGGTGGATTTGTTGATACAAGACTAACATTGTGATTGACCAGCTTGATTCAAAGACATGAGCTTTGTGATTGGATAATTTGTGTTTTTGAAGCTTTGTGATTGGATAATTTGATTGGAAGCTAGCTTTGTGATTCAAAGATTTGGTTCTGAGGCCAACGCTGTGATTAGCAGTCCCTCATGGATTTCTGATGGACACAGTTGTAGGAACAAGAAGGACCTTTTGGAAAAAAAACTTGCTTGAATCATTTTTTGCCATATTTCCAGAGACTGTTCCCCAATACTTAATATATATATTCATTTGGATAACTGAGATCTGTGACAGGTTGGCAGTGGTGTCTGTTAGATGTGAGAGGACCCTGCAATGTACTGAATGGAAAGGGAATACACCTCTTACCTTTAATTTAGCAAGAAAAGCATCAGTGGGGATCCCACTTGCTGCCTGGTTTTGGATGGTTGACAATTGTGTCTGTGAGAGAAACCTGTAATGTACTGAATGAGAAAGGGGAATAGACCTCCTACTGTTTATCTTGGAAGAAAAGCATCAATGAGATCCAATTTGCTGCCTGGTTTTATTGGCAGTGTTGCTAATTGGACATGGTCTTATGGTCTTGTGATGATGAATCTGAACTTAACAAATTTACAGGTCATGTCTTTCAAAGTACTGCAATTCAACATCAACCTGCACTTGTTAAGCATGTGTGATGAGATATTGAAAGTTATGTCATGAAAAGTTGACAAATAGTTAGACAACCAAATCTTAGTTTGACCTTGAGAAAGACGAGCGAGTCCCTTGTGTTTATATGTTTAGCGCTGTATTCAACAGCAACAAATATTTCGTGATGTCCACAAGTGCTTATTAAAATTCAAATGGATGAAAATGCAAACAATTTGTTACAGAGCACAAGGGTAATGTGGTTGCTGTGAGACTATTAGGAGACTTTAGTATTTTGTAGGTCAGGTTCTTTCTAAGCTGTAGGAATGAGCAAGAGAAGAGAAGGTGTGTTGAGTATATGGTGGACATGTGAATAGAAGTCACATTTTGTTAATATTTAAATCTGTATATTTATGAATTATTGGAATAATATAATCTAATGATAGATACTATTTATATTCCTTTATTTCTTCAAAATATATTTATCATCAGTTCATCAGAATTTCATATTAGTATGCTACCATAAACCTGACCTCTCTTGCACAAAGCCTTTGAAGTCATTAAGCGACGAACCCTAACCCGAAAGGGCTTTTTTAAGGGGTTCTGCATCAGGGCTCACTTACGCTAAGCTTCTGTAGCCAAAAGGGATACCAACTCAATGATACTATTGGAGAAGTATGCACTTAGCATTAAGAACTTAGCGCTAAGAGGGCCTTATGCAAGAGGGCCGGGATACCTTATACTCAACTTTTGGAGTAAAGCATTTATACATTGCCCAAAGCTTGGGCATTTGCAATTGCATCTTCATTCAACTCCTAATATCCCATTATTCATAATAACACCATTTATTTCTAGTCTTCCACAAATTTGATCAAGGCATTTTACGTTAAGTACATTTCCTGAACAAAATATGGCCAGGTACATCTGTGGAAACTGAGGCCATGATTATGATCTGGGGAACCAAAGTAATATTACTCATTCATTCAAGAGGAATGATAAGTGCTCTTTCTCTGCATAAATGGTGCTTTAGTAAGAAGCTGCGTGCTTACTTTATTTCATTGTAAGGATATGAAAAGTGCTTTTTAACCAGTGTTTTGTAGATATGTATATACAAGCAATGTTTTGCTGATTTGAGAATGTTTCTGTTAATTGTCAACAATCAGATATGGTTTAATTGCAAAGACTATGCATTAAATCTAAACCAGCAAGACAGCTGTGTTTGTTAGCATGTGGTGAGATTTGAGGAAAAGAAGAATTGTAAATCGTTATTGTTTACAGGATGTATTTGATCCAAAAGCTATGTGAAGTTTGGATGTTGATCTTGCATGCCTGGAGAATATCTTCAGAATTTGTGATTAATAAGAGAATAATTATTTTGTTGTACAATTGTCCATCTAAATGATGGTTTCCTTTTCAAATAGGGAAGTTTCACATGTAAAATGGATGTGAATAAATTGAATAAGAAATCCAGAACTATTTCCCATGTTATGCTTTCATACCATTTGGTACAATTGAGATGTTGCCAACTTAGCTCCGTCTGTTTTATCTCACATGTTCCAGACAACTAATTAAATATAAATTAATTAATTAATATAAAATCAAGCAACATTTTTGGATCAATGAGACACTAATTTCAAGCTAATTTGTTTTGTGTGTAAATTTGAATATTTTCAATATCAATATATTTGTTCAGTGTTGCTGTTAAAAAATGCCAAAATTTCAGTTTTGGAATCATTGTTACATTCTTGCTCAAACAGGTTTTGACAGAAGTATATGTACAATGATAAAGTTTAACAAACTACTAGAAGATGCATGGGTCAACACAAGTTGGAGTGCTTGTTCAAAGTTGTGATTAGTTCTTTATGTCCGAAGATATTTTTAACTGCCATAATTGTTCAAGAGGAGGAAAGCGTTTTATGTTGAGTTTGTGTTATGTATGGGGGATTATTGAAGTAATCTGTCTCGTGTGGTTCGTAAGTTATTCTGTTACGCAGAAAGGAATGATAAAATAATCAAGGGGAAAATTTATTTAGTAATTTATAGGAACATTTAACATAACTTCAATTTAAAGAGTTAGGTTACCTCATTTTAACATTTCACTGAACAATTTTTCAAAATTTTCAGAAACAAATATTAATTTTGTGAGCAAGCCTAGAAATATTCTTTTGACATTGCATGATGAATTATTTCAGTTCCTATCAAACCTGCATTATGCCTTAAATTATTAATTTGAAATAAGAGTATCGCTTCTATTAAATCTTTGACAAATATGAAATCTTAAGTACACCTTTTTACAGAACAGATAGAACTACCCTGAGAATTCAGTAATTGTATTTCTAACTTTGATGACAGTGAAATAAAGAGATTGTTAGTTCTCTACTTCTAAAACTTGAGTCAAAGTGTAAAACTGTTAAGCAGAGCCGCTGCTATTGTAGTAAGTTATTGGTTGTTCTACATGTATATTCATGTATGTAAGACGGACAGATCTGGGCTTTCATTGCATGTAGAACTGTTGGTCTCATCATTCCTTTTTCCTGCCAAACAATAAATAAATCAGTACAAACATGAATTTACGATTTTGTTCTTTTGTCCAAAAAATAACCAGATGCAATCTATGTACATTGGAATTAAGGAAATTCATTTTGTGATCTCAGTGGCCAGTTCAAGCTATGTTCTATCCTTGTATTGCTGAGCGTCAAGCAAGGCAGCAACATATCCCATCTATTAACGTCTTTTGGTATGATTGTGCCTGGAATCGAACCGAGAAGTTGACGCTCTACTAACTGAGCTACTTCCCTGATGGACTTGATGGCAAATAAGCCTTTGATTTAACTTGAATCATGTACTTCTTGTAACTAGGTTCCATCAAGGAAAGATAAAGGTGCATATAACTAATTTCTACCTACCTTCTTTCAATATATCTGTCATAATTTTTCAACAAAACCTAAGCTTTGAGACTACATAATCATTCTGGAAAAGTAGCTTTGTTAAACCCCAGCTTCTTATTCAACATTGTACTGTAGTTGTTTAAAATCAGAGTGGATAATTCCAGACAGGACAGAAAGCTATTCAATTAAGCTTATCAAAACGTATTTTCATTTTGACATAATCCCCATAAAGCACATTGGGGATCCTTGTCAACACGATATTTTAGTTTCATGACACCATGTCAAGTTTGAAGATGTTTATCAGCATTTATGAGTCTTCTGGGTGACATCATTAATAAGAGTGTCTTTATTTCAACTGTTGTAGACATATCGGTAAAGAAACACACAATGAAACTTGAAACATTTTATTTCAGAAAAGTTTCTGCACGTTATGATCTTATTTTCGATTTCAAACATATCTTACACAACTTTCATTAACATAGAAATACGTAGCAAATAATATTAATAATTCTTAACAAAAAAAGTAATAAATTCAGTTAATAACTTCACAGAAGTTGCATAGCATAGCATAAGGAATTTTTGAGCAGGCATATATTCCGAATTGATTTCCTTGACATGATTATATAATCAACTAACAAAATTTAAAAGCATCCTCAAAAGCATAATGAGTATATACATCAGTTGAGATTCACCATAAAGAAGCTTTGTATATAATTATGCTAAACATATTGCACAGGATTTCTCAAACTGACATAAAACACTTTTGAATAGCTTATACGCAACTCAAAGATGTTGATCTTATTTTCACATAACTTTTTTCAATATAATAAAGGAATACAGCATTTCTAGCTTAAAGGGGCAGTAGCAAGTTCTACGGGGAAAAGAAAGTGATGTCATTAAAATGAAAATAAATGGTTCCAATGGAAAGACAAAGTATTTCAACTAAATGAAGCAGTAATACCGGTAAATCAAATATTTAATTTATAGTTCAGACATGTGATTCCCTTTTCTTACACAAAATGAATTAAATTATCACACAAAAATGGCAGCCAATGGACTTTATGTGAAACTTAATATTTGTTCTCTGACTACGGATGATTGGTATGTGTATTGAGATTTTTGACACAATCAAAGTAATACATTTAGCATTAACGTACAATTATCAGTGAAAATTTGAATATAAAAAATTTTCAATAAACTTGCTACTGCCCCTTAAACTGTTAACACTGCATGGCTGTTTTATGTACAAACTGTTAAAATAAAATATTAATATTCTTATCATTATCAAGTGCCCCATTGGGGTTGCTTTGCCAATTGATGAAGGTGATCAAAATAGAAATTTACTCTGAACAAATAAGTCATTCTGAATCGGGTGATGTTTTGTAATTGTCTGTCACTTACAAATTTTTCAATTCTACTTCTTGTGAAAAATACACAAAAGCTTTTACAAGCAAGCTTACCCAGGGGGCTGTTGCACAAAACGACTTAACACTAAGGTTAACCTTAGTGCCATCAATGTTCATTTAACATTACACTAAGGCTACCTTAGTGACTTAAGGTCACCTTAGTGTTTTGTGCAACGGGACCCAGGACTATAAGTTACTTGATTTAATGTTCATAATATTCAGGAGGAAATCTTCTCTTTGGTCTTTTGCGTACAAGAAAATCTGTCTGTTTGCTTATCTTGGACTTCCATGCTGTTTTCTCTTTTGATTATGAATTATCAACAATGAATAAAGAACAATAATGAGAGCACTATCACATTGATTATATCGTGCTGACTTACAGTGAAAAGCAAAATCTTAAAATCAACATCACTCTTAGGGAAGACTACATTAAAACAAGTTTTGAGGTAACTCAACTATAGAAAAGGTTATCTTAAAACTACACTGCAATTTTTATTTGATTTTTAACTTCACAAAATTCTTACAAATACATTGTCAATTGGTTTGCAGAACAATCTTCAAAAAGAAAATATTTTGATGTCAAGAAATAAAACACAAATGGAAGCACTTACAATATAGGTATAGCTGAAATTTAGGAAAAATCTATTTCTAAATAAATAGTCTTGTTATCTATTGTAATAATAGAAGTATAACTAACACTAATTGCGCTGTGGGATTGTTGTGGACGGCAATTCTTTACATTTACATGGTGTACAATTGACATTCAGAGATTGTTTAAGTAGTGACACAGATTCTCCATTGAGGAAATTCTCAATGTAGTTATTTTAAATATTAATTATTTTCACAAAGCTTCAAATTCACAACATGGTTATAATGACTTATTTTTTACTGTTTTAAATTTCAGTTTACAAAAAAACAATTACAGCACTATATTAAAACATATATAATGTACATTTGTTCAAAAAGTTGGAACATAATAACAATAAACACATAAAAATAGTTGTTTTATCAGGAATATTAATGCTCAAATCCAGGGCTTGCTTGTACAGCCATTTTTAGCCTGATTAAAATAGGCCTTGTTCCAAGGTATGTACTATTCAAAATATTAACTCTAAGGAAATATGAAATCCTCTACACTAGGTCTGACCACAGCCTGTATTTGTTTTTACCAGTTTAGTGATGCCGAAACCCAGTCACTAGCGGTGATCATGTTCAAAGAATGGTTAACAGGAGTTACTTGCCCCTATCTGTTACCGAAGGCTTTTGCCGGCCGCTTGTGATTGGTAAGCTGAGTTAACATCAGAATATGCGACCTACGGGGCTGTGGTCGGACTCAGTTGAGAGGATACCTATCAAAATATCAAGTTCGATTCTCGATAGAGTTAATATTTAAAACTTTTATTGTTCAGAACTCCACCGATTTTAATCAGACTGATCAAATTTCAAAATCAAGTCTGGTATCTCTGTTGCTTATTATTGTTGCATGATCATGCTGTTAAACATCATCATCATCATTTACAGGTAAGGTTTGATAAAGGTCTCTTAGTACTAAGGTAGTTGTAAATGTCATACACTAGCATATGGCAAAAAACAAAAGAGCTAACAAAATCTATGATGTTTTGGCCTTCATTTATAATAGGTGGGGTACTTGTGAGTATTGATAATTTCAATACAAAATGGTTCGCAATTAATTATCTTCCAGCTTTGGGGAAGAGACACTTCAGTATTTTGTTCAGTTATCAATGAATTTTTATAGTAAACATGACATTAGTATCATTAATCAGAAACAAACAAAAAATAAAGAAAATAAAGGCATAGCAAAAAGATTGCAATACACAGACAATTTTTATGATAATGTAAAAAGCAAACTGAACCAGATGTCTAACACATATTATGCCAAATTTTAGTAACTGAGGTAGTCATTTATAATGAATTTTGGAGAACAATAACGTATGTAAAAATTTACAACAAAGAAATAAATTCAAGAAAGTGAATTATAAAATTATTCAGCAACGAAAGACTTTCAAATTGCTGATAAACATCAAACTTTTCAATATTCGGTAATTTAATTTTGAGTAGAGTGATGAATCATGGTTCAGAATTTAAAAAAACATGAAATTAATGTGACGAGGATGATACAATGTATTTGGTGACATAATTTAATTTACCTCAAGATTATCTGGGCAGCTGCTTATAACAAATATCTTTAAATAAGCCATTAATGCAAAATAAATTACAGACTAGATTTTCACAAATTGTGCAATCACTTATCACAAATTCTTTCGTAGAATACTGATGACATGAGGAATGCTCTTACATGAAATGCTTTTGACCTTACTTCAAAATGAGTCTTATTTATAAATTATGAGATTAATTTGTCATCAACTAAAAGTTTACCGAAAATATATCATTGTCAAATTAATCAAAGTATGGATGATACAGTGTGATGAATTCAGATTTTTGGAAAAATAATATTTAAAAATAATATACAATAAGATACAAAATCACAACTTCACAAATAACACGCTATTTTCAAATTGCTAATCGTCAGTAACTTAGTGGTAAAGCTCCTGCATTAACTACACACCGTGGGAGATTGCTTGTTTCATTAAACTGGGTAATGGAAAATCTTTTGCTATCTCTTCACCTCTGAGTTACTGAGACCAAAGTGTTTTTGGCAAAATTACAATGAAAAGAATATTTTCTCGTCTAAACAATACTTTTACTTCACCAACTTGATTTTCCATTCTTTATCACAGCATGTGTAGATATTGTTGTATGATTGAAAGTGGGATACTCTGTTTTAGCAGTTAAAGGAACAGTCCTATCAGGGTATTTTTTGTGGGAAAAAATTCAAGAGTACTTCCCAGTTTATATTTATATATCAGTTCATGATTATTTCACAGTTATTTTCATATGAGGGTTACATTGGTCTCGATTTTACAATTTGACAAAGAATAGAATGCATCATGATCACTGCATCCTCTTGAATTTCTTTTCCAAAAACATAACCCATAGGAATGTCCCTCTAAATATACCCTCTATCTGGCTACATCTGTTACTTATAAAGCCACTCTACTGAGTAACAATAAAGCTTGTTGCTCTCTATTGAGATCATTTGAATAATGCTACTTAGTTACTCTGGATTCTGGTAAAAGCTTTCTGAGGGCACAAATACATTGATAAGAGAGGTCAATTTCAATTCATGTTATAAATGGAATATATCCTTTCTTTAGATGAATACCATATTTATCTCATTTTAGGAAGTTGAAAAGTATATATTTCACTCCCGGCTGTGTCACTTGTGAAATGTTCTTTTCCATTTAACTCAAGCAAAAAATATGGTATTTGTCAAGATGAGACAGATATCCTCCAAATAATTACTTCCTTGTTCACCTTGACCAAAGGGAGATAACTCTAACTGACTTGAACCATGTGAACCTCATGGCATGCACTTCTCTCCTTCAGCCCAAATCTGGACACATATTTACATGCATTGTTCTTGTGACTCCAAAATATTCTAAAACCTAAATGATAAAGGCGTTTAAATATATTTAGAGCTTGGATATATCTCTCTTTTGTAGGTTCCTTATCAATGAGTTGTGGGTTGAACACGGAACATGTCTCACAGGCGTGGAACTCGATGAGGAGTTGTTTGACGTCGGACAGAGACTCGGTGGAGAGAACTTCTGGTAGCACCTGCCACTCCCACTCCTCCACATCCATCTTGAGAATCGATAACTCTCTCTGGCAACAAATATAAATGATTTGAAACATATAGACTAATAAACTTTGTTATCTATCTTCAGGATCAACAATGCTTTCTGGTGAAAAATTCAAAAACAATTTGAAACACATAGACTATTGAACTTTGATATCTATCTTGAGGATTGACAACGCTTTCTGACAGCAAAAAAACAAATGATTTGTTACATATAGACTATTTAACTATGTTATCATTTTTGAGGATTGACAACACTTTCTGGCAAAAAAAAAGCATTGAAACATATAAACTTAAATACTTTAATATCCATCTTGAGGATAGATAACGCTCTCTGGCAACAAATAAATATTGTAACATGATTTCGGTAAATACTTGTTTCTGATACATTGATTTGAAGGATTTGCCAGTGTTAAATGACTTTGAACACCCGCAAATTGGCTAAGACGAATCACCGCGAAAGGATACATTATTTGGTCTGCCTCAACATTAAAATGTTCTGATTCTCCCAATATTCGTGACCGATTCACATTTTACTGTTGTTGCTGTCATTTTCTAACTTGCGCATTCCCGTAGATGCCAAAAATCAGTTTCTTTTTGCTTTAATTTTATGTAACCAAACTTTCTTAATTGGCTAAGTTTCTCCTAATTTGCTAACGCCGTCGGTTTTAAACTAAATTTGCGGGTGTTGAATAACAATGAATCCCTGAAATTTTACAAACGCAACTATTTATCTTCTAAATGTTTTCAAACATATAGATTATTGAACTTTGAGGATTGACAATGCTTTCTTGCACCAAATATAAACCAATTTGAAACATAGACTCATCAACTTTGATATCTATCTTGAGCATTAACAACACTCCCTGGCAACAAATAAAAAACGATTTGAAAGAATTACACTACCGTAATAAACGTGATAACACACTCAGGTGACAAATAACATACAACAAATTGAAATAAAGAGACCATCCATAAATTGAGAATTGATTACACACTCACAAATAACACAATTACCTTGAACTGTAAGACCATTAACCCTTTCATCCCTAATAAACAAATACGTTTTGAGCTAGATCATACGTGTGAAAGGGTTAATTTGTAAATTCAAACTGAGGATAAACAAGAAGACATGGTCATCAACATCCCCCACCAAATAAGTTTTCATTAAAACTCCCAATATTTTCCTACACAGGCTGTACCTCTGTAATATGTAATTGCATACATCTCATTTTTGAATCCCATGAAGGTATTGATACTATGAGGGCACATAGCAAGTTCGGTGAACCTATCTTAAATAGTACCTGAGAAAAGTTGTCGCCTTTCATAACACCCTCGAACAGAGTCCAAAAATACTGAACAAGGGCAAAAACTCCATAAAAAATAATTTTGCAGTTCTGATTTTCAAACTCTATAAAGGTTTTGATACCCTGAAGACACAAAGCAAGTTTTGTTAACCTATCGTAATAGTTTCTGATAAAACCTGTCCCCATTGACAACATCCTCGAACAGAGTCCAAAAACAAGGAACAAGAGCAATAACTCTGTGAAAAACAATTTTGCAGTTCTAATTTTCAAACTCGATCAAGGTATTTCTACCCTGAAGACACACAGCAAATTTGGTTATCCTATCTTATATAGCTTCTGAGATAAGCCGTCCCCTTTAACTTGGACGGACGGACGGATGGATGGACAAACACACGATTCTGTTATATTGACTTTACAGTACAAACTCCAATGTATTTCAACAAACCCTACAATTATAATCATAACAAATGATACCTTATCGTGACCCAGGCTCTGTTTGATAGACTGTAGGGTGCCCATCTTCCAGCCCTGATTGGTCGCCCCGTTGAAATCAGCCAGACCCTTCCTGTGGAACTGGACCTTGCTCTCTCGCTGGTGGTCCTCCATCTTCATACTGTAACCATGGCAACATAGTGTCGAGAATTTATAAATAAATAGTTATTCAATGTTTACTGAGGCCCCGCACAATATTTGAGGGAAACACATCAATTTGAGGCAAATCAATAAAGGAAGAAATCCAGCTTTATTTCAAAATACAGAAATATCAATAATGCTGAGGAATATATGGATGACAACTTCTTTGTTCATTGTATGCTCAGCATTATTGTCATTCCAACTTCTGAAATGCCTCTCAAAGAAGTCACATAAAATATCGGTGACAACTGGTATCAAACTCTTTGGTTCAACCAGATGCATTTCGTTCTATTTATTTGGGGGGTCTGAACCTGGTAACTGGATAATGAAAACAATTCTAAAAGAGTTTTAGACAGACTTAAGTATTTGTAGATATACAGATTGATTGAAATCTACATATACATATATTTAAGAGTGAATTAAAATTATGACTCATTTACTGATTTAGTTGTTTGTGATGAATTTCCTACCTTGGATCGAAGGAATGAACTTCACATTTATATTTCCTGGCAGCTGCATCATCAAAACTGAAGTCATTGTCCACACTGAAATGACATAAAGGATCATAACAATAGTCAATGGTGGGTTAAAATTCTGGTAAAGTTTTCCTCTTTTTGCATTATTTCTTTTCATGAATAAAAAGACAAGTTTGAAATAGATTATATCTTTCAAAATCATGGCCCTTTCAAAATGGGTATCCAATAGAGGTGAAAAGTATAGATGAGCCTGGGTTCAATACACATTACAGTACAGAGGAATCAGTTTGGTGTAGAACTATGAATGCACAAACTAAAATCACAAATATCACAAAAATCAAAATGAATTTTCCTTAAAAACAGTCTCAGAAGAATAAAACTGAAATAAAAGGAAATGTAAATCAACTTCAATAAGTTGAAGACATAAAATATAGTATTCAGTATAAACAGAAATTAAATTCAGTTTAAAATTCGTAGTACTGTATCCTCGCGGTTATAAGATCAGGGGGCCCGGCAAACAAATATCTTGAAAATAGGGGGATGGGCTTTAAACCGCGAGTGACCCCAACCAAGAAAATCCTTCATGTGAGTTGCATTGAAAATTGACATCGATACTTTTGACTGTTGTTCAGGTCTTCTTTAATATCAAATGACACTTTTTCCAGATGTATATTAACAAAAAGAATGATAAAATAAATTGCAAATGCTAACTTACATTGTTTGTTGTTTGTTTTAATCAGATTACACAATATCATTCTCATGAAAAACGAACGTGAATAATCAGTCGACAGCTTTTGCTGCATGTGTTTACGGGTAGAGAGATATTTGTTACAAGCCTTTTCATTGGCCCAGAAATGTAGGTCAACCAATCAGCAAGTCGATTTGAAAACGATGTATGAAACTGAAACGTGGTTGTAATAAATTCATGACAACATATTGTCGATACAATATTAAATGTCTAAATATTCAAATATTTGTTTAACATTTTCAATATATTACATTTTCCAAAACAACAGGCAGTTTATTGAAATAATTACGTATATAAAATTCGAAGAAAACTTTCAAATATTATGATAATGAGCACATAAGAATATTAATAATGTTATTTGTCGTCAAGAAATTACGATTGAGATACCAAGTACAGTAAAACAACGTGCTTTCGCGAAAGTATATTTGACAAAGATATCTTTGAACTTTGATTAAATATGATAAATAAGTTTGGAAATATGCCATATTAAACATTTAGAATGGATAACAAGCCTTATAAAGTGATAGTTCTTGATTATATTTTGGGAATCAAATATTTTAATTCCCGATCGCTGATGCAAGTGAAGCCACATACATCGTGATTTCTGCTGGAATTTAACAGTACGTTAATGATGCATGACTATTCAAAATTATAAACAATATATTGTTTTATTTTTATTAATTGACAATGTATATAGTCATTAAAAACAACAACAGGACAATGTATTTTTATTTTTCAAGAAATGACATCGATGTAAACTTGTGCATTTTGCTTCCGGTGTAAACATCGCTAACTCGATCGTCTGACATCGATTGTGTCACACTCTCGAGAATTGGGGGGTGGGCTATAAACCGAGAATGACCCCAACCTGCTCAACCCTGAAAAATGGGGGGTGGGCTTTAGTTCGAGGGTGGTCATATACCCGCGAGGATACGGTAAGCAAAAAAACGTAGTTGTGAAATGTTTCACCCTAGTAACTTCTTTTTTGTTGAGTAATAAATGATATCATTTAACAATAGGAAATTTTAATCAAAATCAGTTAGGTTGAAGACATAATCATATTCAGTATAAACAGAAATTTTGATGTATGCTACATCAAACAGAAAGCAACATATCGTAGTTGTCAACTTTCATTGTCAGGTGAGTAATAAATGACATCATTTCACCTACCCAAAAGAGTAGACAAGACAGGGTGACCTTGGACGGAACTGATCATCTGCACATATCTCCCAGCCTCCATCTGTGACCCGACCCAGTCGCACGATGTCATGACATTCCAGCTGGTTCGTTGTGATGTAACTGAAACAACAAGAAACATAATGCAGGCTACTAAAAAGGCTTATGTAAAACATCACTTAACCTCTCCCTGCAATAGGCTGCTTTGCATGTAAATAATTGAGGAATCTAAGCAGAACACTATTGATAGATGGTTACAGTTAGGCATAAAATTAAAAGGAACCATATTGTAATTGATCGACTGGTGTCAAATTTTCATTTATTATATACTCATGTAATCTTATGATAGTAATACAAGGGTGCAATACGGAATTCCGTATTGCACTCCAGAATCCGTATTGCACGCCTGCCGGTTCTACTTTTTTTCAGCTTCGGCAATTCTCGGAATTTTCCGTACGTAACAATCATTTTCCTAATTAGAACACCGGATTTGTAACAAACCTCCTATTTGATATGATATTGAAGAATGATATAGTGAGAAACTAGTGTTATCGTCAGTAAAGAAACTGCAAAACACTATAAAAAAGGAAATCCTAAACAAAACTCCGAGAACATCGCCAGCGACACTGGGCCCTTATGACGTCATAGCCTACAACGATTATGACGTCATTTCCATGGTGACGTCGTTTGAAAGGATCCCGTCGTTCGGAATCCTGAACTTACGTTTATCATATTCAGAACTTTATAGATAATAACTAAGGATAAACTTTTATCACTGTATTTAGTTTTCACACTTGAAAAATTGCCTCCTACGTTTAACTACGCAAAGTAATGAGAAAATAAACAGATAATTGAGGTATCAAATCATCAGTCGAGCGTGTCATAGGTAATCGCCTTCTTTGCATTATGTATCAATGCGCAGTGCGACGTCTCGGATTTTTACGCAATTCAAAATTACTTTTAAAAAGGTTAAAAAGAGAGTATATAATAAATACAGAACGTCATACGTGTGTATTTGGGTCGTTTGTATTGAACTCGAAGATGTCATGGACGCGGAGAATCAACTCGTTCTTCGAACTCGTTGTTCCTCCGCGTCCATGACATCTACTCGTTCAATACAAACGACCCAAATGCACACGTATGACGTTCTGTATATTTACAGATGAAGGCTAAAACTGTATCAAAGAAGTGCAATAGTACAAATAAAGTCCTTGGATTCTTGACACATTGGCAACCATGGCACCACATAGAGATTATTACAAGATGATGTGCATCATATGACTTTTACAAAACGAGTATGAATTTTTGTATTGCCCCTGGGGATGGCTGGCAACAATGATGTCTTGAACAATGGTTTTATGACGTCACAGATGTAATTTTACGGTAAGTTGCGCTTAAACAATTTTTGCTAGGCAGAAGTGATATGTGCGCATGTGTTCATAGAGAAAATATGTCATTACTTATTGTCAACCCTATGGGTAATAAAGGAATTTTTAAATATAGTAAATGGATGTTTTTCAAGCCTTTGATTTCTTTTAAGAAGTGAGTTAGTTGATGTTTAGCACCTGCTTGGGAAACGTTACAGGCATAAATCACATAACTGTGAGAAAATACCTCAATGTTTAAAATGACCTACCTATGGTATAACTCTGCAAGGTTGGCATAACTGAGGTTGGCGATGGCGCCACGAGACAGACTGGTCAGGTGCTCGGTAGGGTACAGTTCTGATTGGTCGAGCAGCTGAGGGGCAGGTATTACTGGCTGGAAACAGAAAGGGCGACGTCATAATTATCTATATAAAGAATATGTATTACTGAAATATTTTCATGCCACAAACCCTTGACACAGCAAAATTTTGACATGTCAAAAAAAAAGTTAAAAATATTTGAGATGTTATAAAGTGATTTTGCAAATAAACAATTAGATAGCAGGAAAGACACTGTGTAATCAATTTTCCGTTAATATTCTTTTTTTATAGAGTTACACAGTATTCAAAATACTTTGAACCAGCAAAAATATGCTATTTGATTTCAAAAGCATTCATAAAGGAGAAGATAAAATAAATAAGTCGACAGTTGTGATACCTTTTTCATGTTCATGTTAACTTCTCTTGAATTTGACATATCCACTGGAGTTATTCTGCCATTCCCTGAAACATAAATAACAAATAATTGAAACAATAATCTGTACAATTTTATGGTCAGAATTCAACAGATCAATTTAAATATTTTCATTATCAAGGAAGTAACCTTTTGAAATTATAGATCAAATATCATTCAAAATAAGTCAAAGTATATTTGTCTCTTGCCTCTGCTGTTAGAAAGCATTACTTGAAGAAAACAGGATTTTTACAAAAGTTTTGATCAATACAAAGATTAAGAGTTGAATTTATAGTAAAAACACAGGAAATGAGAGTTAAGTTTACATTATTCATTTTCTTTATCGTGATACATATCGTTGACTTTCAAATGCATTATTTTGCCTAAAAATCAGAGTAACTATCAAAAGTTGTTTTATCTTGTCAAAAACCTTGAAATTGCTTATCCTGATGTGTATCTTATCAAAACGTAGGGCTATGAAATATTAAGATATGTATCAAAAATCTGTATCGTCACACCTTTATCTATCTCCTTAACATTTTAGTATCAAAGTATGTTTACCTTTTTCAATGACCAGGAATGGTTTCTCTTCTGGCAGTTGCAGACCATGCTGTTCATGAGCCATCATCACTCTGTCTACTGCCATGTGGTCGAACGAACGACGACTCTGCTGAACATTTAACATTTCGATGAACATTAAAAGCATTTAAACCTTATTTGGAAAGACAAAAAACATTCATTTAATAAATTATTGTGTGCAGAGTCCATAGGCATAGGAACACTTTTGAAGTTTTGGTAAGCTGGGTGCGGGGAGCTAAGAACTAAGGTTCACTTTTAGGGGTGTTTCGGGGAGGTGGGCAGCTAACCCCCCTGCCCCAAACCCCCTGGTATCTACGCCTGTGGGGTAAGTATGAAATTACTTCTGCTGGAAAAAACTTAAGGGAACTGAAGTATTGATTCATGTGCAAACTAATACATGAAAATCTCTTTGCACTATACACTCCAGTTAAAATTCAATATCTGATTCCAAAGACAGAATATATGTCAGTACTCGCTTACAACACTAGTCATTTTCAAATTGGTCACTGTTTTTACACATGTGATATTGCTGTATTGAATACAACCTTGACATTATGTATCAGGGGTATGCCCATTAATTTAATAGTGTAATAACTTGTCATATTTTGAAATTGTAACCTTAAACACTTAGCTTATAATAACATTGATATGATTTGACATTCAAATTCATTGATTCTCAACACTGGAAATGATGATTGTTTCTCCTCCCTAAGACACAGGCGGGCATTGAGTCCAATTATTTTTTGTGTTGTTAATTCAGTTTTGTCTTACCGGTATAACGTGTTCATTTACTTTATCTCTTAATATTAATTTCATATGGTTCAACAATCCATAATCAAATATATAGCAGGGGTAACGGCCAAAAATCGAACCTAAATTCATGTTCATCACTTTTCATTGTCATTTGATAAATATACTAAAGAGCAAATCAGCTTTCTTATATATACCCTCGTGTTACCTATTTCCGTGGTAATAAGCAATAAATCTCAGTAAACTTGAGCACTGACAACGACATACATCATGAATATTGTAATTGATAAGAGACATATTTCCCTAACATTTGATGTATAAGATATGTATCAAAAAGAGTTTTATTGACACTTTCCAAACAGGTGCCAATTTTTTTTATTTTTTTTTGGTGTCACCTGTTTTCATGGTATTTTTCTTAGGATGAATTATAATACCGGGTAATACAACACAAGCCACGTCTATTGTGTTTGAAACATAGGTATTCAATCTTTGCATCATGTAGATATCTTTAATTCCTTGGCTTTAGATTTAGGATTGTCTCTCTGAAATCATGAATTCATCAGCAGTTTAAATTCTCTAATTATTTTATTGCCAAGTAGTGGTTGAGTGGGCACCGATGAGGGTAATGAGGGTATCCTTGTGTGTTATGATCGATGTCATATTGTCAATCAAATCAGTGACTAAAAATCGGTGATGATAAACAACTCACTGGTTTGAGATCCTGCCCGTAAAAATGGACGATAAGTAGAATACATCCCGCCGTGAGGGTCACCGTGCACAAGTACACGGAAATGGCCTTTGTTTTTAACCGGAGACGCATCTCAGAAGAGAAATAAGTCCCCCGATTTCAGATTAATTAACTTCAAACCCCCACTGTCCATGTGTACAAATAAAAACATGTACTACTTGAAATACAACAGAACAACAGAAATTGATCACTTGCACTACAAAAATAACAGAACGTACACTATTATTGACTACAATGGTATATATTTGTACATAAACCCTTTCTTTTGCTTTATTCCGTTGAAATGTCTGAGGAAATAGGTTATTTTGAACATATAATTATATCTTCCACCTTGAAACAGTTTGTAAGTAGTTGCGTGGTGTGTACAATGTTTACTTCAAGCATTCGGATAGAATCGGCAAACGTTGGAATATGAACGTACACAATTTACCCAATGATAGTTCACCACTACCTCTAACATTTTGGAAATTCCAAATATCAGTGACCCTCACAAAGATAAATTATTTACAGTTTAAAGAAATAAAAGAGCAGTATGTTTTGTTGATATGGAATTTTTAAAATCATTATTTTTATGGATAGGTTCATGGATAAATTTCATATTATTATAATACACCACTTCTAATATTCTAAATTACCTAAGCAGCATAATCACTACCGGTCATAATATAAAAAGTATTTTGTTTTTTTCCTGCCATCTGCATGGTGAAGATATTTTTTGAACGGCAGTATTTTTGGCCAAATTTTTTAATTTTATTTTATTTTTATCAATTTCTTTACATCTTTTAACAGCAAATTGTTGTCTCAAGATCTTTATTAATTGCTGGTCCCACATATTCCATCATATGAAAATATATCTTAGCATACTGAATTTGAGATTGTTTCACTTTTTGAAATGGTAACTAGGAGAATGTGATGTATTTTACGTGTTTCACTTGAACCTAAATGTTTTTTTAACCACAATGAACAGACCGTCTTTACAGATGAATTTTAGGCTAAAGTCATTAAATGAATCATTGTAATACTTGTTCTTTACAGCAAATAAAGTTGTGAGGGCTCTGCATGGTTGGTTTTCTTTATCAGGTTGATCCATTAGGCCATAAACAATCGAAAACATTTGTTTGTCAAAAGATATGTTTCAAAAGAAAACTTAACGCATGGTACAAGTGTTTCAGCCAATCAGATTACTAGTTTTTACCGATGCTTGGTGCGACATGGTGCACCCCAAAACATGTTGTTTGAATGAAATTAACATGACGTCAGTTTGACGTTGGGATTTCCTATTGTCCATGCGCTAAATTAGATGGTTGAGGGTTCTCGATCCACACTACGCCCGACCAAATCGCTTGGTGTCTCGAACCAGTGAACCATCCATTACATATTACACCAGTGTTTAAAATATAGCCCGTCCGCCAGTCCTTGACTGGCTTCTTTTTGCTAGGACTGGTTCCTTTTTGGTCAGGACTGGTAAATTTTCAATTTTTTTCTTTATTTTCCCCTTGAATTGACCAATTAATTTTCAGGACAGGCTAGGTTTCAAATCTATTTTAATCACTGATTACACCAAATCTTTTTCCATTGTTGCTGCCGAATTTGTATTTTTACAAGTGTTCTACAAAAGTCAGCCATTAGAGCATCCTTGAATGGATCCAGATTACAAAGATGTATACATGTTTAGGAATTTCTGACTGGTGGAAGTCGAGCTTTCATTACGTATTTGTGTATTGCTATGATTACTCACTTTCTTGAGCATCTTTAGGAACATCTCCAAGGAAGCAAAACCTCAAACCTTGATAACCATTTTGTTCAGGACTTCACACTCTACACTGTTTCTGTGATTTCAGCTGTGTAAATATAGCACATGATTTAATCAGTGAAAATGCTGTGTTAAATTCCTTTAAAAAATCTAATTTTCAAAGTGCTTTCATTGAATTTGTTTTCACAACAAACGATGCATTGGTCAATTTGAACTCAATCCTTTTAAATCAAAACATCAAAACATACAAAAATGGTTCTTTATTCTTTTACGGTACAATAGAATGAGATTCACAATGTAACAATCACTCATATGATGATCTTAATTGCCATATACCAATGTTCATATTTTATTGTACTCATGTTAACAACATATCATATTAAGTAAGTTAACAAGCAGTTATTTTAAAAAAAAAAAAAAAACAGCAAAAATGTTGATTTAAAATAAAATAAAAGGAAAATCATTCTTAACTTATCTGCTTAAAATACCTAAGTGATTATATGCTATCTGAAGGCTTGTATAATACATGTTATATGTACAGTAATGATAAAGATGATCGGAAAGTCTTTCCTAGAGAGGCACTTGACAGCATACCAGTTCAAGCAATGTAGCATAACAATATGTATGTCCGGTCTCAAATCCTAATCCATCAAAATGGTATGAAAATATTTGTTACATTTGCCTTTATTATACAGAAGGTTCAAAGTAAGCAGTGATATATTTCCAATATGAGCACATGCGCACATATCACTAGGATTAACTTTTGTAGCACGGCTTCTTATAAGTTTTTGTCAATGACATCAGGCAATATTTGTTTATGACAACAAAAAGCCAGCTGTTGCAGGGAATTGGGTTGTCTGAAAATCTCTTAAAGAATAAATGTAATAGATCCGGTTATTAAGAAATTATAACCCTCAGAAGTGTTTCATATGAAATATATACAAAACTTGGCTAATACAAAAGATTCACTCATTTTGTTAAAGTTGCATGACACACTTCCTTGTGTAATAATCTCAATCAAACTTCAAGTCGAACAAGAAAAAACAAATCCTGTTTATCCAGAATCGAAGTTAGTTGATCCAAATAGAATTCAATATGTTTGCAAAACCTTTACACCAAATCACACATCTCTAACAAGAAAGATATCAGTTAGAGGTGAACAAAATATTTGATTGGATATCTGTGTTGCAAATTTTCACTGCTTAGGAATTTTCAAAAATTTTAGAAATATACATAGTCAACCTGTTCATAGGAAAATAAACTAAGTAATTTTTGGAGATAAAATGTATGAGGTTGTTCTATACATATGTACAAATACATGTATATATATAATTCTATTCCTGAATATTCCATGCCTTGAAAATGCCAACAGTCATTAAAGAAATTTTCATTAAACTTTTAATTATTGTCTCCTATTTCCGACTAGGTTATTACCCTTTTGAACCACCTCACTAAACCTTTTTATTATTATATTTCCAAATACACCTGTATCCATTCCGACCCTACTTCTTCATTGAATATTGGTTCCAGGGCTTTCTGGAGTCTTGACTGAACTTCAGTCAGTTTCAACAGAATACTAGTTGCTTCAGAAACCAACGGTTCCACATGCATGGGACTCACAAATCCCCTGGCAACATTGAACTCATTGAACCAGCCGTTAAAGGTGTCACTATGGAGAAACTGGTCACATTTGGCCTGAAGGTGGATCCACTCAAACATGACCATGTACACATCACCCCCGGGGAAACTGCAGGTAGTTATGATGTTGCAGCGCAATGGGTCTAGAGGAAGACCGGGGACAAACCCAAGGTCTGTGGAGATCTTGCGGTGAAGATCCTCGGAGAAAACCCCCTTGGTCACCAGACCCAGACACAGGGCGAGGGAGGGTAGAGCCACTGGAAGTAACTCACACAGTCCTGCGTAGTGGTCGTATCTGAAATTACAGTGAATATCAACATCATTTTTTTGTATACTACAAGGATACATGGACACATGATCTAGTGAGGGTTTCTTATATCAAAGTACTTCACATTTAACCAAAGATAAAACAAGCAGCCATAATTTTCTACAAGGGCAGTGATGAGAATAAAATCAAAATATCATATTTTTGCATGATGAAAAGCAATATCCAGACACTCATTTAAAAAGAATACCCAACAGTATTACGTTGTCACTCGTATTGTATCTGATATGCGTTAATTTACTGAATTATGCACTTTGCTAAGCAAATGACATATACCTGTATGAACTGTATTTACTTTAAATACTGTAAATGCCCATCACAGAATAATCTTGGTTTATTGCAGGACTGACAGGAGAATTAACAAAGATTTTACAGGGTTGACAAATTCAGTGAGATCGTAATTATTCAAATACATATATTACAGATAACTAGGGTGGCAGACCCCCATTGATTAAAATTTCAATTCTTACAAGTTAGAAGTCAGGCTCAAAAATGCTTTTTTTAGGGTTGATGGGTTAATTTGATTAGACACTGAATGGAGACAAAACTGTTGATATGAAACAAAGACTTAATGTAAACTTGAAATGAATATCGTTATTTAAATAAACTGCAAGATTTTAAAGAAGAAATCTCACCTCTGCCATCCAGTGATGGCAAAGCCCCTGATGTTCTTGAACTTGTCCTTCTTCTGGTCGATGAGTCTCAGCCAGGAGATGTGGTTCTCCAGATGGAAGGCGATGTTCGTCATGCTCACACACACGCCTGTCGCTCCCTTGAACGCACTAGCCACCCACACATTCGGGAACACCATCGCTAGGTTGTCAAACAGTTTCTCGGGGAGCAGGAAGGAAGAGAGGTAATGCCAGACCATTGGTTCAACCATGTCTTTGAGACCACTGTCAAGTAACTCCTTCACCTCCACAAACCTGAACATGTCATCCCACACGATAGGCATGATTGTTGGATATTTGGTTTTGATGTGAGCTGCGACAGCTTTTACATGATTAAAAAAGAGTTTTTGTGAGGTGATATTTTCCTCCGCCGTCTGCCTGGCACATCGGTCACACTTTGCCAAATGGTAGACCTCGTCACATCCGATGTGGAGCCAGCGAACATGAGGATGCAGTTCAAGCACTTGATCCAACATGGCTGTCACGGTTGCCAAGGTGTCAGGATGATTTGGACAGACAGCGGTTGGATAATGAGGAATCTCACGCAACTTTGCAAATGTTTCATGCTTGAGGAGAAATTCTAGGTGACCAAAAGTTTGGACTAATGGCATGACCTCAAGATTGTTGTCTTTGGCATGTTTTAATATTTGCTCAACCTCCCGGGGAGTATAGGCCTGAGGACAGGCAATCTCAGAGAGATCTCCATGATATGGAAACATATCCTCATATTCTATAACCAGTCCTGTTGCACCCCATGCAGACAAGAGCGGAAATATTTCTTTTAAATAAGAAACTTTTGGCGCTGCCCCTTTCAGGTCCAAATGAACTAAATTATTGTTTGTTTCTGCCTCCATACTTGTGTACTTTTGATAACCAAGCAAATGATTAAGTTGAAAATACCAATTTATTTGCTGTTTTCATGATATGAGCTCTAAAGTGTCTGAAAGTAAAGAAAATATGATATGGTTAATAATTTTCTACTTGAATCATAATCATCATCAGATCCTTAGTATATATTAAATTGATTTGTCTATTATGAAATCAAGGACAAAATTCTAAGTTATTATTAAATATAGTTATATGTTCATTCTGTCAATATATATATAACGTGATCAAGAATATTCTAAATTCTGGTATCTGCATATAACCTAATCAAAACGTTACCTTGGGCAAACATAGTCCATGCCTTTAAAAATTAGGTTTGTACTTTTCACTTGTCCTAAGTTACAAAAATAATATTCTGTTTTAGATTTTATTCACAGAAAATTTGTAGTATACATTTCCTAACAAATGGATAAATAAATACAATGACTTCGTACCTTCATCCTTGCAGTTACGATATCTCATATATATCCCACTAGATAAGAACAGTTAGCAACTTAGTTGTACAGAGTACTAATGCAGTAATGGTGACAATATCCATGCCTACTACTGAATATTGGAGTTATCTCCCTTGCATTATTTGCACTGATTGGTAACCGATTTATGTTTCAAAGTTCCCGGTCTCATTATGTAGTCAACAAAACTGAATTATAATTTCATTTGGATTTAAGAACTGTTACATTCAAATTCGAAATGATTCAATTTATCAGAACAAATAATTGTTGCAGAGGTGGCCGTTTACATGTAGATTATTCAATCCGTTTTGTGCAACCACTTAATTCTGATTGGCTAACCTAAATGGTATCTGTTGTGTTACGTGATCTGAGCGTGATTCCCGTAAACGTAAAATCGTGTGTTGCAAATTCTATACTTTGCTTGAGTAATATACCGTGTTTTCATGTAAGTAACACTAATCACTAATAAGCAATATGTAAACATTGATTCTGATTTTTTCGAAAGTTCATTAGCATCGTTTCAGTATCTCATCAAGATAGTCTTGATAGTTGTATTACTTTCTGATTATAGTGTCACTCCGTGATATTTAAAAGATATGTTATTTTGTTTTCATGCAGTTCAAAACACAAATAGCCTATCCTTGCAAACATTACTCGGACTACTCGAGAAAGTGAACAAATTTGTATGTGAAAGAGAATTTTTTTGTGCAGGCTTTTGTTGGATAAATGTTATTTATAATGTAAGTAGTCTTAAGTAGTTTTATTCACATTGAGAAAGTGTAAAAGCCATTTTAAACTATATATTGTCTGTGTGAAAATTTTCTTGCAAATCATTTCAATATTCATTAATATTCTGATATTTTCTTTTCAGTCCAACATCCATATAGAAGCCATCCTGGGAAATGCTATTCTGAATGAACTGCTGCAAGCACTCCCCTGCTTGATGTCATATCTTCTACTTCCATTGGAGTAGTTGGTTCGAAATTGAAGATTGGAAATGTGACTCTGTTGACCGTGACAAAATATGTTCAATTATGATAGCGACAGTGTGCAAAACTGCTAGTCCTGTTTTTAAAACTGTTGAATAGCTGACAGTGACAAAATAAGATCAATGATGATTGTGTCAGTGTAAAAAAATGCTTGAGTTGTTTGCCATCTAATGAACACAATGATAAAAGAAGATTCATTGAGGATGAGATATGTTACTCTCATGTTCTTCATGCCATGGACAGTGACAAGAAACAGTTGACTGGTGAAATGTTAGCAACAACTAGTTCTAGTTGATATCTAGTGGATTATTTTCTATACACATTTTGGTGACTGAGGATTGGAAATTTGAATTCTCATGTTATCGAGCCTGTCGGTGACTGAATTCAGGTGAATGGTGATGATCAGTGATTAGAGGGTCGGATTGGTTGTGATCTAATGATGCCTTGATGTTGCAAAATTCATGATATAAGGATTTGAAATGTGACTCATACATTTTGTAGATGATGACAGTGATAAGACTTCAGTTCCCTATATGAAGATATCAATGTGAACAGTTGCTGGGGCTGTTTAACAAGCAATCAATACTTAATGTATTGAACATCAGGATTCAGCATTGCAAATGTGTATTGTTAGTAACGCTAGATAATCTTTATAATCCATTGTATGAAAAAGGTACAGCTATTTCCTCCATGTGATGATGCAAATTTGGTTTTTAACCAACTTGTAGTTCAGAAATTCATTTACCATTTGTAGCAAATGACGTATTGATACACCATTTGTGCCTAGTTTTGTTATAGTATACCATTAATGAAACCTCTTTTTTTATATCAGGTCAATTTCATTTAAAGATAAACAATTTGTTACAAGTTACTCTTATCATATACCATTTGTAATATTTTGAGCTAATGACATATCATTTGTAACGAGTTCAGGTATTGATACACCATTTGTAAAAAGTTCAGGCATTTATACACCATTTGTAACAAGTTCAGGTATTGATACACCATTTGTAACAAGTTCAGGTATTGATTCACCATTTGTAACAAGTTCAGGTATTGATACACCCTTTGTAATAAGTTTGGGTATTGATACATCATTTGTAACAAGGTCAGGTATTGATACACCATGTGTAACAAGTTCAGGTATTGATACACCCTTTGTAATAAGTTTGGGTATTGATACATCATTTGTAACAAGTTCAGGTATTGATACACCATTTGTAACAAGTTTAGGTATTGATACACTTTCCAACGGAGTTGAAAATGGAGAAACCTGATCTAACATGCAAAGTGTGTAACAAACAGCTGACTAATCTGGCTATCTTGAAGAACCACATGGCCACGCACACGGGGGAGCGGAACTATGTGTGTCAGATGTGTGGCAAGACATACATCACCAACACATCTCTCCATCAGCACCTTAGAACACACACGGGATTGAAGCTGAAGTCAAACGAGAAACCATACAAATGTGACAAATGTCACAAATCTTTCTTCTCAGCCATAAATCTGCATCGGCATATCAGTATTGGACATACTCTCTTGAAATGTGACTTTTGTAAAGAAAAGTTTTTGACAAAGAAGGAGAAGATTGTCCACATGAGGAAACATAGCGATGCGTTCAAGTGTGAGCTTTGCTACAAGACTCTTGACTCAAGAAGTGAGCTGATGGATCACCAACATACACACCAAATTGAGACTGAGTTTCAGTGTGACAAATGTGAAGTGTACTTCAACTCTGAGGAGATCTTGAGGTCACATTTAAGAAGAGACAACCAGCAGAAACATAACTGTCATAAGTGTGGCAAGATGTTTCTCCAAGAACGAGAACTCCGTCTCCATTTGCAGGTCCATGATATGAGCATCTTCAGTTGTTATCTCTGTGGAGAGTCCCTCATGTCTGTTGGCTCTTTGAAGAAACATCTCAAGAGGCATGGAGAAGGTGAAGACAGTAAATATGGATATTCGGGTGAGAACCAGGATGTGTCAGGTATAGGTGGTGAGGATAGTAACTTAACTGGTGGTGGTTCTCAAGGGGTAAATTCTCAATCTGATGAGGACACAAGTGAAGAAGGCTCTGCAGAGGATTTTTATGGAAAAGAGAATTCAGGAGGGACCACAGAATGTGTCATGAATGATATCAAGATAACTGGTGTCAATAAAGTTCAAAACATGCCTGATGATGAGGATGAGAATGAGGACAAGAAATTAGGAAATTCAGGAACTGGTGACAAAGGAAAGAACACTGACTGTGTGTTGGATTCTGAGAAGAACATGGAACAAGAAGATGAGGACAATGTAGAAGATTCAATTGGTACCTTGATGTCATCATTTCAGGATTGTGTTGGTAATGAGAAGGATGTAAATGAGAAAGTAACAATTGGTTTAGCTGAAGTTCATCAAAGCTATGAACCTGACCAGGATATTACGCTATCATCAAACCAATATTCAAGAGCAACAGTAATAGAACAAAGTGGCATAGAAAGTTCTACAAAGATTCAAGACTCAGAGTCTGTTCCAGTTAGGTCAGATGCAGACAACAATATGGCATCAGTAGATCGTCCTTGTGGTGAAGAACTAGATATTAATGCAGGCAGGGATTTGAGGGAAACTGATAAGATTGGTCCTGATAAGAGCACAACAAAGGGTTTACCCAGCAAAATATCTGGTTGGACAGTAATGGAATTTGATGGAGATTTGTTAGGTGAAAATGACTGTTCAGTCGACATAAGTGGAATTATTGACAATCTGGGTGATGAGAACATCTCTCTGCCACAAAATGCAGTGTCTCAAACACATAAAATGGAAGTCAAATCCAAACAAAAGACAGTGAGAAAATTGAAAACATGTGCAAGAAAAACACCAGCATTGCTGAAGGGTCATAAAAGGTTACAGAGCAAACAAAAACATCAGTATCAATTTCGAAGAAAGTCACGAAAGTGTCACATTTGCAAGAAAACATTTGTGTCATATGCTTATCTACATCATCATTTGAAGACACATAAAGAACGACATACTTCTAAGTGTAAAATCTGCTCCAAAACATTCTGTACTGAGAAAGTGCTTAAAATCCATGCGTATCTCCATTCAAAGAAAAAACCCTTGAAATGTCCTGAATGTGGAAAAAGTTTTGTGTTCTCCTCTATCTTTGCTGCTCACAAGAAAAGACACTGGAATGAAAAGCTCCAGAATTATGTTACAGAGTATGAGAAACTGGTGAAGAAAGAAGTGGAAGAGGTGGAACCCGACATTGAGAGGGAAAACATTGTGTACTTTGATACGCTCTCTGTTAAAGTTGAACTGGACAGAGTTGACACTGCAAATTGCTTTGTTTGCAGCAAGTGTTATAAAACATTCTCAGACGTGGAAGAATTAGTGGAACACAGAGCTATTCATGCATTTGATGAGGTTCAGTCTCATATTTCCAACATGGACGTTGAAACTGATCAATCCCAAAACTCAGTTCAAAGCAAGAAAAAACGTGGCCGACCACGTATCTATCCTAAGAATCCCAAAACTATAGATAGTGATACAAACAATGTGACAGGTTTATCCAGCAAGAAAAAACGAAGGCAACCACGCACATGTATGAAAACTAGTCCAGTAGGTGGGAGAGAAAGTTCACCAGAAAACATGGAAGTTATTCAGGAGAATGATGGTTGTGATGATGTTAGTGACTATATATCTCAGATTTGTTCAGAGGCAATAAGTTCAATCTTTGGTCCAGCTCATCGCGATTACTTTGCTCAAGACATAGAAAATAATCAGTTCCAAGTATCAATCTCTAACAAGAAAACAAGAGGACGACCTAGAAAGTATCCCAGAGAACCTGGAATGAAAGAACCTTTGATAAAGGGAAGGGAATCAGTTCAGGATTTTGAAGCAGTTGATAACGGCAACTACTTTAACACTATGGACGGTATGATTTATCCAATTGAAAATTATATTTCTCAGGATTCTGTAAGTGACTTTCAAAACTACAATTCTCAGACAGTTGGTGGAAACAAGAAAAAAAGAGGACGTCCACCTAAGTCAAAAAGAAATTCGAAAATTGAAGCCAGACAAGTAAGTGAGAAAGGATATGAAACAAAATGGAACTGGCTTGAAATCATCCCTATACAGACATCATGTGGTGTTTGTGGGGAAGAATTCTCATCAAGAGCTGAACTCCAAATCCATGTATCTAACGTTCATCCAAAGAAGGAAATACTTAAATGTACTGAGTGCTCACAGATTTTCTTTACCAAGTGCCATCTCAATCTTCATGCCAAGTCTCACAAGAGTCTTAAGGATCTTACATGTCTTGTGTGTAAGGAGAAACAGTCTTCTAGGCAAGCATTTAAAAAACATTTCAGAACCCACAGAAATCAAAAGCTTTACTGTTGTGATGTCTGCTACTTCTACTTCAAAGACATTAGAGCTTTACGAATGCATGAGAAATCTCATCAAGTAAATCAAGTAAAACAACAATATTCTTGTTCCTTGTGTGACAAGACTTGTGATTCTTCTGAGTTATATAAAGAGCATTTGCTTTCTCATGGGAAGAAAGGTAAGCGTATTGCTAAAGAAATGAATTATGATGATTCAAATGGTCTATCAGAGGTTGGAACTATGACATCAAGTAGCAAGGCCAAAAGAAAGAAGAAGACTCATTACCAAAAGCTTCAATCAACTGTAAACAGATGTGGTCGTGATCAAGCAGAAATCAGTAAGACTCACTGTCAACATTGTGGTACCTTATTTAGAACTAAACAGGAACTTATAGAGCATGTCTTTTCCACTCACCCAGAAGATTATTTCTCTGAATGTTCAAAATGTGAGAGAGTCTTCTTCAAGAAACACCATGGCCTCCTTCACAAGGAGTATCATGACAAGTTGGTCAGTTTCACTTGCCCAGTTTGTGAAAAAATGAACCCATCTGAGGAGAGGTTAGAGCAACATTTTGCTTCATGCACTAAATGTACAGAAACATTCTTTTGCAATATTTGCTGTTATTATTTTCTCAAGAAAACAAACCTTGAAGCACATATGCTTACTCATGAAGTAGAGAACGGCTTTGCTTGCTGTGAATGCAACAGGGTGTATGCATCTTCCAAATCTATACAGAAGCACCTTGCGACTCACAGGCAGGATGATGAGGATTCTGAGTTTGAGATTTATATTGATGAAGCTGATGAAACTGTGGATGTCACTGAGACAATTACAACCAGTCCTAGGGAAGGCAAAGAGAAAAGGAAGTCAATTGCTAGACCTGCAAAGACCTGGAAGAGAACATTAAAAAAAGAAGTGAAGCTAGAGACTCAGAAACTCCATGACAGTGAAAAAGGAAATGATTTGCTTCTTTGTGATGTCTGTCCAGGGAAATTCAACAGCAGGGCCAAGCTGACAGAACATTTTGAAGAAGTTCATGACAGAAAAGACTATCATTCCTGTTCAGACTGCAACAAGGTTTTTCTCAAAATCTATCATATGCAAATGCACAAAAATTATCATGATAATATTCGTACAAAGAAATGCTTGGTTTGTGGCAAACAATTCGCCTCTGATGAAAAAGTTGGAGAGCATTTTGATAAGCATAAGAAATATTTACTGTATTATTGCAACATCTGCAACCACTACACTAGAGACAAAACATCATTGAAGGTGCACATGATAACCCATACTGGGAAAAAGAGATTTCCCTGTCCTGAGTGTCCCAAAGCCTATTCTGACATAAGGGCCATTCGTAACCATCTGACCAAACATCCAATGAGTGAGAAAATTGAAGCCTTTCTGGGAACAAGGGAAAGCAAAGGGCCACGTCCACAACAAAATCCTGACCAACATGCAAAGAAACGAATTCCAAAGGCATTTAGATCTGAAGAGAGTGCAGAAGATGAAAATTTAAATAAGAAAAAGAAGAAGAAATTGAGTTCAGGGAAACAAAAAGATAAAAATGGTTCAAAATTAAAAGAAGAAACACTAAATCAAACCATAAGTATGAGAAGACAATCCATAAGGAGATCAGCACAAGTTGATCAGTTGGATTATAAGGAAGAGACCTCTGTAGATGAAGAAAAGGATTTGATAGAAGAAGAGATGTCAAGAGATGAGGAAATTTCTCAGGAAGATGAGGATATACCTCAAGATGAGGAAATTTCTCAAGAAGATGAGGATATACCTCAAGATGAGGAAATTTCTCAAGAAGATGAGGATATACCTCAAGATGAAGACACAATCGATGATGATTCAGAGTTTGATAATGAAGTAATACCTAATCATGATGAATCAACTACAGCAGCTTTGCAAACCACTACAAAAAGCAAAGAAGCATCCAATGAGGACCTCCGACAAAATGACAGTCAGTCTACTGTACAGTCTGTTCCAGAGACCACATATGAAAATGTTCCCTCTAATTCCGAATTGAAGGGCAAGTCTCAAATAAGTGAACACCAGGAAAAGGACACTCCCAAAGAAACTTTCACCTGTGATACTTGTGGGGAGATATTTCACAACAAGCACCTTCTGAATATCCATACACGGTCTCACTCCGGCATCCATCCGTACAAGTGTAGTCGCTGCCCAGCAACCTTCTTGCAGCATCAACCTCTTGCTGACCATGTAGATCAACATCAAAAGGAGGACAATGATAACAGAGCAGAAGGTGCTTCACTAGATCATGAAACTTTGATGGAAGGAAGTGTCAATGAATCTGGGTCTTTTGGCAACAGCAGTGATCCTACAAATGAGTCTTTGAGTGATAGCCGGGATACTGGAAGTGAAGATTTGAGTGTTGGCAGTGGTACAGCAGATCCTGCTAACCCCAATCATTCTGTTTCTCACTCAGAAAAGTATAAGAAGCATTTAAATGAACATGATGACAAGACTGATGATTGGTGTCAATTCTGTGGCAAGTTCTTTCATGACCACCAGAGCTTTAAGGAACACATTGAATTCCATTTGAAAATGAAACCATACGAGTGTAATATTTGTCACAAGAACTTTAAAACAATAAACACAGCTAAAATACATGTAAGGACAGACTGTGGAAAGCTTAGGAGTTACAAAAAACAAAAACCCAAAGATTTCCCATTGAGAAAAGAATGTGCTTCCCACATTGAATATTCCTCCGGAAAATTTTGTGGCAAATGTTTGATTTGTGGGAAAGAATTCACTGACATACTACTCTTCGACAAACACATGCAGAATATTGAAGGTGAATCAAAGTGTCGTGTTTGCTGTGAATCTTTTGATTCAAAAGGAAAATTAATGGATCATATGAAAAAACATTTTCAGTGTGAAATTTGTCATAAAGCATTTGACAATAAAAGGAGCTATATCAATCACAAATCAAGCCATAGCAGTGTCCTCCCTCCCAAGAACACTAAATGTGGAATTTGTGGACGGGTTTTATCTAGTGTGTTCGTTTTGAGATCCCATATGAAAATGCATCAAAACAAGCGTAAATATAAATGCGAGTTTTGTAATAAGGCATTTGTTGAGGAGCGACACTTGAAAAACCATATGTTAGTTCATAACAAGTCAGTGATATGCGAGAAATGTGGAGCGGCAATGCGTAGTAAAAGTGATCTGAAGGTTCACATGAGATCACACTCGGAGGACAGACCCTTCCTTTGTCATTTGTGCTCGACAGGCTTCAAGCATGAAAAGGCACTGAAACAACACATTGAACGCCATGAATACTGGGACAGAAGACAATCTGAAAAACAGGCTTAATCTGAGGCAGAGCTCATGAATGGTGGAAGGGTGATTGACTGCTTCAAGAAACTTGAGGATTATGTAGATTTGCCTGTAGTTTGAAAAGAATTGAATCAACAATCTCATTCATGAAGCTGTCACAACAATATGACTAATTTTTAAAATCCCACACAGACATGTGATTTTTATGCCCCCGAATCAGAGATTCCGGGGGTATATTGTTTTTCACCTGTCCGTCCGTCTGTCTGTTTGTCCACAAAAACTTTAACCTTGGTCATAACTTTTGATTGGTCAGAGCTAGGTCTTTGATACTTGACATATGCATCCTGGGGCATTCGTGTTTCACAAACACATCTTGTTTAACCTTTAAAGACCTCATGAAAGGTTGGGGGGTAGGGAGCATATATTTACAATAAATGCTTTCAAGTCCATGATATATTATGCAAGTATGTTTTAAAGGCAAATAGGTAACACCTTTAATGTATTATTAATTGTTTTCAAAGTCTTACCTTGGCAAAGCAAATGTTAACACTTTAATGCTGATCCAAAGTCAAGGTGCTTGGGGAACAAATGAATGTCCAAGAATTAGCAATGCTTTTCAAGATATTATTTCCAGCAGATTTCAGGGGATCAGATATGTTCTGGTCATTCTCTTCGTTAGAAAAAGTCCAAGGGTTAGAATAAGTCTGGCCAATGTTCTGACACTGCAAGTACTGGCTGTCCAATACAGTCAATTGTAACATTGTGTGTGTCTGCAGCTGTTTTTTTAGATCACACTGAATGCAATTCAGCTTGTGGTATGTAACATGACAAAGGAAACAAATATTACTAGTCTAAAATTCATGCAAAAGTTTGAGAGTGATGTATGTGATGAACTATTTGCCTGAATGCATAAATACTTACCTTGCCTGAGTGTATAACTTTAACATAAAGTGGTAAAGGGGATATGATTAGTCATATCTTAACAAATGTTTTTTGATGATGGACAATTCCTGGTGCTAAAGGGGACGGGTTAGCACGTTCGCCTCCGTGGTACGTGGTTGGAATCCCACAAGGGGCTCGGCAACTTTTTCTGCTTTAGAGAACTGTTCTACACACAGTTAGGTTTGAGTGCAATGCTGCACTGATTTTAGGCGGAGTACCACCCATGGTTTGCTAAGATCATAATGTTTTTTAGTCACAGTAACCTTCAAATTGCTTTAGTGGAATCCTTATCACTCCATTTAAGCAATATTATCTATATTTTTCTCAACATTGAAGTTGTATTTCAAATTTTGATGCATTTTTATTTGTAAAACATATCTTTATTTAAAGATCTCTTTCATTGGAAGCTATGCTGCTTGTATGTGTTATGTGGATGATTGTCTTGAAACTTCATTGTTCATTTTGAAATTAAAATGTTTTTTATATGAATAAATATGAGTTGAAGTATCATATCAACCTTTATTAATTCAATTTGGAACATCTAGAATATTATAATGTCTAACTAACTCTGAGTAACCATAATACATTTTTATGCAGCCATAATAAAATTCTAATTCATCTTAAAATCTGACTAGTTCCAAGGAATATAAGTTTCAAAATATCATCTCTATAGAAAATAGAATTTGAGTACAATGCAATCTGGCAAAAATCATTTGGTATCAGTTGCTAGGTGCATGTAACTCCTGTAAACTTCATGCTTTGAACATAATCATTTCCTGCTGTCTATGAGCTCTATGGTGTGGTTGGTCTTATATGACTGAGTTTTGACTGCTTAATAACATGCAACTTATCAGGCTGCAGTCAGACCTAGTGTAGAGGATTCATATCTCAATTGAGTTTATATTTTGAAAATGTTATTCCTTGGAACTTGGTTGATTTTGATAAGTGATGAAATGCTTTGATAGCCTTTGTAACAAATTAATAAGAGAATCCTTCAGTGAAGTCACTCTCTTTGATGAGGGGAAATTGGCACTCAAGACAATGGAAACAGAAGCTTTTTTGCATTTTGTGCAATGATTTTAGTTGTTCACAATATTTTTAGGGATTTTTTCTTTGGAAAAAAGTTACTTTATCATCTGTCAGATTTTCGAAAAAAAGACCCAGATAAAGACCATATTTTCTATTTTTTTTAGTTCATTATAAGGCTCTTTTCTATAAAAAACACATCAACATTTATTAAACATTTAAACATCACTAGCAAAACTGAAATATTGACATACCATTGCAAATGAAATACATGGTCAAAAGATACATCCTTACAGATGTCAATGACTGATAAAGGAATCAAAGTTAATACGAACTACTCTAGCACATTAATTACTTATCAATGTGATGTTCATAATACCTGTTTGAGTGATACACAGAATTATGATAAACGCATTATCAGCTGATGTTACAAATCTTAGGCATTCCTATTATTTGATTATTCACAATGTTGATTCTTCCATCTTCAAGAGTACATTGGCAACTTTGTCTGCAGTAAGGAACCGATTTACACGCAGTCAGGTTTGGGTGCAATGCTACACTAAATTTCATATTTGTCACCCATTGTTTGCTAGTTCCAGCCAATGCTGGCAGGTTTCAGTGAAATGCATAGCCACAATAGTGTTGCGAGCATCTCTCTGGAATGATAGTAGCAGCCTTGAAATAAGTGAAAAAGTCTTGAAAGCGGCCATAAATGATAAATCACCACACAATCTTTAGTACATGACTGAGTCCATTTTAAAAGACCATGTCGTGGAAACTAACTCAAAGCTGTGTCCAGACTGGGATGATAAAGGCAGATCTATTTTTAGCTCACCTTTACAAAGTAAATGTGAGCTTATGTCATGGCGCTTCGTCCGTCGTCCGTCTTTCAGGAAAAAGACTACTCCTCCTAAACGAATTCAGATATCATTCTGAAATTGTAGTATGTTATACCCATGGTGATTCCCCACAGAAAGGTAGACGTTTCAGTTTTGAGAATCCAAGATGGCCGCCATGACAGCCATATTGAATTTTCAATTAGATTTCAGGAAAAAGACTACTCCTTCTAAACGAATACAGATATCATTCTGAAATTGTAGTATGTTATACCCATGGTGATTCCTCACAGAAAGGTAGACGTTTCAGTTTTAAGAATCCAAGATGGCCGCCATGACAGCCATATTGAATTTTCAATTAGATTTCATGAAAAAGACTACTCCTTCTAAACGAATACAGATATCATTCTGAAATTGTAGTATGTTATACCTATGGTGATTCCGCACAGAAAGGTAGACGTTAAAGTTTTGAGAATCCAATATGGCCACCATGGCAGCCATATTGAATTTTCAATTAGATTTCATGACAAAGACTATTTCTCCTAAACCAATCTAGATATCATTTTTATATTGTAGTATGTTATACCTATAGTGATTCCACACAGAAAGGTAGAGGTTTCAGTTTTGAGAATCCAAGATGGCCGCAATAGCAGCCATATTGACTTTTCAGCTGCAGATGACACATCATTATTATTAAATTTTAAGCTTTCATCAAGTGATCACTGGCACCATATAAATTCTCTAATTTGAACTTACTAATCATAATATTATCTTAAATATGGAATATTTAAGATTGTTGTGCAAGTTGTTCTATATTTTTAAGTGTTTCTAAAAAAAATTAAGATGAAAGACAAACATAATTGATTAATTTGTTTAAAATCTTTATGGCAACTAGCTGCAAAAACCAAATCACATTAAACATGTTAAATTTTAAACAATGGTATCTCCCTTATATTCCTTTAAATACCACACATAAGGGGTCAACCAGAGTTCAGATATTCCACTATGCTAATACACATCCCAAGGCAGGCTGCTAGCATCACAGTGTCAGCTGCTAGTCTGTTGCATAATCAACCTGACCCAATTGATATGGTAGAGCATTATGCTATATGGCCATGGCCCATGTGTATGCAATAAAAGTTATGGACTTGTATTCTCATGACAGTGATATGTTCTTTCTAAGAATAACAACTTACACAAAACTTGTCTACAATAAGCTTTGTGTTTAGCAATCTACATGATAAGTTGATGTGGAATAAATATGCAGATGAAAATCGAAAAGGGTTTAGTAAGAAAAGTAAGGAAATTTGATTTGTCATATCTCTCTGTTGATTTGACAATGCAAAAATGTTAACCATTATAGTACTGTATGAGTGTTAAATAAATTGATACTTTAATGAAAGACATCTCATGGTCACTTGACATGTAAACATTATGTGAACAAAATAAACGTGTCTTATGCATTGCTGTGTTTATGACTTTCCTCTCAATCAGTCATTCATTTTCCTTGAAAAATCTGTACTTTTGGGATTCTCAATATCCCATGCAGCATAACCATCAGTGAAATAATCTTGAAATCATATTAATGATTCACTACAAAACAAATGTAAGTGCCCACCATCCTGTAAGTAATGAATGACATTTAAATGGATACACCTAAACCAATCAAGATATCATAATGTAATTAATACGGATGCCCACATAAAAGTAGCATTTTGAAGATTAAAAAGTACAAGATGGTCACCAATTCAGCCATAGATATACAAAAAAGTTATACAAAAACCTACTGCTTGTTAACTTATCATGATTATATCATTCGTGTATTAATGTTTGTTCAAGCTCTAGTCGTTTCCAAAAGAAGACAAGTATTTTAAAAGATAAAAAAATCATGATGGCAGCCATAATCAATTATATAAAAGATGGTTACATGTATAATTAAAACATTTTACCACATCATTCATTTTAAGGTGAGCTTCTGTACCCTCGGTACTTTTATTAGTTGTTCAGAAGCAATTTGCCTTAGAAAGTCTTTTCTACAGTCTCATAAGCTGATTGGAAATATGAATATTTATTTTATTTTGGACTCTGACCTATAATAAGGACTTAAAGGGGCAGTAGCACGATTTTGATAATTTTATATTTCAAATTTTTCACTGATATTCGTAAGTTAATGTTAAATGTATTATTTTAATATAGTGTAAAAAATCTCATTACACAAGCCAATCATCCACAGTCAGAGACCAAAGTATGAAGATTCACATGAAATCCATTGGCGGCCATTTTTTTGTGAACACCTTAAATTCATTTTGTGTAAGGAAATGGAATCCCGAAACTTTAGGTTATATGTTTGAATTATTACTGCTCCATATAGTTTAAATACATTTTCTTTCAATTAGAACCATAAATTTTCATTTTTATGACATCACCTAATATTCCCCCTAAAACGTGCTACTGCCCCTTTAAGGGGACATTCCCTTAAAACCTTTTTCATCATATTTGTGTTAAAATTTGTAAATATAATCTGATGCAGATTTTGTAGTATTTAGTATAGTATATAGTAATAACCTTGTGCTCAGGGAAATATGGGAAATAAACTCGTGAGTGGGTAGCCCGAGTCAAGTTTATTGCCACAACCAGAGGCAACCATTCCTACAATGATTTCAACTTAGTTTTTAGCTCACCTTTACAAAGTAAATGCGAGCTTATGTCGTGGCGCTTCGTCCGTCGTCCGTCTGTCTGTCCGCCATGGCAGCCATGTTGAATTTTCAATTAGATTTCACAAAAAAGACTACTCCTCCTAAACGAATCCAGATATCATTCTGAAATTTGAGTATGTTATACCCATGGTGCTTCCTCACAGAAAGGTAGATATTTCAAGTTTGAGAATCCAACATGGCCGCCATTCTGAAATTGAAGTATGTTATACCCATGGGGATTCCTCACAGAAAGGTAGACAATTCAATATTGAGAATCCACGATGGCGTCATGGCAGCCATATTGAATTTTCAATTAGATTTCACGAAAAAGACTACTCCTCCTAAACGAATCCAGATATCATTCTGAAATTGTAGTATGTTATACCCATGGTGATTCCTCACAGAAAGGTAGACGTTTCAGTTTTGAGAATCCAATATGGCTGCCATGGCAGCCATATTGAATTTTCAATTAGATTTTATGAAAAAGACTACCCCTCCTAAACCAATATAGATATCATTCTGAAATTGTAGTATGTTATACCTATGGTGATTCCGCACAGAAAGGTAGACGTTTCAGTTTTGAGAATCCAATATGGCCGCCATTGCAGCCATATTGATAGGCTGCTATCAGTTTTTGTGAAGTTTCCACCGCCGCCGCCGTCTCTGCCCCGCCGCACTCATACTACTAGCTATAACTTTTTTCCACTAAGCTTTCGAGAACTCTTATTCATAACTTACTACTGATACCTCGGGGGAACCATTTTGACATGTTCACTTTCAAGGTTAAAGGTCAAGGTCACGAGCTTTGTAATCACTCGAAGAATTCCTTGTAAACGCGATAACTTGAAATTTGTTTGTGCTATGAAGCTCTTACTTAGTATATATCATCCTTGGAAAAGTAAAAAAAATTGAAAAGGTTTTGGCTACAATCCCTCAAAGGTCAAGGTCACAGCAAGGACATGACTAAGCATGGTTTAGCGAAAATGCTTCATTTTAACTATGAACACTTTTAATCAATACATGATTGTTATACTCAATAAAAAGTGTTTAATGATTGTGTGACCTTGAAGGTCAAAGGTCAAGGTCATGAGATATGAGTTATTGCAATGTGCACTAAATTTGGGTATAACTTTATCCCATTTAGCTTTTCAGAACTCATGATCATGTCTAAATGTGAACACTTCCAGGGAATCATTATGACATGTTCACTTTCAAGGTCAAAGGTCAAGGTCACGAGTTATAAAGCCCCTACAAAATTCCTTGTAAACACGGTAACTTTAAAAGTTTTTGTGCTATGAAGCTCTAACTTGGTATATATCATCCTTGGAAAAGTAAAAAAAAAAAAAGGTTTCGGCTACAATCCCTCAAAGGTCAAGGTCACAGCAATGACATGACTAAGCATGGTTTAGCGAAAATGCTTAATTTTAACTATGAACCATTTTAATCAATACATGATTGTTATACTCAATAAAAAGTGTTCAATGATTGTGTGACCTTGAAGGTCAAAGGTCAAGGTCATGAGATATGAGTTATTGCAATTCCTTGTGAACATGATAACTTGAAAAGTTTTTGTGCTATATAGTTTAGATTTTGTATATATTATCTCTTGAGAAGTACAACATTTACGGAAGCGTATTAGTGTCACGGTGAAAAATTATTTTAGAACTATCTCCTACGTAGGAGATACTATCTCCTACGTAGGACTTAGTATCTCCTACGTAGGACTTAGTATCTCCTACGTAGGAGATAGTATCTCCTACGTAGGACTTAATAACATAATACTTACTATCTCCTACGTAGGAGATAGTATCTCCTACGTAGGACTAAATAACCTAATACTAGGAGATACTAAGTCCTACGTAGGAGATACTATCTCCTCATAGGAGATAGTTCTAAAAAAAAATTTCACCGTTACACTTATACGCTTCCATACAAACCACTAATATTTTCTAAGCTGTTAAATATTTACGTAGGACATAGTATCTCCTACGTAGGACTTAGTATCTCCTACGTAGGCCATAGTAACTCCTACGTAGGAGATAGTATCTCCTACGTAGGACATAGTATCTCCTACGTAGGAGATAATATCTCCTACGTAGGACATAGTTACTCCTACGTAGGAGATATTATCTCCTACGTAGGACATAGTATCTCCTACGTAGGAGATAGTATCTCCTACGTAGGACATAGTATCTCCTACGTAGGACTTAGTATCTCCTACGTAGGAGATAGTATCTCCTACGTAGGACTAAATAACCTAATACTAGGAGATACTAAGTCCTACGTAGGAGATACTATCTCCTCATAGGAGATAGTTCTAAAAAAAAATTTCACCGTTACACTTATACGCTTCCATACAAACCACTAATATTTTCTAAGCTGTTAAATATTTACGCTTATATTACGATTAATATTTTTCTCATTATACCAAAATGTGTTTCACCAAAAGTAAGAAAACTCAATATGTCCAGAGGATTGAAAAAAGCTTTTGAACATTTTAATTTATGACTACAAACATCATTGTCCTGGTAATGGAGAAATTGAACAGGCCAGGTTTCCAGAAGACCTCATTAAGGATACCCAGTAGATACTGTTGCATCCCAACTACGGATCTATCCCATCTTAAGATGGGATAGCTCTTGCAGCTGTCCCAACTGTGGATAAAGCGTTATTCTAAGTTGGGATATCCCATCTTAAGATGGGATAGCTGGATCAACTTTTGCTTTTGAAAGTACTTTAAGATATAAAAATTTCAACTTTAATAAATAATTTTGTGTGTGGAATATTTAGTAAAAACAAGAATTTGAAAAAAGTGACTTTGGATGATATTTGACGAAATACTGACTTTGATGGAATTTGTTAGTGTTTTTTTTTTGAGTTTGCAAAAATAGTGTTTTTATAAAGACTTACTTTGATGACTTTGCACGTTTGATTAAATATTGAGTTTGATGAATAACATGTCTTTGCAGAGAAATCACATTATAATTGTAATTTTGATTAAAAAATTATCTAATGGAAGTTGTTACGGGTAAAATATTAACTTTTATTTGGAATTTTTTTGTATTTAAAAAAACACATTATGTAATACAAAGGGAATTTGGATTTGAAGATTAAACTTGAGGAAATTGTTGTATGTGAATGAACAAATATTGACTTTGTTAGAAATTATGGAAGTTACCTTATGAAAAACATTATTGTTGAAAAGATGGGCTTATGGACTCATGGGCTTATAAATATTGCCATTGCCTGATTTGAAAAATGAATTTTATAAAAAATAATTTGTGAAATGTGAATCCATTCATGTTTTTTCATGAATAAAATATGTTTAAATCATACGAGTGTTAACCTTTTAAGTTTTATCAAATCGCTTTGAAATTTTAATGACTTTGACGAATTTAAAACTATTTTTTCTTCAAAGGGATATCGGTGATATATCCGTGTTTGTGTTTGCCATTGAGATTCTATTGTGTTTATCTATCTTTACCAGTATAAGTTTAATGTTAAGATGATTATATCAACTTTGAATGTTTGTGCATTTTAGATTCCTGTTTGAATTGAAGTGTTCTTACGGGGAAATTGTTGCAAAAATATGGTTCCCAGATTGTGAGGGGCTTTAAACCCGACTATTAGTCCTACTGGTCGACTATGAGAGACGATTCCCAGATTGTGAAGGGCTTTAAACCCGACTATAAGTCCTCCTGGTCGACTATGAGAGACCATTCCCAGATTGTGAAGGGCTTTAAACCCGACTTTGAGTCCTACTGGTCGACTATGAGAGACGATTCTCAGATTGTGAGGGGCTTTATATCCGACTTTGAGTCCTACTGGTCGACTTTGTACAAAACTTTGACACTTACTGAATAACTGTAAGGGACGATTCCCAGATTGTGAAGGGCTTTAAACCCGACTTTGAGTCCTACTAGTCGACTATGAGAGACGATTCTCAGATTGTGAGGGGCTGTTAACCCGACTTTGAGTCCTACTGGTCGACTATTAGAGACGATTCCCAGATTGTGAGGGGCTTTTAACCCGACTTTGAGTCCTACTGGTCGACTTTGTACAAAAATTTGATACTTACTGAATAACTGTAAGGGACGATACCAGATTGTGAGGGGCTTTTATTCCGACTTTGAGTCCTACTGGTCGACTTTGAGAGACGATTCTCAGATTGTAAGGGGCTTTTAACCCGACTTTGAGTCCTACTGGTCCACTATGAGAGACGATTCCCAGATTGTGAGGGGCTTTTAACCTGACTTTGAGTCCTACTGGTCGACTATGAAAGACGATTCTCAGATTGTGAAGGGCTTTGTACACGACTTTGACACTTACTGAATAACTGTAAGGGATGATTCCAAGATTGTGAAGGGCTTTTTAAGCTACTTTGAGTCCTACTGATCGACTTCGAGAGACGATTCTCAGATTGTGAAGAGCTTTATACGCGACTTTGAGACTTAATGGATAACTGTAAGGGACGATTCCCAGATTGTGAGGGGCTATGTGTGGGTCTTTGAGTCTTTATTTACAATATTCAGAGACGATTCCTAGATTGTGAAGGGCTTTGTACACGACTTTGATTTCTACTGATCGACTGTGACGGTTTATAAATACATAGGTTATGTATAAAAGTACATATGGATTAAAATACATGTAACGTTTCATTATAAACGTGCTAAAATATACAATGTCAATAAAAAGAAATATGATACATTGAATTACATTAAAATGGGAAATTACTGGAAAATAAATTATAGAATAACTCACAGCAGAAGGGTCACAGTAAAAAGTCACAAACTATATCATATGCTGAACAAAAGTATTATACAATATACAAAATTAGATGTGTTTGCTTTGTGCTGACAACAACTTAAATGGTGTTAAGTACTGTAGCTTAGTATGACCTTGGCTATGATTGTATGGTGGTTCTGTAAAATATTAATTCCCACATCAATGCGTTTGTTTAGAAGAGTGAGAAGAATCATCTCTATTTTCAGGTATTTATTTATTGTTTAATTTTTTGTATAGATTTATCTTAAGTCATGTAGATTAAAGTATCAATGTCTACTTATGTGCGTTGCATGGCAGAAACTTCATCCTTTTTGTCAAATTACTCTTTTATTGGGGGGGGGAAGGTTTTTTTTGGCAATTCAAGTAGGTTTCTTTCCCCATTTTCTCACCTTCTTTCTGTACCCTGGCCTGCCGTTTGTCAGTCCTGAAGATAAAAGTAACCAGACTTTTTCAATACTTACTATTTCAAGTGCAGAAAACTTGAATTGATATCTGCCTGAAATTCTCAGAACTGACAGACAAGTAGTCAGACTACAGGGATAAATGGAGAGAAGGGGGCAGATCAAGAAGAAATCTAAATGAAGAAGGAAATATATCTATATAATTTATATATACACCTTTTTTTGTTAAAAAAGTCCAGACTTCATTAGCCATTTATGCTGTTGCCTTATGCTTGAGAAGGATTTTAAGCCATTTTGATTCGAATAATAACAACATTTTTTAAACTCAAAACCGGAAATCGCGAGCGATTTTATTCTTTTATCTTAAAGACCTTGTCAATGTCTAACTATCATTCTATGGTTTGGTTTTTGAGTTATTTGCCCTTGAAGTTTGCGATTTTTAAATTTTGGTCAACTTTGGAGATTACTAACGTTAAACCTTTCTTGAAGTCAAATTAAGAACTACAATGCTTCAGCGACATTGAGTATACATTTCAGCTCTCTAGTACAATATCATCAGAGAAGAAGAACGTGGGTGGGGTCGGAAATTGCCGACAATTCACTAAAAGCAAGATGGCGGCTAAACTACGTGACCTATGAATTTGTCATGATTTAGTTATTGCGCATCTTTAAAAAAAATCAATGTTAAATTTTCCAACAATGGGCCGAATTGGCCCAAAAGCTTATTGTCGCCATTCCTCAACAAGGTCTACCAGCTTGTAAAATTTGGCTTTGATAGCATCAGCCGTTTGGGCTGAAAGTTGACCACAAAATCCGTGGAATAATAATAAAATAACAAAAATAAACACGCCAATAATAATTTTGCTAGTAATGATGGTAGTGTCAGCCCATACCTTTTTTTATTTGGTACTTGTTCTTAAATTTTTTCTTTCTTTAAAACATTATGACTTTCATTACTATTACTTCAAACTAATGTGCAGATATATTTTTAAAGAAAATTTCAGTTTCTAGTTGAATATGACACTCGTGCGCCTGCCTTCAATGAGGGGAGAATAATCAGAATCTAGTTTACCTTGACTTGACAATAATCTCTGACGCTTTAAGGGGCAGTAGCATGTTAATGCGAAATGTATTACTTTGACACTGTCAAAATCTCATTACACAAACCAATCATCCACAGTAAGAAAACAAAGTATGAAGATTCACATAAAATCAATTGGTGGCCATTTTATGCAAAAACCTTTAATTCATTTTGTGTAAGAAAAAGAAATCGCATGGCAAAACTTTACGTTATATATTTGAATTATTACTGCTCAATTTAGTTTGAATATATTGTTTTTCAATTGGGACCATTAATTTAAATTTTTCTGACTTCACCTTATATTCCCCGTAAAAACGTGGTACTGTCCCTTTTAAACATATCACATGTTTGCTTCATACAGCTCATATCAATAAGAAACTATTGCAAAATGTGTAAACTGTTTATAATAAATGTGGCAAATATATTATGAAAAAACAGTATTTCTGAGAAGAAAGTTTTATTCCATATTTGGTGAAGGAGACACACAACAAGGTATGGTAACATGTGCAAAGATTAAGTTCATAGGATAAAGCTAAATCAGGCACATAAGATATACATGAACCTCTTTTTCTGACGAGCTCTACCGTCTATTAACAATAATGGGAACACAAATAAACATTTCATTAGCTCAATACCAATAAATGACATTCATCAATCATCAATTTTCAAACTACCAAAACATCTACCCTTTGTGATGCCATGTCTGATGGTTTTCATTTCTTGTGATCCATTTGTCCCAAAACTTAGCACATGGCAGTCTAATGTTACGGCATATAATTGATTTTCCAACACAAACATTGAAGTGATTTTCGAAGTAACATTACATGTGGCAAAACTTGATATTTTATTTGAAAAAAATAACTTAGAAATAGTACATTTGTTGGTAATATACAAAAAATCCCCGTTTTGCCCTAGACACATTGTAACAAATTTAACACTTGATGTCCAAAGAACCTTCCCTTTGTAACTTACTCTTTTGATCTCATCGTGAGAAAAAATATACAGATTTGATTTCGTTATATCCACTTTAATGTAGAAACAATAAAAAATAGATCTTGTTATTGAAACTTTATCAGTGCCACTAAGTGTCATTCTCATCAAGCGTTTCGTTAAATAAAATATATTATCTTTGACAACACAAGCATCAAAAACAGCTTTGTCAATTCGTTCAGATTTCTTTTCTTTTGATATATCATACATAAAAAGACCCCCGTCACCTTCAGTAATTATCAAAAAGCTTCTAAGAGAAGATACATAGATCAGTGAAGAAATACGGCTATCAAATTTGTAGTGGAGAGTATGAAAGGTATAATCACTCAGGGATATTTCTGTCACTATCAGGTCGCTGTATTGTCTATAGAGCAGAAGCTTGTAAGATTGTCGTCCTCCTGCAAGATGAAGCTCTGATGGCACTACAACCAAACGAAATTATTATTTTAAACTTAATAAAAGAAGAATATTGATTGCAATGTTGTTATGAGATGATTAAGAAAAGGGTACCAAAAGACAAAGCTATTGCAATATCATGTAATTGAAAATGGTAAAACGGAAGTAGAGAGATGTTATCGTTTCAAGGTTGCAAGGTAAATACGAAATCTAATATTGCTAATTGTGTTCCCTGAAAGTTGTCATTGCTTCCCATTTGAACCATTTTGCTGTTATGTATAACATATAGTCCAGCAGATAAGTGGGAAATTGTGCTATTTGTGATACAAGCATGAAACTTGGTATACAGATAGAGCATGCTTTTATGAAGATTTTGAGATATAGGGACATTTAAATTTTTCCTAGAACAAAAATGGCGGCCATTCAAAAATGGCGGCTTTCTGGTAGTAAGATAACCTTATCTAAGTCATAGTACTTGTAGAAGCACACCAAGGAGTGTTGTGTTTATGATGATAATTTAAGTCAAAAGACTCAAAAAACATTATTTGGTCTTTATTTCTCTTTAAATATCAAGATTTTAGAAATTTTTAATTATCTCTCAACAAGCTTACACAGATCAAAGAAGACAGAAGTTATCTGTCCCTGTGCTGGCTTTGGTAATGTGACCAAGCCTCAGAAAACGGACACCAGAGCCAACCTACTCGCAGGATAGGAGGCAAGGGTGCTAATGAAGGATTGGTGAGTTGTCAACGGAAAATATATATAATGATGTTTACTAAAAAACGTACTATTATTTAACTTACTGTTACAATCTCCGACTCACTGTAGTCCAGATTACAACAGCAGTAAAGGGCTGCGAGACCCAAGCAGGAAGGTAACCACCTCAACAGTCAAACTTATGGTAAGGGGGTTTGAGCCCCCGTTGAAAGGGTGTAACAAGCCCCGAACCAGGAAGAAAGACAACCAACACAACGGAAAAAACGATGCAAAGTTTTAAAAAACAACAATTGAATGCGATCTATAGTCTGTCTGCTTCCAAATCGTACTGATGAAATCAATTTTAACTAGCAAAATATAAACAATTTAACAAATTTGTTCACATGTTTTTTAATTATTTACATGTACCATCTCGTTATGTAAAATTGAGGATTTTTCATAATGTGATAAAACAATTGTTTAAGAACCGATCATATAATACATGTTATTGTTGTACATCTCATTAAACGGGGGTCAGGACAAAGAATGCAACAGCCATGTATTTGCACGTGTAATGCATGTCGGTGGCATGTTTCAATCAATCAGTTTACCGTATTTTATGCCATTGACGTTAGCACAATTTCAGAACATTTATGCAATTTGTATTGACATACAGCTATTAATTAGACACTTTAATATCTTATATGTTTATTTTGATAAAATGATAATATTATTGACATGAAATCTATACAAACATTACAAATATCACAATTAATGTCATATCCATTAAGATAACGGACATTTTGACAATTAAATACGGTACAATATGAAGTTTACGGATGATATTGAAAAACTTGTCTATCAAGTTTTCACCTTCTTTAAGACTGAAGGAGAAAGAGGGAGGCCTTTATTTTCAATTTCTAAATATCGGAAAAGATCTGCCAAGGCTCTTGGTATTACTGAGCGAAAACTTTCCTATATTTTACAAAAGCGAGATGAAACAAACAGGGCAATAGAGGGGCTATCTCAAAGACTTTTTCTGTAAAAAAAGTGGACAGTTTCCAAAAAGAAATGATCCGAAATACAATCAGGAGATTGTTTGCCGACAATAAGTTTATTTCATTGAGGATATTAAAATCACACCTTAAGAAAGACCATTACTTGGTTGTATCGAAACATTGTCTATGGAAATTACTTCATTCATTCGGATACTGCTACAAGAAGATTTAAGGGGAGTCAAGACATGTCTTGTGTGAGAGGAAAGCTGTTGTGTCACTCAGGAATAATTACCTTCGCACCATCAAGAAGAAGAGAGAACAGGGGTACGAGATTATCTACCTTGATGAAACTTGGGTGAATGCATGCCATTCCACACAACGTCAGTGGGTGTCAACTGACGCCAAGACGTCACGCAAAATCCCCCTTGGCAAAGGGGAAAGACTTATCATTATGCATGCTGGATGTGCAAGTAAAGGATTCCTGCCAGGGCGTGGGTTGGTTTTTCGTTCCAAATCAAAGGACAACGGGGACTATCATACAGAGATGAATGGTGCCGTTTTCTTGGAATGGACAGAGACTCAACTGATTCCTGCTTTGCCACAGAAGTCCCTAATCGTCATGGACAATGCCTCGTACCACAGTGTACAGGATCCGGACACCAAGGTGCCGACATCAAATTCCAGGAAAGGAGACATGCTATCTTGGTTGCAGACAAACAATGTTCCGTACCCAACAAAAGCAACAAAACCTGTTCTGTACGAGGTAATTAAGTTGAATAAGACCAGACCTGTATATCAATCAATCAATATAGTCATTTCTAGAGCGCTAATATCCAGTTCTGGAGAGGACTGCTCAAAAGCGCTATTGACAGTAGGCTATCTCAAAGAGGTGGGTTTTCAGTTGAGACTTGAAAGTCAGGATATCCTCAGCTGATCTTAGGAAGTCAGGAAGCTTGTTCCACAGAGATGGGCCAACACATCGAAAAGTCCTATCTCCCAAAGTTTTTGTGCGTCCAGGAACTATCTCACAGATATGTTGCTGAGATGACCGCAGTTGGCGTGATGGCTGATATACTTGTACAAGCTCGGTCAAATACGTTAGTGCATCTTGGTGCAAGCTCCTGAACATCAGCACAAGGATCTTGTAATGAATCCGTTGACGAATTGGTAGCCAATGTAAGTCCTTTAGGACTGGTGAAATGTGCTCTGATTTCTTTGTGCGTGTGACAACTCTTGCGGCTGCGTTCTGGACTTTCTGCAGTTTGTTGAGAAGGTATTCTGGGATGCCTTGAAGCAGTGAATTGCAATAGTCCATGCGTGATGTGACATAAGCATGCATGAGCGTGGCTGCACTGGAGTTGTTGATGTATTTCCTGATGAGGCCGATGTTGCGGATATGGAAATAATTGCTTCTGCAGATGTTATTCACGTGTGATTCAAGGCTCATGGTAGAGTCAAACACAACGCCAATATTTCTTGCTGTAGTGCATGGCTTGGTTAGACAACCTTCAATTTCAATTTGGATGGCAGGTAGATGTTTTCTTGATGATCTAGAGCACAGCACAAGCATTTCAGTTTTGTCCTGGTTAAGTTTCAGGAAGTTGTTTGTCATCCACCGCACATACAAAGTAGACAAACTGTTGCGATCACATGGACACAAAGTTCTTCGCCTCCCCCCTTACCACTGTGACCTGAATCCGATCGAGATGATCTGGGGTATTGTGAAAGGTGACATTGGCAGACAGAATGATACTTTCAAACTGACAGATGCGCAAAAACTTGTGACTGAAAGCCTAGGAAAGATATCACAGGAGGTTTGGGCCAGATGTGTGACCAAAGTTGTGAGAGATGTGGTTTCTGTGTACTGGAGACGTGATGGTCTACACCATGCAACGGTCACGCCCATTGTGATATCAGTTGATAGTGATGTGAGTGACGTCAGTGACACCGATAATTCCGAGTAAGACTTATGAGAGGGCCCCTGGGAATGTTAGCTGTTACATTAATTGTTCTGACTCCCGTTTAGTGAGATGTATAACAATAACATTAATCATATGATTAGTTCTTAAACAATTTTTTTATCACATTATGAAAAATCCTCAATTTTGTATAACGAGTTGGTACATGTAAATATACGATAAAGGTGTGATTATGTTTGTTGAATTGTTTGTATTTTGCAAGTTGTTATTGAATTCATCGGTACGATATTGAAGCAAACGGACTATAACAGTGAGCAGCAATCCCTCTGGGGTAGCAATACCTGAAGTGTGTTGCAAAGCGAATACCTGAGGCACCATCATTGCAATGTCCGTCTTCAATAGAAAGTCTCGAGGGAAGTGGTTTGCAAGGACCATGTATGACTTCCAAAAGGATCCCGACGAGATGTCCACCACAGCAATATTGATGTGAAACGCTATGGTGGCAGAGACTGCATGGATCTCATAAAAGTTTGAACGAACTGGTCGCGGTCACGGCTTTGTAAGCCTCGAAGATAGCAGACCGCAGATAGACACTGAAGGCACTGCCTGTCTTCTTTGTACTCTGATGCAAATGGGGAAGGCCTTCTACTCCCCTGCAAGAAGGAATGCGTGCGTTCCGAGTAGATACGGAGAGCTGGAACAGGGCAGAGAAAATGCACTCTTCGTCTGTGGGGAATGTCGATCATGCAAGGGCATGAATGTGAAACACCCTGCCTCAGTCATCAGACCCCTGGATCTTACACACAAAGTCTGGTGCAAGTATGTGTGTGGCTCTTCCCTCATCCCTCACTTCAAAGCGAAGCAAATCAGCCTGTAAAGTATGCAGCTCCGAAATCCTGGCAGCCGAAAGAATTCGCCACCAATAAACTTTCTTATCCAATTTATTTTCCAATAATCTTAACTTTCAGTCATAGGATGATCATCTCTAATAAGGGATTGCAGACATCCGAGTGTAAGTGCTCAGGGACAATCTCCAGATCCCACTGACTCTGAGACCAGAACATACCGTGTGTTCTATCCCACGCTGCGCTTACCATCACCTTTAGTGGGTGGAGCGGGACACCTCTGAAGACGTTCGCCTCCTCCTTGAGGTCATGGCGAAGCAGTAACACATGTATGGATATCTTTTCCCTGACGTGCACGTTTAGGAAGACATAAAAGGGTCTCAACTGCAGCCGGCCCCTCATAGTGAGGTCCTGCACTGAGGTGAGCAGCCCGATGATCTTTTGGACCTAGCGGAGCAAGAAGTCTATTTGATCCATGTGTTAGCTGGGGACTGAGCAGTGTCCACAATAGGGCCCAGGAAGGTGAGCGAGGTGGTTGGTTCTGACTTGGAAAGATTAATCAGCAACCCCAATCTCCTGAACTGAGCGATCAGTATTGAACCCGTAGTCCACGAATGGGATGAACTGGACATTGAGAGCGAGAATAAAGTTCACTATTGTTGAGTCAACCTGGTGAAAAATCACGGAGGGATTGATATTCCAAATGGAGGAGATTCCACTGAGAATGGCGCTCCGCCAGAACGGAACTGAGGTACTTGCGGTGGTCTATGTGTAAGTATGCGTTCTCCAATTCTAGGGCTCCAGCAACCGCATGACTGATGAAAAAAACAAGTGACAAAGATATGGCGGCAGTACAAGGAAGGAGGGTTAATTTCGACATATCGTTAATCAGCTGCTATTTTCTCCTGTATCTCTTTGGTGGAATGAACATAGGGGAGTAGAACCCCGACTTGAGGTTTGGGACCGGGATTTCCTCCACTACCCCCTTGGATCTAAGAATCTCCACCTGTTCAAACGTTACGTTGAGCCGGCTGCCACCCGCTGTGCTCAGTTGAGTCGCAGGTGAGAGGTGGTCAGAGACGAAATTAGTATCGGGAACCCCGGCTTCAGAATGTGACACATAAAAGGGTCCAGCTCCAGCTGATGCCAATACACCAAGAACCCCGATACGAAAGGACAAGCCTCCTGCCTGGAAGGGGTAGGCTGACCTCCTCCTTTTCTCTTCTTGGTAGTGAACGAACCCGATCTCCGCTCCTCCTGTCAGCCTGTTGGTCAAGTCCTGCTGTCGAACTGGCCCTCGTGTCCCTGGCAAAGGGCTTCTTGAATGGCTCAGATGAAAAGCTTCGGCTTCTACGACAGGAGATCGGACCATCACACAAACAAAAAAAAATCCCGCCACGGATCCAAGCGCATGGTAGAGAGATGGAGCCCATTTTATATCTCCGCCTATTAAGAACCTATATTTTGCTTGGAATAAGCGGGACAGGAAATAGCCTCTTATGTTTCTTCCTGACATAAAACACACTTCTTCCAATCAGTTGAGTAGAGGAGTAGCATTCTAGCCCATTGATTCAAAAGCTTGAATTGTTTATAAGCCATTGTCGGTCACGCAATATGCAGCACCACTAATGCAGTCTTGTATTGAAAATATTTTGAAACTGATAATTGTTAAGAGAGTTTTTGAATAAATGTTTTATTACAACAAGCAAGAACAGAAGTCCTGTGGATTCAGATATCCTTACCCTTATGTACCACTGCAGATGCCCTTTTTGATCTCAGTATGAAATAATTGCTTAGCATATCAGTCAAAGTAAACCTAGCTTCAATGATACTCACTTCACTCCGATATTGAGTCCAGCAAGATGTAGTGGCAGGTCGCGTCAGCCAACCTTTCGCCGACCTTAACCCTCCAACGTGATATGAGCGAATGCATACTATTGCGGCTTGGTAAGACGATCCCTGATTGGTCAATTCCAAAGATCGGCTGACGCGACCTTTTACTACATCTTGCTAGACTCAATAGCGGAGTGAAACGAGTGTTATTGAGGCTAGGTCTTCTTAGACTGATAGCATATGTAAGTAAGTAATTACATAAGTAATTACATAATACCTAAATTGTGTTTTACACCAAACAAACGTGATAAGGATTTGAACTGGTTGGTATAGTCCATTAACTAATTTCATTAATTAATTTGTAGCCGCCATTTAAATCTTTGAGGGAATCTGGAATGTCCCTATATCAAAATTTCACTCTAAGGGTACCCCCTAACTGTGTACAAAATTTCATGCTTGTATCATTAAAGGCACAATTGTATATGAATTCTTCACATATCTGCTGGACTAATAAGACCCAATCTGAAACCGGGAGATAAATCGGTTGCCAAAAAAATAGTTCCTCATACGACTTTGTTATAGCAATTTTTAGGATATTTTGTTTTAAGGGTTTAGAGTCAATGTTTAACAAAGAACGTTTCTAGAACCACATGTATGTTTTGTATACAAAGATCTCAATACAAATGAAGGTTATTCTTATAGGAAAAGTATACTTACGAACAGGTGTATTGTCTCTACACTGCAAGATCTTTCCATGACTGAAGAATATCTTGGATGAAGTAGGACAGCTTAAGTTGGCTGCTTTATCAGCTTTCTTGTCCTTTCAAGAACAATATTTTGACAAATGTAAAAATATGAATCTTTCATTTGATTATATTTTGTTTTTAAAAAGTCAACCATCATATACACATAGGAACGTGGAATTTAAACCAATCTTAATTTCACTTTGTGAAATAAAATTATGTTCAAACACATACCATTTATATTCTTGTTGCTCATACACTTCACTTCATAATATTGTGTAACTGAATATTTTTTTATATTTTTGAATATATAATTTACAAATATATATATATTATACATATAAATAAAAGGGACAGGCATCAATCAGCAAACAAGCCCAAGCGCAACAAAATGGCCAGAACACTAAACAACATTTCGCTTGACAATTGCCATTGAGCATGAATGTGTATCAGTCATGATTTGTCTCCAATCTTTATTTACCTCTTTGATTGTGAAGTTCTGGAAATTGTCGTCATGTCTGGTGGCAGGGTCTGACTGTAATTTGCAGGAGAGATGTTGTGTGCTGTACTGGAAACTGGAACATCCAGCTGTCCTTTGACAGAGACGCTTACACATCCTGGGGCCAAAGAAAGGTAATTTGTCGTTGTTTAATGCAGTTGTCATCAGAATAGATTGCACAACAAGAGAGAGAACACGGAGGGTCTCCATTGCTATCACTTTGCTAACTACACACCCACTGAGTCACTCTGTGCAAGACCAACTGAGCTCAGTTTCAAATATTCAAGATCAATGCTATAACAGTCAAGAAGTTAAAAATGGCATCAACCGAATAAGAAAGTTTCAAGGATTTTACTGATTGCATAAGCTCTCTGTTATTCGTGAATTTTCATGAAAAAAATACGTCGTATCATTTAATTGAAAAAATGAATTATGAAGTTAAGGGTATCTTAATGGTTGCTCTTCTCAAAACAATTTCCTCACAAAGAACATATAGGTATAACTCGTAATGGATAGCGCGCTGACGCACAATGCCTTAGTTCAAGTCTTGCTTAAGTTATTTATGACCAGGTTCTCATGTGTTCTGTCCCTTGGCACGACACTTTATCCACATTGCAATCGGTCCAGTCAGCTGTATAAACGGGTACCTGATCAAATGGTGTAAATAGAATCGTCTGTGCTTCTGCAGTTTTGATTGTATAATTTCGCCAGGGAGAAAGTATGCAGCGCTTTGAGCAACTGCTAGCTGATTGATATGTGTGAATGACTAGCGTAGTGACTATTTCATTGTCAATGCGGAATATCATTTCTATCTCATCGAGTGGAGTGAAAGAGCATTTTCACGGGTGGAAGAGCTACAAATTAAAATGTCACTTCCTCAATTCACAAGATGAGATAGAAATGATATTTTATAAAACAATGAAAGAGTGTGTTTATTATACTATTCTGATCAATATAAAACGCAGCCAACGAAAGGCGAGCCATGGTTGCAATGTTGAATGACATAGCCTACCATCTCCCTTCATCCTTCCCCCAGTCAAAAAATAGTTTGTTTGAAGTCATTGTCAAATTGGAAAGTGTTTTCGAAAAATAATTTTTTTTAATGTAAAGGGATCCAAAATATGTATTTTGTTATAGCTTGGGAAATAAAGTCGCCGTATGCATTTTAAGTTTTTAGGTGAACTAACACAGTGAAGCTGTTATGTCTGTTTGAAATGTCTCTTGGTTTTAACAAATATTTATGCGATGAAATGAAGTATCATATTTACAGCAAAAAGATATGAAGTTGAAATAGCTATTTGATATCGAAGGATACATTGGCACTCTAACATCTAACAGACCCATACTAAAAACAATGATTCGTTTCTCGTTAATCCTAACTAACGACGTCACAGGAGGCTACAAAGGGAGATAATCTTGTTAAAGGGAGGCAATTGGTTTGGACCTTACTTTTCATTGACAATATGAAGAACATATAACTTTCTGCTGCATTTGCAATATATAATATGAATTATAATTTCACTGTTTAACCCTACTTCATTGCTAAGCATATAATAATAGAATTGACTATTATAGAAGTTGTTCATAATCAAATATTCTCTCCATAAATTCTATTCAGAAAATTCCCAAGTTAGTAATAGGACTTAAATTGTCATTGCCTTATTAGTTATTAATTATGTCAGAAATTATTCTTTTTATATTGAACATTTCCTTAAGAATACTGCAATTACAATAGAACTAGGAATTGAAATAGAAATCGTCAATCAATTATGTATATCTGTTGACTTTTCTTCAATATTTTGTAAATAAAAATCGTTTTAAATCCAGGTTTTCAACGACCCTACTACAAAGCAACGGTGAGTCTTAACAGTAGCAAAATAATCTAGATTTCATATCAAATCTGAAAAGACCAATTTACTCAAAAATATATATATTGTGTTACATGTGTGTTTTTAAAGACAGTTATCAATATTGTGAAAAGCTGACTTTAATCTAAAGCAATTAATGTGTAAATATTTTGTCAAAACCAAACCCTGTTTTTTGTAGACTCATTTTATTTGCAAGGGGGAGTTTTTAGCTATTAAGTTTGTTCTTGGTCAAAATTACCAAAATAATATATCGTTATTCTGAAAACAATGTCATTTTATTGAAGACAAAAATAAATGATTATGAATAATGTTATGTTGTGAGCAGCACTAATGGTATACAAACCTCACCTATAATGTTTGAGGAGAAAGAGAATATTTAAATGCAATTTTATGATAGAAATATGATGTTTTATTTTCTGATGTCTTGACTACAAAAAATTATTTTTCTTCGATAATTAACAATTGCAATATCCTAATATCCTAAGTTGTAGGTTGTAGCAGGATTCCAATTACATGAAAAAAAAAGCGATCGCAAAAATCCTGATAATTTTAAAGAAATGTTTATCAAGCAAATCATATACCTCAAACTTTTAATACTCTTATGACAAATTGAGCAAATGTATAGAATAGACTACCGAAACTCATTCTAGTTTTAGACACAGGGTATTTCTCAATTGACCATATGTTAACTTCACATGGAATAATAGAAACGTGCCTCCTGATTAAAAATGATGCTTTTGTCGATTGTTTACAGCCTTTGATTCAATAGACTGCTGTAAGTTATGGAACAATATTTACCATGCACTGTTGTTGGAAAATTCTGTAAGATATTGATTAAGTTTAGACGTGGATTACTAAGACCTTGCTATAATGAAGGTAGATGGAAAAGAACGTATCCATTTTTGTAACTTGGAAGTAGAAGATAGATATAACCTCTTTTTCTGGTACTGTTATGATGTCTTAGGCAAAAATATTTACCATGGGTGTACTGAACCAAATCTTATTTTTTTAAATGAAATCATTGTAAGCTACCAATGATAAACACCGAGTTTGCTCATTTGCCCATGAGAGACAGAGAGTTATATATATGTTTATGAGCTTCCTACATTTCCAATCACATTGGCAAGATATATATCACATTAATGAACATTTCAGGTACAAAATTCTGTTTTTGATGATAATGATATTATATATCATGCCCAGGCTGCTTTAAGAACATCAACAACCGATAATGTTTAAAAGTTTTTAATATTATACACCGATTGAAGAAAACCATGAAACTGTACAGATTTTAATTTTACTTATATTTGATCTTTGTGAGAAGTCCTACTTAATTCATGATAAAAACTTTGTTTTTGGGACGAGGTTATCAGACTGATAACAATGATATAGACATTGTGTCTGTCAGTAACAGATAACACTCTGTTATCAAGATATATTAATACACAACTCACTCTATTATATAAAAATAAACATGATTTGTAGTAACTCTACTCAGTTCAAACATGTCTGGCAGGTCCTTAACACATCTACATATCTGTTCAACAAGTATTAGGTTTTAGAAACAACTTTGATAAAAAGCCTTGTTGGAGCTTTTGGCCAATAATTGTTCACCACATCACGCGGATATGTAACTTACAATTACATATAGGTTGAGTGAAACAATAAATTACATACTCCCTATATATCACAATTATGAAAGTTTCAAACTCGAACGCAAAACGTTAGGGTAATGTATTCAATATTCATCCCCTTACAAAACGCTTTGTTTTTCATTAAGTTGACTTTCATACAAAATAAAAACTTTGTATGATCCGCTTAAGAATTCCTTTGTTCATTTAAGAACATTATCTTGAAACTATTATATTATTTTTGCAGATTTTTGGTATTTCTTTCCTAAGAAAATGTGCCGAAGGTACATTTATTCATGATCTTAAGGGGATCCTTAAAACTAATGTAAGCGAAATGTGAGGAAGTTGATGAAACATGTGTAAGATTATCTTTACTCAGATTGCTTTGTTCAGATAATTCAATACAACTAATGTCGTATTTGACTTTCATCGTAAACAATTTTCATCTGATAAGAAATTCTACAAAGAACCTTTAACGATTTATTTCATGAGCCAAAGTAAAGAATCCTTAAATCTAACGGACAAGAAAAGAAAGAAAGCTGTTTTGATCACACATGTGTAAGAGTCTATTGACTCATATTACTATGTTTAGAGAATTCAATATATCTATTCCTGTGTTTGATTGGTATTGTACACAGGCCAACAGGCAATACTCAACTGATTGGAGATTCTACAAACCGAATCTTTAACACAAATGTCCCTTGAATTTAACTTGAAATCCTTAAAACTAATGGAAGAGCAAGTTCGAAAGTTCTATTGATCGGACATGTGTGAGATTCCTCGATTTAGATAACTATGTTAAGAGAATTCAATATCTAATCTTTGTTTGACTGATATCGTCATCAAACCAACAAACAATAACCAACTGAGATTCTACGGTCGCCATATTGAATATTAAAATTGTTCACAAACTTTAGAGGCTACAGAAACACTGATTGCTGATAACGGTCTCCACACACTGATTGATTCGTCTTCATCGATCACGCCGTCCTTCCTAATCTGAAAACTCTCTATTCGTCCTTCAAGAGGCATCTACTGGTCGTCAGACGGCATGAGACTGTTAATTCCAGTGTGTTGCTCTGTAACTGAGTTGTCCTCATTGATTGATGTGTCTTAATCGACCACTCAGTCTCTTCTTAAACCATCATCTGACAATACTCAATCTTAGTTAGCCAGCGGCTGTTGGTAGTCAACAGAGGAAGGGCGGGAGAGACAGAGGGATAGAGGGTAAGAAAGTGTGAGGAAGTGAGAGAGCGAGAGAGAGAGAGAGAGAGAGAGAGAGAGAGAGCGAGAGAGAGAGAGAGGAAGAGAGAGCGAGAGAGAGAGAGAGAGGGAGGGAGAGAGAGGGAGAGCGAGAGAGAGAGAGAGAGAGCGAGAGAGAGAGAGAGCGAGAGAGCGAGAGAGAGAGCGAGAGAGAGGAGTGACATGGACAGATATACAGAGAGAGAGAGAGAGCGAGAGAGAGAGAGCGAGAGAGAGGAGTGACATGGACAGATATACAGAGAGAGCGAGAGAGAGAGAGATCGATAGAGAGAGAGCGAGAGAGAGGAGTGACATGGACAGATATACAGAGAGAGGCAGACACAAAAAGGAGAGAGATAGAATGAGAGAGAGGATGGGAGAGCCAGAGAAAGACAGAGAGAGAGAATGACAGCGTGAGGAAGATGAGAGAGAGAAAAACAAAAAAGACGGACAGGTGACAGAGAGAGAAGTGACATGGGCAGATATACAGAGAGAGGCAGACAATAATGGGAGAGAGATAGAGTGAGAGAGAGGATGAGAGAGGGTTATAAAGCCTGAGAAAGACACAGAGAGAGGGAGACACAGGAAGAGATAAAAAGCGCGTGAGAGGGCTAGCGAGAGTCGGAAAGCGGGAGATAGGGAGATAGGGAGGCAGACAGACACAGATATGGAAAAAAGGTGGAGGGCATAGAGTGAGAGAGAGAAAAGAGAGTGATCAAGAGGGAGAGAGAGAAAGCGTGAGATGAGGGAAGAATGTTAGACGAGAATAGGAGATTGATTGATGTGTCATATTACAGACGGAGAGAGAGAGAGAGAGAGAGCGAGAGAGAGGAGTGAGAGAGAGAGTGGGGGGGGGGGGGGGGAAGAGAAAGAGAAAGGTGAAAGGAGGGTGAGATAGAATGAAGGAGATTGATTGATGAGAGAGCAAAGGAGGAGATTGATGTAGGAAAGATGATAAAGAAAGGGAAAGTGGGTATGATAGAAAAGTGAGTTGGTGAGAAAGAGGAAGTGAGGGAACGCAAAAGATGATGGGAGAGAGGCATAGAAAAAGAAGTGAAAGATAATATTGGAGAAAAGCAGAAAGGGTGAGGATAAGAGGATGAGAGAGGGAGAAGTTTCAGTAAGGTCAGGAGAGAGGAAAACGTAGATATCCTGCTGTGGTATTCAGCGGTATCGCTATATATGGCAAGCCAATCAAATGGTGCCATTTCAACGATAGCGACAAACTGGTTTCTTGGCTTTGTTCAGCGTGCTCACCGCGTGATTCAAATTAACCAATGTGAGTGCTAATAGATAATAAATTTGATTCTCATTACAGGCTCCCGCTAAGCTCCAAATCGCGCTCTCTTAGATTTCCACGAGCGCCATCACAAGACAACAGTGTATGGAGTTCGAAATAGTTTGACAGAAAACAGACAGGCTATAGATATTAACCAAACCAAAAGTAACCAGCCGTCAGCGATACGGCTGAATACCACAGCAGGATATCAGGGGATAGGTTGTAGCATAACGCGGAGCAAATACGCTGATGTAGCAGGATGAGCTGAAGGATGAAATAAGGAGAGAGCGCGAGAGAAAGGGGGTGGAAACGGAACGGAGAGGAGAAATAGAAAGGAAAATGATGGGGAGAATGAGAGAGAAATAGGGACAGATTTAGCGGGAAAATGAAAGACATGGGGAGACAGGGAACATGAGAGAATGGAATAGGAAGGAATAGGGTGCAGGTTCTATTTTCAGGGAACTAATAATTATTATACGTAAAGAGATTCGCTTGTGGTTTAAATTGAAAAACTCCTAAATCTAATAAGTGTATTTGACAACGGAGTTACTGGTTACATATACAAGAAAATGACTCGCTATATTTACACATTTACAGAAGCTAAATGAATAAAGGACGAAACACAATAGCAGGACATGCACGTTTGCAATTGAACAATAAAAATACTCATAAACTTAAAGGGGCAGTAGCACGTTTTTAGGGGGAATATAAGGTGATGAAAGGAAAATGTAAATTAATTATCCCAATTGAAAGACAATGTATTTAAACTAAGTGAAGCAGTAATAATTCAAATATATGATGTCAAGTTAAGCCATGCGATTCCTTTTCCTTACAGAAAATGAATTAAAGGTGTTCACACAAAATGGCCGCCAATGGATTTTATGTGAATCTTCATACTTTGTCCTCTGACTATGGATGATTGGCTTGTGTAATGAGATTTTTGACACTGTCAATATAATACATTTAGCATTCACTTACAATTATCAGTGAGAAATTCAAAATATAAAATTATCAAAAACCGTGCTACTGCCCCTTTAAACAACGTTATTTTGTGAAGTTGAGATCATTTTCTTAACCATTTAGTTTCCCTTTCTGTCAATGTATGCGTTTCAATCCGTGACAGTGGCGGCTATGTCAGAACGTTTATGACAAAAATATGACAATAATATGCCAAAATAACATACGTACTGTAATCAAAGGAAATAAGTAAGCTATAAACCAAGCATGATGCATTTCAAATAGCATTCTGTCGACTTACGTTAAGTTGATGGCATAAATGATGTACAATTACTGCTCAATATCGTGCAGATGTTGCATCAATAACAAAACCCGAAAAATCATCTTCTATTCTTAAAGGATATTTTATTCATAATTGTACAACTTTAAACATTTTTTCTATAATCTATCCCTATTTGCGATGATCTCACATTTTTATCCATTTCACAATTCTACTTTTGAATTCTTGTATTTTAGTTTTCGTCGTCACAAGTTCAAAACGCGAAACATATAACGATATTTATGGGTTTTGATAATATGATCTTAGATTTCAGAAAGATTTGGAAAACCGTGTATGATGGCTCAGAATTGTTCTCAAGCAGTTGCAGTTGGAATTAAATTAGTTTCTGTCAGTGAGTTACTCTGGTTTTCACTAGACTGGTAAAGTATGAGAACATAAGAACCCATGTAAATCACATGTAATACACTGTTGCCAATCAATAAATTTCAATATCATTGGACATACATTTCATAACGTACCAAAATATCTGACGAGTCAAAAACGACATTTGCAACATAAGCATATTTATTGCAATTAAAAAAAAATATGGATGCATATAATAATCACTTCAGTGACAACTGAATGATTATTTTCAACAGATTTAAAGGGGCAGTAGCACGTGTATTGATAATTTTATATTTAAATTGTTTTCTGATAACAAACTATAAAATCTTTCTCTGACTATATATTAAAGGGGCAGTAGCACATTTTAAAAATAAATTTCATATTCTAAATATAACACTTATAATTGTAAGTTAATGCTAAATGTATTATTTTGACTGTGTCAAAATTCTCATTACACTAGCCAATCATCTATAGTCAGAGGACAAAGTATGAAGATTGACATAAAATCCATTGGCGGCCATTTTGTGTGAACACCTTTAATTCATTTTGTGTAAGAAGGGGAATCGCATGGCTAAACTTTACTTTATATATTTGAATTATAACTGCTCCATTCAGTTTAAATACATTGTCTTTCAATTGGAACCATCAATTTTCATTTTCCTGACATCACCTAATATTCCCCCTAAAAACGTGCTACTGCCCCTTTAATGCTCGTCATGAATTCTCCATTACTAAAGCATATGTTATCAGACCTCAATTTTAAGATGATACCAAAAACAATTCAAACAATCAACAAATTTATTTTAATCTATTTATTCATAACGAAACATATTCATTAATTACATACATGATCATAGAATTAATAAGACATAATGTTATAAAATTAAATACACTTGGTGGCACTCAAAAGTAATCATGTAATTGAGAAAGAAGCGAGAAAACGGTGACGCTGACTGAGTTATATTATATCATTGTATTGTACTTGGATGATTATATACCGTTAATCAACTCTTCAAAGCATACCAGTGAAGTATGGTTGTCCTCCCTACTCACTTTATCGTGAGTGGTTGTTTAGCAACAGTCAAATATCTTATGGTTTCTTGTAAGACAAAGGTGTTTTAACTGCTCTTTAAACTTAAGTAGCGTTTATGTCAAACTGAGAAAACGTATCATTACTCTCCCGCTGAATATATCGCTGTTCGATAAATCCACAAAGTAAATACACATTGTGCGTGCTGACCAAATGACGTTACGTCATAATAACGTCATTATCGTTAAGCATGACGTCACAATGCTTACGCGGCGTTCAAGGTGGTATTGTTGGAAAAAATAGTCTTTTTTTTGCCGATATTTTTCAGCTAGTGATGATAAAATATTAAACGACGTCGTTTATTTTTTTATTACTCTACAAATGTAAGTAATTCTTCCAGATGTTCAAATAACTAAGTTTTTTCCAACTAGGTCTTATGAAATTATTGCAAAAATATACTTTAAATTACATTTGTTCATGTAAAACTTGGGCCAAACGTTGGGCGCCAAAACTGCCCAAAATTTGCATATTTTCAATACATTTCGAAACCTGCTATAGCTTACGTCACTCTCAGCAATGAGTGTGACAATAAACCCCCAACGCTGTTTTCACCTGAATTTGCAGTTGCACGTGCGTTGCCACAGCAATTCTGCATTTGACAACAGAAGTTATGAACTCGCAAGAATAGTAGTTTGTAACACACGTTTATGTCTGTAAACTCAACGGAAATCACGTTCCTTTTCAACTATTTTATGATTTTTTAAATCATATGAGTTATGAATAGTAGATGACATCAGACATAAAATTATTGTACATTAAACAACGTATTTTAACGGATGGTACTGAGATTACAGATAATTTACATAATATAGCTTGCATCAGAAACGTACATTCCGACTCTAAAATAATTTCGAGGCGTGAAAATGACACGTTTTTCTCTCCTGTAAATTGATATATTTCTGTGGATTTAAAAAAAATTGTCTGAAAAACTGGAAAACCATTGTGAATGAATATTTAGAATAAATATATCCAGTTAGTTCCAAATAAAGAAATAATCGACAAAAACATTTTATTTCTTTTCAGTCATATCGCTATCTCTCAGTCAATACCATTTTTTCATAAAAACGTTATTACAGGGACAACGTTTAGTATTCTCTATATACACAAATGCAAGTTGATTACAGTGATTGCAATGGTATACAGTATATACACTTGTCAAGTGTAAATGGTGACACTACGGCTAACGAACAAACTGCACAATTATAGTTGAAATTTGAATCTTCTATTAAAAAACATTCTTGATACCTGTCACAATAAGATAGGTATCTACTAAGTACTACAACATCATTTCAGCTCACGATACAGCATGGCTCATGGATCTAATGTCTGCAACATATACATGTACATACAACTGCTTAACAAGAGTGTGTTTCATTACTGTTTATCTTAGTGCAAATAACATGTTATATACTTTTCCACGCAAAGTAAACCGAGCCTCAATGTTAATCTCTCAACTCCCATAATGAGATTTTTGGAGAGAAAAAACGTAAGCTATTTCATAAAGATGATATTTTGACAGAAAGTTTGTAAAAATGTTGTTGATTGAAAAATATTGCCGAAAAATAAAAGTCAGCTAGAAAATAAAATCCATTTTGGTCTGGGAAATGCCAAAAGTGTTTACGGTATGCCCACTAACTGTCTTTTATATATGTAATGTCTATTTAACACATTCCCAGATTGATGCACAATGTTACTGACCAATTAATAATCTTACAAAGTGATAACATGAGCATACATGAACATTTTATATAACATTGTTGTTTAGCAGTTGTATGTTGATGCATGAAAGAGCTTCGTTTTAGTAAAGAAGTCAGTAACATACGAAACTGAATCGTAAACGTACCCCACCTTCTTCCGAAGCACCCGCCTCCACCCAAAAAAAACCTGTCATAATTCAAAGTGTGACTCAATTCATAAACAAGGATTCCATGCCAGTCTTGAGATTAAATACTGCTTTTCCATTCATACTCAAATCTAACAGAAGGGATTTTGAGACCACCTCCACCGGGATTCGAACCTAAAACCTCCGGGCTGGGAGTCCTGCACCTGTTCGGCCAAAGAGATATCCCTCTAGCCAAAGACAGTAGGAATGCTTATATCTCACCCTGTCACATACAACCCCTCCACAAAGTGACTCGTCCTCTAGTCAAGCCATTTGGAGTTATCAGCACCTCAGTTAGACGTACTGAGGGTGTTGAGAACACTAGGGAGTTGCCTCGGGCCCCACGTTGGGCGCCAAATGTAACAGTGACAAATGTAAGTGATTTTGAGACCACCTTCTTCGGGATTCGAGACCTCTACATGTTCGGGCAAAGCGATATCCATCTTGTCAAAGCCAGTAGGAATGCTTATATCCCTGTCACACAAATATTGATAAAGTGTAAAACAGATGTTCAACTCACACAAAAGTCAGCTTGGTGTACAAATCCTTACATAGTCCTTACAAGCAGCCATAAAACGGGCCATAGGTAATAACCCTAGAATACGTTGTCGTCTCAAAAAATTCAGATCTATATTGGCTTACTGCGGTAGCATAAAGATCTAGCCACCAGGTTTACTGGTGACGTCATTAAAATCAAGCCAATCAGAGAGTTTGCCCCGTTAAAATAGTATTACGTTGCTGGCCTACGCGGATAACTCGTTTATTGGCTGGATTTGAATTACGTCATAGATCAGTCTCATCATGAGGGCTCGATTATACCTGACATCACCTTATACAATGTAATCCCCCTTAATTGTTGCTCCTGATCCTTTTACATGTTTAGAAATATGAAGATTTTCGGAAAAAATCTGGAACAGGTACTTGTTGATATCATTTAAGATCTGTCTTTTTTAAGACTCATTTCAAAAGAGTACCCTCAATTACCACGCATATTTTCTATAATTCAGTATAACAACAACTTGTTATGTCATTTCATTGAAGGTCAACTAGAGGCAATTTTCTTTTAATTTTCACCTTAAATGAAACAGTGTACAGTACACGGAAAAAAGTGAGTCATCACTCTTGAAATTCCCATTGACTTTCATGTAAATTACCTGTTGCAAGAATAATTTTCATAAATGGAGTTTTGATTTTTTTTTGCCGTAGAAACATACTGCCACAATTAGAAATCATCTCAGCTATACAAGTTTATAATTTGCATTATGTTGTGGGAGGATTTTTAAGAAAAGCTATTTTAACATCATATACAGCAAAATATAACAAACTCATCACATTCAACATGGCGGTCAATATGAACATGCACATAAAACTGCGCTTATTAACAAGTGTCGAGATGGCAACCTCGACGAGTGAGGTGTCATCACCCGTGTTTGGGTGCGCCCCCTATCTGTGGGAGCACCCGCAGTCAGCTGCTTTGCAAATACCTGCGCCCCTAGATGGGCTACGTCCTCCAGGTCCTCCTTTGAGAAATCGCGGGTAGTGGTTGGCGAACCCGCACTGGACTTCCAAAAGCAGCCGGCCATGATGTCCGCCACTGACAAATTGCTGTGGAGGGCCATTGTCAGAGATATGGCCCAAATCTCATTCGGGTTGGTCCGTGCAGGTGCAGGTATCCCTGCCTCCTTGTAGGCGTCTACCACCGCAGACCTGAGGTAAACCTCCAAGTGCTATTTGTCTATCTCCATCGAGCTCGTTTGGGAGTGGGGCAGAAAAGCTCTGCGCCTCCCTTGAATAAGTGTCCGCTTCTTCTCCACATAGATGCGTAGAGCCGACACAGGACAAAGGAGATGTTCTTGCTCGTCCGTCGGCTCAATGGATGGTGAAATTGTCCACTTCAATTTGTTTCACGTGATGAATCAGCCGCCACTTTTTAGTCTTTCTCCATTCTCACGAACAGCGGAGAGTAAAAGCCTGGTGTCAGATCCATACATACAGACAAGGGGAAAGCGCCTGTTACGCATCGACCACGAGTGAGTTGTCGAAAGTTAGTTAAGAGGAGAGTTGAAGCGTTAAGCTTAAACTCCAGTCAGGCAAGCCGGGAGAGCGCCTGGAGCGCCTCGCCCACTAATCAACCAGAGCCTGAAGCATCAGGCGCAAGTTTCAAGGTAGACACAAAGAGCGTATGGTGTGCCTCACCTTCTGACAAGAATCCCTGATGCGTCAGGCGCTCTACTAAGCGGCATCCATCAGTCATGTCTCCACTCAGCCGCTTCCCATAGAGAGAAGCTCCTCTGAGTTAAGAGTGAGAGACACGAGCGCGAGGGACGTACGCGCACTGTGGCACAAATCAAAGAAGCCGATACTCGCGCCCAACCACAAGCGAAGCGTGCAGCACCTGCCACAAGAATGAGGGCAGCAATTGCATGAGCGAAATGGACAAGCATCTGCAACACCAAGCCTGCCCTAGGTTGACACAGCCGCTATATCAACAGAACACCTTTCGAATACACAGTATTCAACCCCAAGGATTAAATACCACGTAGGAAAGGCAGACAGACAAAGGATAAAGAGAGACTTGAGAGAGAAAAGAGTCAAGAATTCCTAAATGTGTTAAATAGCTCTCAAAATCGGGGAGCGAGTCAAAAACACGTCTGAACACCACCGACTCGATTATGTGAATGAATCTATTTGGATGACAGTTCACGCCACCTGGGTGACTAGTGACGGGCGGAGAACTCTGATTGTTCTGGGTGATGATGTTTTCATTCCATCAGTGGGAATGAGTCAATTACATGTTATAAGGCTAACAGGCTAAGATCACCTGTCGGAGATTAGTAAGTAATAATAATAATAATAACTAGGACTGCCGCGGCAGTACTTAGGTCTTCAAGATTCCTCTTTGACCATCACATATTGTTTGACCTTCACATGCATGTTTGACCTTCACATGCATGTTTGTTGAAGAGGGTTCAAACATACCCAGCAAAACACCACTTTTCCATATGCAAAGTTTGACCCTTCCTCGTGACCGGAAATGACTGTTCGCGAGCGATTTTATTCTGTTTTCTGAAAGACCTTGCTGATGTCTAACTCTCATGCAAAAATCATTAAGTTCTAAGGTCTGGTTTTTGAGCTATGTGCCCTTGAAGTTGGCGATTTTGCGATTTTGGTCAACTTTGAAAGATCACAGTACAAAAAGTATTAAGGTTAGGTCTTTCAAAATAAGGAATTCAAGAAAACAATACCTCAGCTACATTCAGTATGAATTTCAGCTCTGTAGTGCAAGTATCTTCAGAGAAGAAGATTGGCGGCCGTACCACGTGACCTAAAAAATTTGGCATGATTTACTTTTTTTCATTATTTTTCATTGCGCTTCTTTTTAAAAAAAATTAAGTCTCTAAGTGCATTTTGAAAAAAAAATCAATGTTAAATTTTCGATTTTGGATTCGACCTGGACCTTTAATGTACGAGTCGATTTTGCCCAAAAGCTTCGCACGTCGATTCCAGGGTAAGGGGTATCTGCATGCCGAGTTTGGGCGAATTTGGAGCAGCCATTTGCGCTGTAGCGTCCTCACAAAAAAAGTACAAATAATAATAATAATAAAAAAACTTGAAGAAAACGGATAAAAACAATAGGTCTTGAAGACCTAAATATAGTCGCAAAGCGACAAATACAGGATTCAGTCAAATGAGGCAATTTGTAGGGACTTTGGCAAGATTTAAAGGAAAAATCTGAATTTGTAGGCTAATTTTATGCACTATGTTTCAAAAAATGTTTACGCATGGCAAAAACATTTAGTGGAGAAACTCTTTACAGGTCTGTCTCATACCGTTTCATGGCAGAAACTTCATCCTTTTTGTCAAATTACTCTTTTATTGGGGGGGGAGTTTTTTTAGGGGCCCTTCAAGTAGGTTTCTTTCCCCATTTTCTCACCTTCTTTCTGTACCCTGGCCTGCCGTCTGTCAGTCCTGAAGCTAAAAGTAACCAGACTTTTTCAATACTTACTATTTCAAGTGCAGACTGTTGCATCCCAACTACGGATCTATCCCATCTTAAGATGGGATAGCTCTTGCAGCTCTCCCAACTGTGGATAAAGCGTTATTCTAAGTTGGGATATCTTTTGTTAGTTTAGTTGGATCAACTTTTGCTTTTGAAAGTACTTTAAGATATAAAAATTTCAACTTTAATAAATAATTTTGTGTGTGGAATATTTAGTAAAACCAAGAATTTGAAAAAAGTGACTTTGGTTGATGTTTGACGAAATACTGACTTTGATGGAATTTGTTAGTGTTTTTTTTTTTGAGTTTGCAAAAATAGTGTTTTTATAAAGACTTACTTTGATGACTTTGCACGTTTGATTAAATATTGAGTTTGATGAATAAAATGTCTTTGCAGAGAAATCACATTATAATTGTAATTTTGATTAAAAAATTATCTAATGGAAGTTGTTACGGGTAAAATATTAACTTTTATTTGGAATTTTTTTGTATTTAAAAAAAACATTATGTAATACAAAGGGAATTTGGATTTGAAGATTAAACTTGAGGAAATTGTTGTATGTGAATGAACAAATATTGACTTTGTTAGAAATTATGGAAGTTACCTTATGAAAAACATTATTGTTGAAAAGATGGGCTTATGGACTCATGGGCTTATAAATATTGCCATTGCCTGATTTGAAAAATGAATTTTATGAAAAATATTTTGTGAAATGTGAATCCATTCATGTTTTTTCATGAATAAAATATGTTTAAATCATACGAGTGTTAACCTTTTAAGTTTTATCAAATCGCTTTGAAATTTTAATGACTTTGACGAATTTAAAACTATTTTTTCTTCAAAGGGATATCGGTGATATATCCGTGTTTGTGTTTGCCATTGAGATTCTATTGTGTTTATCTATCTTTACCAGTATAAGTTTAATGTTTAGATGATTATATCAACTTAGAATGTTTGTGCATTTTAGATTCCTGTTTGAATTGAAGTGTTCTTACGGGGAAATTGTTGCAAAAATATGGTTCCCAGATTGTGAGGGGCTTTAAACCCGACTATTAGTCCTACTGGTCGACTATGAGAGACGATTCCCAGATTGTGAAGGGCTTTAAACCCGACTTTTAGTCCTCCTGGTCGACTATGAGAGACCATTCCCAGATTGTGAAGGGCTTTAAACCCGACTTTGAGTCCTACTGGTCGACTATGAGAGACGATTCTCAGATTGTGAGGGGCTTTATATCCGACTTTGAGTCATACTGGTCGACTTTGTACAAAACTTTGACACTTACTGAATAACTGTAAGGGACGATTCCCAGATTGTGAAGGGCTTTAAACCCGACTTTGAGTCCTACTAGTCGACTATGAGAGACGATTCTCAGATTGTGAGGGGCTGTTAACCCGACTTTGAGTCCTACTGGTCGACTATTAGAGACGATTCCCAGATTGTGAGGGGCTTTTAACCCGACTTTGAGTCCTACTGGTCGACTTTGTACAAAACTTTGATACTTACTGAATAACTGTAAGGGACGATACCAGATTGTGAGGGGCTTTTATTCCGACTTTGAGTCCTACTGGTCGACTTTGAGAGACGATTCTCAGATTGTAAGGGGCTTTTAACCCGACTTTGAGTCCTATTGGTCGACTATGAGAGACGATTCCCAGATTGTGAGGGGCTTTTAACCTGACTTTGAGTCCTACTGGTCGACTATGAAAGACGATTCTCAGATTGTGAAGGGCTTTGTACACGACTTTGACACTTACTGAATAACTGTAAGGGATGATTCCAAGATTGTGAAGGGCTTTTTAAGCTACTTTGAGTCCTACTGATCGACTGTGAGAGACGATTCTCAGATTGTGAAGAGCTTTATAAGCGACTTTGAGACTTAATGGATAACTGAAAGGGACGATTCCCAGATTGTGAGGGGCTATGTGTGGGTCTTTGAGTCTTTATTTACAATATTCAGAGACGATTCCTAGATTGTGAAGGGCTTTGTACACGACTTTGATTTTTACTGATCGACTGTGACGGTTTATAAATACATAGGTTATGTATAAAAGTACATATGGATTAAAGTACATGTAACGTTTCATTATAAACGTGCTAAAATATACATGTCAATAAAAAGAAATATGATACATTGAATTACATTAAAATGGGAAATTACTGGAAAATAAATTATAGAATAACTCACAGCAAAAGCAGTAAAAAGTCACAAACTATATCATAATATTATGCTGAACAAAAGTATTATACAATATCATACAAAATTAGATGTGTTTGCTTTTTGCTGACAAAAACTTAGATGGTGTTAAGTACTGTAGCTTAGTATGACCTTGGCTATGATTGTATGGTGGTTCTGTAAAATATCAATTCCCACATCAATGCGTTTTTTTGTTTAGAAGAGTGAGAAGAATCCTCTCTATTTTCAGGTATTTATTTATTGTTTCATTTTTTGTATAGATTTATCTTCAGTCATGTAGATTAAAGTATCATTGTCTACTTATGTGCGTTGCTTTCATTTCCGGAAAAATTCTTTTACGTATTTTAGTTCATAATTCCATTTAATCATCAAATGCTATCTATATCAATCGACCAGTAAAATGTAGAAACTCTCACCTAGGATCTACACCGTCGCCAAAAATGACCAATTGTAGTGTGTTAATCAGTCCTTTGTGCTATCAACTAGAAGTGTTAAATCAATACAAACCGTGACATATTAAAAATGGACAAATATATCTGTTTTGGTGAGATGTGTGATCTAATGAAAAAATATGCTCTTGCTCTTATTGATGAGTTATAAAAATGTTGTGACATTTGATTTAAACAGTATTTTATTTCCATATAACATATACAAAATACACAACATTCAGAATATATATGTAATAGGGAAAAAGGATTAGCAAACAGGCAACAAATGCCTATATAAATGCTTCTCCTGAAAAACATAAAACGATTCAGATATCAAATGCATTGGTGGAAATACAAAATTTGCAATTATTCATAGAAAACTCAAATTAATATTCAACTTTGTCTACATTTGCATTTGGTACAGATTTAAGGAGAGAAATTTAAAATCGGTTGGTATCATTTATGAAATGGTATATAGATATTAATAGGGAGTCATTCACTCTGTGACAAGGATTTGTCGTCGCTTAGGACAGATTTAATGTTATACCGTTTTTAACAAAGTATTGATTTGATCGGAATCTATCATATAATGGGCATTTAAAAAAATAATGAAAAGGATCCTCCCGAATGTTTCCACAAGAACAGACACGGCTTTTTGACAACCCTCTATCAGATAAATGTGAATTGAGATTATGTTTTTTCCATATTTTACTTTACAGGCATACGTCATAGTACAGGAAGTGGCAAATAATTCAGTACAGTTGCATACAAAAGATATAAAACATATACAAAATCAAAGGGAAAGTGTAATTCAACTTAACAACAAATGCAAAGTTGACCAAAATCTAACAAAACTTTGCTCAGTGCCATTTAGTAAATGGAGTATTTTGTGACATCATAGTAACTGTTACTTAACTGTTAACTTACAAAATTGTTATACAACATGCATGTATATGTGACATTTTATTTTGATTTGTAATGCAAAAAGGTGATATAAACAAGAAAGAATACATTCATGATAGAAATATCGTATGTGTATAGTTTCCTCAAAAACGTGATATGGTGTTACTGTTAAGATAGCTAAATGTTATTATTATAATGATATTATCGATTGGCTTCGGCGACAATCCATAGAATCGCATTCTTCTATATGCTTAGTTGAAGCTAAACTAAAAGATATCTTTTAAAAATATTTCCACTTTAAACTGATGAAATAGTTTTATCTATCAATAATAATTTATACCGTGTCATGTTATATAATTAGACCAGCCGTCTGACGGTTCTTCAGTTGGTTATCACAACAACGTGTCACTGTGTCGCGTCCATGTCTGACTTGAGCTGCAATCTCGCACAATCACACCAACTTCCTCCTTCTAATTGAATGTATATTCATTTCAAGTACTCATTGGGGATTGATTAAACGTTAAGAACGTAACAATGCTATGGGTAAGGATTAATCAAGCATTTGCCACAGAGATCACAAGATTACACATACATGTAGTTGAAAGATTATGACATTTCACATAAAAATGATAAAAAATTTATTCAAAATTTCAAAATAAGTTTCTCTTAAATGATATAGTCAAATGTGAAGTCTTTTATCAAATACATGTATTGTTGGCACATGTCACTGCTCTATTGAACTGGTCTTTCTTCATTCCGCCAAATCAAGGTTCTTAAATTCAAATCCTAAAAAATATGAATTTGAAGTATATCTATAATGATAACCAGTAAATGTCAAAGACGGTAAACAGAGTACAGTATTCCCAAGAAACTGCATTGAAAATTGTTTAGTACCAACAATTTATTTGTGCCTTAAAAATTGGCTCTTAAAAGGTATTTACTTAGGTAAAAAAATTCTAAACACTGAAAAAGTAATGCAGACGGGCGTTGATAATAATAATAAGGTTTACTGCTAACTATCCTTTCTATCAGACAATATATTTTCGATCATTGATTTCAATATTCTAAAATCTGTCTTTCAAAAGACACACACATAGCCGTTCACAATCCCAGGATTTTACCGTAATAATTAAATAGTTTTTGTTCTAAAAAATATGCACACATTCCTTCACAACCTGGGAATCACTCAATACACCATTTCGTGAACAAAGAAAATAGCTCCCAGTCCTTCACAATATTGAAATGGACAACACCTCTCCGTCAGTTGGACATCATGACAAGCTAAGAGCCCTTCACAATCTAGGAATTTACCCCTATATTGCTTGAAATGAAGACGATTTGGGAATGGACCATACTAACCAGTCAATTGGACACTAATACCAGCGATGAGCCCTTCACAATCTAAGAATCGTTCTCTATATTACATAAATTGATGATAGAAAACCGCTCATAGCCCTTCACAATCTGGGAATAGACCACACTGCCCCGCCAGAGGGGTGTCCGGAAAAAACGTCCTCGGAAAAAAAGTACCGGAAAAAAAGTCCTATATTCAACTAGGAAAAAAAGTCCTCCGGAAAAAAATCCTATTTTAAATTTTAGGTAACAAAGTATGACAAAATAATAAATATTAGCATAGTCTTTAATCACTAGCACTGGTAACACATTGTTTACTGATACAATACATAGATCTCTTTACTCAGATACAACAACACTAATTAGCACTGGTAACACATTGAGTACATGAGTTCTGATTGACTGACTGCTTCACTGGAGTTTATTCAGTCTGATGTTCCTAGAAACCCCATTCAGGAATTCCTGTTTTGCTGTATACCAACAGCCCCGCAGTGTTGTATTATTCAGCCAAAGCCTGCAGTGTTAATTTACATCTCAGAAAAAGCATTTTATATGACAGACTAGGTAAGAGCCGCTCACAATCCAGGAATGTAACCCTATACTCCATAGAATGAAGATAGAAAGTCGCTAAGAGTCCATCACAGTCTGGGAATAGACTACACTGGCCCGTCAGCGGGACCCCAAGACCATGTAAGAGCCCCTCACAATCTAGGAATGTAACTCTATACTCCATAGAATGAAGATAGAAAGTCGCTAAGAGCCCTTCACAATCTAGGAATATACCCCTATACACCATAGACTGAAGATAGAATATCGCTAAGAGTCCATCACAATCTTGGAATAGACAACACTGCCCCGTCAGAGGGACCCCAAGACCGTGTAAGAGCCCCTCACAATCTAGGAATGTACCCCCATACTCAATAGATTAACGATAGAAAGTCACTAAGAGTCCATCACAATCTGGGAATAGACCACACTGCCCCGCCAGAGGGACCCAAAGACTAGGTAAGAGCCCCTCACAATCTAGGAATGTAACCCTATACTCCATACAATGAAGATAGAAAGTCGCTAAGAGCCCTTTACAATCTAGGAATATACCCCTATACACAATAGACTGAAGATAGAAAGTCGCCAAGAGTCCATCACAATCTGGGAATAGACAACACTGCCCCGTCAGAGGGACCCCAAGACCATGTAAGAGCCTCTCACAATCTAGGAATGTACCCCCATACTCAATAGATTAAAGATAGAAAGTCACTAAGAGTCCATCACAATCTGGGAATAGACTACACTGCCCTGTCAGAGGGACCCCAAGACCACGTAAGAACCCTTCACAATCTAGGAATCGTCTCCTTTATTCCATTCCATACACAGTTGCTTATAGCCATTCACAATCTGGGAATTGACAACACCACTCCCTTAGTTGGACCAAAAATGATCATTCCCAGATTGTGCAGGTCTCACAATCTGCAGATTGTTTAAACAATCTAGGAATATGTCACAATCTGCAGATTGTTCGAACAATCTGCAGATTGTGATATACCCCAGATGTAAAAACATTTCATCAAGATCAATCATCGAATCATAAAACACATTGCATAATAAATGTTAATAAATGTATATGTAATATTTCTTTTAAATCATCAAACACAATACAATTCCATTAAAGTCAATATCTCTTCAAACACCATACAATTCGATCAAACTTAATATTTCATCAAATATGTAAATCATTTCATCAAGGTCTATATTCAAATGAAATAATTGCATAATATTTTTTAAATATTGAAATATTTCATCGAAGTCATATTTCGAATCAAAGTTCACGTTGCATAACAAACTTATTTTTCTAAAATCTTTTTTTTATTACCAATGTCTCTTTTTTATCAAACACGTAACAAAATCTAATCTTTTCATAAAAGTCTTTTTTTTTCAAAAGGTAACTTCTCTTTAAAAGCACTTTTTCATCAAAATCACCTTTTCAAGGTCAATATTTTATCAAACACCTTACAATTCCATTAAAGTCAATATTTCGTCAAACCCCATACCATTCCATCAAAGTCAATATTTCATGTAAAAATATTTCATAAAAGTCATTTTTCGAATCAAAGTTCCCGTTGCATGAGATACTTATTTAAAAGAAAATTAATATCAAAGTCACTATTTTATCAAACATGTAACAAAGAATTCCAATTTTTTAATCAAAGATATTTTTCATAAGGAATTTCTCTTCAAAGTCACTTTTTCATCAAAGTCAATATTATCAAACACATACAATTCCACCGAAGTCAGTATTTCATCAAATATGTAAATCATTTCATCAAGGTCTATATTCAAATAAAAAATAATTCATAAATTTTTTTGAAAGACTTTTTTTATATTAAAGACAATATTTAAAGAAACAAAAATATGTAAAAGTACTTTTAAAATCAAAAGTTGATCAAGCTATCCCATCTTAAGATGGGATATCCAAACTTAGAATAGCGTTTTATCCACAGTTGGGATAGCCCGAGAGCTATCCCATCTTAAGATGGGATAGCATCCACAGTCGGGATGAAACAGATACCACTCAGTTGGTTTGATGATGGGGCCGGTTGGGTTGCATTCTCCACAGTCAGTGAACCACCATCCTCCTTCATGGACGCTGGCACAGTTACTTCCTTCAAGGTCGTCGTTGTCGACATCGGTCGTGGTGAACTTCCTCCCTATTGCAGGAAGTAAACAGTCCAACAGATCTTCAGGTGGCTGCTTTGACCGATGAGTTCCAAATGTGAACATATAGCCATTGACTTCACTCGATATTTGAAAATCGTGATAATAGTGTTGTCTGAAAATAAAAAAGTTAATATAAAAACATAGCAATGCTATTTGAGTCAATTAAAAAAATATAGCATTATCATAAAAAAATACTTTAAAAACATTTTTCTCTCACTTTGATGCATTATAAGGAATTAAAATGTTGAACTGCCTTCACATCTTACATGTACTACAAAGACATTGTATTGTGCATCAAAGTCAACTTGTTCATGTATCCTATATAAAGCATTGTATTTACCGGTTAATTTTTGATGGAACTGTTGTCATCATCTGAACAATTAGCTTGAACTGTTTTGAAGTGGTGAGATAATGCATCTGCCTTGTAGTCAGCCCAGGGTCTGTTGAAGTCGATGGACCCAGGTTCACGAAGCATCAAGAAGGTTCTACGTTTGTACCTCATTTCACAGTAAACTGGAAACGGATCTGGAGATTGTTTTGGATGGATGAGAAAAACAGTGTGCAGCCAATCGTACAGTCCAACAGTATAACCCTCCGAACAATCTGTATTCAAATAAAAGTAAAGAAAAATGATAACACTTTTTGAAGTGTAGCTGGTAATTCTATGGTCTTTATAATTCTGTCCTCGAAAATCCATGGGATATACATGCAGAATAGTGACCACTCTGGATCAATCCACGGCTTTTGCTTCTGGTTTAACAAGAAAAGCCTTAAAAAGGCAAGCTTTGGGGCACCCGGTTATGTATCACTATATAGAACCAGGAGATTTAGGTTAGGGGGGACGGGAACTTTTACTTGAATAAATTGTTCCAATCGGAGACGCATGTTCATTCCCCTTTGTTTTGAACTGTTATGAGTACACTATGTACAAAGTAAAACATCTAGTTCGTTCCGCTTAAATTTCAACAATGATAGATACGTCTCCTATCTCAATTATGATATAAATTTTTAAACATTAATACGAAAGTGTATGTTGCTTCAAAAGATAGCTGACGGCGAGTTTAATACAAGAGTCAGTGATTAACTAGAAGATAAATAGTTGCACTGGTAAACTTTCCGGGATCGATTGCTTTCCAATACCCGCAAATTTAGTTTAAACCCGACGAATTGCCCATTGACTTTTAGGTTAATAGCATGTTGCAAGAAAACGTTTCCTTAATTGAGTGTTGATCGAATTACAGCCGAAAGTTGTTGATAAATTTAGAAATGATCTCAACTACAAGCTCATAATTTTCATTACGTTATAGGATCATGACATTTAAGAATATATTATCATACTTTAGGCTCTATGTCGGAACTTTCTTCGAAAGACACCGTTAATCGTAAATAAATCATCCATAACGCTATGTTTTGAAACATGAAATTTGAAAATGGCCTGTTCAGTACAATTTTTTTCCGTGAAGCGATGAGATGCATTGAGTGAACGATCAGTCATTGACAAGGCGGGACATTCAGCGCTCGCGTTATAACTTATAGTAAAAATAATATAAGAAACCGAATTCCTAGTTGATACAAAAATGGATTGTCGTTTCCGAATGTGGAATGCCAAAAAATACACCGAATAACTACAAAACAGCTCACATGCAAAATTTATATTTATTAAGGGTGTAAACGCTCACCCATATATTTTTGAAAATTTACGATATATTTTACATCACTCCAATCGGTGACCTTTATCATATTAAGTCCAAAAAAATAATTACAAAACTTAGAGCTCTATAATCCAATTTTAAAGGACATGTATGACGTATTGGTGTATATACACAGGTCTTACATTCCTTAAGCTGCCAGATGAAAAAAAACCGAAAACTTAAAAGTCTGTTGTGAATGACTTAAGGTTTTTCCAAACAACTTATGTTATATGCATTAAAAACGAAAGGTGATTTGCAATAATTAGAGTCCAAAATATCTGAATTTGCCAAGGTTTTATTTTCTTTTTTTTTGTCTGGTGACATATTGAACAATGATTTAAGTGATAGTTTGCCCTAGGGCAACAAGGAAAGATATAAACCTCGATATGACTGCCCTTCGTAATTATCTATTTTCTATTGTGACAGTCTATAGTCCGCCTATGCTGAGAAGTAAGTTTTTCATAATTTGTTTAATTTTGGGACTAAGTTATAAACAGAATATCATATTCGTGCCCCTGACACACTATGGTATTGACACTAGTGCACATTCAAATATCAGTATATCCGTCGCTCTCTCTCGGATATACTGTCATCGGCACTCGTATGATATCATCTATATATGTTTTCTTAGGTTGTTTCAAGGCGAAATGTGACCCCGTGGTTCTAACTATCGTGAAGAGGCGAAGTTGGGCAATATTGTTGATACAATTTTTTAAGGTTAGCATGAATGGGTCCAGGGTATAAGTGGAGATGTATCTAAACTTTTTCGTAATCATGGACCCATATTATAATGGCAGGTTGATGTGAAACTCTTTACCTTCCATTAGGCGTTCGCATCTTTCCCCAATGTAGCCATCAACACAGGCGCATCCAGTGACTAAATCATACACGCCGCTGTACAAACAGGGAGAACTCACCTGTTAGGAAGAGGAAGTTAAAGTGAGGCAAATATGAAACATAAAACTGCAGATGCGTGAGGCGACCATTACAATAACATTTTCTAAATCAAAGTATTTATGTTTTAAATGAACATTCCATTAGCTATGTGAAACAATTTCAAAGGTAAATTTTTATCGTGACTTAGGGGCTGGTCATTTACAGAGGTGAACTTGGGTTCGAACGTTGATTGCTAACTTACGCAGTGTTACCAGTTTGAACATTACTTGTGACTTACTCTTGTATGGCAATGCTGATCTGAATATCCATAAAAATCAGAGTATTTTAAAAATTGTTCAAACCTACTTAAGTCAAACAAAAAGGTTCCTTTAATTATTTTATCAGTTTTGTATTTTATCTGTTCTCTTCTGTCCATCTTGTTAAAAGAATGCAAATAATATTTAATGTACATATTAGGGAGAGGGTTTTCTAAGTTGTATAGCTTGTACCCAATCCTTTTCTGATGAATAAAATATGTTTAAACTAACGTTGAGGAGTGACACTCAATATTATAATTTAAATGTATTATTTTTCACGACCCTCCCCCAATATATATCTACATCTCTTCTTGAAAATCTGAAATCTTATGTTAACATTTTCATTTAATGTTTGGTTCTACATACAACATTTTCATTGACACCTTAAAGATCAATTGCTAAAATGTTGAAAACATACATAAACTACGCGGCAAAAGAAAGTATATGTCAGGTTTGAAGAGTAATAACGAAAACCCATCATATCAGTATACAAGTATGGTTTATGCAAAATAATGGTTTCAAATCATCATTGCGGCACATTATGATAAGGTACAACTTACTATGTTAAAGAAGAAAACCATATACTCCAATTAGACGTTGACACTGTGGTAGATAAAGTTGATGCTATCAATGATAAGCTTACACAAGTTGATGTTGAATTGGAAAAACTCGAGTCGTTTAGCCGACGAGACAACGTTATTATATATGGTGTGGAAGAAAGTAATGGTGAAAAGTCAATGGCTTGCAAGGAGAAAGCGATCAGTGTATTCAACGACAACGCTACGTTCAAAACTTGGCAGCCATCTGACGTCGTGCGTGCACACCGCCTTGGTACTAAAAGACCTGGTATTGAGAGACCGCGCCCAATAATTGCTAAATTGTTAGTTTCTGATGACAAGGTTCGACTACTAAAGGCCAGGTCAACGTTTAAAGCCAACGGACTTGGAATCGCTAGCGACCTTACAACTCGTCAACGCGAACAACTACAGGCTCTGAAGGGAACAGGTAATTTTGGCTTTTTCCAGAACGGCAAGCTCGTCACAGTACCTCGTACGTCAACTAGCCAACGAGGACAGAGTCAGCTAGGGGACACATCTAGGAATCGTAACTCAGACAGACTCAGAAACCGAAGTGATTCGCGCCCAAGGAAATAGGATGAAGGTCATGGCCCGGATATAATTTCACAAGGAACTTCTGATGATTTCACCGGTGATACGCGCTTTTGTTGCGGGGACATGAACGATTCGTTCTCCTTTCTGTGTTGGAACGTGAGTGGACTATTTACGAAAATAAATGATAAGGACTTCTTAGCTTACATAAGTAAATTCGACATTGTGTGTCTTATCGAGACATTTACCATAAACATTCTTGGAAATGATTGGCTGAATGGGAACAATACTTTCTACAGTCCTGCTATCAAAATATCTGACCATGGTCGCCTTTCAGGTGGTGTTTGTCTGTGTGTACGTGATACGATCAGCACTTTTTGTAAAGTGATTAAGCCAGGTTTAGATAACTTTATTGGTTTATCAATATCTAAAGATTTGTTTAAAATTGATAAAGATGTAAATTTGATATGTACCTATATACCACCGTCAGGATCTTCATATTACCAGCATAGTACCACTAAATGTCATTTAGTTAAATTAGAAGAATACTTATATGATAATCACGAAACATTTTCAGACTGTTATAATTTAATTTGTGGGGATTTTAATGCAAGAACGGGAGAAGAAAATAATCCTGAACTTGACACACACGATGATAATTTGGGAGCTAATACTCCCTTCCTGGAGGAAGATGATGACCCTGTTGAAGATCGTAAGTCTCATGATAAAGTTGTAAATAGATTTGGTCAAGTGTTGTTGGATTTATGCTATGCTTTTAAGTTATACATTGTGAATGGAAGGGTCTACGGTGATAGAAATGGTGAGTTTACCTTTTGTGGTCAACAAGGATCAAGTGTTAATGATTATTTTTTGAGTTCAACAGATTTTTTTCAGTACATTAATACTTTTAATGTTGGGGATCGTTTTGATTCAGATCATTTTCCCTTAGAATTGATATGTAAATTCCCAAAATTGAACTGTACAAGTGATGCTTATGCAAACTCGGATTCATCTTATAAGATTAAGTGGAATGATTCTTGTACGAATATATTTCCAGATAACCTTAAAAGCAGGATTTTAGAGAAAAAACAAACGCTGTTCAATGAAATCGACAATGCTGTTGAAAATGCAATTGATAATTTTGTTACTATACTTTTAGAATCTGCTAACTGCATGAAGAAGACGGTTAGACATGAAACACGATCTAATTATCGAAGAGTATTGAATTCAGAATGTAGACAAGCCAAACGGGAAACGCGTAGAGCACTCAGACGATTCAGGACACACCGTACTGTCACAAATCGAAAAACCTTTTGTAAACAGAGAAATCACTTTAAAGCTTGTTGCAGAAATTTTAAATCTACCTTACGTAAGCAATCAGTAGATAAACTAAAAAGAAGCATAAATAACCAAAATAGCTTCTGGAAACAAATAAGGTTATTACAAAACAGATCAAAACAGAAATTTTTTATTTCTAAAACCGAATGGTTAACTCATTTTAAAGATGTTTTTTCAAATGACAATGTTTATTCTCAAGACTCGAACAATGATTATGAAACATTTTCTGATCAATATGACGAAGTTGATGCAACTATACTTGATTCGCCAATTACTGAACAGGAAATTAAATCTTCTATAAACAAGTTGAAAAATGGTAAGTCTGCTGGTCCCGATCAAGTGTTAATAGAAATGCTCAAATGTTCCAAATTGGAAATTATGCCATTCCTTCTTAAATGTTTCAACAAACTATTTGACAGTAAGATATTTCCTAGTAATTGGTCATTATCAGAAATAGTCCCTTTGCATAAGAAAGGTAATCCCAGAAACCCTGACAACTACAGAGGGATATCATTAATGAGTGTTTTAGGGAAAGTTTTTACCTCTATTTTGAACAACAGACTTACAAACTGGGCTAATATGAAAGACAGAATTCCCGAGGTTCAAGCAGGGTTTAGAAAGAACTATTCTACCACTGATCATATCTTTACCCTTTATGCTGTCATTCAGAAATGCTTATCACGCCGTAAACATAAGGTTTATGTAGCCTTTATTGATTTAAAAAAAGCATTTGATACTGTTGATCGTTTTAAATTATGGTACTGTTTAAGAAAGTCTTGACTTCAAGGGAAGATGTATAATATGTTAGTATCTATGTATTCTAATGTCAAATCATGTGTACGAAGTGAGTATGGTGTTACTGACTTTTTCGATTGTCCATCTGGTTTACGCCAGGGATGCATATTAAGTCCTTTGTTATTCTCCTTCTTTATTAGTGAGTTATATTATGAAATTGCTAGTAACGGTAAACACATGGGATACAGATGTATCCTGCCATCATTGAAATTCTAATGCTCCTTTTTGCAGATGATGTTATTTTACTGTCAGATACTGTCATTGGTTTACAAAATCAGTTCAATATACTGCATAGATATACCGAAGAATGGAAATTATCGGTAAATTTAGAGAAAACAGAAATTATTGTATTTCGGAAGGGTGGTCCTTTAAGTAATAAAGATAAATGGTATTTTAATGGAAATGAAGTGAATGTAGTTAACGGTTATAAATATCTTGGTATAACGTTCAATTCGAGCTTAAACATGGACAAGTGTGTATTGGACTTAGCACTGCGTGGCAAAAGAGCATTGTTCAATATCATGTCTGTTTCACATAAACTTGGAGTTCTGACACCTCATGTATTTTTTAAGCTGTTTGATAGTCAGATACAACCTATTCTATTATATGGATCTGAAGTGTGGGGTTATCAAAGATATGAATGTTTAGAAAGAATTCACCTTCTAGCATGTAAAAAGTTCTTATGTGTTGGAATATCTACACCTAATTGTATGATTTATGGAGAATGTGGAAGATATCCACTTTATATCAACTCACAGATAAGATGTTTAAAATATTGGTTTAAGATTCTCCGTATGGCTGAACATCGACTTTCGAAAGTAGCTTACAAGATGATGTTTCACTTAGATAATATCGGTAAGACAACATGGGTATCGCATATAAGAACAATATTATGTTCTCATGGATATGGTTTTATATGGATTGCTCAAAATGTAGGGGATCTTTTTGAAAGATTTCCGTATCGTTGCAACTAATATGTTTTATCAAGGATGGCAATCAAATATAGAAAACAGTTCTCGTTATGATTTGTACAAAACATTTAAGAGTTTATTAGAACCAGAAAAATATTTATCAGTTCTGACAAATAGTTATCTTAGAAAGTTATACACTAAGTTCAGACTTGGGTTACTTAAACTTATGATAAACTATGGAAGATATATCTCACTTGAAAGATCACAGAGACTCTGTCCATTATGTAATGATTCTATTGAAGATGAAATACACTTCACTTTTGATTGTCCATTTTATATTGAACTAAGAACTAAATATATACCTGAACGCTTCCTTCGAAAAACGAGTGCAACAGGATTTATCTCTATTTTGACATCAAAGGAGGACGATGTTATTCATAAGTTGTCATTGTTTATAAAGCATGGTACGGAATTAAGACAGAACTACTTAGATACTAACCTCGTAGATCAAGATTAAGACGATTTTTTGCCAGAAACTTGCGTATAGCAAAATGATTGTGAATATGAATGTAGATACAAATATGAAATTGTTTATATTATATACAATATTGTATACGTGTATATACTTTGAACTGTATATGGGCCAGAGGCCTCAAGTACAATAAACACTCTTTGACTTTGACTTTGACTACCGTATTTCCTCTAATAAGCGCCCGGGCGCTTATTTTTTAAACACCCTTTTACCCCCCGGCGCTTATTAGAGGCCCGGCGCTTATTGGAGGCCCGGCGCTTATTAGAGGAAATACGGTACATATAATAAGTTAGTGCTCACTGAACAGTGGTGGGGTAAAAATAATCGTACTTGTCAGCGATATCAGAATCAATGTTTTTTATCGTAAAATTTCTCTGACGCAACAGGTTTTAGTAGCTTGTATGTCAACATTTGGCATCGGTGCAGGTAGTGAAACGTCACCTCATCGCTGACTTCCTACGTCAGTGACGTTATTTGAAAATATTTGCAATTCTCACCTAATAGAGGCAATTTCATCTCATGTATTGTAACAGGAGATAAAGTGACTTTCTAGTAGACTCAATATAGAATCAATGTCATTTGGATAACATAAGATAATAAGTTTTATTAATAGGTGTATAAAAGATAATGGTTGACATGTATATGTCAATGGATATAAAGGATATGCTAAATTGTCTATTTCGAAGATAAGCGTAAGAGAAGTTTAGAACCTTAAAGTAAAAGAGAGTAAAAGGCCGAAATATGCAAGGGGAAATTCTACTTGTCAAAGTGATAATATCATTTAACTTGAACTTTTGAAGTCAGACGTAGAGGCCCGGCGCTTATTTTCTCAACTACCTATGACCCCCCGGTGCTTATTAGAGGCCCGGCGCTTATTGGAGACCCGGCGCTTATTAAAGGAAATACGGTACATATAATAAGTTAGTGCTCACTGAACAGTGGTGAGGTAAAAATAATCGTACTTGTCAGCGATATCAGAATCAATGTTTTTTATCGTAAAATTTCTCTGACGCAACAGGTTTTAGTAGCTTGTATGTCAACATTTGGCATCAGTGCAGGTAGTGAAACGTCACCTCATCGCTGACTTCCTACGTCAATGACGTTATTTGAAAATATTAGCAATTCTACATACAACATTTCCATTGACACCTTAAAGATCAATTGCTAAAATGTTGAAAACATACATAAACTACGCGGCAAAAGAAAGTATATGTCAGGTTTGAAGAGTAATAACGAAAACCCATCATATCAGTATACAGTATGGTTTATGCAAAATAATGGTTTCAAATCATCATTGCGGCACATTATGATAAGGTACAACTTACCGTATTTCCTCTAATAAGCGCCCGGGCGCTTATTTTTTCACCACCCTTTTACCCCCCGGCTCTTATTAGAGGCCGGCGCGTATTGGAGGCCCGGCGCTTATTTCCTTCATAGAAAATTGAAGTTTGTGTTAGACAGTAATTTCAATGAATATCAGTGAAATCTTTGGACCCAGCGCTTATTAGAGACCCGGCGCTTATTAGAGGCCCGGCTCTTATTTTCTCAACTACCTATGACCCCCCGGTGCTTATTAGAGGCCCGGCGCTTATTGGAGACCCGGCGCTTATTAAAGGAAATACGGTTCATATAATAAGTTAGTGCTCACTGAACAGTGGTGAGGTAAAAATAGTCGTACTTGTCAGCGATATCAGAATCAATGTTTTTTATCGTAAAATTTCTCTGACGCAACAGGTTTTAGTAGCTTGTATGTCAACATTTCGCATCAGTGCAGGTAGTGAAACGTCACCTCATCGCTGACTTCCTACGTCAGTGACGTTATTTGAAAATATTTGCAATTCTCACCTAATAGAGGTAATTTCATCTCATTTATTGTAACAGGGGATAAAGTGACTTTCTAGTAGACTCAATATAGAATCAATGTCCTTTGGAAAACATCTTCTAAGATAATAAGTTTTATTAATAGGTGTATAAAAGATAATGGTTGACATGTATATGTCAATGGATATAAAGGATATGCTAAATTGTCTGTTTCAAAGATAAGCGTTAGAGAAGTTATGAACCTTAAAGTAAAAGAGAGTAAAAGGCCGAAATATGCAAAGGGAAATTCTATACTTGTCAAAGTGATAATATCATTTAACTTGAACTTTTGAAGTCAGACTTAAACAACATGTAACCCCGAGGGGGTACACAATGCAGAAATGGATACATAAAGATATCTTGAGATAACATCGATATTTTGTTTGTTCAAAAACATGCGCAAAATAGTAATTTAATGACTTTGAAAACAAACATCATATTTTCAGTCTGTAAAACTTCTCTCAGCCAATCATAACCTGCCACATCACATCGCCCTTTCTCGCCAAACTGGTCAGGCTATTGCTATTGTTTACAGTATTGAGTCAAGCGGTCACTTACTTACTTGGCGTATAATTACTATACAAACAAAGAAAACAACTTTCCAGTATGACGGTTAGTTAGTGAGACATATAGTGAAGACATTTACTAATTTTGGTTGAATCTTTTTGACTGTTGATAGCTTAATCACGGCTTCTACAGAGGGATCTAAAGTCAATTCATCAATGAGACTACATGGTATGTCATAGCCCTGTCATAGAACTATGTTTCGCATATCTATTTTTTTTTAAAAAGGGGTATATGTTTATATTTATGCCGCTCCCTAACAAAATAGTGACGTAACGTAAACATGGACAGATCAGTACACATATCATATACAGTGACAGTATTGAAACAACGATTTTCGAAAACATACAACAAAGCAATTAAATGCTAAGATTATATCTTCATTAATGGTATAAACATAAGGATATTTCATCAAGGCAAAATCTTAATATTCAATCATGTTTTGAAAATCTCTTAGATATTACGGTATAGTTATGTTTTGAATTTAGTAGTTCTAAGTTTACATTTTGTGATGAGTGGCCAGATAAAATTGAAGACAAATTAAACAAGTTTGTGAAATGTTTTAAGGAACTTATGAATAATCCTGAAGTAATTTTATATAATCTGAATGAGGTTTTGCTATATACACACTACGAAATATTCGGAAAGAGAGTCATTGAGGCATCATGTCATGAAATTGTATTGTGTTCGCAATACAAGGATATTGAGGATATACACCTTTTGACACCATGTTTCATCATGTCTTGAGCGTTTCTCAATCAAATAAAGAAACAACGTTAAATAACAAAGAGACAACTCATCAGCGTAAAATAAATGCCCTTCTATATCTTTGTTTGAGATAATGTTATTTTAAATTTTAAATATTTGTAAACTTCTAACGCAAACAACTGCCTGAAATAACAAATATGTATACATATAAGTTTGAATGCACAACGTTTAGTTTACATATCATGTGACCAAAGCCTACCTTATTGAAGTCACTGTAAACGCAAAATACTCCATTTCATATGTACTGAATGTGTTCATCTCAAGACAGATGCAATGCATATGATAAATTCTAAATGTTTAATTTTTGATTGAATCTAGTTTGTCTTATTGTTGACCAATGGATGACTAGTGCTTTGACAACTGGGCGTGTCATAGATGGGCAGACATGCTTGATCTCTAAAACAACATCCCCTAATTCTTGAAACAACATTGTCAAAGAGTGTGAAATATCCCAAGCGCGACTCCCTAGGCCTGTAATTACACAATCAGTTACGATGTGCCATAACTGTTTAATTACTACTCTGTTTTATTGCCGGACAGATGAAGCTTCTAAATCGTGCTAAAACATGTTTATTCTGTTTATTTACCACCATTGTCTGTTATATTTACATTGATTAGGTCCATTTCCGTTCTGTATATGATGTAATAATACACAATCTGTAAAACTTCTCTCAGCCAATCATAACCTGCCACATCACATCGCCCTTTCTCGCATGCGCAGTAAAGGCAATATCGTTCACCCGGTAGAATCCCTTTTCATACTGTCAAATTGAGAAGCCTAAAATTTGCGTACTTTGAAGGGCGATATCTTTGTTATTAGAGGACCGATGAAAACGTTTATTGGTGTTTTTTGAAGTTGACAATGTTTTCTGTACATATTTACCAATTAACATGGGAAAAATTATGAGGTTTCTTGTTGTTTAAAAGTCGAAAAAATATCTTCATACAGCCAAAACCAATACCAATTGAGTGGAGATACATGTATGTCCCTCGGACTAATGTCATGCAAAACGGTTATACATATGCAACAAATTCATAAGAGATACTGGCTTTCGTAAGCCAAAGAGCTTATATACATGTAGATTGAATGTCTTTTTTTATCTAAGCCACAAATTTAAGTTAAAATATCTTTTTCCGCAACCCCGCCAATATGCTACAAAATGAAACCCCCCCTTTAAAAAATCTTAAGACGAAGTTAAAAATCTAAATACTAAGTATGAATTTACCTATCTGAAATATACAAATGTCACATCTAGCCTTCAGAAAAACATCATTCATAATTTATAAAATTCGAGCGCATTTGGTAAATTATATATCAAGATAGATCTCTCAGAGACAGGTAAATCTATATAGTTATTTAAATTCTATTGGTTTTTTTACTACCTAAATCTATATCCGAATTAAAAATGCACCGACATTATATAAAGGAAATAAAAATAGAGCTTTTGGTTCTGTAGCTCATCAGGCTTGATATTCAATTATGCTGTAGAGTGTGGCCAATGTGTCAATGTGGCCTTTATTTGGAACCAAAGGCCCATCAAAGCTACAATTTTAATCCTCACTAGTCAAGGAGTCTGTACACAAAGTTTAAGCTTTCTAGGCCTTATGCTTCTGGAGAAGAAGATGAAAATAGGTTTTTAGGGTGTAGCCCCTGTGGACCTTATTAGGGGCCACAGGCCCACCGAAGCTTCACTTTTTAGTTCTCACTAGTCAAGGAGTCTTTACACAAAGTTTCAGCTTTCTAGGCCTTATGTTTCTAGAGAAGAAGTCGAAAATGCACAAAGTTTATGGACGGACGGCCGACATCATGCGATGCCAAAAGCCCATCGGGCCTTTCAGGCCAGATTAGCTAAAAAGGAATTCATGAGATGCTTTATATCCTAGAGGTGAGTTATTTAGAGTTGCTATACTTTTCTAGACTGGGTTGGTCGTCAATTGAATATTTTTGCTCTAGGGGTTGAATCACAGACAATACAAAGGTCTTTTGCAGTCTGTGATAATGCGTTCTCACTATGAAGGACGCCGTACACCACGCCATGCCGTAAGCACATCGGGCGTTACATGCCAGATGAGCTAAAACCCGCAACTGCATTATCTGCTTTCAGTTTAGAGGTAAAAATCATGTAGATTTACTTACAGTTTTACAGTTTTTCAAAGTTGAAATCCTGACTTCTCTAAGTAAACAATATTTTAGACTTTTTCGTTTAGCAAAGAAGTCCAAGAAAGATGGTTTTATTCTTGTCCATTTCTTGTAATCTTGAATGACCTTCAAATTAGGATATAAAGAAATTCTGAAAGCCACAAAACATACTCACATCATTGAAAACCAGATACTCCTTGAAGGGGTAACTGCTGCAGTGTTGGCTCTGAAGGGTCCGATTATGAAGAATGCACGTGTAGGGTTTCTCGCGTGAAATTTCAAATGATTCACATTGTGCTTGTTTTGAACACAGAGAAGAGCATTCAAGCAGTGACTTCACTACATGGCTACTTATTGTATCAAAGTAATCCCTAATTGTAACACATGATTTAACCTTCATAAAATTGTTTTCCATGAATTTGGCTCCAACAAATGACAGCGAAATGTACAGGAGACAATGATACACGAGCATGCTGATATGTGGATGGTTTGTTCGTTTTAGTTCAATTGCAAGAAGTTTCTCACAATGTTGTAGATAGGTGTTTCTGCACTAAGTTAACAGAATCTTTACAGTTCGATGTTTGCTTCGATAAATCCCCAGTGGTAGCGGGAGCAGTCTTGACAACAGCCAATCACATTGTTTGGCTTCTTATTGATTCAACGTGAATTTCTCTGACGCCCTGAGTGTATGTACATTGTATACATTTCAGATTATAATAATTTACGGTTTTGGTGCTAGATAATGAAACATTCTTATATTTAACAGGTTTATGAAATTTAAGTATACAACTAAAGTAATGAAGAGCGTAACATAAAAGCTTCTTTGATATAGTTTGCATACAAATATAGACAATTGACATTTTCATTTTGCATTAGAGATGCATTACTTTTACATTGAATACTAGGCAAATATTTCATTCTTACGTCTTTATACAATGGACACAAAAGCATAAAATGTAATTCGTCTTCTAAAACATTTTTACAGAAAGGACAAAATCTAAAATCTCTCGCAATATTATTTCTCCTCCCGTTATTTTTCATTATATTCAATTCACCTATTCTGAAAAGTGTTAAAAATCTGCTTAAATCTTTATTGCGAATTACCAACAAATATGATTCCATTTTAAAGGATGCTTTCACAGATGAGTAGAAATCCAAATTTGAATGTTCATTTAAAAGAGAGAGAATATTTTGAGTATTACAATCATTAACTCTCTGAGCGAATTGTTTAATAAATATATCAATATTGACAATATTTTGAAACTCCCATGCATAATTAAAACCATATGTACAAATTTTGTTTGTTATCTTCGTAACCCACGATTTACGATCATTTTCGTCAAGTCTTTTCAACATAAGGTAACATTGTTTCGGGTTTATATTTTCATTCATACACACTAATTTACACCAGAATTTTACACATCTTATAACTGTAGTACAAAAGATATTTTGACGTCCACATTCCGATAACACAGCAAAATTTGTGGCGTTCATATTTACACCAAGAACACACTTACAAAACTTAACATGAAAGCTTTCCAACATTTTCCATTCATGAATACCAATAAAGAATTATAGGCATTATTTGTGTGTCAAACATTTGAAATAAAATGGAGGGAGGAGGGAAATTTTTTAATTTATAATTGAGTTGTTTGATTGGAATAAGAGCTTTATTAGCTTTATGAATAAGGGTTTGGACTGCTTTCGACCAAGAAAGTATGTTTGAAAAGAGTAATCCCAAATAACTATAATATGTTGAAGTTGTTATTGTGACGTTATCAAATAGCCATTTTTCTGTCTTCTTTACAATGCCTCCATTACGAAAAACAAATATCTTTGTTTTGGAAAATTTACCCTCAAACACCATTTCGTACAAAATTGGGACAAAACATTTATTTTCTTTTGCAATCCTACGTGATACTTGCACTAAGATACACGAGAAAGTGAATAAAGATAAATAAAGATGTCTGCAGTTCTTCGAAGTACTCAAACATTTACATGAATTGCAAATTTAATTGGAAAGGTATTATTTCAATGAGATAAATGTGTCAAACCAAACCCAATTTTTGACTACAGAAATCAATGTGCGTAGGGGTAAAACATTAATATTTTCTAAGCTGTTAAATATTTACGCTTATATTACGATTAATATTTTTCTCATTATACCAAAATGTGTTTCACCAAAAGTAAGAAAACATCGAGATTGTCCAGAGGATTGGAAAAAGCTTTTGAAATTTTAATCTATGACCACAAACATCATTGTCCTGGTAATGGAGTAATTGAACAGACCAGGTTTCCAGAAGACCTCGTTAGGGATACCCAGTAGATACCCGTCAGTTGGTTTGATGATGGGGCCGGTTGGGTTGCATTCTCCACAGTCAGTGAACCACCATCCTCCTTCATGGACGCTGGCACAGTTACTTCCTTCAAGGTCGTCGTTGTCGACATCGGTCGTGGTGAACTTCCTCCCTATTGCAGGAAGTAAACAGTCCAACAGATCTTCAGGTGGCTGCTTTGACCGATGAGTTCCAAATGTGAACATATAGCCATTGACTTCACTCGATATTTGAAAATCGTGATAATAGTGTTGTCTGAAAATAAAAAAGTTAATATAAAAACATAGCAATGCTATTTGAGTCAATTAAAAAAATATAGCATTATCATAAAAAAATACTTTAAAAACATTTTCTCTCACTTTGATGCATTATAAGGAATTAAAATGTTGAACTGCCTTCACATCTTACATGTACTACAAAGACATTGTATTGTGCATCAAAGTCAACTTGTTCATGTATCCTATATAAAGCATTGTATTTACCGGTTAATTTTTGATGGAACTGTTGTCATAATCTGAACAATTAGCTTGAACTGTTTTGAAGTGGTGAGATAATGCATCTTGTCCAGCCCAAGCCAGAACTCTTCCTTCAAGTTCCCGAATCCTGCCTTGTAGTCAGCCCAGGGTCTGTTGATTAAAGATAGAAAGTCACTAAGAGTCCATCACAATCTGGGAATAGACTACACTGCCCTGTCAGAGGGACCCCAAGACCACGTAAGAACCCTTCACAATCTAGGAATCGTCTCCTTTATTCCATTCCATACACAGTTGCTTATAGCCATTCACAATCTGGGAATTGACAACACCACTCCCTTAGTTGGACCAAAAATGATCATTCCCAGATTGTGCAGGTCTCACAATCTGCAGATTGTTTAAACAATCTAGGAATATGTCACAATCTGCAGATTGTTCGAACAATCTGCAGATTGTGATATACCCCAGATGTAAAAACATTTCATCAAGATCAATCATCGAATCATAAAACACATTGCATAATAAATGTTAATAAATGTATATGTAATATTTCTTTTAAATCATCAAACACAATACAATTCCATTAAAGTCAATATCTCTTCAAACACCATACAATTCGATCAAACTTAATATTTCATCAAATATGTAAATCATTTCATCAAGGTCTATATTCAAATGAAATAATTGCATAATATTTTTTAAATATTGAAATATTTCATCGAAGTCATATTTCGAATCAAAGTTCACGTTGCATAACAAACTTATTTTTCTAAAATCTTTTTTTTATTACCAATGTCTCTTTTTTATCAAACACGTAACAAAATCTAATCTTTTCATAAAAGTCTTTTTTTTTCAAAAGGTAACTTCTCTTTAAAAGCACTTTTTCATCAAAATCACCTTTTCAAGGTCAATATTTTATCAAACACCTTACAATTCCATTAAAGTCAATATTTCGTCAAACCCCATACCATTCCATCAAAGTCAATATTTCATGTAAAAATATTTCATAAAAGTCATTTTTCGAATCAAAGTTCCCGTTGCATGAGATACTTATTTAAAAAAAAATTAATATCAAAGTCACTATTTTATCAAACATGTAACAAAGAATTCCAATTTTTTAATCAAAGATATTTTTCATAAGGAATTTCTCTTCAAAGTCACTTTTTCATCAAAGTCAATATTATCAAACACATACAATTCCACCGAAGTCAGTATTTCATCAAATATGTAAATCATTTCATCAAGGTCTATATTCAAATAAAAAAAATTCATAAATTTTTTTGAAAGACTTTTTTTATATTAAAGACAATATTTAAAGAAACAAAAATATGTAAAAGTACTTTTAAAATCAAAAGTTGATCAAGCTATCCCATCTTAAGATGGGATATCCAAACTTAGAATAGCGTTTTATCCACAGTTGGGATAGCCCGAGAGCTATCCCATCTTAAGATGGGATAGCATCCACAGTCGGGATGAAACAGATACCACTCAGTTGGTTTGATGATGGGGCCGGTTGGGTTGCATTCTCCACAGTCAGTGAACCACCATCCTCCTTCATGGACGCTGGCACAGTTACTTCCTTCAAGGTCGTCGTTGTCGACATCGGTCGTGGTGAACTTCCTCCCTATTGCAGGAAGTAAACAGTCCAACAGATCTTCAGGTGGCTGCTTTGACCGATGAGTTCCAAATGTGAACATATAGCCATTGACTTCACTCGATATTTGAAAATCGTGATAATAGTGTTGTCTGAAAATAAAAAAGTTAATATAAAAACATAGCAATGCTATTTGAGTCAATTAAAAAAATATAGCATTATCATAAAAAAATACTTTAAAAACATTTTTCTCTCACTTTGATGCATTATAAGGAATTAAAATGTTGAACTGCCTTCACATCTTACATGTACTACAAAGACATTGTATTGTGCATCAAAGTCAACTTGTTCATGTATCCTATATAAAGCATTGTATTTACCGGTTAATTTTTGATGGAACTGTTGTCATCATCTGAACAATTAGCTTGAACTGTTTTGAAGTGGTGAGATAATGCATCTTGTCCAGCCCAAGCCAGAACTCTTCCTTCAAGTTCCCGAATCCTGCCTTGTAGTCAGCCCAGGGTCTGTTGAAGTCGATGGACCCAGGTTCACGAAGCATCAAGAAGGTTCTACGTTTGTACCTCATTTCACAGTAAACTGGAAACGGATCTGGAGATTGTTTTGGATGGATGAGAAAAACAGTGTGCAGCCAATCGTACAGTCCAACAGTATAACCCTCCGAACAATCTGTATTCAAATAAAAGTAAAGAAAAATGATAACACTTTTTGAAGTGTAGCTGGTAATTCTATGGTCTTTATAATTCTGTCCTCGAAAATCCATGGGATATACATGCAGAATAGTGACCACTCTGGATCAATCCACGGCTTTTGCTTCTGGTTTAACAAGAAAAGCCTTAAAAAAACAAGCTTTGGGGCACCCGGTTATGTATCACTATATAGAACCAGGAGATTTAGGTTAGGGGGGACGGGAACTTTTACTTGAATAAATTGTTCCAATCGGAGACGCATGTTCATTCCCCTTTGTTTTGAACTGTTATGAGTACACTATGTACAAAGTAAAACATCTAGTTCGTTCCGCTTAAATTTCAACAATGATAGATACGTCTCCTATCTCAATTATGATATAAACTTTTAAACATTAATACGAAAATGTATGTTGCTTTAAAAGATAGCTGACGGCGAGTTTAATACAAGAGTCAGTGATTAACTAGAAGATAAATAGTTGCGCTGGTAAACTTTCCGGGATCGATTGCTTTCCAATACCCGCAAATTTAGTTTAAACCCGACGAATTTCCCATTGACTTTTAGGTTAATTACATGTTGCAAGAAAACGTTTCCTTAATTGAGTATTGATCGAATTACAGCCGAAAGTTGTTGATAAATTTAGAAATGATCTCAACTACAAGCTCATAATTTTCATTACGTTATAGGATCATGACATTTAAGAATATATTATCATACTTTAGGCTCTATGTCGGAACTTTCTTCGAAAGACACCGTTAATTATAAATAAATCATCCATAACGCTATGTTTTGAAACATTTTAATAGTCAAACAGTATATTTATAGATGCAGCATAAATGGTTTTAAACCAAAACTAGAATATGTGAAAAATATAATTGTACGTTACTATGATATATCAAAATTTGTGTTTTTGTCGACAGAAACTGAAGAAAAGTTTTTTAAATATTGGTCATCTCTGCACTTACTATTCAAGAATAGTCCTGTTTGAAAATAATGAATTGTTAAGAAATAGTCCTGTTATGCTTAACTTATGTATTTATCAGCCAAATGAGGAATTATGTATTTGTACATATGTGCTGTGTGTATAATGTTTGATTTGCCTGTATCACAAATTATGGAAAATAAAAAAAAAAAAAAAAAAAAATGTTTTGAAACATGAAATTTGAAAATGGCCTGTTCAGTACAATTTTTTTCCGTGAAGCGATGAGATGCATTGAGTGAATGATCAGTCATTGACAAGGCGGGACATTCAGCGCTCGCGTTATAACTTATAGTAAAAATAATATAAGAAACCGAATTCCTAGTTGATACAAAAATGGATTGTCGTTTCCGAATGTGGAATGCCAAAAAATACACCGAATAACTACAAAACAGCTCACATGCAAAATTTATATTTATTAAGGGTGTAAACGCTCACCCATATATTTTTGAAAATTTCAATATATTTTACATCACTCCAATCGGTGACCTTTATCATATTAAGTCCAAAAAAATAATTACAAAACTTAGAGCTCTATAATCCAATTTTAAAGGACATGTATGACGTATTGGTGTATATACACAGGTCTTACATTCCTTAAGCTGCCAGATGAAAAAAAACCGAAAACTTAAAAGTCTGTTGTGAATGACTTAAGTTTTTTCCAAACAACTTATGTTATATGCATTAAAAACGAAAGGTGATTTGCAATAATAAGAGTCCAAAATATCTGAATTTGCCAAGGTTTTATTTTCTTTTTTTTTTGTCTGGTGACATATTGAACAATGATTTAAGTGATAGTTTGCCCTAGGGCAACAAGGAAAGATATAAACCTCGATATGACTGCCCTTCGTAATTATCTATTTTCTATTGTGACAGTCTATAGTCCGCCTATGCTGAGAAGTAAGTTTTTCATAATTTGTTTAATTTTGGGACTAAGTTATAAACAGAATATCATATTCGTGCCCCTGACACACTATGGTATTGACACTCGTGCACAAATATCAGTATATCCGTCGCTCTCTCTCGTATATACTGTCATCGGCACTCATATGATATCATCTATATATGTTTTCTTATGTTGTTTCAAGGCGAAATGTGACCCCGTGGTTCTAACTATCGTGAAGAGGCGAAGTTGGGCAATGTTGTTGATACAATTTTTTAAAGTTAGCATGAATAGGTCCAGGGTATAAGTGGAGATGTATCAAAACTTTTTCGTAATCATGGACCCATATTATAATGGCAGCTTGATGTGAAACTCTTTACCTTCCATTAGGCGTTCGCATCTTTCCCCAATGTAGCCATCAACACAGGCGCATCCAGTGACTAAATCATACACGCCGCTGTTCAAACAGGGAGAACTCACCTGTCGGGAAGAGCAAGTTAAAGTGAGGCAAATGGGAAACATAAAACTGCAGATGCGTGAGGCGACCATTACAATAACATTTTCTAAATCAAAGTATTTATGTTTTAAATGAACATTCCATTAGCTATGTGAAACAATTTCAAAGGTAAATTTTTATCGTGACTTAGGGGCTGGTCATTTACAGAGGTGAACTTGGGTTCGAACGTTGATTGCAAACTTACGCAGTGTTACCAGTTTGAACATTACTTGTGACTTACTCTTGTATGGCAATGCTGATCTGAATATCCATATAAATCAGAGTATTTTAAAAATTGTTCAAACCTACTTAAGTCAAACAAAAAGGTTCCTTTAATTATTTTATCAGTTTTGTATTTTATCTGTTCTCTTCTGTCCATCTTGTTAAAAGAATGCAAATAATATTTAATGTACATATTAGGGAGAGGGTTTTCTAAGTTGAATATCTTGTACCCAATCCTTTTCTGATGAATAAAATATGTTTGAGCTAACGTTGAGGAGTGACACTCAATATTATAATTTAAATGTATTATTTTTCACGACTCTCCCCCAATATATATCTACATCTCTTCTTGAAAATCTGAAAACTTATGTTAACATTTTCATTTAATGTTTGGTTCTACATACAACATTTCCATTGACACCTTAAAGATCAATTGCTAAAATGTTGAAAACATACATAAACTACGCGGCAAAAGAAAGTATATGTCAGGTTTGAAGAGTAATAACGAAAACCCATCATATCAGTATACAGTATGGTTTATGCAAAATAATGGTTTCAAATCATCATTGCGGCACATTATGATAAGGTACAACTTACCGTATTTCCTCTAATAAGCGCTTATAATAATAAGACCTATCGCTTATTAGAGGCCCGGCGCTTATTTTCTCAACTACCTATGACCCCCCGGTGCTTATTAGAGGCCCGGCGCTTATTGGAGACCCGGCGCTTATTAAAGGAAATACGGTACATATAATAAGTTAGTGCTCACTGAACAGTGGTGAGGTAAAAATAATCGTACTTGTCAGCGATATCAGAATCAATGTTTTTTATCGTAAAATTTCTCTGACGCAACAGGTTTTAGTAGCTTGTATGTCAACATTTGGCATCAGTGCAGGTAGTGAAACGTCACCTCATCGCTGACTTCTTACGTCAATGACGTTATTTGAAAATATTTGCAATTCTACATACAACATTTCCATTGACACCTTAAAGATCAATTGCTAAAATGTTTAAAACATACATAAACTACGCGGAAAAAGAAAGTATATGTCAGGTTTGAAGAGTAATAACGAAAACCCATCATATCAGTATACAGTATGGTTTATGCAAAATAATGGTTTCAAATCATCATTGCGGCACATTATGATAAGGTACAACTTACCGTATTTCCTCTAATAAGCGCCCGGGCGCTTATTTTTTCACCACCCTTTTACCCCCCGGCTCTTATTAGAGGCCGGCGCGTATTGGAGGCCCGGCGCTTATTTCCTTCATAGAAAATTGAAGTTTGTGTTAGACAGTAATTTCAATGAATATCAGTAAAATGTTTGGACCCGGCGCTTATTAGAGACCCAGCGCTTATTAGAGGCCAGGCGCTTATTGGAGGCCCGGCGCTTATTTCCATCATAGAAAATTGAAGTTTGTGTTAGACAGTAATTTCAATGAATATCAGTGAAATGTTTGGACCCGGCGCTTATTAGAGACCCGGCGCTTATTAGAGGCCCAGCGCTTATTGGAGGCCCGGCGCTTATTTCCTTATAAAAAATTGAAGTCTGTGTTAGACAGTTTTTTCAATGAATATCAGTAAAATGTTTGGACCAGGCGCTTATTAGAAACCCAGCGCTTATTAGAGGCCCGGCTATTATTTTCTCAACTACCTATGAGCCCCCGGTGCTTATTAGAGGCCCGGCGCTTATTGGAGACCCGGCGCTTATTAAAGGAAATACGGTACATATAATAAGTTAGTGCTCACTGAACAGTGGTGAGGTAAAAATAATCGTACTTGTCAGCGATATCAGAATCAATGTTTTTTATCGTAAAATTTCTCTGACGCAACAGGTTTTAGTAGCTTGTATGTCAACATTTCGCATCAGTGCAGGTAGTGAAACGTCACCTCATTGCTGACTTCCTACGTCAGTGACGTTATTTGAAAATATTTGCAATTCTCACCTAATAGAGGTAATTTCATCTCATTTATTGTAACAGGGGATAAAGTGACTTTCTAGTAGACTCAATATAGAATCAATGTCCTTTGGAAAACATCTACTAAGATAATAAGTTTTATTAATAGGTGTATAAAAGATAATGGTTGACATGTATATGTCAATGGATATAAAGGATATGCTAAATTGTCTGTTTCGAAGATAAGCGTTAGAGAAGTTAAGAACTTAAAAGTAAAAGAGAGTAAAAGGCCGAAATATGCAAAGGGAAATTCTATACTTGTCAAAGTGATAATATCATTTAACTTGAACTTTTGAAGTCAGACTTAAAAGTCGAAAAAATATCTTCATACAGCCATAACCAATACCAATTGAGTGGAGATACATGTATGTCCCTCGGACTAATGTCATGCAAAACGGTTATACATATGCAACAAATTCATAAGAGATACTGGCTTTCGTAAGCCAAAGAGCTTATATACATGTAGATTGAATGTCTTTTTTTATATAGTTATTTAAATTCTATTGGTTTTTTTACTACCTAAATCTATATCCGAATTAAAAATGCACCGACATTATATAAAGGAAATAAAAATAGAGCTTTTGGTTCTGTAGCTCATCAGGCTTGATATTCAATTATGCTGTAGAGTGTGGCCAATGTGTCAATGTGGCCTTTATTTGGAACCAAAGGCCCATCAAAGCTACAATTTTAATCCTCACTAGTCAAGGAGTCTGTAAACAAAGTTTAAGCTTTCTAGGCCTTATGCTTCTGGAGAAGAAGATGAAAATAGGTTTTTAGGGTGTAGCCCCTGTGGACCTTATTAGGGGCCACAGGCCCACCGAAGCTTCACTTTTTAGTACTCACTAGTCAAGGAGTCTTTACACAAAGTTTCAGCTTTCTAGGCCTTATGTTTCTAGAGAAGAAGTCGAAAATGCACAAAGTTTACGGACGGACGGCCGACATCATGCGATGCCAAAAGCCCATCGGGCCTTTCAGGCCATATTAGCTAAAAAGGAACCCATGAGATGCTTTATATCCTAGAGGTGAGTTATTTAGAGTTGCTATACTTTTCTAGACTGGGTTGGTCGTCAAATGAATATTTTTGCTCTAGGGGTTGAATCACAGACAATACAAAGGTCTTTTGCAGTCTGTGCGTTCTCACTATGAAGGACGCCGTACACCACGCCATGCCGTAAGCCCATTGGGCGTTACATGCCAGATGAGCTAAAACCTGCGACTGCATTATCTGCTTTCAGTTTAGAGGTAAAAATCATGTAGATTTACTTACAGTTTTACAGTTTTTCAAAGTTGAAATCCTGACTTCTCTAAGTAAACAATATTTTAGACTTTTTCGTTTAGCAAAGAAGTCCAAGAAAGATGGTTTTATTCTTGTCCATTTCTTGTAATCTTGAATGACCTTCAAATTAGGATATAAAGAAATTCTGAAAGCCACAAAACATACTCACATCATTGAAAACCAGATACTCCTTGAAGGGGTAACTGCTGCAGTGTTGGCTCTGAAGGGTCCGATTATGAAGAATGCACGTGTAGGGTTTCTCGCGTGAAATTGAGTGGAGATACATGTATGTCCCTCGGACTAATGTCATGCAAAACGGTTATACATATGCAACAAATTCATAAGAGATACTGGCTTTCGTAAGCCAAAGAGCTTATATACATGTAGATTGAATGTCTTTTTTTATCTAAGCCACAAATTTAAGTTAAAATATCTTTTTCCGCAACCCCGCCAATATGCTACAAAATGAAACCCCCCCTTTAAAAAATCTTAAGACGAAGTTAAATATCTAAATACTAAGTATGAATTTACCTATCTGAAATATACAAATGTCACATCTAGCCTTCAGAAAAACATCATTCATAATTTATCAAATTTGAGCGCATTTGGTAAATTATATATCAAGATAGATCTCTCAGAGACAGGTAAATCTATATAGTTATTTAAATTCTATTGGTTTTTTTACTACCTAAATCTATATCCGAATTAAAAATGCACCGACATTATATAAAGGAAATAAAAATAGAGCTTTTGGTTCTGTAGCTCATCAGGCTTGATATTCAATTATGCTGTAGAGTGTGGCCAATGTGTCAATGTGGCCTTTATTTGGAACCAAAGGCCCATCAAAGCTACAATTTTAATCCTCACTAGTCAAGGAGTCTGTAAACAAAGTTTAAGCTTTCTAGGCCTTATGCTTCTGGAGAAGAAGATGAAAATAGGTTTTTAGGGTGTAGCCCCTGTGGACCTTATTAGGGGCCACAGGCCCACCGAAGCTTCACTTTTTAGTACTCACTAGTCAAGGAGTCTTTACACAAAGTTTCAGCTTTCTAGGCCTTATGTTTCTAGAGAAGAAGTCGAAAATGCACAAAGTTTACGGACGGACGGCCGACATCATGCGATGCCAAAAGCCCATCGGGCCTTTCAGGCCAGATTAGCTAAAAAGGAACCCATGAGATGCTTTATATCCTAGAGGTGAGTTATTTAGAGTTGCTATACTTTTCTAGACTGGGTTGGTCGTCAAATGAATATTTTTGCTCTAGGGGTTGAATCACAGACAATACAAAGGTCTTTTGCAGTCTGTGATAATGCGTTCTCACTATGAAGGACGCCGTACACCACGCCATGCCGTAAGCCCATTGGGCGTTACATGCCAGATGAGCTAAAACCTGCGACTGCATTATCTGCTTTCAGTTTAGAGGTAAAAATCATGTAGATTTACTTACAGTTTTACAGTTTTTCAAAGTTGAAATCCTGACTTCTCTAAGTAAACAATATTTTAGACTTTTTCGTTTAGCAAAGAAGTCCAAGAAAGATGGTTTTATTCTTGTCCATTTCTTGTAATCTTGAATGACCTTCAAATTAGGATATAAAGAAATTCTGAAAGCCACAAAACATACTCACATCATTGAAAACCAGATACTCCTTGAAGGGGTAACTGCTGCAGTGTTGGCTCTGAAGGGTCCGATTATGAAGAATGCACGTGTAGGGTTTCTCGCGTGAAATTTCAAATGATTCACATTGTGCTTGTTTTGAACACAGAGAAGAGCATTCAAGCAGTGACTTCACACAATGGCTACTTATTGTATCAAAGTAATCCCTAATTGTAACACATGATTTAACCTTCATAAAATTGTTTTCCATGAATTTGGCTCCAACAAATGACAGCGAAATGTACAGGAGACAATGATACACGAGCATGCTGATATGTGGATGGTTTGTTCGTTTTAGTTCAATTGCAAGAAGTTTCTCACAATGTTGTAGATAGGTGTTTCTGCACTAAGTTAACAGAATCTTTACATTTCGATGTTGGCTTCGATAAATCCCCAGTGGTAGCGGGAGCAGTCTTGACAACAGCCAATCACATTGTTTGGCTTCTTATTGATTCAACGTGAATTTCTCTGATGCTCTGAGTGTATGTACATTGTATACATTTCAGATTATAATAATTTACGGTTTTGGTGCTAGATAATGAAACATTCTTATATTTAACAGGTTTATGAAATTTAAGTATACAACTAAAGTAATGAAGAGCGTAACATAAAAGCTTCTTTGATATAGTTTGCATACAAATATAGACAATTGACATTTTCATTTTGCATTAGAGATGCATTACTTTTACATTGAATACTAGGCAAATATTTCATTCTTACGTCTTTATACAATGGACACAAAAGCATAAAATGTAATTCGTCTTCTAAAACATTTTTACAGAAAGGACAAATCTAAAATCTCTCGCAATATTATTTCTCCTCCCGTTATTTTTCATTATATTCAATTCATCTATTCTGAAAAGTGTTAAAAATCTTCTTAAATCTTTATTGCGAATTACCAACAAATATGATTCCATTTTAAAGGATGCTTTCACAGATGAGTAAAAATCCAAATTTGAATGTTCATTTAAAAGAGAGAGAATATTTTGAGTATTACAATCATTAACTCTCTGAGCGAATTGTTTAATAAATATATCAATATTGACAATATTTTGAAACTCCCATGCATAATTGAAACCATATGTACAAATTTTGTTTGTTATCTTCGTAACCCACGATTTACGATCATTTTCGTCAAGTCTTTTCAACATAAGGTAACATTGTTTCTGGTATATATTTTCATTCATACACACTAATTTACACCAGAATTTTACACATCTTATAACTGTAGTACAAAAGATATTTTGACGTACACATTCCGATAACACAGCAAAATTTGTGGCGTTCATATTTACACCAAGAACACACTTACAAAACTTAACATGAAAGCTTTCCAACATTTTCCATTCATGAATACCAATAAAGAATTATAGGCATTATTTGTGTGTCAAACATTTGAAATAAAATGGAGGGAGGAGGGAAATTTTTTAATTTATAATTGAGTTGTTTGATTGGAATAAGAGCTTTATTAGCTTTATGAATAAGGGTTTGGACTGCTTTCGACCAAGAAGGTCTGTTTGAAAAGAGTAATCCCAAATAACTATAATATGTTGAAGTTGTTATTGTGACGTTATCAAATAGCCATTTTTCTGTCTTCTTTACAATGCCTCCATTACGAAAAACAAATATCTTTGTTTTGGAAAATTTACCCTCAAACCCCATTTCGTACAAAATTGGGACAAAACATTTATTTTCTTTTGCAATCCTACGTGATACTTGCACTAAGATACACGAGAAAGTGAATAAAGATAAATAAAGATGTCTGCAGTTCTTCGAAGTACTCAAACATTTACATGAATTGCAAATTTAATTGGAAAGGTATTATTTCAATGAGATGAATGTGTCAAACCAAACCCAATTTTTGACTACAGAAATCAATGTGCGTAGGGGTAAAACATTAATATTTTCTAAGCTGTTAAATATTTCACGTTCCTATTACGATTAATATTTTTCTCATTATACCAAAATGTGTTTCACCAAAAGTTAGAAAATATCGATATTGTCCAGAGGATTGGAAAAAAGCTTTTGAACATTTTAATCTATGACCACAAACATCATTAGCCTGGTAATGGAGAAATTGAACAGGCCAGGTTTCCAGAAGACCTCGTTAGGGATACCCAGTAGATACCCGTCAGTTGGTTTGATGATGGGGCCGGTTGGGTTGCATTCTCCACAGTCAGTGAACCACCATCCTCCTTCATGGACGCTGGCACAGTTATTTCCTTCAAGGTCGTCGTTGTCGACATCGGTCGTGGTGAACTTCCTCCCTATTGCAGGAACTAAACAGTCCAACAGATGTTCAGGTGACTGCTTTGACCGATGAGTTCCAAATGTGAACATATAGCCACTGACTTCACTCAATATTTGAAAATCGTGAAAATAGTGTTATCTGAAAATAAAAATGTTAATATAAAAACATAGCAATGCTATTTGAGTAAATTAAGAAAATATAAAATTATCATAAAAAATTACTTTGAAAACATTTTTCTCTCACTTTGATGCATTATAAGGAATTAAAATGTTGAACTGCCTTCAAATCTTACATGTACTACAAAGACATTGTATTGTGCATCAAAGTCAACTTGTTCATGTATCCTATATAAAGCATTGTATTTACCGGTTAATTTTTGATGGGACTGTTGTTATAATCTGAACAATTAGCTTGAACTGTTTAGAAGTGGTGAGATAATGCATCTTGTCCAGCCCAAGCCAGAACTCTTCCTTCAAGTTCCCGAATCCTGCCTTGTAGTCAGCCCAGGGTCTGTTGAAGTCGATGGACCCAGGTTCACGAAGCATCAAGAAGGTTCTACCTTTGTACCTCATTTCACAGTAAACTGGAAACGGATCTGGAGATTGTTTTGGATGGATGAGAAAAACAGTGTGCAGCCAATCGTACAGTCCAACAGTATAAACCTCCGAACAATCTGTATTCAAATAAAAGTAAAGAAAAATGATAACACTTTTTGAAGTGTCTCTGGTAATTCTATGGTCTTTATAATTCTGTCCTCGAAAATCCATGGGATATACATGCAGAATAGTGACCACTCTGGATCAATCCACGGCTTTTGCTTCTGGTTTAATAAGATTCCTCGCATGTTATTCAATCAATCAGATGACTTTGTCTACCAGACCAGATTGACATGCTGCTATTACTCACTCTCACTCTTACTTACTCCTCTTTTGGGTTATTGCATTTGTGTATATCACATCTACCACACCTTGTTATAAATTTTAAAGTTTGAATACTCTACTCTTGTATTCTTGTGTCGTCACTCATGCCCAGGCAGTCTCCACGCGTTTACCCCCACGGATCCTTGACAACATTAGATCTATTGGTCATATGTGGTTGGTCTAGGATAATGTAGTTAATAAGGTATCATTACAATTAGCAATGGAAGCCATGATTCCCTCGGGGACATTATAATAAATGCTTCGATGGAAAGTAATAAAAAAGCTTATCAGGGAAATTGTAAAGGTATTCTTCTTCCTCGATATCCAGGGATTAAATGTCCCAATGCTCTTCACTCCATCAACCCTGGTACTTTTCATAAGGGAAATCTTTGCTTAAATTATGTTGTAAGCGACGACAAATGTACTCAAGGTTTATGGTGATGAAATGTATCACAGAGATAATGATTAAAACCAAAAGCTTAAGTGAAAATAATTTCAGTTTGTGAAAGCAGATTTATCAATGGTAAAGAATCCCTGTAATATTGCAATAGAGATAACTCCAATCGGTGACCTTTATCATATTAAGTCCAAAAAAATAATTACAAAACTTAGAGCTCTATAATCCAATTTTAAAGGACATGTATGACGTATTGGTGAATGTACCCAGGTCTTACATTCCTTAAGCTGCCAGATGAAATAAAACTAAAACGTAAAAGTCTGTTGTGAATGACTTAAGGTTTTTCCAAACAACTTATGTTATATGCATTAAAAACGAAAGGTGATTTGCAATAATTAGAGTCCAAAATATCTGAATTTGCCAAGGTTTTATTTTCTTTTTTTTTGTCTGGTGACATATTGAACAATGATTTAAGTGATAGTTTGCCCTAGGGCAACAAGGAAAGATATAAACCTCGATATGACTGCCCTCGTAGGTAATTATCAATTTTCTATTGTGACGTAATGTTATAAACAATTCTTTGACGTCTCGGTTCACCTATAACAGTCTATAGTCCGCCTATGCTGAGAAGTAAGTTTTTCATCATTTGTTTAATTTTGGGACTAAGTTATAAACAGAATATCATATTCGTGCCCCTGACACACTATGGTATTGACACTAGTGCACATTCAAATATCAGTATATCCGTCGCTCTCTCTCGGATATACTGTCATCGGCACTCATATGATATCATCTATATATGTTTTCTTAGGTTGTTTCAAGGCGAAATGTGACCCCGTGGTTCTAATTATCGTGAAGAGGCGAAGTTGGGCAATATTGTTGATACAATTTTTTAAAGTTAGCATGAATAGGTCCAGGGTATAAGTGGAGATGTATCAAAACTTTTTCGTAATCATGGACCCATATTATAATGGCAGCTTGATGTGAAACTCTTTACCTTCCATTAGGCGTTCGCATCTTTCCCCAATGTAGCCATCAACACAGGCGCATCCAGTGACTAAATCATACACGCCGCTGTTCAAACAGGGAGAACTCACCTGACAGGAAGAGCAAGTTAAAGTGAGGCAAATGTGAAACATAAAACTGCAGATGCGTGAGGCGACCATTACAATATCATTTTCTAAATCAAAGTATTTATGTTTAAATGAACATTCCATTAGCTATGTGAAACAATTTCAAAGGTAAATTTTTATCGTGACTTAGGGGCTGGTCATTTACAGAGGTGAACTTGGGTTCGAACGTTGATTGCAAACTTACGCAGTGTTACCAGTTTGAACATTACTTGTGACTTACTCTTGTATGGCAATGCTGATCTGAATATCCATATAAATCAGAGTATTTTAAAAATTGTTCAAACTTACTTTAGTCAAACAAAAAGGTTCCTTTAATTATTTTATCAGTTTTGTATTTTATCTGTTCTCTTCTGTCCATCTTGTTAAAAGAATGCAAATAATATTTAATGTACATATTAGGGAGAGGGTTTTCTAAGTTGAATAGCTTGTACCCAATCCTTTTCTGATGAATAAAATATGTTTGAGCTAACGTTGAGGAGTGACACTCAATATTATAATTTAAATGTATTATTTTTCACGACTCTCCCACAATATATATCTACATTGCGGCACATTATGATAAGGTACAACTTACCGTATTTCCTCTAATAAGCGCTTATAATAATAAGACCCGTCGCTTATTAGAGGCCCGGCGCTTATTTTCTCAACTACCTATGACCCCCCGGTGCTTATTAGAGGCCCGGCGCTTATTGGAGACCCGGCGCTTATTAATGGAAATACGGTACATATAATAAGTTAGTGCTCACTGAACAGTGGTGAGGTAAAAATAATCGTACTTGTCAGCGATATCAGAATCAATGTTTTTTATTGTAAAATTTCTCTGACGCAACAGGTTTTAGTAGCTTGTATGTCAACATTTGGCATCAGTGCAGGTAGTGAAACGTCACCTCATCGCTGACTTCCTACGTCAATGACGTTATTTGAAAATATTTGCAATTCTACATACAACATTTCCATTGACACCTTAAAGATCAATTGCTAAAATGTTGAAAACAAACATAAACTACGCGGCAAAAGAAAGTATATGTCAGGTTTGAAGAGTAATAACGAAAACCCATCATATCAGTATACAGTATGGTTTATGCAAAATAATGGTTTCAAATCATCATTGCGGCACATTATGATAAGGTACAACTTACCGTATTTCCTCTAATAAGCGCTTATAATAATAAGACCCGTCGCTTATTAGAGGCCCGGCGCTTATTTTCTCAACTACCTATGACCCCCCGGTGCTTATTAGAGGCCCGGCGCTTATTGGAGACCCGGCGCTTATTAAAGGAAATACGGTACATATAATAAGTTAGTGCTCACTGAACAGTGGTGAGGTAAAAATAATCGTACTTGTCAGCGATATCAGAATCAATGTTTTTTATCGTAAAATTTCTCTGACGCAACAGGTTTTAGTAGCTTGTATGTCAACATTTGGCATCAGTGCAGGTAGTGAAACGTCACCTCATCGCTGACTTCCTACGTCAATGACGTTATTTGAAAATATTTGCAATTCTACATACAACATTTCCATTGACACCTTAAAGATCAATTGCTAAAATGTTGAAAACATACATAAACTACGCGGCAAAAGAAAGTATATGTAAGGTTTGAAGAGTAATAACGAAAACCCATCATATCAGTATACAGTATGGTTTATGCAAAATAATGGTTTCAAATCATCATTGCGGCACATTATGATAAGGTACAATTTACCGTATTTCCTCTAATAATTTTTTTTCGCCACCCTTTTACCCCCCGGCTCTTATTAGAGGCTGGCGCGTATTTGAAGGCCCGGCGCTTATTTCCTTCATAGAAAATTGAAGTTTGTGTTAGACAGTAATTTCAATGAATATCAGTAAAATGTTTGGACCCGGCGCTTATTAGAGACCCAGTGCTTATTAGAGGCCCGGCGCTTACTGGAGGCCCGGCGCTTATTTCCATCATAGAAAATTGAAGTTTGTGTTAGACAGTAATTTCAATGAATATCAGTGAAATGTTTGGACCCGGCGCTTATTAGAGACCCGGCGCTTATTAGAGGCGCGGCGCTTATTGGAGGCCCGGCGCTTATTTCCTTATAGAAAATTGAAGTTTGTGTTAGACAGTATTTTCAATGAATATCAGTAAAATGTTTGGACCAGGCGCTTATTAGAGACCCGGCGCTTATTAGAGGCCCGGCTCTTATTTTCTCAACTACCTATGACCCCCCGGTGCTTATTAGAGGCCCGGCGCTTATTGGAGACCCGGCGCTTATTAAAGGAAATACGGTACATATAATAAGTTAGTGCTCACTGAACAGTGGTGAGGTAAAAATAATCGTACTTGTCAGCGATATCAGAATCAATGTTTTTTATCGTAAAATTTCGCATCAGTGCTGGTAGTGAAACGTCACCTCATCGCTGACTTCCTACGTCAGTGACGTTATTTGAAAATATTTGCAATTCTCACCTAATAGAGGCAATTTCATCTCATTTATTGTAACAGGGGATAAAGTGACTTTCTAGTAGACTCAATATAGAATCAATGTCCTTTGGAAAACATCTACTTAGATAATAAGTTTTATTAATAGGTGTATAAAAGATAATGGTTGACATGTATATGTCAATGGATATAAAGGATATGCTAAATTGTCTGTTTCGAAGATAAGCGTTAGAGAAGTTAAGAACCTTAAAGTAAAAGAGAGTAAAAGGCCGAAATATGCAAAGGGAAATTCTATACTTGTCAAAGTGATAATATCATTTAACTTGAACTTTTGAAGTCAGACTTAAAAGTCGAAAAAATATCTTCATACAGCCAAAACCAATACCAATTGAGTGGAGATACATGTATGTCCCTCGGACTAATGTCATGCAAAACGGTTATACATATGCAACAAATTCATAAGAGATACTGGCTTTCGTAAGCCGAAGAGCTTATATACATGTAGATTGAATGTCTTTTTTTATCTAAGCCACAAATTTAAGTTAAAATATCTTTTTCCGCAACCCCGCCAATATGCTACAAAATGAAACCCCCCCTTTAAAAAATCTTAAGACGAAGTTAAAAATCTAAATACTAAGTATGAATTTACCTATCTGAAATATACAAATGTCACATCTAGCCTTCAGAAAAACATCATTCATAATTTATAAAATTTGAGCGCATTTGGTAAATTATATATCAAGATAGATCTCTCAGAGACAGGTAAATCTATATAGTTATTTAAATTCTATTGGTTTTTTTACTACCTAAATCTATATCCGAATTAAAAATGCACCGACATTATATAAAGGAAATAAAAATAGAGCTTTTGGTTCTGTAGCTCATCAGGCTTGATATTCAATTATGCTGTAGAGTGTGGCCAATGTGTCAATGTGGCCTTTATTTGGAACCAAAGGCCCATCAAAGCTACAATTTTAATCCTCACTAGTCAAGGAGTCTGTACACAAAGTTTAAGCTTTCTAGGCCTTATGCTTCTGGAGAAGAAGATGAAAATAGGTTTTAAGGGTGTAGCCCCTTTGGACCTTATTAGGGGCCACAGGCCCACCGAAGCTTCACTTTTTAGTTCTCACTAGTCAAGGAGTCTTTACACAAAGTTTCAGCTTTCTAGGCCTTATGTTTCTAGAGAAGAAGTCGAAAATGCACAAAGTTTACGGACGGACGGCCGACATCATGCGATGCCAAAAGCCCATCGGGCCTTTCAGGCCAGATTAGCTAAAAAGGAACCCATGAGATGCTTTATATCCTAGAGGTGAGTTATTTAGAGTTGCTATACTTTTCTAGACTGGATTGGTCGTCAATTGAATATTTTTGCTCTAGGGGTTGAATCACAGACAATACAAAGGTCTTTTGCAGTCTGTGATAATGCGTTCTCACTATGAAGGACGCCGTACACCATGCCATGCCGTAAGCACATCGGGCGTTACATGCCAGATGAGCTAAAACCCGCGACTGCATTATCTGCTTTCAGTTTAGAGGTAAAAATCATGTAGATTTACTTACAGTTTTACAGTTTTTCAAAGTTGAAATCCTGACTTCTCTAAGTAAACAATATTTTAGACTTTTTCGTTTAGCAAAGAAGTCCAAGAAAGATGGTTTTATTCTTGTCCATTTCTTGTAATCTTGAATGACCTTCAAATTAGGATATAAAGAAATTCTGAAAGCCACAAAACATACTCACATCATTGAAAGCCAGATACTCCTTGAAGGGGTAACTGCTGCAGTGTTGGCTCTGAAGGGTCCGATTATGAAGAATGCACGTGTAGGGTTTCTCGCGTGAAATTTCAAATGATTCACATTGTGCTTGTTTAGAACACAGAGAAGAGCATTCAAGCAGTGACTTCACACCATGGTTACTTATTGTATCAAAGTAATCCCTAATTGTAACACATGCCTTAACCTTCATAAAACTGTTTTCCATGAATTTGGCTCCAACAAATGACAGCGAAATGTACAGGAGACAATGATACACGAGCATGCTGATATGTGGATGGTTTGTTCGTTTTAGTTCAATTGCAAGAAGTTTCTCACAATGTTGTAGATAGGTGTTTCTGCACTAAGTTAACAGAATCTTTACAGTTCGATGTTTGCTTCGATAAATCCCCAGTCGTAGCGGGAGCAGTCTTGACAACAGCCAATCACATTGTTTGGCTTCTTATTGATTCAACGTGAATTTCTCTGATGCTCTGAGTGTATGTACATTGTATACATTTCAGATTATAATAATTTACGGTTTTGGTGCTAGATAATGAAACATTCTTATATTTAACAGGTTTATGAAATTTAAGTATACAACTAAAGTAATGAAGAGCGTAACATAAAAGCTTCTTTGATATAGTTTGCATACAAATATAGACAATTGACATTTTCATTTTGCATTAGAGATGCATTACTTTTACATTGAATACTAGGCAAATATTTCATTCTTACGTCTTTATACAATGGACACAAAAGCATAAAATGTAATTCGTCTTCTAAAACATTTTTACAGAAAGGACAAAATCTAAAATCTCTCGCAATATTATTTCTCCTCCCGTTATTTTTCATTATATTCAATTCACCTATTCTGAAAAGTGTTAAAAATCTTCTTAAATCTTTATTGCGAATTACCAACAAATATGATTCCATTTTAAAGGATGCTTTCACAGATGAGTAGAAATCCAAATTTGAATGTTCATTTAAAAGAGAGAGAATATTTAGAGTATTACAATCATTAACTCTCTGAGCGAATTGTTTAATAAATATATCAATATTGACAATATTTTGAAACTCCCATGCATAATTAAAACCATATGTAAAACTTTTGTTTGTTATCTTCGTAACCCACGATTTACGATCATTTTCGTCAAGTCTTTTCAACATAAGGTAACATTGTTTCGGGTATATATTTTCATTCATACACACTAATTTACACCAGAATTTTACACATCTTATAACTGTAGTACAAAAGATATTTTGACGTCCACATTCCGATAACACAGCAAAATTTGTGGCGTTCATATTTACACCAAGAACACACTTACAAAACTTAACATGAAAGCTTTCCAACATTTTCCATTCATGAATACCAATAAAGAATTATAGGCATTATTTGTGTGTCAAACATTTGAAATGAAATGGAGGGAGGAGGGAAATTTTTTAATTTATAATTGAGTTGTTTGATTGGAATAAGAGCTTTATTAGCTTTATGAATAAGTGTTTGGACTGCTTTCGACCAAGAAAGTCTGTTTGAAAAGAGTAATCCCAAATAACTTTAATATGTTAAAGTTGTTATTGTGACGTTATCAAATAGCCATTTTTCTGTCTTCTTTACAATGCCTCCATTACGAAACACCAAATATCTTTGTTTTGGAAAATTTACCCTCAAACCCCATTTCGTACAAAATTGGGACAAAACATTTATTTTCTTTTGCAATCCTACGTGATACTTGCACTAAGATACACGAGAAAGTGAATAAAGATAAATAAAGATGTCTGCAGTTCTTCGAAGTACTCAAACATTTACATGAATTGCAAATTTAATTGGAAAGGTATTATTTCAATGAGATGAATGTGTCAAACCAAACCCAATTTTTGACTACAGAAATCAATGTGCGTAGGGGTAAAACATTAATATTTTCAAAGATGTTAAATATTTACGCTTATATTACGATTAATATTTTTCTCATTATACCAAAATGTGTTTCACCAAAAGTAAGAAAACATCGAGATTGTCCAGAGGATTGAAAAAAAGCTTTTAAACATTTTAATTTATGACTACAAACATCATTGTCCTGGTAATGGAGAAATTGAACAGACCAGGTTTCCAGAAGACCTCGTTAGGGATACCCAGTAGATACCCGTCAGTTGGTTTGATGATGGGGCCGGTTGGGTTGCATTCTCCACAGTCAGTGAACCACCATCCTCCTTCATGGACGCTGGCACAGTTACTTCCTTCAAGGTCGTCGTTGTCGACATCGGTCGTGGTGAACTTCCTCCCTATTGCAGGAACTAAACAGTCCAACAGATGTTCAGGTGACTGCTTTGACCGATGAGTTCCAAATGTGAACATATAGCCATTGACTTCACTCGATATTTGAAAATCGTGATAATAGTGTTGTCTGAAAATAAAAAAGTTAATATAAAAACATAGCAATGCTATTTGAGTCAATTAAAAAGATATAGCATTATCATAAAAAAATACTTTAAAAACATTTTTCTCTCACTTTGATGCATTATAAGGAATTAAAATGTTGAACTGCCTCCACATCTTACATGTACTACAAAGACATTGTATTGTGCATCAAAGTCAACTTGTTCATGTATCCTATATAAAGCATTGTATTTACCGGTTAATTTTTGATGGAACTGTTGTCATAATCTGAACAATAAGCTTGAACTGTTTTGAAGTGGTGAGATAATGCATCTTGTCCAGCCCAAGCCAGAACTCTTCCTTCAAGTTCCCGAATCCTGCCTTGTAGTCAGCCCAGGGTCTGTTGAAGTCGATGGACCCAGGATCACGAAGCATCAAGAAGGTTCTACCTTTGTACCTCATTTCACAGTAAACTGGAAACGGATCTGGAGATTGTTTTGGATGGATGAGAAAAACAGTGTGCAGCCAATCGTACAGTCCAACAGTATAACCCTCCGAACAATCTGTATTCAAATGAGAGTAAAGAAAAATGATAACACTTTTTGAAGTGTCTCTGGTAATTCTATGGTCTTTATAATTCTGTCCTCGAAAATCCATGGGATATACATGCAGAATAGTGACCACTCTGGATCAATCCACGGCTTTTGCTTCTGGTTTAACAAGAAAAGCCTTAAAAAGGCAAGCTTTGGGGCACCCGGTTATGTATCACTATATAGAACCAGGAGATTTAGGTTAGGGGGGACGGGAACTTTTACTTGAATAAATTGTTCCAATCGGAGACGCATGTTCATTCCCCTTTGTTTTGAACTGTTATGAGTACACTATGTACATAGTAAAACATCTAGTTCGTTCCGCTTAAATTTCAACAATGATAGATACGTCTCCTATCTCAATTATGATATAAATTTTTAAACATTAATACGAAAATGTATGTTGCTTTAAAAGATAGCTGACGGCGAGTTTAATACAAGAGTCAGTGATTAACTAGAAGATAAATAGTTGCGCTGGTAAACTTTCCGGGATCGATTGCTTTCCAATACCCGCAAATTTAGTTTAAACCCGACGAATTTCCCATTGACTTTTAGGTTAAGTACATGTTGCAAGAAAACGTTTCCTTAATTGAGTATTGATCGAATTACAGCCGAAAGTTGTTGATAAATTAAGAAATGATCTCAACTACAAGCTCATAATTTTCATTATGTTATAGGATCATGACATTTAAGAATATATTATCATACTTTAGGCTCTATGTCGGAACTTTCTTCGAAAACATCGTTAATCGTAAATAAATCATCCATAACGCTATGTTTTGAAACATGAAATTTGAAAATGGCCTGTTCAGTACCATTTTTTTCCGTGAAGCGATGAGATGCATTGAGTGAACGATCAGTCATTGACAAGGCGAGACATTCAGCGCTCGCGTTATAACTTATAGTAAAAATAATATAAGAAACCAAATTCCTAGTTGATACAAAAATGGATTGTCGTTTCCGAATGTGGAATGCCAAAAAATACACCGAATAACTACAAAACAGCTCACATGCAAAATTTATATTTATTAAGGGTGTAAACGCTCACCCATATATTTTTGAAAATTTACGATATATTTTACATCACTCCAATCGGTGACCTTTATCATATTAAGTCCAAAAAAATAATTACAAAACTTAGAGCTCTATAATCCAATTTTAAAGGACATGTATGACGTATTGGTGTATATACACAGGTCTTACATTCCTTAAGCTGCCAGATGAAAAAAAAACGAAAACTTAAAAGTCTGTTGTGAATGACTTAAGGTTTTTCCAAACAACTTATGTTATATGCATTAAAAACGAAAGATGATTTGCAATAATTAGAGTCCAAAATATCTGAATTTGCCAAGGTTTTATTTTCTTTTTTTTTGTCTGGTGACATATTGAACAATGATTTAAGTGATAGTTTGCCCTAGGGCAACAAGGAAAGATATAAACCTCGATATGACTGCCCTTCGTAATTATCTATTTTCTATTGTGACAGTCTATAGTCCGCCTATGCTGAGAAGTAAGTTTTTCATAATTTGTTTAATTTTGGGACTAAGTTATAAACAGAATATCATATTCGTGCCCCTGACACACTATGGTATTGACACTCGTGCACAAATATCAGTATATCCGTCGCTCTCTCTCGTATATACTGTCATCGGCACTCATATGATATCATCTATATATGTTTTCTTAGGTTGTTTCAAGGCGAAATGTGACCCCGTGGTTCTAACTATCGTGAAGAGGCGAAGTTGGGCAATATTGTTGATACAATTTTTTAAAGTTAGCATGAATAGGTCCAGGGTATAAGTGGAGATGTATCAAAACTTTTTCGTAATCATGGACCCATATTATAATGGCAGCTTGATGTGAAACTCTTTACCTTCCATTAGGCGTTCGCATCTTTCCCCAATGTAGCCATCAACACAGGCGCATCCAGTGACTAAATCATACACGCCGCTGTTCAAACAGGGAGAACTCACCTGTCCGGAAGAGGAAGTTAAAGTGAGACAAATGTGAAACATAAAACTGCAGATGCGTGAGGCGACCATTACAATATCATTTTCTAAATCAAAGTATTTATGTTTTAAATGAACATTCCATTAGCTATGTTAAACAATTTCAAAGGTAAATTTTTATCGTGACTTAGGGGCTGGTCATTTACAGAGGTGAACTTGGGTTCTAACGTTGATTGCAAACTTACGCAGTGTTACCAGTTTGAACATTACTTGTGACTTACTCTTGTATGGCAATGCTGATCTGAATATCCATATAAATCAGAGTATTTTAAAAATTGTTCAAACCTACTTAAGTCAAACAAAAAGGTTCCTTTAATTATTTTATCAGTTTTGTATTTTATCTGTTCTCTTCTGTCCATCTTGTTAAAAGAATGCAAATAATATTTAATGTACATATTAGGGAGAGGGTTTTCTAAGTTGAATAGCTTGTACCCAATCCTTTTCTGATGAATAAAATATGTTTGAGCTAACGTTGAGGAGTGACACTCAATATTATAATTTAAATGTATTGATTTTCACGACTCTCCCCCAATATATATCTACATCTCTTCTTGAAAATCTGAAAACTTATGTTAACATTTTCATTTAATGTTTGGTTCTACATACAACATTTCCATTGACACCTTTAAGATCAATTGCTAAAATGTTGAAAACATACATAAACTACGCGGCAAAAGAAAGTATATGTCAGGTTTGAAGAGCAATAACGAAAACCCATCATATCAGTATACAGTATGGTTTATGCAAAATAATGGTTTCAAATCATCATTGCGGCACATTATGATAAGGTACAACTTACCGTATTTCCTCTTATAAGCGCTTATAATAATAAGACCCGTCACTTATTAGAGGCCCGGCGCTTATTTTCTCAACTACCTATGACCCCCCGGTGCTTATTAGAGGCCCGGCGCTTATTGGAGACCCGGCGCTTATTAAAGGAAATACGGTACATATAATAAGTAAATGCTCACTGAACAGTGGTGAGGTAAAAATAATCGTACTTGTCAGCGATATCAGAATCAATGTTTTTTATCGTAAAATTTCTCTGACGCAACAGGTTTTAGTAGCTTGTATGTCAACATTTGGCATCAGTGCAGGTAGTGAAACGTCACCTCATCGCTGACTTCCTACGTCAGTGACGTTATTTGAAAATATTTGCAATTCTACATACAACATTTCCATTGACACCTTAAAGATCAATTGCTAAAATGTTGAAAACATACATAAACTACGCGGCAAAAGAAAGTATATGTAAGGTTTGAAGAGTAATAACGAAAACCCATCATATCAGTATACAGTATGGTTTATGCAAAATAATGGTTTCAAATCATCATTGCGGCACATTATGATAAGGTACAACTTACAGTATTTCCTCTAATAAGCGCTTATAATAATAAGACCCGTCACTTATTAGAGGCCCGGCGCTTATTTTCTCAACTACCTATGACCCCCCGGTGCTTATTAGAGGCCCGGCGCTTATTGGAGACCCGGCGCTTATTAAAGGAAATACGGTACATATAATAAGTTAGTGCTCACTGAAAAGTGGCTGTGTAAAAATAATCGTACTTGTCAGCGATATCAGAATCAATGTTTTTTATCGTAAAATTTCTCTGACGCAACAGGTTTTAGTAGCTTGTATGTCAACATTTGGCATCAGTGCAGGTAGTGAAACGTCACCTCATCGCTGACTTCCTACGTCAGTGACGTTATTTGAAAATATTTGCAATTCTACATACAACATTTCCATTGACACCTTAAAGATCAATTGCTAAAATGTTGAAAACATACATAAACTACGCAGCAAAAGAAAGTATATGTCAGGTTTGAAGAGTAATAACGAAAAACCATCATATCAGTATACAGTATGGTTTATGCAAAATAATGGTTTCAAATCATCATTGCGGCACATTATGATAAGGTACAACTTACCATATTTCCTCCAATAAGCGCCCGGGCGCTTATTTTTTCACCACCCTTTTACCCCCCGGCTCTTATTAGAGGCCGGCGCGTATTGGAGGCCCTGCGCTTATTTCCTTCATAGAAAATTGAAGTTTGTGTTAGACAGTAATTTCAATGAATATCAGTAAAATGTTTGGACCCGGTGCTTATTAGACACCCAGTGCTTATTAGAGGCCCGGCGCTTATTGGAGGCCCGGCGCTTATTTCCATCATAGAAAATTGAAGTTTGTGTTAGACAGTAATTTCAATGAATATCAGTGAAATGTTTGGACCCGGCGCTTATTAGAGACCCGGCGCTTTTTAGAGGCCCGGCGCTTATTGGAGGCCCGGCGCTTATTTCCTTATAGAAAATTGAAGTTTGTGTTAGACAGTATTTTCAATGAATATCAGAAAAATGTTTGGACCAGGCGCTTATTAGAGACCCGGCGCTTATTAGAGGCCCGGCTCTTATTTTCTCAACTACCTATGACCCCCCGGTGCTTATTAGAGGACCGGCGCTTATTGGAGACCCGGCGCTTATTAAAGGAAATACGGTACATATAATAAGTTAGTGCTCACTGAAAAGTGGCTGGGTAAAAATAATCGTACTTGTCAGCGATATCAGAATCAATGTTTTTTATCGTAAAATTTCTCTGACGCAACAGGTTTTAGTAGCTTGTATGTCAACATTTGGCATCAGTGCAGGTAGTGAAACGTCACCTCATCGCTGACTTCCTACGTCAGTGACGTTATTTGAAAATATTTGCAATTCTCACCTAATAGAGGCAATTTCATCTCATTTATTGTAACAGGGGATAAAGTGACTTTCTAGTAGACTCAATATAGAATCAATGTCCTTTGGAAAACATCTACTAAGATAATAAGTTTTATTAATAGGTGTATAAAAGATTATGGTTGACATGTATATGTCAATGGATATAAAGGATATGCAAATTGTCTGTTTCGAAGATAAGCGTTAGGGAAGTTAAGAACCTTAAAGTAAAAGAGAGTAAAAGGCCGAAATATGCAAAGGGAAATTCTATACTTGTCAAAGTGATAAAATCATTTAACTTGAACTTTTGAAGTCAGACGTAAAAGTCGAAAAAATATCTTCATACAGCCAAAACCAATACCAATTGAGTGGAGATACATGTATGTCCCTCGGACTAATGTCATGCAAAACGGTTATACATATGCAACAAATTCAAGAGATACTGGCTTTCGTAAGCCAAAGAGCTTATATACATGTAGATTGAATGTCTTTTTTTATCTAAGCCACAAATTTAAGTTAAAATATCTTTTTTCGCAAACCCCGCCAATATGCTACAGAATGAAACCCCGCCTTTAAAAAATCTTAAGACGAAGTTAAAAATCTAAATACTAAGTATGAATTTACCTCTCTGAAATATACAAATGTCACATCTAGCCTTTAGAAAAACATCATTCATAATTTATAAAATTTGAGCGCATTTGGTAAATTATATATCAAGATAGATCTCTCAGAGACAGGTAAATCTATATAGTTATTTAAATTCTATTGTTTTTTTTACTACCTAAATCTATATCCGAATTAAAAATGCACCGACATTATATAAAGGAAATAAAAATAGAGCTTTTGGTTCTGTAGCTCTTCAGGCTTGATATTCAATTATGCTGTAGAGTGTGGCCAATGTGTCAATGTGGCCTTTATTTGGAACCAAAGGCCCATCAAAGCTACAATTTTAATCCTCACTAGTCAAGGAGTCTGTACACAAAGTTTAAGCTTTCTAGGCCTTATGCTTCTGGAGAAGAAGATGAAAATAGGTTTTTATGGTGTAGCCCCTGTGGACCTTATTAGGGGCCACAGGCCCACCGAAGCTTCACTTTTTAGTTCTCACTAGTCAAGGAGTCTTTACACAAAGTTTCAGCTTTCTAGGCCTTATGTTTCTAGAGAAGAAGTCGAAAATGCACAAAGTTTACGGACGGATGGCCGACATCATGCGATGCCAAAAGCCCATCGGGCCTTTCAGGCCAGATTAGCTAAAAAGGAACCCATGAGATGCTTTATATCCTAGAGGTGAGTTATTTAGAGTTGCTATACTTTTCTAGACTGGGTTGGTCGTCAATTGAATATTTTTGCTCTAGGGGTTGAATCACAGACAATACAAAGGTCTTTTGCAGTCTGTGATAATGCGTTCTCACTATGAAGGACGCTGTACACCATGCCATGCCGTAAGCCCATCGGGTGTTACATGCCAGATGAGCTAAAACCCGCGACTGCATTATCTGCTTTCAGTTAAGAGGTAAAAATCATGTAGATTTACTTACAGTTTTACAGTTTTTCAAAGTTGAAATCCTGACTTCTCTAAGTAAACAATATTTTAGACTTTTTCGTTTAGCAAAGAAGTCCAAGAAAGATGGTTTTATTCTTGTCCATTTCTTGTAATCTTGAATGACCTTCAAATTAGGATATAAAGAAATTCTGAAAGCCACAAAACATACTCACATCATTGAAAGCCAGATACTCCTTGAAGGGGTAACTGCTGCAGTGTTGGCTCTGAAGGGTCCGATTATGAAGAATGCACGTGTAGGGTTTCTCGCGTGAAATTTCAAATGATTCACATTGTGCTTGTTTAGAACACAGAGAAGAGCATTCAAGCAGTGACTTCACACCATGGCTACTTATTGTATCAAAGTAATCCCTAATTGTAACACATGCCTTAACCTTCATAAAACTGTTTTCCATGAATTTGGCTCCAACAAATGACAGCGAAATGTACAGGAGACAATGATACACGAGCATGCTGATATGTGGATGGTTTGTTCGTTTTAGTTCAATTGCAAGAAGTTTCTCACAATGTTGTAGATAGGTGTTTCTGCACTAAGTTAACAGAATCTTTACAGTTCGATGTTTGCTTCGATAAATCCCCAGTGGTAGCGGGAGCAGTCTTGACAACAGCCAATCACATTGTTTGGCTTCTTATTGATTCAACGTGAATTTCTCTGATGCTCTGAGTGTATGTACATTGTATACATTTCAGATTATAATAATTTACGGTTTTGGTGCTAGATAATGAAACATTCTTATATTTAACAGGTTTATGAAATTTACGTATACAACTAAAGTAATGAAGAGCGTAACATAAAAGCTTCTTTGATATAGTTTGCATACAAATATAGACAATTGACATTTTCATTTTGCATTAGAGATGCATTACTTTTACATTGAATACTAGGCAAATATTTCATTCTTACGTCTTTATACAATGGACACAAAAGCATAAAATGTAATTCGTCTTCTAAAACATTTTTACAGAAAGGACAAAATCTAAAATCTCTCGCAATATTAATTATTTCTCTTCCCGTTATTTTTCATTATATTAAATTCACCTATTCTGAAAAGTGTTAAAAATCTTCTTAAATCTTTATTGCGAATTACCAACAAATATGATTCCATTTTAAAGGATGCTTTCACAGATGAGTAGAAATCCAAATTTGAATGTTCATTTAAAAGAGAGAGAATATTTTGAGTATTACAATCATTAACTCTCTGAGCGAATTGTTTAATAAATATATCAATATTGACAATATTTTGAAACTCCCATGCATAATTAAAACCATATGTACAAATTTTGTTTGTTATCTTCGTAACCCACGATTTACGATCATTTTCGTCAAGTCTTTTCAACATAAGGTAACATTGTTTCGGGTATATATTTTCATTCATACACACTAATTTACACCAGAATTTTACACATCTTATAACTGTAGTACAAAAGATATTTTGACGTCCACATTCCGATAACACAGCAAAATTTGTGGCGTTCATATTTACACCAAGAACACACTTACAAAACTTAACATGAAAGCTTTCCAACATTTTCCATTCATGAATACCAATAAAGAATTATAGGCATTATTTGTGTGTCAAACATTTGAAATAAAATGGAGGGAGGAGGGAATTTTTTAAATTTATAATTGAGTTGTTTGATTTGAATAAGAGCTTTATTAGCTTTATGAATATGGGTTTGGACTGCTTTCGACCAAGAAAGTCTGTTTGAAAAGAGTAATCCAAAATAACTATAATATGTTGAAGTTGTTATTGTGACGTTATCAAATAGCCATTTTTCTGTCTTCTTTACAATGCCTCCATTACGAAAAACAAATATCTTTGTTTGGGAAAATTTACCCTCAAACCCCATTTCGTACAAAATTGGGACAAAACATTTATTTTCTTTTGCAATCCTACGTGATACTTGCACTAAGATACACGAGAAAGTGAATAAAGATAAATAAAGATGTCTGCAGTTCTTCGAAGTACTCAAACATTTACATGAATTGCAAATTTAATTGGAAAGGTATTATTTCAATGAGATGAATGTGTCAAACCAAACCCAATTTTTGACTACAGAAATCAATGTGCGTAGGGGTAAAACATTAATATTTTCTAAGCTGTTGAATATTTCACGTTCCTATTACGATTAATATTTTTCTCATTATACCAAAATGTGTTTCACCAAAAGTAAGAAAACATCGAGATTGTCCAGAGGATTGAAAAAAAGTTTTTGAACATTTTAATTTATGACTACAAACATCATTAGCCTGGTAATGGAGTAATTGAACAGGCCAGGTTTCCAGAAGACCTCGTTAGGGATACCCAGTAGATACCCGTCAGTTGGTTTGATGATGGGGCCGGTTGGGTTGCAATCTCCACAGTCAGTGAACCACCATCCTCCTTCATGGACGCTGGCACAGTTATTTCCTTCAAGGTCGTCGTTGTCGACATCGGTCGTGGTGAACTTCCTCCCTATTGCAGGAACTAAACAGTCCAACAGATGTTCAGGTGACTGCTTTGACCGATGAGTTCCAAATGTGAACATATAGCCACTGACTTCACTCAATATTTGAAAATCGTGATAATAGTGTTATCTGAAAATAAAAATGTTAATATAAAATCATAGCAATGCTATTTGAGTAAATTAAAAAAATATAAAATTATCATAAAAAATTACGTTAAAAACATTTTTCTCTCACTTTGATGCATTATAAGGAATTAAAATGTTGAACTGCCTTCAAATCTTACATGTACTACAAAGACATTGTATTGTGCATCAAAGTCAACTTGTTCATGTATCCTATATAAAGCATTGTATTTACCGGTTAATTGTTGATGGGACTGTTGTTATAATCTGAACAATTAGCTTGAACTGTTTTGAAGTGGTGAGATAATGCATCTTGTCCAGCCCAAGCCAGAACTCTTCCTTCAAGTTCCCGAATCCTGCCTTGTAGTCAGCCCAGGGTCTGTTGAAGTCGATTGACCCAGGATCACGAAGCATCAAGAAGGTTCTACCTTTGTACCTCATTTCACAGTAAACTGGAAACGGATCTGGAGATTGTTTTGGATGGATGAGAAAAACAGTGTGCAGCCAATCGTACAGTCCAACAGTATAACCCTCCGAACAATCTGTATTCAAATAAAAGTAAAGAAAAATGATAACACTTTTTGAAGTGTATCTGGTAATTCTATGGTCTTTATAATTCTGTCCTCGAAAATCCATGGGATATACATGCAGAATAGTGACCACTCTGGATCAATCCACGGCTTTTGCTTCAGGTTTAATAAGATTCCTCGCATTTTATTCAATCAATCAGATGTCTTTGTCTACCAGACCAGATTGACATGCTGCTATTACTCACTCTCACTCTTACTTACTCCTCTTTTGGGTTATTGCATTTGTGTATATCACATCTACCACACCTTGTTATAAATTTTAAAGTTTGAATACTCTACTCTTGTATTCTTGTGTCGTCACTCATGCCCAGGCAGTCTCCACGCGTTTACCCCCACGGATCCTTGACAACATTAGATCTATTGGTCATATGTGGTTGGTCTAGGATAATGTAGTTAATAAGGTATCATTACAATTAGCAATGAAAGCCATGATTCCCCCGGGGACATTATAATAAATGCTTCGATGGAAAGTAATAAAAAAGCTTATCAGGGAAATTGTAAATGTATTCTTCTTCCTCGATATCCAGGGATTAAATGTCCCAATGCTCTTCACTCCATCAACCCTGGTACTTTTCATAAGGGAAATCTTTGCTTAAATTATGTTGTAAGCGACGACAAATGTACTCAAGGTTTATGGCGATGAAATGTATCACAATGATAATGATTAAAACCAAAAGCTTAAGTGAGAATAATTTCAGTTTGTGCAAGCAGATTTATCAATGGTAAAGAATCCCTGTAATATTGCAATAGAGATAACTCCAATCGGTGACCTTTATCATATTAAGTCCAAAAAAATAATTACAAAACTTAGAGCTCTATACTCCAATGTTAAAGGACATGTGTGACGTATTGGTGAATGTACCCAGGTCTTACATTCCTTAAGCTGCCAGATGAAATAAAACGAAAACGTAAAAGTCTGTTGTGTATGACTTAAGGTTTTTCCAAACAACTTATGTTATATGCATTAAAAACGAAAGGTGATTTGCAATAATTAGAGTCCAAAATATCTGAATTTGCCAAGGTTTTATTTTCTTTTTTTTTGTCTGGTGACATATTGAACAATGATTTAAGTGATAGTTTGCCCTAGGGCAACAAGGAAAGATATAAACCTCGATATGACTGCCCTCGTAGGTAATTATAAATTTTCTATTGTGACGTAATATTATAAACAATTCTTTGACGTCTCGGTTCACCTATAACAGTCTATAGTCCGCCTATGCTGAGAAGTAAGTTTTTCATCATTTGTTTAATTTTGGGACTAAGTTATAAACAGAATATCATATTCGTGCCCCTGACACACTATGGTATTGACACTAGTGCACATTCAAATATCAGTATATCCGTCGCTCTCTCTCGGATATACTGTCATCGGCACTCATATGATATCATCTATATATGTTTTCTTAGGTTGTTTCAAGGCGAAATGTGACCCCGTGGTTCTAACTATCGTGAAGAGGCGAAGTTGGGCAATATTGTTGATACAATTTTTTAAAGTTAGCATGAATAGGTCCAGGGTATAAGTGGAGATGTATCAAAACTTGTTCGTAATCATGGACCCATATTATAATGGCAACTTGATGTGAAACTCTTTACCTTCCATTAGGCGTTCGCATCTTTCCCCAATGTAGCCATCAACACAGGCGCATCCAGTGACTAAATCATACACGCCGCTGTTCAAACAGGGAGAACTTACCTGTCAGGAAGAGCAAGTTAAAGTGAGGCAAATATGAAACATAAAACTGCAGATGCGTGAGGCGACCATTACAATAACATTTTCTAAATCAAAGTATTTATGTTTTAAATGAACATTCCATTAGCTATGTGAAACAATTTCAAAGGTAAATTTTTATCGTGACTTAGGGGCTGGTCATTTACAGAGGTGAACTTGGGTTCGAACGTTGATTGCAAACTTACGCAGTGTTACCAGTTTGAACATTACTTGTGACTTACTCTTGTATGGCAATGCTGATCTGAATATCCATATAAATCAGAGTATTTTAAAAATTGTTCAAACCTACTTAAGTCAAACAAAAAGGTTCCTTTAATTATTTTATCAGTTTTGTATTTTATCTGTTCTCTTCTGTCCATCTTGTTAAAAGAATGCAAATAATATTTAATGTACATATTAGGGAGAGGGTTTTCTAAGTTGTATAGCTTGTACCCAATCCTTTTCTGATGAATAAAATATGTTTAAACTAACGTTGAGGAGTGACACTCAATATTATAATTTAAATGTATTATTTTTCACGACTCTCCCCCAATATATATCTACATCTCGTCTTGAAAATCTGAAAACTTATGTTAACATTTTCATTTAATGTTTGGTTCTACATACAACATTTCCATTGACACCTTAAAGATCAATTGCTAAAATGTTGAAAACATACATAAACTACGCGGCAAAAGAAAGTATATGTCAGGTTTGAAGAGTAATAACGAAAACCCATCATATCAGTATACAGTATGGTGTATGCAAAATAATGGTTTCAAATCATCATTGCGGCACATTATGATAAGGTACAACTTACCGTATTTCCTCTAATTAGCGCTTATAATAATAAGACCCGTCGCTTATTAGAGGCCCGGCGCTTATTTTCTCAACTACCTATGACCCCCCGGTGCTTATTAGAGGCCCAGCGCTTATTGGAGACCCGGCGCTTATTAAAGGAAATACGGTACATATAATAAGTTATTGCTCACTGAACAGTGGTGAGGTAAAAATAATCGTACTTGTCAGCGATATCAGAATCAATGTTTTTAATCGTAAAATTTCTCTGACGCAACAGGTTTTAGTAGCTTGTATGTCAACATTTCGCATCAGTGCAGGTAGTGAAACGTCACCTCATCGCTGACTTCCTACGTCAGTGACGTTATTTGAAAATATTTGCAATTTTCACCTAATAGAGGCAATTTCATCTCATTTATTGTAACAGGGGACTCAATATAGAATCAATGTCCTTTGGAAAACATCTTCTAAGATAATAAGTTTTATTAATAGGTGTATAAAAGATAATGGTTGACATGTATATGTCAATGGATATAAAGGATATGCTAAATTGTCTGTTTCGAAGATAAGCGTTAGAGAAGTTAAGAACCTTAAACAACAAGAAACCTCATTATTTTTTCCATGTTAATTGGTTTATTTGTACATAAAATACTGTCAGCTTTAAAAAACACCAAAAACCGTTTTCATCGGTCCTCTAATAACAAAGATATCGCCCTTCAAAGTGCGCGAATTTCAGGCTGCTCAATTTGACAGTCGCAAAACAGCTTCAACCGGAATAACGATTATACCTTTACTGCGCATGCCCGGAGTGTTTTATGACTTCATATACAGAACGGAAGTGGGCATATTCAATGTAAATACAACAGACAATGGTGGTAAATAGACAGATTAAACAGGTTTAAGCAGCTCAGCTGTCCGGCAATAAAACATGAGAGTAGTAATTAACAGTTATGACACATCGTTACGGATTGTGTAATTTCGGGGAGTCGCGCTTGGGTTATTACACGCTCTTTGACAATGTTGTTACAAGAATTAGAGAGAGGATGTAGTTTGTCTGCCCATCCCAGTGACGCCATGGTGTCAAAGCACTAGTCATTCATTGGTCAACAATAGGTCAAACTAGATCAAATCAAAAATTGAATTTTCTGAATGTATCATTTACAATGTATGAGCCTTGAAATTAACACATTGAGCACTGACATAGTAGATGGAGTATTTGGCATTGACTACAGTAATTTCGACAAGGTAGGTTTTGTTTACATGATATTTTATAGAAGATTTGTAAACTAAACTTGTTCTTTAACATTTATAAGTATACATTTTATCATGTCAGACAGTTGTTTTGCGTTAGAAGTTACGAATTGAAAAAAAGAACCATCTCAAAAGTACATGATGTATCGAATTGTATTAGGTTGCGAACAGGATAATCGGCTATAATTTCATGACATGATGCCTCAACGACACTCATTGTTTTTCAATTATTCGTAGTGTGCAAACCTCATTCGCATAATTTAGAATCACTAAATTTCTTAAAAATATTATTTATTTTAAGATTTAACGTGCCTTCAATTTTATGTGGCCATATTCAAAATGTAACCGTAGGGCTACTAAAGCCAGTACACCATTTATCGTAATATCTAAGAGATTTTCAGATTTGACATGATTTGACATATTGAGATTTTGCCGTGCTGAAATATCCTTACGTGTATACCATCTTACTATAACATGAGCAGGAATCTAAGTTTCTATGTCTTATATTTTCCAAAAACATTGTATGTTATGTGTACATATCTATTTAGATTTGTACATTTGTTTTAGATGAATATGTTTAAACCACATTTGTTCTTTTATAATGATAAGTTTTCTTTAGAGTAGAATGGGCCATCTAATCATTTGCGAAATACAGAACCAAGATATACCATGCAGTTTGATGATGCGTTGACTTCAGATCTCTTATTAGTAAAAGCCATGATTAAGCTATCACCAGATTTAACAAATCAACAAAAGTTAGTAAATATCTTTGTTATACGTCTCACTATCTAATTGTCATACTGTCAAGTTCTGTTCCTTGTTTGTGTATTAATTATACGCCAAGTGAGTAAGTGTGCGCTTGACTTATTACTGTAAACAATAGAAATAGGCTGACCAGTAAGGGCGATGTGATGTGGCAGGTTGTGATTGGCTGAAAGAAGTTTTCACGACTTAAAATATGAGGTTTGTTTTCAAAGCCATTAAATGACTGTTTTTCGCATGTTTTTGAACAAGCAAAGTATCGATGTTGTCTAATCATATCATTTTGAATTCATTTCTGCATTGTGTACCCCCTCGGGGTTATCTGTTGTTTAAAGTAAAAGAGAGTAAAAGGCCGAAATATGCAAAGGGAAATTCTATACTTGTCAAAGTGATAAAATCATTTAACTTGAACTTTTGAAGTCAGACTTAAAAGTCGAAAAAATATCTTCATACAGCCAAAACCAATACCAATTGAGTGGAGATACATGTATGTCCCTCGGACTAATGTCATGCAAAACGGTTATACATATGCAACAAATTCATAAGAGATACTGGCTTTCGTAAGCCAAAGAGCTGATATACATGTAGATTGAATGTCTTTTTTGATCTAAGCCACAAATTTAAGTTAAAATATCTTTTCCCGCAACCCCGCCAATATGCTACAAAATAAAACCCCCCCTTTAAAAAATCTTCAGACGAAGTTAAAAATCTAAATACTAAGTATGAATTTACCTATCTGAAATATACAAATGTCACATCTAGCCTTCAGAAAAACATCATTCATAATTTATAAAATTTGAGCGCATTTGGTAAATTATATATCAAGATAGATCTCTCAGAGACAGGTAAATCTATATAGTTATTTAAATTCTATTGGTTTTTTTACTACCTAAATCTATATCCGAATTAAAAATACACCGACATTATATAAAGGAAATAAAAATAGAGCTTTTGGTTCTGTAGCTCATCAGGCTTGATATTCAATTATGCTGTAGAGTGTGGCCAATGTGGTTCCCCATTTGTAGAAATAGTTGAAAATAACATGGTCCCTGTGGCTTTTATTTGGAATCAAAGGCCCATCAAAGCTACAATTTTTATCCTCACTAGTCAAGGAGTCTGTACACAGAGTTTAAGCTTTCTAGGGTGTTGCTAAGTTAATTTGGTTCCCCATTTTGAAAGGGCGACAGGGTCACCAATCCTAGAATTAAGTATTTTGGCGATGTGATAGATACTTTTAATCAATTCAGAAATGGAAATTGCTAAAATCTTCAATTGATCATTTATGGTATAGGATCCAAATATTCACTAGCCATTTTAAGGGGCCATAGGGTCACCAAAACTGTAAATTATAATCCTCAATAGTAGGAGTTTGTACACAACATTTTAGATTTCTAGGCCTTTTGCTGCTAGGTTTTAAGGGCGTGGCCCTTATGACCCTTAGTAGGGGTCACAGGGCCACCAAAACGATAATTTATAATCCTCACTAGTCAAGAAGTATGTACACAAGGTTTAAGCTCTCTAGGCCTTATGCTTCTGGAGAAGAAGATAAAATAGGTCTTAAAGGGGCAGTAGCACGTTTTTAGGGGGATTATAAGATGATGTCAGGAAAATGAAAATTAATATTTCCAATTGAAAGATGTATTCAAACCCAATGGAGCAGTAATAATTCAGATATATAACGTTAAGTTTAGCCATGCAATTCTTTTTTCTTACACAAAATGAATTAAAGGTGTTCACACAAAATGGCCGTCAATGGATTTTAATGAATTCTATGTGAATCCTCATTCTTTGTCCTCTGACTAGTGATGTTTGGCTTGTGCTATGAGATTTTAGACACTGTCAAAATAATACATTTAGCATTAACTTACAATTATCAGTGAAAAAAATTGAAATATAAAATTATCAAAAAACGTGCTACTTCCCCTTTAAGGGTGTGGCCTCTGTGGCCCTTGGGCCACGAAAGCTGTAAATAATAATCCTCTCTAGTCAATGAGTCTGTACATATAGTTTCAGGTTTCTAGGCCTTATGCTTCTGTAGAAGAAGTCGAAAATGAGCAAAGTTTACTTGGGGACGGACGTTTGGAAAACGCACAAATAAGGAAATGTGTGAGATTATTATCACTCCAAAAGAAGTATCTGATGTTATTAAATGTTTGCCTGAGAAATAAGCATGTAGTCCAGATAGAATAAGTCACAAGCTCCTCAAAAACACAGTTAATTCAATTAGGAAAGTTTTATGTCTCTTATTTAATTATCTACTACAATCAGTAACTTATCCCAGTGTTTGGAAAGAAGCACATGTTTTACCATTGTTTAAAGGGGCAGTAGCACGTTTTTTGATAATTTTATATTCTAAATATTTCACTGATAAATGTAAGTTAAGGCAAAATGTATTATTTTGACAGTGTCAAAATTCTCATTACACAAGCCAATTTTCCATGGTCAGAGGAAAAAGTATGAAGACTCACATAAAATCCATTGGCGGCCATTTTGTGTGAACACCTTTAATTCATTTTGTGTAAGAAAAATGAGTCGCATGGCTAAACTTTACGTTATATATTTGAATTATTACTGCTTCATTTAGTTTAAATACATTGTCTTTCAATTGGAACCTTTAATTTTCATGTTCCTGAGATCACCTCATATGCCCCCTAAAAACGTGCTACTGCCCCTTTAAAAAGGTGATCATTCCATTGCTTCAAATTATAGACCAATTTCTCTCATAAGTTTTGTTGGAAAAGTGTTTGAGAGAGTTGTTTATGAGCATTTGTATAATTAAGATTAATTGAAATAATTACTTTATTAGTACAAAATTGGTTTTCAGAAAGGTCACTCGACTGTACATAAATTGCTTGAATTGTACAAGCAATTGATGTACAGATGTGGATGGTGAAATCGAGTTGGTTAGCTGTTGGTATGGTCATTGCTGGCGGTGTTGCCTGACTCTGAGGATGTGGGTTAGAATCCCACATGGGACTCGGTCCGAAAAAGTACAAGAATCTGTACTATTTAAGATAGTATAATCCCAAATATAACATTGTTACATTTGTTCACTATCTAAATGGCATTTATCTCTTGAATTGTACAATCAAGTACGCCTATCGTTAGATAATAAGGAAATGTTTTGCATGGTGTTTTGTGATGTTTCGAAAGCTTTTGACCGTGTCTGGCATAGAGGGCTTATGAGTAAATTGGAAATGTATGGTTTAAAAGGTTGTATGCTTCAGTGGTTTTCAAGTTAGATAACCAATCGAAGTCAATCTGTTTTTGTGAATGGAGCATTGTCAAAGCCTGTATACTTGACAGCCGGTGTTCCCCAGGGCTCAGTATTGGGTCCCTTTCTGTTTATTGTATTCATAAATGACATTGCTGGTGAACTTAATCGTTTTGTAATAGTTACCGACTGAGACCGAGGTGTCCAAGTTAGATGAAGGGTACGGGATAGCTCAGTCGGCAAGAGCGCCGGTCTCACGTTGCTGAGGTCCGGGGTTCGAATCCCATCCGGGCCAAGGTGTAAAAACCTAGAGTTCACCTCTGTTAGAACTCTATATGTGTCACTCTGGAGCCCTAGTGTGTAGTGCAACAAAAACTGCGCACTTAAAAGATCCAACGAATTCATGTCAGTGGCTGAATGGTGGATACATGAACACGTGCATACGCCGAGCTGTCGTTTATCAGCAGTGTTGGACAAACTGCTGTGACTATGTGTCTCAGTTCACCCAGCTGTAAATGGGTACCCTGTGAGGCATAGAATGGTCCCTAACCTGAGCGCCATATATGGATGCCGGTTGAATACTCCCCAGGCAGTTGAATTGGAACAAATTATCGAACGGTGAAATAATGCCATTGACCAGGGGAAACAATGTAAGCGCCTTGAGCAACCACGATTGGATGGATATGTGCGCTATATAAATATTCATATTCATTCATTCATGAACCCTCGCGCACGTGAATCATGAACGCCGAGGCCGTTAGGTCGGTAACTATTTTACACACTAGCTTCTTTGTTTTGTTCGAGTATTCATTTTTCATACCAACTCATATTGTCTGTGAAATGCACGTGCCTAGGTGTTCATAAGACAAAGCTGGTGTTCATCATGAACACCCGGGGTTGCCATGAACACCTGATAGTGAAACTATGACAATTTGATTTCCGAAGTTTTTTCAAATTCAAAGTTATATTTTGCAAATCAAAGACACTCACTAAAATTGCAATTGACCAATACAAGACATTTACAAAATTTGCATTCCAAGCATGGGTTCAAACGTGTGTCCTCTTTATTTATCCATTAGACCACGGAGGCCGGATGAAAATACAAGATGTTTTTTATGACCTCATGATTAAATTTCAAATTTTTCCTGAGAATAAACATTACCGTGAATGATTATTTATGTCTTTGATAATTTATGTAAATATACATTGGTACCAAATATTTATACTCATATTAAATTAAGTTTTTGTTTTATTTGTTTTCATATTAATATATTGTGGTAGCTTGTACGGTCCCGCACGGATTGCACGTGCAACACGAGAGGCTCATGCCAGTGTCAGCTACTTTAAATGGACATTGTTTCTCCAGATTAGAGTCAATGTTTCACCTTCTCATTAAATATAATAAATATTTGATTTCAGCATTATCAAAACTGATGTCATGTTGAAAATGGATTAATATAGCGTTGAGCTAGTGTGTAAATACTTTTCTACTTTTAAAACAAACACAATATTGCCCCCTTACCCTTTTCACGGGGTCTAGCGACGTTTCGACTACTATAGATCTTCCGTTTTTAAGTCTAGCATACACAAATACTAAACTTTTACCATATAAATTCTCTTTTAGCGTGATATTTTTACCTATTGTAAACATAGTCTTTTGACAATCAATATTATCTCTTTTTTTAAACTTTCAGAATTAATAATTTGAACTGCAAGGTTTTCAAACATTCTTTCCGCCAGCCTGTCCCTTGCTAAGGCGGCGTAAGCTGCTTAATTCGCAATTCAAGAAAAGTGAAGTTCATAACTACGGAAGCGTATTAGTGTCACGGTGAAATTTTTTTAGTATCTCCTACGTAGGACTTAGTATCTCCTACGTAGGAGGTAGTATCTCCTACGTAGGACATAGTATCTCCTACGTAGGACTTAGTATCTCCTACGTAGGACATAGTTTCCCCTACGCAGGAGATAGTTTCTCCTACGTAGGAGATAGTATCTCCTACGTAGGAGATGATTTGTTTCAGAAATTGATCATTGACATGTAAGTGTTTTTTTTGTGTGTTTGCCTGTGTCTTTATTATTTCTTGTTTGTATGTTGATGTTAATATTACATGATGTTCAAAGTTTAAATGTCGAATGAATCATCGTTAACATCTGTATTAAAGTTTGTTGGTCACAAATGGATTATATATCCAACAGTTAACGTTATGTTATATTGTCTAGAGAACATTTGCCTTTATTTTACTCGATCTTGTCATTACAATAAGTTCAATAACTGTGACTTAAGTGTGTTCATTTTAAAACCCAATTTCATAAAGGGATGGATCTAACAAAGACACATAATAATGTTAAACTGTTCATGTCACTTCTTATTTACCGAGAGGGGTCGTTAAACAATTATTCCATGTAATATTATATGAATATATGTTTATATTAATATATTATTTTAGTTGGAATTTAGGTAGTGTTTCAAACTTAAGTTTTGTATATATCAGCAAAAGGGAGACCGTTTCAAATCTGATCAAAACTAAACTAGTTATTCAAGTTCCTTTTTCATAGGACCACTCACTCGTCGAAATAACAATTTTTTTTAAATATGACAATTCAAGCTGTGTCTCAAAGGTTACAGACTCGCTTTTGTCAAGATAACCATTGTCGCCTCAATCTGATCTGATTGATTTAAATGCAGCTAAAGTTTTATATATAATCGACAAGTATCTCAATCCTTTTCAAAGCAACGCATTAGACAGTATTACAAAGCAACATACAACAATATCCTTAAATCTTAGATTATAAGCAAAAGTAACGATTAATTTGTAAACGAAAATCAGTTTGAGTTTTGTGGTTTCTGTTTTCTGTTTTCATATCTTCTTTAATGTGCGGGCCAGTGACTGCCTTATTGTACGCTTCAAATAATACAAATACAAATGTACCTTTTCTGCATTCCTCATATTTTATTTTAGAATATTTGAGACATGAATATTAACTTTTTGTGCGTTCTTTCGCTAAGAAAATACTGTTTGATTTCGCTGAATACCGTATTCAACATTAGTCCTACATATAAAACCATAAATGATACATTAAATACTACTTCTAGTTTTGGAATGCGTATTGTGATTATTGTGAAAAAGAACAATATTAAGAAAGATAGCAATGTTTACAGCAAGAGGATTCACATAAGTTGACGCAATTCTCTAAGACATCTACACTTTTGCCTTATATAATCTATGAATATTGAGATAAATATACATGTGATTCTAAACAGAACAACTCGGTTAAGAATAAAAGATAGATAAGCGCTTCCTTAGATAGAAACATCTTACGGACAATAGCAAATATCTCAATGTGCGGTTCGATATTGTCTAGCCCTGGTTTGGAAACATTTTATTTCATACGGTGAAATTAGGTTTGTCGATCAAGCAATAGGCTCATTTAAAGGCCGCCCTTAAAAACAACAGAAGGTTGCACACATATAAATACAAAAACTTATTTTAACAAACCCAAAAAAACCCATCTAACATATTTATAATCAAAGCAATTTGTATAATTCGTTAAGGCCAAATGTTTTTGGAGAAGCCTAAGGTCAATTTATGCTACAAATACTAAGGAAATATATCACAAATGAGTGATAATAGTTTACAACAAAATCGTTACTTTTGCTAATAAACTGGATTGAAGAATTAAGGATATTGTTGTCTGTTAAGTTAAATTTACCTGATTTAGATGTGTGGCGATGATATCTATATGCAATCAGATCGATGCATCCCAGATTGGGGGCATCATTGAGTATTTTGACAAATAGCGTGACTGTTAACTTACATAAAAGTAACTTTGAATCACAGTTCTGTTTATCATCTTTTTTACAATTTGGGTAAAGATGTGGCTTCGTAACTTCGCCGAGTAAGGGGCCCGATAAGTCAATAACGCTTAGTAACAATATCTAGTTCAGTTTACCATATTGACCTAAAGCGTTTGTTCCAAATCGAATTGTCTGTTAATAACAACAAATATCAATACAACATTATATGGTATAATTTGTTAAATGACCAAATTCAGTAAGAAAAACATTATACATATCCATTTTATGACCATCAAACGTTTAACAAAACTTTCAATAACTTTATTCATTATTTGATATTATGTAATATTAACATAAACATATCAAATAGAAATAATTAATACACCAGCAAATAAACACAAAACCCCTGTAAATTCAGCAATGTCTAATACGAATTAAGTCCTACGTAGGAGATACTAAGTCCTACGTAGGAGATACTATCTCCTACGTAGGAGATAATAAGTCCTACGTAGGAGATACTATGTCCTACGTAGGAGATAGTATCTCCTACGTAGGTGATAGTAAGTATTAGGTTATTAAGTCCTACGTAGGAGATACTATCTCCTACGTAGGAGAAACTATCTCCTACGTAGGAGATACTAAGTCCTACGTAGGAGATACTAAGTCCTACGTAGGAGATACTAAGTCCTACGTAGGAGATAGTATCTCCTACGTAGGAGATAGTTCTAAAATAATTTTTCACCGTGACACTTATACGCTTCCGTAAAAATTTTCAAAAAGTTTATGGTGCGAACTGTCGAAGGTCAAGGTCATGGCAAGGTCAACATATATGAATAAAATGGATTAAATTAACTTTTAACACCTTATTTCATTACAGTAATGTTATACTCAATGAAATGTTCATTGATTGTGTGACCTTGAGTGTCAAAGGTCAAGGTCATGAGAAAATGCCCAATTTGGTGAGGCCTGTAAAAAGCGGAACAGGGTAAGGCGAAACCCCAAGTTTCGGGGCTGCTCTGCTTTTGCGGTGTCCCGCAAACGCTAATCTAGTTATTATTTAATTTTAAGCTTTCATCAAGTGATCACTCGCACCATATAAATTCTCTAATTTGAACTTACTAATCATAATATTATCTTGAAAATGGAATATTTAAGATTGTCATGCAACTTGTTCTATATTTTTAAGTGTTTCTAAAATAAATTAAGATGAAAGACAAACATAATTTATTAATTTGTTTAAAATATTTATGGCAACTAGCTGCAAAAACCCAATCACATTCAACATCATGTTAAATTTTAAACAATGGTATCTCTCTTTTATTCCTTTAAATACCATTTAAATTCTCTAATTTGAACTTACTAATCATAATATTATCTTGAATATGGAATATTTAAGATTGTCATGCAAGTTGTTCTATATCTTTAAGTGTTTCTGAAAAAAATGAAGATGAAACAAACATAATTTATTAATTTATTTAAAATCTTTATGGCAACTAGCTGCAAAAACCCAATCACATTAAACATCATGTTAAATTTTAAACAATGGTATCTCCCTTATATCCCTTTAAATACCACACATAAGGGGTCAACCAGAGTTCAGATATTTCTGTTGAGTCCACTATGCTACTCTAATACACATCCCAATACAGGCTGCTAGCACCACAGTGTCAGCTGCTAGTCTGTTGCATAATCAACCTGACCCAAATGATATGGTAGAGCATATGCTATATGGCTATGTGTATGCAATAAGAGTTATGGAAATTAGACTTGTATTCTCATGACAGTGATATGTTCTTTCTAAAAATAACAATTTACACAAAACGTGTCAACAATAAGCTTTGTTTAGCAATCTACTTGATAAGTTGATGCGGAAAGAGTTATTTTGCATTAGGTTCCAGTTCCTGTGTTTTACTCATATTTGTACCATTTCTATATCTAACAGAAGTTCTTCTTGACACAAAATCAATTTAGGACATAAGCTAACTATGTTTTGTGAAATAATATATATTTTTCAAAACAATGCATGTTCTCTCCCGTCAAGTCTTTAAATACCACACATAAGGGCTTAGCCAGAGTTCAGGTTTACATGCTCAGCACACTATGCTTCTCCAAATAAACAAAGCCAAATACACAAATTGCTACACTCTCCTAAAAATATGATGGCAGCCATAATCAATTATCTTATAAAAGATGGTTACACAATTCAACCATATTACCACATCATTCATTTTAAGGTGAGCTTCTGTACCCTGGTTACTTTTATTTTATTTGCAATTAATTTAAAGACATGTCCCTGGTACTCTTTGTGAGTTTGATATGTCCTGACCAAACTATAACAGACTTCCTACAATACAAGAACTAAAAGCTCAATTCCTCACATTGTACTTGACATCAATTAAGTCTGGTCACTGGTGTTCAAATCCATCTCTCTTTGTTCATAAATCTTCACTTGTTTGTTTTATTGAAATTACAAAAATTTCAAGTCCAAATGTTTGCGTTTATTTACAACTTCATAATCAACCATAGTCGGTTAAGAGATCACTAATCTACGCATGTAGTGCTCACGGCAGATGTACTCTTTTTAAAACTGATTTCGGAGAAACTGAGAAGTTGGTTATCAATAGGTTGGTAATCTACGCCTCGCCAGTTTCACCCTATCGCACCTAAAAAATAATTACCCTCGGCTTATTGGTCTAAATGACCCTTCGCCTCAAATGGTGACCTTCGATATTCTTTAGAATTTGTTTTTATTTGTATCTTTACAGTCAAATATATTATGTTTAACTTATTATACCATTCTGAAGAATATCAAAGGCCGCCGGAACGTTAATGAAAGAAAACAAAAGACAGAATAAACACTGTTTATTTACAGATAACATTTGAAGGTATTTTCATATTACATGTTCATACTTCTTTCAATTCTTGTCATTTAGTTTCCTTGAAACATGCAATCATTTACAATTATTTCCATTATAACAGGCAATTCCGTCGTTCACCATTAACCTGAAATGATCCAGCCAATGAGTCTTAACAATTACAAACCTACATATTTAATTTCTTTGTACAGAGTCCTTGACTAATGTGAATTATTATAATAGCTTTCTCGACCATGTGACCTCTAAAATGGCCCACATTATGTCTTGTCCTTATGACATATTTCCATCTTCTTCAAAGGCGAATGGCCTAGAGAGCTGAAATCTTGTGCACACACTCATTGACTAGTTGACTCATTTACATCTGTGGTATCCCTGTGGCCAATAATAAAGGCCACTGGGATTACACCCTTAAACCATAGTTTCGTTGTCTTTTCCAGAAGACCTATCAAGACTCGTTTATTAGAGAGGATCATAATTTTAGCTTTTGTGACCCTGTGGCCCCTCAAACGGACCACAAGGGCTAGATTTGGTAGTCTTCTTACTCAATCGAGGGCCACTCCGTTACAAATGTTCTATGAATGATTGAGCAATTTCGACTTCTGAATTGATCACCGGCATCTGAAATCACATCCCTACTTGCCTTATTTTAGAATTGGTTACCCTGTGGTAAAATATCAATTGCAAGAAATGCCCATTCTCTCCCCACAGGCAGATCAAGTCATGTTGATTTAGCCTCTGTTCTATTACGCTGAAATCCGTGGGTTTCCCTGGCGGAAAAAAAACCGCATCACAATCCATTTGAATTTCTTTATCAAATGACAACGCTTCTCGCATGGAAAGGGTGGTTCATATCACAATGCTTTTGCCTTGATTCAGTAGCCAAAACGATGATTTAAGAACAGCATTGCTGATTGCACAACTAACTTTGATTGCCTCCAATCAGGCATCTCCCATTCTGTCCCACAAAGATAGCGAAATATAACAGAGGCTAAATCAACATGACTTGATCTGCCTCTTTTGGGAGAGAATGGAAATGCCAGGAACGACACGAAAACACGCATGAAGCGGACTTAAAAGACACCAGTGCACCCCTCTTAACATGTCCCTATCATATCATGTTTTCACTATATTCAGAGCAGCTGTTCTGCTGTTTTTGGTACTTCTCCGCTCACTTTGCTTACAGAAAATAAATTACTTGGCGCGTTGGTCAACAATAAGGACCACAGGGAGCAAGCTCTTCTTATTAATCTTGCTTCTTCTTTAAAAGAGATATATAAAATGTAGTTTGTAAGTCAATTTTTCTACATATTCACAGTAGTCTTACCATGTGGCTGTTTGGATGTTTCTATTTGAGTAGTCAAAGTGGACTCGTTCGATTTTACAGGGCCATAAAGTGACACTGAATACATCTTATCTTCCTCGTACCAATGTTGCGCAAGGCATGAAGTAACTTCTTTTGCCTTGTAAACTTCGTGCAATCCACGAATATGAGCCTGCTTCAAGACAAAGTTTCACAGGCTGTCCATTTCATTTTTGATTTGTAAGGTCGAAGACGCGTAATTATTTTCCAGATAGACTGTTTGAGTTCTACAGTGGTTTATCAATTTCCCTTGAATTTATAAAAAGGACTTAAGTAATTCACGTAATAAGCTTAGCTCAGATTTGTATAGCATCTTTATTAAAAAATGGAATAACGTATCATTATTAAAGTATTTTTGATTTTGATATTTTGAGTTTTAAACTTATATTCCTAACCTAACAAAAATGTTCATGCTACATACAATGTATATCATATAATATGTTTATTTCTTTGTTTTGTTATTTCTAGTGCAAACTAAAATCTACAATGTGTTTTGACGATTTAAACATTTCAAATTAAGCAAAACGTGTGAGTATTATGATTGTATTCCAGCGTGTTGTATTTGATAATTGACAATTTCAATTAATTTCAATGTCTACGTTGTTTATAAAATTGTGTATAAAATTTTAACAAAAGTGTTCTTGTATCGGATATCAGGACTCTTATGCCTCTGAGTTCCCAAACGCGGCAATGAACATGCCACAATCACACTTTTACGAATGGTTGCCATGGACAATGAAGTCGAAGTGGTATGTAAACATATAAAACAAATAGATGAGTGGGTATGTGTGTATGTGGTTTGCTGATTTGATTTGTTCAGTCGCGTATTGTCTTCATTGTAATATGATCCTGAAATCTCTTCCAAACAAATCATCACTATGACGCCAACCGTTGTTATACATTAAATATCATTTGAATCGATGGTTTTCAAATAATGAAAAGACTGAAATCTATTTCCAACTTCTTACTCATAAAACTTTAATGTATCTTTTAATTCCTAGTAAATGCAACTATTCTTCATACAGAACAAAACGCAATTCGCGGCTGCCCTCAGTTGGTAGAAAAGTTCCTAAATATTCTTCGTTTGAATATTTTGGTTTGTTTACTGCCTGCAAAATATTCCGAATGATGCTTCGTTTAAGTATTGTGGTTTGTTTTCTGCCTGCACTTTGTTGCCTCAAACCATGCAGTATCACGAGACAACCGCTTGGCCCAGAGTTCTGCAGGGTTCTGTGTTCCCAGACCACTGGCGTCCAACAGTGCAGGTATCTCATCTCTCGGATGAAGTGTGAAGCAGTTAATGAGGGAAAGGACACTGGACCTGACGTTATGATGCTGACCCATAAACAGGTAAGATATACACCTTGGCCTGTGTCATTACCAACAGGTAAAATATGAAGATGACCTTTAAACTGATGAAATATCTAACAGAAGCTGACCATTAAACAGGCAAAATACCAAACTTGAGCTGAGCCGTTATTAGGTAAAATATGAAGATGATCTTTAAATGTATTTGTTTGTGAAGAACTAATTTTTCTTTGACTTTCCACCATAAGGTTTGTTTTTGTAGAGCTCATTTAAGGAGGGGGAAGATTGGTCAATCAATGATTGATTATTTACAATTGATTGGTCTGTGATTTTATTTGAAAATGATTGATGAATGCGTGTTGATGATTAAGGATTGATTGTTGAATGTTGGGTCAATGACTGATGGATGGATGATTGAGGAACAATAAAATGTCTTTTTAAGTTTTAAATTATAAAATGATAAATGAATAAAATGATAATAATAGTCCAACTTATATATAAATCCATCTGCTACGCAGTTGCTCAAAGCGCTACATTACCCTGACGGAATAATTGAACTATGGGTGCTGCCGAAGGCGCAGAGAATCTTAATACACCGTTATTCCAGGTATCCATTTATACAGCTGGGTGGACTGAATGCAATGTGGATAAATGAATGATTGATGAATGTTTGTTTTAGTGTTAAATGGTTGATGAATGATTGTAAAATGAGTGATGAGTAATTGATGGATAACAATTGATTTTTGATTGATGAATGTTGTTTAGTGACGACTCATTAATTGGTTTTTCAAGATTGGTTGATGATTGATTGATGCATTACTCATTAATGATTGGTCCTATTTGTCGATTGGTGAACCCCAATAATCATTCGCCGATGCATATTAGTAACAGTACAGCGATTATTTCATGTCGTTCCTCAAATTCGGGACGGAGCGAACGCTGATTGCTCAGGCTCATGAAGAATTCATTGTCAATGCTGAACTTATTTTTAAACAAACAAGGCAATTTGACTGCAAAGTCATGTAGGTGTAGGCATTACTTTCCGAATTTGGCCCGAATTATTCTCTGTTATATAATCGTATTACAAGTCAAAGAATAAATCTAATACCATCCACTTCCATGGCATTTCCAGGCTGGTTCCTCAAACACTAACAGGAAGGAGGACTGCAAAAAGTTTTCTAAGATTGTCATCGCCAGGAGAAAAGATGTTGTCTGTATCTCGCCGTGTCGTACGTACTGTTCAGACTTTTATTGCATTATTTGTAATTTTCTTAAAGAGACACAGAGTTGATGTTGATAGGATCACATATGTCATTTTTAAAAATCGATGTTATAACATCGGAAACCACTAACTGTTACTGAAAATAACAAGTCAAAGGTCAATCAGTACATTAGAGCGAAAATACGGCCATTCAAAGTCGGTATTTTGATCGAAAACCGGACAATGTGGCTCGAGTGGCGCGCGCAAATTCGCCAAACGTAATTTTGAAACCTTGTCATTAGCAGACAGGACGATATATTCGATTCGAAAGTGTTTATTAGGCATTGTAACTAATACATTGTAGGTAGATTAATTGGATGCATAATTTGGAATATTAAAAGTATTTGAGATGTTTTCTTGATTTTTCCATAAAATCAAGCATTTTAGAGATATTATGCATAAATTGATATATTTGCAAATCCAGTGATGAGATATGAACTTCAATTCGCATAATATATATTTTGTAGCTTATCAAAACCAAATTAAATTTTAAGAAAGATACTCTGTGTCTCTTTAATGCTTCTTAAAGAACTTACTCAATAAGTGAGACTCAAGATGATTTCTTTATACAGAAATCCCTCACATGACTGACAAAATGGAAGTACATTGTAATTCGATCTCCATTAGGTTTTTAAATATCTAACATCCTTTGATATTCTGATTTCATTTTTAATTCTGTGGCATTGTTCTCCTCAGACGAGAGAAATAGGGAACAGAGACGGCTACCTTGCCCTCCTGTCCATGTAAGAAGTTTATTCAAGGCAGTTGAAAATGGAGATTTGTCTAGAGTGAAGACACTGGTGACTAGGGGGATGGTGAAAGTCAACTGTCGTGAAAAGAGTTTCACAGCTGCCATGGTAGCAGCAAAAGTCTTGCAGGAAAAGATCTTTGACTTTCTTGTGCAGCAGAATTGTGATTTGTTAGACATAAGTGACTACAAAGTTAATGTTTTACATTTCGCCTGTTACGCTGGTAGCAAACCGATTGTTGAGAAACTGCTGAACGGACAGGAAGAGTTCAACATAAACCGTAGAGGAAGCCGCGGCCTTACCCCACTGATGTGTGCTGCGGTATCTGGTAACTTACCATTGGTTAAATTGTTACTCGAAAGAGGAGCCAAGATCATGCTTGCAAAACGGGATGGTATGAATGTTCTTCACATCGCATGTGCAACTGGTCATCGTAATTTGGTCAAGTTTCTGATCTCTTTTAAGGAACTACAGAAGATGAAAACAAGGGCCGGACACACCCCTCTCGATCTGGCAATAAAGAATCGCCGTCAAAGGATTGTGTCATTTCTCAAATCAAGGGAAGGATGACACCGACAGGTATGCTTTTACAAGTTGGGGTAGAGTGTGTAATCTCATAACCTGAATAGCATGAGTGTCTTTTCTGATAAACTCTAGCACATTTCCAAATATTGTTCTGCCTAGCTTCTGCAATATGCTTAAAATATTAAATGGGATTGATGTTGTCCAAACTGTACACTGACAAATTCCAAATTTGATCTACTTGACTGATATAAGTATTTTCCACTTATCTAGATACGTTCTTTTGAGGCTTTTGATGTTTTCTGTTCACATTATAGGAAGTGACATTTTTCGTTCATCTGGCTTGAAAGGCCTGATGGGCTTCTGTCATGGCCTCGAGCGTCTGTCAATAAACGTTTTTTGTATTTTGGTTTCTTCTCCATAAGCAAAAGTCGTAGGAAGCCGAAACCTCCGTAGATGATGAAAATTATAATTTACAGCTTTGGTGACCCTATGACCCCTTCTATTGGACACAAGGGCCACGCCCTAAAAAACCTATACTTCTAGAAGAAAAATGGTCTGAAATGGCTCTATAGCAGAAGCAAAAAGCATATGACGGAACTCCCTAGATTGGAATTCTTTGTTAAAGATTTCCTGACCCGGTAGGCCATAGAAGCCTATCTTTTCATCTTTTTCCAAAAGGTCTAGAATCTTAAACCTTCTGGATAGACTACTAAGCTGATGGCGATTTCAATTTAAAGATTTTAGGACCCTGTGATTCCTAATATTGGTCTTGGGGAAACACACCAAAAATATTTCCCCCGCTTGCAAAAGGCATAGAAGCTGAAACTTATGGATAGACGGATGATCGGTAGTCCCATTTATGTTCTATGACCCTGTGACCCCTAATAAGGATGGACAGTCCCAACCTGTTCTCATCTTCTTCTCTAACGGAAAAAGGGCTAGGAAGTTGAACCTTGTGTACAGACTCCTTAGCAATACAATTCATATACATGTATACATATTGGAATTAATCAAGCAACAGCAACTTCAATTTCTATTAGATTGAGAACGATTAACAGTAAATTAAAAAAAATCTTACAAAGTTTGACATCTCTTGATGTTCACATGATGACCCATGATCGGGTGCTGCATGCACGACGTTCGTGAATCCTTGCCCTAAATGTACTGTAAAACACGTTTTTCTGATTGCATTCGTACAACTCGCGTATTCAATATTAATTGAATAGTTAGTACACTTGTTGACTTGGCACCTCAATTGTCGATGGTCACAGGCTACATGGTGGCAAATTATTGCCACGAGAAATGCCGGGATGACCCTCAGAATATTGGATGTCAGATTGGAAGATCGACCTATTATGTCCAAACTTCTAAAAAATACAAGGCTACAAAAGTTGTTAAAGACCTGGCAGACCCGGAAGACAATGGAACGAGAGGATAGAACCTTGAAGAGGCTCATTAGGTGCCGATCTTGGGATTAAACACGTTGTTGAGGCCACATCGGCTACTAGGGGAGCCATCTCTTACAAGGCTGTCCGTAATCTAGAAGATCATCAGCCATACAAGACAAGAGTCTGAAGAGAGCATATGTTTGCTGCACATAGTTGACCGTCGTACATGTGTTTGGAGGCAAAGACAAGAGAGCATATGTTTGCTGAACATAGTTGACCGTCGTACATGTGTTTGGAGGCAAAGACAAGAGAGCATATGTTTGCTGAACATAGTTGACCGTCGTACATGTGTTTGGAGGCAAAGACAAGAGAGCATATGTTTGCTGCACATAGTTGACCGTCGTACATGTGTTTGGAGGCAAAGACAAGAGAGCATATGTTTGCTGAACATAGTTGACCGTCGTACATGTGTTTGGAGGCAAAGACAAGAGAGCATATGTTTGCTGAACATAGTTGACCGTCGTACATGTGTTCGGAGGCAAAGACAAGAGAGCATATGTTTGCTGAACATAGTTGACCGTCGAACATGTATTTGGAGGCAAGATAAACAGCAATGGTTCCCCTCAATGTTCAGAAGATATGGTATGGTATGAGGGCGCGTTTCTATGAATTGTAAGATGGACGTATTACCATTCAAAGGAATCTCGATGGTCTTCAGTACCAACAAGAGATCCTTGACAGGGCTGTCATCCCACATTTTGATAACCATCCACTTTGCACAAGTCCCTATTTCATAGATGACAATGCAAAGCCGCACAGAATCCATGCCGTTAAAAAATATTTTGCAACAAAATAAGGTATTCTTTGTTTCACGTTCTACAATGTTATTGGTAAAAAAAGTTGCGTCGTCAGAAAATATAGGGGTGCTGCTTGGTTAATTCAATATATGTATACCCTGTAATCCATAGTTTCCTTGGGCTTTGTCCCGCCGCTATAATGGCTGCTATATTGCCCAAGCGGCGTTAAGCATTAATTCGATCACTCACTAACTCCTGGGGCTTTGCTCTGATATAATTTTTTCATGTTCTGCTCGTGAAGGAAGATCTTAAGAAGCTGAAACTTGTATACAATCTCCCTAGCTCAAGGGGACTTTAATCTATAGATTGGGTATGGCCCCCTTAAACTATGTTCATTTTTTCTTCAGAAGCATAGACTGACACACTGACTCCTTAGCTGTTGTAGATGGTAACTTAAGCATTTGGTGACCCTGTGACCCCTTATGTCAAAATCATTAGCAACTGTATTTGTCCATATGGAATGTACATGTATAAGGTATACTGATGGAAATGAATAAACGAACGCATGTATTGATGGTGAAATTTGTTTTATTGGCATGGGTTTTTCATCAAGTATACATTAATGTATTTCATTAAGTATGTACACCACGGGTGAAATTTCAGTATCTGGTGTGTCCTCCCCGTTTCCTGATCACTTCTTCACATCGTCGCGGAACACTTTGGATCAACTTCCGGATGACAGCCCGAGGAACTGCGCGCCATTCTTCTTAGAGAGCCTGAAACATGGCATCAAGTGTCTGGGGTAGAACATCATGGTTTAAATCGGTTACGTAAGGACAGCAGCACCAGCTGGCGGTCGTTTCGGGGCGTTGTCCTACGTTTTGGACCACGACCTGGTCTAATCTTTACGTTCCCTGTCTGACGGTACCGGTTCCACAGTCGCGAAATCACACTTATAGACTTGTTAAAGAAGGGCTGCATAACCTTTTTTAAATATATTTTTCAAAAGATATTGGTCAAATAACTATATAACATAAATATTAGGCCAAAACAGCAACGATACACAGTTTCTCAATGAAGCTACAGCTAAGTAAACATTGCGTAACAAGGCGTCTGCTTGTCGCCGTCCAGCGACAAACCAAAACAAGGCTGAGAGGCCACGGGCAGGGGATACCGGAAGTGACGTGGCAGTAGGCGAAGCGTTCGTCTGCTTATATGGAAAATGATAGGCGAAATCCGCAGTTCTGCCTTTTCAAAGCGATTAATAGTATGTTATATCACTGTGTTGCTGTCAACTGTCCTAGAATATCTCCTGATGAAGTCTCCGTAGATAAATTCCCATCATATTGATGGTTTCACGCCAAATTGACCCGCTGTGTTAGGTCAAACAGAGCAATGGGACAATCTACATCGAACTCACGTGTTCCGATCACTACACCAATTTTCTGCTTCGAGCTCGCATTTTCACTGAATGAACAGTTTGGCATGCAGAGAAAAGGGAGATTAGTAAAATATAAAACATAGCACAAAGTTTTGGGCTGATTTATGGTAATAATCCGAATATACAATGCACACATTTAGATTTGAACGTTGTGTAAAAAGGTTGAATAAACAATGACATTGGTCTGCAGGTGTCACTTACTCTCTTTAGATCAGATACTCACTTATTACACAATTACTTTACTGTCTGTCGTATTTCCTGTCTGTTTCCTAATTAGATGATATCAAATGATGACTATAGCAGGTAGGTTATATAATGCACAATCATCAACACCTGGCTATTTTATGACATCAGCTAATTAGGTAACATCAAATAGCAACTGTATTCCTTAACATCCCTTTTTTCTCCGATTGGTAAATCATAACCTATTAACCTGAAATTAGGAATACCGTTTTTGCTCTATCTGATAATTATTTTGGATAAGGTTCATTTAATAAATCTTCATTCTGTTTGGCCATGTATCGGGTATTGTTGTGAAAAATATCTCCTCTATGTACCAGAGTGAAAACATTAAGATTTTCAGTGAAATGCCCTATTAAAATAATGTTTTAAACAAGACATAAGTGATCATCCAATACATGTCTTTCATTGAGAATTGTAAATTGTCCATCACTAAATGAAATAACTAAGAAAAACGTATATATTTTTTATCCTGTTACAAAATGAAGTCAAAGGCAATTCTAAAAAAATGGTTTAAATGTAAAAAAAAATAGTATTGTATAATTACATCCTTTCTGCTGTGCTACCAAAGTAATATTCAATAACAACCAACAACTGTGCATGAAGATAAAACAGTTCACACGGGAGCAATTGTTTACATAAACATCCGGGTTCTCACGTGCAGTCTTATGACAACATTGCGCAAAGCGAGATCATCTAGGCCTACATGCTGTAGCATTATGCGCACAACTTCGTTTTTAATCAGGGTCTTACGTTTTCATCAATACAAATTGCCAGTTGAATAAATAAACTACCGATTTATTGAAGGTTTGAGATGTGTGGATGTTGTTTAGGGTGTTTAATCGACGGTTAAACATCGAGCTGTACTGTTAGCTTGTGTTGTTTTACATAACGAGGGCACACAAGAGGGTATCACATCGCCTACTAACACGTCACGAGGCAGTCACGCTTCAGTGCGTTTTATTCTGTTCGCCGGCCTAATTAGGCGGTGTTCTTTATACAGTCGTAATTAAGCCGTTTCTAGGTCGATTTCAGAAATTTAAAGTTGAGTCCATGTGAAATTGTTATCACTATTTCATGAATCCCGAAAGTTGCCATATAGCATTTCAGTCCCTCTTTAAATTGTCTGGCTGTCTGGCATATTGATTGACCGCTGTTTATGCACCCGATAGTCTGCCATTTCTCATTATCAGAAAAGTATGCTCTTGGCATGATTCTGAAGGTAAAGGTACACTGACATTCGTTGACTCCTTGAAGGTTAAATGGACAGACATAAGTTAACAGTAATTAAGCGTTCCCATATTCGTTTCCATCAGTATATTTCTATTAACCAAATGTGATAAACATTTACAACTTATCTCATATCGCATATCCTAATGCTACTGTATTTGTCCATATGGAATGTATAAGGTATCTCTATTAACTAAATGTGATAGTTTTATTGATTTTATAAAGGATTAACATTTACAACTTATCTCATATCCTAATGCTACTTAAGCATGTTTTTCTTGTTAATGTAAATTTTATCATTATTATTTTAAATAAGCCTTTTTTGTATTTAATTATATATTCATCATGATAATTATAGTGTACGTCGGGCTGTTTTTTTCTATTGTGTAACATTTTTTATAAAAAAGAAGTTTGATTAATGAGGAAGAAGACAATATAATTTTACTGCTATTTTTTAACATTAAAATCTTTGCTAACGTTGATTAAATACCTAATCAGTCAAATATTATTACTTTAAAAAACCCAGAAAAATGCCTCTTAAGCATTTGCGCATCCCATTTATTTGTTAGCAATTTTATTTGTCATTTGTTCTTATTTAATTGACAATTGAAATACACTACAGCATACGAGGAAGCCTTTTCATTATTAGCTTAGCAAATCATTCTTTTGTCAATAAAGGATTCTCGAGAACACATGTTAACTGTTTGTTTACTAATAGGACTTCAATGATATACTCTGGGATGAAAAATTAAAATAAATTTAACCCTCATTGTTGTTCCTTCCTTCAAAAACGTTGGAAAGATCTTACCGCCCCGTCCAAGGAACAGTTCAATTGTGAATTCATCCAATAACAATGCAGTAGTTGCTCACCAGAAAACTAACACAAGCTAATAACACCTTTAATGATAATACTGAGAATTTCCATGAAATCCTTCAAATACATAACTTTTCGCCCTCGTCACCAGTTATAATTTGCAGAAGAAACTGTTGATTTTTAATGCAGGCAATACAAAATTAGTAGTTGTTCATCAGCAAAATCACGCAAGCTATATGAAATATGATTTGTATATATCTGCTGCAATGCTTATTTGAATAGTTCCTTTGCAGTTCAATTACCAATACAAAGTTTGTGTTAAAATTGAAATATCACTGAGTTTCAATCTAAACATACTCGGTGTAGCATGCTTTCACACGCAGGAGCTATTTGTTGATATAATTGGTAAGAGAAATACCAAAAACAAAAGAAGAAACAACAATGTTATGTAAGAAAGGATTTATTTTATGAAATTTTCTTCATGAACATCTGATATGCATATTGAAACAATGTTACACGTTAAGTTTTTCCAAACTTTATGCCACTAATCATCTGATATATTTCACGGACCAAGGATCGTGTGTAGGGTTGACAAACTGACCCGGGACTGCGAATATTAATGATGGTTGTATGGAGGTTAAAAAGATTTAAATAAACCAACCTTAATGATACATGCAATTGATTTGTAAATAACCATGTCTACAACGAAAACCCTTTCATTTTTCAATCCAGATGAGATGAGTAAAACAATGAGTTAATGGGAATATAGCTTTGTTTTGAATGTTATGTTTCTTCCTGCCGATATGATTATTTAGACTTCAATGATTCTTCAGTCATTTGGCTTGAGACTTCACTCATAATCCTTGAAGAATAGACCTGCCAAAGACAGAAAGAGAAATATGATGTATTTATTTCAGAATTTCGTGAGCGCATAAAAAGTTGACAACAATTTCTTTTGAAGGTATTCTGAAAACGTAAACCTTCGTTGTACCCCAAAGCACACTCTCGGTTTCAATTTGATGAATTTAGTATTTCCTCTAAACTTCGAATGGATATCGATTTTGTTAGAAACGGACATAAAATAACCTCTTCTACATTAGGCATGGTTCTTATGCCTGTGAATGCAGATAAACAAGTCACTTTTCTCGCTACATGTACATATAAGATTGATTATGCCTTGATTTACCTAAGTTAATGGTAAATAAAGCTAACGATGTATCAAATGACATTTAATGGCTATATACACATACGAACAGCAATATTTTCTGGATTTAAAGGTTGTATACACTCATATGAACAGCAATATCTTCTGGATCTAAAGGTTGTATACACTCGTATGAACAGAAATATCTTCTGGATCTAAAGGTTGTATACACTCGTATGAACAGCAATATCTTCTGGATTTAAAGGTTGTATACAATCGTATGAACAGCAATATCTTCTGAATCTAAAGGTTGTATACACTCGTATGAACAGCAATATCTTCTGGATTTAAAGGTTGTATACACTCATATGAACAACAATATCTTCTGGATCTAAAGGTTGTATACACTCATATGAACAGCAATATATTCTGGATTTAAAGGTTGTATACACACATATGAACAGCAATATGTTCTGGATCTAAAGGTTGTATACACTCGTATGAACAGCAATATGTTCTGGATCTAAAGGTTGTATACACTCATATGAACAGCAATATCTTCTGGATCTTAAGGTTGTATACTTTCGTATGAACAGCAATATCTTCTGGATCTAAAGGTGCATACACTCATATGAGCAGCAACATTTTCTGGATTTAAAGGTTGTGTAGACTCATAAGAACTGCATGTTTTCTTGATAAAGCTATTTGATGTATATAATTCAAACAAACAGAAATATTTATTAAAAAGAATAATATTTATTTTTACAATGATCTTGAATACACGTAAATTGCCATATTATGTAATACAGAATAAAGATTAAAAAATATTAACCCACCGGCGATGCATGCAGTCAAAAAGCAAGCGACGTTGCCTGCTATCATACACCTGAACACTATTGAAGCGAGGATGGACTTCTTGGAGGGAGCAAGCACAGTCAGTCCACCAAGGTATATACCTATAGACCCGAAATTAGAGAACCCGCACAGGGCGTAGGTGGATATCACTTCCGACCGTTTCTGAAAACATCGACATCATAAATAATTTAAAGGCAATGTTATTGTGATGTTAAAGAGCCACTTCGTGGGTCGTTTGGGGTCACAAATGCAAACTTTATAAATAGTGTCATTTTATTAAGAAGTGTCGACTATTGCAAAAAGTATACATGTAAAGCTTCTCGACATTGTATAGGTGACAATAGGAAGGTTTGATGTCGCGTTTGTAATCGAAAAATCAATGACAATGACGCACGTCAGATCAGCAAACGTAATTTTGGAAACTTATCGAAAGCATTGAGAATGACAGTCACGAGTTGATACTGTTCGATAGGTTATATAATAAGTATCTTTGTAAAATGGAAATGTGACAAGTTTAGAAACTTAGCATTGAGAACGACAGTCACAAGTTGATACTGTTCGATAGATTATATAATAAGTATCTTTGTACCCCTATGAATACTAGTTTAACCCGAAAGCAAATGATCGTAAATAGATTAAAACAACACAAAAGTTGATAGAAAGACATGTTAAATCGAACGATTGTTGAACATTTATATTCATCAACATTTGTAAAATAATGATGTTTAAGAAACCATCGCTATTAAGATAACATGTGTCACGCTTTGTTGCAAGAGTATAGTGCTGCCCAAGCTAACAGCCAGGTAAGCAAGATGCACGTGCAATGTACATTTCACTGTTTAGGGATCGTAGCAAAATGCATCACACACCTGATACTTACATTTACATCTAAGGAAGGACTGTTAGTTTTCATTTCTTTTTGCAATATTCGCATTGATACGAGACAATTTGTTTTATATAAATTTGGTGTCTATTCACTTGATGTTGTTTTTGGACTAATCATTTTATTTTAACCATTTTAGTTTTGATAGGACCCTTCTCATTTGCACTACTGCAGTGGAGATGGGTTTTTTAAAAGGTTTTAAAAAAAGTATCTTTTGCTTAGTTGACAACACAAGTACAGTGTGTTTTGAAACATTATATAGAACATTATATAGAACGACCTTAAAACGCGAAATATTATAATCAAACAAATGATGTTTTTATTGACAGTTTTTTATTTCGTTGACAAAATAATGTAAAAATATATGTCGGAGTTGATATGTCGTTTCTATTAGCTTCAATGTTGTTTTGAGTCATAAACGATTATTTGTTAAAAAGTTAGACAAAGCACAAAGGCGTTTCACAACGCATTTTTGCTTATACCGACTCGCCTTTTAGACGATGCCATTGGCTGAGTATTATTAGATAGTTCATAGGTCAGAGGTCACAGCACGCAAGTTTCAGTGGGGTTTTCACCCAGGGTATGAAAGTGGAGCGTCAGCGTATACGTTTTTACCCTGAGACAGGATGAAATTGTATATGATGTAAATCGCGGAGTGGCTTTTTAATGCTCTGGTTGTAAACAAACTAAACTAACTTGTAAAACTAACACTAAAGTGACGTTTATCATTGATCAATTTATGAGATTTATAGGGATATTTTACTGAAACAAACTCCAAAGCCGAGTGTTTTAAGTTTGGATGAAACAACAAATTTGCATTTTCGTAACCAGAGGTTCTGTAAACTGGCATTAAAACCTCGAAATGTCCTTAGAACGAATTATCTTTTTAAATCCTACCAACAGAACCATCAGAGCGGAGATCTTTGTGACATCTATGTCCCAAGCCAACTTTGGCTTTTCGAGCAAGGGCCCGCGCAGAGACATACTGAGGTAGCTCCTAGACAGAGTTATATGCCCCTGTATGACGGCAACACTCGTGTCCACCGTGGACCACCCCATCATTCTCTACCCGATTTAAAATACCGAATAGTCACAAGTTTATATGACAAGAACTGACCGTGAGGCAGAGCCTGTCCCCAATCATAATTCTTCACCCTATCGGAGTTAACGAAGGTTGATACGAGAAGAACTGACCGTGAGGAAGCCCCTATCCAGAGTGGTGTTCCAGTGAGCGAGGACAACTCTCGTTCCCTCAGTGTACCAGTCCCCCGTCTGGTTGAAGAGCGAGGTGTAGTTGAGCCAGGTCACCCTATTGTTCAGCATCTCTGTCAAGGCTTGGTAAGCAATGAACTCGTTCGTGAATGTCTTGATGCCCACAAGCTCCGCCACCTGCTGACAGTTCTCCGTGTCGGTTCCCATCAGCAGAGCCACCGGGTACAACAGGTAGGAACAGATCATCTGGATGAAGAGGTGTTAGGTTCAATCATAAATTAGTAAGAGGAGGTCGCATTTAGAAAACTATAACGGTTGCAATTCTTAGAAATTCAGTCGCAGTAGAACTTGGTCAAGAAAAACGCTTGATAAGTAATGATAATTTTTCATCTATGGATTATGATTAAGATTTGTTTGATGAGTAAAATATAAAGAGGCATTTTCCTTAATCAGTTGTCTGTCAAAAACTAACAATTTTACTGAAGGAAACAGATTCTCATACCTTTAAGAGTTTAAAATAGGATCAAAGACGAAAACTAAACTATGTTGTTTGAGCATTTTCATGATTCTTCATCTCACTTTCCTCAAAAGAGAGGTCTATTCCCACACGCTAAACTCTTTAGTGTATGAAGGACGAATACTGAACTATTCTGTTCGAGCATTTTTATCTCCATTACCTCGAAGGAGAGGTCAATGCCAACCCGCCCGCCCATCCAGGCCAGAGTGGCGTTGACGAAGGCTAGCAGAGCGAGGAAGGCGATCAGGTTGACGAGTATTGTCCCGATCAGTTGGATGGAGTCGTGGGCTCCCATGGATGCAGCCTCTATCAGGTTCCGTCCAGGTCTGAGGCACAGGAAATTGAGAATAATCAAGTATACATAATGTTAAAACAATCAAAATCAAGTCATGGGGAGGATATATTTTATCCGCATCGTATTTGGACTTGATTTTGATTGTTTTAACATTATACTTTATTATTCTCAATTGCCTGTTGACTTGAGGGTAAACCGTATTGATGACAGGTTATTCTATATCGTACCTTTACTTGAATTGGTATACAAGACAAAATTTTTGCCGAAGAATAACAACGTTACGTAGGATGAAGTTGGCTTACATCAAATAGCTTTGAGTAGGGTCAACAGAATCTAACATTTTACAATATTTTGAGTGAGTATTTTAATGTTTTCGTAATGTTGAGATAATATTCTTATCCAAATGTATCATGGTATTTTAACATAATTAAACAGTAAATCGAGTCTTCATTTGCTATATCGTAATGTTGAGATAATATTCTTATCCAAATGTATCATGGTATTTTAACATAATTAAACAGTAAATCGAGTCTTCATTTGCTATATCGTAATGTTGAGATAATATTCTTATCCAAATGTATCATGGTATTTTAACATAATTAAACAGTAAATCGAGTCTTCATTTGCTATATCGTAATGTTGAGATAATATTCTTATCCAAATGTATCATGGTATTTTAACATAATTAAACAGTAAATAGAGTCTTCATTTGCTATATTTCCACCTTTCCTTGCAGAGGAATCGGTATATTGACGTTTCTTTGTCTTGGCATCCTATGACAAAAGACATCTCTCATTCTCATCGCCGGTACTATATGTGATTGATCTGTGTTATCTATATTATATATACATACATAGGGCATGACGTACGGTTTTGACGTAACAAAATATTCCTTGTTTATCTCTTGTGTAGCTTCAGTTTCGGGACAGAGAAGTTTGGAGACTGCTAGAGATGCTGGAGCCGACATCACAGACGCTGAGAGGAGATGGTTAGCTGGAACCTGTATTAGAGGATTTGAAGCAATAATTGTAGTGATTTATGATCTTCTCAAATGAAAATGACATCGTCTGAAGAGGTCCTTTATCATGACCATGTGTTCAGGTTGGTGGACATCTTTCATACATAGACCAGGGGAGAGCACTCTGACCCCTAACCTAGCTGTTGGATGTATTGTTAGAGGACAAATGCTTACATTGCATAGTGTGGCTTCGAGGGAAAACCTTAGTCAATTGCTGCATGAATATAAAATGGATACGTGTGCAAAATGATGATTTCGTTCAGGGAACTGTAGAAAAGCTTGTATTATTAGCGAGACCATTTCCAAAGGAAGACATTTGACAATGTTAATGTATTTATTTGGATTTTACATTTTCCAAGAAAAGTATCTATGACATACCCCAAAACCTATGTAAGCTCCTAACACCGATCCTGCGATTGTAGCGAATCCTCCTGTCATCACTGCGTGGAGTTCCGATTGCGTCATCGTGTCCAGGAATGGTTCTATTACCTGTGCTGCTGAAGTCTGTGATAAAATATGTCAAGAGCGTTATAACGTTATGTTTATTTCTATTTCAAATGCATCTTAACCAATTTATCCAATTAAAATTTCCCTAAGCCTATAACATGAACTCTCACCAGCCCAGCGAAGATGTTGGAAGCGGCGTTGAGCGACTCTGCAGGGGTGGTTCCCAGACAGAACCAGAGTAGTCTCCCCATGACGGAGACGATGGCCTGGATGACGCCCAGGTAGTAGAGCACGGAGATGATGGCGCTGAAATACACCACCTGGGACATCACCTGCACAGGAGTTAAAATAAGTTAACTCATGTCATCAGAAGTTTAGGTTTCTTTTTCAAATCAGAGTGTTATCTCACTAAGAAGAAATAATAAGGATATGACCATGTTTCTTAGTAACACCAATAACAACCGAGCGAACGTATAAGGCCCATTGTGGTTGTTAGAATGCTGATACGAATATTTAGGTGACGTTATTTATAATAGCCCTTTCATCTTCTTTAAAACATAACTGGTCAACTGAGTCATTTTGTCTCCTTGGCTTTTTAACACGAGTGTTCCAAAAGAAACGTAAGTACTATGAGGTAATTCGTCTTCACAAACTACCAAAATGCAATAATCGATACTTTTTTTGACAGCAATATACAGAAGTTCACTCTTTTCGCCCCTGTTGGAATTGTATGTTAAAGCGAAGAATTGCCTTTCTATGTTATATCATTCTCTGTGAAACTGAAGTGACATAAAATCTTCCGTACAGTGAAAGCAAAGAAGTGCGCTCGATGGTTATCGAAGACAAACTTGGCGCCTGCGTCCGAGTGAACCATGAACTCTGTGATGCGGTCCCCGAGCCACTTGAAGCTGAGAAACCCCCACTCCGTCCTCAGGATTATATAGGCGAAGAAGAACTGCAGGACGAGACCCCAGTATACAGTGTGCCAGTTCACCTGAAACGTAGTTGGTAGATCTATATTCTTATCTTCAAATATAAACTATAAAGATCATATGTTGACTTTGGCAAACATCATAATCGCTGATCACAATTTACTAAACGCACAGCAGTATGGAAATTTTCCAATTGATCTATTCTGAAAAACCCAATCATACCTCAATAGAACTTGACGAAAAACTATAATTGAAACTGAAGGTCTATATGAAAAAAACAATGTGTTGAGTTTATGATGTCATTTTTCTTTTAACTATTTAAACTAGATTAGCGTTTGCAGGACACCGCAAAAGCAGAGCAGCCCCGGGTTTCGCCTTACCCTGTTCCGCCTTCTACAAGCCTCAGCATATTGGGCATTTTCTTGTGACCTTGACTTTTGACACTTAAGGTCACGCAATCAATGAATACATTTCATTGAATATAACATTAATGTCACGAATTAAAGTGTTAAAAGTTAAAATAATCCATTTTCTCAATATATGTTGACCTTGCTGTGACCTTGACCTTTGACCTTGAAAATGAACATGTCATTGTAATTCCCCAGAGGTGTAGATACATGTTCATGAGTTCTGAAAAGCTTAATGGGATTAAGTTATATCCAAATTAGTTGCACATTGCAATAACACAAAACTCATGACCTTGACCTTTGACCTTCAAGGTTACACAATCAATGAACACTTTTCATTGAGTATAACAATCATCTATTGATTAAAAATGTTCATTGTTAAAATAAAGCATTTTCACAAAACCATGCTAAAGTAGTGACCTTGCTGTGACCTTGACCTTTGACAGATTGTAGCGAAAACCTTTTCAATTTTTTCGACTCTTCCAAGGATGATATATACCAAGTTAGAGCTTCATAGCACAGAAACTTTTCAAGTTATTGCGTTTACAAGGATTTTTTTAGTGATTTAATAGCTCGTGACCGTGACCTTTGACCTTGAAAGTGAACATGTCAAAATCGTTCCCCCGAGGTATTAGCAGTAAGTTATGAATACAAGTTCTTGAAAGCTTAGTAGAAAAAAAGTATAGCCATTAGTATGAGCGCGGACGCAAATACTGAAAGCAGCCCGTCCTTAGACGGGGCTGCTAAAAAGGTACGAATGACTAACATTAAGGCTATTTCAGATTTTTTTTCTATTTTGCTTATTGATAATTAAAAACTTTCTTCTAAGGCATGCACAATCTCTTTCATTGATTACATCTCGTTGAAATCAAAACAAAACTATTTATTTGAATACCGCTCGATAAGGATCGAGTCGAGTCACTATGACCTATTAAATTCAACCAGTCACAGATCCGTTAGATATTGCCTTCGTTGTTTTTTGTTGTTGTTAGTTGTTTGTTTTTCATTCACTTCAAATTTCCACGACTTAACAACAACCTGTTTATGACGACATGCTGAGTCTTCCAGGCGGCGTGCACGTTACATAAAGATGTATGTACATTTACCTGTTAATTTTTAACATTAGCGTCATTCAGGGTTAAAAACGATTCCTGAAATATTTGCCGAAATATTTTTCAAATTACGTTTGTCCCGATTTCAACTCTCTTTCTAATCTCGTTCCTTAGTGGCTGATATGCAAGTCCTATTAAAGTAGCGAAGGGCGTATGATAGTAACAAACTTTAAATGAGATTTATTGTTATATACTGTGTAGTTTCATGGTTTATCAGAAGCTGTTAGTAGACACACACCAGAACTTAGGCTCAGTGACTCCGTACCTTGCCCGGGTTCGTTGAAAAAAGGAAGCACAATATGATGAACCCTGCCAATCCAGCCAATGAAAGAAGATTCTGTGGTGTTTCCATGGCAACCTCCAAGACTAACACAAGTACCACGCCCACAAAGGACAATATGTACATTGTCCTGAAATAAACATGAGAAGAATGTTAGATGATTGGATTCTAGTCTTTGAAATATGCGCTGATAATCAACCTTACAGTTTACTGTTAAATATTTAGGGATAACCTTTAATTTTAGTAATTGATCAAATAAATTGTTTTACCCTTTATAAATGTTGATGTAACATTTTGATGACTAAAGCAACATGTGATACATCATAACAATATTTGATAAACTTATGCTATGCTAAAACATTATATATATCTTTCCTCTCAATATTCGGATCCAACAAACATCTTTAAGGTAAATCAAAATCTACTTAACACTTACCACCGCAATATTCTCCGTTTCCTCTGTGGGTTCTTTGAGAAAACGGCATCCCCTATGATTTGTATGCACGGTTCAACGATGTCCGTTAGTCTGAGGACAGTTATGAGAACTGCAAGAACCGTTACAACCAGAAGTCTCACAGAAGGTTCGTCCCCGAAACTGTAGTACAAGGCGTAGGCGAAGTAGGCGAAGTATAACAATGCCAGAGTAAAGTACACACATGTTCTTACAATTGTTTCGTGTCTCTTGTATCTCCTATGAATAGTTGATCTAATACGGTTGATAAACCCCTTGCAACCCTCTTCTGTCTGGATTGATGACTCGGTTTCCATCATTCTTGGAGCTGGGAACAAATAAATAGTTACACTATAAGGAGAAAAAGTCTAAGTTCATGAAACATTTGTTTGTCAATGGATATGATATACCTTTTTTTTTAATAAAGATTTACTTTAAGGTTGGGTTATTCCTTATTCCATCAAAATCATACTATCATCTCAAAATCATCAAGCGGTCCATTACCACAAGCAAGTGAACATTATTTTAGCAGATGCCCTTTGATGTTTTTGACACGAGGTTATACAAACGTTACCAGGTTCCTCATACAAATATTAACACAAATTGACGCCCCCATGATGACATTGTAAGGATAACAGAAGTTATTGAAAGGGTAGTTTATTCTTGCTTTGACATGAGGTCATACAAACGTTACCAGGTTCCTCACAGTTGCTGGAATGATGTTCCATCCTTCTTCCAGTGTCAGTACAAACGTATATATGTCGATAGAAGTCACTGATGTTACAGGCAGCGGCTCAAACGATGGTCCAAGATATGTTCTATCGGACTCTTGTCAAGACTCTGGCTGTTGGAAGGAGAACTTTTGTGTTTTAATGGGACGTAAGAGAAGTGAGATGTTTCACAAGACAAAGTTGTCTTAGGAGTTAGTGATTAAGAACAATTTAAAACCTAGAGGCATGTCTTATGTCAGCAGAAAAACTGCTACCGATATACAGCTGCGTATCTTAAGTTTGTTCACTTACCTTCATATTCTAGTGCAAATATCATGTAATTTGTAACGTCTTTGAAACATCATATCATTGTGAAAAAAACCCAATAATGCTGAAGTTTCACTGCATAAGTTAAGACAGTTTGCGTTAACATATTCGTGTGTCATACCTAGCAGATAGCTGTAACAAATTCGGCAGGTCATTGAAGTGACCAGGGGTCGAAATTTCGAAAACACTGATTTCTATTTTGCTCTACAAAATCCTTAATAATTGATCAACAGCTTTATATCTTAGTCATATGTGTTCCTTTGCGCTAATGCAACGTAACTGTGCTGATTTATTTCCTAAAAAGTTTACATGGACGATTTGATTCGAAATTTTAGAAAATCCAAATTTCAAAAATATGACCCCATCTGTCTATTTAACAATGCCAAACATCTACATTTAGCACCAGTGACAAGACGATCCCGAAATATGGTTTGGGAATGTTTATTTTACACAAGGACATTTGATGATCTTCTGTAAGTGGTCCTGGAGTTATTTTATAAACGTGAAAACGAAACCCTAATTACTTGATGTTTGTACTAAGATCACAAGCAGGTGAACAAACTTATGGTATGCAGCTGTAGATTGCACTGCTCTTCATAGCAACGGAACGCACGTTTGTATCTACCTTTATATCATTCTTTTTTCATGTCTTATCAGGGAGTACTGAATTTAACCTGCAAACTAAACAAAAGGAAAGTTATAGTTTTTATCACAATGTCTATAATTGTATACCTGATATGTTACATGCATGTTATGCATTCAATTATAAATGTTTACGGTTGAACTTTTTGACAATTTATGTTTCAATATCTCATAGTCATTACCCTAAAAGGGACCCGGATAAATCTTTTATAGCACTGAATATAAGTATAAATGTTCAGGGTGAGACTTTAACGAATTACTATTTATAAAATAATATAATATTATTATTGTCTGTCCACTTGGCATTCTCATTGTCCTCTGTTGTTTCAAGCAAAACACGTCATTCATGTAGAATTTCATTTCATTTAAAAAAAGGGTATATAATCGATTTGAGGTCGATACCCTACCAACAAAATGCTCTCGAAAAGGGGAGATAAATCCCATCATGATTTCATTTAACCCTCACAAAAACGATTCGCATCGGAGTATTCCTTTTATGAAAATGGTTAGAGAATGTTCATAAAAAGGCTACATTAACAGCTGAAGCTTAAGACTGTATAAACGTTTTGAACACCAGCGTTTCCCCTTTGCCATCTGCATGTCTGTCTGTCTGTCTGACCTGTCTGGATTTCTCTTTATACATCGTAAATCTCACCTTTACTGACCCTACTGTTATATATATCTTCTTAATAATTTTTGCGCTTATATAACCTTCTCTCTGTGTGTCAATCACCACCTCCTTGGCATTTCATTCTATCTCTCAAGCAGTGTCACAACATAGTTAAAACATCATGTACAACCCGGATATAAAAAGCTCTCTCCTCCCAAATTCAACACGTCCCTTTAAAAGATAATAATGTAATATTTACATCACGTGACAATATGTCCTCACTTCGCATTCGTTATATATACTATTTTTATATATGGTTCCGCTTCAGTAAACAAGTGAAAAACACGAATAAATGCAGAATATAGTTATATGTTTATTACCCAGGCCAATGTATATTCATGCATGACAGACATGTAGATCTATTTGTTCATGTTAATATAACGTGAAACCCCCGACCTTATGCACAGAATACTTATCTGGGTGTCTAACTTTGAACTTACAGTCCCGAGAGTAAACATAATAAAAAGCTGAATTACTGTAGTGATGTTAGAATGTGTGTTACATTATGTTCTCTTATCTGCTTGAAACTGGTCAGCTCAACACTGCAATCAATCTTAGCTTCATTTCTACAGTGAAACAATACACGGTGTCCCTGTTTAATTCAAGGTCTGCAGTTTCATTCATATGCATACTATACATTAAGGATTTGTTTCAAGAATGAAGACAATTTACCAGTCACGATTGACCCCAGGCATTTGTCACGTCAAATCGGAAGAAGGAAGAAAACAATGTGCTAAATGAAATGGAACACAGGGCTGGTCAGTCAAGCGTGGATAAGATGAAACAAAACTCACCTTTAATGTATATGCTGGGGATATAGACTTCAGTGTTTACCATGTATTGCAGTAGATGCAATAGCTAAGTAGATATCCTCGAATTCGTGAATGACGTCTTGACGTCCCAGAGCTTTAAGAGTGGACCCTGAAATATCCTATATAGGACTATCTTGAATATCGAGGCATAAGCGTTCATGTAAATTATGTTACTTCAAGGGTGTCAACCCATGCAAAGAGACATGGCCTCACTGTACGGAGATCGTATTGTCACCCAGTGTTACTATACACCACCTACAGCTTGATGCACTTACTGTAAAACTTCTTTTAAAGGGACTGTCCTTTTTTTTGTAGGAAAGGATGGCGGAGTGAAGCATTCTACTCTTTGTCAAATTGATCTAGAACAACTAAAATGTTACCCTCACTTACAGATATGAAAGTAACTGTGAAATAATCATAACTATACACAGGGAAGTACTCTTGAATTTTGTCTCAACAAAAAATACTTGATAGGAATGTCCCTTAAGCAATAGGTCATGGTGTCAATTGTTTACAACACACTGTACTTGTTACGGGACGAGCTCCTCGAAGGAAATTTAAAAAACACTCATGCAACCTGGAGGTTTGTATAGGCTTTTTACTGGTAGTAGTGTTCCCTAGATGAACTCGTCCTAGTATTTTCTGATAACAAACTTATCAACACAAGTTAATGAAGATATAAGCGTTTTCTACCACGGTCTGCATAAAGTGATGTAGCATGAACAACCGTGCTGTTTTAACTAAGAGTTTAAAATAAGTCATTATTATCAATTAAAGATGTTTTAAGAAACTCCCCTTCAGCGCCTAGAAGCCACAGTGAAATACATTAATTAGCTGTGCTATCCTGTCCTGTTCTGGACTGAAATCGAGTGGACAGTACAGACCTTTAACATCGTGTGGCATGAGACGACCGAGGTTCGAACCCCGACCCTACATTCCTGGTACTTTGACTGTCATGCTTCTCAAGTAACTGCTGCTGATCATTGATGTATGTGTATGTGTACATGTATATGGGTCAAGACATTGTATACGACCCCTTGAACCTTATTTTATCTGACTAAATATATAGAGTCGCCGTGTCAATGAATACGTTGTCATAGCACTATGCACAGCACTGTATATTTACAATCTTCCTGTTAAGCATCAAAGGGCTTTGTAAACTAAAATTCAGGAATGTCAAGCCATCAATCAATGTGTTGGATTAATTTATTCCATGGCGAAAACTATCAGGAGAACACTTTCATGCTATAGAAACGATTTCGTTTGAGGACTACAATGTAGGCTACTGTATAAATCTGTCGGAGTTATCAGCAATTCAAAATGCTACAAAATAATGTAATCAATAACATAATTGTCTTTTTAATAAGAGTTAGGATAAATGGATTTGTTCAAGCCATAGAATGACAGATCTTACGTTTCAAACTGAGTTGATTGTAGAAGGATCAGTGCAAAATTGTCAATCTGATTCTGTACCCATTCAAACAAGTTTTTCATAGGAAGTTCATTACAAGAGCCTGATACTTGAGATAATACGCCACTTGATTTTGTTTCGAAAATCTAGATCTACGAAGACAATCGTATCAATATGTAAAGCCAAGCCATTCTTGTCGCACGTCAATTAGCTTTCGTATCATCAACTACTTAATTGTCAAGCGTTAAATACATTGTTTGTACTTTGTTATTCATCTTTCAATCCTTTGGAAAGACGTTGTGAATCGACGAACTGTGACATACAATATTTTATATATTACCATATATCATATTATATAGATAAAGCTTCTCTTTATATGTAAAACTAGTAAACATACCGACGTATGTTAATGCGAGAAGCTAAAGCCTTCCAATATCTCAAAAGTATATAAAAGCGTAATAGCCAATTGATAAGCACAACACTTCAGTTGATATGCCGGATGTAGAAGGTTAACCCTATAACGACTGTTTCTCAAGGTTGTCTAAGCTATGTAGCAAGGCGGCATTCTTGGCTGTGATTTATGGGCATTTTTTCCTGGTGTATGTTTTGCTGCGCCAGTGAAAATCTTCACAGGAACAGGCACACAAGTCAAAACATTAGCTACAGTTGCGGTGACATGCACGTTGTTAGCATACTGCTACTGATAGTACAGCTCAATGGAGGTATGGTGTCAAGGGCAGGGGGGTTCTTACATCAATGGATACATACACAGAGGTTATGGTTACTTTATTGAAGTATGAATATGTGAAGGAAAACCTGTTATTTGATAATTAGGAATGTAATAAGGGCTTGTGATATGAAGCTAATTCTAAGGACGTTGGCTTGAATGACGCTAATGACCTGTCTCAATATACGCTCAAATAAGAGTCCTCTAGTTATCTATATACCCACAACTAAGAGTCCTCTAGTTAACGATATATGCACAACTAAGAGTCCTCTAGTTATCAATATACGCACAACTAAGACCCCTCTAGTTATCAATATACGCACAACTAAGACCCCTCTAGTTATCAATATACGCATAACTATGACCCCTCTAGTTATCAATATACGCATAACTAAGAGTCATCTAGTTATCAATACACGCACAACTAAGAGTCATCTAGTTATCAATACACGCACAGCTAAGAATCCACTAGTTAGTTATCAATACACGCACAACTATAAGAGCCATTTAGTTAATAGGACTATTGCCTCATTTGGCGCTAGCTTTACTTTTGCTTTGGAAATAGTCTTAACATCTTTTTTTAATCGATGTATGTTTCAATATTGATAAAGTCCGCCCTGCACTAATGGTTCCAATAAGGTTCCAATTGTTATTCTGGGTTATCATGAATGGTTAAATGCTATCATACAAACTTTAAAATTGGTTTTCGTTTGGCGTTTTTTTTGGGCATGATCAACAACATGATGAATAACTTGAGCATGCAATGAACGGTGGTCGTAAAAACTACCTTCTGTACACATTATAAGGTATGTGAGATTGAGTTTAAGCTTTAAGTGGTAGATTAGCCTAACTATAACACCAGTCTACACCACCTGTTCGCTTGATAAAAATCTCCTTTAACCAGCTTTTTGGGTATTTACTTGAATGTATTTCCTGATGGCACATAAAACCAGACATTGAAGCTTCATTGGCATATACATCTTATCAACGAGTAGGATACAACACAACCGTTTACACCATTTGAAAATTACTAACCCTTGACATACCAACTAAACGTTTATCTTATTATCTTAAACGCATAGTTATTATAGGAAGTATGCATATTTTAAGTTTGTAGCTGTAGATTGAAAAGCTTCATCGGGTATAAGGATATTTTACCGACATCTGTTGGTTTTGATGAGCAACTTTCTGACACGTTTGAACAGTTCGATAAGTTGAACCTTATGGAAACAATAATTACATATATATACATTATATGAGTGTCCATGACATACTATGTTTATGACACAAGTGACTAAATATTGGTATTTCCCGAGCGAGAGCGAGGGATATACTGATATTTAGGCACGAGTGTCGTAAACATAGTATGTCATGGGCACAAATATAATATTCTGTTTATTACCGAAGTCCCAAAATTAACGAAAATACTCAAAAACTACATCTCAGCATGGGCCGACTAGCCGTCGTCGACCCGTATAGACTGTGACGTCATAGGTGAAACGTGACGTCAAAGCATTGTTTAAAACGTGACGTCACAATGAAAAAGTGATATTTTGCCCTAGGGCAACATATGAAAAATATGAACCTCGATATGATTGCCCTCGTAGGTAATAAAATTAACTATTATATATTATCGTGTTTAACTTCCTGACAGTTGATTCCTTTTAAGTATCAATACTACTCAGGGATACCAATTTATTAAACTGCGTTAGCCAGTTTCATAATAATCTAAATAATTAGATATAATATACCGGTATATCAATTCTTCAAATACATAAGAAATTTAAAATAAAAAACACTTACAGCACTAGAGCGGCGGTGGCAGGAAAACACCGCAATTTCAGTTACTAAAATGTTTTGTGAGATGAGACTCATATAAACGATCCATCTGTCTGTGTGTTATCCCAGAGCACCTGTTGGCAAAATCAGAACCATATCTTCCAGCCTGAGCAGTATTGCGGTTAATTAAAGCCCTGTTGCCCGGATTAACAGGAATTATCTTGTTTTACTCGTTGTCAGGCGAGGCGTCGACCAAATGTCTGAGGCTGTCATGAATTGAATGGAACTCCTAGCTTTGCTTAGTCTTATTTATTTCTTCACTATATATTGAAAAGGATGATAAGTTCACAATATCGTTGATTTTACTGTCTGTAAGGTTGATCCAGTTCGATCAAAATCGACCGTGCTCCAAGAAATAAAATTGCAAAAAATGTTGTCTCTATCGGGGTTCGAACTTTATTTAGCCGGGATATCCTCTCCGTCACGGTCGACGGCACCCATCTTTGCCGCGTATTTCTGAAATAAGCTCGTCAAGCCAATCGCAAGGACTCTGACAAAAGCTTGCGTTATCACACAAGGGACAGGTACCAGTTTACCATTCGCTAACGCTTTTTGAAAAACAACGACGTTGTTGATTTGGTTATGGCTAGGTTTTGTCTGTGCTATACCTGTTCAGCAACATGCCGTAGGGTTAGCTGTATTCAGACCTTGTGGGGGAGAAGCTCACTGATAGAACACGTTCGATTCCCGGTAGCAAACATTTTGAAATTAGTATTCAACATTCGATTTGAATGAAGATTAATCTTTTTAAGTGACTATATCATATGCCATGTATCTTCCTGGGAAATTCCAATTAAATTGTTCTAGAAATACCCTGTTTATTATCTCCCGCCAAGAAGTGGAGGGGGGGGGGGGGGGGGGGGGGGGGGGTAAAGGTTTGGGCTCCTTCCGTGTTTCCGTCCGTGCGTCCTTCCGTGTGTGCGTCCGTCCGTCAGAGTTAAAGGGAACAAGTTTTCTCAGAAACTACTTGAGATAGAGTAAGCAAATATGCTGTGTGTTTTCAGGGTATCAATGCCTTGATGAAATTTGAAATCAGAAGCGTGGAATTATTTGTTTACAGAGTTATATATCTTTTTCCGTGTTTTTTTCCAAGGGTATCTTCAAAGAGGATATGTTTTCTCGGAGACTTTATAAAATAAGATATCGAAATATGTTGTGTGTCTTACACCTATCAATGCCTTGATGAAGTTGTAAAATAATAAGCATGGAATTATTATTGACAGAGTAATTCGCCCGGTTCATATTTTGTTTACACTGTTCTTATCTTCGAAGAGGACACATTTTCTCAGAAACGTTTTGAGACAAGATAACCAACTTTGCTGTGTGTCTTCAAGGTTACACTGCTTTGACTGAGTTAGAAAATAAAAAGTGTGGAATTAGTATCAGAGGATAATTTAAGGATAATTTAAGGTATAATTTAAGGTAAGATATGAATAAATTGGAAAAGAAACATTCAGACAAATAAGTTAAGTCGGTCACTACACTGCAGTAATGTATCATGTTGGTCTGGCTAATCAAAATATTCGCTGTTAGTTTACAAGACTGAAATCTGTAGAATCAGCTATAAGGGACAACTCGTGGCCGCAAAGTCAATAGCATTAGTAGGAATCAGCAGTAGATGGACGATTTCGGCCGAATGTCCAAATAGTAATAGTTGCCTAAAGGGGTATGTACGGTTAGGCGAGTCTATAGCAAACAAAAGGAAAGACTTGTTTGTTATTAATGATACCAATAGGTCTCTAATTGAGACAAAAAGGGTAGGAAGGTTGGACACAGTGTTGAGATAAGAATGCCCGGGATGGTTTGACTATAAATGGTCATGCCGTCCAATACCGTCCAATGTTAGTGACCACTTGATAGAATATATTTGTATTCTTGAATAAAGTTAGTCAGTCTGGTGCGGGCTGTCCTGAGGTTGAATTGAGTCTCTCCTTCTTGTGTGCTGTGCGGTGCCGTGTTGCATGTGAAGTACTTGAAGTCCACTCGAGTGTCCGGTGTGGTCAACAAGCGAACATCCCTTTAATTAAATACGTACCATCTTGCTGCCTAACATCATACACACCGGGTACCTAAATACACCCGTGGATATCTGGCGGAGCTTGCGGGGTACGACCTGAGAAAATACTTCAGTGCCACTGTGATTTCTGTTCGGAGGAACATACCATCGCTCCAGCTTCAGTGCCCAGGAACATATCACCTACCACCGCCTACACTTCATTCTACAGCACTAAGGATCTAGACAATTGGTTGTCGGAGGACAGCAGAAAAACCAGGTGAGATAACAAACATTCATATCTCTACCATCAGACTCACCAATTGTCGCACGTTCTACTAAAAACCTAACTGCAACCAATATCTTAACAATCAGACAATGCCATTTACGCCACAGTTAACGCCCATCCGGCAGGTCTCTCGTCCCCCTGGTCAACTGACAAATTCCTCCAGACAGTCGAGTGATTCCCCCACTAACGGCATTCCTCAGCCCCCCAATAGTGCTAAACATCCTACACTCTATCAAAACACTCCTACCCTTAACAGTAATCGAGATGCAATGCCGGTAATTAACCCCATGGCCAATTCAGCATCCACCCCTGCTCCACAATCTGTAAGAACTAAGACCATTCCTCAACCCCCTCTCCCGTTTCAGTGGTCATTTTCGCGTGACCAATTTTCTCTGCCTCCTCCAGATGGTCCAGGCCCGTTCATCCCCACGGCACCCCAACCCTCTATTTTGAACCAGCAGGTTACAATGCACGCCGCCCCTGTCAACCAGCCTATCGCCCCAGCCCCTCCTGAGTACACAGCCACTTCCTCGTCCCCAGCGAGTACAGTTCCATTAGAATCTCAAATAGGAGAAATGTCCCGTTCTCTTGCACTGTCAAATATCCCTATGCTCCCATATGACGGCGCCGATCCAGCGCTTGCTCTTAGTTGGCTTCAAAGATTCGAAGGATTCTGTCTCATTCATAAACGTACCCCTCTTGAAATAAGGAATCTTTTCCCAATGTATTTGGTTTCCAAAGCTCAGGAATGGTACGAATCTGCCGATCTCCGTTCCATCCCGACCTGGGATGAGGCGCGAGCTCTTTTCATTAAGAGGTATACACCAAACTCTATCAAACTCTTAAACAGGACTAATGACCTTCTGGATAGGAAACAAAAGCATTCTGAGAGTTTTTCGGACTTCCTCCAAACTATTAGATATGAGGCAGCAGCTGTAAACCGTAATGATGACACTTACATCAAAGACCTCATCCTACGTAATGCTAGAATTCATATCAAGCAGTTTATTCTTACCCGTCCCCATGTCACACTTAAGCAAGTGATTGATAGCGCTGAGATTGCCGATGCAGCACAAACAGGGGCAGATAATGAACATGAGATGAGGGTTATGTCGGCAATTAATATCCTGTCAGATAAGGTAGACCGCATGTCGGAGCCATCCCGTGAACTGAGCAATATGAATGCAGTGGACATTCGTCCATACCTGCAAGCTAGAGAGGAGCACCCTTCACGACCCAGCCAACCCCTGTCCCACCTCCCGCCACGGAGAGGTAGATTCCCACAGCGCGACTTTACCCCCCGATCAGCCGGAGGGGATACCCGTTTCATCAGTAATCAGTCCCAGCCATACCAATTGCAACGTTGTCATTTTTGTGGCTATAATCACCCATCAGGACAGTGTAATTTCAGGGGAGCAGTGTGTTTTAAATGTCAACGCATCGGACATATAGCCCGCATGTGTCGGCAGCCCCAGCCAAATATCCGAACCTGACTACCAATCCCTACCACTCGAGCTCCTTCCCCAATCAGGCAATTAGAGTTAGACTGTGATCACACCTCTCACCCTCCGTCCCCTAGGAATAATTCAGGACTATCAGATGACCAGTTCACTGGGCCACCCTCTCTAGATTACCCAGCCCCCAAACAAACAAGTAACGATAACAACCCAACACCCCCCCGGAATAAGGTTCCCAAACAAGTAAGATTTAATGATAAGCTTGATTATCTGGAGAATGACGTTAGTGCACTTGGGGACGAAAGTATAGACACAAACGCCGTTGATTTGGCGGGCAGCACTATTGCACTTTGGGTTGATCACCATTGTGTAAACTCATTGGTGGACAGTGGAGCAGCTACATCATGTCTCCAACATGAGACCTATATGCGTATTGGAGGTCCTGAGATTTACCCATACGTGGATGAACCTGTCCCTCCTGTGAGTGCTGCAGATGGCAGTCCATTGACAATTACAGGTGTAAGCATGCTTCCCCTGAGGATACAAAATCTGACAATCTCACACAAATTCTACATTATTCGTGGTCTCACTCATCCAATGTTGTTGGGTCTTGATTTTTTATATGAGAATGCAGCATCCATTGACCTGGTGCGTCGGCAGCTCACACTACAGAACGGATCAACTGCAGTGCCCTTCATAGGCGATGGCAAGCAACGCACCCTGCGGACGACAACACACACCACGATACTGCCCCAGTCTGAAGGATGTCTCATGCTCACTATGGACAGGGATGCCACCAACGGTACCATCGCCATCGCCGCCCCATCAACTCATCTATATCACAACTATTCCCTGCTTGGCAGCCACTGCTTAGTGACGTCGATCACCGGGACTGTCCCATACAAGGTATGTAACCTTACTGAGTCTTGCATACAGCTGCCATCAGGTACAGAAATCGCTGTGCTTGAGGACATTGCTGACGACTGGGACCTTAGTGGAAGAGACAAGCCATCAGTGTCATCCGACGTCACTTATGCGACACCTGATGTCACCAGCGTATCACCCACTGTCACCAACCTGTCACCCGATGTCACCAACCTGTCACCTGTTGTCACCAACCTGTCACCTGATGTCACCAACCTGTCACCTGATGTCACCAACCTCCCATCTGATGTCACCAACTTGTCACCTGATGTTACCAATACGTCACCAATGTCACCTGATGCCACCAATACGTCACCACTGTCACCAGATGTCACCAACTCGTCGAGACCAGATATCTACTTCCCTCTTCCAGACTCTGCCCTAGATTCCGACCAAAATGACAGACTTCGTACCTTTCTTGCCACCCATCGAGACGTGTTTGCAAAGGACATCACAGAACTTGGACGAACACACCTTTTCAAGTGTAGCATCGATACAGGCACTAGCCCCCCAACGCGAGTGCGGCCATACCCTGTCACCCCAGCACAGCGAGAAGACATAGCCAATCACATCCATGAAATGCTGGACAATGACATCATCGAGCCTGCATTCTCCCCTTGGTCAGCGCCAGTCCTCCTCGTCAAGAAAAAGGACGGAACTTCGAGATTTGTAATCGATTATCGCGTTCTTAACAAAGTTACGTCGGTCACCCACTGGCCAATTAGTAATATTGATCAGGCACTTATGTCACTTGGAACCAGCAAGGCATGTTTGTTCAGTAGCCTCGACCTGATGTCGGGATATCACCAGGTACCTATGGCAGAGGACAGCAAGGAGAAGACAGCATTCACTGTCCCGGGAGAAGGAACTTTCCAGTACAAGGTGATGCCATTTGGCTTAGTGAACGCCCCGAGCCATTTTTCATACATTATCTCATCCCTATTCTCATCTATGTCTTGGAAGTCAGTACTGACCTACTTGGACGACGTGCTGGTCTACTCTAACTCATTCGAGGCTCATCTCCAACACCTGGGAGAAGTATTTGATATACTTCGTGACGCCAACCTCAAGCTAAAGCCACCGAAGTGTCACTTTGCTCTAGCAGAAATCACGTACCTTGGGCACATCATCTCCAAGGACGGGGTCTCCACAGACCCTAACAAGGTGAGTGCTGTAGGAAAGTATCCAACACCACGTACTCAAAAGGATCTCCGCTCCTTCTTGGGACTAGCCGGTTACTACAGGAAGTTTATCCAGGGTTATGCAAAGCTCACGACGCCCCTGCACTCCCTTCTCCGTCAGGATGTGAAATTTGAGTGGGGCCCGGCTGCTGAAATTGCTTTCCAGTCCATCAAGACCACACTCACTAAAGCACCGATTCTTGCCTATCCAGACTTCACGAAACCGTTTATCTTGGCCTGTGACGCCTCTGATGCATCTGTGGGGTTTGTCTTATCACAACAACAGGACGATGGTCATGATCATCCCATCTCGTACGGCGGGAAATGTCTGTCACCTGTGCAAAGACGTTACACCATTACTGAGAAGGAATGTTTGGCTATCATACTTGGAATAAAGCATTTCCGCCCTTATCTCGCTGACAGTAAGTTCACAGTCATCACTGATCATGCTGCTCTTCAATACCTCAAGACAATCAAAGATGCTAACGGACGCCTAGGAAGATGGAGTGTACTACTCTCACAGTACGACCTCGAAATCAAATATGTACCTGGACCGAGAAATGGAAATGCTGATGGTCTCAGCCGCCGTCCCTATCCTGAGCAGACGGTAGATGAACAAGCGGAACAGCTCGGCGTCACCATAGGCACAGTCACCCCAGCAAAAGATCACAATCTCGAGGACCAACTGGCACCACCTGACGCGGCTCAACTTGCGACCCCTAATACTCAGGACATACCACAACCATGTACCTGGCCACCTATGGGGATATCACGATCGCATATGGCCTTACTTCAGTCACAAGACGAGCACTTTAAGGATCTCATAGCCTTCCTGTCAAACGACACCCTTCCCGACGACTCCACAACAGCCCGTCGCATCACTGTAGAAGCTAATGATTTTGTTGTCGACAATGGACTGCTGTACCACCTCTACTCTCCAAAAGATCACTGTTCCGGTCCTAGACGACTATACCGCCAGCTATGTGTTCCACAACCAATTCGTCATGCACTCCTGGAAGCTTATCACGATGATCTACTGTCCTGTCACCAAGGTATAGACCGTTGCTACTCAGCTCTTCGACTGAAGTATTACTGGAAGGGAATGTACTCCTTCGTAAAACAATGGGTCACAACGTGCACAGAGTGTCAGGTGGCTAAACGAGACTTTCATGCGCACCCTGCACCACTGCACCCTCTCCCCGTAGTGGATGTGTTTGATCGTTGGTCGATTGATCTCCTGGGACCATTCACAACGACAACAGAGGGATACAAGTACGTTCTCGTCTGTGTAGATGCAGCCAGCAAATGGTGTGAAGCCTTCGCCATTAAATCCAAGACAGCAAAAGAGGTCGCAGCAGCCTTTTATGACGGGATAATCACACGTCATTCAACACCACGAGCAGTACTCAGCGACAGGGGAAAGGAGTTTACCTCACGCATACTTCATGAGCTCTGCAGACTCCTAGGCATTAAACGCTTGCACACGTCACCCTTTCACCCCGCTACCAATGCGTGTGTTGAACGTATGAACAGTGTCATAGCACAAGCAATCAGAGTCTACTGTGACGACGCACGTGAAGTTTGGCCACATCTGCTTCCAAGTATAATGGCAGGTTACAGACTTAGCCCGTGTATCAACTCCACCGGGTACTCACCCTACTTCATGGTATACGGCCGGGAACCACGACTTCCCATTGATAACATCCTTCAACCTATCTCAGATGATTTACCAGCACAAATCAACACCGACCTCAGAGAACTTCTCTCCAATCTTGAAATAGCACGCAACATCGCTCATGCCAACGTTGAATCAGCACAGCTGGAATACAAACGCCGTTTTGACGTTAAAGCTAAAACTCCTACCTTCCAAGTTGGACAAAGGGTCTGGTTAAAACGAGGAAATCTTCTACCGCATGTGTCACGCAAACTGCAACGACCATACGATGGGCCATACTATATAGTATTTGCGTATGACACCCCAAACTACCTCCTGCGACGTTGCGGTGACAACAAACCAGTTAGAACGGCAATACACGCAAATAGGTTGAAACCATATCATGGTCCAGACAGTCGTCCACCTGAACCACCCCTTCCACCCGCAGACACGGATGCAGGTCAGGACACTCACAGCAATGAGGACACTAACGAGCCCATCGTCAACCACGAGACTGAGCACGAGACAGAGTCTACCTGGTCCCCAGAGGATGAGCTTCCGCTGTCAGTCCTAAGAAGAAAACTCACACAAGCGCGACAAAACCACCAAGAACACAAACCGGGATTCACTCCGTATTACCTAGTTGCCTTCAAGGATCAATCAGAACCACAGTGGATTGCACAAGCAGCTCTACCGGCGCCACTGATAAAAGATTTCCATGCACGACGAACATGGGTAGGGAAAACAGGGGTTGCAGTGGCCAGAATGGAACGTTTGGCTGAAGAATGCAAGGGAGAGACAGACAAACAGAACGAATAAATGGACTTAGATGACCCAGTCCGATTGTAAATAAATAGTCTAGAATTTCTACTACACTATTCAGCTTCCCCATTCATGCCTCGATAGCTCCCAGTATTGTAAACAGACTACGTCACTGACCACAGCAAGGGTACCTCGTTATATCCAACCTGACCCCACAACATTAAAAGCATACACCGTGATGCGAGAAGACCCGCCGATGAACATCCCACACCACTGCAGAGAGACGAGACACCCTGTGAGGCGAGCGGTAGTGCCAGTCCACACCTTATAACGAGGCGAGATCAAAGGCCAGGGAGCCACTGATACCATGCAGTGCCTGAGGCAGTCCACACCAAAATGGAATACAGAAACAACAAACAGACCAGACCGCCAGTGACCACAATCATTGTTGGTCGAACTCAGCCCCTTCCCCCATCTTGAATATTGACAACAAAATAATTTGATTACATTAAATAACTCTTGTTGCTTTCTTAGGTAAATAATTTGTTAAAGTAACTTACTTAGAAAAAAAGGCAACATTAGTACAGGAAATACTAGGAGCCTTAATTGTATTTTTTTGGAAAGATAATATATGTAACGTACGCTTATAAAATTGACACCTGATTGCAATAGTATTCGAACTAAAATACATTTAGTATCAATATTGACCTATAAAGGCAATAAATCAGTTTATTATAAGAATACTATATTTTGCCTATATTTGGCAAAAGGGAGTCATATTTCATTATACTACAAATGCTTGAGCGCCGATCAAATTGATATTTAGCTAATTATTGCCGAATTTATCATTGGTAATATTGAATTTTACATTTTTTAGGTATAGAATACAAATTACAGTAAACAAAAAGACAGGGCCATATAACAACTAAAACAATTATATTGAAAAAATTCTTATAGTGTTATTGAAATATAGATCTGTGACTGATTACAATGTTTCAAAGTTGGGTGATTTGACATAATAAGGAGTACTATTTTAGATTACAAATGATTGTAATATTGTTCTTGTAATTCAGGGAAGAAACATTGAAACATATCGCAACGCAGCATTCAGTACCATATCAAGTCTAAATAAAACATTATCATATAGAAATACATTGCTGACGATGTCGATATGCCGGAAAATGGTAACAGTGTTCTGTTAATGAGATGTGATGTAAAAGTATATGTGAGTGTATTGGCGACGCACTGTCAATGTGACTTCATGTAGGAACTGAGATAATGCATAGGGCGTCTGCAGTAACCTGGATTGCAGTGATTCTGGGAATCACTGGGGGACTTACCATTGTAAGTCTGCGCGCGTGTGCTTGGAGCACAACCACATGTGGATAAGGGACAAACGAGGAGTTTGTCAGAGAAAAAGGGTATGGCCAACCCTTTTCTCAATTGCAGCGACATAGTAGCTAGTCCTGTATAGTTAAAATTGGGAACAGCATAGATTTCCAACGTCGACCATGTTTGGGTGTGCTAACATGATGTTTGCCCTCTAAACTGGGTTTAGAGGTGCGGGTTGCCTGTATACTCGGGTTAACGAGGATTTATTCCGGAAATTCTGCCGGGCAGGTTCCGATGGACGAATACCAGAATGCGGCGTTCTGCAAGGCAGAGCATAATTCTGAAGAATCTTTATACAAGGTTACGGTTTTACAAGGTAGGCACCTGTGCATATGTTCCTAGATGAATTCATACGGAGCTCACATGAAACAGAGGTTACGTGGTTAACGTGATCACTTGAATATCAGGGACAATGAATATAGTCTTGTGATAATATTGATATGGTCTATGACTTGATATGTGATAAAACTGAACATGGCATTGCGAATATGAGTAATGACGATATAATGCAATAATCAGTAAAGCGAAAAGGATACTAAAACTTTAGAATGAAGATTAACATGATTTGATATGGAAGTTTAATGTAACTTATGGACAGAAATAAATGATATGGCATCAAATTAGACGTCAAAGCATTCACTAACGGGATATGGGCGTACTACAAAAAAAAGGGTTTAACATTTAGCATGTTAAGATTAACTGATGGAATATAGTGTATTTCCGACAGCCAGTTATACGGTTATTATTGTTCAAGCCAGGTAATTACCATCCCAAATATTGAATCAGAGTCAACTTTATATTGTAAGACATATATTTTTATATAAGGAAGTTTGTTGCAGCACGATGCGTCTGGCGACAGTGCTGCTTTTTGGTGTACTAGTTCTATCATCGACAACGATGGCACTGTCCTCAAAACCTACGAGTGACAGACTACGACTGCACTATGGGGTCATGTTTCAACACATGGGACGCCTGCAGCTGTTTGACCAGACATGGGTTCATACTTATCAATTGGATATGCCAAGTCTGTCTGACGTTCCCGTGACATATCCGTGGCACAATAAATGTGTTACTCATCACCGGACTAACACTTCCACACAGAACCCACGATGTGCAGTGGCTATACGGCTATCGAAGAAAATTCTTGCTTACACTGATGCAATGAGGCGAATTGCTCACACCGCACTGAATGAATCACTTCGGGCGATCGCCGATGTGGTTCCTCATTCCCAGCCACCAAGAAGTCGGTCACGAAGTAAGAGAGCTTTCCTGTCCTTCCTAGGTGATATAGCTCACAGTCTCACGGGTGTTGCCACAGATGAAGAGGTACAAAGAGTGGAACATCACCTCCAATTGCTCGCTAGACAACTTCATCTCCGGGATGGTGCTTACAACGTTTCAAATCACATCATGGCCTCAGTTATGGGACGCACGAACAAGCGGATGAATAATCTGCTGTCAGCATTCAAGGCCGAACATGCACGTGTTTTAGAGATCGAGTCTAGTCTTGCACATGAGACGTTATGGGTGGAACAAGTGATTGGTACGCTGCTACAACTGGCGACAAAAGAAGTACATTGGGCTATCCTAACCATGGCTGACGTTGCAAGAATACAACGCACGACCAACTCACTGCTACATTCGCGATTGTCAGTGGACCTACTACCCCCTCGGGCTCTCCGTACCACAATAAGACAGGTGTCTAGAAGTTTGGAAGAGAACCACCCACGCTTCAAACTACTATACACTGGATTGCAATATTATTATGAACACTCAAGATTTCTGACTAGTCGTCGTGGGAACAAAATCTTTATCTCCCTATTCCTGCCCGTGACCTCGAAACAGAGTGACTTCCAGCTCTACCGCACCTTGACCTTTCCCGTCCCAGCACGAGTCAACTCATCGGACGCCACAGTTGTACAGGGAATTAGTGAAGTTTTTGCCTATTCAGCAGCGGCACAACGCTTTATGGAGTTTACAGAGAAACAGTATAGACAGTGCCACGACCATTCCCATAAACCCTGCATTGCCATGCCGGTTGAGATATCAATCATTCGCCCAACCTGTACAGCTGCCATATTTGCAAACCGCATAGACTTAGCCCATCAGCTCTGCGATTTTCACCTTGTTCCAAACGGCACCATGATAAATGCTTTGGAGTTGTCAACAGGCCAACTACTGCTATCAAGAATCCCTGAACTGACGTTCTCCTGCCAAAACAAAGCAGAACCACGTTCCGGCTGTCACTTCTGCCTCGCCCCAATCCCGTGTGACTGCACAGTAGAAGTCGGACCCTTGTTCCTTCCACCGAGACTGGATTCCTGCACTGACTTGGGATCAGTGTCACAGTTTCGCTATACTGTCAACGTTGCAGTGCTGAGCCACTTCTTCTCGTCTGATGACATCCTGGACCGATTGCCTAATCTTTTAGCGGACGAACCACTTGCTTCCAAGACAGCTGAATTCAAGTTAGCCGAACACAAATATAAGAATGCAATGGGAATAGACAAACAGATCCGAATCAAGCTACGGCATGCTGTCGACAGGGCTAAGGCCAACCAGATCATTTACACTAACCCGGCTGACCCCATTTACTTAAACAACTTAGCTGATATCCCTGATCAAAGTGTAACCCAGTATATTGTCTATCTTGCGCTTGCTTTCATGGTACTCCTAGCCATTAGCATTGTGTTCCTTCATCGCCGAGTGCAGCTCATGCGGATGCAACTGATAGCTCATGCTCACGCCGCAGTGGCCTATGCTGCAACTACTCCACCATGGGTTTGGACGCCCTCCCCTACGGCTCCGACCACCACAGAACTGACACTGATAGACCGCTACCTGATGCCACTATGGGATCTAGAGGTGATCGTACTTGTAGTTATTTCTGCTCTCGCCGCTGTCCTGCTCTTCTATACAGCAAAACGGTTCTTCTCCACTAGGTCAACACTGTATTTGTCTTTCTCGGCTCTCCACACTACGGTCCGTCTGCCCCTCGTATCATTCTCTGCTCCCCCAGCCACTGTGACGCTCACTCACTCCCAGATCTCCCCTGCAGCCGTATCTGTCAACCAGAGTTGTTGCCGTGCTGTGGTTACACTTAGTTGGAAGTCAAAGGGTATTGCCATTGAGAACGGACTGACGGGACATCGCATCTCACTTCCCCGATCGCTTGTTGTCTCCCCATGGACTGGCCGTCAATTGACAACCATCCTCCGAACAAACTACCTACTTCACCTCTATCTTGTGTACCAGGGCACCATCTACCCTATCCATGCTGGACCCCACCAACTGATGGAACCCACGCCAATTCTCGTCCCCTGCAACTACGAGGCTTCCCTCCTTCCTCACGGCTCCCTAGACGAGGAGACAGGACCACTGAACGCCGAAGTACCACCCATCCTTTACTGATACGTATTTATCTTTTTCCTACATTAAAGATAAACGGTGATAAATTCACCCTTTCTAATTATTCCGTGTTATAGCTCTAATAAGAGGCATGATGGATATGACGTAACTTGTTTCCTGTAGCGTAATGATATAACCTGATGAATATGACGTAACTTGTTTCGTGTAGCGTTATGATATAACCCATCTTTAATGATACTATATGAGTTGAATGTTTGCATGCATTATAGCATATATAGACCAGCATACTGTGTGTTAACTCCTGTCTTGCAGATCCGACTTGCGCCTCTCACCACTCATCCACATCCTGTCAGGCACCCACTGGAATGTTGATCAATGTTGACAACCGGCTCCACTAAAGCCGTATAAGGGACTCCAACTGCTACAGGCATATCGCCAACATGGACCCTTGGATCAGCCTGACGAATTGTTTTAACTATGGATGACTGGTGTAAAAATGTACCCTGGAACGTCACTGTTGCATGATTGTCTGATAACTAACCACTCATACTGTTAATGTTTACATTACATTTTTACAAGGTAAAAACATATATATTTTGATTAAATCGATAAAATAAGAATTAATAATCAGGAAATGTTTCTCAAATCACAAAACAAAAAAACTTTTATAGACCTTTGGTTTCAGCGATGAATCCTATTTTGGACTTTCTCCAAATATTTGCTTTACTGCCGCGGGGCGTGTCAGCACGGATCCAGAGCCCCCGAATTGCACATGTCCTGGCTGCCGCTTCACCGACAATCAGGGACATGTATGCCCTGAACGAGGGTCCTGTCATCAATGGCCCCAGAAGTAGAGGGGTCACGCGCAATATCTTTTGGGCCATTATTTTATACCTGGCCGGTCTCAACGTCACCTTCGTCAGGACAATGATGGAGTATGGTGAGGTTGAATGTAGCACCGTATTTGCCCTGTCCCTCCTTTTTAATAACTCTCAATTGACAACGACGGTGTGCTCTGCACTTTTAGATAACCCTTTCCGTGTCAGCCCGGCCCTTGACGAACTACTGTGCACCCTACACTCTGCGGGCACCAATGTGTCAGATACATTTAGTACCTGTTTTGCCAGTATCGAGGCCCGCATCGGCATTCCGGTTGCGGCTCTCAAAGTAATGTCTTGTGACCACCGGGTTGATACCCTGGCATACTGGACAACTGCCCTCCGTCCATATGTCATCGAACTTCGTCGATGGGCAACCTCGCAATCATGTGCTTGGTGCAGACGAACTTTTACGGATAGGGACAACTGGGATTATGAACAGCCTGTGCCTCTCCCCTGCTGCTTTACCACTGTCCATTTGGCATGTAGACTGCAGGAAAGTGTGAAATCGCCAAACTATTTCGCTTGCCCAGGCTGTAACTCCCCTTACATAAATGGTTCCCTCGACCCCCTCTTCCTCCATGCCCATGACCAATACATTGAAGACCTTAGGCGCCCTAACGTTAGACCACGCTGGCAGTGCAATCTTGCAAGGGTTATGCTCTCCGCTATCCCTCGCCCCTCCACATTTATCGACACAACGCCCCCCTCCCCACATGCTCCACAACTAGACTCTCTCTTACATGACCAGATATCGACGCACAACACAACGACATCGACATCTGTCCGCACCTATTCCTCCTGGGTCCTACACACCCTTCCCCGACTATTACAACGTCAGCAATGTTCCCAATCAGGGTCATGCTCCGTCTTTGACCTTCGCTCCGCCTCCCCCTCAACTGACTCGGACACAACAATGGACCGTCCCCAGGGACCTGCCAGCCCACCGTCTCATCGCAGGTTCCCAACCCGACATACGGCATCCGACACGAACTATCCCTCTGACTGACGGACTCGCTAATACCTTCAGCCTCACCAGTCACCTATTCCTAGTCCTACCTCATCATACCACCCCTATTAATATAATCATCAACACGATTTAGAGCTGAGGACAGCTCTTCTTGAGAACCAGGGACACTAGAAATTAATGTTAATATCATCATTTTTTCAAAACCAGTTTGCATATAAAAAAAAATTCAAATCTATAAAATATGTATTTTGCTTAAACATCTGAGTGGCTGACAAACCTGACAACAGGACGAGAAGGGATCAAGCATAATTTTTATAATATTGTTATCTGCAATTGTACAATTTATAGAGTGCCAGTTATTGTTATAGGATGTAGCCTGAAGTAGCCAAATTGTATACCAAATATATACCAAGTATAATTTTGTTGTTCATGTGAAGTGTATATGAAAAAAAGAAACCGACGGGCATACAAAATAACTGATATTGTCCATCCACATAAAACCATTTAGACAACACTATCTCTCGACTGTGTCCACGCTTCAACCACGGGGATTTAGGAGTAGGGGAAGGACAATGGGTTATTTCGGAGCACGGGTCGTGCTCAATCGAGCAACCGTGAGATATCAGAGGATAATTTAAGGATAATTTAAGGTATAATTTAAGGTAAAATATGAATAAATTGGAAAAGAAACATTCAGACAAATAAGTTAAGTCGGTCACTACACTGCAGTAATGTATCATGTTGGTCTGGCTAATCAAAATATTCGCTGTTAGTTTACAAGACTGAAATCTGTAGAATCAGCTATAAGGGACAACTCGTGGCCGCAAAGTCAATAGCATTAGTAGGAATCAGCAGTAGATGGACGATTTCGGCCGAATGTCCAAATAGTAATAGTTGCCTAAAGGGGTATGTACGGTTAGGCGAGTCTATAGCAAACAAAAGGAAAGACTTGTTTGTTATTAATGATACCAATAGGTCTCTAATTGAGACAAAAAGGGTAGGAAGGTTGGACACAGTGTTGAGATAAGAATGCCCGGGATGGTTTGACTATAAATGGTCATGCCGTCCAATACCGTCCAATGTTAGTGACCACTTGATAGAATATATTTGTATTCTTGAATAAAGTTAGTCAGTCTGGTGCGGGCTGTCCTGAGGTTGAATTGAGTCTCTCCTTCTTGTGTGCTGTGCGGTGCCGTGTTGCATGTGAAGTACTTGAAGTCCACTCGAGTGTCCGGTGTGGTCAACAAGCGAACATCCCTTTAATTAAATACGTACCATCTTGCTGCCTAACATCATACACACCGGGTACCTAAATACACCCGTGGATATCAGTTTTAACAGATTCATTGCCCTTGTTTCATGTTTCTGGACTCTGTTCGAGGGTATCTTCAAAGGGGACAAATTGTTCAGAAATTATCTAAAATAAGATAACCACATTTGCTGTGTAATCCCTATCATCAATATCATAATGGAGTTCAAAAATCAGAAGTCTGCAATTTGTTTTATTGAGTTATGGCCCTTGTTCGATGATTTTGGACTCCTAGGAAATGTTGGGAAACCAATTTGGCGGGGGATATTGATGACTATGATTTTTGCTGTTCTTATCTTGACAAAATCAAAGTAGTCAAGAGACTTCTTTTGACAAAAGTGAAGTTTTTCTCACAAATTCACAATCAAATAGGTCTAGTTTCTGACTTGTTATTTTCTATTGAAGTATCGGGACAGACGATCTAAAGCTAACTCCTACATGTAATATATGGTTTTAAAACATTTCCCCCACTTTTACTCAGTCTCATCACACTTTATAGTTTACGTTATTTCACATGAACTAAAGACATTTCCAAAATTCAGTTATCACACTCATACTCCAAGTAGCTTCCCGCTATCTCTACATGGACTATATGTTCTCAAGGTTCATTTATATCCTCCCAACTCTTGATTTAAGAGTCATCATATCTGTTTAGGAAACTAGTGGCAGAATCACCTGATGTTCACATACCAGATTATGGAGCAAGCATCATACATAGTGCATTAACAGAATAGATGATTGAAGGCGGGTATGTCAGAAGGTATGTAACACGTATTAACTATGTAGGTGCGAGCAGGAAAACACGGCGGATCTGAACGCTCTAACCCCTTTCACCGCTCATTACTTGAGAAAACATGCTGCACTGGCAAACGAATTGAAGGATTCCATCTCCCATCAGAGGAAAGCAGGCTCTGCCACTCCGTCGACAGGGAACGCTGTAGTCTCACTCCTCATTGAGTAATGCGCCTGCGCATAAGGAAGACTAACACGGAAGTAGTGTATGCATAATGTGCGGTCTGCACTTCACAAAGTTATTTTCATATTTCTATACTTTGATGTATTAGAAAGGATCTGATGCCATAGCCTGGATATACGAGTGGGACATGCTAACCTGTGTCTGTCTGTCCGTCTAGAGGTGTGTCCGGTAGTCTGTGTGATGTCTAGGACATGTCGATCATTTCAAGTATTCCTACAACTTCTCATCTCGTGAATTCCTATTGGAAATGTTTACCTGTGCTTCTCATTCTGCTGGTGACGTCACGTAGTGGTGAGTACGTTTATAAAATACTAATATGAATGTATAGAATGGAACTCGTCCTCGAGGAATTAACCTTCTTGATGTAAAACCATAACAAAAGTGAAAGTTTTTTGTATATGCTTGACCAAAGTAATTTGGGAAATATCATTTCTTAGAAGATATGCCTGATCGTATATTGCTTGACGACCTTATGCAATATGCATCATAAAAAGTACAATATCACTTAGTTACCAATACCAATACTTTGATAAGTATCTCGAATCGAAGAGGTAACATAGAATGGTGTAAATCCATTATGTATACAGTCCTTTAACTCTACAACTCAATCATACAATCCAATAAGACGTTTCAACTCATTATGTCTGTGGATATTTAGCCATTAAGAAGTAATCTTCATTATAAAATGCACACGAGAAGTATCTATCATATCGATTTCCTATACAATGAAATATTTGCAATAAAATAAAAGGTTACAGTTACAAATGCAAAATGATCCAAAGCTAGTCAATCTCTGTTGCATAAGCTAAGAAATTGTAACATCGAATGCTACCGTAAAACACATTTAATTTGTCTAACATATTAATGTATTTAGCATTCAGATGAAAAGAACGTTTCTAGTTATCTAACTAGTAACATCACTAACGGTAATGATGATGAGATTGAGAAACTAATTAACTTCGGGTTCTTCCTTCGTATGGTTCAGCTACACCAACACTTACATCTAATGGTTCCAGAGCATTAACAGTCAGTAGATCAGTATTTGCTTTCGTACGTTTTGCATTACACGCAACTATTGATAAGGAAACGTTATTGGGCAATTAAAGGACCACGAATGAGCTTCTGTAATCAATGAAACGTATTTACTTTACTTGGCAAAGGTATGTTCATCAATTAATAGGCTTGTTTGTATGATCTTCTAAACTTGAATATGTAATAAATGAAGCACTTGGCAAGGGAATGCTTTTAAAATCAAATATAGATAAGTGTATGTATTTTAGTACGTGTATGTCCTGAAGATAGTTTTAGAACACGAAATACGACCCATATTGTATGCAGGCAGGGTCAGCATTAAGAAAACACCATTAGCTCCGGACTCCTAAACCAGAAGACCATCTGTTATTTGTTTATCCACCTGACTCGCACCAATCAGTGTATCTGTATGTGACTACTCACTACATACAGACCAAACTACATATGTACAACTATTATCTCTCTACTATGGGATATGTTAATTTCATGGTCACTAGCAAAATGTTACCGCGAAATATGATATGATTATGATTATTCTTTTATATGTTGTTGCTTAATAACGAAGAAGAAAATTAACCTACTAATACCGGAAATGATGTATTCGTTTTATAATCATGAACATAAAAGGAATGTTATTTGATCTATTGATTAAGTATGTTAACAAATAAAGCAGTGCATCATGACTGAAAAATTAGTTAAGCACTTATATCCGAATCTGATATATACGAATTTCATTTATATTTGTTTGTTTTTTTGAAAAATTATCTGAACAGCGATACCAAATTTACCCATGGATATGGCTTAAGAGCAATTAGCCTCCTCCTAGCAAATTTTTATTAAACAGAAAACAGCAATGTTTAAAAAAAACATATTTATATGCAAACCCCAAGGTTTAAAGTAATAAAATAAGTAAGTTTTCATGAGTAATTCAGCTCCAATCATATGAAGGAAACTATCTGAATATGTTAAGAAGCGCCTACGTTTAAGTGTAAGAGAAGAAAGCTTTACCAAATTGCAGGAAGAGCGATATTAGCAGTTGCAATTACCTACAAATAGAGTGAAAGGATGAGAACCGACCCTCTGCTGGGAAGGATGAGATAATTCGTTCTCTGTGCACCCCTGGGTAGAGAACACTGGGCTTATTACCCCCAGATAATGAGATTTTACCTGTGTACCGTACCTCCTAATGATGTTCTACCTGAATAAGTTGCCAAAAGATAATGAGACGTTACCTGCATCATCGTAATCAGTTTCATTACCTGTTCAGACTCACCTGAGCGTTTGATCTGTTTGTTAACCTTCCAGCACGTGCTCATCAAGTTCTTACCTATTCCTATGGTATTTAAAATAGAAGAAATAGATGTGGTGTTTCGAAAAACTCTGTCTAGTTAAATGATGTTTTGAAGAAGTCTTTAAACTCACTGCGCTAAATATTTTCAATTAAGGTTGGAAAACAGCAAACAAACAAAGCAGAATGCGCCTGTGTTTAACCATCACATGGAGCTGTGGTTGATGAAAATTGCAACTAGATTTTATAAAAAATGATCTATATTTTGTAATTTATCAAAGGACTTTCCACTCAATGTTTGATATGTACGTGAGACCAAAGTATAAACATCCACTTTGAAAACTTCAACAAAGCATTGACTTAACTCATTCCAGCTCTAAGCAGCTAATGATGAAATTGATGATATGATATTTTCTACTTGCTTGATATTCTTGTAGGCCTATACCTTTGACTGTCTGTGAATTGTAATCATCGGAACAGAAAATGTTCATTTTCCGAAATCTGCCGAGTTAACATCATCATTTAGCCAATGTAATGCAACGATATCTATCTCACATATTTTGTACTTTCTTTGAACAACTTGACCAAATCCAAGTTCATTCAATTAATGATTTAAGATTTTATACAGTCAGAGCACCTTGTTTTCTTCCGCTTTACTTGAATACTGGCTAGGTTTGTGTAATGTTAGGTAAGGTTCATAAATCTGAATCAGAACAGCGGTCAATTATCTATCAGTTAACACTATTAATCTAACTTATAAACGATCCCAGTATCAGCTCTGGTATTTGTCAAGCCCTGAACTCAGGGGCAACGAGTGGCAACACAGCGAGGTGAATCATAAAAGCTTGCAGGCCATTTTGTAAGAGATAAATTATCTATTGATCGCCCTTCCTAGCAACTTTACAACATAAGTTGAAATGGGAAACAAATCAAATCTATAGTAATTGAATTAACCGACTGTTGCTTTTGTTCAAACGATTTAACATAGATTTTCTGACAGTGACCAACAGAGTGGTGGGTATGGACACATTGAAATCCATTTTGTTAAGTATGAAAAAGTATTAAAATGTTGTGTGTTAAAATACATTTATTGAAAGTCAGTTATTCTAATAAGAAACAAGTGAGATGAATTCATATAACGAAATTTAAATAATTATATATAGGCATATTTGTAAGTGCATGTGTAAACTTGATCTTGAGTTTACTTGACAGGAAATTTAAAACAAATCGTATCCTAGCATACTGTGCAGATTTGTAACAAAGCAAAGTCGCAGACCAAATTCACCTTAATATTTTAGGCAATAACAGTCTGTCCAGGTAGACATTATGCCAGAATGCTGCCAAATATACCTCAGGGTATTTCAAGTCATCTGGGGAAATGATCTAAACAGATTGACATAAGCCAAGAATGAATAAACTAGAACCTTGTGGATAGACGATAAGGTACTCATGTATGTTTAACTTGTTGTGTATTTGAAAAACATACCCCAAAGTAAACTCGTTTTTGTACTTCCGTTTGTCTTGTGAAAGTAAAGGTAAAATGATGTTAAATGGAGTCTACGGCTATGCCCCATCAAATTGTTTAACCTTTTAAGTTATGATTTTCAACCATGTCAAGGAAAACCATTGAAATAATATATACGATTATGTCAATTTAAAAGTTTGGGGAATTCTTTACCTCTGAATGAAAGTTTTGAAAGGCATCTTCCTATGAAATATTGTCAGAAAACTCACTTCTTTAATTAAATATCAGTTCTTAAGCAAAATGTCATTAAAATGTTGCTCATGTGTTCATTTGTTTGAAGTATAATTCTACAATGGACTGTATTTCATACTGACTTTCCTTTGTATCAGATGGAATATTGGTTTAGAGATCTGTTAGAAAAATACAAACTGACGTGCTTCTGTTACATAGATCAGTGTTTCTATATTCATAACGACACAACACTATGTAAGCTGTTACGCACACTTGGAAGGAAGGCAAGCGATAGACATGTCAATGTGTCATTGCCTGCTATATTTCACAACAACTATTTCTACCTCCACCTGTCAATAAGACTGAGTTATACCAAACTGGATTTAAAATACGAGTACAAATGGTACTAACAGTACCTGATTCTGTTTACATAGGAACCAGAGATCTGTGTTCTGGCATATCAATCAGCTGACTATCTTCTTCAGAGGTGGTAAATTGGCTATTGTGATGAACGAACACTTCATTTATAATTTCTTAATTTAGAATTGATCGCGGTTGATTTCCTTTGCATTTTTTTGTAATCCCAAATATGAATTTTAAAATGAAGATTTTCTAAACTCTGATATGCTGCATTTAATGAAAATGGTAAACTTGCCAAATGACAATGGACATTCTTTTTTAAGACAACTGAACCTAAAATTCAGCCAACTTGAGATATGATACACATTATACATATTACTACGCCATGTTCAAGTGTTTGATGGCCCAACGTAAGGAATTCTCATATGACGTCACAGTGTAACCACTCCAAAGGGCTCTTCCAAGCAGCTACTCAACATGAAAATGGCCCTTTATGGCGTAATCAGAAAAAAACATTGAATAAGTCAATTTGTTTTTTTTGGGTTTAAAACAATACTGACTATTTTGACTCGGATAAATAAGGTAACATGTATAGCACATACATATATTACAGTGTTGCTGTGTTTACATATTTCCATGTTTTGTACATGTTGATGTTGCTATAGCACTGAAGGTGCCAGGACGATAACCCCACTTATCACATAGAATGCTGTAGCACAGCATCTATTCACACAGAGGCATACCAGGCAGATACTGTACGGTTTCTACCCTCCAGAAAAACTGTCTTTATTTCTGAAGATTTTAAGGTATAACCAAGACACACCCATTGATTTTCAAGTTCTTTCCAATGTTTTTGTATTTTTGTTTACAAATCAATATAATGCTATTGTTGTCATATTTTAATTGAATACTATTTTATTGCATAATAATTTCATAACAAGAAATTTTCTTTCGTTTTGATAAATGTGCAATGTATTTATTCACAAGAGACAGAAGATGATGATTTAACATAATTTTTTTTTATCGAATTTCTTTACTTACATAACGTATTCTATTACCGTTTAGTGTTTATATTGTATTGTTATAAAAAAGGAAAATGTGTTATATTTCTATTCCTATAGCTTTATTGCGAATTTTCTTTACTAAGAGGTTCACGTTTTTGTAACTTTTATGTCGTAATGTATCTTTTCTTTCACTTGCTGAGTTAGATAAAAGTTGTTGTTTATTGTAGTTGAAACAAGGCCAAGTCGGCAAAGGATATATTTTGTCAAACCTATTAGGGAAAATGACATCTGAGTTTCGAGTAGTAGAACCAAAGGAAGATTTTTATGAACTCATGTTCTTTATCAAACACTCACATTTTCCTTTGTCAATTTGCAAAAGGGTGTGTATCGTCATGCTTCAGTTGTGCATTTTTAGGACAGTAGAGCATCACTATCAACATGTCTCTCTCCTCACCAAGGCTGACATATCAGCCAAGAGAACATGGTAGGTGTCAGATAACATCATAGAGAGAAAGTGTTACATGGAATGTGCAGAGAGTACTGATAACACCGTCGCTCTCTTATCTTGCTTATCACAGCAGGTATCATTGACACAATGTAACTTCTTCTGTTTTTAGTTTCCAGCCAAATATTTGTGTAATCTAAACCATTCATTATCATCACTGTTAATACTTACCAGTACATAAGGGATCGAAATGAGATTGCTTTACACGTTGCTGGTCTTAACCTGATCCACCATGACATGCTGCAGTTTTACCATCGCTTTGTTATCTTGTTAATCACAGCATGTATTGGTGCCACAATGTGACTTCTTCTTTTTTCAGTTTCCAGCCACATATTTGGGTAATGCAAGCCATGCAGCATTATCACCCACTAGTGTTATTCTGATTAGTAATAGTCTAAGACAACAATATCTCAATTATATGTGAGACAAGCGATTTAGAAGTTATATTTTGGCTTTTCTTGACTAATGCCATGTTTGTGTAAAGGAAATATGATAAATTAATTTCTCACGAGATGGGACTAATGTGGTACTTGTCAAGTAAACACAAATTGTATATTTTAGCTTTGAAAAAATCTTTCAAATTTACCGTAATCGATATTTACATCAGCCGACTTTAGAATGAGCTCATTGCCTCAGCAACAATATGCCACCAGTGACGTGTCATCACGTCAGGGCATTGTACGAACTACGTCAGATCATTGTTGTCATCAGTCATTAGGCACCCATAGCCCTGATAACACGTTTCCATGTTATTTTCACTTGTGACTAATTAAAAGTGTTATTTTCATTGAAAAATGACGGTATTTCACTAGCATCCATATTAAAACTTTGAGGATACAAAATTAAATGCTAAGCGAATTTAGTTTTTTGCATAAATTACCATACATCATGATTTCACTTGAATACAGAATACCCATGCGAATCATAACAGACTCATAAAATGCAGGAATGTGCAACCGAAATCGACTTCAAAGCAGTGATTTTCCCTTGAGTTAACAGAGAGGAGTTAACAGGTATTAACGGCGCTGCCCCCTCTCAGCTGGGTCTGATAAAACTTTTGACAGCATTCACTCTCTTAATCCTGACCATCTGTTTGTGGCAAACACAGTGACTTATATTGTATGTACAGTTTGGAGTTCTTAGTTGAAAGTGGGAGTCAAAGATTAAAGAAGAAAATGACACCCTAAATTTCATATACAAAAAATAACTTTTCATGAACTAATAAACTAATATGAAATATGCAGATAAAAAGATTAGAGAGATGTAGGAAAACATAAACATCAAAGCAGTGACCTTTCCATGTGCTAATGAGGAGATTTCGCTGAAATAACATGCTGTTTTCTCTCTAAGTGTCTTATCTTAGTCAGACTCTTTTCTTACATTCATGTCTCATAGCCAAAACTATTCCTCGTCAAGTTTGTTGACCAAGATTTCATTAGATTATTACAGTAACATACCTTTTAAATATACGTTTTCCCCTTGATGTTACTTATTTATTACATTTGATACATGAAAACATAAGATGATGTAAATGTGAAGTTTAATCTTATCATTACTTGGTAAGATATTTTTTTCTCTTTGAATTTGAACAGAGAGGCGTTAACAGGTATTAACGGCGCTGCCTCCTTTCAGCTGGCTCTGATAAAACTTTTGACAGCATTCACTCTCTTAATCCTGACCTTCTGTTGGTGAGGCAAAAAAGGTGACTTACAAAGTATGAACAGTCTAGATTTTGTAGTTGAAATAAAAGATAAAGAAGAACATGACACCCCGAAATATACAAAACATATCTTAATAACTTTTCATAAACAGATATAATGAAAAAATGAAATATGCAGATAAACAAGATAAGAAAATATGTGAAAACATAAACATCAAAGTAGTGACCATTCCATGTGTTAATGAGGAGATTCCTCTGAAACAACATCCTGTTTTTTTTCTAGGTGTCTTATCTCAGTCAGACTCTTTTCTTACATTTCATGAGTTATATTTCAATATCCAATTAAGTGACCACGTTTTCAAAAGATGATTACAGTAACATATCTTGTAGATGTACGTTTCCCCATTGAAATTACTAATTCATTACAATAAATGCAAAAAAAACCCAGGATGATGTAAGTGTGAAATTGAACCGTATCATTAGTTCGTAATTCAATTTTCTCTGAATTTCACTTCAACAAAAAGAATCAAGAAAACGACGAATCAACAAAATATATTTTAAACCCTTTAATATTTTCGCTATTGAGTGGATCATCATTAGATGATGAAGTATCTCCTTCCCCTTCAAATTTTTTTACTGTTGTCAACTGCCTTCTTTAACTAGGTCGGAGTTACCAAGCAATGAAGCCTTTTCCCTGAATAATTGTTTATCAGGTGAAGTACAATTATTTGGCTACTCAAATAAAAATGTGGATACTTAATTAAAATGAACAAAACAGAGTACATTATTTTATCCCAAAACATTATCTGTAGCTCTGCTTTGCATGGAATTTAAGAGACAACAACATATGGCGTTATCCTAAGGATTCACTGATTGATGGTATCAGGTCTTCCCTCTGTATGTTCGAGGTAATTAGTCTCATCAGTTCCAGATATTTCACTGGCTTATTCATACCTACCACAGGAATCAGTGGTCGGGGTTACTTTTATGTCTGAAGTCATACAAGACAGCAATGTGTAAAGATAATCAGAAGTCAAATTCGATTGGGTGCCTGCACACTGTTCCACTGCATAGATTTCTTTTAAAATGGAATCAGAAAAGATATTTCATAATTTGATTGAATGCATAAAGCATCGTATTATAACGTAAAATCATTAATCAAAATAGCTCTTAAATCTGCATGTCAAATAGCTACATTTCATATATATTTGGGTTTTTTAAATACCTTATCAGCTACACCTTCCCTTCTTATCCAGGTTTAAATGCAATTCTGCAAACATCAATGGTTTTTAAAACAGATGTTAGACTAAAGGTAACAGAAGTAATGTTATTTATGAATAATACTACTCAAACCCTAAGAAGGAAACCGCATTACTATGTTAATAAACAACTGTACTTAAGTGTAAAAAAAGTAAGCTTATGAAATTGCAGGAAGAGCGATATCAGCAGTAGCAATTACCTGGAAGTAGAGAGAGAGCATGAGAACCGACCCTGGCTGGGAAGGATGAGATAATTCATTCTCTGTGCACCCCTGGGTAGAAAACACTGGGCTTATTACCCCCCGATAATAAGATTTTACCTCTGTACCGTACCTCGTGATGATGTTCTACCTGAACAAGTTGCCAAAAGATAATGAGACGTTACCTGCATCATCGTAATCAGTTTCATTACCTGTTCAGACTCACCTGAGCGTTTGATCTGTTTGTTAGCCTTCCAGCACGTGCTCATTAAGTCCTTACCTGTTTCCACACCAGTTAAGAATGTAAGAAATAGAGGTGTTGTTTCGACAAACTCTGTCTAGTTAAACGATGTTTTGAAGAAAGATTTAAACTCACTGCGCTAAATATTTTCAATTAAGGTTGTAGAGGAAGAAATCAAACAAAGCTGACACGCCTGTGTTTAGCCATCTCTTGGAGTTGTAGTTAATGTAAGTCGTAACTTTTTTTCACTTTTTGAAAATGGTCTATATTTTTTAATCTACTAACGGACATACCACTAAATGTATGACATGTATGATATTTTCTACTTGCTTGATATTCATGTAGGCCTATACCTTTGACTGTGCGTGAAATTTAACCATCGGAACAGAAACATTTTCATTTTCCGAATTTTACGTCACCAATTGGCCAATGTAATGCGACGATATCTATCTCACATATTTTGTACTTTCTTTGAACAACTTGACTAAATCCAAGTTCATTCAATCAATGATTTGAGATTTTATACAGTCAGAGCACCTTGTTTTCTTCCTGTTTTCATCGGCTTTACTTGAATACTGGCTAGGTTTGTGCAATAATAAGTAAGGTTCAAATATCTGAATCAGAACAGCGGTCAATTATCAATCAATTAACAATATTAATCTAGCTTAATCTAGTATCAGCTTTGGTATTCGTTAAGCCCTGAACTCGGGGGCAACGAGTGGCAACACGGCGAGATGAATCATAAAAGCTTGCAGTCCATTTTGTAAGAGATTAAATATCTATTGATCGCCCATCCTAGCAACTTTACAACATAAGGTTGAAATGGGAAACAAATCAAATCTATAGTTAATGAATTAACCGACTGCTTTTGTTCAAACGATTTAACATTGATTTTCTGACATTGACCAACAGAGTGGTGGCTATGGACAAATTGAAAACCATTTTGTTATGTATGTAACACTGTGTGTTAAAAATACATTTATTGAAAGTCAGTTATTCTAATAAGAAACAAGAGAGGTGAATTCATGTAACGAAATTTAAATAATGAGATATAGGCATATTTCTTAGTACATGTGTAGACTTGATCTGGAGTTTACTTGACATGAAATTTCAAACAAATCGTATCCTAGGAAATTGTGCAGATTGGTAACAAAGCAAACTTGCAGACCAAATGCCCTTTAAGATTTTAGGCAATAACAGACTGTCCAGGTAGACATTTTGCCAGAACGCTGCCAAATATACCTCGGGGTATTTCAAGTCATATGTGGAAATTGTTTAAACAAACTGACATATGCCAAGAATAAATAAACTAGAACCTTGTGGATAGATGATAAGGTACCCATATATGTTTAACTTGCTTTAAAAACTATGAAGTGTATTTGAACAACATACCCCAAAGTAAACTCGTTTTTTATACTTCCGTTTACTTTTGTGAAATTGTTTAAGGAAAAATTCTCTTAATTGGAGTCAACTGCTAGCTCATGACATTGTAAATGCTCTAATCTATCGTTTAACTTTCACAGTTACGATTTTCAACCATGTCAAGGAATAACATTGAAATTTTAAAACGAACATACCAATTTCAAATTTTTTGGGGCAATTATTTGCCTCTTAATGATTGTTTTGAATGGCATCTTCCTATGCCATGTGGTTGGAAAACTCACTTCTTTAATATCAATTCCTAAAATATTGAAATATTGCTTTTGTGTTTCATTTTTGTTCTTAAGGATACTTCTACAATGGGCTGTATTTCGTACTGACGTTCCTTGTAACAGATGGAATGTCTGTATAGCGATCGTGTTAGAAAAATACAAACTGACGTTGTTCTGTTACATAGATCAGTGTTACTATCTTCACAACGACACAACACTATGTAAGCTGTTACGCACACTTGGAAGTGAGGCAAGTGATAGACATGTCAATATGTCACTGCCTGCTATATTTCACAACAACTATTTCTACCTCCACCTGTCAATAGGTCTGAGTTATACAAAACTGTAGTTAAAATACGAATACAAATGGTACTAACAGTAGCTGATGCTGTTTACATAGGAATCAGAGCTCTGCGTTCTGGCATATCAATCAGTTGACTATCTTCTTCAGAGGTGATAAATTGGCTATTGTGATGAAAGAACATTTCAATTATCATTTCTTAATTTCAAATTGATTGCGGGATGATTTCCCTCGCATTTGTGTGCCAAACAATATGAATTTTAAAATAGATATTTTCTAAACTCTGATAGATGGCATTTTATGAAAATTGTAAAATTTCTTCTGAGTTATGATAAATCCCAAGTGACAATTAACCTTTTTTTTTTACACAAGAACGCTTCAAATTGAGCGAAATTTAGATTAGATACACTACATTTTACTACAGCAAGATCAAGTGTTTGATGCCATACATCAATGGTCCAACGTAGCGAATTCTCATATGTCACACTGAAACAGAGGTGATGGGTTTTTTCCTAACTGCACAACATGATATTTTCCCTCTGTCGTATAAAAAATGCAATATCTGTTAATTCTTGACAAATACCATTCATATCTCATATCGTGAGGTAGAAATAGAAAATGAAAATATATACTTTCAAACATGAAAAAAACATTGAATAAGTCAATAAATAAACCTCTAAAAAATACGAGTACAGTGGTCCGATCAGTAGCTGATGCTGTTTACATAGGAATCAGAGCTCTGTGTTCAATCAGCTGACTATCTTCTACAAAGGTGGTAAATTGGCTACCGTGACGAAAAAAATCTTTATTTATCATTTCTTAATTTTTAGTTGATTGCGAGTTGATTTCCCCCGCATTTTTGTGTAACCGGGAATATGAATTTTAAAATAGAAATTTTTAAAACTCTGATATTTGGCTTTAAATGCCTTTGGCTTTTGATAAATGCCAATGACAATTGAAGTTCTTTTTATGACACAAGAGAGGCTCAAATGTTAAATTGAGATAAGATACACAGTATAAATTGTACTAGGCAAGGTTCAAGAGTTTGATGTCATGGGCCAACGTATTACGAATTCTCATGACGTCACACTGTAACCACGGCGATGAGCTCTTCACATAAAATTGGCATTTTTTTTGCGTTATTAGACGATTTTTTATCAGACGATTTTATATCGTGTGCAAAATTGAATATATGCCAATTTTTGACAAATACCATTCTTATCTCATGTCGTTAGGAAAAACTAGAACATGAAAATACACACTTTCAAACATGAAAAAAACATTGAATAAGTCAATTACTAAATGTTAAAACAGGAACCAGTGCTGGCGGTGCATACATATATTACAGTTTTGCTTTGTTTACATATTTACATGTGTTATACATGTTGATGTTGCTATAACACTGCAGGTGCAATGATGATAACCCCTCTTATCACATAGACTGCTGTAGCATAACATCTAGTCACACAGAGGTATACTAGTGAGATAATGCATGGTAAAATCGTCTTTAAATCTGAAGAACTGAAGGTATGATCAAGACAAAAGATTTGACCATGTTTCATATCAAATTATTAAGTTCCTTGCTAAGTTTATGTATTTCTTGTTTACAAATCAATGCATAGCTATTAGAGTTAAAGCATTTAAAAATCTGTTTTCGAAATGTCTTCACGTTTTTATTAAATACTATATATTGCGAAATAATTTAATAACATGAAATTTTGTTTTGTTTTGTTATCTTTGTTATTTTTTTATTCACTTGAGACAAAGTATAAGGAATTGATGTAATATTTGTCCTCGAAATTCTGAATTTACATAAGGCATTATAATAGTGTATCCGTTTGTGTTTGTTTATGTGTCATATTGCTATTATAAATTTTAGTTCTGTCATTGCGGATTTAAATAAAACGTATTGGAAATTGTAGTTATGAAGCATAAAGGAAACATGAATATTAGCCCGGAGACTGTCTGTCCGTCCAAGGACATATTTTGTTACGTCTATTACGAAAAATGAGAAGATTATTATGAATTAATGCTCTTTATAATGGACTCTTATTTTCAGTGGTGAATTTGTAAAACGTGTGCATATTCATGAATTTTGTGGTGTATTTAAGAACAAATCGGCATCTATAAGAACTTGACTCTATATACACACCAAGGCTGACATATCAGCCAAGAGAACATGGTTAGTGTCAGATAACATCATAGAGAGAAAGTGTTACATGGAATGTGCAGAGAGTACTGATAACACCGTCGCTCTCTTATCTTGCTTACCACAGCAGGTATCAGTGACACAATGTGACTATTTTTGTTTTCAGTTTAAAGCCAAATATTTGTGTAATGCAAACCATGCATTATCATCACTGTTATCACTTACAAGTACGTAAGGGATCGAACTGAGATTTCTTTACACGCTGCTGGTCTTAACCTGATCCACCATGATATACTGAAGAGTTACCGTCGCATTGTTATATTGCTAATCGCAGCATGGTGTACCACAGTGTTTCTACTTCTGTTTTCAGTTTCCAGCCACATATTTGGGTGATGCAAGCCATGCAGCATTACCCCCCACTAGTGTCAAGATATTCTGATTAATAATAGTCTACCACATCAATAACGCTTTTATATGCGAGATAAATGATTTAGAAGTTTTGTCTTTTGCTTTTCTCGACTTATGCCATGTTTGTTTAAAGGAAATATTATATATTAATTTCTCACGAGGTGGGACTAACGTGGTACTTGTCAAGAAAAGACAAATTGTATATTTTAGATATGTAAAAATCTTTGAAATTTAACGTAATCGGTATGTTATTTTCACTTATGACTAATAACACGTGCTATTTTTATTGAAAAATGACGGTATTTCACCAGCATCCATACAAAAACTTTGAAGATACAAAATTAAATACTCCGTGAATTAAGTTTTTCGCAAAAAAATAACTTACATCATGATTTCACTTGAATACAGTAACTAAAAAAATGCAGGAAGCCATAGATGATGAAACACATTGAATTTGCAACTGAAATCGACTTCAAAGCTGTGATTTTCCCTTGAGTTAACACAGAGGAGTTAACAGGTATTAACGATGCTGCCTCCTCTCAGCTGGGTTTCATAAAACTTTTAACAGCTTTCACTCTCTTAATCCTGACCATCTGTTTGTGAACAAAAAAGGTGACTTATAATGTATGAACAGTCTGGAATTTTTAGTCGAAAGTGGAAGCCAAAGATAAAAAGAAAATGACACCCCAAAGTTTTATATAAAAGACATTCCTTCATCTAATAACTTTTCAAAACAACTAAAATGAAAAATATGCAGATAACCAAAGATTAGAGAGGTATGAGAGAAACATAAACATCAAAGCAGTGACATTTCCATGTGTTAATGAGGAGATTCCACTGAAATAACATGCTGTGTTCTTTCTTGGTGTCTTATCTAAGTCGGACTGTATTCATGTCTTATTGCCAGAACTATTCCTTATACACTTAACCGATCAAGGTTTTCTACATTAATAAAGTTTACATACCTTGCAGATATACATTTCCCCGTTGAGATTACTAGTTCATAACATAATAAATGATTCATGAAAACACAGTGTGAATTTGAAGTTATCATTACTTGGTAAGATAAATTGAAGATAAATGTTTTTTCTTCTGAATTATACTTCAACAAAAAGGAGCAAGAAAAAAATGAATCAACAATGAATATCTGAAACCCTTCAATATTTCCGTTTTGGGCTGCATTATCATAATATTATGATACTCCTTCGCGTAATTAACTGTTGCCACCTGCTAACTAAGTGGAAGTTACCATGACAGCGTTGCCTTTTCTCCAAATAATTGATTGTTGAAATGCACATTTGATTTGATTGGTTGGAGTACAATTACTTAGCAACTCTAATGAAAATGTAGATATTTAATTAAGATGAACAAGAGACAGAAAATGACTTAATCGCAAAAAATGTTATCCATAGCTCTGCTTACACATGAAAGTAAAAAGACAACATATGGCGTTATCCTTACTGAGATAGTATCAGGCCTGTCCTCTGCATGTTCAAGTTAACAAGCCTTATCTGTTTCAGTTATTTCGCTGCCTTATCTATACCTACCACAGAATTCAGTAGGTCGTTTTACTTTTATATTTGAAGTTTTACAAGATTCAAATATATAATCAGAACTCGTCGTTAAATTCGAAAAGGTGCCTACACAAAGTTCAACATAAATATGTCTTGAAATTCTTTTAAAAGTTCATTTTAAACATTTTTGACACTGATGATTTTTTTTTGCGAATATAAATGTTTGAAATGCTAACAACGGATTGCTCATTTTTTTGTGTGCCTGCTGTACCAATGATGTTGTTTTGCGTTTACTCCTTCTCTGGAATACTCAGAAAGCAATTGGTATGTTGAGAGAACACTAAAGTGAACATGGTACAAATGATCATTTTAGTCAAATGAACTTTATGACAAAAATTTACTAAATTGACTTGATTGCTTGAAATACAGAGCCATTAGCCCTGTAGCTCAGTTTGCCACCCATTATTTATCATCAATCATTCTCTAGTTCCTTGATCTGATTATTTCCTTCTTTCATCACATACGTTCACATGATACCCATAGTACTACAGGAACATATTTGGCAGGTATTGTATGGAACCCTGGGGTCAAAATATTAAACCTGAAATTTCTTGATTACCTCTATATTTTAGTTAAGTTAATGTTAGAAGGTTTATAGACCTATATTGATAATTCTGACATACAATTTTGTTGACTTTTAAGTGAATAAGCAAACATTAAGACAGTCTTTCCACTTTGGACCGTATTGATAGCTCTTTGCAAATTCAAGTGAAAACCACGACATCAAAACATAAAACAAAGTTGCTATCTACATAGATATGTGATTTGTTGAATTATTTTAAGGTGAAAGGCCACAGTCAAGACCATCTGACACTAGCTTAGATCAACAAACCGAAAAGGACGTGTGATAGTTTCGTCGGATTTAACTGAGATTGACTTATCACACACGTATTCACAAGGTTAACATACCTCAATACTTCAAAACTTTATTTCTGAAGTGTAGGCCGTCGGTCCATAACTACATATTTTAGATTATACATGACAAAACTAGTTTCATACAATAAAAGTGTTTCAACCTAAAGTCTCTGGTACATCGCATAATAGATAAAGCATGCCATGTTATCAATAAGTTTATAATCTGATGTTAGCATGAGAAATTTAAATTTAACTTCATTTGGATTTTCGGAGTTGGTGGAATTTGGAACATACAAGGGGACAATGGTACTCATCCTCAATATAACCTTCATCACATTGTAAACACAGTCTATCATGTCTATTTATGTTAAAAGGCTTCCGGTTTCGATACGAAAATGATGTGAAAACTATCTCAATCGAGTAATAGCTACTCTAAAGTCAACAAGTCAATCAATGAATAAATTCTAGGGTTAGCTAAGGAACAAGTACAAGCTTTACAGTTTCAAGGTTTTTTATTGACAAAAGGCATCGCTGTCGGGTAAGGTCCATTTGTTTAAAGGGCAGGTGACAACAGTAAATCAACTGAAGGGGTAGTTGATATGTTTAATGTATCATGGCTATTACATATGAAAAGTAAGACATGAGTATGCCTGAGGTAAGACATTGAAGAAGCCAGCCAATCAATTTGGTGATTTTAAAAATTATTTCAGAAGCAGTTGGTACTTTCTACTACACCTTTTCTACTGAATATAAAGTAGTTCATTAACGACTCTTCCAGATATACAGAACCTTTACATAACCTTCGTAAGGTTTGTAGGACAAAATAAATCGCTTCTTTAATAAGACGTAATTTCAGTGATTACACCTTGTGCAAGTGCATTCTGTGCCAAAGATGTCTAAGGGGTATTGCAGGGCATAAGCGGAAATGGTTTAACCAGATCCACAAGGTTTGCGGAGAGGAGTAACAAAATAAATAAACTGTCTGGATATCTCTTTGAATTTGGTGCGAACAATAATAACTTCAAGGTCATTATGTTTCAACAGGATGTCTATTCTATTTGAGCTTTAATTCTACAGTGTAACTGCACTAAAATAATGGCAATTATCAATCCACTACAAGACATCTTTGTCTGTATTTTCGATGAAAGCATATCTTAGAACCTATTGTTTTTTGTCACCAATCTATTTCGTTACGTACAAAATATTGCCGTGAAGATGACATGACCCCTTAGTACAAGTTAAAATTATCAACTGAAAAAAGAATATTGAAGAGAAGGTAGAGAAACTTCCATTTATGAGAAATATGTTGATAATGTTAGGTCCTTTTAAATGTTTCTTTGGGTAGTTTACACTGAAATATACATTTTCGAGATTCACTGTAAACTTGATGCTATGCTAATGACTAAATAGTCAACTCCTGTTTTCAGTATATAAACAGTGAAAAAGGTTCATGTTATGTTCTCAATGATGTACTCAGTGACATGACATCAGACATGATTGTAACACTAGTCGTTGATTTTTTTGGTTTTTGTTGATAAGGCAGTGCAACTCCTGTCGACATTCTCTGTGGCTATGTTTTTCAAATAAACATTAACATGAGGACATGCAGAGATTGGAATAACTGAAAACCCTTAGATTTGTTTTCATGTACATGCAGGGGGGAAATTTTTCTCTCTTATTTATCCTTGTGATATATTGAAAACGTATTGTATGGAAATTTACAAGTACCTTAGTTACTAATAGGCCCTTGTTGGCCAGGCGATTACATCATGTATCAACATGTTAATTTGACTTGTATCAATGGCTAGACACTCAAATTAAATATTTGGTTTCTTCTTCTGTAACGGTATATGGGGGAGGGGGCGTTTGCCGTAAAACCAATTTGGGTGTGTAGACTTTTCAGTGTTAACGTTGCCACATCCCTTTCTGTACAATTCTCATCCATGTGCACTTAAAAGAACCCACTAATCCATTGGTAAATTACCAGATGGTAGCCATATGAAAACGTACAAATATTTAGTTGCGGATACATTAACACGCAGTACAGTTGGACAAAATACTGTCCAAGTTCACCAGCTGAGAATGGGTGCCTCGTAAGGATGCGACTGGTTCATTAACTAGTGGCTGCCAAGGTTACACACTCAATTTTGACAAGAGTGTGTGTTGAAAATGTATATCAAAGAAAAGCGCCGTTGATCATATTAACTGTATATTGGCGCTCATAAATGTTGATATGAATAGTATTTACTGATGACTTTATATTGCTAACACTTCTTACAGTTGACCTGTTGATTATAAACGTAATTGATTAATGTTAAATGATTAATCATTTGAAATATCTTAGATATATATTATATTAAGACGTAATAACATTCATTTTAATGATTTTAATTCTCAGACTCTCAGACTCCAGTTAAATGACATAACAATATAATTATTCTTAGCCAATACCCCTCTTAAAATATATGAACTCAATTATGTTCCGTTAATAGGAACACCAGGCATGCTATTAAACTGCTGCAGTGAGCTTAGATAAAAGCAGCGCTAGTTGCAATTGGTATCAACAAATTTATGGAGCAATAAAATCTTGGTGTGCTGCCAGAGCCAGACAGGACAATTTATCGAAACACATTTAGTTGCAGTTGTCTGTGCAAGCTTCCATAATTGCTTAAACTGAGTGAGGTACCCGGCTTTAGGGTGAAATAAACTTGGTTAATTTTAGTTTGCGAACCATTAAAGCTATACTTGCTTTTACCTGCTTTTATCACGTTGTTGGTTGCATAATTTGCAGGAAGAATGAATTCGCTGTTTTTAAAAGCATCTTTCAATTTTTTTGTATATGTAATGTCTTTACAAGATTGTTTTTCTGAAGGAAAAATATATGATCCTACATTTTTCAAACAACACAGAAACAGCATGAATTCATTATGTGCAATCTCAACCGATAATTTTTTCGATTATCCAACCGATAGTTGCTATTTCATTTGGTTATCTGTTGCCAGAAAATCAAAAATATCAATGATATAAAAGGAACATTGACAGTTGACTATAAAGGTAGGTAAAGGCCCATCGCCAATTTTAATATAATCTTACAACCACGTGTCAATGGAAAATACTGGCTTATCTGAAGTGAACAGATAAAAACTTCATTAAAATTTAAATTTTCAAGAAGGCAAAGTAAATTGTCGTGTACAACAGTGTTGCTGTGTTTACATATTTACCATGTTTTGTACATGTTGATGTTGCTATAGCACTACAGGTGCCAGGATGATAACCCCTCTTATCACAGACTGTAGACTTATATTCAGTCTCTGAAAAGTTTCAAAAACAATTATTTCATCAAATATAAGAGAGGCCTCGGAGAATTTGGAATTTCAAATGTAGTTCACTATAGTTCTATACTGTTTTTAAGAGGCTTTGTTAATGTAAAATTGTTATCAACTACAGTCAGAGTGTCAGAGTACATATACTGTTGTAGCACATCATCAGAGGCATACCAGTTAGATGATGGTTGGTTGCTGCATGCTTCTTGAAAATCGCCATATTTCATAATCAACTGGACGTTTAATCATGTGTTAATGTTTATGTGTTCACCTTCCATCTTTTTTTGTCAACCAGATAACTTCAAAAGCGAGATAGTGTTACATTGGAGATTCAGAGATAATTGATAACATTTGGCACTCTTTTAATTTAATGTGCTAATCTTATCACATAAAACCTCACAAATCTATAATTTTGTGTTCAGTCTGTCGCCACGTATTTTTTTTATTCAAAGCGGTTTTATATTATCGCATTACCTTAATGACATACCCGTTTTTCAGTGAGACAACTTAAAAGGTTGTTTTCAGATCTTATGTACATTTTAAGTTAATGTAATATTTTATATCTTCAGTTCGTTTATTTATCACATGAAAATTCTATAATTAATTCATTAGGGAAATGAAAATGTACAATACATTATGAATATAATATTCATAAATAACTGAAAGTGTAAACTTTAAATCTCCAATATTTTGGATAGTGACAAGTATAAATATATTAAAGAAAAATTTAAATATATAAAAATAATCATTCGAAAATTATGTTTTAGTAATATTCGATGTTGCCAAACTAACAGAGTTATAGACTACTGAATGTTGTGTTTAATATTCCTGATAAGTTATCTCCCATAAATAAACAAAATCATACACATCTTATTATCATCAGTTATTCAAAGTGTCATACAGCAATATCACGATTCATAGGGATATTAAAAGACAACTAAAAAATGAACGAAGGATAATACCAATCGAGATTAGCTATATAGCTTTATTTGAAAATCAACTTAAACAACTTGTTAGTTCTAGGTTTAGGAAATACCAATCCAAATTGCATAGAATTTGAGTAATGTACACAAACTGTTACCGCTTTCAAAGCAATGATTTTCCCTTGAGTTAACAGAGAAGGGTTAACAGGTATTAATAGTGCTGCCCCCTCTCAGCTGAGTCTGATAAACGTTCACTTACTCAACATTCACTATCGTAGACTAGAAGCATATATTTTGGGGGCAAATTAGATGACAGTCTAGATTTCCGGTAAAATATTCAAACTGAAGCGTAAAAGGGGACATCGAAGATTGTTATATTAACCATATTTTCAGCTAAAAGCTTTCTCTAAAATGTAAAATGTTGTATACTGATTAATTAAAGACTATAAACTTGTCCAAGAAATAAAAGACTACTTAGAACGTTTGGAAATGATACATTCATCGACATCAAAGCAGTGACCTTCCTGTGGGTTAATGAGGAGATTCCATGTAAGAACGATGCTGTTTTCTCTCTATAGGAGTCTAATCTATCTCAGACTCTTGACATGCCATGTAGCTCTTCCTTTTTCCTTATTTATTTAACCGATTTCGATTTCATAAGGTAGTTAAGATGTACATACAGGTATGTTCACGCATTGACGTATTCATGACATGAAACACTGGACACATGAAAACACCTTAGGTGATATATACATCACTCTTTTGTTTTGATCATTGCTAACAAAAGAGATTGTTTAGTGTAGTTTCAAGCTGTTTCAATTACTTCAATCTCTTGTTCACTTACCTTCCTGTCTTGTGTAAATATCATATAATTCGGGTTGTCTTAGAGGCATAGTAGCATACTGTAACACAATTACACATCAATCTTGAAACCATAACATATTTGGGAGGTTATTTAAGTGACCATGATGTTTTGTCTACAAAATTCTTAATAAGTGATCACTTATGTTCTTTTGCATGACTTCAATGTAACAGTGCTAATGTTTTTTTCGGTAAGTTGATATGGGATATCTAAATGAAAATTCAAGAAACTCAGAATTGCCCAATTCTACTCACTCATATCTATTCCATTATGCCATAATTCAAACGTTGTAAGAGTGACCAGACAATCCAAAATTGTTATCATTTACTGTTAAATCCATATAACTTGAGCTTATCATTTTCATATGAATAACATATGTTATTTGATATAATCTTCAATAACAATGCCCATTAAGATCTTCATGGGAATGGAACACACAAAACACACATTAAAGTACAAATACAAGGAAAATTGTTATTATTCAAACGGTAAACGGTAAACGAGTGATGGTATGAGGCCTATGTGCAAGATAACAAGCCTTATCTGTTCACATGCAGAGTATATTGACAGAAGTTGCATTGCCCTATTAACCAATGAAATCATTGGATCGTGTTACTATGGGTCTGATGTCGTAGAAAATAGCAACAGGTAAAATAATTACTACTAGAACTTAAAGGCACAATAGCACGTTATTTTGAAAAAAACTTTTTTTTCAATATTTCACTAATAATTGTATGTTAATGCTAAATGTATATTTTGATAGTGTCAAAACAAAAGTGTTCTTACACAAACAAATCATCCATAGTTAGAGAACATATTATAAAGATTCACATAAAGTTCACTGGCGGCCATTTTGTGTGGACATTTTTTGTCACTTTTCATTCATTTTGTGTAAAAAATGAACAGCATGGCTGAACTGTACATTATATATTTTATTCATTGCTACTTCATTTAGTTTGAATACTTTAGCTTTCAATTGGAACCATTAACTTTATATCCCTGACCTTGTCCCCCCTAAAATGTGCTACTGTCCCTTTAAAGGGGGCTTACTATTCTAGGTCATTATCTTCAATTTGAACGTTTTAAATAATTTCCTTCCAAATCACTAAAATGTGTTGGAAAGGGTTATTTTGAAAATGTTTTGATGGGTTCCTCATTGTTAGTGTTCTGTTATTTCTGTTTCATTTGGTACAACTGTCAGTTGCGTTGAAGAACATGCATGCTTTCTGCAGTTAGTGTTAACTACCTGGCATTTATCACGTCTATATAGAGAGTAAATGGTGCTTGTGAATACTAATGGTGTTGTTTGCGTTTACTCATTACCTTTGGAATGTTCAGGAAGCAATTGGTATTTGGAATGATCACTTAAATGAACATGGTATCATATAAATATGTTCCGAATTGAGAAATATAAATGTTCCGAATGGTTCATTATGAGTCAAACAAATCCTATTCGAATAAACGAATAATATGAGAAGTGCAGAGTGCTCTAAATACGACATTTTCATTTACAAACCTTTGCTGTCAAATAATTTGATATTTAAAATATAGCATCATATGTATTTGATATATAACATATATCATTCGAATTAAGCTAGATAAATATTATGAAGTAAACTTTTTTTATTGTAAAATGTTTTTAATAGGGTAATAGTGCCATTTTTCACATTGACTTTTTTCAAAATGAGAATGTCATTTACATGTTTATTCCTTCATCCTTTTGGATCTATATATTTCACTTTCTTTTGTAATAAATATGAAAAAAATGAAGAATCAATTTTCTTTTCAATTTGAATTTTTGTATTCATTCAGTAGCAATAGACTGAGGTATCTTGATGAAATTAAAAACAAATCTTACATTTAAGGCTGAAGATTCGGAAAGATATTTATTTGTGGACATACTAGCCTTTTAAAAGGTTAGTTGAATTTTCGATAATATGCTGATATTTCCGATATGTTCAGTGTCAGACCAGTAACTATTCACTGACATGTTCGCCAATCTACACGAATCGGATTAGGTTTAGTATAATTAATTCAGAAACAATTGTGACCTCATCCTTCACGTAGAACATACGAACGTTATTGATTAAAGTCTCTTTAATAACTTTACATAAGGTTGGTAGGGTAAAGTAAACTGTTTCTCAATTAGACGTGAATTCTTTTAAGGGTAGGGAAGTTATAATCACCCAGTGCAAGTGCATTCGGTGCCAAGAATATCTCAGGGGTATTGCAGGGCATATGCGGAAATGATTTAACCAGATCCGCAAGGTTTGCCAAGAGAATTAACAGAAGAAACTAACGTTTGGGATATACACAAGGTTCTTTGATTTTGCAGCAGGCATTACTACCTTTAAGGTCTTTTTATTATAAACAAGATCAAGTATTCGTTTTGCAATAAATTACTAACCATCGCACTGAAATAATTACAGAAATTAATGCCATTAAAATTGCTACCGATATGCCAGTTGATTGTCGTAAAGATAACTTGGTCTCTCCCCATAAATCAATGGAATATCAAAGAGAAAATCGAGCAAATATGTGAATAATATCGTCACTGAGAAGCATTGCAAATTGTTGTTCTTATTGTATTATACTACGAATAATGCAATGTGCTATTGTCATATGATACTTTTTTTTATAATTTTGTCATATTACAAACACTTTTGTTTGTTAACGATAAATGAAATAGGTTTATTTCATATGTTTATGTAAAAGAATTAAAACAGTATTTAGAAACAGAATGATTTTTATTAAATTCATTATATTATTATATCAATTCTAATTATCTTGTTCAATGATTATCAATATCAGGTACCTATTATTCAGGGCTAATCCCCAATTTAAAAAATATATGAACTCAATTATGTTCCGTTAATAGGAACACCAGGTATGATATTAAACTGCTGCAGTGAGCTTAGATAAAAGCATGAAGCAATAAAATCTTGGTGTGCTGCCAGAGCCAGACAGGACAATTTATCGAAACACATTTAGTTGCAGTTGTCTGTGCAAGCTTCCAAAAGGGTTTCAAGTGGATGAGGTAAACAGCTTTAGTGTGAAACCCTGGTTACGCCATAACTAACCTGCTTTAATTATCCAGACGTTTTTAACGTTCATTTGCAGGTGATTGAATGTGCTGGTTAGTAATATACATATATTTAAAGTAGAATTCTGATTTTGGTTTTGTATACACATTTTTCGAGATTTCTGTTTTAACTTACTTATATATGTATATGAAAGGGATTTTCAGAGCTTGACTTCTCGTAAGTACAGCTATAATTTGGACAGGGAGAAATGATCCTGCTAACTCGATACAGAACAACATACATATGTACATAGTTTTTTTAGATGTTTGAATTTAACAAGAAGATCACATCAATTTCCGATTTATAACAAATCGGAGATGCATTTAAAGATCATGGCTAGCTTTAGATCAAATTCAATGACAAAGTGTTATCATCATCAAGTCAGATACACATCCTCAGATATACAATAATACATAAAATGAAGAAAAAAGAAAATGAAGAATTGCAAAGTCATATCAAAGAAGTTTACAATTGAAAACCTTTAAACGTATTTTATATTGAAATACAGCGGGTGTTGTGTTATGAAAAATAAAATTGCCTTCTCTACTTTAGAATTATGATGGTTACCATAGTTAAGAAGAACAGAAGACACATCAAAGCAATGGGTTATTTAGAGGCTTCCAGGTATACTAAGCTGCTTCCTCTGAAGGTGTTTAACCAGCTCGAAAACACATACTGAGAACTATTGCCATTCCCTTTCTTGATCTTATTTAGCTACTTACTTACGTATGGTTGCTAGGGTAATTGATACATTTGAAAAATGTGCGGACAAAGAGATGAAATAGTGATAAGTCGTTTCCTATGCCATTAATGTTTTGAATCGAGAATATGAACCTATAGGGTTGCGTGAACGCAACATTTGACATCCATTCGTAAATAAGCTATTCTCATATTTTGTAGAACAACATATTTAATACATGTGCAGTGAAATGAAATATAGATTACCATTGTATCTAGTGAAAAGGCTACATAATCATCCTCAAACATGTAACTGTGACAGTTCTAAACAAATCAAGAAATAGGCAAGTCTTTTGTGACATATTCATGATACCTTGTGCATTAACATGTACTTTCCACATTCCGTTTCCTATATCAACATTCCTAAGAAAACAAATTAACGGAAGACATCACTATCAGTCTTCATAAGTAGCATTTAGTGTCTAAATAACGCAAGTGATGCCAGGCCACCAATGCAGGCTGCACAACCCACAGTTGCTTTCACTGTTACCTAGCCTTACTGGTGTAGGAACGATATTGCAGTTCTAATTTAAACCTCATGTTGAGGAACCTGTCGAAAGCATTTTAAAACAATTTCTGAAAAGTTTCTGAAAGATCTAGCTAGACTTAGACTGTAAAAGAAATTTGTAAACTGAAATGTCGTTAAGACATATGTGGTCATCACAATTTAAAAGTTGTATTTAAACACATTGATATATGAAATGCCATGCTATCAGATATAAATATAACACAACTCGTAGGTATGGTTTGATAAAACAGTGCAACACTGTGGTAATGTATTCAAACAACAGAAATGCAAAAGATAAAAAGTTGAACATATAAGGCTTGTTATCGTGAACATGCAGAGGGAAGAATAACTTGATGATAAAACCGTGTGTTCTTATCGTCTTACTTCCATGTAAGATTCAACATGTTTGTCTCGATTTGGTTTGTGTATTTGGTCCATTTGATATCGAAATCAACATTTTTTGTCAACAATAATCATCAGATACTAATATATTTTTATGAAGGTACCTCGTCCCTTGGGAAAATAAGGTGGATGTTGTAGAAGTAATAATTTTATAATACAAAATTATCAATCTTTCCATTTGAATATGAATCAATTACATGATATTGACACAGGGAAGGAAACCCTTTACTTTTCTATGCTTCTATAGCGCCCCTACAGACAAGGGAGCAAGCACAGAAAACTCAAGGGTCAACAGCAAGGCATACAACTGACAGTTTGGAAACTGACGTTTTAGGTTTTGCGTAGGAAGATGCCTATAGTATGACTTCAGACATAAATGAAAGACGACTCACTGATTTCTGTGGTGTTGGTTGATAAGACAGTGCCGCTCAAGTCGACCTACTCTGCGGTGATGTTTCTGGAATAAACATCAATCACGAGAACCTGCAAAAACTGAAATAAATAGAAGAGAATTGATATGTTGTCTTGAACATGCAGAAGGAAAATTGTATAACATCCCTTTATCACCATGTGTTGTTATCTGTTAAGTTTAATGTGTGAGATTCAACAAAATATGATTAAAGCAGCATTTTTGTCAAGGCTTAACTATTTCAGATAGTAGAGAGTGAGTGAATTATTGTATACGTCGCTTGGGCAATATTTCAGACAGCGGCGTACATTCAGATAGTAGCATGTACTTTTGTTTGGTTTTATATATATGCCATGCATAAGAACATGTTATGGGTACTAAGTGAATGGGTTAAACTTTATCCTGATAAGGCATTATCCAAATCCAACGAGTGTGACACATAATGTGAGTATCGAAGCGTTTTCATTTGGTTTTTAACAATTTTAGATACAAAATAATCAAAACACAAATAGTAAATACCATTTGTCTTTTCCTTTCTTTTTTATTTTCATTTTTTTTTGCCATGGCATAAGCTTTAAACATTGAAGTTTTGATATTTGTTGATACGGCAGTGCAATCCGTGTCGACATACTCCGTGGAGATGTTTCTGGAATACACATCAACCCCAGAACATGCACAGGTTAAAATAACTGAAATAGATAAGACTTGTTACCCTGCACATGCAGGAGGTATCTCTGATAAGATCCCTCAGTTTATCCTTTACATTCTACCATGTGTTGGTGTCTTTCAACTTGTTTTTCTACCTTTCAGCACATGTGTTTTCTCTGTACATTTTGATTGGTCATTAAAAAGAATATTACATATACTATAATTGTAATAAGGTTCTCTAATTAAAAAGGAGTAGAGATGGTGATTTTTTTAAATTTGAACACCTCTCGTCAATATGCATAGACATACATTATTTACACAAGGTGTATTTCCAGAGAGGGGAACTGGTTTAATGTGTACGTTTAAACAATTCTAATTTAATGTCATTAAGAAATTTAAGAACATGTTACAACAAATGTTGTACTTTTGTAAATTCAAATTCTTATTGAAAAAGGTTGGTATATACACACATTTGCGATTATCAATGACAATACAATGACAGCAATGCCTTGCAGTGCCGTAGCAAGCCTTAGGGTTTTCACATTCGTAGTGTCAATGAAAGGCTTCACGTTTCATTGATGTTTGCGTTTTCCTTTTCGGAATTGTCAAATATAAACTAATAAAATGTCACCCGAGGTTATATTTAACAAATTAGTGAGTATGTGTTCATGTTGAATTTTGTGTGATTATGTTTTAACCTTGATTTTGTTTCACATAAATACCCAGATAGGACTTTCTCTTTCAGGATCGTAGGTTCAGTAAAGTGACCAGCGTTATGTTAATATTCTTTCAGTCATCAATTCATTCCTAAAAACATATACCCCAGCAGATTTTTATCCTAAATCTTGTTTTGCGTGACATCACAATTCTCCAAAGAATAATATGAATATGAATTTTTATATAGCGCGCATATCATCCACTCGTGGTTGATCAAGGCGCTTGTTGTTTCTCCTGGTGAATGACATTCTTTCACCGTCCGATCATTTTTTCCGATTCAACTCCCTGGGGAGTATTCAACCGGCATCCACATATGTGGCGTTCAGGTAAGGGACCATTCTATGCCTTGCTATGTACCCATTCACAGCTGGGTGAACTGAGACAAATAGTCACAACAGTTTGTACAACACTGCTGAACGCTGAAAACCGACAGCTCGGCGTATGCACGTGTCCATGTATCCACCATTCAGCCACTGACATGAATTCGTGGGATCTTTTAAGTGCGCAGTTTTTGTTTTGTTTCAACTTGGCCTGGATGGAATTCGAACTCCGGACCTCAACAACGTGAGACCGGCGCTCTTGCCGACTGAGCTATCCCGTACAATCGTGTGTTAATTTTCCAGAATCATTCTTCATGCCTCATTATCAGAATTTACGACACTTAACATATGTGTTCTGACTCTCCACTCCTTGGTACTCTCGCTGTATTTGCTACTATCTTTCTGACATATATTAGGGGTTGTATATGATAACTGGTATCACTTTGAGCTTAATGCACGTGCTGAACATATTGTTTGTCATACACACAGGAAAATAATGTCATTAATCCACACGTTCTCCTTCTTCTTCTCCAAACAGGTGGTCACATTTTCTTCTGAACTGGGAGGATACGATTTGTTTAATGAATACGTTGTATATCACCAGCTATACTAATTCTGTTAATCGATGAATGCGGTCTGAACTGCTAGTCTCGAATTATCCCGATGTCTCGCAATTATTGTTTCCTAGAATATCTATACAGTCACGTTACCAAACGTATAAAACTCCATAACTATCCAAACACTATGGATCAGATGTTCTGGTTTCAGAACAATAGTGACTTCACCTTCTTTTAGTTGATTATCTTCGTGTCATAATTAAATATTCACAAAATAATTTCTTTCAATGTGGTTTATATTGATAACATCTAATTTATCAAATTTATGAATTTTACAATATCTATATTCAAATTCAAAAGATTATGACCAAAAATAACCCTGAAAAAAGCTGTTTTATAACCCTTAGTGTATGTGGACGGTCATGCAATTATACGTATCAAACTTTGATGTTTGAAATGTGCCTATTAAAAGATTCGTAGTCGCATTTCATTCAGGATTTTGTTTTGTTCTCATTTGAAAAGTTGGTATCGGTTCTTTTGCCCCTGAGTGTTTGCAATTGAATATCATAATTTGCATATACTTATCCAAAGTTGGAAACCATATATGCGTCAAAAACTCTCTTGCAATAACTATGTAGACAATGCAAAGAAATGAATAAGATTTGTTTACATAAAATGATAATTCGATGCACAGGAAGACGGGAGAAAATGTGTTTAATGGATGTAATAATGGATATTTTGTAGTTGGCACTGAATGCTACATATTCGCAGTCGACGTATCTCGGAGATTGGCTTGAAAGCGTCGCTCGTAACCAGGTAAAGATCCCATAAAACGTCAGATATTTTATTACATCTCCTTACATGTAACTTAAAAGACGTTACAGCAGGAAATTAACTGGCCAATTAAATGGGATAAAAAGGGAAGTAAGGACTATAGTTAATAAATTATTAAAATGGTTTCTAAAGACTTAAAATTTATATAAATTTGAAATTATTAATCAGGAATGACTTTAACATGACGTTTACATAAAAGGTTCATTGTCATTTCACATTGCAATGTGCAGTATGTTGTGCACCGTCAATTTAAAGGGAACGTCTTTAAAGGGTGCAAAAATAATTTTATGTTTTCCTAATAATTAAAATACACTTTTAATTCACGTGATTTCAATCTACCTGTTTAAATGATGATCCTTGCATGGAACATGCGTTTTCCAATTGACATTTTGTTACAGCATGGTTCCTAAATATGTGACATGTGCGAAGGAAAGCTAGAAACAACGGGAGAGAATTTTAGCAGAATGGTTCTTGTAGTTGTGATATGCTCAACTGAGAGGTAGTGTTGCTCAAGTAGCATCTCTTCAATCACAGGAGCTTTCTCCTAATGCACATGTGTCACAATAGAGGCAGAGGCCTATACGTAAAACACTCGGCGGTCCCTTTGTAAAAAGCATTGATACAAGGCCTCTTTGGTTACCTGGCCGTGATTTATTTGACTCACTTAACTATTAAAGGATAGAGTTTGTTAGCCAAAGGTGCAACTTAGGTTTAGTTACATATACACGTTAAGGTATCCATGCTTAAGTCATGCTTACATATAATAATGTGTAATGGTACCGAAAAGGTTCAAATACCCACTGAAGAAGAAATCGTATGATCCCATTTGAATAAACACACTTTGTCTTATAGAATCTTTCAGGGCACCCATAAACTGTCAAATTCTTAAATTCCTAAGCTATTATCACTTTACCTTAACAGAAATTTCTTTGCAAAGGGAAAATCAGGAAATAGCTTACAATGTTTTTGTCAACTAGCACAAAGGAGGGATGCTTAGTCTTGTTTGAGTTTTGAAATTCTATAACTGTAGTTGAAAACAAAAAGATATTCGTCACAATAAAACCTGTTGAATCAATGTACTGAGATGAAATGTGTAACGGTGACAGAATTGTATCCATATGGTGGACTATCATGAAACTTTAAATTCCTTGATAAGAAACCATTGCGTTTTCTGCTTAGCCCGCCACCACACCATTTTACTTTTTCATTATGATGAGACGCAAAGGTAATTAACAAGTGTAGTGTTATTCAGTTAGGAGACACTTAATGCAGGAACTGACTGTGTAGGTGGTCGACCACGTTAACTTCAGGTGAGTGTTTAATGATAGAACTGACCAATTATGCAACTCCTCTAAATATTCGCCCTAAATATACTCTCTCCTTTAAAATCGGTCTCCATTTATTTTGCCATATATCATTATTTCTGGCAGTCTCTTATAGCTCTTTCCTACAAGGGTTTTGCTCATCCCATCTCTTTGCTTTGTCTTACTCGATCTCTCCTTCTCTCTTTCCCTCTCACTCCCACCCTTGAGAAACAAAAGAACAAAAGGGTGTTAAAAGTATACGTCATGGAATAATAATAAATGAGAAATATTTGTTCAATGAAAACATAAAACCGTATGCATGTTTAATCAGTTTAGGAGAATACCATGAACTCACCCATTTGATATCACTTCTGCTAATTACAACAGCATATATTGTTATTGAGCAATAAAAGGCTTTCGGTGCTTTATTGCGACAGAAAACATTTGTTCGAAACATTTTTGTATTACAATTGTCTGTAGAATATATCCAAAATGCAGCAACCTGATTAAGGCAAGAAGCTTGATGATGGACTTAAACTTCGTTTATTAGAGATACATGAAAAATTATATTGTCATCACTTCATTTCCACGTAAACAACTTCGTTTACTTCTTCTCGTGTCATTTTGGACATCATTGCTGGCGATTTTTGCCTCACATTGACTCTAGGGTGTGAGATCGACTACCGAATTGTACGATTGCAGGTACCCTGAATCCAAATAACAATGTTACATTTTGTACTATACTCTATCGTAATCTTATAAAATCTCCATAAATCCGTAAATATTAAGGTATGTGTGGAATCATTTTATAGATTGGACATTATAGTGTATGAAGGTGAACTGGGATTCTATGTACATAGGTGTGTCAACATTGCCGGCAACTTTGTACTCAGGAAAACTTCGGTATCAAACACAGGATATTTCTTTAACTAGTATGTGTATATTCCTGAGGGAAAATAAAATAAATCAAAATAAGGAAAACTGAATGACAGACTTAAGCAACATAATGCAATTAGGATGGAAGTTATTTCTCTATATTTCAGATATAAAGTAGCTTAATTCTATATTTTTGAATATATCTGTGTAAATAAAAAAGACTACAATATTCATTTTGCAGGTTCCTTACAATATCATTTTGCCATATTGTCAACTTAAAGGTTCGTAGAAAATGGTATCTTTTAATGTATGTCAACTAACTTATACATTGGCCATGCTTATTACGATTCTAAACTAGATTAACTTGTCGTTAATATAGTCAGCAAATGAATGTTAGTGGAACAAGACTATCTGGATGTCTATGTGTTTCAAAAACACACTGTAAATTTCTGGACACGAAGATGATAATTAGTAAACCTTCTTTAGAATCACAAAGCATGACTCCCCTACAGGATCCGTTGAACCCGGTTTTGTTTTCTGTTTACACAGTACACGCTATAGTACACACAATCATACAGAAACGGGGTAGTGTATCAATCTAAGCAAAAGGGAACAAGATGCACAGAGGCAAGGTAAATAAGCAGAGGGTGATTTAGGTAGAGAGGACAGGTAAGTGCACCATCTACCTGTTCGTCTGTTATTAGGCTGAAACATTCCATATCATGATCTATGCATTGAGCTTGTGTCTTAACACACACATACATATAAACGGGTAGTGTATCAATCTTAGCAAAAGGGAGCAGGATTCACAGAGGCATGGTTAACAAGGTGGAGAAGATAGGTAGCTACCTTGGGCATCTACCTGTATGTCTCTCATTAAGGTATAACCTTCAACATCAACTACAGAACCTTTTTTATCTCACAACCTGATGTTCAATTCAAACTTTCTGTGCGTACATGTCATTAGATTTTATCTGAAAACATATCATAGATAACATTGGTATATAAGTAAATACCTTCTCAACAAAACGTTTTCCAGACACTAACCTCAACAATACAGGTAAAAACTTTCTGCTCTTCTACAACATTGCTCTTAGGCTTTATGACTTGTGATTACTAGAGTTGCCCTCATGTCGATCGTATTGCCTGTCTATCAGTCTGTCGGTCCATTCACATATTTCAGAATATTTTCTTATGCTTATGAGAATTCATAATTAAGTGATGTTATAAATGTGTGTCATGAAAGGTCGAAAAAGCTCGTTTTAAGGTCAAATTTGTAAATAAATGAAAAAAAGGCCATTCATTATTATTATTCAAAAATGTTGTTCGACAAACCGTTTACGTACAACCAAAGAAGAAAACAAGAATAAAGAATCAGCTGAATGAAGCAGGTAAGGTCATGGGATTTTCTCTGACATAGATAGGAATCTTTGAAACAGTTATGGAATTTTAAATATCAGTCAACACCAAAGCAAAAAGTAAACTTGACAATGCTCCAAACATTCTTCTCACCTCATTTAGGTTCATCAGTCATCTGCACATAGCAAACCGGCACATTTGGATTGTGTTAGGAGCAAGGTATGACACGCAACTACTTATGGGTTAAAGATTCATAACATTTTGTTGTTTATCGATAAAACATATAGGAAATTTGTTTTTCTTTACATTACAATAAGTTGAATGTATTTGTTTGTATTATTTAAGAATACCTGTTGACAATTAAAGAGCCACTTCGTTATTTTCAGCACGTATTGTTTTGCTTTGAAAAGAAGGTAGATGACATAATTATCATTTATTCATCACCAATGTCAATTATTATCATAATTTCTCTTTTTAAATGAAAATCTTATAAGAGTCAAATATACTAGTGAAATACAAATATACGGTCTAATTTACACAAATATTAACTATATAATTTATAAAACATTAAACTGTTATTCTGACTTGATAAGATTACAAAATTACGTTTACGTTGATTGACGCTCATTGTTCGGTTTTCGATCATTAGCACGACATTAAACTTACCTTTTCTAAATTTGGTATATGTAACTCCAAAAAACTGACGGAGTGCTCTTTCAAGTCTGTTAGAAATGTTGAAGGACATACGCTATTTTGATTTAAAACAAAGAAATAAACATATGCTTGGTTAGCATTACCTGATAATTTGGTTGCACAAGAGGTTAAGAGGAAGTGGGTGTCTTGTCTGTATGAATGGAAGTTTTCTTGTAAGTGGCACGTAATTCTATATATCATCAGTCAACATACCTCGTAGATTGGCTTGATAACGTCGCTTGTTACCATTTCAGATCCCTTAAAACATTTAGACAATTTATTCCTGAGCCTACGAAACGTGACGTGTATCTTCAATCACATTGCTTTGTGAAATGAAAATGGCAATTGATTGGGATAGAGGGAGTGAAAGGAGCCCTTCTATAGGAAGTGCATCTGATTTACAGATCTCGGTGATAACTTCAACGCTGCCTATGAAATGACATTAAACATTTATAAGTAATAGTTTATTTTCATGTTTACCTACAAAACTTAGTGAGAACCAAGTAAGAAGAGTCAATTGAAATGATACATGTAGTTTGTGAAAACGATATCGGCCTATATTTGTTTTTTGGTCCACAATTTTAGGATAATGGCGTATCTCTATACTTTTATCTTTCATTGATTGAAGCATTTGAGTCGGAATAAATCTCATACAAACTTAACAATTAACCATAAACGTCTTGTAGCGATACTCTACAGAGTGTATGGGTAAACAGTCTGTTCAATATATAACAGAGGAACTGAAATGTTACAGTTATGATGTATTTTTGTATATAAAGATGTGTAAATAAATGAAAGACGAAATGATTCTATGTGCTACATGTATGTTTTAAGCAATCTGAAACCAAAACCTATTCAATAAATAACTCGTTTTTCAAGTCTTCATCAAGAGATGACGACTATTGCTTTTAAGTTGCTCTTAAAAGCATGTGGCATATCAGTGACAGTTATGTTGGTTTATATGCCAAAGTATTTATGAAAATTAAAACGAAAAGGAAAAAGCAACAGACTTTATTATTTTTAGGGAAATAAACTACAGTAATATTTCAAAGTTTTTACATTAGATCTATGTAAAGAGATAGAGAAATTGCCCTCAAGTTTCTCTCAAAAACATGATGCACGTTAAGCGAAGTTTTATTGTTATCATTTTAGCAAGGTAGCTATACTAACACTCATAAATACTGTTTCCGAAAATCATGACACGCTGCAATTAATGTTTATTTTGAGTTTTCTGTTATTACACCCCTTTCTTATATATATATGAGTTTAAATATTCATGAACTTTACTGTTATTAGCATGTTGTTTACATCAATGTCCGCTCCTACTTTCAAGGTGCAGCATCTTATGTACTATTAATGGGCTCTAAACACCTTCAAAGGGTCCTATCATAGGAATGCAATATCAGGCTTGAGAAAATAAGTAGTAGCTAAATGATAAAACATATGCGGTACATGCACGTGTCTTTTAATCTCCCTGACTAGATAGTCACCCTTGCATAAGACAGGTGTTTACTTTTCCTATCTCTAGGGAAGTGCCGCAGTATGGAACTTATAATTAGGATATGCTATACTTTGAGGTAGAAAAAATTCAGAGTTGCCAAATTATGTTTTCATCACATAAGTGATTTTCTGATACATCGAGGCCAAGGTAGCAAAAGGAGCGTAACTTCCTTTGGTAGATTGATTGAGATTGATTTTCAACATTAATTGAACCAATGCATTTGATAAAGTTTTCTTATTCCTATTAGAATTGTTTTCTATAATTTCTACAGGACTTCTACAATATATTCATTAGTAAAAGTGATAATTACGAAAGCAGTATTGTAATGGAATGACTTTACGTTCTATGAATAAGAAAATTAATCTTTTTTATACCAAGTATGAACAGAGGATTGTATATTATTGAACCATCAAATTTGTCCTGAAAAGGACATTTTTTGGAACACTTTAAAGTGTAAACCGACTTTTGGTTTTAAAAGAGTGAACTTTAGTTCAGAATTACTTAAGAAATCATGTGTATCAGTATTTGCTTTTATTTCTCTAATTGAACTATCGCAATAGTTTGGAGTGATAAGTTTTGAAATTATAAAAGAAGAAATTACCAATCAACATCATTAAGATGTCGATGTTTCAAATTTGCACATCATTGATGCATTAGAGCAAATATCATCTGGATAAAGACTTCTTGTTTCAAAAGAAAGGTGTGTGTGTCAGGAAATGGTAACAGTAATTGTTAAGCCGCATGTAGAAGACTAAAATACGACATTCCAAGAGGATCAGTTGAACCCAGTTTTGTTTTCTGTGTACATAGTACACGCCACAGTACACACAAACATACACCCAAACTGGATAGTGTATTGGAGGCACGATTCACAAAGGAAAGGTATATAAGCTGCGATATGATCAAAGTGGCGAAGTATTGTATGTAGCGATGTACCTTGCACACCTACATGACTGTAATCGGGGTGTTATGCATAGAAGCACCGAATTTAACTACTATCTATACTAACTACTACCTATACGGAGATTTCTTACTCACGTAACTTAACTGATGGCATAATGATATTGGCATTGACTTAAAAACAAGAAAATGAAAACACTGTATATTACCTTTACTATCGTAAGACATGACCAAATGAACACTGAGCAACAGGCGAAATCATTATTAGTTCATGTTATGTAAATTGTTGGAATTCCCCGTGATTTAGTCCCTTCATTCATTTGCAGTAACTGCCATTGCACACAAAACATTCCAAGTACAACTAAACTTGAGAGTTGTATCTACCAATCAGTAGTTAATGTTGAATGAAGCATGTTTAGTCATTGGATTCTCACCGACACAGATAGGAATCTTTGTTCTTGTTATGGAATGTTGAAAATCAATGGAGCACTTATATTTCTGTCAACAGCAAGGTTGAGGGTACACTTGAACATGTTCCAAACATTCCTATCTTCTTGTTTATGTTCTTAAAGGGGCAGTAGCACGTTTTTTGATAATTTTATAATTTGAATTTCTCACTGATAATTGTAAGTGATTGCTAAATGTATTATTTTGACAGTGTCAAAAATCTCATTACACAAGCCAATCATCCATTGTCAGAGGACAAAAAATGAAGATTCACATAAAATCTATTGGCGGCCATTTTTGTGTGAACACCTTTAATTCATTTTTTGTAAGAAAAGGAATCGCATGGCTAAACTTAACGTTATATATTGGAATTATTACTGCTCCATTTAGTTTAAATACATTGTCTTTCAATTGAAATCATTAATTTTCATTTTCCTCACATCACCCTATATTCCCCCTAAAAACGTGCTACTGCCCCTTTAAGTCCTTATCATTACGAACGTGTATATTAGGGCTATAGCACGAGCAAAGATGACAAGCAACGGCCTATTGTTTCGCGCTGAAGAATAACTGGTTTGGTTTTTAATACGTGCCTATCAGTGTAGGGAATTCTGAATTCTTAAATTGTTTGCATGAAATTTAAAGTTCTATTGATTTAACGTTAAAATTTATCATGGGGCAAACTAGCACTTATATTAATATATATTATATAACATTTTGGCACCAGGTTATCAAGGAAGGTTAATGACTGCATTGACGTGTATAGAAAATACAACTCAGCCGAATTAATTATTGTTCATTAACCATTATTTCCAAAACAAGAAACCTACACTATTGATAGAAATATGGTAATTTACATTCAGCCATGGTTCATTTAAAATGCAGTCGTTGACGCTGTGCTAGATGAATGACATTAGTCGCTGTAACCATGGGAACAATACAAAGAAATACAATGATATTTGGTGTACATCACTCACAATTTTGATGCACATGAAATAAGGAGGAAGTGGGTGCCATGCCTGTTAGCGTGGAAGTACTCTTGAAGCTGGCACGTAATGCTATATATTAGCAGTCAACATTCCTCGAAGATTCGCTTGATAACGTCGCTTGTTACCATTGAGAGAGCCCGTAAAATGTCAGATACTTTATACTAGGACTTACCGATCTTGACATGCATCTTCAATGAAATTGCTCTAAGAAATGGAGAATTATATTGAGACTGATATTTATTGTGAAAGTAGAAATGCCCAATAAAGTGTTTTCAGATCTCACTGACCCACCACGACATAACAATTTAATCTCTTAAAGGAGCAGTAGCACGTTTCAGAGGGAAAATAAGGTGATGTCAGGAAAATGAAAATAAATGGTTCCAATTGAAAGACAATGTATTTAAACTACACGAAGCAGTATTAAATCAAATATATAATGTTAATTTCTTACACGAAATGAATTAAAGGTGTTCACACAAAAAATGGCTTTCAATGGATTTTATGTGAATCTTCAAACTTTGGCCTCTGACTATGGATGATTTGCTTGTGTAATAAGATTGTTGACAATGTTAAAATAATACATTTAGCATTATCTTACAATCATCAGTGAAATATTGAAACTATAAAATTTTCAAAAAAACGTGCTACTGCCCCTTTAAATATCCTTTTATATCTTTAAGCTTATTAAACAAACTTGTCTGGTCACTTCCTTCCTTGTGCTAAGTTTCTATATATTCTTGCTTTAAGTGAAGCACTTGCCCGATCTGCAACTTGATATATGTGTTTGAATGCCAGACTAGCTTATCTTAACATTTATGTTAAGAGAAAAGCAATAAACCATGTACCTTTAAATAGAAGATGTAGTAGTAGACGAAGGTAGATGTTCATGTCTATATTCACATAGCTTGCCATTACAAAGAAATACTGCATGGGCCTTTGAGGAGTTGATGTAGAATAGACTAAGGGAAATGTTAATGTCTATTTGCAAAAAGCTGAACATTTATTCTCATTAACTGAATGGTCCAATTGCCATTATTTCGGTATAGCCCAGGCATTGACCTTCTGCAGTATCGTAGTATAATTATCATATTGCACATTACCTAAAAAATTCACTTTAAGTATAGTGAATTTAGATGAGCGTGCACAATTTATAACTTGTATAAAGCTATATTTTGAAAGGCATGTTAACATATCTGTCAAGAAAAATATATCTGCATAAACTACCGAATATATCACAAAGCATTAAATGCTGATTGATACGTAAATATATCAACGTATACATATTACAAGTTTATAATTAAGACAAAATTTGTAAAACTGTTTCACAATCTTGATTTACCATTCCGTTAAAATTATGATTGGAATATTTAAAGGATCAAAATTCAACAATTTGGACAGATACATTGAATAAATTTGAATAGGACAAATATATATTTGAAACATATGTTCATTCAAACAACACACTAGTACTTAAACATTGTTAAGGCAGTCATCACTCCGAAACCACAATATATTCTCAAGCATCAAAACATTGTCTAGAAATGTACATGCAGAGGAGATATGAACTTTTACCTTCAGATTGCTATCAAAGCCATCGCAACATAATAACACATTCTCAGAATATATCTAAGTTAAAGAATTTATGAACCAGCCTAGTATATAGCGAAAATAATGCATTATGGTTTCTGCCCACTACTTTGTAAAAGTGCAGTGTTTTGTAGATTTCTTACAGCACGGGCTGACTTCAGGAATGCAAGGAGAAGCTAAACTATAATACGTATGCTGAAGATGCACATGTTTTCAATCTCCCTGACTAGATAACCACCCTTGCATGAGACAGGTGTTTAGTTTTCTTACTTGGTTGGTTATTGTTGCAGAAATGTATGTATTAATGTGATATGCACGACTGAGAGGTAGCAACATATACGAGCCTTTGGTTGTAGGAGTGAACTTATTATTGTTATATGGTCGACTGAGAGAAGGTTATGTCCTTTGTGGTATTACTAGCCCTTTAATTACAAAGAAATCTCCTAGTGCAAGGTTGTTGATCCAAATATACCACCCTTAACTTTTTTGGTGTTCCCGGAGTATTTTGTCCAGGAGTTGAACCGTAGTTATTTAAGAGATGGTAAAAAAATTGTAAAGGCTTTCAGATGTTTTTGGTACGTTTTAAATTCATAACAAAATTCAGAAGGCTGCTATAGACATGGGGAAGGCCTGACTGTTTTCGTCTTTATTATCAATATCAATTATTACGCATTCCAAATTGTATCGTTTCGTTTACCCCTGAGTATATAGACCAAGATCCTTCACAGTCTACATAACTACATAATTTGAATATGTGTGTGGCATATTTTGTGGCGTAATTCTATAACGATAATTTGCTTACTATTTTATTAGTTATTCATTTCTAGACACGTTAACACTGGAAAAGATGGCCCAACACATTGTTATCACATATCAACATTCTGCTTAGTCTGCCACAAAAGTATTTTCAGTTTTATGTTGAGACGAAAAGGTAGCATTTATTACGAAGTGTAATACACACACGAGATTCTTCAAGTAAGAATTGGCTGCGTGGGTGGTCGCTAATGTAAACGTCGACGTCTTTAAGATTGGAACCAGCCTGTTACACAATCAAAGCGTATCTCTCTCTTTTACTCTCTTTGTCCCTTGTCCCTTTCACTAATTTTCACACTTTCTTATAATCTCTAAATATGTCTTTCCCCTGACTGGAAGTTGATTTCTCTTTTACAAAGAATGTCTCTTTCATCTAGATTCTCTCAATGTTCTCTGTTTTTCTTTAACATCCGTGCTTTTTAGTGACCTTCTCTCTCAAAAGTTCTCTTCGTCTCTTCTACAGTCTCTCCTTGTGTTTCTATACTGACTTTCTATGCCCCCGCCTTTTTCAAAGCCTCTCTCTTTGTCTTTTCGACAAAGCCCATTTTTCTTTGTTTCAAAAACCACTCTAGTACTGCAACTAGAAGCACTTTCCCTCTCTTGTATTGGTACCTGATATACTCTTTCTTATGAAGACACAGGGGTAATTTCACGCTCGGCAGATACACGTGTTTAATGCATCACGTTTTGTCTCACTTTGACGCAGATTTCTAATCTTAGACCTGCTTTGGCAAAGATTTAAGTAACGTTTTTCATTGATATCCTGAGACGTATTAATGCATGGTGAATACCCTACCATCACACGTTACCATCATACCCGACCATGTAGGCGCCTTGGTTTCATTTCAGAAAGCATTTTCTACTCCCATTCTTTGATATTGTATTAAGTATGCCTTTATGTACTTACATTGTACTTTGGAACAAAGCTCTTTTAAGTTGAAAAGAAATACTTAATTTAAAGAATTGTTTTTAGGATTTTTGTTTGACATTTCGTCTCACAATAAAGAGTAACATTGTATTTAAAAATTAAACCACTTATGTTACTTTTTTCAATTTAAAAAAAAGGGGAATAACATTTGAAGAAAAGAAAAACCTTTCCAAGGAAATACTGTTGAAAAACACTATATAAGGGGGATATAGACAAAATTTTATCATACCTTTGATATTGTTCGGTCCTGTAAACAGTTCAAGGAAAAAGCATGCAATATGATATTCGTTGTTGCTTCTCTCTTGATTTATCAAATGATTATATGATACCCTCATAGAAAGAATGGATTTTATTGATCCATGAGCCGTCTAGTGTTAAGCTAGAAAAGGAAAGTAAAGACCGTATTGGTGGGATTATCGGGAGATTGACCGGACGCTTCACTCACTTTTGGATAGGGACATTGTTGAAAGTTGTAGATCACCGTGATTCGAGGTTTTTAAACGTCTTATAATTATCTTGTTTCATCGGTAAGAAAATGTGTAATTAATGTTAAACGAATTCCTAATTAAGATAGTTAATTGTTGTTTTAGAAAAATAATTTTTAATATCATTATATTGAATATCTGAAAAAACTATCGTGATGGAGAAAAAATAGTGACGATTATGTATTTCCATTTTCAGTGTTATCCTTCTGTCAAATTGGTGAATCCCGATGTCCAAATGGAAGATGTTTACCAAAGGCTCGTATAAAGAATGGTGTGAATGATTGTGAAGATGGAAAATATGATGAAAGTAAGTATTTGTTTTGTGATTATAACTGATGAATGACCCATTAAACATTTCGCTGACGTCATCTATTAGGTCTCATTACAATATTAAGACGTCATTATGATTATCTGGAATACATCGAGAATTGAACAAATACAAACATCTACACACAATGTAAATATGATACCTTTGTTTCATTCTGGCAGTCCTGCCCCAGCTATATATTACTTGAAAATGTCAAACAACTTACTCTCTTTCTACCACAACTTATACTGTATACATGTCTTCTTAATAACCTAATAGTCTGTAGTATAATATTGTTTATTACACGCCCGTGTAAGATACCACAGTGTAATATTTATACGGCAATATTAAACTAGTGTAATAGCACAATGCAAGTATGACGTCACAGAAGTGAGCTGTTGTGACGTCACAATGTAAGCGCTTCGTCACAATGGGTGCCGAGTCGCGGAACTGTTAGTTTCAGCACATTTTCGGCAAGTTTGCTTGATTTTTAGGGCAAGTAATAAACAGAATACTAAACTCCCTTCCATTTAATACTATTTTATTAAACTCGTGAATGATTTGGTATCAACCTCGCTTTCGCTCGTTTTATACAAAATCATTAACTCGTTTAATAAAAAGAGTATTAAATGGAAGGTCGTTTAGTATCCTCTATATATCTCACTATTATGTATTACATGTATATAACAGGCTGTACCCAGTTCAAAAAGAAATATAGAGATAAAAGTAAGACATCGAGAGGAAGTTCTTAACAAGAGGTTGACCTAATGAATTTGATGTGTGGAATCCGGTACAAACCCAATCGTTCGTACATAGTTTCTGAAGAGGTTAACAACTCTCATGAAAAGAACTCCAGATCAGTGGATCGAAACGGGAATCGGGGTCAACGGAAAACAGTTCTAATAAAGACAACTATTACAGATATTTCATGACTTATAGGAATTGTAAGGTTTTCAGTAACATATTTCTGATCTTTCCCCAGCGGGGCCAATCTGTAACCTGGAGACGGAGCTGCAGTGTGCTAATGGACGCTGTCTCCCCCGGGACAAGTTCAACAACTCCGTCAACGACTGTGGGGACAACTCAGACGAGGGTAGGTGTATACAGACACTTCATACAGGGAGCTTTACATACAATATATATCTAACTCTATCCTAGAACCCTGGAAGATATAAACATAGTATAGATCAACAATCGTTAGACTAACATTTAGTCCCTGAAAAAAAGAGTTCTTTACTTATTTTATTATTTTGATCATTAATTTAAAATGAAATAAAAAGTAGCCCTGAACAAAACTTAATATTCTAAGGCTAAGCCATCTAGACTTGCCACATTTTCCTAGACTTAAGAAGGCTCCTTTATTTTTTTAAGCTTTAGGGTCTGGATAACATACTAAACAATCGTATACAGAACTTGGTAGAGGAATGCATGATTCCATGATAGCCCTAAAAATTGAAATCTTCATCTTTATTCTATATGTAAGTTTCTTCTTACGTTAGGCCTTGCAGAGCTGTGTCATGAATATAGATCAGACTCTTAAAATAAAAATATGATTTTTATAAAATCACCGACGATTTATTATAATGAGTTGTTTATACATTAATCCATCTTCCCACAGCAAGGTGAAAACGTATCGAGCAACTCCTCGTTTAGACCTTGCCATCACAAGGTAGAAAACTGGTGATCCGGAGCAGCGACACCTATCGTGATCACGAGTTACGCCCGTTATCAGCTCTTTCAACAATAGCCAATGAAATTGCCGTTTACATTCGGAACAAATTCAAAATACTAACAAACGATCTTTTTGAAAACTGTCCGAGTGAAATTTTATTTTAAACTTCAGTCCGCATGGTTGTTTTCAGGTTTTTGATGAGCACCGAAAATGCAGAGAAGACAAACATTAATGTATCACTCAAATAAAGTGTTTCTCACCCTTGTAAAACGCATACAAAAGTATTTTTTTCAAATCGGTTCATTTAACATGCTCTGTTCTGATTGGACTATTCTACTTCCGTGCAGCGGGTTGAAATGCTAGCACAGAAATTACGGCCAATGATGTCAAGGGAGGAATGGGAAAGTTTGGAAACTTTTTCGTTTCGCCCGTGACGTTGTGAAGATGACATTAATCATGACATTGAGTTAATCTTTAACAATACAATTTTAGATTGATTTTATTGAAAGTGAGTTTTATTAAGCAGAAGGAATGAAATATAAGATTTATATTTCGTGTATAATCATAAGCTTTATTTGTGATTTGTTATTGGACATATGATGATCACATTTTAATTGATAGTGATGTCTGTGCGTGCGCACACTTGCACTTTCAAAAGTTCAAGTCACACTTGTTAAGAGTGTCACAGCACTTAATTGAATTCACATTATGTTCACTTCTGAAGAAAACTGCAAAGGAACGTGCAAAATGGTATATTTGTATCACATCACGTATATCGCACATCACATATATAGCATGATTGTGTGTGTGCACTCTGTGTTTTGTTCATTTCACAGTTGACACGCCTTGTCCTGTGGGACAGTTCACGTGCATCACACCCAACACGTGCATCAACTTAACGCAGGTACTTGATGACGTCAGCGACTGTCCGGACGGAAGTGACGAAGGTTTGTTCGAATTCTCTCCCTCACTCACCATTTCTTATGTTCGTGTTGCTTTCTTTTGTCATATCTTTTTATTTACATTGGCTAATTTTCAATAATAACTTTTCCTGCCACAAAATCGATTGATCAAATGTCCTTGATATTCGACGCACTTTCATATAAACTCGTTTCCCCTACAATTTCAAAACTATGCAAAGGTCATTTGCATGACCTGCACCCCTTAGTACACGCTGGACATGCTTTCGTCGGGCCTGCTATCCGTGCCATGATGCTGTGATTAACACACTCTTCTTTCACTCCATCCTAATGAAATCTTGATTCCCACCGTAACCACGATCATCTGTTTCCACCAGTTTACATATATTACTCCCGATCTTACCATTGCATTCTAATTCAAAAGCTTGCAACATCAACCAAGGACGCGCACCACCCTCTGCACTCAAACTTCATTTAACAATGGAGAGACCTGTTTCAGTGTAGTCCTGTTATAATGGCGTGATTACCAAACTCTTTCTCACTCCAATCCTCCACAAACCTAGATGCTCACATCTACTTCCTCTGCACCAAATGAAGTCGTTACCTCACACTTAGCACTCATATTCTATCACCTTCCACACCACCCCAAAATGAACACCAGTGCTGTACACAGACTTCATTTAAGAGTGGACAGACCTGTTTCAGTTTGGTTCTGGCATAATGCTATTCCCTCTTTTCACTCCAATCCACATCAAACGTAGATGGTCACCGTTGTCTTCTACCTCTGCACACCAAATTAAGTCATAACCTCACACTTTGTATTAAGATTTTATCACCTTCCACACAAACCGCGAGCACCCTCACTGTGCGCGAACTTCATCTAAAAGTGGGCAGACCTGTTTCAGTATAGTTCTGTCAAAATGTAAACCCATCTTTTCACTCCAATCAAACCTACATGTAGATGCTCACCGAAGTCTACTACCTCTGCACTCACGACATGAAATCGTTACCTCACACTTAGTACTTAGTATCTATCACCTTCCACACCAACCACGAGAACAACCACTGTACACAGACTCCATCTAACAGTGGACAGACCTGTTTCAGTTTGGTTCTGTCATAATACTATTCCCTCTTTTCACTCCAATCCTCATCAAACCTAGATGCTCACCGTAGTCCACTATCTCTACATCCGCCTAATTAAGTCTAATTAACACTTAGTACTCAGATTCTACCCCCTTCCACACTGCCCCAAGATGAGCACCACCGCTGTACACGAACATCATCTAAAAAGTAGGCAGACCTGTTTCAGTTGGGTTCTGTCATAATGCTTTATCCCTATTTTCACTTCAATCCTCATCAAACCTAGATGGTCACTGTTCTCTGCTACCGCTGCACCCACCAAATTACCTAACACGAAGTACTCAGATTCCATCGCTTTCCACACCAACCACGAGCACTGCAATAGTGTACGAACTTCATCTAAAAGTAGACAGACCTGTTTCAGCTTAGTTCTGTATACATTTAAAACCCACTTTTCATTCCAATCCTCATCAAACCTTGATGCTCACCGTAGTTTATTATCTGTGCATCCACGACATGAAGTCGTTACCTCACACTTTAGTATCTATCACCTTCCACACCAACCACGAGCACCATCGCTGTACACAAACTCCATCTAACAGTGGACAGACCTGTTTCAGTGGTGCGACCCTGCAAGGCGGGAGAGTTCTCCTGTCATAACAGGAGGTGTGTCAGGATGTCCTGGGTTCTCGACCACCAAGATGACTGTGGGGACGGGTCGGACGAAGGTGAGAGGTCAAGGCAGATTGATTTCAAGGTCTCGGTCTAAACCAATTCTTAAAGAACGTCGTCTTTTTGGGAATATTTAGAAGTTATTTTCTTAACAATGACATATTGTTAAACGGAAAAATAGATGCCAATTTCAAGGGTGACTTTTGGGACGGAACAGATAGGATATGAATGGTCAAGGTCACATACATTTCAAGGTCATGGTCAAAGAAGAATCGTGTTTTCGGATATGACAAAGGTTATCTTTAAGTTACATGCTGTTTTACTCCGTAACTATCAAGTTAATCTTATTTTCAAGTAAGTATATATTTATCATCTTCATTTGCTGCAAACACGCTTCATTTTTTTAAAGTTCCTGTAAATGTTACTAATCAGTCCAAATAACAGTTTCCTGTCATGACGTTTTTTTAATAAAATAATCTCGTAGTGGTATCTTTTACTCCCCGAGATAATATTTCATCTTTCTGTAATACTACTTCATATTGGTTTTAAGATTATCAATGTAACATCGGAAATCACATGAAAAATACGTTATAAATGTTTTTTAATACGATATTAATTTTACTTTGATTTCCATCTACAATACCAGCTGTTTCTTAAGGTTTTTTTATGAAAAATATGCTTAATTCAATATGAAATGATAATTCCACCCTTCATGTTGCAGCTAAACGTATAGGGATGTCGTGTCGACCCAAGCCCCATTGTTGCGACTGTTCCCAGTACGTAGAGTCCTCCGAGTGTCTCAGGGGGGCGTGTCAGTGTATCTCTGGGTTCTTCGCTAACGACTTAGGAACCACGTGTACAAGACGTAAGCAATCTTCCGATATATTTGTGTTGTTGAAATCATTTCCACCGTTACTACAATGTATACAGAGGTGAAACAGATTATAATGATAAATTGTTGCGAAAAGAAGTTAATGTTTGACTCTATGTTTTATTAGAGATCGTGAGCCAAAGTCTATTTTAGTAATAATTGGTTCATGGCTAATGTCTATCTTAATTGGGACTTAAAAATGATGGTCTGGCCTCTTAACGACGTTTGTGATATTGAACCTGTAACTAACCTGTAAAACTAGATTAATCAAGATGTAAAATCTAGGAACATTCTCCTTGCCAAATAGAGAAACTACACAGTTTTAGACCAATTGCTAAAGTCAAAATTACGTTATTAACTTGAACTTCAATCCCTATAAGGAGGACGCCTTGACGAATCTAAAGAATCTGATGAATTGTTCCGATAACTGTTTGTGTTGTAAAAATTGTTTAATCTTTATTTCATCATGTATTTTAGTCAGTTTACTTTCAATGTTATTTTATCTTAATCTTTTTGTCAGTATAGTGTGACTTATTTCCTTTGATTTAAATATGATGAATGATTACAGGAAGCATTACATGACAAACTGTTAATTTTTTACATTATAAGCCTTCTTTCTCTGTCTGTCGTGATTGATGCCATACACACCTACACGATCCGTTTCACGAGGTAATTAATTATGTACCCTATTTATCACGTGAAATTGTGTGTATCGCCTGTTTGAAAAACCTCATTTGCAACCAAAGTCATTTATCATTTGTTGGTATGTAACACAGATATTATTTACACAGTACTTATAACATCCTGTCACATGACATGTTAAGCTAGTTGATATACAGACACCTATCATGCAAAATCTTCTTTTTTACACAATAAAGTAAGTAATAACACATCAATCATCAATTAATTATCTGATTAACAGCCTAAGAACATGTAGTAAATCATGCGAGTGTTCCTACACAACTGGCACATCATTTGGTCTTTGGTTATTGGATATGTTCCTTTACATCATAAATTAGAAGCACAATATATGAACAAGATAAAACCAAATAACTTTTCTGAAAAAATTGTATGTTCGACATAATTTTGTAGCCGTAAACATTTTTCATCAAAGATTTGCACCTTGCATTCAAGGGAGTAGTTGTTATTGGAAATGCTCGTTACAGCATTACATAAATAGGATCTGCCTGCAGTCAGATGCTCGCTGTTTATACACTAAAGACGGATTGTCAAAGACAAATAATGCATCGTAGAAAAGAGGAAACGCTTCTAGAGGGACATTGTATTCTTGTATGCCTAAAGGGAATACACATGGTTGTTGAGATTTGAGCTTTAGGGAAAATATACATCTGCAATTGAAAGACTAAAAGATTCTGCAACATGCATTCAGATGACGTATTGAAGGTTTATTATTGTGTCAGATTTTGAAGTAATTGGTGATGTGTGACTTGATACCATTGCCAATTGTTCTCCGTAAAGTAAATAGAAGTTTCTTAAGCGGAGTGCAGGTCTCACAAAATGTCATTTCATTGTTGAATTGTGTTTGTATATTATTCGTTTTGTTGAAATAGATAGGCATATATTCAAAATCCAACTGTTGGTTAAAAAACTACCAAGGTGATATCTAAGAGAGCGCATATAAAACAATGGAAAAACCACTATCGCAGGATGCATACATAAAAAGATAAAAACAAATATTTGATACAGTTTATCATCACTTTTTGAAAAAAAACACAAAAAAACAAGGTAAAAGTCATACTGCAAGTTATTATGTATTTCTATAAAGTATTTATCAACATTTAAAAGCGATATTTTTTAAATCACAATATTCAAAAGAAATATATTTTGCAATAGGCTGAAAAGTAGGAGATAAGATCCGTTCATATCGCTTTATAGGAAGGAAAGAAATAGGCCTAGAACGACGCGAATACTTGTAGGAAAGAACATGCCTATCACAGTATTGGTTATTCAAAAATAACATTGCAAAAAAAATACAGAGTAAAATTCGTCATGAGAACTTAAGAGGCGCTTGAATGAACATTCCGCAACATTCCGGTAGTATGCTGTCTGGAATCAGGTTCCACGTGGAGGTGAGATAAGGGAATTAGTCTCCTCTTTCTGCAGTGAAATCCGATGATTATTTTCCTTTTGATAGAATCCGCTGTTATCCTTATCTGAGCGAGTGAGTGGCGTATCTGAGGGCAAGAAGCCAGGTATGTTGAGGCTTCAATCTGATCTGATGGTCTGACTGTCAGACTGCTGACTGCTACCTGCAAGTGCTACAGTTGTAGGTACACAACCAACACGTGCCTTCACGCGTGTACTTTCGTATATACGAGTCTGCAAACACTCATCTGAGAAAACAATTATGAATTCCCTTTTGACAAGTACACGCTACTTAAGGCAACACTTTCTCTATTGTCATGGTATTTCATCTTGTAAACAGTCACTTTGCAAGTTAAAAGTATAATTTCTAATCTTAATCATTTATACTTTAAAACTTTAAACTTTTATTCTTACACGGATTTGTGCTCAATCATTTTATTTCTTCTATGTTCATTATATTTTGACATGTACAGTTCCCTTACGCATCAAATGTAAGTGCTGATGTTAGATATGAACCATACGTGTACTTAAATTCATGACTAAGTTGTTCCCTCTAGTGAAGTGCTGCAGGTAAAATGTATTGTCCCATATCACACCTTGACTTCGCACCCTTGTCTGAACTGGTCACGAACACTATCGTATACATACTTTCCAACATAATTGAATCGTAGAAACTAGATGAAACAACAGCTGCTTAAAGGGGCAGTAGCACGTTTTTAGGGGGAATATAAGGTGATGTCAGGAATATGAAAATAAATAGTTCCAATTGAAAGACAATGTATTCAAACTAAATGAAGCAGTAATAATTCAAATATATAACGTAAAGTTCAGCCATGAGATTCAATTTTCTTACAAAAATGAATTAAAGGTGTTCACAAAAAAATGGCCGCCAATGGATTTTATGTGAAGCCTCATACTTTGTCCTCTGACTATGGGTGAATGGCTTGTGTAATGAGATTGTTGACACTGTCAATATGATATATTTAGCATTTACTTACAATTATAAGTGAAATATTTAAAATGTAAAATTATCAAAAAACGTGCTACTGCCCCTTTAACAAAAGGTTTATTTCATTACTTTCAAGCTAAGTGAAAATAAAAGAAGAAAATATTAAGGTTTATTTTCATTTCTTTGAAGCTAACTGAAAAAATACTTTTTTTAACCATTTGCCTTTTTGGGGGCATGCAATATATTTTTCTGTCACGTCACATATCTGTCACTTATATATACATATATAATGCAGATAAGGTACATGTTAAGAAATTGGTTCAAAATGTTTAAAGTATTTTTATAAGAAGCGTTGAAAAGCTTGTTAAAATAATGAAAGTACATAGGAATTCAACAAATAGTGTAACAAACTTTCATATTTTGTACGTTCTTCCTTGTCTAAAATGCTAAAATGTAACACGTGTCCGTAACTTTCAATTAAATGCATTTTCAATGTAAAAACAAAAATGCATTGACCTGAAAGGTTCATCCTGAAATGATATGAATTTAATTTCATTCAAACAAAGAGAAACATGCGTGGTAACAAGAAACAGACTGGATGTACATGGTATCCCTGTCTGATTATTAATCTCAAGGGACTTATGCATAAGTAGTTCCGTGCAACCCGCTGCACGTGCAGTGATAAATCTAGCCTGCAACACACTTAACTCGTTGCTCGTGGGCTGATTTATCAATTTGTCCATCTGCTTATCGTTTATAGTATTTCATAAATCAGGAGAAGAGCATTTGGAATCGAGTTAGTGAGAAATCAAACGATATATGCAGCCTGCTACATGGAATTTAATGACATTGAAGTCTATAGTGAGAGAGGCACACATGGCGGATGAATATTATGAGAAACAGAACTCCTTGTAAATACTTATAGATTGTTAAATAATGGTTTAAGATCCTATCGCTGTGATGTTCATTAATATAACAAGGTAGTAATATGTGGAAATGTGTCCGACACTTGGGCAGCTGTTTTGCAATCTACATGTGTTCTACTTTCCTAATCAGTCAGTCGGTATTTAAACGTTTCTACTTATTCTATCAACTTTTTGGTGACCGAACTTTAGCGTCTACTTATCAATCAAATGACGTCTTCTACTGATTTTTGTTCTCTTTTTACTTGTCAACTTTTCAGTAGTTGAGGGTATGAATTTTTAGCTCATCTGGCCTGTAAGGCCCGATGGGCTTATGGCATGGCATGTTGTCCGGCGTCCGTCCGTCCATCCGTCCGTCCGTAAACTTTGTGGAATTTCGACTTCTTCTCCAGAACCATAGGGCTTAGAGAGTTGAAACTTTGTGTACAGACTCCTTGGCTAGTGAGGATTATAAATTGTAGCTTTGGTGGCCCTGTGACCCCTAATAAGGGCCACAGGGGCCATGCCCTAAAAACCTATTTTCATCTTCTTCTCCAGAACCATGAGGCCTAGAAAGCTGAAACTTTGTGTACACACTCCTTGAAAAGTGAGGATTAAAAATTGTAGCTTTGGTGGCACTGTGACCCCTAATAAGGGCCACAGGGGCCACACCCTAAAAACCTGTTTGCATCTTCTTCTCCAGAACCATGAGGCCTAGAAAGCTAAAACTTTGTGTACAGACTCCTTGGCTAGTGAGGATTAAAAATTGTAGCTTTGGTGGCCCTGTGACCCCTAATAAGGGCCACAGGGGCCACACCCTAAAAGCCTATTTGCATCTTCTTCTTCAGAACCATGAGGCCTAGAAAGCTGAAACTTTGTGTACAGACTCCTTGGCTAGTGAGGATTATAAATTGTAGCTTTTGTGGCCCTGTGACCCCTAATAAGGGCCACAGGGGCCACACCCTAAAACCTATTTGCATCTTCTTCTCCAGAACCATTAGGCCTAGAAAGCTGAAACTTTGTGTACAGACTCCTTGAATCGTGAGGATTAACAATTGTAGCTTTGGTGGCCCTGTGACCCCTAATAAGGGCCACAGGGGCCACACCCTAAAAACCTTTTTGCATCTTCTTCTCCAGAACCATGAGGCCTAGAAAGCTGAAACTTTGTGTACAGACTCCTTGGCTAGTGAGGATTATAAATTGTAGCTTTGGTGGCACTGTGACCCCTAATAAGGGCCACAGGGGCCACACCCTAAAAACCTATTTTCATCTTCTTTTCCAGAACCATTAGGCCTAGAAAGCTAAAACTTTGTGTACAGACTCCTTGGCTAGTGAGGATTATAAAGTGTAGCTTTGGTGGCCCTGTGACCCCTAATAAGGGCCACAGGGGCCACACCCTAAAAACCTATTTTCATCTTCTTCTCCAGAACCATGAGGCCTAGAAAGCTGAAACTTGTCGCCCATATACTTAATTTTATGATTGGTGACCCTGTGGCCTCTACAAAGGGGGAATCACATTGACCACACTCTACAGCATAATTGATGATGAAGCCTGATGAGCTACAGAGCCAATGGCTCTAATTTTCAAATAAAGTGTCGATGGTTGAAATATTTGCTACTCCTCTAAGTTAAGCATGGCCGGGTGTTTGTTTTAAATTGTTTTCTGAATCGGTGTTTATGTAATTTTTTTGTATTCTACTTTCACCTATCAATGATAAGTGGTTGATTTTTTATCAGCTACATCTACATGTAGCATTTGGAAGATATGTCGTTTTCCCCCCTATTATAATATGTTTTATATACATTATAATATATTTAAGAGTATTCGTTGGCTTCTTTGTATAATTAAATGAACAACTTCTAATATTCTTCATTATTCAAATGGTCTTTTGATGATTATTAATTTTGGTTATATCAACACAATAATCTCTCCTTTATAGTCTAAACACATTTCTAGTGAATATTTTTATATTAAGCCTATTGTTGAAATGGATAACTTTATTCGTTAACGTCAAAGTATGTCTTTTCAAGTTTAGACACCTATTCATCGAACGAAAAGACCATTTACATCAATTAGTTTGTTTATTGTTTTTTTGCTATCGTAGCTTCTATTTGAATTTAGGTTTCTTAGGTATAACAATAATTAACTGAAAAGTTGAATTATTTGCTATATTGTAGGTTATATTTAAACTTTTGTTTTTTTCGGGTATAACAAAGACTAATTGAATTTTGAAATTGAAACCTTCGGTTAACTATTGAAATGAAAATGTGTTCGTTATAACATGTTGGTGAGCAGATGTCCCTTTAACGTCTTGTTTGTTTGATTACATACATCTGTAAGTTTGTTGCGATAGGGATCTACCTTGGTTGAATATAGTAACATACATTACTACCAAACATCGTTGTTTATTGTAAAACGTCAGATTGAACATTTCCGTCACCATTTGCCATTAATTGAATAAATAAAACAACAATAACAGAAACCAGAAATACAGCTGTCCTAGCACAACAACATCACCTAAAATATCAGGTGATCTGGAGAATCATAACATTTTTAAGAAATTCAATATAAGAATTATTTTTACACTATTAGGACACTTACAGTAAGTTATACTGAACATATGCGGTAAGATAACCCCTTCAACATATGTGACGTGTATGCATTCAATTGGCCAAGAACCAGTAACATACCGATGAGTCTCTTCTTGAAGTCAATACCGAATCGTATGAGGGAATATGGCGCCAGGGGGCTTCCATAGATATAAGAAGACGTCACTATATGCTGGTAAATGGTAGAGTTGAGATGATGTTTTGACATGGTCCGCAGGGAAGAAACGTGTAGAGCAGTGTGTAAAGTCTTGTTTGTCTGCAAAGGAACCAATGTTCTCATTCTTAATGGATTGTGTCTTTAACCTTGTGGAGTTAATTAGGTTCCTGGGGAAACCAAAGACCAGTGGTTCTTAACAACTTATCATAGTCATACGCCAGAGCCGTACAACACTATGGATTGTACGCTAGTTGTGGAAATAAGTTCTCTGCAAATGCAAGATAAGCGTCGTGGAGTTTGGTGGAAGTTTTTTCAACCATGGGACAGAGATGTGTTATAAACAACGTGCTTATATATATGATTTCAGAAATATCAAATTACAAATTGAGGGTATTTTGAAATGAAATCTCTCAAGGGCGCCATTGTGGGTGGTCAATCGTTCAACATTATTCAAGATGGTTTTAAATTATTCGAGTGGACATTGGTTGTTGCAGATTTGACATATATTGATACAGAAGCAAGTGAACATGGTGATATTCATTTAACGGGCGTTTGTACAGAACATATGATGAAACAGGAAAAGCTGCTTCGTTTGTTTCATTGCATACAAACACACAGAGAAAGGCTATCGCCGTTTCCCCTGTGACATTACATACGAAACACACAGAGAAAGGATATCGCCGTTTCCCCTGTGACATTACATACGAAACAGGCAGAGAAAGGAGGCTTCTCATTTTATGACCAACAAATCACATGTGAATGAGGGATTATGTAAGTATTTACTAATTACAGGTAAGTTCGGGGACAGGTGCGTGTCGAACCAGGGGTGTTGGGACGCCTACCCCCGGGGTGTGTGCTCCAGGGCGGGGACATGTGGCTGCGAATCCGGCTACTACAGGCACGACAACCTCACCGGCTGCAGTCTTAGTAAGTATATCCAATATTTCTTATAGTATTGGAATAGTTGTTTCCTAGAATATTGTTTTTAAGGGGAGATGGGTCTGAAGGATAACCCGACGCATTATAGGCTTTTGATTTCGTTTTTTAAATAATATTTATGAGTTATAAATTCGAGTAATGTATGCTTTTGATTTCATATTTTGAACTGATTCATAGGTTCGATAAATATAATATTTTATTGCGTTTTAAAAATGTTTCCTAACTGTTATTGAATGTATTGAATCACACTACAAGATATGCACTATTACTGGTGTACGTTGATATTTAGTATCGTAGATTTGCACATATATCTTTCCTTATTTGAAATAATATATTATGTTATATGGTCATATGTTGTTCTTGAATGTTTGAAAAAGCGTTAATTTTGATTTCTTGTAGTAAATTATTATCATTTTATTAATTGTTTTCACTGCTGTTGTTGTTTTACTATTTCACATACTTGATACTATCATTGATGATTTATGCATTTCGTATTACCGGTATTCGCTGCATTCACTGTATATAAATATGAATATGGTTTACTTTACTTTCCATGTTTTGAAATGGTTATCATTTGCTCCCACTTGTTAGAATGCATGTCACTCGTTTCAGTTGACTGTTTCACCACAAATGCTACAATCAATAGAATTAGTTCTCTAACATTCTAATGAACTTAAAGTATTGTGAACGATATTAAATTTGAAATGTTATTCAAGAGAGATAACATATAATGAAAGGATAGTGACACCATTTTGAAGAGAGAACATCTCAATGAAGGAATTATCAATAAAAAAAAGAAATATCCTTTAAATGAGGACATTTATAAACAAAAGTATGACTCAAGTTCTCGCAAATATTCATATAACACTGGAGAAACTCTTAACTGAAATTTTGAACTAATATGCATGGTTGTTTTCTTTTTCAGATCGTGATATGTATAAATTGCTCTATAGTTTAATTTCGAATAAAACTATTATTTCTCTGAAACATTTCCTTATTCTGCCTTATAGGGAAGATAGGTGACAAGACGTGTGCGTTGGACAGTGACTGTGACGATGCCGTATCCAACAGTCGGTGTGACCAGGAGAAATGTGTGTGTCTTTCTGGCTTTAATCCTTCTGATGATGGGACAAAGTGTGTGAAAAGTAAGTGGTAATGATATTAGATAAATGATGCTTTGACGGCATTTTTGGGCACTTAAATGAAATGCGTCGTATTATGCGCATGTGATGAATGGGATGCTCAATACGGTTTGAAACATGTGAACTTCAAAGCATGGTCTTTTGTTGTACTACGTAACGTAGTGGAGCAAAATGGTTCTTGTCATCTTAATGTAATAAAAACTAGGTAACTATTTTTGTAAGAGGTTGCATGTAGTTCCATAGCCGAGACCCTGCTGTCTGAACTGTTACGAGGGTTGACTTAAAACTAAAAATCTCAAATTTAAACACAAAATAACATGTAACCAGGAATTTCAGTTTCCTTTTCTCAGACAATAATTAATCAAATTTTATGTATATACTTTCAATCACAAGTACTCAAGAAAATTTATTTGATGAAATTGATAAATCATGAAATATTTTTTTATATATTGAATGCACTCATGTATAATGAATGAATTAAAGGGGCAGTAGCACGTTTTTTGATAATTTTATCTTTTAAATTGTTCACTGATAATTGTATGTGAATGCTGTATGTATCATTTTGACAGTGTCAAAAATCTCATTACACAAGCCAATCTTCCACAGTCAGAGAACAAAGTATGAAGATTCACCTACAATCCATTGGCGGCCATTTTGTGTGAACACCTTTTATTCATTTCGTGAAAGAAAATGGAATCGCATGGCTAAACATAACGTTGTATATTTGAATTATTAATGCTTTATTTAGTTTAATCACATTGTCTTTCAATTGAAACCAATAATTTTCATTTTCCTGACATCACCTTATATTGCCCCTAAAAACGTGCTACTGCCCCTTTAAGACAAAGTAACGGAATAAATTCATATAAATCAATCAGTTAGTCAAACGATGATGGTGGATTAAGAAGAGTAAATCTTATTTAAAAAAAGACATAAAAATTACGTAAGCATATTTAATGGCATATTCTGCTCTTATGTCGCTGAACTTTCTTTTCGCGAAATCGCATTCTAAACCATTCTTATTTTAAATGTACTAACAGAACATGATTTGAGACGTCGCTGTACCAACATACTGAGAAAACAATACAACATATACATAGCATACATTTGCATTGCACTTTGTGATTTATCATGAAATGACTTATATATTGATGATATTCGCGAATGTGTCTTTAGTTTCATTACGTCCTTAATTTGGTTGTAGACTTTCTTTCCTCTCTTTTTCAACATATGCTTTTTATATGTTCTCTAGCATTGATGTTTTATTCTTTTAAATGCTACACAAAAGTTTATGCACTTATAGAAATAATGTATGCTTAACCTTCTATTTTAGGGGCAATAACGGGGCATTTGAGATATATAACCAATTAATTAATACTGTAAGAATGAAATGGCGTATGGAAACTAGAGAAATACAAGATGTCAGAATAGAATTTATATCAAAATTCTTTCTTAAAAAATGATGTTATTTTCAGGAAATGGAAACAAAAATCATATCCTCATCATGTACCTAAATATGAAACTCATATTCATATAAGTTATCATTTTGCCTGGATTTGAGAAAGTTTGAGGTAAAAGGGGCCAAATTTCAATTTTCCAATTTCTTATAAAATTATTATTTCAAGGTATGTTTTGTAAATAACGTAATGATGGGCTTATGGCATAGCATGGTGTCCATCCCTCCGTCTGTAAACGTTGTGGAATTTCGACTTCTTCTCAAGAAACATAAGACATAGAAAGGTGAAACTTTGTGTACAGGCTCATTGGCTAGTGAGGATTATAAATTGTAGCTTGGTGGCCCTGTGGTCCCTAATAAGGACCACAGGGGCCACATCCTTAAAACTTATTTTCATCTTCTTCTCGATAAGCATAAGGCCTAGAAACTGTATATAGAGACTCCTTGGCTAGAAAGGATTATAAATTGTAGCTTTTGTGACCCTGTGGCCCCTAATAAGGACCACAGGAGCCACATCCTTAAAACTTATTTTCATCTTCTTCTCGATAAGCATAAGGCCTAGAAACTGTATATAGAGACTCCTTGGCTAAAAAAGGATTATAAATTGTAGCTTTTGTGACCCTGTGGCCCTACTAAGGGGAGACAACATTGGCCAAACCCTAAAGCAATATCAATTTAAAGCCTTTAGGAGCTACAGAGCCAATGGCTCTATTTTTGAAATTTGCGTGACTTAGATAATCTAAATAACTCCTCAAAGAATTTATATCCAGTAGCTTCGCTCGTTGATGTATCGTTTTCTATTGGAATTTGAAGTAATATATTTACATTTGTGTAGGTCTAAAATCTAAATTTAAATAATATGGATAGATTTGATCATATATACAAAATGCATGCAGGTTCAAGCATCAAACGTTACTCTACCTTTGATGTGGCAGGAGTTTTCAATAATGTAATGGTTTGACTATGTAAGCTTGCAATATATTGCTCAGTATTTAGCATTCTTGAAGCAGCAACGCTGGATCTGCTTCGAAACTTGAAATCATGTTAGTTTTTTTGACGTTATTCAAGTTGATCTTTACAATTTCTGTGAAAACTGTCATTAATCCAAATCAACGTAAACAGATCGTGTCATTTGATAATCACACCCAACGAAATGTACACCTCACATTCAAATTAACCTGACTTAAAAACAAATGGAGCCGTGTTTTCTTATCAATGATCTCTCAAACTCAGGTCTTTTTGCATCAGAATCAAACGTGTACGCCTAAAAACAAGTATAGGCGTTTTCGCGTTCTTGTGTTGATAGAATTCTCAATCAACACAAGCTTTTCAGAATATTTGAATTTAAGCTCAGTTGGTTTTCTAGATAATTCAACTTTATCCGGGCAATGATATTTTACAGTTAAAGAAGCTATAAATGCGTTTTCTTTGATGTTACTTGGTTATCAATTCTTATATGATCAGTTTGACAACGTTATGAATTAAGAAATAAAGAAACCTTTCATTGCAAATTTTCAACTATAGTCGCAACTCGTTATGTGAAGACTAGATAAGTTAGAAACCTGGATAAAAAACGACGTCTTATCAAAGTCAAAAGTCAAAGTCTTTATTCGGTATCGGAGGCCTCATGGCCCAGAGTACAATTTTGTTGAAATTCATTGTTTTGTATGTGGAGTGCAACAACAATAACATGGCTATAAAATTTGACAGTAAATGCTAAATATAATGGCTTCTACAACATCAAAATATGGGAAAATATGAAAATCATTTTACAAATAGGTTTCTTTTCAAATACAATGCCAGTCCTTTCAATACGTAAATATCTTTTGAAGACATAAGTTGCTGTAGTTTTTCGCGGGTAGGATAGTGATGATAATATTTTGGAATAAATTTGTTTCTACTAGAAATATAATATGGACAATTCAATATAAAGTGGAACTCATCTTCGACACTCATTGTATCACACTTGTCACACATTAAAGTAGATTTAACAACAGTTTCTCTACTTTTCTTATAACGTTGTTTCTGTATCTTCAAGTTATGAGAATGTATACGAAACTTTAAGAGAACAACTTTTAAGTCTTTGTCAAAAGAATTTGATAATAAATAACTTTCTGGGGCCAATAGTGATTTATAAGAACTATAATGACTCAGGAATATTGAACTATTGATTTGCTGAAACCAATTCTGAATTTCTAAATCTATACATCGTTGTTTAAACAATCTTAGGAAATGATTCATATCTCCACAATCTTGGGCAATATAAATATATGAGAATCCAGTTTTAAACAACAAAAGTCTAATGTGGGACACCCAGTTAACACTGCCGTGCTCATCCTGAATTTTCATCATATTATAACAAGCTTGTGGTTGTCTACTGGAATCCATGCGGATCAGTCTACACCAATATCGAACAATTCTACAGAAATAATATGCACTTACGTTGTGCCGACCAATCTCTCCCAGTACTGCGCTGGATGAGCAGTATTTACTTAGTCCTAGATATCTTTTAAAGAAGGCACTTTGAACTTTATCAATGGATTCTCTATATATATAACCCCAGATTTCACTGCCATATAAAAGAATGGGCAGTATTTTGGTGTCAAACACTTTTGTAGCTGTTCTAAGTGATATATCAGGATACTTCTTAAATAGACTAAACACAGGAAAACAAGCTTTCCTGGCTTGCAAAGCAATAGTTTCACAGGCACGTGACCATATCAAATATAAAAAACGACGTCTTATCATTACTGTTGTAACAGAATTGTAGTTGAATAAAAATGTTTGATAAATAATGACGTTCTCATGGTCCCGTGGAATTTTACTTAACAAGTTGCAACTGTTTATTTAGAATGTTTTTTGTGTCGATAGAATTATCAATCAACATGTACACATTTTTCAGATTACCCGAATTGAACTTTTGTCGGTTATCTAGATAACTCTGTTCCACCAGTAACCTTTAAAGTTTCAAAAAGCACTAAGTAAAAAAACATGGATAAGAGATGACTGTTTTATCATTACGTTTGTAACAGAATTGTAGTTGAATAAAAATGCTGGATCAATAACGACGTTCGCATGGTCCCGTGGAATTATACTAAACAAGATGCGAGTGTTTATTAAGAATGGTTCTTGTATAAGAAAGTCCTTCAGCTGACCATGAGATATGACCTTTATCACCTGCTGGTACCTATATCAAGCCTTCATTACAATGTGTATTCACCTGTCAGTGTCTATTAGCTGTGGTCGTTATGAGAAGGTATCCCATGCTATTATCTATACACCACACGTCCCAATCTCCAACACAGCCAGTCCATCTTCATTCTCACTAGGTAGTCGGGTTTGACGGGCATTACCATCTGTACATCTCACTACTCTCTCAGCTCATTACTAACAGCCTGCTTCTGAAACCTTCCTATTGTTTTCCTTCTATAATGACAAAGTTCACCTGTCTTTCAGTACATACCTGAACCTCACACGAGAACTTGAAGCTTAAAGTTTAGTACCGTTTTCCAAAGAGTGTGTGTTACTCCAACTGCATTGTATTGAAATGATAGATTTACGTTATAATAATGATACTTATTTATTGACAGTATAACAACATAGTTCATCTTACGGACATACATTCTATAATGCCCACACATTTGAAGGGGGACTTCCAAGCAAATTCACACTTTCGTTCCTCCTGAAGCGAATTTTTACATTTAAATAGATGAAACGTACACATGTCTGTAAGTAGAATGACATCTTTGGTATAACGTACTGGCACCCGTTATAAAGTCACTACGTCGAGTTTTACAATGGATTCTAGTTATCTTATGCATCTGACTAACCCTTGGTGGCACCGGAAGAAGTAAGTATGGTAGAACGTTGAAAGAAACCGGTAATTTGGATTGAATTGAGTTGTGCATAAAGCTATAATAACATCCTCGAGATTTCAAAATCAAATACTTGCATAGGGTGAAGTTTGATTGTAGACAAGACCACCTGATAGGTACAGTTATAGACAGAGTCGACGAGGGAACATAAGTTTCATACCAGACACTGCACTAATGGAGTTAAATTCAGTCTCTGAAAAATAATGATTCTTAAAAACAATTATTTATCAAATATAAGAAAGGCGCCTCGGAGAATTGGAAATTCATATAGTTCACTACAGATCTAGACTTGCTTCTCAAGAGGTTTTGTTAATGAAAAAATGTTATTAACTACAGTCTTGGTGTACGACTTACTGCACTAGCTGCACCTCAATATGCACGTAGAGTATGAAAGAAAAAGAAATGATCAGTGATGAAGCTAATTGCATTGCTATACAGATGTAAGTTGTTTAGACATAGCATCCAGCAGACGGTGGCAAGACGGGTGCAGATTGATATAGGTACAACATTACAGAGACAGGTAATTGTATTCCTATCCAGATGTAAGTTGTTAGGAACAGAGCATCTTGTAGAGACATTGTTAGACAATACATCATTAATAGTTTTTAGGGTTCCAAGCTGATATCGTCCTTCATCAATCTGTGTCACGTTATTTCTCCAAGACCTGTTTCCAATTTCGGATGAAAAATTCACGTTTCCTTGGAGTTTATTTTAAACATTTGATGGCTTCTCCTAAACTACATTACGCAAGTAAATAATTTAAAAGTTTACGGTTTTTATACTTGTAAGTCGAAAATAACGACACGATCTGTAGTGAATGACATAGTAACATTACAATTGTAAATGATTATGATGTCATAATTGCAGTGGCATCAAGGAGTTGTTTCGTATGTTACACAAGCGAGTAAAGATTAAGAATGTTACCCGATAATGTTGGAAATCACGAAAAGCAAAGACAAGAATAAAAAAGATGTTCACTGAAATATTTTTCAGTAGTTTCAACAAGTTATATGGTATACTCTTCCCCATCAAGGCATAGACTCGTCAGTCTTTATGGTTTTAGCCTATTTGTACTTTTCCGAAATCGTATAGGACAAAAAGCGCCTGTGTGACCCCAAGGAGACAGCTGATAGGAATATGAGGTTCAGCCGCAGTATGCTGAAGAGTAGGTTAGAAAAAGGAAGGGAATTCAGCTAGGCTTAAATAGCTAGTGGTTGATGCTGTTCCATACTGAGGAAGCTGACCTCCAAGGCTTCACCCTTTTCATTCATATAATTATATATCAATTAACGTAGAACAGTAAATAAGCGGTGAGCATGTCTGGCAATTCATTCTAGTGGCGTCACATTGAAATGTATTATGACAAAAAGTCATCAATTACGATGAAACATGGCAACTCGAAGATACAAATGTTTGCTTGTTAAAAACTGGTACAATAACCCATATGAGAAAATGCACGTTTTTAAATGTAAGACGGCAACTTAGAGAAACAATATAAGTGGTACAATAAAACTTATGAGAAAACGCACGTGTATAAAGTACGCTATGAGAAATAAAGTTGTTCCACTCCTGAGTTCCAGTGTACAGATGTTCCACCCAGAGAGGAATGTTACCTGACCTGGGTGTGTGAGGGAATCACACTTAGTGAGATATCTCGTAGATCCAGGAGTGTTCCCCAGCTGAAACCCATTTACCTAATCACGTCCCAGGTTGCCTTGTAATTACAATAGACAGGCCCATCCAAAGCTTTCCTTTCATCCAATTTCCTTTAAACAAGCCACTTGAAGCGCTGTAAGTGTGTACTCCATTCAAATAATTTCTCATTAGGTTTTTAACTATATTGTAAGTGGCGCAGTTGTTGATGATGGTTATGGTAAATAGTTTTTAGAAATTTTCACTGTACAGATTTTGTCTATAAAATATTTTAGCCTGATTTTTTAATCATAAATCAAATTCCGGAATATAATTGCAATGTGATGCTTTGTTTATCAAGGCTTACGACAATATGGTGTTCGTCTGTCAATATGAAGTAGCATCATCAATTGATTGTTTCGTTTTTGCAGTCAAAGTGGCATTGCAACCTTACCTAACCCCTCCCAAAATCTTCGTTGAAACGTATCATGTTTTTTGAAGGAATAGCACCTCTCCGAAACGGCATTCTTTTGATTCTTGAAACCTTATGCAAAAACCGATGTAAATCCTGTTCATACATTGACACGGTGATTGGATACGCATGCAGTATCGCTGTTTCTTACCATTTCATTATGCTGTTATACGTTCCAATTAGTTGAATTGAATTGTTTTCTCTCTGCATGTACAGCCAACTTTAGAGGCCAAATACATGTATATGTCTATTGAGAATAAATACTTTTCACTGAAAACCAAAACACGGTCTTACACGCATACAGAGACGAAATTATGAGTGTGTGTCTTTTGTTCAACTTCTTATATGAATTTACAAAAATCGATCCTTATGTTTTCTGAATTGTGTATCCAAAATAAAGTTTGACAGAGTAGCGGCACATTGTACGATTTTTAGTTTAATATATAAGTTATTTGGAAAATTTGAACGTAATAAAGTTATAAAGTTACTTCTAAAAGACCGGAAGTATTTAGTGCAACATTGAAGTAAATCCGCATTAAGTACGAAATCGGCAAATCCTATGAGCTTTCATATAGCAGCCCTTTAGTTTCATGCAACAGCAGAGCCTACAGACTACTACGTATTAGAATTATTGGCGTTGTCGAAATCACTTGATTAAAAAAAATTCCTTGTTCTTAATTTAGCAGTTAGATTATTATACAACCGCCTAAACAGCGTAAACATGGAGGGGGAATCGCGAATTCCGTCCGTCTAACCGTCCGTCCGTCCTAGATGTGCCTTTTAGGACCTTCATGTATATTGGATTAAAATTTTGGTGGTTTTCAAAGAAACATTACTTAAACAATCTCAAGAACAAAGAGTTTCAAATAACTCGAATTGTGTTAACAAACTACTTGTAATTGTATATTATAGAAGTAAGTAGTTGTCTAGTAATAATCAAAGGTCAAAGCCGTAAAATTTAACCGGGCAAAAGAAAGTAGTCACTGCAGTTCTTTCGATTTATCTATTTTCAACGTCTCTAACTCATCGCGTATCATGAAGTACAGGTGAACTTCGTGGTATGAATCATGTTCAGATTAAAGATGCATGTTAGATATTTTTTTATATTAAAATTTTGAGGAATTTAAAATGTTGAAGTCAGTACATTAATGGTTACATCAGAGAACAACTTTCCTTTTGATTGCAGTAAATGAACACTTCCACTGGTGATTGTGCCTGGTTTTTGCATTACCTTTCCTTCATTTCCTCCGACAGTTCAAAGTAAGGTTAACGCTTAGAGATATCTCCTGATGTACTTTGAGAAGGTCGATCAGTGAACCTCAGGAATAGATAAATAGCACTTGATGGGTTTTACGGCTTTACTAATCGGGCATCAGTTCTAGTGGAAGAGTGGCACATGTTAATGGATTTCCAAAATCTGAACATCAACTTCATTCAGGGAAAAGTTGAAAACGATTTTTGCGGATTTGAACTGACTGTTAAGAATTTAAACTTTAAAATTAATCTTAAATCATAATTTCCGGATGTCATATTGGTTTAATGTTTTTCCTCCGCCGCACTTCGAAGGGTTTGACAAAGCTTTCCAATAATGCGTCCGTTCGTTCACATTCTTGCTAATGCGATATCTCCTAAACCAATGCACTCGATGTCTCATAGCTGGAAATTGAGCAGGTATGAACCAATCCGGATGAACGACACAATATGTTCAAGGTCAGCAAAGTATTTTGACTGCTTCGCAACCCCTTGGTAACGCGATAAGAACTGTTGCACTGTAAGTAATGGACAATGAGTAAGTGACACAAGCTATTGTTTATAACTTTGACTTGTTTTCATGAGCCTGGCCACTTGACGGCTTATCAAACTCTATACGCGATATATCAATTAATTGTCTCCAAATTTCACTCATATTTAGAGATACACCACGTGGTGTGGTTATCAGGTCAATATCAGAGGTTAACTATTTCGTTATATTGTATAACCTTACCTCTTCACATACAAGGTGGGTTTGGTCGATGTGTTCTCGATTCGATACCACACAGAAGTTCGGCTTCGCCTCACTTCTTTGTTGTATCGCTACTCGAAAGAACTCACAACCACTGTCTTTTAGGGTACGTCAAGGTACCCAACACCTTTAAATGTTGACTCTGTATCAAAGACATATTTACGAAAAATACATGTAGTGGAGTAGTTTAGTGTCAAAATCGAAAAAATCTGGCTTAAAGTATGAAACTTGGCATGAATAATCTTTAGGCATGTATATATTCATTTTGCCTAGGATCCAAATTTTTCGACCGCGGGAACCTGGTCACGTGACCAAAAATCCAAAATGGCCGCCAATTTTCTTAAAATTAAATTTAAGCCCATTTCAATCATATATTTAGTAAACTTTCAGACAAAATATTTTTTATATAATAAATAAGATAACAAAAGAAATACTTTCTGGCATAAAATCCCTAAATTTGCTAAGTTTGATGAATATTTTATAAGTAAAATATCAAAATTTCAAATTTTATGAAAACAATTGTAAGGCTTTGAATTTTTGTCAGGACTTCATGATTAATGCATACATTATTATGTTATTAATCTGATACAATAATGAGATATCAGTTTTATTTTTACTACATTTGTTTTCTGTGTTTATGTTATTTCTAACGATCAAAAAAGTCTGCACTATATTGTTTCTATAGTGTGGTTTAGGGTGACGACCATTGAGCACCAACAGTACATCTTGCTTAAGGATATCTTTTGTAAGTCTACTATGTAGATTATCAACAGAATATCGAAATGTTAGAATGAAATCAAAGTCAAGGTGAGTATTGTTTAAGGTCAAGGTCATGGCAAATTTGGTTTTATTAATATTTTGAAGATTTAATTTCACTTTATCATTTTTTTTAAGGCACAAGTGTAAATATTCATTTCCACACAGATGAGATATTCGTAAACGGGTTTTATCTGACGTTCTATTTATTAATGTTAAAAACAAAATTCAAAAATAATATATGCTTTATGAAAGTAATTATCTAAAATTCTGGATCGCTGTGGTCGGTGTATATGCAGATTATATTCCTGCAAGAATTGATTATCCAATATTTTTATATTTATGTTTTACAAACAAACGTAATGTTCATGAACATTTGAACCTTATCTAAACCTAATCTGAATGGCACCTGTAAGGATTTCATTTGATTTGGAATATAAAACATTAAGTTAAGTTATGGTATATAATAAGTTGTGTACATAACAGATGTCCAAAACACAACCTTGTCAGTTACTTTGAAGGGAATCGAAAGAATGATTTGAAGATTTAGACAGACTAATTTGATCTAAGGTAGTACCAAGTTGTAATAATGATAGATCAAAAGAATCAAAGCACGTCTCAAAATAAGGGTAAATAGACAATTTTCTAAATAAAACTTACTTATACCTATCAGTGATATATGTTTCAAGTTTCATAAAAAAAAATTCCATCTGCATTTTTTAAAAATAAGAACCAAACAAACCCAAAAACATTACACCTGTCTCCTACCTTAAATTTGATGTGGTATTTCTCCATTTCACTAAATAGTGTCAAGAGTGCCATTATCATATGACTAATGATGGATTTATACATGTATGTATTTCTACTAAAGACATAAAGGTAGGCTATACAATTGCTAAATAAATTGTGTTAGTCTAAAAGTTATAATTAGTTTTTACTAAGCAGACACAATGTGAATGCGATTATATATAAATATACATTGTTTATTTAAAATGCTACCTTAGGTGATAAGATATCATAAAAACAATTGCAAAGTGTGATATTCAGATAGGTTAGATAGATAGGTAATCTTTATGTGTCATTTTGTGCATAAATGTAGTTGTTTTAGTCAATTTATTACATAAAACCATTTTCGTTTTTGGACTATGTTACCCACTACTTTTTCGTCAATTATTTGTTTCATAAACCTGGTTAAGGTAAGTTTCTAATTGTCTCAGGAATTCATTAATTAAATTATCTTTTGTTGTAAGTGAGCGTTCAAAGTGATAACGGGTATTAGCATATCGTAGCATTAAAATTTGTACCAAAATTTGATATAATTTTGGTACTTGTTACACATTGCCCAATCAGAAAGAAAATAACAAGTATAAAAAGAACTTAACTATCCCATTACATGGCAATTTTACTGCTCTTTTGTGCCTCCCTGGGTCTCTTAGGTTCAATAGGCAAAATCCTTTAAGAATGAATATACTTCTCAATCAACTCTTCGGACTTGTTTGGGATAAAAAACGTATCAACCATAGCATCTTTATTCATGATTGTGAGGAAAGTCAATTCAAGATGGGAACAATCATTGTCAATATTCATTTTCATACAATCATTGTTATGGTTAATTTTGTTTTAGCATTGTTTGAAATGTTTGATATTCTTTATTCCAATGTTCTTAAGGACGTATACTATAGACATGTTAATATCATGAAATGTCAGTAAAGATTCAAATCGAATTTGTAAAACAAAATTGATGACCGAGGGCCTGGGAGGCCTAGGGGAGCACTTACCATCTGAAGATTTTGATATCAATGTTATGCTTAAAAAATGTATAAAGTTAAACAAGCTAAAAAGTAAACATGGCTCACTAATACCCAGTAATGATTTTTCCCTGCAATTGGTCAGACAAAATCCTTTCTCATGAAATGAACATGACTACAACTCTGTGTCTTTTCTTTTGATCGCTCCTTAGAAGGTAAAAGAAATGTGCCAAATTTGAAATTAATACTAGGATGAATAGTTTTCAGCAATCAGTCAGACAAATTCTTATATTGGCAAATGACTGCCGATAGGTACAAAACATAAAAAAATAAAAAATAAAATTGGTTGTTATTTAGCACTTCACACTTCCTACTAGGGTAGAGTGCATGTACAAAATTGGAAATCAAAATATATGAATACTTTTTCTGCTATCGGTCGGACAATTTCTGATGGAAAATGACGTTTTTGAGATATGGCTCGAAAACATATGTTCAAACAGTTTTCATGAAAACCAGAAAAATATAAAAACAATCAGAATTTCCAAAAGGCACCTCTTCATCATGGATATCTATGACTTGGGGAGTACTTAACAGCCGTATAGTGAGATGGAAAATATTATGTCTCTAGGTTTATTTTTCATTAACAGTGTGAGAGGGAAACAATTTGAAAATCAGATATGGATAGGGTTTTTTATAAGAAAGAAACTGTTTTAAAATTGGGTAAATTACTATTTGTTTTATGATAGATTTTATTTTACTAGTCAACCAAACAATAACTAATGAGAAGGTAAAAACCGATGGTTTGTAATAGGAAGAATTACCTCCCCCGAATGTTAAATTTCAACGAAAGCTTTGACAAACCACACTGAGATAGCCAAGGTTTTGCGAATGACCACTTTTCAGTGAAACGGCGTCGCTGATAGCACAACTAACTTCGATTGCCTCCAATCAGATTTCTACTTTTCTATCCCGTGTATTAGCCGTAATAGAACAGAGGCTAATTCAGGTATAACTGAGTTGCCTCTGTGGAGAGAGAATGATGGGAACCATCAAAAAAGTAAAACATTCCGAAAACATAAGCAGCAAAAGGCACCAGTCCACCACTAGATCCAACAAAATATCAAATTTTGGAAGATAATATAGAACTTTTTTTAAATATGGCCCGGAAACCAAAGCATTTCGGAATTACGGAATTACCGGATAACGGAACCACGGAACCACGGAACCACAGAACCACGGAACCACGGATAGAACTGAAAACATTACACGTATGTCTTCCACAATCCTTTGCGGGGAACATAATAAGTAAACTGATAAATTTTATGTCAGAAAGTAGTTCTTTTGTCATTTTGTTCATTACAATAAAAATATTTTGTTTGAAAGATAACTAAAAATATGGTTTAAATGAGTTAAAATGGATTTTAAAGAAAATTGGCGGCCATTTTTGATTTTTCGTCATGTGACCAGGTTCCCGCGGTCGAAAAATTTGGATCCTAGGCAAAATGAATGCACACATGTATAATGATCATTCATGCCAAGTTTCATACTTTAAGCCAGATTTTTTCAATTTGGCCAAAATTTGACGCTAAGCTACTACACTAATGATATCAAAACAATTTTAAAACGTAGGTTATTTACAGTTATAATTTATTTTCATATATAATGCATCACATGCATGGTGATATCATTTTGTGCTTTATGCTTATCCATGATGAATGCAGACCTCTTTTCATCATAACAATCACACACAAATTCACGTCGTTCTCGATTAGCTGAAAAGTTTCACAAGACACAGAATCCAAGTGAACAATGTTTCCAATCCTTTGACAAGCTCAACTCTGTTCCATGCATATGGTCTATGTTGAATTATCCATAATAAGGTCGACTTTGATGTTGTTTGGGAAGTCAATCAAATGTCCATATGTAGTCCCTGAAACAAAAGTATAGGCCTAACATCAGTTGTTGAAATAACACCAACATTAATCGACTAATGTGATTAATTGTAAGAAAGAAACATGCTAAATTAATTACAGTTTCAGAGAAATAAGATTATAAGCACCTTGTTACATTATTAAATTTTATCAATATTATGTACACATTGCCATATACATTACTAAAATGATATTGAAAATAGTTACATTAACAATCATTTTTCAACAGCAACATGAATAAATATCAACTTGGTTGTTGACAGCTTGTTTTACACCGTGTAAACCCTCTGTAACATACTTAAGCATTTTTGTAGATCCACGCATAAATAACATTCAACAGCAAATACATGAATATACTTTAAAGTTCAACTCACCTTTACTTCCTCCTGAAAAGACCTTGAAACGCGGCCATAAATTTGTCAAACATGAGACCACTTCATTTTCGTCCACCTTCAAATCATGTGCTTTCGATTGTGTACAGCGCGTGCGGCGCTGATGATTCACGTGCGCGAGGGTTCATCTAACTTGATCCCGAGGTCGAGGTCGGTAACTCAACACTATATCAATCCAATTTAAACATGACATCAGCTTTGATAAAATATAAAATATAAATACATATCTTTCTTAGATATAATGAGCTCGAGAAGATGAAGCATTGAGTCTATTTGGAGAAACAATGTCTGTTCAAGTAGTTGACATTGGCATGAGCCTCTCGTGCTGCACGTGCAATCCCAGTAATCCCAGCACGTACAAGCTACCAGAAAAGATTGTATGCCCATATTGATATGAAAACGGCCTACCAAAAACTTAATTTGGTATGCATATAAACCTTTGGTACCGATGATTTTGTTAATAAATTATCAATATATCAAGAATAATTCAAGGTAATGTTTCTTCTCAGAAAAAATGTGAATCTTAATCATGTGGTCATGAAAAACATCCTGTAATTTCAACTGGCCTCCGTGGTCTAATGGATAAGTTACTTGGCTTGAAATAAACAGGTCACAGGTTCGAATAGCTAAGTATTTCTTAGCTATTCTTCGAACTAAGCTTAGGGATGCAACATTTGTAAATGTCTTGTATTGGAATATTGCAATTTTAGTTAGTGGATGTAATTTGGAAAACAAACTTTGAACTTCAATTAATTTCGAAAGCAAAAAATCATCGTTCCACTATCAGGTATTCAGGCAATACCTGGTGTTCATCATGAACACCCGCTTTGTCTGATGAGGACCTCGCCACATGCATTTCAAAGACAATATGAGTTGGTATGAAAAAGGAATACTCGAGCAAAACAAGGAAGATAGTGTTTAAAATCTCAGTTAAATCTCTTTATTGCATGCAAATCTCGATGTTCATACCTTGAATATTTTTTTCCATTAGGCATTGTCTTGTGATCAATGACTGTCAAATGTGTACTCGAAGAGCTCTGATAAGATCTGTTCATGTTCTCCTGAAGCACAAGAACGCAACAACATGCCGATCTTTGATGTGTACTATTCATGCTGCATTTAGAGGCATCGTTTGCGGTATTCTTACATATATCAGCCAACTGGTTTTTGTTTTCTTTCTTGGTTGTCAAAAATCCCCATAACCTTTTTGTAGTGCCGAATAATGTTACAATAGAAATGAAGGAACAATTGCGATTCTTGTAACAAGGGTAGTTGTTGCTTGATTTTGTCTATTTTTAGATGGGATTCACAATATTTTTGCTATGCCGTAAGTCGGGTTTTAATGTTTTTTAAACTAAGGCGTTGACCAAGAGTCCTTATGGTTAGGTTTTTCTATTGCAATTTTCACAAAAATGCATGGAAGTTGGTCAATTAAAAATTTTAAGCTTAACGTTCAACTTTCAACTTTGTCATTGCGAAGTCAACTGACAGCATCAATATTATATAATTTCGACATTTCATTTTTGAAATCGTTAAGTTTCTTTTGGACGTCAGTTTAATTCCCATGGACAAGCTTCCTGTATTTTGTAAATTAATTATAAAACTGAAGTATACAAATATATCATAGAGTTTTTATTACCCAATAAAATTACGAAACGTTAACTTTGTTTTGAAAATGAGATTGATATTCATTACATATATATAATCAGTAAACGTATCAACAAGATTGGCCGTGTGAGTTAGCCCGACAGAGATTTAAATGTTAAATTAGTCTTAAAAAAACAACATTTCTTTATTTCTTTTATAGTTGTACTGTTTTCTGATAATGAATGAATTAACATGTAAAAAGTCTCATAGTTCTAAGAAATTCGTTTGTACCAAACATGTTTGGTAATGGTTTACATTTAGGTCAATGACATTTAACATTTTTCGTCCGCCTTTACATACAGTGTCTATGCTTTATTTTTTTATAAGTCATAACAAGGGTACCTGAGCTGCATGGCACTATTGAAGTGAATCCCTTTGTATAGTATTGGCACATGACAGGATTGAAATATATCATATTTTGTGCCTTTACATATTGGGCGGTTTTCCTCAACCTACGGGGCAACACAGCCTTGGTCGAAATGCATTTTCGTAAATGTGTCCTTATGGAAAGTTAAAAAAGCATTTACTATACCATAGTTTATCTGATAAGAATTAGAGATACATGATGCAAATTGCATTCTGAACATGTAAAGGTGCCTGGAAATAACACACTTATATGTTAGGGGGCGCGCTTTGCCCTATAGTCTCCCCTAATCTCATAGAAATTTAAACGGTCATGTTTTTTGGTTTGCTTTATAAGAATGTTAATTTCAGGAAAGATCGGTGATGCGACATGTGGAAGTAACGAGGACTGTTCTGCAGCCATTGCCAATAGCAACTGTAGTCAAGGAGTATGCCGATGTAACAGTGGTTTCCGTGTGACGTCAGACAACTCTGCTTGCGTGAATAGTGAGTCATCTTGTATTCGTTTTACCAAGAATCAAAGTTCTATTGTATAAATCTAATAGTGCTGTTAAATCGAAACAAATTGCAAAACAATCCGTCAACATCGTCTAACCGTACCTCTCTGTGCCATAATATACGAGATTTATAATAATAGTCTTTGAACTATGATTTACATAACATTCAAGCAATGTAAGATGTTTTGATTGTAAGGTTCACGAAACTTTATCTAGTTAATAATAAATAACGGACTCACTTACATGTCTCTCTGTATTTCAGGAAAGATCGGGGAGGAGTGTTCAGTCAACACCGACTGTTTAGACTCCGTCTCAGACAGTGGCTGTCTTTCTGGCGCATGCGCATGCCATTCCGGGTTCTTTGAAAAGGAGAGAGGGGCGCTTTGTAAGAGACGAGTAATCGGCGACAAGTGCAAGACGGAAGTGGACTGCACAGACGCAGTGTCCAACAGCACATGTGCCTTCAACTCATGCATATGCAAATCTGGATTCAAGGTCAACAATGCAAACACTGAATGCGAACTCCGGAAGCTAGACGACACGTGTTTCCTGGATAGTCACTGTAGTCTGGAGAACAGCTACTGCGGGGGGTCTAAGTGTGTGTGTAAGGAGGGGTACAAGGGCAATGCCGATCGAACACGCTGTAGTATGAGGAAGATCGGCGAACCGACGTGCAGCGTTCATGCGGACTGTCGGGCCGTCATATCGGACTCAGATTGTCGGGCCGGTACTTGTCTGTGTCGCTCCGGGTTTGTGGCTAGTCCGGAGCTCGACAACTGTGTCCGCCGGAAGCTCGGGGACTCATGCATTGTTCATGCAGACTGTTTTGATGCGCTCATTTTTAGCAACTGTACAAACAACATCTGCATGTGCGACGCCGGTTATTACGGAAGTGATGACAACACTGAGTGCCTGATGAGGACTGTTGGGGAAAAGTGTGAACTGGACAGCGACTGTCGAGCAGTTTACATGAGCAAATGCAACAACAAGGTGTGCCAGTGTGTGTCCGGATACAAACCCGTCGACGACAACACGGACTGCGTGAAACGGAAAATAGGAGACGATACCTGTAAGATAGACGAGGACTGTTCTGCCGCTGTGTCGGATAGTAACTGTACACAGGGCACCTGTCAGTGTGACTCCGGCTTCTACCATAGCACGGATAAAGAGATGTGCTACCAGCGAATATTGGAAGATTTCTGTACCATACCGACAGACTGCTCGGATGCCATTCCAAATAGTCAATGTTCTAACTTTTTATGCAAATGTAAATCTGGTTTTTATGAAAATAACGATCTTGACATCTGTATAAGGCGGAAAATATACGATACCACATGTTCCAAAGATTCCGACTGTTTCGACGCCGTTGCCAACAGCAATTGCACAGACGGAACGTGTCTCTGTAACCCTGGCTTCCGACCTCGTAAGAGAAACAGCACGTGCTTGCAGAGGAAGGTCAATGACCCGTGTGACCTTGACACTGATTGTAGCGAGGCAGTTCCAGGAAGTTCATGCAAACGCAACCGATGCAGGTGTCTGTCTGGGTTTCTGGTGAGTTCAGATAAAACAGAATGCGTCAAGAGACAAATAGACGCCCCGTGTACCAAAAACAGTGACTGTTCCGACGCCGTTGCAAACAGCAACTGTACCGACAATGTTTGTCAGTGTAGCTCCGGCTTCAGAAGCGACGATGCCATGGATCAATGCGTTAAACGAGTCGTCCTTGACAAGTGCGACCTCGATACCGACTGTTCTAACGCCGTAACCGACAGCATGTGTCTGAAAGGCGAGTGTCAATGTAAACCTGGATTTTACGATGGTGACAATGGAACTTCTTGTACAAAACGTAAAATTGGCGACACAAATTGTGTGACAAAGAGAGATTGCAGCAGCGCCGTGAGTGACTCTGAGTGCGTGTCCAACACGTGCGTATGCGTGTCGGGGTACTACCACACTGACAACTACGAGGGGTGTGTCAGGAGGGTGATCGGCGACGCCACATGCACCACAGATAGCGACTGCAGTGACGCGGTTGCCAATAGCAACTGTACAGATGGGACCTGTCTTTGTGACTCCGGCTTCTATGTGCAAGACCAGAGGACAAAGTGCATCAGACGTAAGTTTCAGTCAGGATAATTATTACCATTCTCCTGATAATTCTGAGCACTACCATAGTAATATCTTTACTTATCTGTCTATATTATAAGAAAATGCCATCTCTGTTCATCGGAGGGATCAGCTAGACTTATTGAATAACTCAAAAGACTGTTATTCTTGTTTCGTTGCTATTCTAATTTGCCTTCATAAAAACTTAAGAACAGTGATTGATTTAATGTATTTATTTTATGACAATATTTACATCATTTCTTACACATATTTGTCCTTTTGATAAGAAACAAATAAGTTTTGTCTACTGCAGGTCGTATCGGGGATGACACGTGCACACTGGACTCTGATTGCTCTGACGCAGTCGCCAACAGCAACTGTTCATCCGGGATCTGTCAGTGTCATTCTGGCTACGAGAGCAACCTCAACAGAACGTCCTGCACACTGCGCAAAATATTCTCCACTTCCTGTGTTGTTGATACCGACTGCGCAGACGCTGTAGTCAACAGTCAATGTGTCGGGGCGGTGTGTCTCTGTCGACTTGGTTACAGCGTCAGCGCAGATAGAAGACTATGCACAGAACGACGAATATACGACAACACGTGCGACACGGACGAAGACTGTTACGCAGCCGTCACCAATAGCAACTGTTCAAGTAACACGTGTCTCTGTGATTCTGGTTACTATAGCAATCTAGAGAATAACACTTGTATCAAACGGCTGGTTGGAGACACGTGTAATATTGACACTGACTGTAGCGCTGCCGTGAATCACAGTGTCTGTAGAGAGTCTGTATGCACGTGTGTGTCAGGGTTCAACATGGAAGATTCCAACAGCACGTGTATTCGGAGAAAGATATACGATAAGACATGCTTAGTAAACTCCGACTGTTATGATGCCGTTGCAAACAGCAACTGTACACGTGGGATGTGTCATTGTGTGTCTGGATATCACGTGACGCCAAATAAAACGGAATGTCTTCTGAGTGAGTATATGTTTCATTCGAAATCACTTATGGTAGCACATTGAATCGTAAATGTTCATTTCGGCAATATTAATGCAAATAAAAAATCTACAAAGACATTGTTATCGCTAGAATATAATAAATTTGTAAACTAAAGAGGTAAGGTCAATGCAGCAAGGTAAATCTCTAGAAATTGATTTGAATCCTAGGCTTTCCTCCACTCATTTGACTTGAATGTACAGTTCGTCGTGAATTCTAGTTATATCAAGACATGGTTGGTAATAAATGTAATGTTATACATAACAACTGTCAATGGATGCCATTCTTTGTCAATGCCCAAACTATGTTTTATTTCTGTTACAGGAAAGATCGGAGACGACTCGTGCCTTCTGAATTCCGACTGTTCAGATGCAGTTCCTCACAGTTCGTGTGACAACAATACATGCGCATGCGTATCCGGATATGACGTCACGCACCTGAAGGACGCATGCGTGAAGCGTAAGTTGGTGTTAAGTCACCACGAAGTGTTGAATACTGCGTGATAGTTAGAACTTTTAGCTTATAAGTGGGAGCAAATGATTTATTAATAAAATAATTTTGTGCTTTTCTTACAGCTTTTCACCACCAGTAGGAAAATGGACTTAACGAATAATACGTTTCATTCTTTTTCAGTTCTGTTTGCATTCAACCAGTTCTGTTGCTTTGAATAGATTACTCAGGTTCATATACATCTTCATAAACCTGATTGCTTTAAGATTTATTTTACAATTTCATTTACGATTAAATAGTTTTGTCTATTAACATTTCATGATCATGTGTAAATTTACATCACTAAAACACTGTATAAACCTCTCAACTCTCTTTAAAAACATTAAAGGAAAGGTTGTGAGGAATCCTGTGACTAATCCTCGTTGTTCAGTAGTATAGCAGCCAGCGTGTTCTAGGTCCAAGCTATTTGAGTGAGCAGTGCTATTTTGTGGATCAGTGTGGCCATATTGACAATAAAAGCTTTTGTGACGCTGAGGGTGTGTGCACGTGCCCCTTCCAATACTTTGTTCTCTTTGACAACGTCACCTGCCAGCACTGTGAGTATGTTTTGTTCTGATTCATCAACAACTATCTTAACATGTGTTATCACGGTGTGACCCACTGCCCATCGTTCATCAAATGAACATTTTTCGAATTGACATAATGATATACCTTATAACGTTTGAACATATTTAGAATATTGGATGTTTTGAGATATAACACGGACAGTCAACAACTTTTCTGTATAAGGTACTAGGCATTTGGAGCTATATTTGTCTGCGTTTGATAAACATTTGAACCTATAACCCCAGGTTAAAAAAACTGCATATAACTAAAAGTATAGTTATAAGCCAAAATAAGGAAATCAACAGGCAGTTAAAAAGAGTGCCAGTTATCATATCTAGCTCATCAATATTGTCATCGCCAGTTATAACACCTAGGAAAGATTTAATTGTTTGCGTCAATTTGTATCGAAACATTTATATTGAAATTCATATTCAGCTTTGGAAATTGCAATTTTAATGCAGTTATTTAACAATTTAGTTTTGAAATGTTTAAATCAATCATTTCTACTTAACATTTGTGTAGCCGCTAATGTTTTAAATATTGCCCAAATGGCATATGACAACAATAACTCACTCAAAATGTATGTCAAAGAGACGTACTAATGAGTTATCAATTGTCACTTGCTGATTTTGAAATAACACATAAATTTACAATTTATTACATTCACACTTAGAATACCAAATGTTAACACTCATGTCCGATGACCTCGCTAAATAATCATACTAAAACAAGGCTATTTAATACTCCCTTTATAAAAACGAAGAATTCTTTACCTATAACATTTCCCGTACTGAACTAGTTGATCAGATGTGCAGGGCAGTGCAACAAACGACAAATTCGGAATCGTCAAAAGATCATGCGACAATGATTTGATCCCTACAAGGATCAGCATATCCACGATTATGAGCACCAAAGTCACATCTTAATTGTTGTCGTGGCTTCAATTCCTGTCACGCATGCAAAATGTTCTTATCAATATATGTTCACAATGATGCCAAGATTTCAAAGTTATAGAAGTCCCCTTCCTTTACAATCTAAATAAATTTAGATCAACAGGTTTTATATTTTATATTTGGTCATACTGTTGACAAAACAAAAAATTTGTTGATCTAAATTTATTTAGATTGCTTCCTTTACAACTGTCACTATTACCTGAGAATATTTTCAATAAAAATAAAACAAGTTGTTCACATTCTTGTAAACGAATTCGTAATGCAACATGAAACAGGTAACAACAGAAATAAAGCAAACAGAGAAGCAAGGTGTAAAGTTGTAGGTACAATTGCTAATTCCCTGTCCAGTATCGATATGAGATGCATGTGCACTATTATGCACGTGTAGTTTGTGTTACCAGACCCTGTTCAGTTGGACGACTACTGCAGCACGAGTCTCCAGTGCAGTGAGTCCATCAACAACACGTACTGCAGCCCCAACTATACGTGTGTGTGCGAGGCCAGGTTCTTCCCAGATGCACACAACAACGTCTGTCAGAAGTGTGAGTCCTTTTCCTATTCATGTATTCATTAAAATGGGACACATGATCTTTTCATTTTCACCTTGACACCTCTTCAGGCCTCTATATGAAAATGAAACTTGGAATATGGATTGACTCATGGTTGGAGTAGTGCCTTTTGCTAATAAGGCTATTCTTATAAAACAAAGTATTTTTAATAATAGATTAACCTTTTTTTAATTGTCTATCTTGAATTATCTTTGGTTTAATTTTCAAATAAGGATAAGATAACGAGGTTTGTTAAAAACTCACACACGACTTAACAGCACCCAGATTACAACTTAACAACAAGAAGACGCTTAGAAATAGTAATGTTTATACAAAATAGTTAAAAGGAACATCAAGTTATTAAATTTTAAATTGCAAAACGTTGCATATCATTTTGTCCACAGACCCCGTGTTGCTAGGGGACCGATGCTTGGCAGACTCCCACTGCCACCAAGCGCTCAACTTCAGCATGTGTTCGACGACAGAGACGTGTGCATGTGTGTACGGCTTTACTGCTGTTAAAAACAACACCGTGTGTGTAGAACGTACGTATCAACGCTTCTTGTACGATGAATAAGCAGATATAGTGTAGACGATTCCCCACTCTTAGGTCGAGTTTCAAATCCATGAGCCTTTTCTGGATGACTTGATACATGTATTTCATTCTAACCTGATAAATGATCATTATTGTATGAACGGTGTAAGAACAGTTCAGGCAGATCATTGCCAGAAGTTTTTATTGAGCACCCGAGTAATGCAACGAGAAAACGTTCAAAACGTTATGTTCGTTTCACCGAGGTTATTGTTGAATAATGTCTCGTCATGGGTGTACACCTTTCTCTGTTCGAATGCAGGATCTGTGTTAGAGCTTTGAGCCAATATCAGAAATATAGAAGGATATACGAAAAAGTCAAATACAAGTAGTATGCTGTCGTTTACGATGGAAGCATGTGTACCTTATTCTATAAGACAAACTGGCATGCACTAATATTCTAACTGACATCGTTTAGTGCTGTATAGATGGCTTTATTAAGACAAACGACGCCATTGCAAGAGTAAGTGGCTACTAATATGCTGGTGTTGGAGACTTAAGTTACATACAAGCACATGGGTAAATAGTGGGATACAGATTGACATGTTTATAGGTTTCACATCACCTTAGAGCGTCTGATATTTATTTAAGCACCGAGTAAATGACGGTTGAGGTAAATGAGCAGAAAAGGTAGTTAGGATCACCTGTCCTGTAACATCTGTTAAAAAGGTGTATGGAAGCCTGGCGGGGACTTGTACCAGTATGATGAAGGTTTATTTTAAACTTGTTCGCACGTTTCATGATTAAAGGGATGTATGGTAGCCCTTTTGAACACTTACCTAGCAAAGGGTAAGGGGCTGATACGACTATGAAAGATATAAGTTTTATTTTTGTAGAATGTTTTAAAAAAATACTCACGAATTGCCCAGGAATAAAATTTTTGTTTAACGCAAATAATTATGATGAAGTAACTTTTGAAATAAAAAACACAAGCTTGTTGAAAGACCAATGTTATGTGTCACTTGGTGTTTAGATCTTTTGAGTCCGATGTTTGTTTTTGACATGGTTTTGTGGAATGATAATCAAACCTTTATGAGTCGTGGATTGCTTGTTTGTGTCATTGCTCTTTTTGTGAAAACACTTTCCTCAACGGTTGATTGAAAGTACCTTAGGCCTCTTAATTGTTAAAATGCCGAATCGGTTGAAATCGGTACATAAAGTTCTTTAATAATAGTTTACAAGTATAGTCAGTTGATTTGCTTTCCTTATCAGAGTGTAACTATACGTATCGGTAAATTGATGATTTATTTATTGACGAAGTATTCTGTAAAGATGAAGAAGCTTTCTTTGAGTCAATTGAAATCAGATTGAATGAGATGATAGTATATCAAATCGGATTGTAGATCAATTGAAGCATTTGGTGCATCTGTATGCACTTAAACAATTTAAGTTTTAGGTTTTATCGTTATGCTTTGCAATTTTTTACCTGAGTCTCAAGATTTTCGCATGCTTGTTTTAAGATCATTTTAATGATTGAAGGGAACGATGCTGAAAGAAAATTGTTTATTCATATAACGGTCCTAAGTAAATATATTTTTCATATTCCAAAATGGAAACCACATTTCCAAACTCATTATAGATGAAATATCTTGTAAATATGTGGAAACATCGATATGGAATCTTAATTGTGACTTGAATTTAGGTGTAATGGAAACGTGAAGCTAATATACACTGAAATCATTTGGACGCTTATACTCATTAAACCCAAAGCATATGGTTTACAAACACGACGTTACCCTAGAGTTCGCATAAGGGAACTGTTCAAACTTTCCTTGATTTGTAATTATTGCAAATAACAAGTTATTTTATTGGAGTATAAATATGTATATTTACATACGGGCTCAAGTAGTTTTTTAATAAGTTCACCCTTGTTTCAGTTCCTGTCCTATAAGTATTAATCATAAACGGTACGATATGTGCATAACCTGTTTGAAATTAGGTGTTGTTAGTATATTTGAAAATTCAACAGCGCCCTCATCAATATAAGCATGTTTAAATTCAGGTCAACGTTACGTACGGGCAGTAACCAAACATCTCATTACACACACCAATCATCCGTTGTCAAAGAACACATTTTAAAGATTTACATAAAGTCCTTTGGCGGCCATTTTTGTGTGAACACCTTTAATTTATTTTGTGTAAGAAAAGGGAACCGCATGGCTAAACTTTAGATTATATATTTGATTAATCACTGTTCATTTAGTTTAAATACATTGTCTTTCAATTGGAACCATTTATTTTCATATTCCTGACATCACCTTATATTCCCCCCAAAACGTGCTACTGTCCCTTTAATAACAATGCCATTTTAAAATCCGAAAGCATTATTTTTATACCCCCGAATCGGAGATTCCGGGGGTATATTGTTTTTCACCTGTCCGTCTGTCCGTCCGTCTGTCCGTTTGTCCACAAAAACTTTAACCTTGGTCATAACTTTTGATTGGTCAGAGCTAGGTCTTTGATACTTGACATATGGATCCCTTGTGATGAGACCTTTCAGATGACACCATGACATTTGACCTTGTGACCTTGAGATTGACACAGCAAGCAGGATGCATCCGGGGGCATTCGTGTTTCACAAACACATCTTGTTTCCATTGAACATACAAACGGGATGGTTGACTATTTGAGATCTATTGTGTTTTAGAAGGTTATTTTATATAACAATAAATGTTTGTTAATAAAATTTGGCTAAATTGAATAATTGTATAAATACTTTTTCTCGAAAAAATAAATAAAACCTACTCTCCCCCATTTAGGTCCGACCATTCCTCCATTCAACATTCCAAAAGCACCTTTACCGAGGTCATGTGACCCAAACGACCAATGGCCTTGCAGTAGAGACAACAACAGTGTTTGCGCAATGCCCCCTGGACCAGTTCCGGTGTCAACTGGCGTGTGTGAATGCATACCAGGTTTTGTCACTCTTCCCAATGATGAAGGCTGCTTAGGTAATGTTTGATACATGATCTGAAAGAGTGTATACATTTCTGAATGAGCATAGACATAAATTTTCCTCTTTGCAGTATATCGATTTGGCAACGTTAGATCAAGTGGTTGAATAAATTGATTGACAGTTATGGCGCATTTCATTTTGGGTAAAAATGCATTTCGAAAAGTAAGATTAAATAAGTGATGGTTTAATCATCGAATTTTGCAAATTCTTTAGACACCATTGTTAAGTTTAATGTTTATTTATCTAAGTTTTTCTTGATCGTTGATCTTTTTAACTTAATGGTGAAATAATGAAAAACCGATTTTCCATAACATCAGAAGAATTGAAAGAAGATCAACTCGACCACTATTTCAATCTCATTCAAATCAGGTCAAACTTTCACTCTTACGTCGCTACGTTAAGAAACATAGCGCCGTAGGAGTGAAAGTTTCGATCTGATTTGAATGAGATTGCCACTGTTTGTGTTTCAGTAATCCAGTCCTACCAAGTGAACCTGAACATTACCCTGCAAGCGGAGAAATACGACTATTTCCCTATCACATTCCAAGAAGCCTTCTCCAACATATCCTCTCTTCTCCACAAGCAGATGGCCTCCAGGATTACCCTAGCAGGGGTATGTGAACAGGGGATCGTGGTTGTAATATGGGAATTACATGCTTTACGATGATTGTATGATTGTTTTATTGGTGAGCCACAGAAGCCACCCTTTCATGTTTTAATATGTAAAAATAAGGGATGGGCTTTTTCTATATTTAATAATTTGAAAGTAGCCTAATTTACCTTCAACATAGGCAAACGCTTTAACAACAAGAAAAGTCTTTTAAAAAGGCATGGTTGATGCCACAGATGAAGGTTGTGATTAGTCGACCAATTTGGGTGATAAGTGAACAGTAACCACACTGGGTACCAGCACTAATATTAGCACGAGTATTGATTATTATAATATAATAATCAATCAAAGTTAATTTCACAAAATTAATTTTTATCAACATGAGTTTATGAAAGTTTTTTTTTACTTTTATCAACGAGTGTTGGTGTATTTTGTATCAAAAGACACGAGGGTGATATTCTATTTATCATCCAAAGTCACTCTTTTTCACATCTAAGAGATAAAATTTACATCTCTGAACACAACTATACTAGATTTTCAAGACAGTGGGACAGCGTTGACAATGACAGGATATTGTGCTGCCAAAACGATATCTCCTAGGCGCCATCGCTTGATCTCTCAGAAGCCATGATGGTTAATTATTAACAGTACTCTCCGATCATCTGACGAGATTCGAACCGGATCCTTATGATCCGAAGTCGAAAGCGTTATCCACTGAGTAAGCAGGCCTGATAGCTAAAGTTTGGAACCAACGATATATATCATATTCTAAATATAGCACGCGTCATTTTCAGTAGCTCTGGTGATAAATACATGTTTTCGACGTAACCATTTAGTGACATCGTTAATTATAACTTGTAACGTGGTAAGAAATGCTCCACCTATTAGTAAACATTAGTCCTATTTCAATGTCACCAGCGTACTTACAGAAACATTCCTTTTAATTCGCCAGGCGAGCCAAATTAGCGAAATGAAATCGCGTTGAGATTTAAAAAAAAGTGGATTCTGCGATTATTGAATGCAAAATAATGCTCTTATCTAGAACAAATGTAGACTCTTCTTCTTCATATGAAGTTGTTTTTGATTGACTCTGTTGACAATTATCAGCGTCTTGAAGATGAAATATTATAACTCTTTCAATACAACATTTAAAGTGAAATCATATTCCACAGTTTAATTTGCCAAATATTTTGTATTACCCACACGATGACGTAATGCATTTTTTGCTACAACTCTGTTCATTGGTCATTTGATTTGGATACAGCTAATGTGATTGGCGCGGCTTCCCTTTGAAAATATCAACAGTAATATAAGGTTGATGCCTTTGGGCATCAACCAATAACCTGATGTTACACATGAATATTGTCGTAAACCTGCGTATGGAAAAAAACCTTCCATTCAACTTACAAAATACTGTATTTTTTCATTATCTTTGAAACGCAGTCATCTAAGTCGTTGATGATGTCATGTACCTCTCTGATTAAACATTTTATGAAATTGATCACGTGTCTATTTACAGCTGGACGTCATCTTGGTGAACGCCACTCTTCCTTCCGACTACCTTCACAGTTCATTGCTCAATATCACTGACCTACATCCGGGTCTCAACGTTACCGCTGTTGTCAAGGTCACGTCCCGGAAGTATAACCCTGTGGAACCAAAGCTCATCCAAGACTTGTTGTTTTTGTTAATAGAAAGGTGTTTACTTAGTTCTCTCTGTTGTTTTCTACTATTTGAAAAATAAGTTTTAAAATTTGTGATTTGTTCGGACTTTGTAATAATCAATTTCGGCCAAGTGAACATCGAATGCAATTATGCAATAAAATTTTAAAAATGAAATGTTTTCTATTTCAGATCTCATGGTGAACTAGGTCAAAGCAAATTAAAAATATCCCAACCATATTTTCGTCAGATTAAAGTAACAGGTAATTTTCCTTTTCATTTTGGATAGAGATCCCATTGCAATACTTATGTTTATTTGATCGTGCCCCTAAGGACGGTTTACAGATGTAGGTGACGATATACGCCAAAAGCCAGTGTAATTGTGGTCACTATTGAGCTACGATATCTATACAGCCCTTTCGAAAACAAAACACTCACCATTGATCAAATAAATAGGAGGTTGAACCGGATGGACGCTGCCCTATTAAAATTGAAAATGGAAAGTGCAAGAAGCTAACCTCGTGCAGTTATCAAGTTTATCAAAAAGAGGCTGTGTATGCGACCGAAATCCATAAACACGTAGCTAATGTGTATGGTGAAGAAGCACTTCATTCTTCAACTTTGGCAAAATGGTAAAGTCAGCGGAGTTTAGACGGGGACGCAACCATAAGACGATTACCTTCGGTCAGAGATGCCCCCTGATGCCAATACAGCTGATACAACTATACATGATCGGGAAATAAGTTCGATAAGATATCTGCAGATTGTTTCATAAACACTGACAGATGTCATCAAAAGTTTCGACAAGACGGGTACAATGAAGTCACACCAGACACACTTAGACTTATATTTAGTCTCTGAATTTTTTTTAGTAAAAATCTTATTTTATTAAATTCTTAAAAGGAGCCTCAGTCCAGATCTAGACTTGCTTCCATGGGGTGAATTATATGCTCAAGGGTCTGTGCATAAGACTACAGACACACTGTGCTTTCACTGAAAGGTCCTTCCATGTCGTTACTGGCACTGAACCTATCAAGGTTGCGCATGTAACCATTTTACTGAGGTGTTGTTATCGTCGGTCTGGCAGTTCTTCACTGTGCGTAAACCGATGACCGTAACTTTAGTTACGATCATCCCAACATGGCGGCAGGCCATACGCTTCGGAACTTTTCACGCGATATTCTAGTTGTTCAGATACATTCAGATAAATTCAATAATGCGTTTAGATGCAGGTTGACGTGGAGAAGAGATTCTAAAAATTTTTCCCTTTGTAAATGCATATTTATGAAGATATTCAAGTTTGAAAAAATGGGCATGATGTCGGTAACTGAAACATGATGATGACGGTAACTGAAATGTTCGTCAAAGCTAGGATGACGGTAACTGAGCATTTCCAAGATCAGTATGTGTAACTTTTTATGAAAACACTCGTTAAATGACATAAATTTTAGTAATTCAAAGCGAAGGTTGATGGTATATGTTTGTATAATATTTACAGGAGAAAGAGTTTGTTTATACTGGTGCCCATTTGAAGCCACATAACTTATTTCATTCCTATCTACTTCACTCAACAACAGCACATGAACAATCTAAAAACGTACCATTTAGATAAACAAAATCTGGACGAAATTGCTGGCATATTTGTTTTGAAAACGCCTCATTTCAGAATTAAACTGTAAAGTTACCGAATAACAAGAACATATTATTTCACTACGAACATTAAAATTATATATATATATTTTGAATTCAACAATCATTTAAAATATAGACTATAGTTGTCAAATTCTATTAATAATTATTCTATCTTAAAATTTTCACCCTGAATCAAATTAGAAACGATTTCGCTAAACCATAGTTTTACAAAAACTTTCATTTTCCGGCAAGCATCCATTGTCCCAATCTCATTAAAATGATATCTTAATTGCTTCACTACGTTACGCAGATTAAAGATCTCACAAGGCCCCGTAAGTCCAGCCGTCAGGGTAACCTTTGACCGCTGGATGTGAGGAAGATTTCATCCACCAATCAAATCGTACCTTTCTTAAAGGACAATTCAAGAGATTAAAGCCATTTAACACAGTACAGCCCAAATGATAAAATGATAACTTATGACCTTTCGATTTTCCCCAAAAAGCAGTGTTAGGTAATTTGCATATGTCGAAATAGTCGGAAATGTTTGTTTTTCGAGTTCTGAAGATTAGATATGAATACCTGTCGCCAGCAACCCGAGTTACGGAGCAAAGTCGCTGATTGGCTGGGTCAAAGGATACTCTGACGGCTGTTATAGAGAGAGAGAGAGAGAGAGAGAGAGAGAGAATTTGTTTATTTCTGTCTCATCTTATACATTCATAAATATATTCATTATACATGCATAAAAAATGTATAAGCCGCCAAAAAGGCTACAAGAGACAATTCATTAAAATCACATTAAATATTGAAATACATTTCAATAAGACATAATGCATAGAAGATGGGCATACACACAAAACCCATACGTTCACTGTCATACATACATACATACATGTATACATTACATACATATACGGACATACCCATACATTAGTGTATTAATACAAGCCTATATGGCATACACACACGTACACATATGTTAGTACATTAGTGGATTAGTATGTACATATATGTATACACTACACACATATATGCATACACTACACACATATATGCATACACTACACACATATATGCATACACTACACACATATATGCATACACTACACACATATATATTCATATACTAGTCTGATAGTAACCAATTAAGTAACGTTTTGTTAAATTTCAAACTACTGCATAGCTTCCTGTTAGTAACCAGCTTATGTACATGTATTTTCCTTCACACAGGAACTACACAGATATATTTTTTGAAGATTTCAATACTGAGACAAAAGCATATGTTATAAGTATTCATATATACGCGTCGTCCTTTTATATAGATACACAATATATTTCCTTATATATATATATCAACGTTTGTAAGTATCATGTCTTCTCTTTGTTGTCAATGACTACTCGAATAATTGTTTTCATTGTATGTATATCATTTCACAAGGGCAATAGCAAGCTTATAAAGTCAGAATGTGTGCCATATAAATCCCTTGGATATCATGGAGAACTGGCTGAAATAAAACATTAAAATGTTTATTACTATGAAATCTGTGTATTGCGAGAGTTTGCCTTCCAGTATCACTAAAGAGGTCATCAGTTTATTTAATATCATAAATCATTCTATATTACAATGTGTAAGATCAAATCACTCAAGTCATCCAATCGTTTGCTATGTATTTTCGCCTTTAAAAACAAAATTATTGCGTTTTGTAAGGTCGGCTATTCCCAGCGGTTGATAATTAATGAAATTTCTATAACAACTTTGAAACTTAAAGGGACAGTAGAACGTTTTTTGAAAATTTCATATTTAAATGTTTGACTGATAATTGTAAGTTAATGCTTAATATATTATGTTGATCGTGTCAAAATTCTCATTAGACAAACCAATCATCCATAGTCAGGGAACAAATTATAAGATTCACTTTGGGCCATTTTTATGTGAACACATTTAATTCATTTTGTGTAAGAAAAGGGAAACTCAAAGGCCATATGCTGAACTTTACATCATATACTTGATTTATAATGGCCTTATTTAGTTTAAATACATTGCCTTTCAATTGGAACCATTTATTTTCGTTTTCCGGTCTTTACCTTATATTACCCCTAAAATCGTGCTACTGCCCCTTGAAATTATATGTTCATAAAAATACAAATATCCTTATATTATAGTCTTATTTCGTTTTTAAGCTCATGTTTCTCTATCAAAACAGGTAAAACTCGTAATTAGGCCCTGGGCTTAAATAAGTGCAACCCCGGTTGGGTCGGGGTCATCTCAATCTTATTAAAATATGATCTATTTGCTACACTACGCTACGCATGTAGATCATACCAGGCTCAGTTATAACAGCCGTCAGAGTATCCTTTGACCCAGCCAATCAGCGACTTTGCCCCGTAACTCGGGTTGCTGGCGACAGGTCTTCATATCTAATCTTCAGAACTCGAAAAACAAACATTTCCGACTATTTCTAAATGTCGACAACAAATATTTCCTTTCATGTACGAATGAATTACTCAAACTGTGCTTTATATCGCTCCTATCAATTTGTTGGTCATAAAACGTCCAGGAAAATACTTAAATGTTATCATTATCGAAGAAATCACCGTAAACTTGGCAAATTCAAACAGCAAGCTGTAGATGCTATTTTTGGAACAGTTACGTTATATAAACGTTTCCTTTAAATCTTATATGAAACGATTTATGCTCATTAAATTCGTGGTATTTTGTAGCCATAAATATACTGACACAAATGAGAAGACCAGAACTGACATAAAAACATTAGATAAAGTCTTGTTGATTTGATATCACATATATTCGATGTACATATGCAAATTAGAAAGAATCTAGTTCTGTCAAATAGTCAAACATTACAAGTGAATTAGCGAATGTTACGACATATGCAAATTACCTAACACTGCTTTTTGGGAAAATCGAAAGGTCATAAGTTATCATTTTATCATTTGGGCTGTACTGTGTTAAATGGCTTTAATCTCTTGAATTGTCCTTTAAGAAAGGTACGATTTGATTGGTGGATGAAATCTTCCTCACATCCAGCGGTCAAAGGTTACTCTGACGGCTGGACTTACGGGGCCTTGTGAGATCTTTAATCTGCGTAACGTAGTGAAGCAATTAAGATATCATTTTAATGAGATTGGGGTCATCTTAACTCTTGATATGGAGTTCTTATTGGTTTCCTTTATACTTGTCAAAATATCAACACCTACTAGTGATAAAATGAACTTCCATGGATTTCCCTAATTACTTGAAACATTATTATCAAAAATTTGTTTGCGTTTTCTTAATGATTCAACATGAATTTTCGGATTTAACAATCAACAAACAAGGGCAATGTTTTGCTAACGGCTGTTGATATAGATCTTCTTATCCCACACCTTCAAATGAACTCTAAAATCAAATTGAAACACATCAAAATAAAATAAAACCGCATAATGTTTAAACAAAAATTCATTTGAATTAAAGATATTATACAGTGCTGGCAACAAAATGAAAACAGTGTGATATACATCTTTAAACAGATACCTGCATTGCGTTGTCCAGAACGTTGTTTAGTGCTTCTAAAATACAAGAACTCTACAATACAAATCATTACACAGGTTATCAGATGATCAGCTGGTGATTCCAACTTCAACAACCCTCTGTGACCACTTCCATGGTTAATATTTGCTATTTCCTTCACGCTAGTACACATTTTATTACTTTCCTGTATGCAGTTACCGTCATCTAACCTTTTCAGTTACCGTCATCATGCTCATTTATGATTTTCCAGTTACCGACATCATGCCCATTTTTTCAAACTTGAATATCTTCATAAATATGCATTTACAAAGGGAAACATTTTTAGTATCTCTTCTCCACGTCAACCTGAATCTAAGTGCATTATTGAATGTATCTGAATGTATCTGAACAACTAGAATATCGCGTGAAAAGTTCCGAAGCGTATGGCCTACCGCCATGTTGGGATGATCGTAACTAAAGTTACGGTCATCGGTTTACGCCCAGTGAGCTCTTGGTGTGTCCTGGGTTCTACCAGTCTGATAACGTTCAATTAGGTGGATGACTTTTCAAAGGGCTCAACGGAAGGTTCTCGCAATATCGGAGTCCTTCTGTCCTCCATTTGCCGCATCGCCCTCTCTCCCACTTTCTCTGACGTGATAGGTGTTTAAGGATAAATCAAATTGTATAACTGAAATTAGGAAATCTTATTGCAAATTCTTGGTAGATGGTTATTTTTTAACAAAAACCTTCCATTACGATGGTAGTTATTACTGTTGTTTACAATCTTTTACATTTCTAACAGATTACTACATTGACAAGATGTACCGATTTGACGATTTAATGTTTTAATGGTTTAATATATAATTCTTAGCTAAATCAAGGATTGGAAATAGTCGTCCACGGCTAAATCCTGTCCTTGATCCGTGTCAACAAACCGATGTAAACTTAGAATTTTGGCATTGATATTCAAGCTATAAGTACCCATATAATGTGTACAGATCTGAACGAGTGCGCCCATCCCGAGTACAACGACTGCCATCCCTACTCGTGGTGTATCAACACCCTGGGAGGCTTCCTGTGTGTGTGCAAGTCCTTGTATGATGACGACTCCCGTAGACTCGGGCTCAGGATGGGACGCAGATGTATAGGTAATGCTTCTGTTTTCTAATATCTTATATCTTATAAATATATAATTAAATACCAGGCATTTTATTTAGGTTTGGCAATTGTTTCTAGAATTTTTTTTTTCATGTCAATGGTTTTCACGAGTAGAATTATGTTAGCTATTAATCCTTAAAAATAGTTGTATACACAAGCCTTAAGGAGAAGGTATTCTAAGTTGAAGAACTGGTTCCTCATCCTCTTCTACATGAATAAAATATGTTTAAATCAAAAATAGTTGTCATAAATGTTATTTATCGAAAACGTTCTGAATTAATCACAAATTCATAACCTCACAAATAGATAGACATTCTTTCTTGTTTGTTTTATGATAACTTCAATACTTAATGTTTCATATTTCGATTGTGAATATTAAATTTGATAGAAACACTATCGGCTGCAAAACATGTTTTGGTTTTACCAGCATTTTCAAATATAATAAGAAAATCAATAATTCATATCCTTTTCTCTTTTCCCTAAGAACCCGCCACAACGGCCGCCGTAAGTGACTCGTAAGTTGCCACGTTATGATTTTTAAAGGCTTTTCACGGCGATTTTTAATTTGAATTCAACTCGTTTTGATACACTTCATTAATCATTTATTAGTATATAAATATTTCTTTATATCACAAACCATAGTTTATATTTGAAAGACAATTGAAATTGACAGTTAAAATGTTTTTAGAATCGCAAACGTCAAGGTTTTTACTCAAACCAAAACTTACCAAATATGTTTTTTCGTTATATCGTCAAAGAAGACTTATCAACGGACCTCGTTTATCATGGCAGAGTTGTTAAAATGATACGCAAATGATAAATTGAACTTGTCTTTGGACATTGTTGCAACAATTGTGACACAATCTGCTTTTTCTAAAATGAATTCAAAGGGAGATAACTCATAACTCATGAAATCTAAAAAAATTAACGGTCATGAGCTGATACTGTTCTTTACCTTTTCATTTTTGGCAACCTTGAAATATAACATGTTCATTTCTGAAATCAAATCTATAATATTCAGCAGAGCTATAAAGTTGCATCCTAATGCTTGTTTTATGTCCTTGATTATGAATATTCAACGTTGTCACCACGTGTTACAGATGTGGAAGTGAGGACTGTGAAACAAACTGGGAATGTAAGTAAAACTAATTTGACTAATACTTTATTACCTATAAGTGAAAGAATATCAATTGATATCATACCGACAATGCATAATAAAATGTAAAGTTAGTTGTGTCATCATGGTCAATCTATAAATATTTTAATTTTATTGGGTATATTGATCAAATTGACTAAGTCTTCACTCAACAGCTGGACAGAGGCAAAAGATAAACGGATGGATAAATTGCATCTGGTAGTAAAGCTGATTTATTGCCGAAAAGGGGAGTCATATCGCTGTTCATATTTGTCATTTGATGCCCAGGGGCAAACTTTCACATTGTGACGTTATAAACAATGCTTGACGTAATGGTTCGCCTATGACGTTGCGTTCTGTAAGCCCCCCGGCTTAGGAAGTATTTTTGTGTTCTTTAATTCTTTAATTTCGCGACTACGGTCTAGAATATCCATCGCTCTCGCTCGGGAAATACTGATATTTAGGCACTCGTGTCATAAACTTAGTATGTCACACACATCCATATAATATCCTCTGTATATAGCCGTATATCTTCTTCCTCTACAGTTGTGGGACTGACTCTGGCCATCTTCCTGCTGGTTCTCATGTGTCTCATCGGCTACGAGATCATCACCAGGAAGAGACAGATGACTGCAAGGTAAGAACATGACATTACATCAAAGAGCTTGTGGAATGGTTCGTCTCAATTGTTTAGAAAGTGTGGATGTTATGTATGACGAATGAAAGCTAGGACTATCTTAAACGATATATAAAATATAATTGTTTTCACCCACTATCTCATATGTGATCGAAGTGTACGAATAGAATCTCACAAAACTTGCTTCCATCTCTGACGCTTTATTGGACCTTACTTTATCATTATCTGTTAACCACCATTTAATGTTAACAAAGTAACACCTGAACTGTCAAATCTGTATTATTTAGGAAATTGTATCATTTTACTAAATTCATATTTGGAAATTGAATTACCATTCCAAATATGCGTGTTGTTTAAACTTCAATCATTTATTCTGCCTTTTATTTAAAAATACATTCCTCATGCATAATGAAGGGAGGATCAATTGTCTATCTTACAGAGAGGCATACATGAAATTCGGAAGAGCGACTCGCCAGAAGATATACCAGCTGAGGCGGATGTCACGTGACCTGGGTATCCGCGTCAAACAGAACGTGCGGCGGAAGTCGTCGGTGATGAGCACGATAGCAGAAAGCGGTGAAGGTCGGGGTTTGTATCTAGAAGTGTTTGTCTCATTCAGACGTACCTCGGGTCTACTCGGTCAGCGGGGATATTCTGAGACTCTTTTAGTATAAAGAAGAGCTACTTAGGTACGATATTCTGATATAAGTGTGTTTTTGGCGTTAAACTGATTCAAAATGGTCGTCGACAATGTCACAATCATCAAAAACTTCCCTTAGAAAGGTATCAATATGACAAAACTTCTGCATAGCACGATTGACTTGACTTAACTGTGACCATGTATACCTGATTTCCTTCAATAGACCAATAAAAGTGTAACCTCTTTATTGCATGAAAGCCATCTCTATATCTTTCAAGTAACCTCTAACCATAAAACGCTGTATTTGCTACCATTTCGTCAAGGAGTATTCAATATGGGATGCTTGTTTTAGAATTGTCTTGAGAATATTTTGTAACAGTAGGGCAGCAAAAGATTCTTAAATTTTCTTTTGTAATTGATAATTCCCCATTATTCTGAACAAGAACCATGCCCAGGCTAAGTAGACCCGGGGTACATCTAGATGAGGAGTGGTGTGATTTACGCTTCTGCATGTTGTGTGGTGTTCCAATTTCCCTGGACGTGAATGTCGTGGACCCGTCTTGTCAGCTTAATGTAGTGTCTGCTTATGGACCAAATCCAGTGTATTCACTTGTACTCTACAGTGTTGTGAGTATATGCACGCATAAGAAAAGCAAGGTTGTGAACTTTTAATCACCAATACAATATAAAGGTTAATAAAAAATGAATTATTGTTTTTGCCTACAGATAGAAAGTTTTTTTAATCATTCGTGATAATTTTATGATCAAGCTGTTAAAATAATGTCTGTGTTTGTTCTTGTGTCCCGTGTTTTTCAATGTGTTCTTATATAGAAATCGAGACGAGATAGGCAACATACTTGTATCTCTTTTCAATTAAAGTAATACATATATAAATATATAACCATCCTATTAACATTGTTAATAGAAGTAAGCAAAAGTTTGAAATAATAAGTAATTTTTGGGGTATTTTTTGAACATTTCTTGTAAATGATCTTCAAGTTTAACAAATATACAATAATATGATTTCAGACGAAGCATACTTTGCTGACAGCAACGCATGAAGACCTACTATGCAAGTGAAGGTTCACCCATACCAATATTGGTTGTTGAGTCCTGAACATCAATACCAAGTTTCCTACAAATAGAGAGAAAAAAAGACGTTTGGTGCAGTTCAACTTTAAAGAACATCCGAGGAAAACAAGAAGCACTGTGAACACCCCGCCAATAAGACGTTTACTGGAAGAAATGTTGAAATGAAATTGAAATGTCTTTCGTTCACTTACGTTTGAATGTTATCTTGAAAATCTGTTAGATATGTAAACACATATGTAAATCGTGGTTCATCAATAACATTTTTCAACTCATCACCACTTCCTGTTTTGAGGGATTTGTGAATGATGCTACTTCGACGAACAATGAACGCATAACATTGTGGGTCACACGAAGAGGTTATAATTCAAAGAAAGTGATCCATTCGAAACGGTCCTTGATGATTGTCGAAGTCAGATTCTCGTTGACATTAAAAAAAATCTAATAGTTCCTGCTCTCTAAATGTCTTTAGCGTAACACACACATGTATTAAGCATTGTCAATGTATTCCCTGATTTGTTGCTGAGCGATAAACCTCTAAAATGTTTAACAAACTGTACACCTGTACACTTGAACGTCCCTTGAAAAAGAATGTCCAATATTCACTTGAAATACTCACTTTTGTTTTGCTTACTCATAAAGTCTTATGCAACTTGTTGAAAACAAACTCTATTTACAGTTTGTGTTTTGCTCATATTTCAATGAACAACATAAGTTTCCACTTTACCGGTATCGATTGTGTTTTTGTCACATTCAGTGTTGTTTACCTGCAATTGTCTGTTCTTATGAGAAACGATATGTAGAATGCAATATTATGTTCATTTCAAGTCTAATGTCCTTTTACTCGGTGTAAATACTTTGTTTAGTTATTATGTCCTTTGTTCTATGGATGTATATTAAAGAACAGCCAACTGAATGTCTTTGTTGTGATTCAACTAAATAATAAAAACTGCATTACACTGTTCGAATTTGGATCCTTGGTAAAACCTTGGTACTTAATTGAAGCAAAACAAATTAAACATGATATTTTTCTATGAAAAGAAATGAAATAATTCATTTATTGAATTTTTTTAGTTTTTAACAAACAAAGTATTTGCTATCTATTTTAGACTTGCACGATCTGTATTCGAAAGTGAAGCGCGCATAAAATTTCAAATTTCGTTTGTTATTGACTGCAATTGGTTCAAAAGTGCTTTAGAAACGACAATTATTACCCACGTGGTACTTCGTAAAGGGGTTTCATAACAATTTGTAATGACACATACATGGGTCATAACACATTTTAGTGATTTGATTGGCTAGCGGTGAACTTTGACATTGTCCGGACTACTTTTTTCATTCATAAAAACGAACGTGTTTTCATTCACAAATTTCGTTTGGCACTAAGTGAGTCATAGTCATTCTTGAACTTTCAGTTTATCTTATGAATCTTACCTTCCGCATTGATGAGATCAAAATCGGAGGACAAAAGAAATACAATAAGACATTTTACGGATATCTCAAGAGCCATTTAAAAGAACAAAAGAGTTTAAATTCAGCATAATTTGCTAACTGAATTTCATGAATTTGCTCCGTGTAACTTCAAAATGACACAGAAAGGCATTGCTTGTTATCTATAGGATATATAGACAACTGGATACTCTTTAGACAACATTTAAACAAAACGAAGCGCGTTTCAGCAATGAAAATCATCTTAAACTTACTTTTAAGGCAGTTGTTTACATATTTTGACGAAATGATACAGGCAAATGGCGGCCGCCATGACCTGCTGTTGATCAAAGAAAGATAACTCTGACCTGTTCTCGCGCAGAGAGATTTTATTTTCGTTCAAGACAAGCGTATTACTTGCATTTTAAAACACACTATGAATTTACGAAGGATAGAATTTAGAAATATGAATATTTAACGTCGTAATATTATAATCTTTCAGGCTGTGACGTGGTTGAATAGTCATCCGCCGTTCCGTCTCTTTATAGACACAATAAAAAGTTATTTAAAGCAATAAATCGTCTGAAATGCAAGTTGGTAATAAATAGGATACATAACTCGTTCCCCTTTCATATCAATTTTATGTCCCTCGTGAAATAATTTTGTTTTGTCACTCGCCAAGGCTCGTGACAAAGCAAAATTATTTCACTTGGGACATACACTTGATATGAAAGGGGAAGCTCGTTAGATATCCTATAAATATGTGTTTATCTAAACTTATTTAGATGCCTCTTTGTCCAAAAAAAGTAACAAAAGAAAAAACTGGATTGGCTGGGGCAGTAGAAGCGAAACACAGTTATGAAGCAAAATATTACACGTTGAATTTAAAGAATTAAAAGAAAACAAAGATGCGTAACAAAATATAACAAAATGAGAATTTAAAAAATGAAGAAAAGTGACTTTTTTTTCCTAAAAAAAACCCTAACAAAATCTCATTGATCTCCACGTAGAGCTTAACAATTCCATAAGGTTCGGACGGGAAACAGTGTTTTCAAGACCCTTGAAGAACAGGTTATCAATGGGAAAATATTCTATTAAAAAGCACTAGTGTTGCTGGTAGTCGAAGAAATGACCTCTGAATAACCAAAAGATTTGTTTTGCAGCATGTATAAATGCTTGCCTAAACCTTATTAGTAAGTATATTAATATTTACCTTTATTTACAACATCATATGGATCCTGTGTAGTTAACATATATACAACCATCAATAACTTCGCAGATAATAACGCCAATATTTGTCTGATTTTTAACTAATTGTGTTGTGAAATATCAAAAGAAACACAAAAATAATGCTTTGATTTACAGCATGACTTGACGATTTAACATAATAAATGAAAGCCAATTACGGTCCTAAATTAATTGTTCTTAATGCCAACTGCCATGCTGCCATCCTTTAACTACAGTATAACAACTAACCATTCCGTTATCGAAATTATATCATTGCTTCTCAGAAAGATGATGTTAGTTACAAAATCCTATATATCCCTCTGTTTTTAAACGAGGACGCATTTTGCAAACAAAAATTCATAGTGTAAAATCGAAAACATTCTGGTTTCCTTAAGTATACGGGAAAAGACGGACTGCCGAATCATTATAAATGAAGTCATCGCGATCTTTTTGGAATATCTGTTAGTTAAACTTTTTTTTTGAAACCAGAAAGGATAACACTTTCAGAATAATCAAAATAGCAAAAGGCACCACTTAACCACTAGGTCTAACCACATACCAATTTTTAGCTCATCAGGCCTGTAAGGCCCGATTGGCTTATGGCATGGTATGGTGTCCGGCGTCCGTCCATCCTTCCGTCCGTAAACTTTGTTCATTTTGGACTTTTTCAGAAGCATAAGGCCTAGAAAGCTGAAACTTTGTGTACAGACTACTTGACCAGTGAGGATTAAAAAATGTAGCTTTGGTGGCCCTGATGCCCCTAATAAGGGACACAGGGGCCATGCCCTAAAAACCTATTTTCATCTTCTTCTCCAGAAGCATAAGTCCTAGGAAGCTGAAACTTTGTGTACAGACTCATTGACTGGTAAGGATTAAACATTGTAGCTTTGGTGGAGTTGTGGCCCCTAATAAGGACCACAGGGGCAACACCCTTAAAAACTATTTTCATCTTCTCCAGAAGTATAAGGCCTAGAAAACTGCAATTTATCGCCTATATACTTATATATTTTAGGATTGGTGACCCTTCCCTACAAAGGGGGAAGCACATTGACCCCACTCAACAGCGTTATTGAATATGGAGCCTGATGAGCTATAGCCAATGGCTCTATTTTTGTAAAAAGTTATTGAATAGTTTTTGAGATATGGCCCGGAAACGCACCCCCCTATATGTATTAAATGTTGCCATGGAAACCAGAAAAACTTAAAACTTCAGAATAACCAAAATAGCAAAAGGCATGCCATCCTATAACTACAATAATAGAGGGGACAACGGACAAATCCGCTATCGACTTTATCCGGATTACTGGAAACTTAAGACGGCTAATGCCCAGTTCCTAGTGGGCTGCAGAGTCCGATATCTCCGTGGAACATAAACTTGGTTCCTAGTGTCACATCATTCTCAAATCAGTATTAATGGAAATGTATCAAGAACCTCTTATTTAGCAATGACGTTATATTTTCATCAAGCAACTGACAGAAATCTAAATGGAAATTTTGTTAAGCATCTCTTAACAAAATGAATTAATCCGCCTTAAAAGAATGTGCTCAGATTTTAGAAAAAGAGGCTCATTTCAAAGAAAGGTTGGCAAATCCCCGAAGCGATTTATTCCTTTGAAGTTTTAAGAATAAATGGAAGATTTAACCATAACATACCTTGAATATTTTCTGGTTTCATAGTGTTCCCCTTTAATGCAGGTTAACTTTCGACGAGAAAATTACTTTCTAAGAGCAAATGAAATAAACGTGTTTATCAATCACAGAATATTACTTCGCAAGATTTTATGATGTGTTTAATTCATTTTTAAGCTCATCTGGCCTGTAAGGCCCGATGGGCTTATGGCATGGCATGGTGTCCGGCGTCAGTCCGTCCATCCGTCCGTAAACTTTGTGGAATTTCGACTTCTTCTCCAGGTCTATAAGGCCTAGAAATCTAAAACTTTGCGTACAGACTCCTTGACTATTGAGGATTAAAAATTGTAGCTCTGGTGGCCCTGTGACCCCTAATAAGGGCCACAGGGGGCTACGCCCTTAAAACCTATTTTCATCTTCTTCTCCAGAACTATGAGCCCTAGAAACCTAAAACTTTGTGTACAGACTCCTTGACTAGTGAGGATTATAAATTGTAGCTTTGGTGGCCCTGTGACCCCTAATAAGGGCCACAGAGGCCATGCCCTAAAAACCTATTTTCATCTTCTTCTCCAGAACCATGAGGCCTAGAAATCTAAAACTTTGTGTACAGACTCCTTGACTAGTGAGGATTATAAATTGTAGCTTTGGTGGCCCTGTGACCCCTAATAAGGGCCACAGGGGCCACGCCCTAAAAACCTATTTTGATCTTCTCCTCTAGAACCATGAGGCCTAGAAAGCTGAAACTTTGTGTACAGACTCCTTGACTGATGAGGATTATGAATTGTAGCTGTGGTGGTCCTGTGACCCCTAATATATATAAAGCATAATTTATAATGAAGCCTGATGAGCTACAGAGCCAATGGCTTTATTTTTTATGTTTGTATTCGAAGACATAATACATACCAAAATTCCTATAAAAATAAGACATTTGTTGATTACTTAGACGAAAAAGAATGCTTTTGATGAGGAGGATATAAAGCGTATAACTCTTAAAAATATTATTTCAATTACTTGAATGAAATACATAAAGATTAATCAATATTCGTGATGAGTGAAAGGCAGTATTTTTCAATATCATATTTCATATCCCATCTCCTCTATTGAAAAGCATCATGCGTCCCTGCCACAAAACCTGTCGTAATTAACACATCTCATATTACCTTTCATCTCTCTGGGTTGATGACCTCAGTGACCAGAAATATGTGGTGACCATACATTCGGATTTAACGAGATGGGAGTGAAGAAAAAAGTTGTCATAAGTCTGCTTGAGTTGCAGTTCATAAAACTTCAGATGAACTTTTCTCATCAATATTCTCTGGGGTCAGACTCTGGCATATGCTTAGACGAACTGCAAATTTGCCAAACTCTTTAGCGCCCGTCACTGACAATCATTATCGAAACTCGTTTTTGGAACCACCTTCCAAATGTACGGTATGAATGTAGGTAATATAATAATAATAATAAAGTAAATTTATATAGCGCATAAACTCCAGGCACTAAGTGTCTGCTCATAGCGCTGACATAATAATTTAAAAGTCACTGCAGAATAGATAGGGCTTTGGGGCTTGCAGACTGTAGAATTTTTGAAAGAGATAGGTTTTCAAGTACCTTGAAATATAGTCAAAGATTCAGAATGCTTGATTTGAATGGGCAAGTCATTCCACAGAGTTGGAGCCATAAAGGCATATGACCTCTGTCCAAATTTTCTGAGACGTGTTTTGGGGACTTTGAGGAGGAATTGATCAGCTGATCGCAGGTATCGAACACAAATGTATCAATATGTATCTTCTTCTAGAAGGTGTCATACATGAATGAATCAGGAAAAAGTATATTCATCATGATACTTTGTCGACATATTTTCAGAAAAAGTCCTTTGACTTTGAGGAAAATGCACTTTTTTACGTCAATTTCACGACCTTTTAGAGACAGATTTCAATGACTGGAGTCCTTATACATGTAGATACAAGTCAAACGTATGGAACAATTACAATTATCGAAACTGAGTCATCATTTTTGTCTTGAATTTAATAATTTAGTATTTTAGTAATTTAGAATAAACAAAACTAATGAAGTTTTGTTGCAAAATCTTATTATGTCAATTATATTTTTGTATCTGATGTTGTAAGTATAATTCCGATTACATTGATGTTGGAACACTTTTCTGTACCATGTTTCTATTCATCAATTACAACGTTTATAAAGGAGACAGGAATTTCATAAAGTGCAATGTTTAAAAAGAACAATTTATAGAAAAAAATTAACCTGAGGTTTATACTGTTAATTCGTTTATACACAGTAAATTATTCACCAGGTCGTGAATAGGCTTGCAAAGTGTTGGATATTGAGCCGACCCTTCTTTCCTCTCTACAATCTTTGATTATTTCCTACATGGCAAAATCCTGCGATTTATACGCCCAGTGGGATGTGGGATTATTCCAAGATTCATAAAGCGACTTTTAATGGAATTTATCTCAAAATGAAAGCGATGCCATTTCCTGAAAAAGGTATGGTAATTATTTTCAAAGGTGAAAACAGATAAATCGAGATTATTTTAAAGCTCGGAAAGGCTATCACAAATATGAACTGACTTCGCAAGTGATTGAGGTAAAGTTCGCAGAATGCTGAGAGGTTTTGTGAAAAGCAGATTTCTGCATGTGACTGGTGCTGGAGTACTGGAGTATTGGAGATAGGGTTAGTTATTTTGCCTTTAGTTTATTATGTTGATGATCCATTACCACTTAATGAAATATCAAGTTAAGTCTCCAGGTCAATTTATGTAACCTTGACGTACAAACCAGAGAAATTAAGACATGAGTCAAACTAAAAGGATTATCTCATTTGTGTAACTTTTTAGATCAGGAAAATAATCTGGAGTATATAGTGTTGTAGTATGTACATTCAACTTAATTTCTTGAGTTTTGTTAATATTTGACCATAACATGTAATATGCATTCATCAGGACTAACAAAATTCTAATTGTGTCTGACTTTTATGACCTATTAAGGAAGCTAATTCTTTCAAGTCAAAGTGTAGGAACATGAAACTACCAGGATTAACCATGATTTTTACATCCTGCTACAACAGCGTATTTGTACAAGAGGATCGGAGGCTCCATGAAATGTCTCAAATAACTCGAACTTAAAAATACTGTATTAAGGATGCTGCTGCTATTGTTAGATGCCAGCCTTTTCATGGACTTTCATATGTAAACTAGGCATTCAGAATGATAGATAAGAAGAACAGAGGGTATGATGTCAGGTTTCATGCGTATATTGCCTACTGCTAGTTATTTCCGGCTGTGTTTCGGCCAGTGAAATATCATTATGCAAGTAGCTTGAACAAATATCTCGAGCATGGTTATTTAAATTCTCCCACGTGATATCGATTTGCAGCACTCAAATATTCCATACTTTTTAGATAACCCCAGTCTTGAGAAGACACAATGGTTAATGAAGCGACTTTGATGTGCTAAGCTTAATTTATTACTCAGATTTTGACGTGAGCTTTAATTTTTTTTGTACAACATAACATTCAGTTATTTCAAAATCTCAATTAGAACCCTGCATCCGATGATTACCTTTTTATCATTACTTGGCCATGGATCAACGCTTAGGATAAAATCCGTGTCACAGATTTGATTAAAGTAGATAACATTGTATGAGTATGGATTTGACAATGTGACATTCTTTATTGTTTAGTTACGTCCGCTTGTTCATTTACAAACAGTTCAAAGAAGAATGCATTTTTAAATTCTAGTATATGTCTCATGTTGCACTGTGTAAATATTATTGTTAGTTTAACTGTGTCTTGTGTACTTTTGATAATTGTATAGCTAACCGAGATGTCGAGATGGTTTTATATAATTGAAGCATTAATAAAAATGAGTTACAATGTTAATATAACATTGGATAGAAAAGTGATTGACAGAAATTACAGAATAGGTATTTTGTTAAGTATATTTTTCATTCAATTAGATAATACATAAACGAATGATTATAACTGTTGAAAGTCAGTGGTTGAAGCATCATGAAATAAGGATTTCTTGACTATTTAAAAAAAAATTGGTTTCGTATATTGATCTGATGCTTTCAAACTATATGGAAAATGTATTTCATGAAAAACTCTTTTAATCTTTTGGCAAAGACTTTCAAATAAGCATTTTTTTTCAAAAGAAAAACGACAATCATTAAATTGTGATAAGATATTGCATTGGTAGTACTCATTGTCGGAGATGCTAATGTATTTAAAAAAATTTTCGGTGTACTACAAGCGCAAACAAAATATTAACAATGGTAAAAGAGAAACATAAAATGTGGTTATCAGATAGAAAATAAAGGTAATAATGACAACAAGGAAAGGGAATTTTATAAGTCAGACAGTTCCTTAAAGAACAATCACGATCTTAACAAATATTTGATAAACAAAACAAAGAATTGATTTTCAAAGACACCATTTAGAGAAAGTATTACAAGCATTACATCCCAATAATTTTTACTTATTTAGATGTTTGTCTTTAATGTTGAACTTTAGACTATCTATGTTTGAAATCTATGCATGTGTTGTCTCCTACAACAGCGATTGGCTAACTGCATGTCATCCGATAAGTACAGTTTTAGGGGGATCAACTTACATTTCAGCTATCGATGAAGGGAATCCCTGGAAACTAAAGGCGCTTATTGTCCAGTCCTTAGTTCACTGCAGATTGCGCTAGAACATAAACTGTGTTCCTATTATGACATCATTCTCAAATGCCCTAATAAGCCTTAATAGAATGTTCCGGGAATTGTATCAGGTAGCTTTCATTACGCAATGAAAATGGAACAGTAAAGGCATCTTTAAAAAATGAGTTAAATTATGACTATGAACGATATAAGAAAAAGAGAAAGTAATTTCGGAAGTGGTATGACGAAATGCTGGAGGGGATTTAGTCCTTTGATGTTTGAGAGTAAAGGTATTATTTCATTTCAATATTGCCATCATTCTTTTGTAAATGGTGGTTTTCCCAATGGTTTACGTTGGTGAGAAGGATTTATTAAAAAAGAAAATATGAAAAAACACTGCTTATCGTTGATGCTGTTGCCTTGTGTTTGCTTGACAAGAATATATTATGTTTGAAGTTTGAATGTTTTTATACGATTGTTTGTCGTTTTTTTAAATAATAAAAACAGTATTAACAATAAAAGAGTTATGCATTATAAAGGATTAGAATGAATTTGTTGAAAAGGAAATTAGTGTATAGTCTGATCGAAAGATATCATACGAATACCCTGAATAACATTACATAACATAACGAATAGCCGAAGTGATATTGACAAGTCTAAAGTATTTGTGATAGATTAACGTCATAACTCATATCAAATTCTTAATTTTCAACTTATCCGCCATCACACAAAACCCTGCTCAAGGAGTTAGTGATCTGAATTTGGCGATCATAATTTCAGTTCTAACGAGATGAAGCAGCAAAAGGAAATACATCAAAAGACTGCTTAATTTGAGGTTCATAAAACCTGCAATATATTTTTGACACAAGTGTTCCCTGGGGTCAGACTGTGTCATATGTCCCCCTCTGTTAGATTTAGGAGAACTGCTATTTTGCCCAACCTTGTGATAAGGTTGACGTTTAGGAATCCTTCCTCAGATAGTTCTAAGTATTCTTTCTTTAACATGTTGCTCTTACGATTGACGAACTCGTATCATTCGCGGTCATCACTTTTAATACTTTAAGCTGGCCCTTGAAAAAATGAGCGTCGTTACTCATAAACGCAACCATCCTCTCAGTATATGAAAGGACTGATATGAAGAAAGATACGCACAGAAATTTGTCAAAATTAATTTTGTCTTTGGTCTCTGCTAGGCTGAGTGAGGTGTGACAACGGTTTAGTGATGGTCACTTACAGTGGTGTTTGATGGTAACTTGTTCATCCTGAATTGCCACCAATTTGATACCTGACATGGTTTTCAGTTTATGTAAACTAGTCTTACAATCTGATATAATCTAAAGCATTTTGGTATGATATTACACAAACAATTTCCTCACATAATAGAACAAAATTCAGCAAATACATGCTTTGAATGATAACTTATATAATAACTTTCATAAAACATTTTAAGCGTGTGACTTCTAGAATGTTTGCTTTAGATTGTAACGTATGCACATACCGAGGTTATACTGGCGAATTATGATAATTGATAATTGATAAGGACTGTCCCCAATCAAGAGATCTCACAGGAAATGGCGTCAGTTGACTGAAAGCCGTCCAATGACTACAGTTGTACAGAGATTAACTTGGCAATTCAGCTATCGACTAAGGGATTACTGGAAACTGAAGACTCCTTAAAGTCCTTAATGGCTGCATAGACTGATATCTCAATAGTACATAAACTTGTTTCAAATGTCACATTATCCCCACATCAGCACCAATGGCTTGTTTGAGGAATTGTATCAAAAAGATGTTATGTGATTAAACAATGATTTAAAAAATGACAGAAATTAAATGAAATATATTCTTTAAACAAAATGACTTGATCCACCTTACACTAGAATTGTGAAAGTTGTGAAAGATTTGACAAAGTGCTTGAAGCGATTTATTCCTTTGATGTTTGAGAATAGAGGAATATCTTACCAACGTTTTGCTTGAAGAATTTTTGTTAACCATGTTTTCTTCTTAAGTGGTAAGCATTTGACGAGTAAGGTTTATTTCATACATATCAATTGCAGAATGTAAGCTTTACAGGATGTTATATTGTATTTCAATTTAAATCAGATTTTGAACGTTTCTATTCCTTTAAATATTCATGATAGACTATATATCTTTAAAATATAATATATGTTTGTGTCACACTAGGGTGAAAACATTAAAATTTTGTTAAGAAGGAAATATAGTTTTCATCTTGATGAAATGATTTCAAAACTCTTCTAATAAAGTAAAAAAAGAATAATTCTGATTAAAAGAATGATTAATATTTGTGAGTGGTAAAAGTCAGTACTTTTCGAAGGCAATGTCATTAATCATATCAAAAATCAGAATTCATCCGTCCCAAAAATCCTGTGGTAATTAACGCATCATATATCACTTTACATCTCTCTTGGTTTGAAACCTAAATGAACAGAAATGTGGGGTGAATATAAATCATTAATCATCGGTCATTGACAAAATATTTACAAATCCATCCTCTCACTAAATAAAGGCGTGAAGGAAGAGGGAGAAATAACATAAATCTAAAATTTATGAACAAGTTGCAAGAATAATTTTAACCATAATTTCTGACGACACTATCTGCTATATATATACAAAATGTTTTATTACCTGTAAATTTAGGAATTGGATCACACGCGCATCCTTTAAGGGAGGAAGCCTTATTCTGAATATAATCTGAAAATGGCTTTATATTGTGTTGGAATCGTGTCAAATGTCGAACTTGTTCCTTAGTTGTTCAAGTAAGTCAATCACAGCTTGGTTCAAATAATTTATGTTGAGATGGTTGAAATATTGTTGAAAATGGCTGCACGTTTAAAATTTTAAGTTTTAAAAGTCTGTGTGAGATTGTTTTTCATACTCGTAATAGTTTAATAAGATTTTTAATTTTAGAGAAAAAGATTTGATGAAGTATTAAAAAGTTTTGTTGTGTTATGTTTAATGAATAGAGGTACCTCATTTCTGGAGGAGGATAAGCTTTAAACGCGCCATGGTATGACCAGAACAAAATTTCAACTGTTATGTAAGCAAATACTCAACATTAAGTAAATATCGTTTAATTTGTTTATAGACTAGAGGATAATTAGCCAGCTCATATAAAGTCTTGCAAAGTGTCAGACATATAGCCGACCCTCTCTTCCTATGTACAGTCTTTGTTTACTTTCTTAAATAGCAACTACTGTGATTAATATGTCAGATGGGATACAGGCTCATTCTCAAATACTCGAAGCTGCTATCGATTGACTTTATACCAACATCGCATGCAAAGAGAATGCCTTTGTTTGAACCAATATGGTTACTATTTGAAAGCTTTAAAGCAGCTAAAATGAGATTAGTTTTAAGCTCTGGTAGGTTAAGAGAAAGACGAAATGATTTCCAGATATAAACCTCTGTGAAATCATAGCATAATTGAAGGAGAGATAAAAATCCTTTGAAACTGATATTGTGATAATGTTTTTGGTATGTCCTTGAAAACTAATAACTCCTAAAGTTTCTGTTTTAGAGACTTTTTTAACGAGGCATGTTCTTTCACGTCAACTTTCAAAGCATGTTATATTAGGACTAAACAAATCAAGAGTATAAACCATTTTGATTAATTTCATAATCTTTTGCAGTACTAATAATTTACGTTCTTAATGAAGTTATAACCCCAACCCTCTTGATAGCAAACCTGTGTTCATTGATACTTATTCTAATTTGAAAGATTGTGTACTGCTTTGTATTGTATTTCATTGCTTTGTTTTTAAAGTTCAACTTAAGCTAAAATGTATCCTTTAACTAAGTATCAGGGGATGTGACCATAAATTTTACATCAAGTTGAAATCAAGTTTTCAATTATGAAAAGGATGCATCGCATAAAAAAACTTGCATTTTCATCATCACTGAGCCTTGGGTTCCACGAGAGGATTAAGCAAAGATAATAGCAATGACTATAGAGCATTGGTAAGTTCTCCAGTTATTTCTACTCTGTCTTTCAAAATTTGGTTCTTGTTAACTTTTGGTTGTACTTAAGGAGGTTGGATACAAAATATCGAGGTATTAAGAAATAGCTAAATTTGGTCTTATTTTGTTGAAAAATATGTCTTGAATCAAATTGTGTCATAAAAATACCATGTCACCACGGTTTTTGTTCGAAAAAGGGCCCATCCGTTAGGGCACCCAATGATGAAAATACAATAATTTTAAAACTCCTTTAAAAGATAACTTTGGAATATAATTGTTTTTTAAATGTTTTTCTATTAAGCCATTGCAGTATGTAAGTAAACTAAGTCGGAAAAAGGGAACTTGAAACTAATATGAAGTAAAGACATGCAAATAACCTTTTTCTTTGTATGATTATTTTTGTAAAATATTATTCTTTTATGAAAAAAAAATCAATTTCTCGTATTAAGATTTTTTTTTAAATTATATATTTTATAGTTAATACACACTAGAATAAGATTAAAAAGAAAAAAAGATATGTCACCAGCGGATAACAGAGATATTCACATTCAATTAAGCCACATCAATGAAAATCAACATCCAGGGGAGATAACTCTTCATTGTCAACATTACCCTTTTTAGAATTTTTCATTAGTTTTTAAGGTTAATTAGTGAAATAAATTTTATCATAAAACAAATACTTATGTTCACAAATATAACATAGTCATTGTTTTTTGTTAAACTAAATCATTATTTAATTTTATAGTTTTTTAATCTCACACTTGCAGTGAAAAATAAACAAAATAGCATAAACTTTAAAATAGCTCAATCTGATTATCTGACTGTTGCGGATGTGCAGAAACAAAGGTATCCAACCCCCTTAAGTGCATATTAATACTTAGTGCTTTATTGTTTGTCATGTTTTTAGATGCTATATGATGCTTATATATTATAAACTGTTTACATAAAATAGTTTTTTTATATGAGCTATGCTACATGACCTTCATCCACGAGGAGCATTATTCTGTGTAGTACAAATAATTTGAATTTGATTATCAAATTGTAAATTTGAAATCATAAGTCTTTGTCAATGAAATTAAGACTAAAAAAACTCCAGTCAAACCATTCCGCAAGAATAAGTTTTGAAATTCAAAGACGTTTTCGTTATGGTAAGGAACAACTTAGTATATCAACAACCAAGATGTTTCTTTCACACTCAGTCAAGAACAGGAAAATTGATGAATAAACACAAGTAATCTTCTTCAAAAACATAAATAAAATAACGACTATATCAATCCCAACATTATACCCTTAACTCACTTAAGTCTTTGGTGTTCTTAAAGGTTGTAATCTAGACTGTATTTAATGCATGTCATTTATTTATGTTCAACAACATGAAACTGGAAAATATGAAAATCAATTATTTATAAGGAGGGTCCTCATTGAATAAGTCTCCTAGGATAGGGATTGCCTAACTGCATGCCATTCCATAACTGTAGGATTAGAGGAATTAACATGGCAATTCAGCTACCCACTTAGGGATTACTGGAAACTTAAGACGCTTATTGATGTGCTGCAGAGTCTGATATCTCGCTAGTATTTAATTGTCATCCAAATATCGATTTTTTTTCTCAAATCAGCACTTATGGCGTGTTCTAGAAATTATATCAAGGTATCATTTACCTATTATGTTGCAATGAGGTGAGAATTCTACAAATATGGCTGCACAAAACTTAATCAAAAATCGTTTATAAAACAAAACGTTTTAATCAGACTTTTACTAAATTAACGCTTATTAGAAATATGAGATAATATAAGGGGAAAAAAATGCTGCAAGCCATTTATATGTTTGATGTTTGAGTTGGACGGTAGATCTAACCATAATATATATTGAACATTTTTTGTGTAAATCATATTTTCCCCTTCACTGATATGTGTTTAATAAGTAGGGATTATTTTAAAGATAATATAAAAAAAACACTGTACATGTCAAATCGTTGAAATGAGTTGCAGACATATTTGAAATGTGATTTAAATTGGAGCCAATTGTACTGAAATATGTATGCAAAAATGCTCTTGAACACAATATAAATGCATAAAAACAAAATCAAAATCGATGATTAAAATATAAAAAAGTAATCTTCACAAAAATAAGTCATCAATATTCGTGATGGGTACAATTTTTGACAGGTTTCAAAAGCGAAGTCATAACTCATATCAAATAGCCCTTATTGATAAACAGCATCCGTCCTTGCCACAAAACCTGTGGTAATTAACACATCTCATATTACTTTCATCTCTCTGGGTTGGTGACCTCAATGATCGGAAATATGAGGTGAATATATATTCAGATTTAATGAGATAAAAAGGTAGAAAGAAGTTCATCATAAGTCTGCTTGATTTGAAGTTCATAAAACTGCTGGAGACCCAATGCTCATAAATATCCCCTGAGGTCAGACTGTGTCATATGTCCTCCTCTATTAGGCTTAGAAGAACTGTCAATTTGACCAGCCTTGTGATCAGGTCGTCGTTTAGGAATCCCTGCCTCAACTAGCTCTTAGTCTTCCTTCTTCAACAACATGTTGTGCTTCCAATTACAGAACTCAGCTACCGAACGACGTAATCGATTTTGACAAATATAATGCCTATCAAAGCATTGGAGGTTATCACTTCTAATACTTGAAGATGTCAGAGCTTGGATTGAAGAGAAAATCAGTCGTCAATGACAAACATAATCATATTTCTTAATTGGAATCATCATCGCCTCTCATTCAAGGAAAGGACTGGTATGGAAGAAGATATCACACTGATATATTAACTGGTGTAGACGTCATAAGTCTGTCTGTCTGTAAATTGGTTTCCCATTGTGTACTGATTGACAGTGTCATTTGATGGGCACGTATCCACCAATGATCGTTACCAATATTATACATGTGATGGCCTTTATATGTCAGTATACTACTATCTTAAATAATCTATATATATTCAATTTTTAAGTTTGATTTGCAGTGAATAGTAATAACATACAATTTACAAGAGTTATTTCATTTTATCGCATATGTCTGTCCTCATAAAACACCCTCAAAGTATCAATGTCACTAAGTTAATTATCTGAAAATATAGATTTAGTTTTTAAATTATCGAAATGATTAAAGGTTTAGTGATTGAGTTATTATGAAAGCATGTAATCTTGGCCTGAAAATAGTAAACTATCTTAAGCTGGGTTTAAAGGGGCAGTAGCACGTTTTTAGGGGGAAAATAAGGTGATGTCAGGAAAATGAAAATTAATGGTTCCAATTGAAAGACAGTGTATTTAAACTAAATGGAGCAGTAATAATTCAAATATTAAACGTAAAGTTTAGCCATGCGATTCCTTTTTATTACAGAAAATGAATTAAAGGTGTCCACACAAAAATGGCCGCCTATGTATTTTATGTGAATCTTCATACTTTGTCCTCCGACTATGGATGATTGACTTGTGTAATGACATTTTTGACACTGTCAAAATAATACATTTAACATTAACTTACAATTATCAGTGACAATTTTGAAATATAAAATTATCAAAAAACGTCCTACTGCCCCTTTAAACATATCAGCACATTTAGGAATCTGAATTTATAGATAAAAAACATACACGTTGATACTTTTTACAACTGTTTTGATGTAAATTTTAAAGTTGATACGAATTTGTTCTGATTTCAAAGGTGAGATCCCAGAGCTTTGTTGTGACATGTTTTAATTCATCTACATAACTCGTTTGCAAAATGGGAAATATTTTTAAAAAGTGCAATCTAAAGGCATAACAACTTATCAACTATGATATGAGTATATACATAAGAATGAGTGAATATAGGTATTCATTTTATTCGATGGAGGTTTTACAAATGTTGCAAAGATATTAAACATGACCTGTATTACTCTCTATAAATCTTTGATTACTTTCTACAAAAGCATTCCCTCCCAATCATAGTCTTATGGGAGGTAGAATTATTCTAAGATTCATAAGCCCCATTGATAGTTTTCTCAAAGTAAAAGGATATGAAGAAAATGCTTTTGTTTAAGCCAGTTTGGTAACTATTTCAAGAGTTAAAAATAGCAAACATGCAATTAGTTTAAAGCTTTGTAAGGAAACAGGTATGAACAGTTGTGTTTTAGCAAAGTTGTGTTTTCCCCTGATTCTAGATTATGTGTGTTATGCAGATGCCAACGATAGTGTGTGACTATTCATCTCCTTATTCCCCAAGTTGATGATCCATTACCTCAAATCTCAAGTTTCATTCAGGAATCATTAGAATATTATTTTTAAGGTTTTATAAAAGGACTTCTTTTCCCTCTAATAGGAAGGAACCACTGATGGACATAAGTTATTTATCTCCAAAGTCATCAGTTTAAATGAACTTTGATAAATCCTTATCATTTTATACATTAAATAAAGTCTTAAAGTTCCATTAGGTTTACTTTAGTCTATGCTTTATAAATGTTTGTTTCAGTGTGATAAACAGATGGAGAATTATGATCATAGTCATACTCAAAGTCAAGGACTGTCCTGAATGCTCCTTGGACAGGGATTGGCTAACTGCATCCTATCCTATAACTACCCTATCAGAGAGATTAACTTGGCAATTCAGAGGTCTTACTTGAAACCTAAGATGCCTTAGTGTGCTGCACAGGCAGATATCTCGCTAGTACATAAACTGGGTTCCCAATGTCACATCATTCTCCAATCTGCATTAATGGTTTGTTTGAGAAATGACCTAACTTAACTGTTATTTAGCCATAACATAAGATGACAATCATGAAAATGGTAAAGAACTAAATGGACAAGTTTCTTAAAAAAAATACTAAGTCAGCTTTATAAGAAATAATGAAATTGATAAAATGAAATTGGGCAATTTCAAGAAAAGTTTGAGAAAAGCTTGAAGCGACCATTTCTTTGATGTTGTAGAAAAGAGAAAAGATCTAAGAATAATATTGCTGGAAGAAATTGGGTAAATCATGACTTTTTCCTTCATGGTAAGCGTTTACCAGTAGTTTATTTCAAAGATATAATGAGAAACATTGCACACCTTTATCAAATGCAGTAGGTATTCTGGCAATATTTCAATAAGTGTTCGTATTGTGATTTATTTGTAAGGCATTGTTATTATATATTCAGAAATACTGAATAAAAAATCACTCTGTATTTCAATATTTGTATTTGTCATATATTGGTGTCTACCACAGTAGATAATGCTTGTGAAGTAATATCTACAAACTATATCTATATTTAGTTTGTTCACTTTTGTTATATCTACATTTAGTCTGCTTTGAGGCATCGTAGGATTAATGTTGAAATTTCACCCTAGAAGTTCGAATTAATTGTACCTAAACAAATTCGTGCATCATACCTGAACTTAACCATAACGGTTTTGCCTGGACATTGAAGTGAGCAGGTGTCAAAGTTTCGAAAACACCATATATGATTACCTCTTAAAATCAAAGGTCATGTGTATAATACATATAAATGTGTTATATATAAAGATAAAAGTATCATTCCAAAAGTAGAAATTTTGCACCAGAGACCAGATGATCCAAAAATATGTTCGGGAAAGTTCTTTTTCACATTAACAATAATGAACCATTTGTCAGTTCTTCTGAACTCATTAAATCGGTGTCCACACAAATCTCATATTACATGATATCTACACTTACATAAGAGTGAAAAAATGAGGGTATGCAGGTGTTTGTCTACGTTGGGTAAATCAATATTGCTTGATGGCAACTGTTCAACCTTGATTGCCAACTTTCTGATAACAGTGCCTGTTTCAAGTTTCTATGAATCCCTCATAAAATATCAAATAGTGTATATATATTTTTTAGTAAACTCATTAAAAGTAGTGACATGATAATAGTTTGGATCTGTAAATTGGATTGTATTTATTGTCATAATTGTATTGTAAATCATAACAGTCACAAATGAACATTATATCATAATTTTCAAATGCAAAACGATATCATGTTAATAACATCAAGTAGGAGCAAACTAATAATTTCAATAGCTTCTGGTATAAGAGTTACAAGAAACTCTATGAATGTTAGTGAAACAGCATTGATTTTGAGACCACCTCCACCGGGATACCAACCCTGGACCTCCGAGATGAGAGTTCTACACTCTACCTGTTCGGCCAAAAAATATCTTACTAGCCTTAAGCCAGTAGAAATCCTTATATCTCGCCTTGTTACATAAGAAAGACCCCAGAATTAATACTACGAGCAGCAGTTAGTATGCAGTAGTATGTTTGATATGCTTTTTTAAATAACAATGAAATGTAGTAAATGTGAAATGCCTGAATGATGTAATGTAGTATTCAGACCACACTGAACATTATTTTGTACTTTCAGGCCTGTCTTGATTGGACATTTCCTACCCAAAACCTGATTATCTTTCTAGATGTGATTTTGAGTCTAAACACTGTTTTAAAAATGTTTTTTAAATTGTATCATGTCAAAATTGTTCTCAGGTTACTGAGCAGCAAATGACGAAATGATAAAACCGTAAACATATAGGATTTGAGTTGAAGATTAAAACAAATTTGGAAATTTGTAAACATTGAAACAATCCCTTTTGGAGATTTGTTTTTATAACGGCATTAGTGAAGATTGACCATTCATCTAAATGGAAGAAATAGCTTGACTGATATTGATGTTAAAAGATTAAGCTCTGATATACTTCAATTATTAACGTCTTCAATTTCTAACAAAATATCAACTGTCTTGTAACAAAAGTCACGAACTGAACATCGTTAATTTCTTATACACTGGCATATATTTACTCAGTTCGTCAATAGGCTTTCAAAGTGCATATCGTAAATTTGTTTATACACTTGGAGATATTTACCAAGATCGTCAATAGGCTTGAATAGAGTCGGATATTGAGCCGACCCTCGCTTCCTCTCTGCGAACTTTGATTACTTCCTATGTACTGATGCTTCCAATGAAATGCCTGAGTATTCTAAATCGAGGAAGGGGCTACGAATTGAATACATCTCAAAATGAAATGTGGTTAAAGAGGATGCCTTTCGATTAAATTAAAATTCTACTCAACTGAGATTACGTTTAACTCTTAGAAGACTTTCAGGAAAGAGAAATGACAGCTATAGTGAAACAAGGGTAACCAGAAGGGATACGTATTGTGTTCAGTGCCAATCTTAATAAATCTAGATCAACAGATTTTCAGTTTTCATTGGTTCAGTGCAGACTCTTGATCTCGAATGTATTTATGGTGACAGAAGAAGGGAGAGATCACTTTACCTTATGATATTTGTAGTTTATGATCCATTACCTACAGATGAAATCAACAAATTTTCCTCAGGGGAGCCTTTCAGCATGTTCAAACTAAATGTTACCAAAACAAAGTACTCGGCGATGTTTGTTTCTTTACGTCAATTCTCTGATAACTTCGTATTTAGTCCCGCAAAAATCAATTCATGACCTTATATTTGTTATATTAAAAACAATATTTTCATTGGAAAATACTTAAATGAGTACATCGTTGGCATCAATAAATGTTGACCAGAACATTTAATAAACATCTTTCTCTAGACTTGAGAACGAGCTTACGCAATACAACATAATCACATTTGTATCTGAGGAATCGAACAATCTTCTGAGCACGTTTATTCTTCATTTCAAATTGCAGGGATACGAGGAAACCTTTAAAAGAAATAGGATTAACCTTTAACAGATATCCTATAATACCCGAAATATATAAGGAAAAGAGGATGGTCTCCTTCAAAGCTAATAATAAATTGCTAAGTTTAACTTGTTGTTTTAGCCTCTGCAGTGTTGTTATTCAAGGAGCCTGGATATTTAGCAGTGTGTTGATATGCGTTCTCACTGTGAACAAGGATATTTCTGTGATGTTCGTTATTGGATAAAAGATGAGTTATAACGTTGCTAAAATGTAAGTCAGGTGATGAATTAACTTTGCTTCCTCAAAACCAACACAAGCTTGAGTTTCACTACATGTGTAATAGCAAATCCAACTTATTTGAGATTGTTATATTGACGTTTACAGTTTGTTGGCCTGTCAAATGTTTTAGATGTCATAACCTTAAGGATTACTTAAATATTTTTCACCAAAATATAACATATTTCTCTACAGCCAAATACAACAATTTTCACACTTTGAATGACTTTGAAAAGCATAAAAATCCTAAACTTGGAAAATGTTTGTGTGTGTAAGTATCCATGCTTTGTAACAATAATGATCTCTCAAATGTGCAACGATGTATTGTAGTGATTTGATAAAAACTACAATGACGTATGCCACCTTTTAGGTTATATTATTTCTGCGGTAAAACGCTATAGTGCCAAGGATGATACTGAAAGATATAACATGAACATTACATGATATTCCTCACTGTCTGACAAGCACAAAGGCGATTTCATACCTAGACCATAATCTCTTTGACATTTTGGTTCTCAACCTGCACCAAATTTAGTAGCACAGAATGCTTGTTTTGGATTAAGTATTCTTGTGGAGGCTACATGTATAAGGAAGCGCAGACATATTATGCTTTCTGTCATTTTCTCAATTTTCTATTTCCCATGATAAATTTTGAGATCATAACATTAAATAAAAATTGGCATCTAAGATCATTTCTCGAATTTTAATTCTTGGATTCCAACATGATACAACTTTGCAAAAGCGTCTCCTTTTAGCTTCACAATTTCATGAAACATGTCAAATTTATGCACGTGTTGTTCACCAAGATAATTGTGGAGAAATATGATAATTCAAAAAGCCTTGAATGAAGCGGTCTCCTGGGACAGTGATTAGGTAACTGATACCATCTTATTACATCCGTATTCGAGGGATTAACTTCGTAATTGAGCTATCGACTTAGGAATTACGGAAACTCAAGACGAATATTTCTTAGTATGCCAGAGAGACTCATAACATGCTTAGTACATGCTAGTACATAAACACTTGGTTGCTAATTTCACATCATTCTACAAATATGGACTAATGTAAAGGCTTATTTCGTTAATTGTATCAAGAAGTTGTTATTCATCAATTATGTAAGATTTTTATGCAACAAAAATTATCCTATCCTAAACTTAACTATCATAAAAATTGTAGAAACCTTTTTTGGAACAAAATGAGTAGCTTTTGACAAACTCTTAAACTGATTAGAAAGCGGGTGTCATTTACAGAAGAATTGACAAAATGCTGACAGCAAAACATTCATTTGATGTTTGAGAATAGAGGATAGATCTTACTACAATATTGCTTGAGGTGGTTATTTGTTTAACGGTTTCCCTCTTCAATGCTAAGCATTTGACAGAAATCTGAATATTTCTATCAGAAACTGTAAGCTTGATTACGTTCACTCAAGTTGTGAATTTCTAATACACTTTGATTCAGTGTTGACTTTGTTTTCTTGATATCTATTTAAGAATACCTAACGATTGAACAAAAACATTATTATTGCATCTCCAAAAAGGAAATGCATGTTTGAGCGGGGAATTACGTAAAAAGTAAAGAGATAGGATTTGAAAATAAGAATAAAATTGCTAAAAAATAATCTTGAAAAACAATACCCATTCATTTATATTCGTGATGAGGAAAATTGCTAGTTCAAAAGCAAAGTCATAACTCATATCAAATCTCTCTTATTGATGAGATCTTCCTCTTTAAAGAATTCTTAGATTTTGATTGAAATATTTAAAGGGAATCAACAACCTAGCTCGTGAAACCTATTTGACCATCGTTAAATAGAGCGTCCAGACTGGTTAGGGGGGGTCACATGACACAAACTTGGTACTGGCTGTCAGCTGTTAGTGGTTTGTAACCAAACGATTTCGTCTCTACCGAGCATTGGCGACTCTATCGGGGCCCAGCTAATAAAACACTGGAAGTTAAAAATTCAGCTTGCAGACCCCCTTTAATATCGTCTCTTTGAGAAACAAATCGGTGTAATCATATCAAATAAGGGCAAAGGAACACATATGACGTGTGTTTTAAGTTCCTAATTATTTAGATTATGAAGGATTTTGTTAAAAAGATACAACTAGTGTTTTTCGTGGAGAGAAAAAAGTAGACTAGCGTTTTCGAATGTTGAAACCTTACCATTTTAATAACCTGCCAAAACTGTCAGGCATGACGTATATAATATTTTCCTGAACAAAGAGTTTTATATCCTGTTTTAAAATTTATTGTCAGTTTTATTTTGCAATGATAGGATGCAAAGACATCCAAAATAACCTGGTTTTTTTCTAAATTTATTGGGATAAAGAGATATGTGAACAAATAATAGATATGAAGATGTATATTTACAAAGCGTTCTTTTATAAATGGTTTCGTTCATCATTTTGATGAAATACAAATGATATAGTTTTTATTTCAATAATGAGATGGCATTGTATTATTGTTTTATTTTGTCAACCTTTATTCGTGATGAGAAAGCATTTGACAAGAGCTATGTTAGGCAGAAAGAAATATCAACTGTTATGTAAGCAAATATCAAATTATTGTCAATGTGGTCATTTTTTTATTAGACTCGAGTATTTTGACCCAAGTAATAGACTTGCAAGATGTCAGATATTGAACCAATCCTTTCTCGACTGTACAATCTACGATTACCAAAAAAGAAAAAGGCTCAAATCGATACATCCCTTTGCTTTTAAGATTCGCGAGGTGGCTATAAATGTAATTCATCTCAAAATGAGAATACCTTTTGTTGAAAACAGTTTGCTAACTTTGTCAATTGTTGACACAGATCGATTTAGATTACTTTAAGTCTTAGAAAGCTTATAGAAATCGAGATTGCTGAGCAGTCATGTTCAATGCAGATTCTTGGTAACCCATGTGACTGGTGCTAGCTATGTGCAGGTGGTTAGCGCTTTGCCCCGAGTGATCTAAAATAATTCTTTATGATCAACACATCAAAGTGGCAGAGTATCAATTAGTTTTCATCTTAAGTAAATATCGTAAAATAGAATGTAGTTTTCATTCCATAATTTTCCTGTATTTTTAAAAATTGGTATTATGAATGAAGTATAACATTATAATATAGGATCTTTGTTTCATTTAGAAACAGAAATATTTTCTTTGATTTTTTAACATTGATATTCATCATATATTTTGTTTTATCCCTAAAAAATAAAGTAGATAGGCCGTATTTGAAAGCCGGCCAGAGATGAGATGTTTGTAACATGTGAAATTTGTCTTCAAAACCAATCAGTTTCTTTATTTTTTTCATATATTAACTTGTTTCTGATAGTAAATGAGTTTAATTGTCAAGACTTAAATAGTTCTTAGAACTTCGAATATAGTAATCATGTAAGTTTTTTTATAAGAACTTCGAAAATATGGTTCCATGACATATAAAAACATATTTTGTCCTTCTTTGCATACTGAGCCCAGGTTTTTATTTTTATTTTTGGTTTTCATAAGGGTGCCTGTGACCGGCAAGGCACGTTTAAAAACAAATTGTGTATAGTAATGGCTTATTATAGGTGTTTGACATATCACATTTGTGTGTCTTTTCGCATGGGGCGCTTTGCCCCAAGCTACGGGGCAAAGTGCACCGCCTTTGTCGAAATACGTTTTCGTTAATATCTCTTTATGCAGGCGTGTTAGGTAAATAAGCATTTGTCATACAAAGGTTTATCTGATAAAAATTGGAGACATGTTGCAAGTTGTATTCTAAACATGTTTATATTCCGTGAAAACGCTTATATGCTAGGGGGCGCTTTGCCCTGGTCTCCCCTACTATTACATTTTATTTCTGGAACACATCAATTTGACCTCATATTTCTAAACTCTATTGTCATGGTAATGTCTAATAAATAATAGTTTAGTGGTCTGCAATGTATGTTGACAGGACATAAGTATATCATATCTTAATACCCAAACTTAAACTCTGGGTAGCAGATGCCAGCAGATTCTTGCAATTCAAATGCTTAAACATGGATTAACTTCCTTCCTTGTATTTACATACCAGTACAACCACTTGACTCAATATCTTACCGCTATGTGTGATGTGGTTTTGTGTTCCATCGGCCCTGATCATATGCATGATCGAGCTTACATGCTCCTGTAAGGGTTACCCAAACTGAAAAGGCCAGACCAAATTCGAGTAGTTCTAAAACTTGCCTTCGTTCTCACACTATGCCTTTCTTTTTATCTTTTCCCTCATCCTGTTGATCTTCTTCTCTCGGATCTGTCTACCCTCTTTTGGATGTCAACATTCACATGTTAACTAGCTGAAGATTGTTGACATCACGTTAAGCCCAAACTCACTCACTAACTCATTTTGCAGTCAACATAATTATGGTTCTTTTGGCAATTGCTATATGTACTAAATCATAAATAGGATTAAGACTACATTGCAATGTTAGTAAGCTCAACATTGAGAAGAATATTGATTGCTTTGTAAGTATCGATTTACCTGAATGATAATATTTATTCTGTGAAAATTCAGCTGGTTAATTTGTTCGGCTAAAAGAAAGTTAAATTATCACAGAGTGGGTGATTATAAATGTATGTAAATCACTCATACATTCCCTTATGAATCCTTTAAATGAACTTCCGTTGTTCAAGTGTTGACAATAGAGAGAAGATTTACCATAATATTGCTGAAAGATTGGTTTGTTAATAATAGTATTCCCCTTCGAAGGAAAGAATGTGTTATTTCAACGATAATATGAGATCAAATGTGCATCTTCTCCCTGGCTAGATAATTTAATATTTATAATATAAATTTACAAAATGTGGAGAAGATAATGTATGAAAATAGTGAAATGTCTAGATATGATTTCAAAATCTATGAGAATTACAAAATATTTATCTTGTCATAAACAGTCATCCGTGATGGCAAAACTTTCCGAAAGTGTCAAAACTCGTATCAAAGCTCCTCTCAGCATCCCCAATTAACGCATACGATATTACTTTTCATCTCTCTGAGATGGACACCTTAATGACCAGAAGGATGAGTTGAATATTAAGGTGGATTTAACAAGATAAAAAAACAAAAAGAAAATTCATCGTAAGTCTACGGAAGCGTATTAGTGTCACGGTTAATTTTTTTTTTAGAACTATCTCCTACGTAGGACTTAGTATCTCCTACGTAGGAGATAATTTGTTTCAGAAATGGATCATTTAAGTGGTTTGTTTGTGTGTTTGCCTGTGTCTTTATTATTTCTTGTTTGTATGTTGATGTTAATATTACATGATGTTCAAAGTCGAATGAATCATCGTTAACATCTGTGTTAAAGTTTGTTGGTCACAAATGGATTATATATCTAACAGTTAACGTTATGTTATATTGTCTAGAGAACATTTGCCTTTATTTTACTCGATCTTGTCATTACAATAAGTTCAATAACTGTGACTTAAGTGTGTTCATTTTAAAACCCAATCACAAAGGGATGGATCTAACAAAGAAACATAATAATGTTAAACTGTCCATGTCACGTCTTATTTACCGAGAGGGGTCGTTAAACAATTATTCCATGTAATATTATATGAATATATGTTGATATTAATATAGTATTTTAGTTGGAATTTAGGTAGTGTTTCAAACTTAAGTTTTGTATTTATCAGCAAAAGGGAGACCGTTTCAAATCTGATCGAAAACTAAACTAGTTATTCAAGTTCCTTTTTCATAGGACCACTCACTCGTCGAAATAACAAATTTTTTAAAATATGACAATTCAAGCTGTCAAGACTCGCTTTTGTCAAGATAACCATTGTCGCCTCAATCTGATCTGATTGATTTAAATGCAGCTAAAGTTGTATATATAATCGACAAATATCTCAATCCTTTTCAAAGCAACGCATTAGACAGTATTACAAAGCAACAGACAACAACATCCTTAAATCTTTGATTATAAGCAAAAGTAACGATTAATTTCTAAACGAAAATCAGTTTGATTGAGTTTTGTGGTTTCTGTTTTCTGTTTTCATATCTTTTTTAATGTGCGGGCCAGCGACTGCCTTATTGTACGCTTCAAATAATACAAATACAAATGTACCTTTTCTGCACTCCTCATAATTTTTTTTAGAATATTTGAGACATGAATATTAACTCTTTGTGCGTTCTTTCGCTAGGAAAATACTGATTGTTTTCGCTGAATACCGTATGCAACAGTAGTCCTACATATAATACCATAAATGATACATTAAACACTACTTCTAGTATTGGAATGCGTATTGTGATTATTGTGAAAAAGAACAATATTAAGTAGCAATGTTTACAGCAAGAGGATTCACATAAGTTGACGCAATTCTCTAAGACATCTACACTTTTGCCTTATATTATCTATGAATATTGAGATAAATACACTTGTAAGTGATTCAAAGCAGAACAACTCGGTTAAGAATAAAAGATAGATAAGCGCTTCCTTAGATAGAAACATCTTACGGACAATAGCAAATATCTCAATGTGCGGTTCGATATTGTCTAGCCCTGGTTTGGAAACATTTCATTTCATACGGTGAAACTAGGTTTGTCGACCAAGCAATAGGCTTATTTAAAGGCCGCCCTTAAAAACAACAGAAGGTTGAACACATATAAATACTAAAAAATATTTTAATAAACAAAAAAAAAACCATCTAACATCTTTATAATCAAAGCAATTTGTATAATTCGTTAAGGCCAAATGTTTTTGGAGAAGCCTAAGGTCAATTTATGCTACAAATACTAAGGAAATATATCACAAATGAGTGATAATAGTTTACAACAAAATCGTTTCTTTTGCTAATAAACTAGATTGAAGAATTGAGAATATTGTTGTCTGTTAAGTTAAATTTACCCGATTTAGATGTGTGGCGATGATATCTATATGCAATCAGATCGATTCATCCCAGACTGGGGGCATCATTGATTATTTTGACAAATAGCGTGACTGTTAACTTAAATAAAAGTAACTTTGAATCAGAGTTCTGTTTATCATCTGTTTTACAATTTGGGTAAAGATGTGACTTCGTAACTTCGCCGAGTAAGGGGCCCGATGAGTCAATAACGCTTAGTAACAATATCTAGTTCAGTTTACGACCATATTGAACTAAAGCGTTTGTTCCAAATCGAATTGTCTGTTAATAACAACAAATATCAATACAACATTATATGGTATAATTTGTTAAATGACCCAATTCAGTAAGAAAAAAACTATACATATCCCATTTATGACCATCAAACGTTTAATAAAACTTTCAATAACTTCATTCATTATTCGATATTATGTAATATTAACATCAACATATCAAATAGAAATAATTAATACACCAGCAAATAAACACAAAAACCCTATAAATTGAGCAATGTCTAATACGAATTAAGTACAACGTAGGAGATACTATCTCCTACGTAGGAGATACTATGTCCTACGTAGGAGATACTAAGTCCTACGTAGGAGATACTATCTCCTACGTAGGAGATACTATGTCCTACGTAGGAGATACTAAGTCCTACGTAGGAGATATTATGTCCTACGTAGGAGATACTATGTCCTACGTAGGAGATAGTATCTCCTACGTAGGAGATACTATCTCCTACGTAGGAGATACTATGTCCTACGTATTAGATACTATGTCCTACGTAGGAGATAGTATCTCCTACGTAGGAGATACTATGTCCTACGTAGGAGATACTATGTCCTACGTAGGAGATAGTATCTCCTACGTAGGAGATAGTTCTAAAATATTTTTTCACCGTGACACTAATACGCTTCCGTATAAGTCTGCTTGATTTGTAGTTCATAAAACTGCTGGAGACCTAGTGCTCATAAATATCCCCTGAGGTCAGACTGTGTCATATGTCCTTCTCTATTAGGCTTAGAAGAACTGTCAATTTGCCGAGCCTTGTGATAAGGTCGACGTTTAGGAATCCCTGCCTCAAATTGCTCTTAGTCTTCCTTCTTCAACAACATGTTGTGCGTACAATTGAAGAACTCTGTTACAAAAAGACGTCATCAATTATGGCAATATAATGCCTATCACAGCAGTGGAGGTTTAGGAACCCTTGCCTCAACTAGTTCCAAGTTTTCCTTCTTCAAGGACATGTTGTGCTTCCAATTGAAGCACTCTGCTACAAAAAGGCGTCAGTGATTACAACAAATACAATGCCTATCACATCATTTGAGGTTACCCCTTCTAATACTTTATGCTGGCAAAGTTTAGATAAGGATACGATTTGAGTCCGTTACTGACAAATATAACCATAAATCGTAATTGGAATCATCTTCTCACTAAATGACAGGATAGCATAAAGGGAGAAAATAACACACAGAAGTATGTTTACCATATGTCTGCACCTGGATGAGCGGGGTAGGATGATATGTTTCATACTGTGTGATGGTCAACTAATCATACTGGACAGTCATATAAGCTTGTTTTCAATGTTTCATACATGCAAACAAGCATCAACATCTTTTCAGTCGTATTGAGCATATACATGTACTGAAAAAGTAGACAAATTTTACATATAATTCTCAGGGATTTTAAAATTTTGCCTACATGCAGTTCCAAATATGGAAGCTTTTGAGGTAAAGCACACTTAAAATCTTTTCTGCAGCACCTTACAATGAAGGAATGTTCTCAAAAATCTCAATAAGATAATCGAAGCAGATTTTCAAATAAGATTTTTGTCTTCTTCAATAACAAATATCAGATGGGTTAGCAAACAACACAACTATAATAATAAGGAAGAATCTTTTTAGAAAAGAGGTAAAAGAGATACATAACATATGGGTAATAAAGTAGGAGATAAAACGCTTTCAAGGGAAATCTCTAAGTTGCTAATTGCAAAGAAAGAACTAAATAGTGTTTTTGGCAAAAATGTTTACTTTGTAAAAAGTTGAAAGGTATGTCAAAGTGGTTGAAATGTCTGAAAGTGTTTTTCATTGAAAACTTGACAGTTCCATGTCAATGTTTATTTATAGCACCTCTCTATGTAGCAAAACAAGGAAACTGGCATTGAAGTGTCAATCAATTAGGAGATAAACCTAGTGTCAGAGACATCTTATATCCTGGATTGATAGCGAGTAAATTCGAATTTCCGAATTTCCGACAAAAAACCCTCATCTGTACCTTTGGTATAACTTTGCGCCGTGAGCAAAGGTAACTCTATCACTGTGTTTCCATCAAATGTATTTCTCACTTTCCTCAACACAAATATCGTATCGTTTAAAACATGTTATTCAATAATCCATAGACAAAAAAGACTGCAACATCCCTATGATGCCGATAGTTGATATTTTAACAGAAAACCACTATTACGTTGTTATTTATTATTATGACGTCAAAAGCGCTTGAGTAATTGACGTCAAGTTTAGTTGCTGTAATCAATCGCGATTGTGTGGCGCTGATTGACCACTTAAACTTCTTTTTTTGTAGATAATACTTAATCTACCTCAAACAATTTATGTAGACACCTGTAAGTTAAATCATGTTAGATAACTTTTTTTTAAATCTCAGAAGAATGAAAGAAAATAATAATAGCAGAATACATGTACAAGCTCTGAAATTGCTGGTCGGGTTTGTCAGGTATCGGGTTTTAATTTCCAAAATCTTATGAAGATGGAATTCATCTTCTAGCCCATAAACTAAAATAATCCTTTTAAAGGAAAACCTCAAACGGTACATTTCTAACTATTTACGTCTCTTAAGTCGTTAATGAAATTGCACTTTACATAAGACCGGTTCACCGAGATACAATTGGGTATGATAATTACTCCTAGTCAAGGACTGTCCTGAATGAAGAGGTTTAGGACAATGATTGGCTAACTGCATGCCATCCCATAACTACAGTATTAAGGGGATCAACTCTACAATTCAACTATAAATCCAGTGGATTACTGGAAATTTAAGACGCTTATTTCCAGATCTTGGGGTGCTGCAGAGATGATATCTTGCTAGTACACAACCTGGGTTCCATTATCACATAATATCTCCAGTCCTCAGGCATCTTTTGTTTGAGGAATTTTTGTTGTTATTCATCAATAAAGTTTAATTTCAATTTTAAAAAAGCATAAAACTCAATGTAAAATCATCTAGAAACATAAGGAATAAATTCGACTGAAAAGTTAGAAAAGGCAAACAAAATTGAAAAAGGGAAATATCAGACAGAAGTGAGAATATGCTAGTTGCAATGCTATTCCATTGTTTGAAGTAATGTCATAACTCATATAAAATCTCCGTTATTGATATTTATCATCCAAAACTGTGTTCCACAGGAGATATCGCTTGTGAAAGATCAAGCGATATCTCCTAGGAGATATCGCTTTGACAGTAGATTTTGAACAATGCCCTGTCATCAGCAGGGACGTCACATCACAAGCGTTTTGCATCATCAGAAATGATGTCACAATGCTATGACGCCATAAACACAACGACGTCACAATGCTATGACGTCATTAACACGATGACATCACAATGCTATGACATCACTGGTTTAGGAATTGGAGGGCTATGCAGTGTTCAAAGATGTACCTTTTTCATGCTTATGTGATGAAAAATGATTTTGGATGATAAATAGAATCTCAACCTCGTGTCTTCTGATATCAAATACACTGGCCCAAAAAAGAAACGCATAACAGAAAAATCAGAGTTTATTGTCATGTGTTTACAGCATAATTGCACACTAAATATGGAATGTACAACAACAAAAATTTTCACAGCATTAAATGCATGTCTCCTCCACTAAATGCAGTCATTTAATCCTCCTGTGGACGTCTGTGATTGTGACATCACTGTGACGAAGTCAGTACCGGGTGCTACCACCACGAGCATGGATCACTGCTCTGCATCGCCTGGGCATGGATTGAATGAGTCGTCGAATCTGGCGTTGTGGAATTCTTCCCCACTCATCCAGCAGTGCGTGGGTCAGTTCTTGAAGCGTCTGCGGTGGATGTTGTCGACGTCGTACCCGTCTATCCAACAAATCCCACAAATGCTCGATTGGGTTCAGGTCTGGAGATTTGGAGGGCCATGGCAGTACATTCACATTGATGTTGGCAAGATAATCCATGGTAACACGCGCAGTATGCGGTCTGGCATTGTCCTGTTGAAAAATTTCACGTCTGACGTCAATTGCGGGAAGAAGGTGACGTTGCAGGATTTCGTCTCGATAGCGTACAGCAGTTAAATTTCCTTGCACTTGAACCAAATTTGTCCTACCATTAAAGGATATGCTTGCCCACATCATTACACTCCCTCCACCGTATGAATCGATTGCACGGATACAGTGTTGAGCGTAACGTTCATTTCTCCGTCTATAGACCCTCATCCTACCATCGTGGCGATAGAGCATGAACCGCGACTCATCGCTGAACCAGATTCTTCTCCAATGCACTAGGGTCCATGGGCCAACGTTTCTGCTCCATCGCAGACGTGCACGACGATGATGGCGTTGCAAAGATGGCGCTGTATATGGTCGCATAGGACGTATCCCATGTTGACGAAGGCGATTGATGATGGTCTGCGCTGATACTCTACGAAGTCCAGGAATGTTGTTGGCTGTGTAGTTGGCACTGACTGTCCTGTTGCGAAGATGCATCACCCGGATGTATCGGTCCTGCGCCGGAGTTGTCACCCTTGGCCTGCCGGATCTCGGTCGATCTCTCGTGGAGTTGTGGACTGTGTAGCGGTGCCAGAGACGAGATATTGTACTCTGAGTAACGTTGAAGTGCCTGGCTACTGCTGACTGACTTTCGCCAGTTTCTAGACGTCCAATGGCCTGGTTTCTGCACTCTTCATTAAGTCTTGGCATCTTTAGAGTCGTGTATACGGAGCATCTGAGAGTGATTCGCAATGGGACTACCCAGGTTTTATACCCATCGGTATCAAGCCTAAGTACCCGTATTGCACGTGCAACATGCTTTAGGATTTTTCTCCATGCACATTTTTTCAGGTTGGATTCAAGCTGCTGCGTTTTGGCGGCAATTCTCAAATTTTTGTGTCCAAGTGCAAGAAATTGTTGTAAAAACTATAGTCTAACTTTAGCAGTAACTTTTACAAAATTTCAAGCCTTAATTTTAAAAATATCATACTTTGAAAAACACATTTTCGCTATGCGTTTCTTTTTTGGGCCAGTATATATCTACACTCGTTGATAAAAGTAAAATATCCTCGGCAAGCCTCGGATATTTGTTACTTTTATCAACTTGTGTTGTTATATTTGATATCAGAAGACATTTGGGTGAGATTCTCTATAAAGCATCCGTCTGTCCAACAAAAACGCTTGGGTAGTCAGTTCATTTCATATTATTATTTATCTCAATGGGTTTTGAGATCAATATGACCAGAATTATTGGATGACTATAAATTCGAATTAACGTGATAAAAATATTAAAAAGAAACTCATCATAACTCTGCTTAATTTGAAGTTCATATAACTTCTCGAGAACTTGTGCTCATAACTTACCCCATAGCTTGTGCTGTGTCAGAACTGCCAATTGCCTAGCCTCGTTAGAGGGTCCATGTTTAGGAATCCTTCTATAGGAATCCTTCTTAGTTCAAAGTTCATCATATTTCAATAACATGTTGTGCCTCCAATAACATAATTCGGCTTCAGAGAGACGTTATAGATTATGGCAAATAAAATCCTATCAAAGTATTTGAGGTAATCGCTTCTAAGACTTTAAGCTGACAGAGTCTGGATGGAGGAGAAAATGAGCATCCCTCACTGACAAATAAGACCATAACTCGTAATAAGAAACATCTTCTCACAAAATGAAATGGTTGCTGTGCAGGAAGATATCTCATACATATATCAATAGGTATATTGTAATATGTTTGCCTTAGACGGAGCATGGTATGACAACGGTGGTGTGATAACTGTTTCTTGCAATGCGTGAAAACATATATGACACATATAAAGTAAAGAAAAAGATCATTATAACTATTCCAGCGTATTGTAAACTTTTATTGATGTGCAGTTGTTTAATGATAGTGGTATGTCTCATGAATAAATACAGTACAAGATCATTCAATATATTTCTGTCTCCCTGCACAATATTTGTAATATAATCAAATGACAAATTTGTAACATGTCTGTGGGTGATCTTTGAGGGGACACTGGTACTATTAGAGTAAAAATGTCAGTCTGCATATGATCTGATAATCAGTTATATGTTACATAACAGAAATCAAAGTCTACATTATGTGACCATTATGTCTAAGTAGCTTGAAAAATAAGCACTTTTAAAATTCAAACTAAAAAACCCTCATAAAAGTATCAATTGACCTTTTATTTAAAAAAATACTGGATAAATAATTTCAAATAAAATAGTGTAGAAAATATACGGATGACCTCATTTGTAAAAGGGAAAGAATTTTAGATGTAATGTTTGAGCAAAATATCAACTCTTATATGTAAGCAAATACTCAGCGTGAAGTGCATATTGTAAATTTGTTTATACACTCGAGGATATTTACCCAGGTCGTCAATAGGCTTGAAAAGAGTCGGATATTGAGCCGACCCTCTCTTCCTCTCTACAATCTTTGATTACTCCCCATAAAAGCAATACCTCAGATTTATATTTCCAATGGGATGTTGGATTATTCTCAGATCGAGGAAGCGGCTAAGAAATGCAGTCATCTCAAAGGGAAATAGAATTCCTTTTGTTTAAATCTTATAGTTACTGTTTAAGTTGAAATCAGCTAAAATGAGATAAGTTTAAAGCTCAAAAAGGCTATCAGAAAGAAGAAATGATTTCAACAGTGAAAGAGGTAAAATTCCAAGAGGGTTATTGAATGAAGATTCCTGGTCCTGGAGAATGTGACTGGTTCTAGATGTAGGAGATAATGTGGGTCACTTTCACTATTGATTCCTGGAAGTGATGATCCATTATTTCCTGATAAAGTTCAGACCTCTGTATTACCTGAGCATAATCGGAAAAGTTATGTTCCTGTGGCATTGAAATTGTTTTTATCAAAATATTTAACAAAATAAAGAAGTAAAGCCCTGTTTATACGGCGAGCTTTTGCATATGAGTAAATCATTACACATATGCAAATTTGCTCACATCAGTAAAATTCGCCGTATGGACGCATTTGTACATATGTTATTTTACTACCATGAGCAAATTTTTCACTACCGTAAGCAAATTTGCACCTAGTCAGGGGCAGGTGTAAATGCCATACTACCGTGAGTAAATGTTTGCTCAGGGTTAAAAAATTTTATTTTTTATTCCTGGAAAATTATACAACATGAATAGGGAATGGTAACTATGGGTTACTGATACTGATAGCATTCGATATGTTTTGATTTGCAAAAGTGTCAATGTTTTTTTATCTGATAGTAAAAATCATCTCGTTTTGAAAATGTTAATGTGTGGTGGACTTTTTTGCATTTTACATCTATATATGTGGAATTTAGCTAGTAAAAGTATCAACTCGAAGATATTATCACTTTTAAAATTTGGAGAACATCCAAAATGGATTAAGTCTACAGTAAGATCTATATTATGTTGATTCAATCCATTCTGAAAATTTGTTCCAAAAAGATTTGCTACCCCTACAGTCCCAAAAAAGATATTTCATAGTTTCTGGTCCAGCCTTGCAAAAAGTACATAAATTATTGTAAACAATGTGCATTTTGATTAAGAATGTATTAACAAGTAGAATTCTATGGAGCAATCTGAGCTGAAACCATCTTAGTTTAGGATCTCGGGTAGATTTATATGCTTTTACAAAAAGGCTTGGCCAGTTCATAGTGTTTAAGTGTTGTTTTTCCCATTGTTTAATGGCTTTCAGATTATCCTCAGTTTGAGTTATGACATAATAGTATTTCTTTGAACCTTTTTTTGCAAGCAAAGAGATTACTTATAGAAATATTTGTATCGTTTGTTATTTCCAAGTTTGAATCCTTTTTAATACCCAATTGTGTCAGAAAATTATTCACTGATCTTATAATTAAAACAAAATTCAGGAAGTTTATATTGAAGTTAGCAAATTTCGCCTTAATCTTACATCAACCCTTTTTTAGAGCTTTATCGCAATTGCAACCTTTTTTCAAGATCTAGGGGATTTTCCACAGTGTGAGCTGAGCGATAGAACATATTTTAGTTTCTCGCAAGTCATATGCATATTTTCACTCCTCATTCTGAAGCAACTTTGAATCATTAAAATGATTCAAAACATCATCTTTAAACCACTTGCTTGGTCGACATTCTCTAAATATTAGACAAGCATTAACGTAAAATGGACATTTACTGTGTCTCCGATAAGTTTCCAGTCTTAACTTACCCTCTCCATGATTATTGGTAAATGATATGTATCATAAGCACTGAAACCCCAACTGCTATAGGCGACATAAAACCCCTATGAACGCATAGCAACATAATTTTACACACGTGAGTATATATACTACCCTGAGCAAATTTGCATATATGCAAAGGCCGCTGTATAAACAAGGCTTAAGATGGCCTTATTCATGTGATCAGAATAGTTTGTTAAATTAAAAGAAAAGGAAAAAAGAGAGACCTTGCCCTCAATAAGTAAATTCAAATACAAATTAAAATAGTTATAAGTTGACTTTTCGATGACCTTTTGACGAACAGGACGTTTACCTTTGCTTTAATTCAAGCATGCATGATGTTTGACTTTAGAATCACAATATGTAATGCGATATTCAACGTCCTTTGTACCTGGTACTATGCGTTAACAAGGCATGGTTTATAGCAAATGTTCCTAATTATGAAGAAACACTATAAAATACATTGTGATTGAAAAGAATAAACAGAATTAACTAATAGGATGATTCTACTTGTTTCATGATAATATGGTATAAGCTTTGACAAGTAAAAATATAGAGATATAAGGCAGAGTTAATCATTCACTAAAACGTAAATAGTTAAAATCGTATTCATTCACATTTGACTTAAATCAATTTTGAAATAAGAAAAATAACTGTCACATTAAATGTTAATGGAGGATTTTGAGCAATGAATATATTATATTTAATATTTCAATATCTTAGGTTAAAGATTAATTAATCTGTTTTCACTGTTAAGTTGAATATACAATTAGGAAAGGAATGATATTTAAAAGTCTATAGGTTACCAAAACCAAGAGAGATGTAGGTATTGTTTTGGTAGAACACGCACCGGAACGTGTAAATATCAAAGGAATTGCACTTAATTGATGAGTCACAAGCTTAACTCTCAAAAAGGTAAGTGTCTGAAGAACGTGTGTAGATAATGAAAGGTCTTCAGTGGTTCACAAGAACACTTGTTGACTCAACACATCTCCTCTCAACATCCCTAATTAACGCACCTGGCATTACTTTTAATCTCTCTGGGTCGCAGACCTCAAGACAAGAAGGACGAGTTGAATATAAAGGTGGATTTAACGAGATGTCTGCTTATCTGCTTGATTTGCAGTTCAAAAACATGTTTGATACCCAGTGCTCATAAACATCCCCTGAGGTCAGACTGTGTCATATGTCCTCCTCTATTAGGCTTTGAAGAACTGCCATCCTTGTGATAAGGTCGACGTTTAGGATTCCTTCCTCAACTAGCTCAAAGCCATCCTTCTACAACAACATGTTGCACTTCCAGTTAAAGAAGAACTTAGCTACAAAAGATGTCATCAATAATGGCAAATATAATGGCTATCACATAGGTGATCACTTCTAATACTTTATGCTGGCAAAGTTTAGATGAGGATACGGTTTGAGTTCGTCACTGACAAATATAACCATAAATCGTAATTGGAATCATCTTCTCACTATATGACAGGATAGTATAAAGGGAGCAAATAAGACACAGATTTCTCAATAAGTATATTTACCATATGTCTGCATCAAGCTTAGAAGAACTGCCAGTCTTGTGATTAGGTCGACGTCTAGGATTCCTTCCTCAACTAGCTCAAAGCCATCCTTCTACAACAACATGTTGCCCTACCAATTGAAGAACTCGGCTACAAAAAGGCGTCATTAATTACAACACATATAATGCCTATTACATCATTTGAGGTTATCCCTTCTAAAATACAATTTGAGTCTGTCATTGACATCATACCCCGTAATTGGAATCATCTTTTCACCAAATGACAGGACTGGTATAAAGGAAGAAATTACACACAAGTTACATCAATAAGTATGTTTACCATATGTCTGCGCCTGGATGAGCGGGGTAGAGTGATAGGTTTAATAATGTGTGATGGTCAACTAATTATACTGGACAGTCATATAAGATTGTTTTCAATGTTTCAGACATGCACACAAGCATAAACATCTTTTCAGTCGTATTTACCATATACATGTACTGCAAAAGTAGACGACTTTACAAATGTTCTCATGCATTTTAAAATTTTGCCTACATGCAGTTCCAAATAAGGAAGTTTTTGAGGTAAAGCACACTTAAAATCTTTTCTGCAGCACCTTACACTGAAGGAATGTTCTCCAAAATCTCAATAAGATAATCGAAGCAGACATTCAAATAAGATGGGTTAGCAAACAACACAACTATATTCATAAGGAAGAATCTTTTTAGAAAAGAGGTAAAATCGATACATAGTATATGGGTAATCAAGTAGGATATAAAACGTCAAGGGACATCGCTAAGTTGCTAATTGCAAAGAAAGAACTACACAGCTTTCGACCCAAGTCACAAATATTTTGTGTCTCCGCTGGGATTCGAACCCGGGTCGTTGGCGTGAGAGGCAGACACGCTAACCACAACACCACCACGCTCCACATCTTAAAAATGAAAAATAGATAAACATATTATTAGAAATGTAATTGAGATGAATATTCCAATTTATAAAAGGTAAGTGTCGCAGGAATTTAGAGAAGTCCACTGAGCTTTTGGATTAATAGATCCTTATGCAAAACAATTGCCTTTGATGCATTCATGATTGATTGTTTGAAAAGATATATCAAACATTGATTAAACAAACACAACTTTTATTTGTAGCACCCCTCTATGTAGCAAAACAAGGAAACTGGCATTGAAGTGTCAATCAATTAGGAGATAAACCTAGTGTCAGAGACATCTCATATCCTGGATTGATAGCGAGTAAATTCGAATTTCCGATTTTCCGACAAAAAACCCTCATCTGTACCTTTGTTATAACTTTGCGCCGTGAGCAAAGGTAACTCTATCACTGTGTTTCCATCAAATGTATTTCTCACTTTCCTCAATACAAATATCAATATCGTATCGTTTAAAACATGTTATTCAATAATCCATAGACAAAAAAGACTGCAACATCCCTATGATGCCGATAGTTGATATTTTAACAGAAAACAACTATTACGTTGTTATTTATTATTATGACGTCAAACGCGCTCGAGTAATTGACGTCAAGTTTAGTTGCTGTAATCAATCGCGATTGTGTGGCGCTGATTGACCACTTAAACTTCTTTTTTTGTAGATAATACTTAATCTACCTCAAACAATTTATGTAGACACCCGTTAGTTAAATCATGTTAGATAACTTTTTTTTTAAATCTCAGAAGAATGAAAGAAAATAATAATAGCAGAATACCAGCTCTGAAATTGCTGGTTGGGTTTGTCAGGAATCGGGTTTTTATTTCCAAAATCGTGCCAATTCAAGGACTCCATAAATGGCTTATGAACACAAGATGGAATTCATCTTTTAACCCAAAAACTAGAATAACTTTTTTAAAGGATAACCTCAAACGGTACATTTCTAACTATTTACGTCTCTTAAGTCGTTAATGAAATTGCACTTTATGTAAGACCGGTTCACCGAGATACAATTGGGTATGATAATTACTCCTAGTCAAGGACAGTCCTGAATGAGGAGGTTTAGGACAATGATTGGCTAACTGCATGCCATCCCATAACTACAGTATTAAGGGGATCAACTCTACAATTCAACTATAAATCCAGGGGATTACTGGAAACTTAAGACGCTCATTGCCCAGTTCTTGGTGTGCTGCAGAAACTTATATCTCGCTAGTACATAAACTGGGTTCCATGATCACATAATTCTCCAGTCGTCAGTAATCTTTTGTTTGAGGAATTGAATCGAGTTTTTATTATTCAACAATAAAGCTTAATTTAAATTTCACAAATGGCAGAAAACGCAATGTAAAATAATCTGGAAAAATAAGGAATAAATGTTAGAAAAGGACAACAATTGATAAAGGGAAATATCAGACAGAAGTGAGAAAATGCAAGTTGCAATGTTATTCCATTGTTTGAAATAGAAGTAAGACATTTTGATTATCATTGTCTCCCTCTTCAAGCGTCCAAAGGGTAAGGTTCAAAATTAGGATAAATTGCGCCTCTAAATCAATGGCACAATGAATGCTTAACACGATTTTAAAATGGGGTTATATCCAGAGTTAATTTTAAGCCACCAATTAGGCCTACAAACAGGCGGGGCATGTATTAACAGACAAACATGAAGTAAGCTTGATAAAATTAGTTATTAATATTCGAGATGAGTAAAAGTCCGTTTTCAAAAGTAATGTCATAACTCATTTGAAATCTCCGTTATTGATATAAAGCATTCTTCCGTCCCACAAAAACCCGGGGTAATTTATGAATCTCATATCACTTTCTATTATCTATGGGTCTGAGATCCGTGTGACCAGAAGTATTGGATGACTATAAATTCAAATTAACGTGATGAAACAAATTAATAGAAACTCATCGTAACACTGCTTAATTTAAAGTTCATAATATTTCTGGAGACCCTGTGCGCATATATTCCCCATAGGTTATGTTGTGTCAGAACTGCCAATTGCCTAGCCTCGTTAGAGGGTCCATGTTTAGGAATCCTTCTACAACAAGTTCAAAGTTCATCTTATTTCAATAACATGTTGTGCTTCCAAAAACATAATTCGGCTTCAGAGAGACGTTATAGATTATAGAAAATAAAAAGCCTTTTATAGTATTTGAGGTCATCACTTCTAATACTTCAAGCCGACAGAGTCTTGATGGAGGAGAAAAGACATCCTTCACTGACAAACAATACCATAACTCGTAATTAGAATCATCCTTTCCCAAATGAAATGTTTGCAATAAAGGAAGATATCGCATACAGTTATCAATATGTATATTTGTCATATATCTGCACTGGACCGGGTGTGGTATGCCAATAATGGTGTGAAGGTTAAATGAATAAACACATTGAAAGGCCATTCAATACATTTCTACTTCTGTGCATAAAATCTGTAATACCTATTCAAAACACAATTTTCACAGACACTTTGACTTTTATTTGGTAAAGGCACCATAAGAGTGTATCTGTCAGTCTGAATATGATCTGATAATCCGAATGTGTTATATGGTTACATAACAGAAATCAAAGACTACATTGAGTGACCAGAATATCAACAAAGTTAATCACAGCTTCGCCTAAACTGTCTCAATTTAGTTTGAAAAATAAACTGACTTTATATTTTCAAAATACTGGATAAATAATTTCAATGAAATAGTGTAGAAAATATTCGGATGACCTCATTTGTACAAGAGAAAGAATTTTAGATGCAATATTTGAGCAAAATATCAACCCTTATATGTAAGCAAATACTCAACATGAAGTGCATTTCGTAAATTTGTTTATACACTCGAGGATATTTACCCAGGTCGTCAATAGGCTTGAAAAGAGTCGGATATTGAGCGGACCCTCGCTTCCTCTCTACAATCTTTGATTACTCCCCATAAAGGCAATACCTCAGATTGATATTTCCAATAGGATGTTGGATTATTCTCAGATCGAGGAAGCGGCTAAGAACTGCAGTCATCTCAAAGGAAAATAGAATTCCTTTTGTTTAAAATCTTATAGTTACTGTTTCAAAGTTAAAATCAGCTAAAATGAGAAAAGTCGAAACCTCAGAAAGGCTATCAGAAAGACGAAATGATTTCAACAGTGAAAGAGGTAAAGTTCCCAGAGGGCTATTGAATGAAGATTCCTGGTCCTAGAGAATGTGACTGGTTCTAGATGTAGGAGATAATGTGGGTCACTTTCACTATTGATTCCTTGAAGTGATGATCCATTATTTCCTGATAAAGTTCAGACCTCTGTGAAACTGGAGAATAATCGAAAGAGAAAGAGAAAATATTTAACAAAATAAAGAAGTAAAGAGTCCAAGATGGCATTATTCGTGTGATCAGAATAGTTCGTTTACTTTAAATGAAACTGAAAAAAGAGAGAGATTGAAATCAATAGGTGAATTCAAATACAAATTTTAAATAGTTGTAAGTTGACTCCCTATGACCTTTCGATGAACAGGAGGCTTACCGTTGTTTTAATGCAAGCATACATGATGTTTGACTTTAGAATCACAATATGTAATGCAATATTTAACATCGTTTGTACTTGGTCATGCGTTAATGAGGCATGGTTTATAGCAAATTTTCCTGATTATGAAGAAACACTATAAAATACATTGTGATTGAAAAGAATAAACAGAATTAACTAATAGGATGATTCTAGTTTTTTCATGATAATACGGTCATAGCTTCAATAAGTATAAATATATAGAGATTTAAGGCAAAAGTTAGTGTTTCATGCCTGACGTTACATGGAATCGCAGCAAAAAGTAGACAGTATATACGGAATTGACATAACGACATTTCTTACATTTTGGGTTCAAACATTTTAGTTCCGAGTTAACTTTAATAGCCTTACGGGGCATGAGGTTCAGACAGAGCCCTTAAGTTACTGTGATTGGGTTGAATAACATTCACTTATACTAGGCTAATTGTAGTTGGTAGTTGAAAAATTAATCATTTATTAAATGTAAATAGTTAAAATCTTATTCGTACACATTTGACTTAAATCAATTTTGAAATAAGAAAAATAACTGTCACAGAATTTTCAACAATGAATATATAATATCTAATATTTCAATTTTTAAGTTTATGATTAATTAATCTGTTTCTAGTTTTAAAGGTCACCAAAACTAAGAGAGATATAGGTATTGTTTTGGTAGAACACACGTCTGAACGTGTACAGCTGCGTATCTTAAGTTTGTTCACTTACCTTCGTACTCTAGTGCAAATATATCATGTAATGTGTAACTTCTTTGAGACATCATATCATTGTAAAAACGAAACCGATAATGATGAAATTTCACTGCATAAGTTAAGATTCATTTTGCGTTGACATATTCGTATGTCATACCTAGCAGGTAGCTGAAACAAATTTGGCAGGTCATTGAAGTGACTAGGGGTTAAAATTTCGAAAACACTAATTTCTATTTTGCTCTACAAAATCCTTCCTAAGTGATCAACAGCTTTAGATCTTATCCATATGTCTTCCTTTGCGCCAATGCAACTTAACTGTGCTGATTCGTTTCCTACAAAGTTTACATGGATGATTTTAATCGAAATTTAAGAAAATCGGAATTTCAAAAATATGACCCCATCTGTCTGTTCAACAATGCCAAATATCGACATTCAGCAACAGTGACAAGACGATCCCGAGATATGGTTTGGGAATGGTTATTTTACACATGGACAATTGATGATCTTAGTGGTCCTGGAGTTATTTTATGAACGTCAAAACGAAACCCAAATTACATGATATTTGCACTATAAGGTCACAAGCAGGTAAACAAACTTATGGTATGCAGCTGTAAATATCAAAGGAACTGCACTTAATAGATGGGTCACAAGCTAAATGCTCAAAAAGGTAAGTGTCTGAATAACGAGTATAGATAATGAAAGGTCTTCAGTGGTGCCACAAGAACACCTGTTTACTCAATATATCTCCTCTCAACGTCACTAATTAACGCATCTGATACTACTTTTAATCTCTTTGGGTCGCAGACCTCAAAGACAAGAAGGACGAGTTGAATATAAAGATGGATTTAACGAGATGTCTGCTTGTCTGCTCGATTTGCAGTTCATAAAAAAAATGTGATACCTAGTGCTCATAAACATACCCTGAGGTCAGACTGTGTCATATGTCCTCCTCTATCAAGCTTAGAAGAACTGCCAGTCTTGTGATAAGGTCGACGTTTAGGATTCCTTCCTCAACTAGCTCAAAGCCATCCCTCTACAACATGTTGTGCTTCCAGTTGAAGAACTCAGCTACAAAAATGTCATCAATGATGGCAAATATAATGGCTATCACATAGGTGATCACTTCTAACTTTATGCTGCTAAAGTTTAGATAAGGATACGGTTCGAGTCCGTCACTGACAAATAAAACCATAAATCGTAATTGGAATCATCTTGTCACTTAATGACAGGATAGTATAAAGGGAGAAATTACACACGGATTTATCAATAAGTATGTTTACCATATGTCTGCACCTTGATGAGCAGGATAGGGTGATTATAATTATACTGGACAGTCATATAAGATTGTTTTCAATGTTTCATACATGCACACAAGCATCAACGTCTTTTCAGTCGTATTTATCTTATACAAGTGCAGAAAATGTAGACGACTTTTACATATTGTTCTCAGGGATTTTAAAATTTTGCCTACATGCAGTTCCAAATATGGAAGCTTTTGAGGTAAAGCACACTAAAAATCTTTTCTGCAGCACCTTACAATGAAGGAATGTTCTCAAAAATCTCAATAAGATAATCGAAGCAAACTTTCAAATAAGTTTTCTTCTTCAATAAAAATACAACACAACAATATTCATAAGGAAGAAGCTTTTTAGAAAAGAGGTAAAAGAGATACATACATGTAACATACGGGTGATCAAGTAGGATATAAAATGCTTTCAAGGGACATCGCTAAGTTGCTAGTTGCAAAGAAAGAACTAAATAGTGGTTTTGGGCAAAAAAAGTTTCTAAAAAGTTGAAAGGTATGTCAAACTGGTTTAAATATCTGAAAGTGTTTTTCATTGAAAACTTGACAGTTACATGGCCGATTAAGAGGAATTGGTTTTAGGATCTTAAAAACACAAAAAGAGATAAACATATTATTAGAAATGTAATTGTGATACATTTTCCAGTTTATAAGATGTAGGTGTTGGAATTTAAAGAAGTCCACTGAGCTCTTGGATTAATAGATCCTTATGCAAAACAATTGCCTTTGATGCATTCATGATTGATTGCTTGAAAAGAAATATCAAACAATGATAAAACAAACACAACTTTTATTTTTAGCACCCCTCTATGTAGCAAAACAAGGTTACTGACATTGAATTTCAATCAGTTAGGAGGTAACCTAGTGTGTTTGAAAATCAGAGACATCTTATACTGGACTGATAGCGAGTAAATTCGAATATGAAACAGAAGACTCCATAAATAGCTTATGAACACAGGATGGAATTCATTTCCTAACCCAAAAACTAGAATAATTTTGTAAAAGGATAACCTCAAATGGTAAATTTCTAAATATTTATTTCTCTCAATTCGTTGTAACAATTGCACTTTATGTACGATTGGCTCAACGAGATACAATGAGGGTATGATAATTACTCCTAGTCAAGGACAGTCCTGAATGAAGAGGTTTAGGACAATGATTGGCTAACTGCATGCCATCCCATAACTACAGTAGTAAGGGGATCAACTCTACAATTCAACTATAAATCCAGGGGATTACTGGAAACTTAAGACGCTTATTTCCAGTTCTTGGTGTGCTTCGGAGACTGATATCTTGCTAGTACATAAACTGGGTTCCATTATCAAATAATTATCCAGTCCTCAGTCATCGTTTGTTTGAAGAATGTTGTTGTTATTTATCAATGAATTTCAATTAATAAACGGCAGAAATCCGATGAAAAAGTATTTGGAACACAAGAAATTAATCCGACTTAAGTACAAACGTTAGAAAAGGAAAATAAATTAGAAAAAGTAAATATCAGGCAGAAGTGAGAAATTGCTAGATGAAATACATTCCCTTTTTTGAAATTGACATCGTTTTGAAAATAATTATCTCCCTTATCAATGAGAAGTGTCAAAAGAGTAGGGTTTGTCATAAGGAAACAATGCACATCTTTATCAATTTATAAAGTATGCTTTACACGATTTCAAAATGTGATTGTTTTGAGATTTAATTTTAAGTCATCCTGTACAGTCAAGTGGGACAAACATATAAAGATAAAATAACAAGAGGTGAGCTTGATAAAGACAGTCATCAATATTCATGATTAGATAAAGTCAGTAATTTTCAAAAGCTTAACTCATATGAAATCTCCGTTTCTTATATGAAGCATTCGTCTGTCCCACAAAAAGCCCTGGGTAATTATATAATTTTTTTATAACTATCTCTTTGGGTCTGATATCAATATGACCAGATATATTGGGTGACTATAATTTCGAACTAACGAGATAAAAGATTCATCCGATTCATCGTAATTCTGCTTAATTTGAAGTTCATATTACTTCTAGAGACCTTGTTCTCATAAATTTCCCAATAGCTTAGGCTGTGTCAGAACTGACAATTGCCTGGCCCCGTTAGAAGGTCCACATTTATCCTTCCTCAACAAGTGCAAATTCATCACTTTTCAATAACATACTGTGCTTCCAATAGCATAATGCGACTACAAAAAGACGCGTAAAATGGTTGCAATGAAGGAAGATATGGCATACAAATACCAATAGGTATATTGTCATATGTTTGCCCTATTCTGAGCGTGGTATAACGTTGTGATAACTGTTTTCTTCACAACACTGTATATGACACAATTAAGGTAACGAAAATGAACATTATAATTATTCAAGCAAAATATCTTAACTCTTATTGAAATTCAATTGTTAAATGAAAGTGGTATGTTAAATGGTTAAATGAATCAACACATTGAAATGCCATTCAATATATTTCTACTTCACAGACATGTCGACTTTTATTTGGTAAAGCCCATAAGAGTGTATCTGTCAGTCTGAATATGATCTGATAATCTGTAATAGGTTATATGGTTACATAACAGAAATCAAAGACTACATTATGTGACCATTATATCTAAGTAGTTAATCACAGCTTCGCCCAAATGTTCTAAAACGGTCTCAATTTAATTTGAAAAATAAACTGACTTTTTATTTTCAAAATACTGGATAAATAATTTCAATGAAATAGTGTAGAAAATATTCGGATGACCTCATTTGTACAAGAGAAAGAATTTTAGATGCAATGTTTGAGCAAAATATCAACTCTTATATGTAAGCAAATACTCATTTCGTAAATTTGTTTATGCACTCGAGGATATTTACTCAGATCGTAAATAGGCTTGAAAAGAGTCGACCCTCGCTTCCTCTCTACAATCTTTGATTACTCCCCATAAAGGCAATACCTCAGATTGATATTTCCAATAGGATGTTGGATTATTCTAAGATCGAGGAAGCGGCTATGAATTGCAATCATCTCCAAGGAAAAGAGAATTCCTTTTGTTTAAATCTTACTGTTTCAAAAGTTAAAATCAGCTAAAATGAGATAAGTTAAAAGCTCAGAAAGGCTATCAGAAAGACGAAATGATTTCAACAGCGAAAGAGGTAAAGTTCCCAGAGGGCTATTGAATGCAGATTCCTGGTCCTGGAGAATGTGACTGGTTCTAGATGTAGAAGATAATGTGGGTCACTTTCACTATTGATTCCTGGAAGTGATGATCCATTATTTCCTGATAAAGTTCAGACCTCTGTAAAACCTGAGCATATTAGAGGGAAATGTCCCTTTGGCATTGATTTTGTTGTTATATTTTTTTTAAAGTAAACAGTCTAAGATGGAATTATGTATGTGATCAGAATAGTTCGTTTACTTAACAGAGAATGAAAAAAGAGAGATTGCCATCTAAAAGTGAATAAAATTCAATTAAAAGAGCAATTAAAGTTACATGATAGAAACATAAGGAAAACCTTTGCCCACATGTTCCCTCTCTTCAGATTGTTTGAGATTGAGATTGAGGAAATCTTGTACTTTAATAGGAAATAAAACAATAACCACAAGGTACGCAAATGTACCTTTCTTTAAGAAAAAATGGATTTTATCAAGTGAGTTTACTTATTTAAAAATCGATAATTTTAGATTTATGTTCTACATTTTGCCATTTATATTGGCGTATTAAATAAAGAATATAACATATCTTTGCTTATGGATTGACATTTGTTTTTCCGCAGATTGTAATTGATATGTTTGTAGTTACACTGTTAGTTTAAAAATACCAAGAAGGAACCTGAAACGATTTGGATGCAGTTATTATATAAATTGAACCTTAATGTTCCAAAAAGTAGGAAGATGAATCAAATGTGCGAAATTTAAAAAATGTAGGAATTGTTTTTGTTAAACACAAATGTTTGACCTTGTCAATATTATTGATATCATTTAACGTGAATGTAAAACACTTTTTGCGTACTGCACTTAATTGATAGGTCACGAGCTAAGTCTTCAAAAAGGTAAGTGCCTTGTAATAAACTGGAGATAATGGCCTCAAGTGGTGTCATGGGAACATCTGTTGACTTCAAAACTTTCACATGACATTCTAGTCAGATAGGAAGAATCCTTCCACAATCTGACCATGAAGGTGACGTTACTCGCTCTCGTATGCTCTCTCTCCCTGGTAAGTCATCATCATTTGGTCTGAAATTGGTTTTTGTATATATACCTGGAAAATTGAAACCATGGAGAAATCTTGTTTACAAAGCCATAATAAGGTTATGTAGTGTTGAAATGGTCACGCGGTATGGACATGTCAACCTATTACTCCGTCGCTAATAGCTGAAAACCAAACGAAGTTAAACTCCAATTCACTCACTCATCTAATTTCATTTTTCGGAAAAAACATTACAAGAACTAAGGTTGAGATGCAAGGACTACAAGATCACGGAGTCAATATGAAAGCCCCTTCTAGCTCAATTGAGATGATGAAATACTTATTTCACAGTGCACTTTTCAGATGTTTCGATTCGATGCTAGAAACCTACCTACATGTTTTAAACATTTGAAGTAAAGACTTCATCAGGTGTGTCAAGGTTCAACCTTTCACCTCCTTTGATTACAGGTGTGGGGCCAGAACCATCCCGGAGGACACACCCCCGACTATACCAACCCTTCGTACATGCTCGATAACAATGAGGTGAGCCATTTAGTACTTTTAACAAAAGAAGTTAAACCTGGAGTGTTAGTAAATAACGAGGTCTCTGTGACGAGTGGATAAATTGTTTGAATAGATCGTGCTGGCGATTTGTGCCTGACTGATTGCAATCCAGCAGTTATTATAAACCCAAAAAGAAAATTCTATTGCAGAAGATGTGATCACAAATGTCGCAATGTTACAAATTATGAAATGTTATCCTATTTTCTCATCGACCTATATCTACATGCATGAACAATATTGTATGAAAATGAAAGAGGATTCGTAACTATGAACATTAAGACATTTTATTTCCTTTTCCCCTCTGAATTTACATTTCTATTTTAAGATCAGTGGTTATGTACCGATTATATTGTAAGGACATTATCACACACATATATATATGGATATCCAAAGTGTTGTCATGGAAGCTTTATTAAAACGTTTTAAATTATCCTATTATCTTACTTTGAAGAAAAACGAACACATCAAAGGGATTTCGAAAATTGTTTGTCTTTCTGAAGACTCTTAGGCATAACAGACGCTGTCAGGATCAATTTCTGAAAAAAATAATCTAAGTGGTGAAAAATTTGCCAGACGCCATAGTTACGTGATAGTAACTAGCATAGTTAATGACATGCAACGGATAATGGCAGGGACACCGAGGCGCAGCCGAGGAACGGGGCTCGAGGATAAATTGTCCCTGCCGTTATCCGATGCATGCCATTAATTATGCTAGTAACTGACTTACATCTCACCTGATCCGAGTACAATCCCACAAAATTAATAGCTTTAAATATAATTTCAATTTTCAGCAACCCTCAAAGGGCCCCTTCACTAATTTATGAATGTAGTGTATAAGTACTATAAATGGTGTACGATCACGTGATTCTTGCGTGTCAAAGCTCGATGCACGTGCTTCTTGCGTGTCAAAGCGTAAGGCACGACGTAAATGTTTTGGGCTTGCAGACTTCTTGCATTCCTTAATTATGAGCCTGCTTCAAGACAAAGTTTCACAGGTTGTCCATTTCGTTTTTGATTTTGAATGTTTAAGACACGGAATTAGCGTCCACATAGACAGTTGAATTGTGACAGTGGTTTCTACTACAGAATCGTTTCCTTTGGATTTCCAATAAAAAGATACTTTTATCATTCCGGTAACAAGTTTAGCCGAAATGTTATAGCTAATCAATGAAAAGGAAATAATAACGGAATATTATTAAATTATTTTTGATATTTCTCACTTTTTTCTAACAATACCAAAGTTGTGGTGCAACATAAATCATAAATTGTGTATTTTTTGTTTTTGTAATTTCTAGTGCAAACTAAAGTCTACAATGTTATTGGGTAATTTAAATATTTTGATTCAAGCAAAACGTATTATGATTGTATTCCAGCTTATTTTATTTGATTATTGATACTTTCAGTTCACTTCTATGTCTTTGTTGTACATAAATTGTTTTAAACCTTGTGAAGGAAAGGTTTACAAAAATGTCCTTGCATCGGATATCAAGACTCTTTGGCCTAAGAGTTCCCGATATCGATAATGAACAGTACACTTTTACGAATGGTTGCCATGGACAACGAGGTCTAAGTGGGATGTAACGATAATGAACAGGACACTTTTATGAATGGTTACCATGGACGACGAGTTCTAAGTGCGATGTAACTATCAATATTGACTTTGGGGACTCCAGACATTTCATGTAATAGAAAAGGTACATTTATATGCAATTAAAAGATTTCTCGGTGTGAAAGTTACAACCTCAAACATAATGGTCTACGGTGAGTGTGGTAGATTTCCGTTATCTATAGAGTCAAAAATGAACGTAATATAATATTGGTTGAAAGTATTGAATATGCCATGTTATAGATTACCCAAAAAATGTTACAATATGATGACTTTGTATGATAGAAATGGAAAACGTAATTGGGTTACAGATGTTAAAGATTTACTATTTTCTACTGGTTTTGGTTATATATGGCTGGAACAACACATAGACTCTCATTCAAAGTTTCTTATCTCGTTTAAACAAAGATTACAAGATATTTATTTACAAAATTGGCTTGACCACCTATCTGTATCAAATAAATGTTTTTATTTTAGAATGTTTAAGCAATCTATACAAGATGAAAGCTATCTATCGCATTTGAATATCCGGAAATATAGAATCTCGCTTGCAAAATTCCGTTGCTCATCGCATGATTTACTAATAGAAACCGGCAGATATATTGGACTAAAAAGAGAAGATAGAATTTGTAAAATGTGTAATTTAAATCTTATTGAAGATGAATATCATTTCCTTTGTGTTTGCCCTGCCTATCTCACTTTGAGAAATAAGTACATTAAGAAATATTACTTTACACATCATAATATTTATAAATTTATATCTCTATTAACTTACTCTAGCAAACCACATTTAAAAAATATGTCAATGTTTCTATACTATGCCTTTTTACTCAGAAAAAATGTACTCTATCCTGCCTGAACATATATTGTATGCACATTGTGCTACAGGCCTGTGGCCTATAAGTGCAAATAAAGATTGATCTTGACTCATTGACTTCAATTGACACAGACCATTTATCTGTTCTCCAGGCTGTGATCGCCATCAAGACAAGCTCCGGGTGTTACCTGTACTATCTGACCCCCCAACAGCTCATCAGCGCTGGGGACCCGGGAGGTCTGGACTCTATGGAGGTACATACGCATATTTTACCTATACCACTCATAACAGAGACGCATAGCCAAAGTTTTTTGCAGCTAGGTCCGTGATGAACATTTGTTTCAAACCAATTTTGAGCTGGAATCATTTACTTCTTCAAATTTGCTAGTGATGTTAGGGGATAAGTTCTCACTGTGTCATGAGGATGCCTTCGTACTTATGATTGAGATGCATCAAAATTCTTTATTCGTTATATAGCACTTTTAACTTTGAACTTTTACATACCTCCACACAAATCATTTGATATTAACTAAGATATCTACCATTATATTTTAGCACGTGCTACTGAAGTCCCTTAAGCACACGGACAGTTTCCCAGTGGTTGGTAGCTCTGAGTACCACAGACTCAGCTCGGAGATCCACCATGCATGCAAGGCCCATGATACCTACGATATCCATGGTATACTTCTTTCTTCTCTTACTTGATGTCTCTACTCGTATAAGTTTTAGGCATCATTTCCAATCTACTTAGTGGATGATAGCTCTGGCCAATGTTTCTTCATTTTGCTCCTTCTTTTACTTCCATAATGCCTCGCTGTAGAACTAATGGATTCTAGTTTTACTGGGAGAAAGTGCCTTGTATACTCGTTTTGAAGTAAAAATTATTTGTATTACTTATATTGAACATTTGGCTGCCCGCTTTTTACCCAAGCGGTATAAAGTACCGTCGAATAGAGTCATCGCCCAGTGCGTCTGTTCCGGAGCATAACTCGAAAACTATTTGACCAAGCTCATTGAAACTTGGTACATTGATCACTCAGCATATGTAGATGTGACTTTTTGGATTTTTTTCTGATTCAATGGAAACGTAATAAAGAAGTTCGTTTCTGGAGCTTAACTAACAAACTATTAGATCTATTTCGTTGTAACTTGCTACATGTACATAAATCAGAAAGAATAGGAAAACGTGCCTTTTATGTTTTCAACATCTTCGGATATTTATTTTTGGTGGTTTTAATTGAAATGGAACTTACAATTTCGACAGATGTCTTTGTTCTCTGTATAGATCTTTTATATTCTAATTTATTGGGGACCGGTGGGAAATGCCATCTGCTGATGACTCTTGCTCATAATACTTAATGGCGCTTTTTTGCTTCAAAATAATTTTTTTCCATATTTTGTGATACAATAAAAATATATATATATATATACGCCGGCACATATGAATCAAGGTAAAACTGATAACGCTGGTGTAGATCAGTAGGAAAACATTATTACTTCTACCTGATATATGTACGTTGCTAGATAAATTGGGAAGGATAGTTCACAGTAAGAGGTACAAGATAAGAGTTGAGATATCAATGTTTCAGAGATCCGACACTAGGTCATGGACAAATGGTATCTACAGCAATTCACATTTAGGATCCTGTTGACCATGAAGAAAAAAGGTTGTAATTCTACTTGAAATGTATTAAACCATATTTTAACTCGTTTTATATCTTTATTTTGAGTTTCAAACAAGCGTTTGCTAAATATACATTTTCGAAAAAAACTATGTTTAATATCTTCCTGTTATATTCATATTAAAGTATTGATGTATAATATAAATATGATTAATATATATACATTTAGTCTTTATTATCCATGTCCAATCGGGAAGGCGTTTGCGTGTTCAAAATAATTCCTCTAATCACTAATTTACCACTTACTCATATAGAAGGTTTTCATTGTGTTCATGTTGAATATCTTTTAAACATGCACCGTAAGAACACTCTTAATTTGCTTAACGGTATTTAAATTGTGTCGAGTCTCTTTGAACAGCATTTTAACGAAGCCCGAGAGACGTACGAGATATCAAAGACATAAGACATCGATTTAGCCTCATTAAGGCTGAGAGTGGAGACAAGTGAGACTCTGACACGATGGTTAGTATAGCAGAGTCCGTGTGCTTGTATCCAGCAACCCAGCGACGGATCTTAACGCCAATCAAACGCGTCCTCTGCCTTACCAGGCGAACTAACGAAGTTAATAGCGTGATACAACAGTTGTGTTCGCATTTATTCGATGAATTATTCAAATCTTCTTCACGAAAATAACTGTCGACAACGAGTGCTGAGTGTTCTAAGGACAATCTTACAGACTGTTCAAAGCGAACAAGTGCTCGGTGAATCGATAGTGTCTCAGCACTCGAACTGCCGTAGTTTCAGCACATAACAGACTATTTTCTCGTTAAAGCAACCACCACTGTCCCGGACCACCATCCATGGCGCTTAAAGACCTCTATATGTTTGTTCAAGACCGTCTTCACCTGACGATTACAGAGATTTCTAGCAAATGGATTTGTCGATGGTAGAACTCGCTGGTTGCAAGTTAAACATCAGGGGTCTAGTTTCAGTCCCTCGCGGAACGCTGAGTATACACGAGACAAGTATTTGGTTATGGTCTCGGTGTGGCTTGCTTGGCTAAGTAAAGAACCAGAAAACAAATTTGCAAGTTTGAATTGTCTATTTTTGAAGATTGGTATCTTAGACAGTAAAGCAGAATGACCATCATTGAAATCTTATCGACTTTTACATCTATACTTGTGTCGTAAATGGTTTCATAAAAAGCATTGGTCCTTTCACAGTCTAAGTTAACCTAGCCTCAATAATACTCGCTGCACTCCCGATATCGGTTTAGGTTTAATTAGACTGGTCGTTTCACGGTTAACAGAAATTTGGATTCCTTAAACGGAGAAGAGACAAAGTTCTAATGTAAATAGGTATACACAGACAGATATACAAATGTTTAAAAAATAACTGAGAAATGTTATTCATAACATCATTTGAAACAAAGTTATTCATAACATCATTTGAAAAAAAGGTATTTATAAACCTCATTTGAAAAAGCCCGTAACGGAAATGCATTGTAAAAGTCATGAATCTGAATGGGGAAAAAGAAACACGTCACTGACAGTAATAGGTCAAATGTAACTATAAAATAAGTCAATGTGACTTCGATTAGAAAACAAAACACTTGTATTGCTATCTTCATCATTCTTGTAATTATACTTGATGGGCGTCTTAAGAGCGTTGGGGAGTTGACTCTAGAGAGAGAGAGGGAAATGTGGGTGGTGTACGAGTCTGATTGTCAAGGTGGGGGAGATTCGGAAGGAAGGGAGGGGTGGTCTGGATCTGATGAGCTTAGCAACCTGATTAGATCGAGAGTTTCCAATTTGAAGACAAGATCAATTTGTTTTACAACTAATCTAGGCCGTGGATTGACGGTGCCGAAAGGGGATTCTCGGTTTGATGAAGTTACCGGAATGCTTAAACAGAGAATCCGGTTGGATTCTCTTCTCGTTACAGACATCATGCTCCCTCAAATTGTTTCATCATCAATGACTTTCACGCTTAGTGTTTACTATTGCATTATTTCTTTAAAGGCATTTTGAAGTTGGTTAGATGAAGAAGGACAAGTTGTTATGGATCACCTGTGTTCTTCTTCACTCTTATTTATGGCCAATTCTCACCGATGGAAAGGATACATTGCAAAGGAAACTAGTTTTATTATACCACGTGTATATTATATCGTAATATCTCTTAAAATAAGATCACAATATTGCTTATTTAAAATTTCCCAATCGAACATAAGTTTGCAATTTTGACAACCACACTATTTATTGCCAATTCTCACCGATGGAAAGGATCTATATATTGTAATAGAAACTAGTTTTGTTATAAAACGTGTATTTTATATCGTAATATCTCTTAAAAATAAAATAAAAATATTGATTATCAAAAATTCTCCTTATCGAACATAAGTTTGAAATTTTGACCATTCTGTCAAAAATTAAAAAAATTCACGTTCTTGAACGTGTTACAGAAAATTCATTGTTCATCACTAGTGCATTTGATTCAACTCCTTATAATTGCCAACCAACACACATTTATGTCTTTAGGGTTTTGTAAGTGCGATACACGTAAGTCAGGTATTTATTACGTCACCAAAGTCGTCATAGAGGGACGCTAAGGAATTCATTTGAGGCCACACAAAAATTTAGTTTCACAGGAAATGACAATTGAGTATATGTTTTCATACTGGTATAATCAACTTTTTCAACAACAGTGAGCTGGTTGATCAAGAAAACTTACTGGTACTGTATCTTATTTTTTGACATTTCCAACCAGGTAATATTTTTTTCAAACAATACTGAATACCAAACTTGATTTTTCGTAGTCATGAAATAAGGTGTCAAAACTGCTTCTGCCATTTTAATTTGAACACCATTAAAAGAATCAAGTCTTGGAAATGCTTTGGCGCTGTTTAAAGTGCCACTCCGTGATTTTCAATGACATACTTCACGATATAGAATAATTAAAGATTCAAAATAGTTCACATATTCATTCCCTAAATCGTATTTATATGCTAAATGCTTATTTCAATGAAAATTATTAAACAGTCATCTGAGAAGACAAAATTCATATGCCAATTCAAATGAATGTTCTTAAAATAACCTATCAGTCATTATCAACTAGTAACAGTCATTCATAAAGAGACGGTTGACTGTTTGACGCACGTCATTGTTCGGTTTTCGATCAGAATCGCGAGTTCAAACCTTCCTGTTGTCGACGACGTTGATTAACTGTCGACACTTCTCGATCGGTAAAGTTTGGCATGTATTATCATTGACAACTAACAGACTGGCTCTTTAACTCGCTCATTGATTGTCTCGCAATTTGTAGCATTTGTGTTCCTTATTCAAGTATGAAAACGTGTTCCATCTAAACAATGTTTGAAATAGTCAGAATTTATAAACGTCAAAATATTTGACATGACGAAACCTTTTACTGATCATCGTGTCTTCTAAGCAACAATGCATAATTATCGGAATTCAATTTCCTATTGAATATTTTGATGAAAATGTGAAGACAAATATTGCGGCATAGTGAAACACCTGCACACACAAACAATTATCATGTATATTCTTTCAACGTAGAATTTTGTCGCTATCAATGTCTTCCTTGTCGTCGGAATAGAAATGCTTGTTTAAATCAACTATCTTTTAATCGAATGAATAAAATATCTAAAAGTTTAATATTTATCATAATGATCGGCAAGAAAACTGCCATATTCTTGTTTTTGTCCATTTTACATCTTAATTTATTCATAGAGATCGCAAAAGAGAAAAAGATTTATACCAATAGCATTTTATCAATTTTACACTTTCCAATTTGCCTTCGGTTTGATATTTTTTAAAGAATTCCATCAGTTTATTGCCATGCCATGTCACGTTGATAAAGCCATCAACAGAACATTTGCTTCATATCTCTAGTAAATTAACGCTCGCGGCAAATTTCGTTATCACGCCTTCGCTCATTTAATGGATACGTTTCCTCAAGATAAATTGACCAATTTTAAACTTCTTTCATTTCTAATACCAATGGTTTAGCATGTTAACCAAGTTCGTCTTTGGCAGCGAAAATCCGCCGCAATCCTGGACTAAGGTAGCCTTAGTACAATGTTAAAGGCTGGCACAAAGTGTAACCTTATTGTTAAAGGAGCAATAACGCGTTTTGGGGGAATTTAAATTTTTATTAAAAAAATATTTCCTAGTTGATGCCAAAAGTGTTTTTAAGAGGGTCAAACATTTAATTGCTCAGTTCTGCTATCCATAGTCGGAAAATAAAAAATAAAGTATCCATCGAAAACTAATGGTTACCATTTTATTGTTTTTATCATTTGTCTTCACCGATATTTGTACATATGTTCAAGGACTCCTTTTGTGGTTTTAAAAAGATTGCCCTTTTCATTTGGAAAAGTCCGTTTCACTTTCTTAGGCGACATACATGTATAATTCTCTTAAGCACGTGCTACAATCGCTTTAAAGTTTTTTTGTGCAAAGACCCCAAGGTTTCCATACTTCTTATTAACACCTAAAGGAGAAAAAGCTTTCAATGTTCACGATGGAGACCACCGCAGGGGAGTTGATACATATTTGGTCATAGAAAAACCGCTAAAATTAAACGGCGTTCTAGCTTCAAAATCTCTAAGACTTGTAAAAGCCACTGTGAAGATATATTCAGATTAAAATGCATTACATTTTAATCACACTAAAGCGGAACAATTCTGTTGAATTTCATATATTTGACGAAAACTTAAATGTGAATGATAAAACATCAAAATGTCAAAACATATACTATAATAGTTTGAATTAGAATCGGAACAAATTCTTATAACAAAAACTGCCATACACTCCAAAAATGAAGCTTTATCATGATTACAGGAAGTTGGTATAATTATGATCATAGGATGTTCTAGGAGTTACTTAATAACGTTTGATTTATTTTTGTGTCTCGGTCAAAATGTGGACGAAGCGTCGTCAGCAGGATTTATGTTTTTCATCGAAATTTTGTTTCTTCAAATGTTCACATGTAGTCATTCTCTTCATGTAAGTCAGACATCCCATTACACCCGAGTATAAGAGTAGTCTAAAGAAATGATCATGTTTCAAGCCAAAACTGCTGGGGGACATGTGAGTGTGAACACCTTTTTATAATCTGCGATACGTAATGGATTCACAAAGCTTAACCGAAAATAAAAGGTTCGTATTATAAATTTTAGATAAACAACATTTTCTTGCACTAGGTAACATTTGTTTTCATGTTTCGTTTGTTTACCGAAAGAACTTGCCACTGCCGCTTTAAGAATTCTCCTTCCAAAAGCGGACGCTGTTTGGGTCCTTGCAGATCGTGTTTTCAACCAGTCTGTTTATTCTGCTGTCATCCACGTCCTTGGTGGGTTTCTATTCATGGACCGGCAATGTTTGCCTGACTTATGCAGTGGAACTGACAAAAAAGGCTAACAGGATGATTATCACTCAATTTACTTTTCCAAATCTGAGATCTGATTTTAACTTCTTTCAAACTGCTGGGACATTAAAACAACAATTATATTTTAAATAAGATGATTATTTTACAGGAAGGATTACGCCATTGCAGCAATTCCTTGCATTGATGAATCACTTTAAACAGTGGCGGTGCTAGAATAACCAATAACAGTGTTTTCCCACAGCGAAGTGGCGACACAATCTGATTCAAGCATCGATCAAGAGTCCCCGGGCTCCAGAAGGTACAGAGCCAAGCGATCCCACAGGTACTTGTATTTCAGCATCTCAGAACGCCGGGCTTGATAAGACACTGGGTAGAGCTGCAATGCATGGAGTCCTGTCATCCGAGCCGGGAAATCTACCAACTGTTCTTGATATTGCATCCTTTTTGATTGATATAACCATCACTTGAGACGCTGAGAACGGATTCCGATGATAAGGTCATGGCGGAAGGTATACCAGCATTATTCATACGAGACAAATCAGGATTCTATTGATGCACAACTTGACTTTTGATGGAAAGGAAACCGACCACTCAGCTTCAACTTACTTATAAATAGCTCGTCGGCTTTAGTAACTCTCAGACGAAGAAACGAGGTTGGTTTACGAGATTAAGTAAGGAAATCTCGAACAACAACACAGTACAGTTGGGTATTTTCAAAGACATGCTTATTTGAACAAATTGTCGATATAAAGAGGAAACTCTTTCAAATTCATTAGGTATCACCGGTACAAAATGCTATGGAAAGTTTCTTAAATGTTAAAGTGTTTATGGGGAATATAAGGTGATGTCAGGAAAATTATGGTTCCAATTGAAAGACAATGCATTTAAATTAAATGGAGCAGTAATAATTCAAATATATAAGGTTAAATTTTGCCATGTGATTCCTTTTTCTTACACAAAATGAATTAAAGGTGTTCACACAAAATGGCCGCCAATGGATTTTATGTGAATCATCTTACTTTGTCATCTGACTATGATTGGCCTGTGTAATGAGATTTTTGACACTGTCAAAATAATTCATTTAGCATTAACTTACAATTATCAGTGAAAATTTTAAAACATAAAATTATCAAAAAAACGAGCTACTGTCCCTTTAATGGTCATTAGCTCACAAGAATTGAATAAGTTTACTTTAAAGTATCATGATAAATAGGTATTTACATTATTAGCAAATGAGGCAGTGATTTAAGAATTTGAACGTAGATGTCATCCTGATTCACCTTAAATCAAACTTAAATCCAAAAGAAACGTTCCCTTTTTTTTCACACACATCAAAATCACGAAAGATAATTAATAAATGACACCATTCTTATACATGTCAAGGCACTATCTGAAGAAACACGTCGCTTAAACGCACAAAATTCAGTGGTTAAGGTACAACAATGTCGTTTTGTTATATTTTTTGTTCTATCGAGAATCGAGAATCAAATATAGAGGGGACGTTTCTTTTGAATTTTAGTTTAGTACATACCGTGGTTTCAAATCTACAGACAGCTTCTTGTGATATGTGCTTTTACTAAGACGGAAAATGAAATAGAAATGTCTTATATTTGCACTACTTACATGAAAGTGTCCGTAGACATGGGCCTCTTACTTACACTTAACTGCAACCGACACTATAAGGGGATTTGCGCTTGATGTCTCAAAAGCTAACAGGCTTTTTTATCTTGAACTTTGAGGATTATTTCTGTTCAAGACCTTTTCGTCTTATGATAGGGACATTGTGTACCATTTCGACAGAATTCCAGCGAACAGTTTTCAAACATCAAAACAGGACATACAAAATAAAGCAAATAATGTTTACTATACAAAAACGTTATAAAACTTAAAAACACATCATTATAGTCTTTTTATCAAATTAGATGTATTGGTAATATATAATTAATAACACGATAAGAAACGTTTCACAACTTAATTGATAACATTTAGACACGACAATGCTGCACAGATCGACTTACACAATTTGTTCACATTTCTTACATGGATTACCATTGGTCAACTCATATGCACTTTTGTCATTCATTGATAGACATTTAAAGATCTGGCGAAATCAGCCTAGAAAGTTCAAAATGAAAAGAAGAATAGCTGTCAAGCCTCTTTGTGTAACGTTTCAAAAATTAAAAGGATATCTTAAAATGCTCATAGTCGTGAAAGAAATTAGTTAGTCATTTGTAGTCGTCTGGTGCTTGAATAGGGTAAAGTCACGAAGTGATCCGAAAAAGTATGGTGGAAATAATGACCGCTGACTGAGTGAATATCTGTTTGTGTTATAATACAGATATTTGCGAGGTCGAGGTCATTATTTCACATACATCACGTGGTTGATACTGCTTTGCATTGTTATAAAAAGTAGAAATTCAACCACATGTTAAGTTATTTATTTAGTTGTTGCAATGGTGAAAAACTTAAGTACACCCCACTTCTGAACATTGCTTCAATTTCATTCGCACTCTACGAGGATTTCAAGTGCACGTTGAGCATGTTCTGTCGAAGTTGTCAATCATATAAGTCTCAGAAAGTAACCAACGTTTTAAAGTTTTAAAGTTTTAAAACTCTATATTGAACTAAAACTAAACAATTTGAAAGTTATTTGTGAAAAAAAAACGTCACAGAAAGTGTTGCTTTAGGGCAAATGATGTTTGATACTCTTTTCTTTAGCCACTATTCAGTCAATCAAATGTATCCCTCTTTAGGAAGAAAAATGACGTTGTCAATTTCAGCTTGTAATGCACGGATTTTAACTGAATGCCATGTCTCACGTGCTGTGCCACTATCGAAATCACACGGTTTGAAGCTATTGGGAAAATTAAGTGTTCTCATGATAAAAAAAAAATTATGTCCATGTTTAAAGGTATTTTCAGGAGGAAGTGAAAGAATGCTGCACCTGAAAACTAAAAGTATATTTATGTGTTAACTAATCTTTTCTATCTATGCTGTTGGAGATATGTTCCGTAATGTACATGTTATTTCTAATCATGATTGTTAAGCTATATAGGCCCTAAATAGTTATTGGTAAGTATCAGGGTGCTGATAAGCTTTACAACTCTTGACTTTGTAATTAATTTAGCATGTTTTTTCTTACAATGACGTCAAATCATGATAAGCAATATACAAATATCACGGTTGATATAATACAATATTATTTTTTATTCGAACTGTTGTTACACTTTCTTTTAATGCACTGCATATGAACAGTGCATTTGACAATGCCAAACAACTATAAAGTCGGCCTTATCATGGATGATTCAAAGCGACCATGCATTGAACTGATTTCTTGTCAAAGGATTGTAAAGATTGCTTACAAGTAGGGACTCACATGGATTCTGTGTCCTACTGTGAATGTGTGTGTGAGAGTTATGATGAAAATAGTAGTAGACCTTTAGGCCTACATTTATCATGGATGCCAAGGTTGTTACAAAATGAAATCACAATGGCAAGCATTATATTTGAAAATAAAACTTATAAATCTGTGAATAAAATAAGTTTCAAAAGTAGTTTGATTTTATATATTATTTTGTCGATGTATTTTTGATACAAAGCCAATATCTGAAGGTGTTTGGTACCTTGGTGTACCCTTAAACACAATGGCTGAGTTTCTTTTGAGGTTCGATACCGCAAACAAGTGAGGCGTAGCCGAGTTTGTTTGTTGTATCGAACCGAGAACACATAGGTCAAACGCAGCCTGGTTATGGAGAGGTTAGGTTATAAAATATAATTATAGGCTATACGAAAAAATTAACCCCTGATAACCACACCACGTGGTGCCTTTACCTATATTCTACTCCAAAATTTACAATATGTATCGCGGTTCGTCGACACGTATTTAACATGACTTAAGCTGTTGGACCCTGGAACGTGAAAAAATGGTAAAGGTAGTACAATATCTACAGGTAAAACACATTCTGAATTTGTCCTGGACAAATATTAACTCAATAGTTCGTTGAACTAACCAAACTGTTGAAGTGTCGTATTTTCTGGCACTTCCTCTCATTTGTAACCTTCAATTTCCTCGTCAAGTACCGGACCCTTCCCGTTTCTTTGCTCGCCTATAATCATCTCAACATCATCTTCACCTCACAGTGTCCACTTGTTATAAACATGGCTTTATTTCACATATCCGATTATCTACAGTTAAATACATCATCTTCATGATGCCAACGCCGGTAATGGCTGAAATATTGCCAAAGAGGAGTTAAGCTCACTGATTCACTATGGATGATTTTGGAAATATTACACGGTGGTTTCAAATATGTGTAATACCGCTGAACGGATGACAACACAGTCAGTTGTGCAGTCTAACGCCACAATACTATTAACACTAAATGATGATTTTCCTTGATTTAAAATTCAATAAACATATAACCACATCATTTACTATCAGTTGTTTCTTTTCTTACCAATCTGTACTATTTGACACCTTTTAAGAAATGTTTGGAGATTTTCTAGCAACCAAAAAAGTGCGTTTCGTATTCGCCGGTCTGTATTATTTTCGCCTCTTCATAACTCTCGTTTCACATGACGACATATGTCACCCCTCCCTTGTTATTTGGTGCCATATTCCACCTCTCTCGTGTTATTTGGCGCCTTCCCTCGCCTCTCACGTGTCATTTGACGCCTTCACTCAGCCCATGTCCTCAATGATCAATCAGAGCCGATGCTGCTCAATGAAGCTTTGATTTCGATTCTAGGATCGTCGCTATCAAAGCGAGGGGATAATTATATCTGTCGTAGGGCGGGAGTTATCAATAAAACAATCTGTTCCCGCTGTAGACCTGCTGAGGACCGGAGTCTTCCCCTCCCTCCGTCCCTCACCACCGTGCACGACATCGCTACTCAGGCCTGTGAGACGGGACTGCCTTGTGCCGCTCTAATGAAGTGTACCAGTGACAGACTGACAACCAGTCAAATTATTCATAGCGCGGATTCATTTAAGGAGGACTAGTGTTGGGAGGTTACTCAGATGTGAAACTTCCTCGCTTCAGGAGGACGTTCAGGATGATGCTCACACTGTGTGACGGACTCCTTGGTGGTGACTGCTGAAGGGAAGACGATGTACTTTATAGTGGAAGATTTGGAGACCCGTGAAAGATACCTTTGGTAAAGATGAATGGAGAGATGTGTCCCTTTTATCACGCGGACTCGTGCTCTAACACTGCTGTCCTTTCTACCTCGTTTGAATCACATCTTGCAGAAATGCGGATATTGAAAATCCGGTTTACTTTGTCAGGGAAATATATTTCAAAGTAATTTACTAACAACTTGTCTGGTAAGTATCCAATGATGTTATTTTTTAATGAATTGAAAATGCTTTATTTAATGGTAGAAAGGCTATGTCTTTCAAGCATAAATAACCGCTTTAAGAAAGCAACAAGTACTCTTTCTTTTATGGACATTGTTTATTGATTACTTCGTAATGCATATCTGGCATTTAAAATGGTAAACTTAATATAACAGACAAAAAATATTTATATTTAAATATTTTGGATTTTTTCAAAATATAATCACGAAGAATTGAATATTATTTACCGTATTTTGATACATACCTTATTAATATTCTAAAAATGCTTAAAACCTTATGGATAAAAGTAGACGGAAATATATTGATTACATACAAATTGACACACAACGGGAGACGATACAGCGGAACAATGACACACAGGAGAGTAATTCCATACACAGAGAGTGCCATTATAAACCATATTTATATAAAGATTTACATTATGACCATAAAAATGATAAACCGGATTAATTAAGGTATTGATAAGTCCCAGGAAAGCCCGAATACTCATGTGTTACGCGCTGAAGTGGAGAAGTGTATTAGAGCCGCGACAATCTCTGCTATGTCCTCTTTGAAGTATGGGTATTAGAAGGCACAGAGCCGACTTACTTCTCGTTAGCAATTCGATAGCTTCTTCCTTGCTTCCATCAATCACAATACTGTCCTCAAGGACGCCTAAATATGTCTAAGGGGGGCTTAAGACTTAAAGAAGAAATATTCTTTGTTATTCCATTAGCAACCAATAGGTGATAACCATAAGGCGATTTGGGAGCATCGCAGTCAGTCTGAGGGGAGGATGACAGCATCTCCACGGGACAATATCCCGGGACAGTTGGAATACAGCCAGGCTCCGCGCTCTGTGGGCTTGGGCTGGATTCTCTCGGATACAGTCACAAATCATCCCTAATTCCCTTCTGAATCGCTTTAAGACCTTTCCGATGAAAGGACGTTGTATTCTAGGAATAACAGAGAGAAATGACATTTTTGTTTCTCTTGGAAGCAATGCTTCAATGGGCGGCTGTTTGGTGAGTTTATCTGGATTTATCTTTTCTAGGAATATTCATCAAATGTCCTTCTTTGTGGTCATTGTGGAAATTAATTAGCGTTGTCTTGATCTTCTAACGTAAACATGAAAAGCCGATTTCGTAAAATTGTATTTCCTTAATCTAAGATATCATCAACCCTGAAATGGTATATAAAAACTGCATTTCCGTCAGCTATGTAGGTTTTGCATTTGATTCTTGGTTAACTTTCTTGTCTCTGGTTGGCTGACATTTCCAATATGTTCTGGTCCAGTGGGACTCTCTCCTTACTTCTTATAGCCTTCCTGGTTGCAGCCGTCTTAACAACGTTGCCGTTGTTTCTGACTTGGAGACAAATCTTTGTACATTTGTACTGGTTAGTTCTGGTTAAAATGCCCTTAATTCTCACAGTATAGTACCACAATTTAACTTTTCTTTAGAAATAATCTTTTTACGTAATGTAACAAGTGTAATAACTATTGAAATGAATTTAGGTTTAGATCCATAAATTCCATAAATTCCTTTGGAAGTTAATGGTATGTCCAAATTTGGAAGTTCTGAACGCTTCTACATAGAATTCAATTATCTACATTTCGTTAAAAATGTACCCTATATGCAGTAAACTTGCAATTTCAGCCAAACATTTGAATATATAGTATTTATAGTAAAAAGGTTGATATTGAATTGTTCCACTCTGGAAATGGTATTGATTCCGCAGTTAAAAGCCTGCAATGATATTTATAAATAATTTAACGGCATCTCTGACGTCATGTTTACCCATTAACAAAGTGGTTAAATGACATTCACTTCTTTCAAGGCATTGAATTACTTGACTAACAGGGTTCTCAGGGGAAATGTAAACTGCTTTTGGTCATTTAGGCACAAGTAAAATGACATCGGGTCCTAAAATGCTCAAAATATGCTCAAAATGAGATTTTAAATTATTTTTTCAGAAGTAAAACAAAATAAATAATTACTTAATCTAGAATGTCTCAAGTACTTATTCCCTGGCATCGACATCATTAAATATCATAAAGATTGATATTTATACAGTATGAAAACCTGTTTATAATATGCAGATGATGATAACAGGTTTGCAAGAAAAGTACAAAACCATTAAATGTTAAATTGTTATGAAAATGGCAAAGCAAGGGAAAGAAAACATTTGTACTTTTAGGCCCTGAGTTCATTAAATACGATTTTAATTGTTGTTCATAAATGAATCTTAATAGGATGTCCTTGTGACGTGTTCCAAAAGGAAAAAAGTGGCATAACATTGCCACATTGCTTCTAAGGAAATCAATGCAATGATGACGTAATATTTGTGTCTAAGGTTCGTTTGCTATGGAAGAGAGTGATGAAGACAATCTTAGTTATTGAGACGATGTTGGTCACAAGGAATTTTATAAAGGTTAAACATAGTTTCAATATTGTGATAATAATACCCTAAGTGATTGACATTTGAAAGTCTGCATTTGACATTAAATATAAATACATATTATATGATTGAAAATCTGTTCATCATAATTGATGTATAATCTATGATTTCAATTGAAATTTTGAATTGAATTCTTACTTCAAATTGAATAAATAGTATATCACAAAAAGTCGTATCATAAATAGCACATTAGATATTACCCTTTGTAACTGTTTGCATAATTAAGGTTCACACTTACCTGAACATCGTGCCTTATCTTTTTATTAAACACGTAAAATTTCGCAATCTAGTGCAATGTAGTTGCAATTTGCAATTATTGTGGTCTTCAGCGCTAATCATAAAAGAAAACAAACAATAAGCAAATAGTTCAATTTCTATGTAGCAATTTAAAAAGATTACTTTCGTACGAAGATTTCACAAATGAGGACATTAAAGTGTATATAAAAGGCAGAGAAAATGAAAACTTACAGAATACATAACAGTTTTTAATTCTTAAAGCTCGTTCATTTAGAACACCAATCTATTCTGATGTGACATTCAGTTTACTGTCATTTTTACACAGTAAATATATTTTAGAACTTTAAATTTATCTGTAAAGCTAAGATTCTAAGCATTTTGAAAAAAAAACGTCCATTTTCATCATTATATATTCTCACCATGTATTTGCTTTATTGTTAATTTGTCGTTTGATAGATAAAATTGGCTTCGATGTAGATTACCATGTTGCAAAATCCAATCTTTTAATGCGTGATGCTTTGTTTCCAAATTGTGTGATAATATAATATACATCGAAGCTTCGATGTTTATATGTACATTAACCGCTAGAACCTGTTAATTCGTATAAGTTATTGCCTCGAAAAACGTATTAAGTTTTTGTCTTCTATCGATTTTGATAATAAATGACAAAAACATTAAATCGGGTCTGTCTGAACTAGGGGCTTCTTTTTTAACCCATGTTTTTCAGATCTATGTTCTGAGAGATGTCTGAGAAATGGGCTTAAAGATGTAGGGCGAAAAGTAAAACAGTATCTGGCCTGTCGGACTTAATCATATTCAGTCTCATTACTGCTGATTACCTCATATATCATAATTATGTAAATGTAAATACGTCTGTGTCTTTTTGGGATCGCTTCGGGAGGATCTTGTGATCTAAATGTGTCCTTGGTGTCATATCATGGAAAACTAAATTCCTGGAAAATATAGCATTTCTTGACTACAGAACACAGAACCATGTCACATAAATTGCAGCATTATGAAGTGTTATTGTTGATAAACTTTCATTTTTATATTTCAGTATTCTTTCTTTGAGATGTAAATCACAATCATATGTTGTAAAATTACTTTCAAAAGGGGGTGACATAATTACCAAATGCAGTTGGTTCTTATATGTCAGCAAAATCGCATTTAGGGTAATTGTAAAGGGAAAATTGGTTCATTGGCGATCCGATATAATCCAGAGATAATGATCCTGCATAGAATTCCATAAAAGAAAATGTATGTGTCAGCATTTGCTGAAAAATTAAAACTTACCATATCAAAGTAAAATGTGATATGTGGGTAGAGAAAAATGGCATGGAATTGGTAACATGAAGATCGCTACTCTGAGAATAAGTGTTTCCAAATGTCAAATCCAATTTGTGGCGTTATTTAATCTATAAGTAAAACATAGCATTTCTATACTACAGTGTGAAGAACTATGTCACATCTATTGCAACATTATAAGGTGTTATTGTTGAATAACTGTTGTTTTTATATTTCTATATTCTTTCTTTGAGATGGAAATCACAATCATATGTTGTAAAATTACCTTTCAAAATCGTTAAATACTGCAAGGTTAAGGTATCACATTTTAATGTTTAGTCGAGTAGTGAAACAATCTGTAATTATTCAGCAAACAGCAGTTGGTTCTTATCTGGCAGCAAAATCGCATTAATGGTAATTGTTAAGAGAAAGTTTGGTAATTGACGTTTCACTTTACAAAGTTTCAAATTAAAGATATTACCATATCTAAGTAAAGAGTGATATGTGAGCACTGAAAAATGGCATGTTATTGGTAAGATATATGTGTTTCCAAATATGTCAAATGCGATTGGTGGTGTTATTTAATCTATAAGTATCGTTGTTGCTTAAAATCAACATTAAATGTTAATTCATATAGAAGAGCGACAATACGAAGGTGTATAGATGTGTTCATTGAAACTAAACGGATCAAGGTACCGTGGCTTACGTACCCTTATTCATTACATGTTATTCATGACAGTTATCTATAACTGAAACAAGAACTTGCTGGATATAATTTAAAATAATTGATGTAAAAACATAAATATATAAAAACATTTTAAAAAAATATTTTGAATACTTTTGATCACAATCGCAAATCCAGTGCTATAATTTCGCGTAGAAATTTGACATGCTCACAACTTAAGACAAATCGTGAAACACCCATAGAAACTTTTAATGTTTCCACCTGCTATGTGCCTGCAATAACATTTAATCAACGAAGTTTCTCCCAGAGTTTCATGTAAACAAATTAACGTATGTTTGTTTCCCCCATCAGGCCAGAGAGGTGACCCTCGAGGTCGGCAGCGGAATCAAAACTTGAGGCCAAACTGACCTCTCCGAAATCAGCTAATCTAATTGTCACGGCTTCATTAACAGACTCGTTGGCAATTCCACTCTCGTCTCCAAGTGTCTTTCCAGATGCCTTGTGTTTACACGGAGCTGGCCTTTTGTTCATTAAATGCTGACAAATTCAATCACAATCAATTTCCTCGAAGAAACATCGGTTCGATATGTGAGGGTATTTCTGAGTCTCATGTGACGGACGTCGCAGATAGAAAATAGGTGAAAACAATATCATCGAGATTACATAGAGAATTCAAGAACGCCGCTAATTGAAATAAAGTGAAATTTAACAATGCCTAATAGTATTGAGAACGCTCTATTCAGAGTTGAAATCGATATGGTGGAATACAAGGCTGTCTCAATTAGTTTTCACTCAATCATGTTTAACATTTATTCATTGTTGCCGAGGAGTAGCCGCGACCTGACTGTCCTGAGCACGCACATACAGGATTAGTGGGTGGAGAAACAAGGTTGTGGATAGATGAAGTAACACGGCCTGTTGAACCGAGAGTGCACTAATTACTGCCCACTTATAGCTAGCTCCGTTCTGTTACACAACCCGCCACTGGTGAAACAAGCACGTACACGGACTTACAGGAACCAAGAAAATCGAAATGAGAGAAATTTGCTTTCAGGGAGTGTACCAGCTCTCGGAATAGAAAGAGGGGATAACTTCTGCATGAATGTTGTACGTGTATAATTAAGTATTAAGAGAAAATTGCAAATTCGTCATTTTTGGGAATGTCGTTTATATCACTGACTTTAGGAATTCGGACAAAAAATCAAATTAAAAGTTGCACTCGATACTTCGTATCAATATCACTAAAGAAGATTTATTACTCTCCCGTTGAAGATATTGATGTTTAATAAATCAACCATGTTATTACACTATGTGTCATAACATCGCGCGCTGACCGAATGACGTGACGTAATGATGACATCACAATTGTTAAGTATGACGTCATAATGTCAGCGGGCCGGCCGCGACAGTCATGTTGGCGACTTTCTTTGTATTTTTACGATGTTATTAAGCAAGTTATAAATAAAATACTAAACTCGGTCCCGTGTCATAACATTTTTATGAAACTCGTGAATGGTATAGGTATTTAACTCGCTTTCGCTCGTTAAATACCAACCCATTCACTCGTTTCATAAATATGTTATGAAACGGGACGTCGTTTAGTATTCTCTATATATTCATAAAAAGTCCAAGAATATAATAAACAATAACTGCAAAGAAGTTAGTAAAAATCATTAAGTTCCCAAGTTAAATGCTGATGAAGACATAACAACAGAATATTCTTATGTATAACGAGACTGTAATATATCATGATGGAGAGATAAACCTTTGTCTTTCATGGATAGTGATGTTTTTAATTACATGGTGATTAAATTAAATAAAAATCTTTCAGGTTTTCATTTAATGAATTAGTTTTCAAACAAACTTTAGATTTAGCCTCACACCATGCAAAATACAAGTAACATAATACTGGTAACATGAATAAATGAGGTCTGTCAATCATATATAAGAAATACATTATTGAAATAACCACAGACATACTAAGTTCATGCAGACGAACTTGTATTCTATTTTATCGATTTACTCAGACTCAGACTCAGACTCTTTATTTCGTAAATGATGGCCTGTGAGTCCTATAGTACATTTGCATAAATACAGACTGATCATTGGTTTTATCGATTTGTGCTATATCGATGAAACAAAAAGAAAAATTTTCCTTTGAATTTTTATCCCAAAAAAAAGAGGGAAAAAAACCCAGTCGTTTCATATCCTGTTTAGAATAACACGAAACACAAAAACATCCAATGATGAGCAGGAATGCATTATAATTATTATTGTATTATCCCTGAGTTGTTAAGATTAAATTCGTTACTTAATTACTATAAATAATTTATTCGCAGAGAATTTTGTCTTCTAGATATCGTTCATGACGATATGGATTTCTACCGTGACACACCATTTTTATCTACGTACGTCTATTGGCCAATAACATGTTCATCTCTAAATGCTGTTCGCTACATTTTATAAAATGTAAAGTGGCAACACTTTCTACTTACTGCAATTATGACATTAAAGGAAAATATCGCCCCAACAACATTCAAAATACAAACACCTGCTTATCTACCGCCTGATATTAAGTAAGAATATTACTATGACATGTAAAGATAAGCGATAGAATGACAGTATCTATAATACAACGGAAACCATCGAAATTGTCATATAGAATATTAATGGACTGAACAGCAGTCGTTTCGATAACAAGACTATGACAATTGCCTAAATGTCAAACACCTTAATTGCAGGAATTGTATGAAGTTAACTATAAAAATACAAACAAAATTATCATTTTATAAACGTTTGGGTTGCAACAACATCCACCTGAAACGTTCATATTCACTTGTTGTCCCTGATCCGTACACTTTGTACAACAGCAATCCTCAGTTGTGCTGGACAAAGTGGAAAGAAAAAGATTTTGTTATGTATTAAGGATAAAAAGTATAATAGGATTACATAAACATTAGATATTTGTTCGTTAATTGATAATGTTAAAAAATATTATTAGGAGAAGCATTTATGTAGGCAACCTTAGAATGTTTGTTGATCCGTTTCTTATTAAGTTTGTATTTGTCCCGATTCATTTTGTGTTCATCATCATATTTCGGGTACAGATTACTGTTAACAAAAATTTAAAAAAGTGTTAAAATAAACAAAATATTTTCATTTGCCTCGGGGTCGCTGTACAAACATACTTAACACTAAGGTTTACTTAAGGTCTATCTTTTAACATTGCATTAGTTTTACCTTAGTGAATTGAGGTCAACTTAGTGTTTTATGCAATGGCCCTGAGTTCCAAGTTGTGCAATATTTATGAACATTTTAAAAAGGATCAGTCGATAGTTTACGAAAAGTATCGTAATTGCTTGATAAGTTTACTCAAAGATCTTCATTAAAAATACTAACATACACTGTTGGAGATTTATTTAAATTTCGAAAACATATATAGTGGTCTATTTATTCTCCGACACTCTGATGAAGAGAATACACTCATAAAAATTCACACATCCCTATAAAATGATTTAAGTTTCCATGTACATCTGGGAAACTAAAATAACTCCACTGTACTTGACATCGAATATATAATTAGTAAGAGATATTGAAATTTGATGTTTTTATATTTGATCAGCTTATCAATGAAAAGCTATGTCTGTTATTCAAAATATCATATTAATTTTTTTATCTAGTTTAAGTCTTGTCAGAAGAAGAGCTAGTTTGGAGGAGACAGGGATATCAACTATTGATGGGGAGTAGATATAGCTGTTGATAAGGGGGCTAAGAACGCTGGTCCGGCTGATGAGAGGAAATGAAATTATTGACACAATCCTGAACAACAGCATGGGGCACACTTTCATGGACTTTATTAATTATTCAACAAAAAGGGTCAACAAAGGTGGTAGATCTGTCGCGATCCATGCTTATACGCATCTAGAAATGGGACTGTAAATCTGTTACTACATATGTAATGATGTCCAAACATGAAGCATTGGATTGTTAACAAATCATGTTGGCCCTTTGCGTATGATTATAGTTAGAATTGCTGGAATACCAGTTTAAAGGTGTGGAAAGTAACACATTACACATGCAGATGACCTTTAGGATTTGGCTTCTAATCATTGATGATGTAAGCGTGGTAATGTATTTTTGTCATAAATTTAAAATGAAGTTATCAGAAACGATTTTAATTATGTGTATATATATATTATTAAGATTGTTAAGAATTAAATATCTTAGCTTCCTTATATACATGTGCATAGCTAATGTCAACGACTGGGTTGCTTGGAAGGTTAATCATTGTTAAGTGTTAGGAAGTCAAGTACATTGACGTCATTATCTTACACACAATATTCTCTTCTTCAGATATTCGGGCAACTGATATCTTCATAGCACCATGTCTATTGGAATTCTGCGAGCCCTCAAGACGCTTAAGGACCATCCTTATGTGCAGTACGTTGGAATTGGTCTCGCAGGATTGGTCAATATTGAGAACCAAGATGGCGACCACACCTTAAACCGGAAGTCCAAACTGCAGCTGATCCGTCTCTCAACGGCGGTGTGTGGCATAGAGTTGTGCTATGCGGCAGAGACAGCGTTCGTAAGTCCGATCCTGTTGAAGCTGGGAGTCCCCGTAGCTCTGATGACTCTTGTCTGGTGTGTGAGTCCAATCCTCGGCTTCTTCCTTGTTCCGGTTCTAGGATCATTGAGCGACAGGTGCCCGATGAAACTAGGACGGAGACGTCCTTTTATACTCGTTCTATCTGCTGGTATAGTGCTCGGTCTTCTTCTCGTTCCTAATGGAGAAAGTATAGGCATCCTCCTAGGCGATGAGGGGATGGAGACGTTACACAACAAACACAGATATGTATATAACCAGACGTTTCACAAACCATCGAAAAGATCTATTTTAGACAACTCCAGTTATGAAGTCGTACCTTCAACACTACCAGACATAAACAATACAACTCCCTCTATAGTAGATCAACAATCCTATACGATATCTAAAGATCACTTTCATGGGATAATTCTGACCATAGTTGGAGTGGCTATGTTGGACTTCAACTGTGACGCGTGTCAGTCTCCAAGCAGAGCGTATCTGCTGGACGTCACACTGCCAGAAGACCACTCGGCAGGACTGACAATGTTCACAGTGATGGCGGGTATTGGTGGAAGTATCGGCTATGTCATGGGAGGGGTGGACTGGAACGCCACTGAGTTCGGTACTGCATTCGGGGGTCACATCCGGGTGGTTTTCTTCTTGGTCCTTATTGTGTTCATAGTCTGTGTTATCTCAACTGTCACCAGCTTCAAGGAAACTCAACTCCACGAGCTTGGCATCTCTGAGGAAAAGATTCAGAAGAAAAAGAAAAAGATTGGCCAATCAAAATACCGGAAGTTTACAAACGAGGAAGATGACGAAGAAGACGAGATCGGCTATTCCAAAGATCAGACCTACGGCTCTCTCGGTCACCCGACAATAACACCCGACCTTGACCTTCAGAAAGGTTACACAGCAGACTCAGAGGAAGAGCTGTCGGGTCGAGACACAATAGATCAACAAACCGAAGCGGATAGACATGCACTGTCAAACAACCACTCAATTCTGACGTCATCTTCCAATAATTTTGACGTCAACCATGAAACCATTGAAATATCGACTGACGTCACGCTCAAAACCTATCTCCGTTCCATAGTTAAAATGCCCCGCTCTATATTCATATTGTGCTTGACGAACCTATTTTGTTGGATGTCCCTGGTCTGCTACTCCCTGTACTTCACGGACTTCGTGGGCCAGGTGGTGTATAACGGGAACCCCCAGGCTCCTGTGGGTAGCCGGGCCCACAACCAGTATGATGAGGGGGTCAGGCTCGGCTCCTTCGGGATGTCTCTCTACTCTCTGTCCTGTGCTGTCTACTCCCTCTGCATAGAGAAACTCGTCCGCACGTTCAGTGAGTATACATTCTTTATTACCATTAACATAGAGTCATTTATCTAGCACCAATATCAAGCTACGCTACTCCGCTTCGAGAAAACATTATTAGTATGAACATGTTATTAAATGCTTTATTTGCTTCATACCACCATTACCCTTTAAATAACAACGATAAAAATTCATTACGACGTCGCAAGTCGAGAGTGCTTTTAGTTTATTGAACGCTTGGTTGTGTAAAGTTAGAAGTTTTGGTAGTCATGAAGCTTCTTATTGGTGATTGTGGCCTTCATTTCGAAACATATGAGCTAACTTATCAGAAACTTTCACAATCGCCAGGTTAAAAGGTGTGTTTTTCCTCATACCATCATTTGTGCTACGTGGAAAATCCTTTGATAAGTTTACGATGTTTTCTCTTAGTTTAGATTCTAGCCATATCGGCGTGAAAGGGACGTCATACGGTATTCAGACTGCGACGGAGCGATATTTGCGTGGGACAATATACAAAAGCGCTTACGTTTGAAAATAGAATCACGAATTACATAACAGCACTATTGTAGAAAAATCCTATTACGAAGGAGAAGATTTCAATAACATGAACTTTCCAAAAATCCGTTTCATGATGAATCGAATATTTTTCAAAAGAACATCAGCTACACGTGACAAAGGGATCGTTGTATGCAAAAGATAAATGTTAAACAAGTCGTGTTAACGGTTCGGGTTCAAAAACAGATCTGAGATCAGATCAATGTTATGTGACAGTTTCTGTTCATTTGGTCACTTTGGAAAGTGATAAGTATCAACGTTTTAAATCTATAATAAAATCCTAAAATTGTCATCATGATTAATTGATTCCAAATAAAGTAAATCCAATTTCAAATGGGTTAGTAAGATATGTGTCTGTTATAATATAATCAGAAAGCTTTATGTAAACATGTCCCGCTTTCAATTTGACAAGAAAATTTACGCAGGTTAAGTAAGAACGACACCATGTTAATACTATCAATTAATTCTGATACCTAAATTTTCAATAAGAAACAAACATGTTTTAACTCTATCCTTTTTAAAGAATATTGTTTAGTTAAGAAAACTTTTCACAAGTATTACGTTCAGCATCTTATCTATATACTCTAAGCATTGCAGTTAAAACATATTAAATTCACATGTACGTTTCAATATTTGATGTCACCATGTAGAAAGTAATGATTTAAAAAGTTACAATATTTGATGAGACCATGTAGGAAGTCATGATTGAAACAGTTTCAAATTTTTGATGTCACCATGTAGAAAGTAATGATTGAAAAAGTTACAATATTTGATGAAAACCTGTAGAAAGTAATGATTTAAAAAGTAACAATGTTTGATGACACCATGTAAAAAGTAATGATTGAAAAATGTACAATATTTGAGGACACCATGTAGAAAGTAATGATTTAAAAGGTTACAATATTTGATGTTACCATGTAGAAAGTAATAATTAAAAAAGTTACAATATTTGATGACACCATGTAGAAAGTTATGATTTAAAAAGTTACGATGTTTGGTGACACCATGTAGAAAGTAATGATTGAAAAATTTACAATATTTGATGACACCATGTAGAAAGTTATGATTTATAAAAGTACGATGTTTGATGACACCATGTAGAAAATAATGTTTCAAAAAGTTACAATATTTGAAGACACCATGTATAAAGTAATGATTTAAAAGGTTACAATATTTGATGTTACCATGTAGAAAGTAATAATTAAAAAAGTTACAATATTTGATGACACCATGTAGAAAGTTATGATTTAAAAATGTACAATAATTGATGACACCATGTAGAAAGTTATGATTTAAAAAGTTACGATGTTTGATGACACCATGTAGAAAATAATGTTTCAAAAAGTTACAATATTTGATGACACCATGTAGAAAGTAATGATTGAAAAATGTACAATATTTGAGGACACCGTTTATAAAGTAATGATTTAAAAGGTTACAATATTTGATGACACCGTGAAGAAAGTAATGATGTCAAACTGATAAACCATATTGCGTAAAAACAAGATGTTTTATTTACTGGGCAATGCAGTTAATCAGGACTGAATCAGGTAACACAATACACTGCAGTGAGCATGACGTGCTGCTATTGAATACTCATTAGACCAGCAATCTCCCTAAGTCACGATAATCATGGGAAAATGAAATCCGAAACACATCAAAGCCGTGGAATCTCCGGAGGTTATTGAGTGAAATCTGGCGGAGGGAAACCAATGTGTCAATACAATTGTATTATATGAGCTCGCCAGTGGGCTTAGGGAATCAAAGCTTGGTTACATGCGACTGGTCAATGTGTTTAGATATGACAGAATCACAAGATGAAGCATACAGGTCTTGCTTAGCTTCCAGCAGGCTCCAAATGTCTCCTGGGTTAGTGGCATGGATTAAATGATTATCGGAACCAGCTTCTATGTTGTTAACAGTACAATTTAAGCATATTTTGCTTTCTCTACAAGAATATTTTTCTTTCATGCTTTCATAAATTAAAGTTGTCTTAAAAATCGATAAAATCATGTATGTTTGGTATTATTCTTTCTGATGACATAAGAACTTTCCAGGACATCGTTGGCGCAATCAGACCCGCGTCGAGCAGTAAGAAAACCGACCTGTCATTAATTGTAATGACAAATTTCGTTATCACTTGATCGTTATAATTGGATATTCTACACGGATGACAAACGCAAATATGTTGCAGTCAACAAAGTTAACATAGCGATTAGCAACATGTTTCGTGGCCTGTCAGCATTACTTAAGTCCCATGTCTGTTGTTCTGTTTGTGGAAAGTATCAAAATCAGGTTACAAATGAGGGTGTTATACAATTCCCAATAGAGAATCTGCTGTCTGGAAAGGCGACATATCCACGGGGAGTTAGTTGTCCGTATTGCTCGCATCATTTGTCAACAGGGGTTATACAAGGCGGTGTAATCAGAGAAACAGGAATAAGAGTGTGCTTTTGACAAAAACAGGGGATGTTCTGTAGCACGAGAGAATGGATCTTATGATATGATATCTTGAAAGGTTCTAACACCAGTTGATGACTGGAGAAATGAAATATAGACAAAACCAATATTATTAATCATCTTCATAAGTATTTTTTTTTCAAAACTCCATACAGAAAAAGGACATGTAAGAATACCAATTCCAAACATAACACGTATATACAATTAATAATTTAACAACGTGCACAAGATTTGGCGAAAAGACAATTTTATATTCAAAGTTCATTCTGACATTAGGTGGAAAATAGTTGATATTAAAAACTGATCTAATATTTCAGACAAGATTATGACAAATTGACCAGAAATAAGTATTTATATTTAACCTGTGTTGTATAAGATTTCCAAAGATGTAAACAATTAATAGAAAAGCTCCAGCCTTCGGGATTCACCGCTCGGGTCGGGCTGAAGTCCTCCCTATATGCCGATCCCTCGGGCAGTGGGCATTTTTCGACGGAAAGCCCTTTGGATTGGTTACTATCCTTTACTTATAACACTATCCCTTCAAGACCAAAATGGAAACCACTGCAGGGAAGAAATGAAATATCTCGGATTTTTTCCAATCAATGTTCATACTGTGAAGGAGTATGATGTACAATGAAAGCTATTTCGATTTAGAAAGCACAATAAGATTGATAACTCGACGAGAATAGTTTGGATGCCACGAGCAATTCAAGATTAAAGTAAAAGTGCCAATCAAGTTTTCAAATTGTCAATTCGATCTAGAAAGCTTTTTGTTTTGTGTTAGATTTCTTCACAAGAGTTCATGGTCTTAAAGAACGAAAAACAGTTTTGATTCGGAAAGTAAAAACATATATGTTGTTTATCAAGGATTTACAATTTCAACATCTTTCCGAAAGAAGTCATTGATGGCGACATTTTATTGTTCCTGTAAAAAGAGGACAGGAAGGTTTGGCTGTTTTCTTACAGACAATACGTCTTGTGTGTAGCAACGTTGTGACCAGATCAAAATGTTATCATAAGGTCACAAGTCTCTAAAGTATCCGTCTTTACCATGCGCAGTGACTTGTTGGTTGACATGGTTATTTAGTGTTTTTCATTATTAGTCTTTCTCACATTCTTCTATTTTAGTTGAAAATTATTCCTTAGCCATTCACTCGACGGGGTTTAAAGAGTTCCTTATGTAATGAAAATAAAAATGAAATACAAACTGATCAAGCCCCGATGACCGTTTAATTAAGTGATAAGGAACACATAATAGACTTGTTGACATGGCATTTTATCTTACAGCATGTATCATGACATGCCAGTGCACACTATCATAAGAATCGATATTGAACGAAATGGCCGTATGTTTAAGGACTCAACAGAATTAAAGTGAGCATAATGATTCAATTTGGGTTAGTCCTGTCTTTTGTGGTATTATGTATTCGAAGAACTCTTCCTTTTCTTAATGATATATTTAAGCCCAAACCTTTTTTTAAAATAATCTGTTGAATCCAAAACCTATTCAGTTACATATGTTTATATTCAAGACAAACAATAAAGTTTATTAAAGTCAAACATGGCATAATACTACATAAGCACATATGTGTCCGTGTAGCACTTTCACATATCCTGATACTCATCGGGACCGGATTGTTGGTCAAACGTGTACCAATGACATGGACATTGAGATCTCAGACTGTGCTACAGCTTTTGCTGCTAAGTTCAAAAGCAGCTTTCTGCATTCTTACAAATGGCATCACAACTTAACAACAATCCATTGAGTTTGAAATAGTTTGTTCCTTCTCTTAATCAGCAACACGACGCTTTTGGTCGGTAGATATTAGGGTATATGTAGGAGCTAGACGGATATATAAACGCTGATTTGTGTTAACAAATAGCTGTATTCGCCTATTAAACGTTTCTTGAATCTTAAGCCGACATTACGTATTACGTTATGTGTATATATATATAACCATGGACAGTCTGCTGTTTCGGTCTTTCGAACCTCATCAGCATGGTGTGTGTGTATATATATCCTGTTCTCTCTTCAGAAGCCAAGCGGGTGTACGTGGTGGGTCAGCTGACCTACACTGTCGGGATGGTCATCCTGGCCTTGACCCGTCACAAGGTGTCGGTCATCCTCCTGTCCACCACAGCCGGGATAATGTACGCCACTCTCTTCACCATGCCCTACCTGCTGGTCGCACATTATCATACACGAGGGGAGGTAAGCACTGCGGAGAAGGAATGAATTACCACAATTTTTTCATTTCGGTTTGGCTTTTAGTTTATTGTTTTAATGCTTTTATATTGTTTGCTTTTTTTAATATGTCGGCAGCAACCGACAAGTTTACCAAATATGTTAGTTTTATTCAATTTTCATACGAATTATAGAGGGGTGGCACCGTACTTAATGTCAAGGAGGTCGTTCGACGGATCAATTTATGATTATTACATTTATAAATGTTCATCGTCAAAATTTCATTACGATTTTGGAGCTTTGATAAATGCGTTCGAGTACAATTTTAAATAAACCTGATTGCATAATGCCCGACATAAATCGTATCGACCTCACAAATGCATATTGAACTGAGTACTGAACTATGTTTAAAACTTTTGTTCATTCATATTCATTGACATCAATATAGTCTCTTGAACTCATTTCATAATTAATATCAAAGTCTACACTAATCCATTATTTAAATCAAAGCTTTTCTCAGAGTACTTCTTGTCCTATCCCAAAGTCTCCTTGCTAAAATAGCAGCACTTACTTATCGGTGATCAGTAAATCAATTGCACATGTATTATACTACACGCGTATATGTTAGTGTATGTTACGCGTTTTTCAAGTATTACTCATCATAACGTGACCTGCCATCGATCATCTTAAATCTTGATACGCCACTTTCTATTTTAGTGAAGATCATGAGCGCAAAGTGTAGAATAGTTTATTTGAATACCACACGGGATGTAGTGCCGATGTGAAGTCCCTGTTGACACTCTACTGTGCAGATCAATTCACTAGCTCTTCAGTTACTCGTCTCGATACCGCTAGAGAGCTCTGTACCAAGCTCTTACATCCCCCATTGTTCCTAAAATAGATGGGACATATTGACTGCATGCACCTACAGTCTGTATCGATAATAGGGGAAGTGGTGTTGTTTGTTTTGTAGGATTATTGGGTTTAAAATGTTACGTTGTTTTACTTTTATGGCACTTTTTAGCCAGGCTGTCTTGTAATGCTATTAAACAAATCTTAATTGGTAGATGCTATCACCTAGAGTCTGTATCGATGATAGGGGAAGTGGATTAACATCGTGTGTTGTTTGTTTTGTAGGATTATTTGGTTTAAATTTTATGTTGTTTTATATTTCTATTACTTTATAACTAGGCTGTTTTGTAATACATTTCTGAATCTTAATTGATAGATGCTAGCACCAAGAGTGTGTATCGATAAAAGAGGAAGTGGTGTTGTTTGTTTTGTAGGATTATATCGTTAAAATCTACGTTGTTTTACATTTCTAGTACTTTCTAACTAGGCTGTCTTGTAATAATTTTCAGAATTTTAATCGGGAGATGCTAGCACGTAGAGAGAGTATCGATAATAGGGGAAGTGGATTAATAGCGTGTGTTGTTTGTTTTGAAGGATTATTTGGTTTAAAATGTTACATTGTTTTACGTTTCTAGTACTTTATAAGTAGGCTGTCTTGTAATGCTATTCAGAATCTTAATCGGTAGATGCTATTACCTAGAGTGTAAATCGATAATAGGGGAAGTGGATTAATATCGTGTGTTGTTTGTTTTGGAGGATTATTTGGTTAAAGGCTACGTTGTTTTACGTTTCTAGTACTTTATAACCAGGTTGCATTGTTATGCTATTCATAATCTTAATGGGTAGATGCTATAACCTATAGTGTGTATCAATAAAAGGGGTTGTGTTTTAACATCGTGCGTTGTTTGATTTGGAACATTTGGTTAAAGGTGTAGGTTGTTTTACTTTTATAGTACTTTAAAGCCACGCTGTCTTGTAATACCTTTCAGAATCGTAATCGGTAGATGCTTGCACCTAGAGAGTGTATCGATAAAAGAGAACTTCAAGAAGGTTGTGGTTTAACATCGTGTGTTTGTTTAAGAATTATTTGGTTAAACATCTACGTTGTTTGACGTTTCTAGTACTTAGCTTTAGCTGTCTTGTAATATCGTTCAGAATCTTAATCGGTAGATGCTAGCACTTAGAATGTGTGTGTGTCGATAATACGGGAAGTAGTTTAACATTTTGTGTTTTTTGTTTTGTAAGATTATTTGGTTAAAAATATACGTTGTTTTACGTATCTAGTACTTTATAACCACACTGTCTTGTAATGCTATTCAGAATCTTAATTTGAAGATGCTATTACCTAGAGCATAAAAAAGAACTTCACGTGAAAATGGTTTAATATCGTGTGTTGTTTTGCTTTAAGGAATCTTCATAGGAAAATCAGTGTTGCAAGTACGTTATAACTAAGTTATTTCTATACAACAAGGCTATCTTGTTTAACCTTTCGGAATCCGAATCGGTAGATGTTATAGTACGTAGATTATATAGCGTTAAATGAAAACTATAGCTATAAATGAAAAATGAAAGTGGTTTAACATCGTGTGTTGTTTGGTTTTAATTAATTTCTATCTTAAAATGTTGCGAGTACGTTACAATCCAGCTATTACTTTACAAAAATGTAATTTGTAATTCAACCATTGTATATTGAGTATTTCTCCAATCATGTGGCGCTCCATGTCATTATTATTAAGCTTCAATATGGAATGTATAATGGGCCGGTGGCCCCCATACAGAAATAAACACACATTCAACTTTACAACAATGCTTAATTGTATTAACTTGCGAATCTGAATCTGATAGACGAAATCACATTTATTATTACATTTATTTGTCTATAAAAGAAATGTGAAAGTGGTTTAACAGCGTGTGTTGTTTGGTTAAAGGAATGGGACAACATGATGTGCTCTTGTAACTAGGTTGCATGTATTGTAATCTGTATAACCTGTATAGATGCTACATATTTCATGATATCAATACTTTTATGTAACGCAAGACCCTGCTTCTTTCTTAGATTACGACGTAACAGTTTTACTTTGCATAATTAATATGGTTTTGCTCATGTACGCATTACAGCACAAAAAAACCTTTTCTTCTGACAACTTATCTTTTGAGAAACACAGCAAGGTATAAGATGGCAGAAACAATATGGTAAGTGTTTATTATAAGACGTTCTCTGTTGATACCAACGGGTTTAGGATAACAGGTGCGAGTTACATTACCAAAATACACTAGTATCGCTGATGAATACAATGAACTTGCTTTGCAATTCCATCTCTACCGGGAGAAACGTAACAGTGTTCATTGCATAAGCGTGTGACGAAAACGTTACATGATTCCTTGTGGTGAGATTCAGCTGGACTAACATTGCAGGAGTCAGTTTTTTCAGTTTGTCAATAATTAGTCGAGTTACATTGCTTCGCAATACATTGTTTGTCAATCGGTAGACGCTAGACATTTGCTGAAGGTAGATTACGCTGTAATATCAATGTCAGTCAACGGGTAAACTTACACAATAATGATTCTGAAATCATTGCAATAGAGTGATAGAAATATCATCTGTGGTAAAAAGACCTCGGACATAATGAATATTTTAGTTGAATAACAAGCAAAATGAACTTGGATTTTCCATAGAAAGACACTAGCTAAAAACGGAAACGACGGGACTCGTCCACTGAGAGTTAAATCTGAGTGAGGTTTAAAGTCACATTTAGAATCAATAATACACTGCCTACTGTCTTTTCTCACTCGCATGCTACGGGGGAGCGCCGGGGACGTACGTTTTAACAAATATTAACCGCTCTTTCCTATCAAAATTGACCATGTCCCCCCATTTAGATTTTATAGACTTTTGATATAGCATTCATACATGCCATTTCTTGATAATTTTCGCAAAACCATTTCTTTTGCAGTTTTCTCGGGTTTAAACCATATATTGACTGGACTATGTATTTTGTTGCATTTATAGAGGGCGATAATTAAACAAGAACTATTCAATATGCTATTTAAGGCGCTAACATCCCTTTATAACTCACTGTCAGATGACTTATAATCTATAACCTAATGATATACTAGAACGTAAAATAGTTCTTGTAAGGGTTTTACTACGAACAAATACTTTGCCAATTAAATAGTATACACGAGAAGATCAGATAGAAGTTTACAAACGTTTGAATTAACCATCTGTAAAGCAACAAGCTGAATCAGTTGATTGAATAGGCGAAGTACGTAATAGGGCCTACGCTACCAATTGTATGGAAATCTCGTAACTATTTAATAAGGTGTTTTATAGACCTGACCCGAAGCTCCATTGCGATGTTTCAGATGTTCACAGTGCGTTAAAACCTCGTAGAGGACTATCTTTTATCACGTCGAATTGGCCTCCATCGTTGCATACTGACTTTATCACAGGCTTTATGAAGTCAACGTGTCACTTGCCAGCATTGTAATTTTCTGCAGGAGCTGTAATGGGAAGCAATTTTGTGCCCACTCTTTACGAGGCAAAGCAACGGTCGCTATAACTCTGTGTAGTCCTACCTGCCTCGTTTAAAACCCTGCCATTCAATTAACGTTTCTCGTGTGGCGAATCTCAGAGCTTTAACGAGCACAGAATCACTACTGGGACAGCTCGCTTCTTTCTTGTGCAATTCCCCGAAAGGCGAATACTGATAAAGTCGCATGGAAAAAGGTACTTGAAATTCATGACATCCGGCCAGGATTATGCCGATTACGGTCAACGATTACGTGGAGAGAATCGGGCTTAATTTCCCAGCTTCCTCCTGTAATTCAGGTCTTGTAATGTCATATTCCCCGCCAGGTGGAGTCCCCTGGGGTCAGAACGAGGCTGGACCTGAATGTTGAGCGCATGTTTAAGTCACTAAAAGTCGAGCAAGACTTTAAGACTTCGTCATGCTGGACAGTATAAGATTAAATTAAGGCAAAAATCATTAAAGCGGTTCCATTATTTAAGCGAATTGATTAAGAGCAGAGACGATTAAATGAAGCTAGTGAAAGGAATTGTTGATTACCCAACTGAACTTAACGATTACAAAGATTTTACGTTTAAATTGATTATCTCATATATTAGTTTGTTTAAAAAGTTCGATACGAATTTTTCTGATTAAAAAGCAATTACAAGACGTTAACGTCTTTCTCAAATCTTAGGTAACAAATCTTTCTCAACCCATATTTCAAACTTTTCAGTTTTGTCTCTATACACACAGTAGGTGATACTTCGTTGTCTGAAGTCAAGAGAATGTCTATAGTTGTACATTTTATTTTCTCTTTTTGTATAAACTTTACGTAATTCTGTACGTAAGACATCATTCTCTCCCCACAGAGGCAACTCAGTCCAGTCTAAGTGAACCTAGCCTCAATATTTTTCGTTTTACTCCTATAATGAGTCTAGAAAGGTCTAGCCGAGGGTCGCGTCAGCCGACCTTTATGCGACCCATGACCCTCAAACGTTATAAGTGCGAAGGCAGACTATTGTGGCTTGGTAAGATGAGTTCTGATTGGTCAATTCGATACGTGGGCTGACGCGACCCTCTACTAGACCTTTCTAGACTCAGTATAGGAGTGAAACGGATAATATTGAGGCTAGGTTTACTTAGACAGCAACTCAGTCATACCTGAATTAGCCTCTGTTCTATTACGGCTAATACATGGGATAGAAAGCTAGAAATTTGATTGGAGGCAATCGAAGTTAGTTGTGCAATCAGCGACGCCGTTTCAAAAGTGGTCATTCGCAAAACCTCGGCCGTCTCCGTGTGGTTCGTTAAAGCTTTGGTTGAAATTTAACATCCAGGGGAGGTAATTCTTTCTTGTACAAACCATCGCTTTTTACCTTCTCATTAGTTATTATATGGTTGATTAGTAAAGTAAAATCTATCATAAAACAAATAATAATTTACACAATAATAAAACAGTTTCTATCTAATGAAAAACCCTATCCATAACTGATTTTCAAATAGTTTCCCTCTCACACTGTTAATGAAAAATAAACATAAAGACATGATATTTTCCATGTCACTATACGACCGTTAAGAACTCCCAAAGTAATGGATATCCAAAAGGTGTTTTCATTGGCTGCAAATAGGGGACACATTTTAAGTAACAACTTTTGCGGCTAGGGCAATCTGCCGGAACCCCAGGATCTTGGCGTAATAGAACAGAGGCTTGCTCGCACAGAGCTGCCACTGTGGGGAGAGAATGGTAAGACATTGGAATCATTGAGAAATCAAGTTGAATGTTGAAGCAAGATATCCAGTACATTTTGTTCCGTCTAGATCATTTGTGCAGGCATCTGGATGCTTTACGTCAGACATTGAATATTTGAGAAATAAAGTTGATTATGAAAAAATAAGCTATGAGGTACAATTTGTTCCGTATATATAAGAGGTTTGTTCAAGCATCTGGATTCTTGACGTTAGACATTGAAGTCATTGAAAAATCAATTTGAATATAAAAAAAAAAAACAAGATGTCGAGTAAAAGGTGTTCCGTCTAAATGATTTGAGCAAGTATCTGTTTTTACGTAAGATATTGAAATCTTTTAGAAATCAAGTTTAATATTTAAAAAACAAACAAGATCTGGAGTACAATACGTTCCGTTGAAACGATATTTACAAGCATCTGGAATCCTTACGTAAAACATAGATATAATTGAGAAATCAACTTGAATGTTCAAACAAGATATAGATACGATTTACTTCATCTCAACAATTTGTGCAGGCACCTAAAAAAGCTGAATACTTAAGAAATTGATATGGATATAAACAATTTGTGCAAGATTAAGGAGTCCTACGACAGCCATTGAAATAATTCAGAAAGAAAGTTCAATACATGGAAAAGGTCATCCTGCTACATCAGCGTATATGTCTCCGAATGATGATACAACCTCATAACGCGGAGACATATACGCTGATGTAGCAGGATGGGAAAAGGTTACAGAACAATATACTCCATCAAGGGAAATGAATTCGCGTAGCTTATAATTAACTAAACTGTAAACGTTTCTATTTATAATTGTTTAATATTGAGATATTTTCATTTGGTAACAATTTCTACTTAACAATATACTCCATCAAGGAAAATGAAGCTTATGATTAACTAAACTGTGTACGTTTGTATTCATTATTGGTTAATATTGAGATACTTGTATTTGATAACAATATTTAATTTTCGTGAGCAGCCCATAACTTCCTGAAAATGAACTTTAGTCCCTTTAACACAGTGTGTATAATGTTGCAGTTCAACAAGTGCTACAGTCCCTTTAACACAGTGTTTATAATGTTTCAGTTCAACAAGCCGGCCTGGACTGACTGCCCATTATTTCCTAAAGTGCTACAGTCCCTTTAACACAGTGTATATAATGTTTCAGTTCAACAAGCCGGGCTCCACCCCCGACAAGGTGCGTGGTCTGGGTACGGACGTGGCTCTCATCAGTAGCATGGTGTTCCTGGCTCAGTTCCTCCTCTCTGTCTCCATCGGCTCCATCATACACGCTGTCGGCAGTGCCACCGCTGTCGTAGTCGCAGCAGCCGTCCTCAGCTTCTGTGGGGCTATCACAGCTACCCAGGTCACCTACTTTGACCTCTGAAAGGTCATTACATGAAGGATCAAGGATCAGAAGGGTTATCATGTAAAATTTGGGAAGAGTCGTTGTACCATAAAACGGATCGCTAAGAAAAGTTTGGGCCATTTTTAAACATGTCCATGTTTTGCAGATTGGACATTGAATCTATAAACTTGTCCATAAAACAAAATATGAATAGTCCGATGTGTTGTTGAAAAGTTATTTAATTTCAATTCTGAACTATTTTATCACAAAAGTATTTATGGCCATTTTAACAGAGCACCTGCCCAATCAAACAAGGCCAACCGAAGATAATCTGATTTTGAGTTGCAATTTGACTAAACACGTTGGTTCGAAATCAAGTCTTTATTGTAAGATGATTCTGAAGGAACACAAAAAGACGAGGGTAGGACACAATGGACCAAACTTTCGTTTTTAAAAGATTTTCAGAAGCCGCAATTTAAAATTCTCTTTATAGTTGCCATGTTTTAACAGAAGTCTCGGAACCTCTTTAAGCTCAAATAACAACTTCGAGGTATTTTAAAGAAGGCGGTTAGAAACACTTACCTGAGGTTTCACGGACCTCAGCAAGACAACTAAACAACCTACTATATGTAACTCACCTGACTTGTCCAAACCTCCACGATGCCAACTAAATCCATAGAGATATTGCCCTGTCTTCGCTGCCTCGCGATGAATGAGTCGGACAAACCATGAAATATGTAGACGGCCAGTGTTATAATGCCACTGGGCCATGACTGCCGTAACCTAGCGCCCCCTAGCGGTGTGATTGTACTCTAGTGTCAGTGATACAACCGAGTTATGAGTTACACTAGTGTGCGTCAATAGACAGAAACACATAATGTGCTCGTCTAGACTATATGTTGTACATTAACAGAACTTCTCCATAAAGTGGTTAGCTGCTGATCAACTAGATGTCCATTATCTCTAATACTAGATGGAAGGACACCTAGAATATATACATACAACTAGATGTCCATTATCTCTAATACTAGATGGAAGGACACCTAGAATCTATACATACAACTAGATGTCCATTATCTCTTATATTAGATGGAAGGACACCTAGAATATATACATACAACTAGATGTCCATTATCTCTAATACTAGATGGAAGGACACCTAGAATATATACATACAACTAGATGTTCATTATCTCTTATATTAGATGGAAGGACACCTAGAATATATACATCAACTAGATGTCCATTATCTCTTATATTAGATGGAAGGACACCTAGAATATATACATACAACTAGATGTCCATTATCTCTTTTATTAGATGGAAGGACACCTAGAATATATACTTCATATTGTATGCTTACCGTCTTGTATATATATTACACATATATAAGAAAACTAGAGATAATGTCACGTGTATAGTGTCTAGTTGGTATTGTATTTAGTTAAATAAATATATAGTATAGGCTAGCTGATTTGTAACCCGTTCATATTCCAAATTTAAATGATAAAGAAAACCCATTCAGGGAAAAATTATAATAGGTCACTGCCATTTTTCCCCAAAGAGGATGTAAAGTCATTACTTCTCACTTAACCTCTGTCGCAAGTGGATATCTTTCTGGACTAGATACACAAAATTCGGACTGGTAGCAACCGAGGTAAACGAACCAAATGGCGACGTTGCCTCACACATTCGGTTTGCTTATGTTTTCGTTAAGAAGATAATGTTCCTTCACCTGTGAGTTGCGCACATATTTATAACAAGACACACTTCAGTAGGATATGTAAATCGCTATTTGACGGGGCATAATCAAAAACTTTATCCGTGTTGTAATTTTCAAAATCGAGATGACTTTCAAAGACTCGATTTTTATGATATATTTGCAACAGAGGCCATGTGGGTAAATGACTTGAGTATCCTTTATGTAGAGAAAATGGGGAATAGCGTATGTCGTAATTGTACAGAGAGAAATATTGTTAAACTGAAGATTGTTCCATGTATAGCCAACTAGACGTATCATTGTGTACATAGTATATTCCCTATGCGTTTTTGAGGCTGTTGTACGTTTGCACAGTGTTAAAGTGTTTGCCAAACTATGACATGGTTGTGATGTGTATGTAAATAGTGTGACCATTACAGTCGCATTAAAGAAGTCTTTGCAGAACAACGTTTTTCTGTTGTATTTCTGATCCATGTTATTGAAGCTGCCCTACAGCGTTGTTAAGGATAACATATATATACTTCTTTACTACTACTTGTTATCTAATGGTTCAAAATTTGACATTTTCAAATGTATTTTTTTACATGAGAATCAAACTCTTAATACGATCAAGAAAATGAATGGTCGTTATTGATAATACTCAAATGAATTAAAGACGAATACCATTTCTTACTTGTATGTACTACCCAGGGAAACATCCGAGAGGAATATATCAGATACATTTAAACTACGCGGCAAAAGTAAGTATAGGCTCTTTCATAAAGAGTGAGCAAAATTTGTTCACAAAATCATTGTCTGAGGAAGATATAGGAGTAATCACATCGATGAAACGGATCGTTATTCATGGTGCCATGACTCACATCAAAATGGTAAAACGCTTTTAAGCCATTAGTTCGTAATGCAAGAAATGAAGAAGAGTTAAGATTTGTCCATACATGAGTAATACCCCCTTTACACCAAGCTCGTTCTCAGTACGTTCTTGGATGTTTTTAGAACGTGCTCAAACTGTCCGAGAACTGTCTGAGGACGACATGAACGTTTTGGCAACTGTTTACGAACTTTATGAACTGGCTCGGACGTACTAAAAACGGGAAGGTGCTCCAGAACGTTCGACATGTTGAACGTTCTCCCCGTCCTGAAATTGGACGGAGTACAAACGTACTGAAAACGGGATTGCCGTACTACAAACGGAATTGCCGTACTTTGATCTGACTAAGGACGAGTAAGAACGTTGCGCAGTCGGGAATCGATTACAATACGTTTGTGCACAGTTTCCACCCCGTCCATTCCGTCCTCAGCCAGTTCTAACTCGTTCTCAGTACGACCATAGTCAGTTGTTCGTACGTTCTAATAAGTGTAAAATATTGAAAATGTTCTGATTCAGTTTTGAAGTGCGTTCTTACACAGTCATAAAAGTTCTAATAAGGTCCTCATTGCGTTCTACTCGTTCTTAGTACGTTTGCAAAATTCTCACATAGTTCTTACTACGTTTGCATTTCGGAATGTAAGGACGGGTATAAATACACAGTCATGTGTTAATACTTTTATCATTCGGGATAGAGAAGTGATATAAGAAACATGAACCAAGTTACAGCTCTCATCATGATGGAAGCGGAGAAACAATTGATATAAGAAACATGAACCATGTTACAGCTCTCATCACGATGGAAGCGGAGAAACAATGTATTGTTGTTTGCCTCGGCAACTATGGCTTCTATAGGGCTAGTGGATCTGGGATTTGATTTCCTGTGAACAACCTACCTCTGATCATACTTCTTTTTCTTTGGAGGCAAGATGTTTTCACCTTGAAATTGAGAACGGGCAAGGACATGATGGGTAATAATAGAAAACGGGCCAGAACTGGATGATTTTACAATTAAGACGCACTGAGAACGGAATCAGGACGTAGTGAAAACGAAAAGAACTGTCTTAAAACGAGTTGGTCGCAGCTAAGACGGAATTGTTCGTATCAAGAACGAGATTGGTCTAGTTTAGAACGGATATATGAACTGTCTAAGAACGGAATTGAACTGGTTGAAGACGTGCTGAAACTAGGCGAACGGGCAATACTAGTTAGAAACTGCCTGAGGACGGGATAAAGACTAGATGAACGTGCTGAGAACAGTGTATGGACGAACTGGCGTCATATTTGGATAAAATATTAACAATTGCTACTCGTTTCCATCCCGTCCGAGGCCGTTTTGCAATTTTGGACGGAGTAGGACGTAGTGCGAACGACCTTTGTGTAACTCAGGCATTAGGAAACGTAGCTGATGAAAGCACAAAGATCTATTAGTATACGAGAAATGGGGGCAACACAGGTCCAGTTTGTAAGATGGCTCTTGTGCACGGCTTCTTTTGCACAGGCAGGACCCAGACCACGTGTCACAACACCACAGGACGCATTCACTTGCGCAACCGATACCGCGGCATAAACGGCAGCTACAGCTCTAGGACTCGCACCAGTAAACTCGCAGTAGTATAGAGACTTTCTCCTGCAGGAAGCAGACCTTACAGTCCCTTCAGAGGAATGATCTCGATCGCCTAACATTGACATGAGAGACTACGAGTGGCGTCACAAAGTTCATGTTCTGCCATGACCTGCTTGATCCCTGACATGAACCTAATTGAGCAACTATGGGACCAACTAAACGGACAAAAAAGAAACAATCAACGGCCGTCTGTGACGATAAATGAGATCGAAATGCCTCTAAGGAAAGTATTGCAAATAATTAGCTCCCGTTCCTTCACATTTTAAAAACAAAGAAAAAGTAGGAATATATATTTAATGGCAAAATATCGTACAATGTAAATTTATACAGACAGGCTGTCCCGCTAGCGAAATAAGGAATTGACAGTGATACAAGAAAGGACAGCCTGTCTGTAACAGTAGAGGCATACATAACAATTAAATAATATACATTGGGTAATTGAAAATTATTATGCGTTACTGCAATAGTTTTGGCAATAATACCATGCCAAAGGCGCCAAAATGATTTGCAGAATAATATAGGGTAGTGCTAAAAGGCTAGGGTGTATAATTTGGTTTTACTTTAAGATAAGTGATCTCATGCGATCAACCACCAAGGCACGATCATGGAAGTCACACTGGATATACTGTTTGAAAGCATCACTTGCCCAGTCTCCTTGGAGCTGAATAAGATGGGATGGTACGTGTGCTTTAAAGGCCCAAGTTGCACCTCCTCTTCTGAAGCTGTGAGACGAGTATTGAGCAGGATTTCTACCAGATTTTTGGATCAAAGATTTGATGAAGTGTGTGAACTGGGAGTAGATGACTGGTACCATTCCCTTTCCACTTGGAGCAGGCACACAGAAAGCTGGATCCTTGTCCGAGGCTGGTATAAGAGAAAACATTCGTTTGTAAGCACTCACTGGACAGAGAGGAGAGTCCGGGACCTGTAGAAGTGGTAGTTTGAGGATACGTGCCCCGTACTGGTTAGTTTTGGACCACCTGAACATGACTAACAGCGCAGTGTCTGATATCAAAACATCACCTCGGCAGAGCTGTTTTTTGGGGTCAAAGGTAGCATGAGACAAAGGTACCAAATTTGATTTCCTACTCATGAGGAAAAAGGCAAAAAGTGATAAACACCAAATTGTTAACTGTACATGGTCATTGAGATCCGGAAGTTGGTGAAATTGTAGAAGAATATCAGGGGTTATTGCTAGTGCCTGCGATGGACAATGAGGATTCATTCTGCTCAATCCCCTATATAGAAGGCGTACTTCAAAACTCTGTAGATCAGGGAATTGTAAGTCTAAGTCTCTTAGCTCCCTCACAGATACTTGTTTAGATGTCTTCTTCTGTTTAGCTCCCCCTCTTCCTGGCTGCTCTGGTCCATTCTGTTCCGGCTCGGGTACAGGATCCTCCAACTCCTTCTGCAGACGCTCTATCTCTTTCTTCAGACCACGGACCCGTTGCTGTCTCTGAGCCCTCGCAATCTCCTTATCCTTCTTCTCCTTCTGGAGTTTTAACTCTTCAACCATTCCAAGAAGTTCTTCTTCTTCTCCTTCCGATGTTTCCAACTCTTCTTCATTATTAACTATGATTACTCCATTTTCATCACTACCTTTTTCAGCCATTTTTGAAGGTCTTCTCTCTCCACTTGAATTATATAACGCGTAGTCTATTGAAGACCTCAGCCGTTTTCTCTGACTTTCGGCCATAAAGATACTTGAATATACAAAATACTTGAGATTTTTAAACCACATGGACTTGACAGGTAGGCAGACTTGAATATATCAGTATTGAATATATTAAGTATTTTGAAAGCAAAATATGTCATTTTCAACTTACGTCATTAGACGAATGACGTCGCCGATGAGAAGACATATCACTGCCTGTACAGATGCCAAGGTGGACATACAAGCTACTATAACACCCGTGGTGTGACGTTTGAGAATTTTTTCCAATCAAACATATCGATTCTGATATCGCTGAAAAGTACGATTTCTTGTCTCCATCACTGTTCAATGAGCGCCCACCAATCATGTGTACGTTGTATGCTCATACTGTGCCTCAGTGACGATCTCACCATTCTTTTGTATATACCAAACTGTATACTGATATGATAATGATAGGTGTTCTTTTCTTTTTTGCTCTTCAAACCCGACCTCTACTTTCTTTTTCCGCGTTGTTTATTTATTCATACCCAAAATGCTTAGTTTAGAAGTTTAAGAATCTAATAACAAGTTCTGGGGGTATTATTTCACTTCCGTACCACTACCGTAGAAAGTCATGCAATGAATTCACAAATTAGTTTATGTTATATATCATTATTTCATAACTTTTTATTTTTAAGATTTTCGAGTGCGGACGTCCTGACCAAACTCAAATAACAAACATCAAGCAGGCGGTTCCTTAACCATTTGAGCTACCAAGGAACCATGATATAAAAACATAAAGTTTCTTAGCAACGATAAAGCACGTTCATGTATTTCGTCGCCTGTGAAAATAGACATTTTGAAAGGCATTCAGACAAAAACAAAAAGAGGCAGGCTATTTCATTGATATTTATGAGATATAAGTTGGTAAGAAACAATTACTCCACTCGACAGTATGTCATAGGATTTTCAGAAACATGTACAAATCTGTGATTAACAAACTCTCGCTAAGATGACACACAAGTTCACACTGGTTTCGAATAATTCATATACCACTATATCTCAGTAATTGATCTATAGCTTTAAATGAGGAACTTAACATGTTAGTAACGATGCCGTCATGTTTACACCTGTACACTTAGTATAACACTGCCATTACTGCTGCCACCGGAAAATAATGATAAGTTAATAATAATAATAATGTGCATACTAATATAGCGCCTTTTCCACGTCCTTAGACATGCTCAAAGCGCTACACTATTACCCTGAAGTAGTGCACTTTCACAGCTGCTACTAAGCGCCAATCACGACAACGTAGGTCAGTACATCCAGTTTTCAGGTACCCATTTTAACAGCAGGGTGGACTGAATGCAATGTGGATGAAGTGCCTTGTCCAAGGACACACCGCAGGATGAGACGCAAGTCACAAATTTGGGGTGTCTTTACCGAGATTCGAACCCGAGTCTCTGACGTGAGAGGCCAGCATGCCTACCACTACACCACTGTGCTCGACCTTTTGTTACTTTTGCGAACAGAGTTCAAAAGCCAGAACGTTTCGCCTTCGTCGAGTGCAGAAATAAAGCTCTGTGCATGATTGAAGCTTTCTCGTTAAAAAAACGTCATCAGTCCCGCCAGAAAACGTCTTGTAAAGTCGGAAATTGAAATGAAAAAGCGATCGATCGGATGGAAGCTATGATTCAAACAAAGTCCTACTTCTACACAACATGCAAACCTTGGCGTGGAGGATAAAGGACATTTGTGGAAATAGAAATGAGGTTTGCAAACGAAGACCTATCATTGGCTGCAAGTCACTTGTGAAGACACTCACTTGGAAATGGATTGAATTTTTAGTCATTGAGGTCAATTGAAGCAAGGGAATTTAATGACTTTGAATCGCATGCTGAAAATTTCTCATTCATTTTGATTGTATGTCGTGGTCTATTTTCATAAATTGATGAGGGAAACACATTTTGAGGATGAAATTGCTTGACTTAATTCATATTCAGAAAACATATCAAAACGTAATGCTTCGACTTGGAAATTCCAAATGCCATTTCAAAACATCCCTATTTGTCCTGCTATCGCAATGAGACTCAAGAAATCATGTTTATAAATTAGCAATTCAAAATTCAAACTAGAAATATTTTGCATTAATGAAATTCATACTTACCATTTAATATGAGGGATGAGGTTGGACAATTGGTTTAAATAGATTTATTTTATGATGTCATAACATGAACGAACAAAAATTAATTAAATAATTTCTAAATGATAACTTAGTATGATGACTAAAAATCTTAAATCTTGTCGATAATTGCTGTTCAATATTTCATATTCCTGTTTAATAAAGGACTTGGTATTACTTTAGTTGAGAAGTGCAGAAGATACAGAATGTTTTAATGTAAGCTGGCACATTGAACTAAACAGCTGTCTCATCCGACTCTCATTGTGACTTATCAAACACTTGAGTTTCTGTTTTTGCCGAACTAATACTGTAGATACTGTAGAACTGAATCTGTAGATATTGCAATCTGATACTTACTGTTAGTATCAACACATCCTTGGTTTGTTGGCGGTCACTCTTGCAAATCTTGTCAATGGCGTCCGACTGTTGCAGGCAAATATTTACAAGCCAATCGACAGGGGAAGGTATGAAGACGGAGTCACGATCATCAGTCAAACATAAGTTGGAAAACTTAACGAGAGAAGTCAGAATAACAGTCTCAAATTTAAAAGTTTTGATATATATAAATATTATATCCACGTGAATTTCTAATAACGTGTAAAGTTCGCTCCCGCATATATATTTGACTGTTTTAATATTTTCGATGAAAACAAGAAATGATAATATAATTGGCATATGAGGATACTAGCGAGATTTTTATGTATATTCAATATAATGATTAAGTGCAATTTACGTTCGTTTCAAACCAAAAACATATACGATGAAAATCACCGAGTCGCACTTCAAACGCCAAGAAAGGTAATCAAATGTTTGAAGCATTCATAAAATAATTGCCTTTCCTTCAAAAGAGGAATGTTGATTACCATTGTACGTGTACGAGAGTCAAATATATCCATCTATCATAGACTGTCATAACAAACTATTTCAAAAGCTTTGGTGTTCAAACAATTTTCAAACTAAACTGCTCACAATGAAGAGGGCTCAACTCTATATCAACTTTATGTGTTATGCATTTCAAGTGAGTGAGTGAGCAGCGTTTATGCATTTCAAAATAAGTATTTAGTGCACCTAAGATTATTATCATATATACCTCTATTTACAAGATATAATGAATGACGATAACATACATTCTGTGTATGTTTTTGACAGAATGCCCAAGTTTCATGTTCTGGAATACATGATGATTTATGTTGCCAAGCGGTTATGGCAATAGGGTGTAGCTCAAGCAAAGTTTATTGACATAACACCAGGCAATCAGGCTCTCACTGGCTTGCATTCTGTGGAACTCTCATACAATGTTCTCAAACTTTCAACAACCTAGTGATACATATACCTACAGGCAAAGAATGTCAATATAGATAGGACATGGCAAAATGTACATCAGCTGATAGGGATCCTCTGTGGCTCAAGTGGTAAAGGTGTTGCTTGACAGCACAGAGGTTCTAGGTTTGACTCCTACTCGTTATTAAAAGATCTAAATTCTAATTTCATTAACTTTCGAATTTTTCATGTACATAATGTTCATATTTTTACACTGATTAAACATCTCATTGTCACCCATGGTGGTTTTGAGCAACTTAACCTCTGAGCTGGTGGTTACGGCATATAGCCTTCAACAAACAAGGAATTAACTTCCCGAGGGAAGAATATTAGAATTTTCAGAGCCAGAGTGAGGGATACACTGATATTTAGGCAACAAGTGTCACCATATAGTATGTCACGGGCTTTAAATGTAGTATTGTTTTTTCTAAAACCAAAGTCACAATTGAGGGGGGATAATAATTGGGGAAAACCATTATGTCTGTAAATTAGAGTGAGGTGTCTAACACCGCTTGGGCAGAATTTCAGCCATTTTTTTAGCGACAGGGCCGTGAATTAGAAATGTTACTCAAAGACTTACTCACTGTAACAGCAAAGTCTGTTACAGCCTCAAAGAAGAGCAGTGTTTCATCATTAAATAATAAATGATAAACAATTATTATTGTTGCACGAGCTTAAATAATTCTACATCCTAATTATAAAAGTAAATCTTTTGAGATTCAGATTTTTTTAATCCCTAACAACACTGCTTTCCTTTAATATTTGTTTAATCCTTGGTTTGTAAATCTGTAAAACAAAGACGATTTTTTTAGAGAAAAACAAAGACTGGGATATACATGAAATTAGTTTTATTGGGCGAGTTGAGAATTCAATATCCACAATTTGTGACCAACATCAGATACTAAACTCCCATGGCACATCTTGTTAGATTGTATTATGCTTGCTTGGTGACAGGTGATAAAACAGAGACACACAAACAATGGCTAAACACAACAAGATGCTTACAATCATAATGAACATCTAGTCTGTATCCATTAGAGGGTGACGATATCGACTTTTCATGATACCATAAATATCTTGATATCTCATAGTTATATTTCAAAGTTTTTTAAAAATAAACATAAAATTTTGATTTCGATTTTGAGGCAAAATAAGCCATATTAATGTCAAAGATAGAGCCAATGTATCACTATACGTGTACATGGTTCGAAATTAGCACTAGCCCGGTAGCCAATGGCTAGTGAAAAAGATGCTGGGCTAGTAAAGTGCAATCATTGGTAGTCCGAAGGACTAGTTGAATTTAAAGAAAATATGATTATATCGGTACATCTGGCTAGTCAGAATATCTTTGGGCTAGTGTTCACTGAAATGCACTTGTCCGAATGGCAAAATAGGACTAATTTCGAACCCTGGTGTATCATCAGATTAAGTATTCACGAATACCACGATATAACGTCTCACCTCTAGCACCCATGTATAAACATATATACCGGTACATGGATAAAAACGATTTGTTGAAACTTCGATGACTTTATTCACTAGTACTTTCAACCTTTCGGTATCTTCAGGTGAATGACGTTGAGTCATATATACATGTATATACATAGATGCAAAATTAAGATAAACAGAAATTTTCTCAATTCCTTGAACTAAAATTGTTGCCTTAGTGAAATTGAAATTATATTAGATTTAAAGGTACAAACAATGGCCGATACCATTAAAGATTAACCATAATCAAAATCAGGTTAAAAACAAAAACACAACATTGAAAATATCTAATAAGTTTTAAAGTGACACAGAGTATCTTTCTTAAAATTTTATTTAGTTTTGATAAGCTACAAAATATCTAATATGCTGATTGAAGTTCATATCTCATCACTGGACTTGCAAATATATCCATGTATGCAAAATATCTCTAAAATGCTTGAGTTTATGGAAAAACCAAGAAAATATCTCAAATACGTTTAATATTCGAAATTATGCATCCAATTAATCTACCTATTAGTTACAATACCTAATAAACACTATCGAATCGAATATGTCTTACTGTAAGCTTATTACAAGGTTTCAAAATTACGTTTGGCGCCCGCCACTCGAGCCACATTGTCCGGTTTTCGATCAAAATCCCGACTTTGAATGGCCGTATTTTCGCTCTAATGTACTGATTGACCTTTAACTTGTTATTTTTAGTAACAGTTAGTGGTTCCCGATGTAATAACATTAATTTCAAAATTTGACATATGTGATCCTATCAACATACTCTGTGTCTCTTTAAGAGTCATGATGTGAAATATGCTAAATGTATCCCTCTTCAGAATGTTAATTCCAACGTTGATCATTTCAAATCAAACAACATCTATATACATCTAATAAAACACTATGAATTTACATAATAATGGTCAAAATAAGAAAAATATTATGACAAAATTTGCAAAAACAATCTATGAATATGATAAAGACAACAAAAAATGAGTGTAATCTGCTCCAATAGATCACAAAATGGACTTTTTAGTGTTAGTACTTTCATATTTTGAAATAAATTTACAACATTTTCAATTGTCAAAAATCTAAGAACCTTCAGTTTCACCATTACAACAGAAAAATAAGATTTCATAAATTGGCCTTATTATTAGGAATGAATTTGAATATTAGGTGAGGTGAGGTGATGTGGGGTTTATCGCCGCTTTCAAGAGTATTTCACTTATATCGCAGCTGCTAGTATTATTGCAGGGAGAAAGCCAGCAACACTATTGTGGCTATGCATTGCGGTTAAACCTGCGAGCATCGGCTGGAACTAGCAACCATGGGTGGTACTGCACTGAAATTCAGTGTAGCATTACACCCAAACCTGACTGCGTATAGAACAGTTCTCTACTGCAGACAAAGTTGCCGAGCCCCTGTTGGGATTCGAACCATGGACCTCCTGATCCGAAGCCGAACGCGCTAACCACTGCGCTATCCCGCCCCCTTGAATATTAGGATATTATAATGTGCAGTGGACCTCATCTATATATTATATGAGGAATGTATCAGTTGCCACAACAAAGATAACACATAAAAGCAGGTTATACTAAGAGGAAAACAAAGAATAGCAAAAAAACACCAAAACATCCCTAAAATAAATGTGAATTGTGTTAGTTTCGCCGCAGATCTAGCCATAAAGATAAACACTTTGTTAAAAATAAAAATTCTTCAATGTATCATGATCATAAAAAGTAAAACTAAAATTTGAGTTCATGAAATATTTTGTCTCCTTGATAACAATAACAATTTCATATTTAATAAGTATAAACAAAAGATCCATGCTTAATTACTTTCTCCAAAATTACATCTGTGCCTCTCCTTAACAAAAGATTCTCATACCAAAGATAAATAGTTTGTAACCGAGTAAGCTTGATACTTTCAATTAAAATCGACCCACCACTTCAGTTGATTGTCCCTTTAAAGAGGTATAATGTTGATCTAAAAAATTACTTTTGAAATTGACTCAGATTGAACAAAGACTTAGAATGTTAATAAAATAAGAATACACAGATATCACAAATTAGCTGAGGACATACATATATATGTGCGTAATCTTATCAATCTAAAGTTATTTTACTTATTCTGCTTTAATCAGTATCATTGCAGACAGGCCTCTGCAAAATTTTCTATTGCATATATTTATTTATATGCACCTCAACTGAAGATGAAGTATTTAAAGGGAGACTGTTAGGTCTTAAGCTTTTTTAAACAAACAGATGAGTCAAGGATCTAAAACCCCTTGAGGCCTTTATTTGGGATCACAGAGTCACCAAATCTATCAATAATTTAAAATTCCCATGTGACAAAGAGTCTCTGTACATAGGGTTTCAGCTTTCTAGATCATTTGTCTTGAGAAGTCAAAATTGCAGAAAGATACAGACCATCTGAGCTTAAAAGCTCTAAACAATTATTTACATTGAAACATTAAAAAATAACAACAAACTATTGTATCAGAAGCCAGTTCTGTTGGACGGATTTAACAAATATCTATTAATCATCTTTAAGTGGAATGTTGTGCTCAATGCATTTGAAGAATTTGTCAAATAGTTTCAATTATCACTTCCACGGACAGAATGTTGGCATGCAGGAGTTTCTCTTATTATCTCATACTAAAAGCTTTTATCAGAACATGGGACTATACAAGTAGTTCTTAGACTGTTGTGTACCAGAAACCCAAATTCATTAAGTTTGAATATGAATATATGCAATGTTTAGATAATATTTTTTACCTAACCATGGTCAAATTCCTGTAACTGTTTACATGCCATCATGATGTTTATTGTAAAAATATTTAATCACTCCTATATCAATCACTTTCAGGAATGGGTAGGAAACTTTTACATGCTCTTACAGAAACAGACAATAACACACACACCCACATATTGGAACCAGAAGAATTATCCCCATCAAACATGTTACCCATTTTGTTGTGATGATATTCTGCATAATTTGCGTAGGCATATCAAAGTAAATCTTCTTTCTTTAATGGGGCAGTAGCACGTTTTTAGAGGAAATATAAGGTGATGTCAGGAAAATGAAAATTAATGGTTCCAATTGAAGACAATGTATTTAAACTAAATGGAGCAGTAATAATTCAAATATATAACGTAAAGTTTAGCCATGCAATTCCATTTTCTTTCACAAAATGAATTAAAGGTGTTCACATTTTATAAATGGCCGCAATGGATTTTATGTGAATCTTCATACTTTGTCTTCTGACTGTGGATGATTGGTTTGTGTAATGGGATTTTTGACACTGTCAAATCAACACATTTAGCATTAACTTGCAATTATCAGTAAAAAAATTAAAAAATATAAAATTATCAAAAAACGTGCTACTGCCCCTTTAATCACCCCTCTCTAATTCTTCTGAAAAAGGAAAAATCTCTTAAGGAAGAAAAGTCTAAATTTTCAAGTTTGTTTCTATCATACTGACAAATTCAACCTATAGATGGCCTTGGTGCATCTTACTGCCTGAAATTCTAACAGAAACTAGTTGGAGACAACACAAGAATAAATACTATCAGTATGACACTGGGCCATGCACCCTGATTTGGTGGAGCTGCATGTCTACCCTGATGAATGATGTCATGGACGGTTTCAATCACAGAGTTTCTTTTCAATAGCACTTCTCCAAAGTAGCCAAAATGTCATTAGGAGCGTTTAGAGCAACCCCAAATTTGTTGATGAATCAGTCCACAGGATCAATTTCCTGGTCATTTACGATGAGCTGGTGAATCAGACCGCCTTTTCGCTTGCCGCTACTAGTTATCTTGACGTAGCCGCTCGAGGAACCGTACTGAAAGTGAGTTTCAGTTCCGTCATCAACAAACTCGGCCTGCAAACCAAAGAGAATAATCATGATCGTAACAACAATATCTTGCTCAAATCCCTTTCATACAATGGACCAAAAGGCAGGGATCTTTTGAGTCGATGTATTAATATAGAGAAAATCTATCACTACAGACTCCCAGGACCTTTTGGACTGGTTTGTCATGCAAATTAATCTATTCTCAGAATTTTTATCTTAGTCTAGAATTAAAAAAGCTTCTCATCTTACTGCAATGTCATAAAAAAAATTCACTTTAGATAGTTAAGTCATAGTTAGGAAAACTATGACATCAAAATATTGTCAAGTTCTTTCTGTTTAACTTCTTATTGGTTAAACAAATGCATTCTAGGTTTCTATGTAATCAATTACAGGTAATTACCAGATTCAATCATCAATGATTTAACCAGCTTGATATCATAACCCTTTAAGGTCTCGTTCTACAGTTTTTTCATTGTGAACGGGGGCCAAAGAGTTCCCACTTCAGATAGCAAATAGAGGTCAGACAGTGTTTTACCCCTAAAAGAAAAGTCTTTCTTTCAGAATTAGCTAATATACTTGGCTGTCAGCCTGCAACACTCATATATTCTACGCCAATTGCGGAAGGTCAAGTGACCCACTAAAGGGAAGCTGTTGGGTCGCTTCCGGGTCCAAAATCACATAGATTTCCTTGCATGGTTTTCTGCACTTGTATTTTTAATTGGCTGTAGCTCATTAATTGCAAGGATAAGGTATAGTAATTTATTGATTTTTTAATCAGAAATTTGCTCATCTTACTGCCGCTAGTGGTCACTAGTGATCTATTTCAGCCGTATGGGACTGACATGCCAATGACGGGTGGCAATTTAACATTGGAGTCTATGGGGGAAAAAACTGTAGAACGAGACCTTAAGTAGCACGTTTTAGGCAGAAATTAAGATGATGTCAGAAAAATGTAAATTAATGGTTCCAATTGAAAGACAATGTATTTAAACTAAAAAGAGCAGTAATAATTCAAATATATAACGGAAAGTTTAGCCATGGGATTCCTTTTTCTTACACAAAATGAATAAAAGGTGTTCACAAAAATGGCCGCCAATGGATTTTATGTGAATCTTCATGCTTTGTCCTCTGACTATGGATGATTGACTTGCATAATGAGATTTTTGACACTGTCAAAATAATACATTTAACACTAACTTACAATTATCAGTGAAAAATTTAAAATATAAAATTATCAAATAACGTGCTACTGCCCCTTTAAGGAAAGTATATTGGTAGTTTTCCTTGATAAAATAAGGTAAGAAACTTACAAATGTGTCAATCTTTTGTCCATTCACATACAAATCAGTTGTGTCCTTCTCTGATAAAAGAAAATCAAACTTGGTTAAAGTAAACAGTAATAATGAATAAAAGAATTTACAATTTAATTCTTTGACTTTACATAAATTATAATAATTAAATCGTTAAATAGAAAATGAATCTTCAAAAGAAAAAATCATTCCTAAAAAAATAATGTTAAAGCTGAAGATGAAAATGAATTCAAAACTAAAACAACAATGTACCCATGGTGATCCTGACTTGATTTGGAAGAATCCATGATTTGGTGATCTTCTTTTGATTTTCTCGAAACTTTTCTAAGCTTTTCCCATTTACTTCCATTGTGTATTCATAAGCAAAACCACTGACGGCTTCAATCGAGATTACACATCTGGTCTTTCCGATAGTAAAATCTTCTTTACCCACAAGCTTGAACATCCAGTCTTTTCTATACAGCTCCTGTTAAAATAAATAAACACCACTTACAAGCAGTGAAAATATAAGATCAAATTTGAATGACAATCATACTTAAATATTAATGTTTATCCTTTGTAAACATATTTTACTGAAAACAAGGGAAAACAAGGTATTGATTTTAAGAGCCAACTTATTGAGAAATATATTTTAAAAAATAGAGCCATTGGCTCTGTAGCTGATCAGGGCTCATATCAATTTTGCTTTAGGGTGTGGCAAATGTGGTTCTCCCCCATAGAAGGGGCCACAGGATCACAAAAATTTACAGTTTAAAATCCTCCTTATCTAACTTAAGCTTCTGGAGAAAAAGATGAAAATAGGCTTTAAGGGTGTATTAGGGGCCACAGGGTCACCAAAGTTATAAATGATATTCCTCACAAGTCAAGGAGTATGTACTTTCTGGGCCTAATTAGGCTTCTGGAGAAAAAGATAAAAATAGGTTTTAAGGGTGTGGATTGACAAAGCTATAAATTATATTCCTCACTAGTCAAGGAGTATGTACACAAACATGGTTCACACAGCCAAAGCAGAATAAAATTCCACTACTTTTCAATAACTTTTCAAGGACTTTTAAAACAATTTCAAGTACATATATTCGCAAAATTTATGGTTTCGATACCGCCATTTTCCAAAGTGCCGCATTGCTACATCGGAAATTCCCGAATGCAATCGACCGTGAGAAGCGGAAAATTACCTATTTTGTTGGAATGATTGGAAGCTCGCAGACTGGTTTCGTTTCACTCAGTTCTCTATCAATTTGCGCAGTAAATAATGCAGTACATTTTTTTAAATTTCAAGGACACAACCGCGAAATTCCAGTACTTTTTCAGAACATTAAATAAGCATTGCAAATTCAAGTACTTTTCCAGTATCAAACAAAATTCAAGTACTTTTCCAGGCCAATGTGAACCATGACAAAGTTTCAGCTTTCTAAGGCCTTACGCTTCTGGAGAAAAAAAAAAGGTTTTAAGGGTGTGGCCCCTGTGGCCCTTATAAGGAGCCACAAGCCCACCAAATCTACAATCTTTAATCCTCACTAACCAAGGAGTCTGGACACAAAGTTTCAGCTTTCTAGGCCTTATGCTTCTGGAGAAAAGGTGAAAATGCACAAAGTCAACGGACGGACGGACACTATGCCATAAGCCAATCAGGCCTTTCAGGCCAGATTTGCTAATAAAATCGGTAAAAGTACCACAGAGCTTTTCCTTATCTCATTCCCCCCTAAAACAGCATTGAGTAAACACTGAGAAAATTTTGATTAAAAAAACAACATTATACCTTGTTATCTACACGAATAATTCTCTTGCCAGTGGTAGTGCCATGTTCAAACTCCACATGGTGGACCCCGTCGCTCAGAGTAACATCCCAGGTGGCCACAAGGTCAGACATGATTCTATAAAGTACATGATTATGATACATGTATACTTGATAACCTCTCTTCTACCTTCAAATAATATCTGGATTTTCAACTATTCCTATAACTTCAAAATGCATATCAAGAAACTTTCAAAAGAAATTCAGGCCTTGACCTTTGAAAATTTAATCGGTATCCTTTAAAGAAAATTTAATGACCCCAACAAATACCAAAAATATTTGTAGACTTTATCATGCAGAGAACACTATCCATTGTATGATAAATCAAAATATTTACCGTAGGAATATAGTCCAGCAGAATGTGGATAATACCTTGCAAAAAGGTCTCACAATAGTTCTCACTTGATTTAACTCCATTAGACCATTCTGATCAAGAAATCAATGGGTGCCACTCTGGCACCCTTGAGCATTTTGAAAAAAATGAGTTTTTCCCCCAAAAACACATTTTTTATCATTTTTTCCACAATTTAGTGTTAAACACTGGTAATGAATAAATAATGATGAAAAAATATAACAAAGACTTCTGAAGCTTGAATTACTGTTATTTAAAAGGCATATTGCTCCAATATACTCAAAAAAAATTTATTGACAATAACAGACAATTTCAGAGACCCGTTTATCCAGACAATACGTATAATACGTTTTAGTTGCTTTATGCAGTATCTGTAGCTCTATTTGACTTGATTAGCATAAAAAAATGTCATTTATGTTTTGTTTTACTATCTTTAATACTTAAACTATTAGATTTATATCTCAAATATAAGTAATAAGATTCTTTCAATTATCCGAACTGACAGATACTTGAATATTAGAATAGTGCAAAACATGAGTGACATTCATTTGTAATAGGAGGTTAAAGCTTTTAAGTTGCATGATTGAGGAAACTGTTACTGTTACCTGTAAACAGCAGATGTCATATGATATCATCAATAGAGGAATTAAGAGGTCCATTGTCTTTAATCAGTCTCATTAACATCGTGTTTGGCCATCAGGGTGTGCTGATTCAAACAGTCACTGCCTTCACACTCACAGAAGATAGTACATGGGAGTCTGGCAACAGCACATGAACATCGGGATGAGTTGCACCTGTCACATGAACATTTCAATAGTTTGAGGATATAGTCTGGAGCTGAAGCTGTACCCTCTGGAAGCATGACTGGGGTCAATGTTTTGTTGAGTTCATCCTTCCGCCAACCATACTCTGCAGGGTCCATCTGAGGGGGGTCTGGGTCCAGGGCATTCATCCATAAACATGCTTGTAAGTGGGCACGCAGAACATTTTGCTTAAATGCCTCTTGTGTTGGGGGCAGAGCCATGATTTTTGACATCAAAGTTCTTCTTCCAACCTTGGTTCTCCATACCTTCAATCTCAGTTCACTCATAGATGTTGCTGAGGGCTGTTTGTAGCAAGCTGCTATGAAGTTGAAACACTCCATGAATAGGTTGTCAAGAGGAGCATCGGGATGTCCTAAATAGTTCAAAGTGCGGCCTGCTTTCAAGAGTTTTAACACAGTTGTTTTCCCTACACCCCATGATTGAGCAACTGTATCACAACCAGAAAATGCATGGATTGCAACAAGCTGCGAGACGATGGTTGAATGTTTCTTCACTGTTTTGTGGATATCAATGCAGGTGTTGTTTGATGTCCCTTCCATGAACAGTTGGCATGTCAGCTGTTTCTTCTGGTAGAAGTGAAGCAGGAGTATGAACACATCTGTGTCATCACAGATAACAGTGATAATGCAGTCAGGTCTAGCCTCAGCGACAGAAACCATCTGTTGAACCATGATGACATCTGCTTCCTCATGCGTTGTGGCAAGGTCTTCTCGGTTGATAATCAAGCCTCTGTGGATCTCCATGGGCACATGTTCACTCGCTGTGATCACAATCCTGTGATCGTACAACTCAAGATTTTCCTTCAGATCTGTTATCGAATGAACAATGAGATCAATGAGCTGAACTTTGTTGGATGCAACTGTAAGGAGAACCTTCTGAGGAGGAAGAGGCATATGGAGGGATAGCTGGTACTGTCGGCTTGCAACTTGCTGTCGAGCTGATCTTGTGGCACTCTTGATGCTATATTCGTTATACCTGTCAAATACAAGAAGTATGTCAGCTCCCTGAAGAAATTTCAGTACATAGTTGGTGAAGTTGTCAACAAAGTCCTTCACCTTTCCATCTCTCGGCCAATGTATGGTCCAGAGCAGGGCACAGCCATCAAGGATTCTTGTTGCAGATTCAAAGAGTGTGTTCCCTCTTTTGTCTTCTTCTGTTTGGTTCACTTGAAGTTGCCTCTTTAAAACTGACTTGTTCTGTGCTGTCCTCATATCACCGGCATCTGTGAAGAGGGAGGTAGGGACTGGAGACAGCTCAAACTTGAGGATATCTTCCATGTTGATTTCTCTTCCTGAAGCTTGAAGGCCAATTATTCGTGAGAAAATCAAGTTGGTGTCAAATAGCTTTCTTTGCCCAATTCGGAGATGATTCTTCATGACAGCCATAGTGATAATCTTCTTGGACAGCGGCTTGTGAAATCCATCTGGCCAAGAACCTTCATATTGTGCCATCTCTCTTTTACCTAGATCAAGTGCCTGATCTGCATTGACAGTGTCATCTGCGTATCGCCCATTCACGACATTGAGCAGTTTATCAGCAGGTAACTTCAACTCATCAAAAGGGTCAGTTGTTTCTTCAAGTTTCTGTCTTATGTTTCTTCTGTCTTGTGCATCTGCCTCTATTCTTCCTTTCATTTCCTCTTTGTGAACTCTACATTCTGTCTTTCCAGGTGCTGTTAGGTCTGCAATGTCATTAGCCAGGACGCTGCATGCATGGAAGCTAAGTGCCCATGTCTTCAGAGCATTAGGTTTGAGGGTTATTCCAATGATCCCATCTGGGCCTTTTCCATACTTCATGAAGGTTGTTTCTATCATCATGTCTGTCCATATCCCATTCCAAAGGCCAGGGGAAAGATGAGGAACGTGTTCTCTTTTTAGGAACTTCTCAAGAAGTTCGGGTCTCAAATTTTCAGCTGTTCTCAAGTAGTACAGACCATAGCGGGAATAGTTGTGGTGGCCAGCAGCAAAGAAGTAGGGAATGGGAAGTGTATGGTCATCACCTGGTAACATTGTTTTCAGAAAATCAACCATTGTTTGACTTGTATACTCTTCCATCACTTGTCTGTTGATCCTAGTCCGATATTCATCTCGAGATTGGGAGATTTCCTTTATCTCTTGTTTGACCTGTTTCGAAATCTTCTTAATTGCAGAGGACAAATCATCACCTTCATTCTCATCCATGACCATCTTGAAAGTATCCTTTGCAGCTTCCCTGAAGACAAGAATGCTGGATATGCCTCTTCCCCTGAGAACTATCAACTCTGGACTAAAAAAGCTTGACACTTCTTCTGTGAGTTGTCGTTTTGTGAGACGAATTCCACCATAGGCAAGGTACTGACAATAAATATCTGATGAATTCCTTATCTGTGATCGGTCCTCATTGATTGTCTTGACAAGCTGTACAAAGGGTTTGTCTCCGGAATCCTCTATTTTCATCAAAGAATATGCAGTTAAGGCAACAGATTTTGGGGCCATAAAATTAGCTCTGCACTTGTCATGGTATCTTGCTTCTGCTGCATGTAGATCACTGACAGCTCCTTCCACTCTGAGTCTCACCTCATCACCCTATGCGTCCTGGCGAATATCACAGGTCCCAAGGATGACATTCTTGAAAGACTTCTGTCCGTCCTCAGCTGTCCTACAAAGAAAAGACCTCTTCCATCGATTTGGGTTTTTTGAACACTTAACCAGTTCACAATCATGTCCGCAAAATAGGCAGTCTCTCAAAAAATCAAAAGTCCTACCAGACCGACAATGTCTCTTGATAGCAGGTTGCTGTGTTTCAAGAGAGATTGTGACTTGTGAAGCCTCTTGAGGTTTGTCTTTGATGTGTAGGTAGAAACACAGTTCTTATGAAAATAAAGCGGAATTGAGGAGGTGTTCAGCTGTTCATGCAGGCCGTCCTTCCGTATGTAGCTGGCATCGGCGATTGATGAAAGTCGTTCACTTGAAGAGCGTATCAGTCCTTGATCAGGTTTAGAACAACTGCCAACTTTTCTAAAAAGACATTCTTCCAGTGTTGCCTGAAACCAATAATAAAATTGTTTGTTACTGTAACTGTAACCTATATATCTACCGTAACTGAGAATAATGTAATTCTGCATAAACATTTAAGATCAGCAAAGCCATGAATAATTTCAATACCTACAACTAATTTAAAATATGTAATGATCAATCTACAGATTTGACCTGCTGAGTCCAGGGACAAACTCTTGTTAAAATGAGTCCTTTAATAAGTAAGCAAACATTACTATAGAAAAAAATGCTTCCAAGGACTCACAGTTTATAATTCTATTAGTCCTTTCTAAATTTTATGATTTATTAAAGCATGACTCGGGGGTAGATTTATCATTGAATATGTAAAACTTAAATTTACAAAAATTATAACAATCAAAGTACTAATTTATTGGAAAAGTAGGTGGATTTTGGCAAATATAAAGTTTTTATAGTGACATTTTATGATTTTAATAAATTTTACATAAGAATATAAAAAAAAGATTATTTTTCTAGAAGTAAATTTTACAATATAATGAACAACCAATTTAAATGCAATATATGTTCAAATAAATGAAAACGAAATACCAAAAATTACATCTTTAGATATTGCTTTTCTTGAATTGCACACCTACAGATCACATTTGATTATCATAAATAAAGATCCTTAGACAAGTTTTTCAATTTAGTTTGGCTTTTTTTTTATGGAATGTCATCTACATATAATTTTGACTTGTTCAAATAATAATAGTTATCAACAATGTTTTGTGTAATACATCAAACTTATCTTTATTACCTGAAATGTTTTCTCTGTAATTTTAGTTATTATTATTTAATTATGACATAAACTGTTTCATTTATCTCTATACAAAATCTAGTGAATGACACAGACATTGCTTATTAATCAATAGCTTGATAAAGACAATTTCCTAAACAAAAGTGATGAAAATTTCAAATTTTATCACTTAAAACAAAATATTGATAGTTCATTAATCAGTAGCCCCATTTCAGGTACTCTCGTTGGTTTGAACAAAACTTCTAATAAACATTTTCCCTTTGTGCTGCAAACATTTACAGTTGTGCAAATGATAAATACTACAACCATGACAAGAGTGGCCCTGAATTATTTTAAGTAGAAAATATGATTAAAATAAATTTTTAAGAGAATATATATTTATTTTATCATATTTATACCACTTATTATAAAAGCAAAACAAGAAAAATATAAAAATAAGAGTAAGTTAGTAAGAGTATATTGGTTTTAGGACTTTTCCATCTCAAGACCGTTTTCATATGAAAATAGTTGTCCGCTAATAGTATGTCTATCTATACAGCATTGTATCAAATCTTCCTTAAAATTATGTTTTAAATGGAAATTGCTTTAAATTTGAGGCTTTTAGCTCAGGGAATTAACTCTAAAGGCCATATGCCTGTATGTTTGGATATTATTTTGCATGATTTATTGTTTTTAGCTTTATGAGAGTAAGTGAGTATAGGGTAGCAGACGACGCACCTTATTAGATCTTTTTGTAAGTTGATCATAAAATTCTTATACATTATTGAATTAGTTTTGATGTGGATGCTTTCTCTATTCATTCTTTCAATGAAAAAAACTTATTTCAAATTACCATGTTGAGATATTAGGGTAGATGGCATCAAAATGCAGTGGAGGTGGACAACTGTCATGTTTCCAATGTAAACAGGAAGTTGGGTAGAGATACTACTTACCGCACAACTTATTCCACTTCTGTGTAGTCGTCAGCTGGACCTTGGTCTTCTGTATATCTTTTTTAAAACCTCATTTATAGAAAATGCTCAAGGGTGCCAGCTTGGCACCCATTTGTTTTCATAAGTTCATAGTTTAAAGAACTCAAAACCATTAAAACCTTTTGTGAGACCTTTTTGCAAGGTTAATGAAAAAATCTTCACTTGGCAACTGGACTAATAGGGCAAGTTTTTTATACTAGAAATTTGGGGTCAAAGAGGGGGTTTGCCTTCTACACTAATTATACAAAATATTGGAATCCAAGTGAGTGTATGTCTGCAAGAACAGCTTTCAAGCGAGTGGATGGTTCTGTACAACGGAAGAAAATTATACAATCATTTATGGCCATTCAATAGTAATATTGTAAAATAAAATACCTGTCGTATTGGTTTTTTTTCAATGAAAATAAAGAGAAAATATCATAATAAAAATTGGGTAAGAAAATAAAAATATTCATTCACAAAATAAAAGGAAACTTTGAACTTGTGTCTGCTGTCAATTATTAATCAATAACATATGTTTGTTAATGTCGTCATCGACGTCTCAAAAGATGGAATCTCCTGACATATTAGTAGTGAAACATCCCATAATTAAAAGTAACAAGACACTTAAAATGATGAACTTACTCATTCACAATTCAATATTGTTTTGATGACTGATAATAGCATATTTTCCTCCTTTTTCATAAACCTTTTTCCTATCTTTCCTAAATCTTATGCTGCAGAAATAATTTAAAAAAACATTGCATTTAAAATTAACAAAACACTGTAAGTAAACGAATGTAATTTTAATTACAAGCATATGTCATTTGCCGAGCGGTTCCTTTCTCGTGCAGGAAGAGGGTCGCATTTTAAATGAGATAAATGGTTTCGACATGACTTTCAGAGGATGAGATAAAAATAATATTAGTAGGTATGATTTGTGCGAAAAATACACTGCAATTAATGAATTATGTCACTTTTGATAAATGCGTGAGAATACTGCCCAGCGAGAATAAAGGATTTTACAGTATTTGACCTACTACACTGCATAAAGCTGTCATTTTCAACTGGTTAGACTATCATATCACATTCTTTATTCTGTACTCCGATGTACTCATTACCATATCAAACCCTTGCTTAAGATCTTATATAAGTTTATTGTTGTAACACAAAGAATGGGTTATACTTATAGGCTTATACATTCCATTTCCTTTGAAAATCATGTTCCCCCAGAAAAGGGAAATGTAACTCCCCAGTAGAGGAGCAATGCCCAAATTGTTATAAGTATTAATGTGCGATAAAAGAAGTAAACTAATAAGCAACTTCATATAATCATAACCTTTGAAACCACAAAGAAAGGTTACCAAAATTTCGTCCCCTTGCTGCTCGGCAACTGGGCAAAACGAAATGATACTTCCGGTTAGGACCGCGCCAAATCAATAATTACAAATATAAAAATAAATACTGTTTATAAATGTTTGGATATCCAATTGTCGTGTTCATCCCTTAATCTGGAATTAAACAATGTGACAGCAATTTATCGAATCAGCTATCTCAACCGATCGATTTCAAATGTACTGCGGAAGCAAGTGCGGTACTGCAAAAATGGCTTCCGTAAGCAGACAGCGCCGTTGGATTGTGAGAGTTTACATTTTATTTTGAAGCTTTTGTTGTAAAATTGATATTGTCCTCGTTCATGTTATACATTCCCAGTATTTAAATGAAAAAGGAAGCACATTCTATCAGAGGAATTAATTTCGTAACTAAATAGGTGTGGCGGCAAATACGAATAAAAACAAACTTGTCAAAACTTGTCTTTTGCTGTTAGTGTCACTAACATAAAATGCATTTGCATTATAACTAATTAGTGGGGAAAATGTGATGTTATGTTTTACATATGAAGTGTTTTCATTATTGTCAATCATGGAGTTAGGTTTACAATTTAGTGTCTAAATACTAAATAGATGGAAATAATGTGTCAATAATTTGAGTAAAATTTTAATATCCACAAAAAGAACATTGTGGACTGCAAATAAAGAAGGAAAAGTATGATTTTTATATCAGCCAAGTGTTAATACCATATGCTGTTATTTTTATTCTGTATATCTTTGACAGTAGTTTCATATGTTTAGAGTGAGATCATCTTGGTTTTGATTGTAGCGGTATAGTGCGTAAGGGTATTCCAGATCATGGATCAATTGCACGTACATTTGCAGCTAGAATCCATATGTTTCAATGGATTTCCTTCATATATATACCATTTTTAAACTGTGACAGTATTCTTTTATGATATATTATTCGTTTATTATTTTCTGTTTGGAAATACTTAACTTGATAGCCAGATATCATTGTGATAAACTGCCACTGGCGCTTCAGAAAAAACGTAATGTATTATGGGTGGACTGCCTCAAGCATCAATAGAAGCAAAATGCAAATTAATGATCATCCACAACATACATACATGTTTTTACTACAATTATCAGGGGAAACAATTCTAAAATGAATTTTTGTTGTTTTAGAAATAAGCAATGTTTGTGTCGACACCATTCAGGTAGTTCTGGATCACCTGAATATGGGGACCATATCAAAATGACCAGCTTGCTAAATTAGTGTCAATTACTTAGGTAATCATACATATGAGAGGTAATGAGCTAATTTAACCTTTGCATTAACAAAGAAAATATGTTAGCCTTATTTGTACCTGGATTTTTGATGTATGAAAATTATAGGTGCAGTTCGCATCAAGTGATAAAACACCAATCTCAATCTTTGTTGTTTGAGACTGATATGTTCTTAATTTTTTAGCTAGGCATAATCAATGACATTTTTTGCTCATCTGTCACAAATAAGATACATTTTTAGTTAAAAATACACCTTGTTACTGAAAAGGTGCATCAACAGCTTATCACGGCCCTATTAGTCACGTGATCCGGAATACCCGGAACTGATTTGGAACTGCCGTAATGACAACTAGTTTCTTTCGTAATTTTTCTAAAGCTAATCAGGTTTGTATTTTATTCTTATTTTGTGTCGAGTTACATGAAAAATGGCATAAAAAGGAAATTCTCCAAAGATTATCAAAATATCTTTCTTGGTAGGCGCATGCAGCCGACTATTTCTTAGTCATCCTGACACACTGTATACATTCAAAGTAAAAAATTATCTTGCAAGGGAATGTATTTTCACAATGATTATCTCTCCTGATAAACAAAATAATATAAAATGATTTTTAATTTGGGAAAAATTATTCTTTGTATTGTGTCAGGTAACATTTTTCAGACTTTCATTTACCGTAGTTAACATACAAGGTATTATGGTTCCTTAAAAACTCAGTTGATCAGTGATTACTCAGAATCATAAGTGTACTATTTGCTGAATTAATGAAGTTATGTCACTGATAATTTAATACTCTAATGAAATGAGTAGTTATTACTTACTTAGTTATCTGACAATGACAAATGATAATTCACATCTGTCATTTGAATTTTCAAATGATTTATGAGTATCCATGTTGTAAATGTTGACTTTGCTTTTCAGACCTCAGAAATGGAAGAGTCAGAGTTAAGAAATGGAGAAGATTTTCTTGAAAGGTCTCCTTATGAGGTATACAATTACATTACAATAAGCTAACTTAAGTGGAATTTCATCCTATATTATATAAATTATGTGACATTTTAAAAGATGACTTCAGTCACGTATTTAAAAGTCAGAGACTGTGTTTTATTCTTGTCACAAATAGATGCCATCACAAAAGTTATTGACTTTCCAGAATGAAGTTAGTGCTTGGTCTAGCATCAACCACTGTCTACGCAGCCATGGATATGCTAAGGTGAAACTGCTTCATCCAGCTGACGTATCTTTATTATCAGGTAAACAAGATCTCCTATGCATTAGTTAGTAACCCTTTTGAATAATCAGTAATTATCTCTGATATTTTTTGCTGATTGAACCAAGTATTTTTTATTTTTCATCATGGTCGACAAACATAAATCATAGATGATTATCTTAGGTTATCCTCTATGACCTATTGTTTGAATAAGTATGCTTTGTATTTGTAAGAGTGTTGTTGTTTTAAGCGTTTCACAACGTTTGAATCAAAAATGTAATACTTTTTTATTTTCTTACTTTTTAGATCAAGTTGTGTGTATTGACATTGCTACAAGTGAATCATTAAGAGAGACTCTTGAAACATTGCTGAGGTTTGTATAATTTCTAATTGAACAGGTACATTCTCTGGGGTTGAAAATGGTCTTATCTCAGTACTAGCCATTCAGACTAATGCATTATTTAGAACTACTTAAATTCCAGCTAGCCAGAGGTGTTCATGGTTATCATTTTGAAATAAAGATGTCCTTTTGACTACCACCTATTACATTTTACAAGCCCACAATACTTATGATGAGAGCCACTCCTGTACTTTTGCTTATTTCTAACCCAAATAGACTAATATGTCACACTATAAAATTAGCGATAAGAAATTGAAAAATAGTTTGTTAAATTATGATTATGCTGAGTTGTAAGACTTTTCCTCATTGTATGGCCAGTCTAAGTAAACCTAGCCTAAAATACTAATTTTTAACCTACCTAACTTAGTATATGCCACTCACCTTTCTCACGAGAGACAGAGGTTTACCGCGAAATTCATCGTGCTTACCGGATGGGCTGCCCCCAGCCCACTGCGCATGAGCGGGAAACCGGAATCCTGGGTAAAATTCGTATCATATACTTTCTTTCTCTCTCTTAGAGAACGCATGTATTTTCATCTCGCTTACTGATTTTCTTCACGGTTGGTTTTTCTGATCCCCTCCTCGGCGCCAACGACGCTCGCGGCGCTCCAGGACGCCTTCCCGCTCTCGCTCTCCGTCAGTGGACAGGTCCACCTCCCGGCGCTCACGCCGCTCCGGCTCCCGGACGCCACCGAAGACGCCCAGATCTTCAAGGAAGAGGCGCCACTCTCCCGTTATCTCTGATGATGAACGTCACTTCGTCCCAGACTACGAGGACGACGAGGCAGAGGGCCCCACCTTCTTGCCCTTGAAGATGGTATCGAGCTGGATTGCTGACAGACTCCCAGAGGGCTCCTCCCCTGGTGGCTCGGACCCTCTCACTTGTGTGCGTGAGGACCCTGACCTCAAGCTCCCCCCTCACCCTGATGTGCTGGAGGGTATAGCCGCTCTTCAGGACGATTTCCAGAAGCTTTCGCTGTCCTCCTCCCTGAAGTCCTCGAAGCTACCTGCAGCTACGCCCGTACACTCGCTCAGCCGTTTCGACAAGGCCGCCGCCCTGGACGACGCCATAGGACGCCTGGCCCAAAACCTCAACCATACGTACAAGGTTTCCGATACTAAGATCTCTTCGGTGGAGGCCGCCCTCAGAAGGACTCTGAGGCCGCTGTCGATCCTCCTCACCTCGACTGACGCGATCAAGGCCGACTTAGACGTCGACAACCCTTCTCGTCTAGATCACCTCCATACCCTGATGGACTGGCAGCGGCGCAACATGGTGCTTGTCCTCGACAACGTTAGAGCTGGCCTCGGCTCCCTCACCCACCTTCGACGCTCAGGCTTCCTGGACCAATGTGCGTGGGACTCCGAATTCAAGAAGTCCCTCCTACAGGCTCCCCCCACGGCATCGACGCTCTTCGCGGACAAGATCCCGGAAGTTTACAAGGAGCAGGCTGCAGTCACCCAGACGGAGGTTGCCTTCCGGACCTTACAGCACGTGTCCAACATCTCGTTCCGGAGGCAGAATAACAACAGCCAACGCCCTTACAAGCGCCAGCGTGTTAGGACGCAGCCCTCCAGGTCGGGTCCCTCCTCGCAGTACCAGCGATCTGCCAACTCCTCCAGAGGAAGGGACGCCCCCAAGCCACGCGGAGGCAGGGGTGGCAAGCGACCCTACGCCAGACAGTGATGCCTGCGCCCCACGCGGCTGGGTCCTCCCGCCCCCAGTCGTGCCGGTGCACCCCACACCCGTAGGCGGGAGATTAGGGATCTTCTGGCGCAACTGGACAATACTAGAAGATCCTTACGTCACCAACACCCTGAGGACAGGTTACAAGTTGCCATTGACCTGCCCTCCCCCCGTGACCGCGACTCCCCTGGCACGGGATTACTCAGAAGCCCAGAGCGCTCTTCTAGCAGAGAACATCAAGACGCTTACCGACAAGAACGCTCTGGAGTTGGTGCTACAACCCGATCACGCCCCAGGGTTTTACTCACCAATCTTCCTGGTCCCGAAGAAAAATTCCACCAAGTTTCGAATGATCCACAACATGGCGACATTCAACGAGCTTTACATGGAGCCACCATCCCACTTTCGCATGACCTCCCTAGACGCTCTCCGAGCCCAGCTGTCTCCAGGCGATTGGATGGTCAGCCTCGACTTACAGGACGCCTATCTCCACGTGCCGATCTACCCGCCTCACAGGAGGTTCCTGCGGTTCATCTTCCAGGGCCTACATTACCAGTGGCGGGTCCTGCCGTTTGGAATTTCTTCGGCTCCGTGGTTATTCACGAGGATCACAGCTCCCATCTGCCGCTATCTCCATCTCAGAGGGATGCATTTCGACCCCTACATCGACGACTGTCTCATGTCCAATCCTCAACCACTCGTTCTACGCAGACAGGCGGCGTTGGCCCTCGACCTCCTCCGCCAGCTGGGATGGCTAGTCAACCGGGAGAAGTCTCAGCTTGTTCCCTCCCAAGACTTGACCTTCATAGGAGGGCGCTTCCGAACAGACCTGGGCCTCCTACTCGTTCCTCCAGACAGGTGGACCAAGATCCAGTCCTTCGTCCACCGAGCCTTGGTGTCCCCTCTCCGACTCAGAGATTGGCAATCTCTTCTGGGACTCCTCACGTCCGCCCAGGCCCTCACGCTCAGAGGTCGTCTCATGATCCGCCCTCTCCAGGTGTTTCTCAGCCCTTACATCCGGTCGGACGACACGTCAGTAAGGATCTCCCTGCCTGCGCACCTCAGCCAGTACCTCCGTTGGTGGACACAGCCATCGAACGTCTGCGAAGGCGTCTCTTTGCTAGAGTTTCAACACAACCAGGAACTATTCGTGGACGCTTCGCTCCAGGGCTGGGGAGCTCATCTCGGGGATCAGACTGCGTCAGGCATTTGGACGCATCCTCAGACCACCTGGCACTCAAACAATCTGGAGATGCAGGCAGTAATCTTAGCAGTGACGCATTGGCTTCAAGTCCTACGAGGCAGCCGCCTTCTCCTGGCCTCAGACAACTCCAAGGTCATTTGGACAATCAGGAACCAAGGAACGACAGGCTCTCCCCAGCTCCTAGAACAGGCCTTCGAGCTCTTCCATCTTCTGGACGAGAATCAGATCTTCGTCAGAGCTCGACACATTCCAGGCTGCAGGAACGTCCTCGCGGACGCCCTGTCCAGACCAGACAAGCCGTCACCAACAGAGTGGATGTTGAACCCGGAAGCCTTCGCCCTCATCGCCGCTCAGGTCCACCGTCCTCTCCTCGACCTGTTTGCCACGAAGCAGAACCATCAGCTTCCGGTGTACGTCTCGCCTCTCCCCGATCCAGCAGCTTGGGCCGTCGACGCCATGTCCTTGTCGTGGGAGAATCTGGACGCATACGCTTTTCCACCTCCGATTCTCCTGACCAAAGTCGTCGCCAAGATCAGGGACACACTTCACCTCAGACTGACTGTGGTCGCGCCCTACTGGCCGGCGAGAGGCTGGTTCCCCCATCTTCTTCGTCTCGCCGAAAAGGATCCGCTCCCCCTTCCAAAGTGGCCAAACCTGCTTCGTCACCCTCTCAGTCGGCAGCTTCACCCAGACCCCGAGAGGTACGCTCTGCACGTATGGACCATCTTCAGAGATCACTCCGGGCCAAGGGTTACTCAGGACGAGTAGCCAGCGCCATCTCCAGAGCCCATAGGCAATCCACGAGGTCGCTGTACGATGACAAGTGGCTGTCATTCGAGAACTTCTGCAAAGACGCAGGCCGGGATCCTTTGTCCGTGGACCCCCAGTTTGTGGCCAACTTCCTCCTTCACCTCCGCCAGAAACGTCACCTGAAGGGTGGAACTATATCAACGTACCTGTCGGCGCTCAACTCTGTCCTCGCCGTTAAATCAGACAGGAAGTTCTCCAAGGTTCCCGAGCTGGTCGCTCTCCTCAAGTCGTTCAAGCTGGAGGACCAGAAACTCAAGTTCAGACCTCCGGCTTGGGACCTCAACGTCGTCCTCAGATATCTGCGAGGAGCTCCCTTCGAACCCTTGTCAGAAGCCTCTTTTCAAGACCTCTCCAGGAAAACAGCCTTCCTCCTGTCCTTTGCTACGGCCGCTAGAGTGAGTGAGCTGCACGCACTGGACGTCACCAGAGTGCAGTTCGAGCAGTCTAGGAAGGGTTCAGTTCACCTCGGCCTCTTGTGGAACTTCGTTGCCAAGAACCAGCTCCCCGGACAACCGGGCAGGACGTTCACCATCCCTCCCCTCTCCAAGATCGTGTCGTCCTCTGATGCGGAAGAACTCGCTTTGTGTCCCGTACGTGCCCTTCGGGAGTACATCGACCGCTCTGCGCCCAAGAGAGGCACCAGGAAGAGACTCTTCATCCCCTTTTCACCATCTGCCAAGGGAGAAGTCACCAGAAACACCCTCTCGCTGTGGCTCCGGACCGTCATCCTAGCAGCATATGACGCAGCCGGCTTGCCTCACCCTGTCGCCAGCAACCCGCACGAGATCCGGGCACTTGCATCCACCATGGCTTTACATCGCAACTGTTCAGTTCCAGCCATCATGGAAGGATGTTTCTGGCGCTCTACGACGGTCTTCGCATCCCACTACCTCCGGGACCTCGCTGTGGAAGACGTGCAAGGCCTGCAGACCTTTGGACCGTTGGTGGTAGCCCAACAGCTAGCTGCCCCAACGTCTCTTTAGGGTAAGCTGAAAACTCATCTACTTCGTTACTTCTCACCCTGCACCTGTTGAGTTGTTTCGTTGTTGGCGACTTCGTGGGGTTCACAGTTTGCTTCTCTGTGCAGTTCGCTTCGGTCGTTCCCACTCCGGGAGGATGTTTGATGGATGCTTTTCTGCCTTGATGACTCGTCCTCCCTCCTCCCTACTGTCGGATCAGTGGCATATACTAAGTTAGGTAGGTTAAAAATTTATTATATTTTAATATTTTAGATATTTAAATACCTACCTAACTTAGTAGGAATTACTCCCGCCTGGCCTCCCCTTCGGACTTCATTGGACGTCTCTTACAAGACTTCGTTTCCAGAAAGTATGATACGAATTTTACCCAGGATTCCGGTTTCCCGCTCATGCGCAGTGGGCTGGGGGCAGCCCATCCGGTAAGCACGATGAATTTCGCGGTAAACCTCTGTCTCTCGTGAGAAAGGTGAGTGGCATATACTAAGTTAGGTAGGTATTTAAATATCTAAAAAATTTAGATTTTAATAACTTGTTTAACTCCGATATTGAGTCAAGCAAGATGTAGCAGCAGGTCGCGTCAGCGGAACTATCGAATTGACAATCAGGGATTGGCTTACCAAGCCGCAATAGTGTGTATTCACACATGCAACGTTGAAGGGTCATAGGTCGGCGAAAGGTTGGCTGATGCAACCTGCTAATACATCTTGCTAGATTCGGAATGAAGCGAGAATTATTGAGGCTAGGTTTACATAGACTGTTGTATGGCAAACATTTCTTGAAATGAACTAGCTCTACTGAAGACTATTCACGATTCTGTCTTGCAAGAGTACAAAGTAGGTTTTAAGAATATGTTTATGATTATGTTGCTTGATGTGCTTGATGTCATTGCTAAATATACAAAAGTGTATTTGAAACATCAATAATTATGCATGGTTTTATAAAAGATATTAGTGTAAATTGTAAATATGATTCTCGATGATGAATTGTGATTTTGCTGTATTCCAGTGACCGGTCGGATGAGCAGGGTTCTCTGATAGACAAGTATCAGGCCAAGGTCAAGGACCTCAAGGTCATGCTGGAGTGCTCGAGGGCAAGAGTTCAGGTATCAATCTGTCATTATTGTGGTGATAGGTAGGGATAATGCAAAATAACAATATTGAGCATATGATAAATTTTAGAACTTTCATGTTGCTTTATTGTTAACTTTCTCTTTTTATGATAAGATAGAAATTATGTTTTGGAATATTTCATAAATAACTCCCAACTGAGGTTGAATTCCTAGTCTTGTAAAAGGATAATGCTATAGTACTGACACATTAACATGGTAAATGTTAAAACAGTCCACATACATCTGCCTATATATTGACTACCTTCAAGTAAAATTTATTATTTCAATTCATATGTCAATCATTGAAATAATGACATTTACTTTCAAGGTCACTTTAAAATTGTTACCCCATTATATCGAATCACCATAACATATGTTCTGATGCGTCAGGGTTTTAAGGAAAGTAAGCAAAATCTTTTTTCAAACCTTCATATGATGCCTCTATGTTTGTGTGAATTTTTCTAGCAGCATTATATTGTATATTGACTATTTGACTGGATATATCCTGAACCCAGGAGCTTGAGCTAGAGCTACGATGCAAGTCGTCCCAGGATACGGAGGAAGGGGAGAGACTACGAAACACGAAGAATGCCATTGCGTCGCGTCACCGTCAGATGGAGCAGCAGAGTCAGGAACAGGAACTAGAACTAGACATGCTCAGGAAGAGGCTCAAGCGCATGTGTGACGAGGTACTAGTCTCTGTTGCTTTATTGGTCTTCTGAGGGTATTCCTTTACCAATTTTGCCGAGAGAGATGCTCCATGCAATTTGTAACAATGCACTACTGTCTTAATCTTAAAGCAGATATTCCTTTATTGATTTTGCTCAGGAAGAGTCTCAAGCTGTTGTTTTGCGAGGTACTTGTCTCTATTCCTGTATTGGTCTTTAGAGGATATTCCTTACTGAATGTTTAGGAAGAGGCTCAAGCTTATATCTGACAAGTTACTAGTGTCTCTTGGTCTTTAGCAGATAATTTTTACTACTTTTGCTAAGAGAGATGCTCATGGTCATGTGTGACAATGAACTAATGTGTTTTGGTCTTAAGCAGATATTCCTTACTAATTTTGCTGAGAAAGAAGCTCAAGCGCATGTTTGGCAAGGTACTAGTGTGTTTTGGTATTTAGCAGATATTCCTTTACTAATTTTGCTCAAGAAGAGGCCCAGGCTCATGAGTGGCGAGGTACTAGTTTTAATTGCTGTATTGGTCTTTAGAGGATTTTCCCTTACTGATTTTGCTCAGGAAGAGGAGTAAGCACATGTTTGACGAGCTACTAGTCTCTATTATTTGTCTTAAATGGACATTCCTTACTGATTTTGAAACATTGTGGAGTTATATAATACATATTGTCAATGGGAGTTCTTTGTAAATGATATCCACTTGTTGAATGTTTTTGAATCTATAAAACACCCTTAGCTTACGTGTAGGCATTGTGATATGGTCCTAGTCATTGAGTCTTTATTTGGCATTTGAGAAAAAAATCATGTCTCTGAGATATTAATTGAGTTATGGTTTCAAGACAGCCGATTTTCTACTTTCCTTTTTCTAACAGGATGCAAAAAGAACAAAGCGACAAAACCAAGTTTTTGTGGAGTTTAAGAAGAGGACAGCCAGAGCTCACAGCGTAATGGATGAAAAGTAAGAGCCTATCTGTATTTGTGATAGTTTCTTCATTGTTGAACAATCTGTAAATCCTCATCACTATTAATTGTTTGGGTAGCATTTTGTAAGTCTCAGTGGTAAAAAGTGCACAATTTTATAGAAATCCACTTTTCACTGAATAAACATGTTTAGCTTCAAGACAATATGTTTATAAAGATCTTTCCTTTATGCCACAGTCACTGAATATTTATTGAATATTCATAAATATTTGACTCTATTACTGTTTCAATATGCCATGCTTCTTAATGATCTTTATTTTGCATTTGATACATATCTTAATGTTCCTAGATAAGGTGAGAGAACTAAAGACTTGTATCAATATTTGCATTGTTGACTGCAGATTGCTCGATGTGATAGATGCGTATGAGAGACAAGTCAACACTCTCCAGAGAGAACTAGATATGTCTAGGTAGGTATACTAATTAACACAATTATCTTTTCTTCATTATTCAGCATAATTAAATTTTCATAAATGAGGAATCAATATTTCAAATGTCTTTTGTGAAAATGTAAATATTGCTGTATTTGCAAGGAAAATGGTTGGAATGATAATGATATGATTGCTGTGGGATTAATCGGTTGATTGTTGACAGGTCTGGTGTGTCTTTCGATGAAGATCACGAGGATTCAAACATCCCCTACCACTCCAACCCCTCACAGAATGTCAAGGGCATCATAAAGGTATGTACTTTGTTTCTTTAAGAACACATCTCATCATCTTGTATATGTCAACTTCATGTGATGTAATCCATGTCTTAAAAACTCTTTTTGTGATATCAACACTGGAGGCAGAATTCTCAATACTTTGGACAAACAATATTTGTTATTTGTCATTCACAATTCATTCTAAAAAGCAAAATAAGTTCATCTTTCTTGTGATTATTTTGAAAGTGATTATGCTTTTGTAAAATTCGAAAAAGCTCACAGCATCATTTTGTTTCAGACATATGAGAAAAGATTGCAGGCTCTTCAGCTTAGAGTAAAACATTCAGAGGAAGAAAAAGAACTAATGCAACTTGACATGGGATCCAAGTAAGTATCATGTCTCCTCTTCAGCCTCAGGCGACTTCGATCTATTACTGGTACTAGTTCAGTAGAAAAACTTGCTTTTCATGAAATATTTTAGTCATATTCTGTTTTATGTCAAATTTCTTTAAATATTAAACATTTTTCTTAATTGAGAATCTTACTAAAGTGTATTTTCATATGATTGGAACCTTTTAAGTTTGGTTATGCATTGTTTGCAGGCCTGATGTCAAGGATTACAGATTGGCTACACAGAGAGTGAAGAAGTTAGAGAAATTACTGGCGCTTCATAACATAAGGTACACAGGCGTTGGTGCAGTAGAGTGCTTTTCTGTGCAGTATGCACAAGTGTTTTACGTAAAAGTTTTTATGTCATTATTACATTTAAAATGTATATCAGTGACTCATTCAGTTTGACTTTATTTGATCTCATGAGACATTTTCTGTTTGATGCTGTTGTTTTGGAATAAAACTTGGGAATATCATAGAAGGACAATTATGCAGAGGAATACATGGATGACAACTTCTTAATGCATTGTATGCAACGTTTCAACACAGATTCTTGTGTCGTTCTCTGCTTGACAAGAAGTTGTCATCCATATATTCCTCTGCATTATGGTCATTGCAACTTTTAAAGTGCCTCTCAATGAAGACATATAAGAACATTATGTTTTGTATTACAACTTCATTGCCAGAATGTTTGGTTTGCAACCCTCCCCATGTAGACTACCCTTTTTATAAATATATTTTGTTCTTGCATCTTGTGAAATATTTGAAAATAATGATTATCTCCAATGTATAATTCAGTGTTCCTGGAGAGAAGATAACCAAGGATCCCTTCAGACTGAAGAAGAAGTACAGCACCCGCGTCGAGGACCTGGATTACCTCCCTTTGGACTTCTGTCAGCAATACCTAAGGGTATGAAACAGGCTATTGTTGATTGCTCACGGTCACCATACACAATGTTGTTATTTTGATCGATATAACAGCAAGGGTTAGATAAGCCAGGCCCGTGACTAGCTTATAAATCTTTGCATAGGAAGATGGCTTATATGGGTCTGTGACATGCCCACCATATGTCTGTCACATGGTCATGGTGTTAACTATTTAGAGAACACACATAGCAATATGCCAAGGCATGAAGAGAAGCAGAAAATAAAATGTATTCACTTAGATTAGATTGGGTTAATACCCCCTAGACTTGAAAGGATATTTGGTCCTAATCAGTAGCGAACAGTTTCATGAAGAATAGGGAGGGGGAATGGATCAGAATTTAGAAGTAGAAACACTTCATCTATTTATACAACATTGTAAGTGAGTGAAAAATGATGAAATTTTCTATTGAAGATTTTATTATCATAGAAATGATATAACAATATCAGTGAAAATATGATATGTATGTATGTGTAACTGTTTTCAGGATTTATCCTCGGAGCTTGGTGTTTCTGATATTGACAGACTAAGTATGGCTGCACAGAGTCTGAAAGAAGAGGTTCAGGAACACAAGCGGTTTGAAGGGGTACGGTACACAACATTTATCTTGATGAGACTCTTAAACTTCTTAGAGAGGCATTCTAAGAGTTGTTGAAAGCAGGTATTTCAAACTTAAGAAATAGTGTCATTCCAATCTATGAGTACTGACCGTTGCTAAAATTTATCATTCCAATGTAATAGGGTAATGTAATGACAATGTAGTCTTGAATCTCAAAATAATGCAGACAATGATGCTCATTAAATAGTTTGAAGAAATTTTCTAACTTATTTTGAGAAATTATAAAATTTGCCATTTTGAAATTGATTTGTGAGATTTTTTAAAAGCTTATATCAACTTAATTGGTGATTTGACATGTATGATAACCATATATTGTCATGGAGTGCCTCTCCTTTTCAGTTGAGACACAATTAGCTTGAAATACATAATGATAACTCTCTAATGGCTAATTTTTACTTCATGTAATAGTATAACATACTAAAATGTTGAAATGAACCTCTACTAGCAACTACGAATTGTATTACATTTAGGTACCTGGACACAGGAAGTATGAGTCTATACAGTACAATACTCACATACAGACAATGAGAAGACCTGGTGCTATTAACTTGTCGTTATATTTATTGTTGAATGTGATTATCTTATGTTTTTCAGTTTTGTCGGAGAGTACACAACATCGTACAATCAGTTGATGAAACAAACCAAGGAAGCAGAGGTCATAGGTCAATCCCAAAGCACCACTCAGCCTTGTCAGGGAAGAATCTCCAACATGATGTTGTTATCTTGGAGAACTGGAGCAGAGATATTGCAGCCATTCAGGTATATATAGGGCATGATGTAACAAGTTACAGTATTAGTTGCTAAATGCTTTATTATTAACAATATCTATTTTTATTATTTGTTATTAGTACATTTGTGAGGTTTCCATAATTCATTGTTTTCTTTACTTGAAATTGAAGTTTAATACCCACTGTGTTTGGTATTAAATTTCATTATCATAAGCTGATAGTTCTACTCTTGGACATATGTGATTTTCAGGTATACCAATTAGCAAATCACAACCATGTTGCAAGTTAGTTAATATATAAAAGTAATGGACTGTTGTTGCCTCACTGCTGGGACACTGTAGGAATTGTTATTTCCCAGAAATGTCTTATGTCTTGGCTCTTCATCCATTCATCTTGTATACGTAGGTAGTTGAAGGGTGACATTTGGGCCAAAAAGACCTACATGTTCACGGCATCCTAACCAACTAATCACTGAGTTGTCTCCCTTGCCCAGGATCTGCAGGTGACAGTGAACGGCCTCCTGGAGAGACTAGCTCCATGGGCGAAGGTACATCTGTCTCCTGACCACAGCATAGACCAGATGATCCAGACTCTTGACAGCGTGGCCGGGGAGGAGGTACCCAGTGGCAAGAGGGTGTGTATTTGACATCGTTTATGTGTGAAGTTTGTTTTTTTATTGCTGTGAGTCTTATGACTCATCATGGTCACTTTCAAGCAATTTTTCAAGGAATAAAAATTCAAATATGAAGAGAGTGAGTGAGTGAGTTATTGTTTTACGCAGCTTGGGCAATATTTTAGTCATTTAATAGCCGGGTCAAATATTAAAACATTACAGATACAAGATCATCTCCACTAGGTATGAATGCAGCACTTCAGATGGTAAGATTTTTTTACCAGTTTACTGCTGGCGAAACCTTAGCTTGTTGAAAGCATGGCTAACAGGAGTTACTTGCCCTTAGCTTTTGATACTGAGACTTTTGCCATACAACTTGTGATTTGTTAGTTTGAGCTTTATCAGAACATGTGACCTATGGGGCTGTGCTTGGACCTGGAGATAGAGGAAATCCCTGGGCCAATTTGATCCTTTTGTAGATAGATGTGACATAGTTTAATAATAATAATATTTTAAAACTTTTATTCCTCAGAACAAGGCCAATTTTGATCAAACTGATTCAAGCATAGCATGTTTGACAGACCAATTTAATAGAGAAATGAGTATGTACCTGGTACTTAATGTGTATAAATGTATTTAATTATCAATGAGTAAAAAGAAATCTTGGTTTTTTTTATGCATTCCTGTTCTTATTCCCCTTCAGAGGCATGATATGATAGTAACATTGAACTGATGTTTCCCTATTCAGTCTGAGAGAGAGCATGCATCAAGAACAGTTCTAGAGAATATGGTGGAGCACTTCATGACGCTGTTTGACGTTCCTTCTGTTGCTGGAGTCTTCCCTCGTATGAACGAGATCTACACCAAACTGGGAGAGGTCCACAATGTCATGCACACACTCAGGAATATTCTTGGTCTTGGTATGTCCTCAGATATATTTAGTAATTACTTGCCTTTCCTTTTAAGAAGTAAGACTGTTATTGCAAATTACATTGAATTTTAAATTGAATTAAAGTTTGTGACACGGGAATAATTCTAGCATTGACATTAAAGTAAAATGTGATTATATGTACCACTTATGGGTATATTTTTATTTTGCATGAAATGATTAATGTAAAGGACTTGAGCATGTCTGCAAAAATGTTTTGCATTACAATTTTTCGTTATGTTTTTGTTAATCAAGATAACAAAACCACATTTACATTCATCAATCGTATCATTTATGAAAAAAATTGCATATACTTTACTTTCAGAAAATGATTCCAAGTCCTCTGCTGTGGTTGATTCGGTGGGTCGTCTGTGTCAGGCTCACAACTCAACTACAGCTAAACAGCTGCGCCAGTTGCTACAGACAGATGACCTGGATGGGTGAGTAATCTATGCACTCTGTATCTGTTAGTTGGAGTAAAAACTGTTCTACACGCAGTCAGGTTTAAGTGCAATTCCACACTGAATTTCAGCTAAGTACCACCCATGGTTTGCTAGTTCCAGCCAATGCTCGCCGGTTTCATTACAATGCTTAGCCACAGTTGTGTTGCGGGCTTTCTTCATGCAATAATACTAGCAGCCGCGATATAAGTGAAATACTCTTGAAAGCGGTGATTAACCCCACATCACCTCACCTCACATATATAGCCTTGGCCTTATACAAGTTTATATTAGATGAACTAGAGTTAAAATGACTCTTGTTGACTTGTTGACACTTTCATTGCACGTGTCATCTTGACCTGAGTTTGCGAGCCTAATTTGTAATGAGAACATCAAATTACTTTGCATTTGAATACAATCAATTACTGAGAAGTGATGAAGTTTATATTTAACAAACTCTGAATTCAGGGTCATGAGGAGACTTGACGAGCACCGCCACTTCTTCCCAGCCTTCCAGGAGGTGATGAAGAGACTGATGCAGGTTCTAGGTAAGATTTTGTGTTTCTTTTCAAAATTGTGATTACTCGTCTTGAAATAGTCAATAATATAATTGTTAAGACACACTGCTTTTCATGTAGTTTTCATATACAATAGAACACGGATATAGCGAACTCTGATATAGCGAACAAATTTTCAAGTCCCGTCCCTATATAATATCATTAAAATTATATGCGTATAGTACAGTTAGGTCATGTAATCAGTGACATTGCCTTAGCCTCAGCATGTGACCTGTTTACAAAAGACAAGAATACCCAACTCTTTCACCTGTGTGGTGCCAATATATTTTTTTACAAGAGAGAAATAAATCAGAGAAGGTAAACAGTATTTCATTTGATCGAAATAGGTTGAGCTTAAGTTTTGCAATTAGGGATTTTTTAGGGACATATGAAGTTTGGCCCCCTTGAATAAAAGTTACCGTGATAGAAATTATTTGAATAGTTTGTCGGAAGAGAATAAATGTGAATCGATATGTAAAGAAGTGAGTGAATGAATAGTTCAGCAAAATGTGCCGATTATATGAAAAAATACAAAGCCAGTAATGTACGTTTTCCTGTGTTAATGGATAACTCATCTAATGAATTTAAATTATGAAATGATAATGTGATGATTGTTGCTTTGTTGTTTCAGCTGTGGACAGGATGGATCAGATAGTTCCTGCAGTCAGAGCTCTCAAGATGTTGTCCCACTGACCTCTATCAACTCTACCTCACTACAGCTGACTTACTTCCACACCCATGGCAGCTTTCCTCTCAATATATATCTATGTTTTCAAGTCAATGTCTCCTATCAAACAACTACTCAGGTCGGCTTCTTTGAGAGTCATTTCGAATTAGTCTAGATGAATAAGAAGAGGTTTATGAAATTTTTTACTTCTTTATTCGAGAGTGCAACGTTTTGTTGTTCATGCTAACACTGTTATAAAATATAACTTTCTTGATAACAGTGTTATTCTCTGCACTAAAATGGCAAACTCCTGCAGTTGAGAAGCTAAAATATCCTGAGAACTTTTCTTACTCAATCCTCAAGATATGGAATAGTTCATGAATTTGTTTTGATAACTTCACATCAATGATTATTATATGTAACTGTACTATGTTTTGATATACTCTAATGATGTTGTATTGTTGAATACCTGCTTTATTAAGTAATCTCATTTTATAGAATATTTTGAAAATATTTGATAAAACTATTTTAATAAAAGTATATCTTCCAATCATAAAGGGATATATTTTGAACTCTGACTGTTGATACTCAGATAAAAGCATCAAAGTTGTGTTTACTGTTTGCATAACCCTTCTGTAACAAAGGGGATTATATGATTGATTGGTTCTTGAGTCTCTCTAAACAATCAAGCTTGAGCAACAATGTTAAAACAAAGAGTAACAGTTGACTGTAGGACTGATATTAGTGAAGGGGTCTGTTCTTCAGTAAGTCTCTTGTGGTTAGTATGCAAGATTTTCATTTACTTATTATTTTGGTATATCAAGCTTGATAGTATAACATGAAACAGCATACATTGACACATACATTCTTATCAGAAAAATATTTTGTATAACTTGTTGAATAAGAAAATGCAATTTGCTTGTGAAAGTATTTATGTTTTGTGAACACTTTCATAAGTTATTTTGTAACTAGATCTCTTTATGTTATGAATTCCTTGTTTTACTGTGCCTGTTTTACTGTGCCTGTTTTACTGTGCCTGTAAAATTACAAGTGGAGAATTCTTGAAGATCTGATAAAAGTAGGCTATATATTTATGTTAAATTATGATGTACAATAATGTTGTATGTTATATGTTAGTTAATAACTTTAGAAACACTATTTTTATTTATACTTTACATAATAAACCGTAAACCATATACAAATCTTTCCCCTTGTAATTTGATAAAATAAACCTCAGGCATCCTGACCAAAACTACAAATGGGCATTAATACAGAGAAATATACAAGAATATTCAGCCTATTGTTATCAAAAACATTTTTTCTCATTCCTCAAATAAGAGATAGTTTCAAAAAGAAGTCTTACCTTGAAAGCATGATCCCCAGTTGCAACTTCAAGTTTCAATTTGAACATTTCCATGTCAAAAGAAACATCAATGAGGAAGGTTAAATTTTGGAAAATGTCCCGGGGAGATAACTCTTCCTTCTACAAAACATCGCTTTTTACCTTCTCATTAGTTGTTATTTGATAAATTATTAAAATAACATTAATCATAAAACAAATAATAAGTTACACAATTATAAAACAGTATGTTTCTAATGAAAAACCTTATCCATATCTGATTTTCAAATATTTTCCCTCTCACACTGTTAGTGAAAGATAAACCTAAAGGTATGATTCTTTTGCAAGTCACTTAAAGATGCTGTTTCATACTTGCATGCAGTTCAGGCTGAAATTTAGCTCTTGAGAAAAGAAATACATCACTTTGTAGAAAAATCTTTCGTCGGAATTTTGATATCATATTTCGATTGTTTAATCAACAATAACATATTTATTTCGACGCCCAAAGCACAGTACCCCTTGCAGAAAGGGCATAGCATTTAACGAACCCGCTTTCGGTGACGTAATCATTACGCGTGTAGGATTTACACCGTGTCACAACTAGCGTATTTGCGTTCGATGAGTATCAACTTTGGCAGCAACGAATACCTTATTCAGAGAAAAAGAAAAGAAAATCTAGTCGTGCGCAACAGAGACGGTTTTCAAGCATATATTTAGAGACCGAAAGTTGTGAGATGGCCACACTTGATTCGCCTTTATGTTGGCGGCCGTTTCGGTAATTTTGGTAAATTATCTCATATTTAATGAATTTTGGTCTGATTTTCCCTAGGTTGGTCGCTAATTTTTTCTAAAAATATAACGAATACATTAAAAATACTTTTAATAATATTGCAAGTATGATTTAGCATCTTTAAGACCGTTGAAAATTCCTCAAGTTGTGGATATCCAAAAGGTGTTTTCATTGGCTTCAAATAAGGGAGATATCTCAAGTTACAACTTTTTGCCGCTAGGGGAGTCTGCCGGAACCCCGGGATCTTGGCGTAATAGAACAGAGGCTAACTCGGGTATGACTGAGCTGCCTCTGTGGGGAGAGAATGGCATTCTTCGTGTGATTTGGTGAAGTTGTGAAAGGATATCTCAATGATCTGGTTAATCTTACAGTGCATAAGGGTATTCCGGATCACGGGTTCCGGATCACTTGCACGTACATTTGCAACTAGAATTCATAGTTCTCAATGGATTTACTTCATTTATGTATCATTTTAAAGCGCTTACAGTGTTCTTTTATGATATATTATTATTTCAATTTTTTCTGTCTGCAAATGAACTTGAGCGCCCGAAAAAGAGGACCTCCACCGGCGCTTCAGAAAAGCATATGTTATTTTGGGTGGACCGTCTCAAATATCAATAGAAGCAAAATGCAAATTAATGATAATCCACAACATACATGCATGTTTTAACTATAATTATTAGGGGAGATAATTCTAAAATGAAGATAACTATTTTAGAAATAAACCATGTTCGTATCGACGTCATTCGGGTAGTTCCGGATCACCTGAATATGGGGGCAATCTCGAAACGACCAACTTGCTAAATTAGTGTCAATTACTTAGGTAATCATACATAATAGAGGTAATGAGCTTATCAAACCTTTGCATTAACAAAAAAAATATGTTAGCCTTGTTTGTACCATGATTCATGATTTGTAAAAATTATATGCGCAGTTATGGACTGATGTCTTCATAATTTTTTAACTAAGCATAATCGATAATATTTTTTGCTCATCTGTCATAACTAAGATACGTTTTTATTTGAAAAAAAAACCTCGTTGCTAAAAAAGATGCATCGACAGCTTAACATGGCCCCGTTAGTCACGTGATCCGGAATACCCGGAACTGTTTCTTTCGTAATTTTTCTAAATCTAATCAGGGTTGTATTTAATTCTAATTCCGTGTCGAGTTGCATGAAACATGGTTTGAAAAGGAAATGCACTAAGACTATTAAAATATCTTCCTGGGTAGGCGCATGCAGCCGATGATTCCTTAGTGATCAGGAACTGCCTGACACACTGTATTTAATCAACAACTCCTTTTGGGACATCACCTGATCTTTGAAGACATTATCAGGCATTTATTGATACATTAGATGGGTTTACACCACAGGAACCCGATATCGTAAATAAAATGTAGGTAAAACGTGGGTAAGAAAGATCCGTTCCCTACAGGAACGGATCTTTCTTACCCACGTTTTACCTACATTTTATGAACGGATCTTTCTTACCCACGTTTTACCTACATTTTATTTACAACAGGAACGGATATTTCTTACCCACGTTTTCCCTACATTTTATTTACGATATCGGGTTCCTGTGGTTTACACCTTATAGGGCCAGTTACAGAAGGTGTCAATAATTTATCTCATTATTTAGCCATGTTTTCTGAATCTCAAACATGGTCCGGCTGTATCTGTCCGATAAAAATGTTTGCATGTTCATTTTTGGACGGTTATTCTTCCGGACAATAAGGTTTGTCAAAATATTACTAAAACATGTAGTCAAACAAACTCAAGTCTTGTTAAAAATGGAATGGTTCTTAACTTTCCTTGTTCAGGATATGTAAATTTTTGAACTGACGCACAAAATATTATAACAAGAATTCAGTCGACGGGTTTTTAGATATTTCTTTTAAAATGTAGGTTACCTAATACTATGGATAAAAAATGAAGGGGACTTTAGCTGTAAACACAGATGAGAAGGGCAATTGTTAAGAGATAAAATGCTTCGCTGGTTTAGGATATCAGGTTATTATAAATCTTGAATGAATTGCAACATCTCTTATGCAAGTGCAATGGTCGGTCATGCCGGACTATCCGTTTTATAGAAATAATTAAGAGTTGCTGTCAAACAAGAATTCTTTGTCCGAATATGTATACATATACCGGTATATTCAAATAAGTGTTTAAGACTACTAAGCATTTTTTGTAGGGAAATATGTATTATGTGTTAACGATCCCAAAACAATTGCTTCGTGCCTCACGCTTTGACACCCAAGAGGCACGTGTTCCTACACTTCTTATAGTACTACACACTTTATTCATAAATAAACGAAATTTGAAAGGATATTCAAAACTGTTGATTTTGTGATTGAGTCTATTTGGATCAAGTGAGATTTAAGTCAGCTTCTTGCATAGTTAAAGAGAAGAATCGGATAATTGCCCTTATCCGATACATCTCTTCAACTATGCACTCACTCACGCGCTCTGACAAAATCACTCCTACCCTTGAGAAATTTCACTGGCTGCCCATCAAACAACGCTTTATATACAAGATCAACATGTTAACTCACTTCTGTCTCTTTGATAAACAATCTTGTGTCTATTTGAAAGAACTTCTCCAATCACCGATATCAAGCCGTTGACTCCGCTTCAATGACAAACATGTTCTCAAAGTTCCCCAATAAAAATCTGCTATCAGCCCTTTCCATAGCTGTTCCCAAACTCTTGAACCGCCTGCCAAATTCAGTCAGGACCACTTGTTCAAAACTACCTTCAAGACTCTCCTAAAGATCTTCCTTTTCAATCAAGCCTTTTCCAAATGACATTGTTCTTAATGTTTAATTTTTCTTTAATTATTGTGTACTTTTATCATTTATTTTAATGTTCACATGTAAAGCGCCATTAAGCTATCCATGGAATAAAGCGTTTCATAGGAGAATTATTATATTATCATATTATATATTATAAAGCGATTCTCTTGATGCCGAATATGTCAACAAGACCTCGCACCATTGATTTTGTTTGTGATTGTGCGTGTGAGTATGCGTGTTCTACTGTGTGTATATATTTTCTTTATATCATCAGTACTAGGGTTTCTACTATAATGTTAATTCTCACAGTATTCTTTATGTTTGTTCAATGGGCTGATAAGTAACATACAAAGATTTTCAAAGGTAATTGAAATTGGGTTTTTTGCGCGATAAGAGAGATGTCTCGAACATGACATTTTCTGGTCTTCCCAATTGTACCATTTTGGAGACAGTCACGAAGTTCATTGAAAATTAAATGAAAATATCCAGAAATACCAACACGCCTTGTTATTTATGAGGTTAAAACAATACACAATGGTAACCAAAATTTCAATTTCTAACCTGCAAAGATTGAAAGCATATTCCGTCCATTTTGTTGTTGCATACCTGGTTTCAACGCTCCTACCATTTTTGCATGATCATTTTAAACTTCATGTATAATATATTTTTTAAAGTTATAAGTAAAGTCCCAACGTAATCCCATGCCAATACGCTTCCTGGTACATGTGACCTGATGTAACGATCTGGATTCACACAGTGACGATTCGAGGAAACATTGTATTCAGTCAGTCAACTGTACTGGCGGACAAGAAGTATTTTTCAAAGTTATAACAAGTTGAACCAATATTATGCACATCGTAGAAACGTGTACGCCTGGGAATGGTTTCACAAGGAAGTGAACGAGTTTCTCTGCGAGGGATTTATGTTTATAAGTCAATATACTTATTAGAACAAATTATTTCATAAATGTAAAATTGTAGAATTTGATGAACATGGTGTAGGTTTAAGATATTAGAGACTGACCAAAATAAGAATCAAAAACGACATTTGATCGGCCAAATTCTTTATTTACAACTGTAAATTTGATGATTGTCAGACACGTTTGAAAATGTTTTAACATATCGAAATACCATTGAGAGTCCTATGTATGTCAGTAAGTAAAAGCATTATAAATTTTACACGCGAGAAGCACGTGCTCCTACACTTTTTGATGAGAAGTAGTACATCAACTTAATATGCATATTTCCATTAGCCTTAACTTTTAACATAAAAATGCCTATATATGCCTTGTCATCATAAATTCATTATAGTGACTTTTGTGTGTATGTTTGTGTGAAATTTGTGTTAAGTTCGCTTTTGAGAGTGAATCCCGTTAGTAAGTCGATATTTCACACTGTATTGACACCATATTTGTTTTAGGGATACTGAATTTTCTATGTCCATAATAAGTATTCAAATTGGATATATATGGCCATTCATGAATGTTCTACGATAAAGTAAATCAACATTAAAGTATTTCAATGTTTTTGAAAACAAGATGCGCATCAAACACATGTGCTGAAATCGATTCTTATATTGTTATCTCTTAGTCGACTGACTGATTTGTCTACATGATCAACGGTGTCTACACAACTCACAAGTATCTGAAAAACGATTTAGCTAACGAAATTCGACATAAATGCACAAAAATAAAATTCGATTTCGGAAAAAACTCATTCAATGCATATATTTACGATTTCTTACGGTGTGCAATAGAAGAGAGATATTTGAACAAATTGGCAACATTTACTGTAATTTCTAGCGATAAGACCACCAACCTATTGGCTAAGCTGTACGCTTCACCACGTGGCCAAAAGACAGTTTACGATAAGCGAGGTCAGGAGAACGCCCAATACAATAGTAAAAGATAACACGTACCAAGTTCTTTCTAAATGCCTTCGTTATGTTATTCCATCAAGATTTTCTGTGTTCAAGCTATTTTATTTCTTTTCATCGATCAAATACCTGCAGTACTACACAAAAGGTAGGTATAGTCCTTCCAAATAACGAATCAATTGCAATTCACGAACTATGACAATCATTTGATGATTTAACACAAAGATATAATGTTCGTATAATACTGAGATCTTCAAAACTTACTTTTACGCTATAACGTCGTTCTTCAATCTTTCCTCTAAGGTGCACGTCTAAGAATGCTTACGTCACCATGGTAACTGATGACATCACAGCAGTGGGTGCACTAGTTTTGAGACAATCTATCGTCGATTCCAAGTCAAATGCATGTCGCGTATCCCTGGTAACGGATAAGATATCTTACATGATCAGGTAAGCAAATATGAAATAATTATCATACTGTAAAGCAATGCACATTTCCCAGTTTTTATTATATGCAGATTTAACGTTCTAAGAGTTACTTGGTTTCTCCAAAAGCAGCAATGTCTATCCGTCAAGAAACAACTCCAATTAGTATTTTATAACATAACTTTTTTGTGTTTTTGTTTTTGTTTGTTTGTTTCTTGTTTATTTAAAGCAGGGCTACAACCTCGAATAAGATGTTAATCTCATGAGAACAACAAAATATCAAGTTATATGCCATAACAATTCTTTGCTTTTATCTGAAAGACAGATGTAAAAGAAATCAATTTATTTATTTTGTAAGATATGTTTCTTTCATCTTCAAATGCTTTCCCTGAGCTAAAGAAAAATTATACCACTAATACTTATCGCATGTTCAATTGTAAATTATATCTTTTATCGAATGTCCCTAGAGCTATTCTGGATGAAGAATTCGACGAGGTGTTTGAATCAAAACCAGTTGCAGTAAAACAGTCCTCGGAAGGTCGCTTCAACCCTCTGTTTGGAAAGCTGAATGCTTGGTCCTTAACTAACTTCAGTACGATTGTCTACCTAGAAGCAGACACCTTGGTAAGAGTACGTTATTGTCATTTGATCACAGGCCCCCGGGTCATTGAGCAATCATCCCTTTAAAAAAAAAAAATTTGAGATGACCCCCAGATTTGACAGCCTTTGTAGATACATCATATTATGTATCTATGAAGGTTGTCAAATCTGGGGGTCATCTCAATTTTTTTTTTTTTTTTTTTTTAAAGGGATGATTGCTCAATGACCCGGGGGCCTGTGCATTTGATGTGTCATGTATGAGGTATGCAAGGCAGTGGATAGTCATGAGTCATGTATGTTAACAATTATATTTGTTGTCTTTTTAACCACAACAGAAAGAAGTACTGACTGTTCTGAAATTCCGTCGCTATTAATCCAGTAAAGTGACAATATCGATATCGGACAAATGTGTGTGCAATTAAATGTCATTATGGAAACTTATTTACAGTCGACACAAAGACAAACGTATATAGGTAATATATCTGCATTGAGGTGAAATAGACGTAAAATCCCGACGTCTCTACATTCAAATCAACGTTAAATAATATCAGTGAAACACGCTTATATAAAGCAACAAGAAAATTGAAAATACAGACTGTCACTTTTCAGAGTTGTGATCTTGCAATCCAATATGCTACTAACGTCACGCATTCGTACATTAGGTATCCTATTGTGGTGCAGTATATTTCAAAGGTAAACAATGAACAATGAATAAAGTTGACTGCTGAAAAGCCTGAAGAAGATATTGGTTACGTTTTACACGAAAAGGTAACTAGTTAATGCTCGTATACAGATAAACTAATCTGTTTTACAGATTTTAAAGAATGTGGACGAACTATTCGAGCATCCTGAGTTATCGGCCGTGCCGGAAATGACCTGGACTGACCTCTTCAATTCTGGTGTCATGGTGATCAAACCCTCCCGAAAAACCTTTAAGGGTTTGCTCCAACTAGCAAAAAAGGATGAAAGTTTCGATGGTAATTATCAGTTAACGGTTTCGGTTATAGTCGAATTAGTCCATTGTTTGTGATCAGTCACTCCATAAAACAGCTGACTATGAACATGCACTGTTTCGGTATGATAGGATTGCCTTTATCAAAGCCTTGCAGAATCCTTGTAATCGATTTGATGACGTAATATCTGTTGCGGACTTCCTAGGTAGGGTGTGTTTTTTTCCCGATGAGCATTAATGTCATGCAACATAAGCGTCAATGTAAATAAAATCATTACCTAGGTCATACATTATCAGAACCTATGTCATGCAAAAATCAGCATCAATGTTGCAAAACTCAGAATAAACACTTTACACTTTGGTTGCCACGTTGTAGAAATGATAGAAACAGTTTCAGTTGTAGAAAAAGGCTAAAATATATTTTACTAACCCTTTTGTCTGAGTGATGTTTGGGTGATGGTTTTATCATCACTAGCCCATCTCAATTGAGGCAATACGACAACTACGCGCAACATATGGAACCGATATCAGAAATAACCGCTCATGTTAGAGGATATATTCAAAATGATATTTTCGCAATTGATGTTAAAATAAATAAATTCAGATGACAAATGATCAATAACTCTCATTCATTATAAAAGCACACCTGACTATTTCTGTGCATATGTTTACCGAGATCTGATAATTATTATTTTGTTATCATTCATTATTAAAACAGGCGGGCAATCCGGGATTACTTACAAATATTTATATTTACAAATATCAAAACTGAAGGTGCACAGTTGTAGTTGACAGAACTCACATCAATGATTCATAACTTATCGCCATAATACTTATGTCATGTAACTACTATACCCAGAGACGGATCAAGGTACCCTCAACATGTATTTCCCTGATTGGGAGCGTCTCTCCTGCCTCTACAACACACCTGGGGACTCACCTGAGTCGGCAACCGCCGCTTACTACAGGTATGTATGTATGTTGCTTTCCTCATTCCCACAGCAGATAGTTCTATTTCAGTCTCTTAAAACGTCTGACATGATAGCATGCTAATTTGCAGATAATTCATAACTATATACAAAGAAGTGTAACAAGACAAACGTTCTAGGCAAATCTTTAGCATATGTGGGATAAATCCCAAAGAACCAATGTTATTGAAAACGATTTGATAACTGTAAATTCGTCCATATTGATATGAATGAATTACCAATTGTTGTCAAAATAAATTTGACTGAACATTTCTTTATTCAAATCTAAACTTGATGTTTCATAAAGTATCAACATGAATACAAGATACGTTCAATCAGTAACCAGGTGGAATGATGACATGAATAATATAAGAAACGCTAAGCTGAAAATATATTCGTACATTTTGTATTAGTGATGCCTGCAAGAGTAAGCGAGCCATTGTTGAACATGTATTGTCAGACTTTGCAGAGCATATGACATGACATTGCGTCAAAAGGTCATGGTCACATTGCAGTAAACATCTAGTGCGACCTCAATAAGGGACATTTTCAGTCTAAACCTAGCCTCAATATTACTTGTTTCACTCAGATATTGAGACTAGAAAGGTCTAGTAGAGGGTCGCGTCATCCGATCTTTCTGCGACCTATGACCCTCCAAAGTTATACGTGCGAAGGCAGACTATTGTGGTTTGGTATAAGATGAGTTCTGATTCGCGTTCCTTAGATATCTTTAAATGTTCTTATAGTCTTCCCCTAATCTTCTTAGCATGTTACATAAGTAACCAAGACAGACTGTCTTATCTCAGATGGGTATGGTTATCCAAAGTCTTCTTTTCAACAATCTAAATAAACTTAGATCAACAGATATTTTATTTTGTCATACTGTTGATCTGAGATTGACCAGTGTGACCTTTCGTATGCAAATAAGGAATTCGCGATTTGATCAATCAAATTCGACGTCACAAACAGTTCATAGTCGCTCATTCAAGGTGTGAACGGAAGAAACATATAATAGTTTATGGCTGTTCTCAATAATAGTGTCCCTTGAGAAAAATAAATCTTATTTTTGATACTGATAAGAAAAATATCGGTAGGTTGATTTTATTTTGGTTGTATGAAATATATTTAGTTTTATGAATTACAAAAAAATCAATATTGTTTTAATTATTTGGATGGAAATGAAAGGAATTAGTACAAACGAGTTTGATAAAGAAGTTACCTCCCCTTGCATGAGGATTTTCGTAAATATTGACATTTATCATGCTCTAACTTTATGATTTTTATTCGCCACGTTAGTATCTGTGCGATGTGCAATCATCATTTGTCATTGACAACTAGCAAATACGCTAAATCATTTTAAAAAGAAAAAAATATAATCTATTAATACATCCAAGCAATCGGATAATTCATCGCTCTACTCCGCTCCAAATGACAGAGCTCCGAACATCATCCATTTCAAAAGATGTGCTGCTTAGTTGTTAAAACTTCCAGCGAGCTAGGGCATCTTTTCTGATTGGCCGAGCGGCTGATTTCAGAGGTCACCGGGATGACCCGCCTTACTGGCCAATCTTAGATCAACATGTATGACCAAATATAAAACCTGTTGATCTAAATTTATTTAGATTGTCTTTTCAATGACAATCAAATGTTGTCCAATGCTGCTGAAACTAATGTCAAACCCTTCTGAAGGCACCCCGGAACACATTAGATAACCTTGCAATCATTGGTTGAACTCACTGCTCTCGAAATGGTTGATGGGATTGTTCTGATTGTTCATGATGAGGCATGACTTTACTTTAAACAGTTGACAGTTGACTCTCAAACCACTATAACCCTTTGGTTCAATTGAAAATGTAGTTCTGAATGTCTATGCAAATGAAAGCGTATGTTTCCTAATTCGTGTTTCATGGTCTTAATTTGAGAAATTAGATTTTTTTGCTTCTGGAAAACACATCATAAATGAAAATGGATTCAAGCGCGGAAATTGTTTAAAGAAAACGTTCACCACTGACATACTGCTTAGATGCTACGTATCGTAAAATATCTCAAGGAAACATTGTCTATGCGTTTCTTTTTTGAGAAGTATATATATGATTGCACAGCAATATTTGCATATTGATAGGTTCGGACACGCCGCTAAGATTGTACGCTTCCAGAGCGACATGAAGCCCTGGGTTGTCCCCTACAACCTGAAGGAGCGGATGACGGAGATGTATGCTGGAGAACTGGGACTCATTCCTGTACCCAGGCCTTTCTATGAGAAGTGGTGGGGTGTCTTCCTGAAGGACGTCAGACCAAGACTAGATGTGAGTTGGTGGTTTGAAATCAATATTCATGATATTTGATAGACGTTCTAGAAGTTCGACACTTTTGCACGGACTCATGTATCAATAAAGGGATCTCGGTAAGTGAAAAAAAACACATTTTAAACGCTTTATCTCTAATCCTTAAGATATATTGAAAAGGTTCGTACAAATATTGGTTATGCTCCGGAAATCCATTTCCCTGATTGGAATGATTTCATGGTGTTCACACTAAAATAACCTCGTGATGTTTTCGCTTTTTACAAGACATCTTCGGATAAGCGGGTTGAGTACTAAGATGATTTACCTTTGAAAGACTTTGATTCAAATGAGCAAATTTAACCAATATGCCACATACACATGCAACATAACCTTCATGTGATGACTTATTTGACACATGACATATGGTAGAAACGGACATAGCCTCCCTTCTTCACTATGTATACGGTACTTAAAATATCAACGTAAAGAAAATGCAGTTAATAAGAATACATCTGACTTAAAAATCAACTGTAAACATATAGTTTTCAAAACCTCATTAATTCATTTTCCAACTTTTTAAAAACATGATGTTATTCTTGTAATGTAATTCGATAGCATCGGGCCAACGTAAGTCAGTAGTGAAACATTTCTTCAATGCTAAACCTTTCACGCCTCTTTGTTCGCAAACCAATAGTTAAAAAAGATTCCATCGACTACATAAGAAAGCCTTTGATCGTTTGGGTATCAATCTTATTTCTTTTGAAACCGAACGTTCCTGTAGAAAATAAAATAAAAATGACCATCCCTCATTTTCACTTCAACATGATCAATTATTACAATGCAAACTCAAAGTTCGACTTTTAATTGAATATCATAATTATAATATATAAGGATTGCAATTTTATTTACTGATATCGAACTTTCCCCTGTTTTGACCAATAAGAAGTTCAGTGTTTGCTCAAGTATGACACAGCTGACCTAGTACCGCGACGTTTGTGCTCATTTACAAGTAGAATATTTCGAAATTCGATATGCTAACACGACTGGTATTTCCAGTTGTCTTTCCTAAAACATTTGCTTTCAGTCAGACAAGACAGAAAGAGCGTTTGTAATTAATATGTTATGTGCAACTAATACGTGTGAATAGACCTTTGAATTCCGCGATCTCATCTACGGCCGGGTATAATGCACACCACCATGTTACATGCCACTTCTGTTTCTGTGACATATACGTGCAGCTATGTTGAAATATAATACTAATAACGATAATCACACACGGTATGCGGTGTTTTGACATCACATTCAATCAATAGGTGAACCAATAGATTGATATATATTGCAGTAGAGAGACTTGAATACATGGCAATGAATATCTTAAATTGACACAGAGTATCTTTCTTAAAAGTTTATTTGGATTTGATAAGCTACAAAATACCTAATATGCTGTTTGAAGTTCATATCTCATCACTGGACTTGCAAATATATCCATTAATGCATAATATCACTAAAATGCTTGATTTTATGGAAAAATCAAGAAAACATCTCAAATACGTTTAATATTCGAAATATGCATCAAGTTAATCTACCTATTAGTTACAATACATAATAAACACGATCGAATCAAATATATCTTCCTGTCAGCTTATGACAAGGTTTCAAAATAACGTTTGGCGAATTTGCGCGCGCCACTCGAGCCACATTGTCCGGTTTTCGATCAAAATCCCGACTTTGAATGGCCGTATTTTCGCTCTAATGTTCTGATGGACCTTTAACTTGTTATTTTCAGTAACAGTTAGAGGTTCCCGATGTAATAACATCGATTTCAAAATTTGACATATGTGATCCTATCAACATACTCTGTGTCACTTTAAAATGATTGCTTTGCGGGCCCGGCTATATGATCCGCAAGAGTGATTCATTGTGCTTTTTCTAACTTATCTTTGTGAAGACGAATGTATATATGAAATGCATATGCGTAATCTAATATTAACCCTTTTTGCACTTTAAATTATCTTCTCCTGTTTCTTTGCACTAACATTTTTAATCTTGATAATTAGGTCTTGCAAAGGTAAACTATAACGACAGACGAAAAAACCCTGAAATAATTTGAAATTAATCCTCTCGCTCCGATGTTTCGTAACCATAAATATTTTACCAAATAATGTATTTTTTATACCTGCCTCTTTATATATCCAAAACACACCACTTTGTTTATTTGTATAGGTGTTTATGTATAAAATGCAGTCGTAACTCGTGAAGTTGAACTCGTGTATAAGTAATGCTTAGATTTCAGTCACGTAAGAAATTTTGCAACACACTAGATGTTGTATAAGGAAGCACTTTTAGAGTCCTTAGTTGCGATTACATATGTCTATCCCCACAAGAACATTTACCGCTTATAACAGCGCTAGAAAAAACATATATACTCATAGACCTTTTCCTTTTTACTATATAAAAAGACTTTCCTTTTTATGTGGTGATAAACTGTCTGTCTGTCTGGCTGTCCCTGTGTCTAACCCTACAGTTATGCTTAAGCCTTAACGTCACGTCTCCATGAACTATTGATCGATATCGTTCACTGCAATAAAACCCCGTAACTGTCATATCAATAGAACTCTTTTTAACACAAACGTGACTTTGGAGGGTTATTATAGGTTAAGAAGTAAAGCAAGACCTTAGACGTCAGTGTCTGGACAGATAATTGATTTCCACGAAATGGGAATGAACTTCCTGGTAGGTGGTATAGAAGATGGTTACTGGTATACTACTTAAGTCGTGGGTAAGCAAGCGTGATGCAAATGACCTCTAAAGTTGATATCCGTGACTGTAATAACGTATCGTCATTATGGGCGTCACCAGCTTTAAATAGCTGATTATCGAATCACCGACTGTAAAGGGAATTTTCTTATCTTTCAGTCAACCTGTGACTCGTACTTGCTTACACTCGGGGACAAAAGAAACGATACCATATAAAATGTATATGTTGAGCTACGAGTGATAGTTACGGCTGAAACAGGGTTATTTAATGTCGCCAAGAGCCAACTGAACTAAGTTTTTAATCTAAAAGCTATATCTGTTAACGCTTTTGAAAAATAGGTTTCACACCTCTGGGAAATATCAATGACATGTTCACTTTCAAGCTCAAAGGTCAAGGTCACGAGCTATAAAATCACTAAAAAATTCCTCGTAAACGCGATAACTTGAAAAGTTTTTGTGCTATGAAGCTCTAACTGGGGATGTATCATCCTTGGAAGAGTAAAAAATTTTGAAAAGGTTTTCGCTACAATCTGTCAACGGTCAAGGTCACAGCAAGGTCACTACTTTAGCATGGTTTTGCGAAAATGCTTTATTTTAACAATGAACACTTTTAATCAATAGATGATTGCTATAACTCAATGAAAATTGTTCATTGATTGTGTAACCTTGAAGGTCAAGGTCATGAGATTGTGTTATTGCAATGTGCAACTAAGTTGGATATAACTTAATCCCATTAAGCTTTTCAGAACTCATGAACATGTATAAGTGTCTACACCTCTGGGAAATATCAATGACATGTTCACTTTCAAGCTCAAAGGTCAAGGTCACGAGCTATAAAATCACTAAAAAAATCCTTGTAAACGCGATAACTTGAAAAGTTTTTGTGCTTTGAAGCTCTCACTGGGTATGTATCATCCTTGGAAGAGTAAACAATTTTGAAAAGGTTTTCGCTACAATCTGTCAACGGTCAAGGTCACAGCAAGGTCACTACTTTAGCATGGTTTTGCGAAAATGCTTTATTTTAACAATGAACACTTTTAATCAATAGATGATTGTTATACTCAATGAAAAGTGTTCTTTGATTGTGTAACCTTGAAGGTCAAAGGTCAAGGTCATGAGATTATGTTATTGCAATGTGCAACTAAGTTGGATATAACTTAATCCCATTAAGCTTTTCAGAACTCATGAACATGTATAAGTGTCTACACCTCTGGGAAATATCAATGACATGTTCACTTTCAAGCTCAAAGGTCAAGGTCACGAGCTACAAAAACACTAAAAAAATCCTTGTAAACGCAATAACTTGAAAAGTTTCTGTGCTATGAAACTCGGTATATCCTTCAAGGTCACAGCAAGGTCACTACTTTAGCATGGTTTTGCGGAAATGCTTTATTCTAACTATGAACACTTTTAATCAATAGATGATTGTTATACTCAATGAAAAGTGAAGGTCAAAGGTCAAGGTCATGAGATTTGTGTTATTGCAATGTGCAACTAATTTGGCTATAACTTAATCCCATTAATCTTTTCAGAACTCATGAACATGTATAAGTGTTTACACCTCTGGGGAATATCAATGACATGTTCACTTTCAAGGTCAAAGGTCAAGGTCACAGCAAGGTCAACATATATTAAGAAAATGGATTATTTTAGCTTTTAACACTTTAATTCGTTACATTAATGTTATACTCAATGAAATGTATTCATTGATTGCGTGACCTTAAGTGTCAAAAGTCAAGGTCACAAGAAAATGCCCAATATGCTAGGCTTGTAGAAGGCGGAACCGGGTAGGGCAAAACCCCAAGTTTCTGGGCTGCTCTGCTTTTGCGGTGTCCCGCAAACGCTAATCTAGTTATTACACAGTTTACGTGGATAGTAAATTATGTGATCTACCTTTAATTGGTTAAATTATTCAATAGACGTACTTTAAGTTTTTGTTTGCTTGAACTGAATATTATTGATATTAACTTTAAGTTAATTGTTATGGAAGTGATATGTGTTTTTGATAAAGAATACATATTGTGCAACCTTTTTTGTTTGTGATTCAATATCCACCTTAATATTCAAAATATTAAAAATATCTGAAAACGGCTTTTGTTGATTGATATATATTATTGTCGTTAAACATTTGATCGAACTTCCTTAATTCTGATATACAATATCCATAATCATGCCATTACCGTATTTCCTCGACAAGACGCACAGCGTTTGTAGTTTTCAAGCCACCCGCAAGTCACCCCAGTCTAAGTAAACCTAGCCTCAATAATACTCGCTACACTCCCGATATTGTGTCCAGCAAGATGTAGTAAAAAGTCGCGTCAGCCGATCTATCGAATTGATCAATCAGGGATCGTTTTACCGGCAATAGTATGCATTCGCATATTGGAGGGTCATAGGTCGGCGAGAGGTTGGCTGACGCGACCCGCTACTATATCTTGCTAGACTCAATATCGGGAGTGTAGCGAGTATTATTATAATGCCCGTGTCCCCGGCGTCAATTCGACACACAGCCTCAATCCGAGGAAATACGGTATGTCTTACTGTGTCTTAATTCTGAGATAGGATATGTGAATCAAATACTATCTAACTCATTTGTTTTGCAGAAAGAATTCCAGCGCCACAATATGGAAATTGTTGTTGATGGCCCTCGCATGTTCATAGGTAAACATTACTAAGGAAGTCAAATGAAAATTGATACAATCAATTGGATGTTGGTTAATGCAGATTATATTGTCACACGATGATGAAATAAGATGCAAATATTATATCAAAGAATACCGTGAAGGATTTCACAATCTTCGAAAACGTAATTCTTGTACTTCCTTATTTCCGTATGTTACTTCTAGGTATTTTTATAACCAATATGAGTACACAATATGTTTTGTATTGTGTTACCTCCAAATTATTGTTTTTCGTATAAATGTCTCCGTTTTATACACAAATGTTATTTTCTAATTCACCTGTTTTCAGGTGACCCCTACAGCGGCCTTCACGTCCGTGCAGGGTTCTTTATACACAGAAACAGGTTGAATACAATCACATGATTTATATACAACCTCAATAAAAAAATAAAAAATCATCAACCCTAATTGATAGACATTGTGCAAAAATGGCATGAACGTTTCTGTAAAATAATGTTTGGAACGTTTATTTGACACCAGCTTCGTCTAAAGTATTTTATAACTGTGAAAAATACTAAATTACACATGCATGAAATTCAAAACTATGTTTGTATGTAAAAAAATCACATATAACCATGAACAATAATATGATGATGTGTTTAAAGGGGCAGTAGCACGTTTTTGATAATTTTATTTTTTTAAATGTTCACTGATAATTGTAAGTTAATGCTGAATGTATTATTTTGACACTGTCAAAAATCTCATTAAACAAGCCAATCATACATAGTCAGAGGACAAAGTATGAAGATTCTCAAATACTACATTGGCGGCCATTTTATGTGAACACTTTTAATTCATTTTGTGTAAGAAAACGGAATCACATGGCTAAACTTGACGTTATATAGTTGAATTATTACTGCTCCATTTAGTTTAAATACATTGTCTTTCAATTGGAACCATTAATTTTCATTTTCCTGACATCACCTTATATTCCCCCTAAAAACGTGCTACTGCCCCTTTAAATCTATAAGCAAATAAGTTTAAAGTTCCATAACCATTCTGTGCAGGTCCTATCCCAAGACGCTGATGTTAGGAGGCCGGAGGGTCAACAACCAATACTGCCCCCTCATGGATGTCTTCACGTATACAGGCACTGAAATAGATGTACATGGATAGCAAACATCATAATTAATAATAGAATGATTGTTTTGATTGATAAACACTGTTAGATGTACGCCGAAACTTTTGAGAAATGAATTTCATAATATGTTTGTCTACACGGTTATGACCTGTTTGAAAATCACAAGTTAAACCTGTATATACTTACACCTTGTTTCGTCCAATCAGCATTCTGGATTTTGCATGAAGGCAAAAGACGACGGTGATTTTTGTATTACCACTTTAAGGTTCATTGGAATGTTTATCAGTCACATGAACCTGTAAGATTCAATCAGAATGGAGCATATCGCGTACATTTCATGAATTTATATTAAAATATGACACATGTCATTGTTTTGTTAACTTTGTTGCGACCAGGGGGGTGGAGAGGATAATGGTGAAATTGTAACGAGTGTGTGTGTTGTGCTGGAAGTGTGACGTGTATGATGTGGCACTTGTGATGTAACTCTTGCAACAGATGTATTGTAACGACTGTTTTGTGACGCATGTGTCATAAAGAGATAAGATGACACATGTGTCACAAAGAGAGTTATGTGACGCATGTGTTGTAACGAGTATTGTGTAACACGTGTGCTGTAACGAATGTTGGGTGACTCATGTGATGTGACTGCATTGTGACATTTTTTGTTGCAACGAGTATGATGTGACACATGTGTTGTATTGAGTGCTGTGTAACGACTGTGGCGTGACACATGTGTTGTAACTAGTGGGGTGTGACCCATGTGTTTTAATGAGAGTATAGTGTAACGCATGTGTTTTAACGAAGATGGAGTGACGCACGTGAATAGTGTTGTTTGACGCGTATGAAGTGACGAGTGTACTACATTGCATGTAATGTCCGGAGCGTTATGTGTGTGTTATATGTGTTGTTGGTCACAGGTGAAGTAGTGCTGCATGTGAAATGACGAGTATGTTGCAATGCAAGTGTTTTAATAAGAAGTGTGGTGTGACAAGTCCGATGTGAAGTAGGCATGTTTAATGTTAAGTGTGTTATGGTGCACATGTTTAATCAAGAGTGCTGTGAGGCGTGCGGTGTGTTGAGTCTGATATGACACTGTTTCACAAAACTATAAGTCAAAGTTTAATGGTGAGTTTTTAATTAACTTTCTTTATGGTAAGAGAACAATCACGAAAAAAGTCACAATGATAAAATTGCTGATTTCAATAAATCAAACTAGAAAGCGTGTCTGAATTAAAATGAATATTAAATGTATTTATGTATGTCGCTCTCGCTCGAATATTCGGCCAATACACACTCCTTTCTAAATAGTTTTGTTAGATATTTGCTCGGTTAATGACCTCTACTTTTGTGAACATGCTAGCGGAGCGCCAGGGACAGCATACAAATCTGAAGGTTTCCATGCGGTAACCAGAGAGACAGGTCAACAAAACATCATCTGCCAAAGCTTGAATGAGGTCATGAATTGCACACACAACAGAAGTGTTGTAACAAGAGTCGAGATGAAACCATGAATAAGAAGTAGGCAATCATGAACATAAACAGATCATTGTCCAATTCAGATAGACTACAAATCAAACAGGAAAACGAAACATGATGAGATAAAGAATGCCTTCAAACGAAATCCATCAGTCTAAGTTTACTGTTTAAGGTTAATGACGAACAAGAATGTATACTTTTGAGAAATAATAATAAATCACAATTTAATATTGATAGTGAAAGAATATAGCTCATTATTGTATTGTTTTAGTCATACGTGGCCAGTAGAGTCTCGAATAATTCAGTTCCAGTCGTCATTACTAATTTATTAAAGCCTTGTTTATACGGCGGCCTTTGCATATATGCAAATTTGCTCAGGGTAGTATATATACACACACGTGTGTTAAAGTATTTTTGCTATGCGTTCATAGGGGTTTTATGTCGACTAAGCAGTTAGGTTTTCAGTTCTTACGATACATATCATTCACCAATAATCATGGAGAGGGTAAGACTGGAAACTTTGCATATGATTTGCGAGAAACTAAAAGACGATCTATCGCTCAGCTCACACTGTGGAAAAGCCTCTAGGTCTTGAAAAAAGGTTGCAATTACGATAAAGCTCTAAAAAGGGTTGATGTAAGATTAAGGCGAAATTTGCTAACTTCAATATAAACTTCCTGGAATGTTATGGAATTATAATCAGTGAATCAGTGAATAAATACCTGACACAATTCGGTATCAAAAAGGATTCAAACTTGGAAATAACAAATGATTCAAATATTTCTATAAGTAATCTCATTGCGTGCAAAAAAGGTTCAAAGAAATACAATTATGTCATAACTCAAACTGAGGATAATCTGAAGCCATTGAAAAATGGGACTGTAGGGGAGGCAAAACCTTTTGGAACAAATAGATTGAATCAAAGTGCCAACATGCACGTAATATAGATCTTACTATAGACTTAATCCTTTTAAGGATTTTTTGGATATTCTCCAAATGTGGTAATATCTTGGATTTGATACTTTTACTAGCTAAATTTTACATATATAGATGTAAAATGCAAAAAAGTCTACCACACATTAAACATTTTTCAAAATGACGTTAAATTCTACTATCAGATAATATAACTGGACACTTTTGCAAATCAAAACATATCGAATCTATCAGAAATCTTCTCTAATTTCATTCTACTATAATCGTCTACATAGCTATTAGCCTGTGTATAATGTGTATGAAAGTGTGTGAATGCTCTCGTTTTTTTAAAACTCTATCTTTGTTTTTGTAAATCCTGATATTGTATTACTGTATACTACCCATAGTTACCATTCCCTACAGTTATTCATGATGTACAATTTTCCAGGAATGAAAAAAAAATGCTAACCCTGAGCAAAGTTGCTACACGTTCATACAGCGAGATTTACTTAGGGTAGTAACAAATTCGACATTTACTCACGGTAGTATTGCATTTACACCTGCCCCTGACTAGGTGCAAATATGCTCAGGTAGTGAACTTTTTTTGCTTACGTTAGTAAAATATACATATATGCAAATGCGTCCATACGGCGAATTTTACTCACATGAGCAAATTTGCATATGTGTAATGATTTACTTATATGCAAACGCTCGCCGTATAAACAGGGCTTTAGATTCGGATGTCTTTCTCTGGACCCCGGTACCCCTTAATAATAAGTAACATTAATGAATCAAAGTATCCAAATCAACATACATGTGGTGACACAACACTGTGGTATGAACATGTGTATGTATCAACTGGTACAGAGGTTTCATAGTTGCATCGCGGCGTTTTAGGCTTTGCGTAGGAATATGAATGCATCGTTGTATGCCATCAATTCTTATTGCAACGGCTTTATCCTGGTCAGATCAACAGAATCTGGTTTCTGATTGTATATGTTTTCAACCATGAAATACAAAGGTAACGTTATCAACATAAATATCAAATAACAATATTTTAAAACAGAATTTATGCTAACAAAAGAGGATAGTCTGTTCAGTTGTAAGCAGAAATAATGCAATTTCATTTTATCTTTAAAATAGGAGTTGTACGAGTTTAGAAACACAAAACATGAACTGAACAGACAAGACACCAGGCATGAAGAGAGCCAGTTAGAGGCATTTGAATACGGTTGGGAGATAAGGGGTGCAGTTTAAAGGCCCAAGCGGCATAGGTTCAAATTGGGATCTCATATGACACAGGTTGCAATTGACGTATTTTTATATTTTAATTTTACTTTATATGCCACCAATGAAGTTAATCAGCTCATCAATGAAAAATGTGTAGTTGTGTACTGATGTTCAATAAAAGTATTTTGTTAATACAATTGTAAGTACGTTCGTATGTATTCATCAAATAAATGATTGTATAGTATTCAAAACATTTATATTCATATTGTTGATTTGAGCATTTTCTGAAATTCTTATGCAAGATCTAGGCAGGTGAACATGCGCACAAAGACAAGATATCCCTTGCAGACGATGAATATCTGTGGTCGGGCCCCAGTATATGTTTACAGCAAAGCACAAAAGCATGACTATTGTTATCTTTTAAACCGGTTTAAACAGTGAAAAATGCAAGGATAATACCCGTTTGTTATTTGAAACGTTTTGGATGGTTTTGAGATTGCTACATTTAAAATGATTCAAGCATGACGTAATTTGTCAGGTTAACATTTCTATCACAGATCCTCCTATATATGGTAAGATAAAAGTCAAATTTACAACGAAGAAATCAATAATCATCATCAATCCGTGGATGCTGTTTTTAGTATGTAAGTCGTTATTGAGAAACGTGGAGGATTTTAATCTTGCTGTAGATTGTGTACACAACCAGCGAGTATCAAGTAAAACATTATTTAGAGTGAACTGAGAAACTGCTTAAAGGGGCAGTAGCACGTTTGGGGGGGGGGGCATAAAGTGATGTCAGGAAAATGAAAATTAACGGTTCCGATTGAAAGACAATGTATTTAAACTAAATGGAGAAGGTGTAATTCAAATATATAACGTAAAGTTTAGCCATGCGATTCCTTTTTGTTTCACAAAATGAATTAAGGTGTTCACACACAATGGCCGCCAATGGATTTTATGTGAATCTTCATACTTTGTCCTCTGACTATGGATGATTGGCATGTCTAATGAGATTTTTGACACCCATAAAATAATACATTTAACATTAACTTTCAATTATCAGTGAAAATCTTATAAAATTATCAAAAAACGTGCTACTGCCCCTTTAAGGTTGAAAGATTTTTAAGAAATATAATACTTAAATATGAAACCAATTTATAGCATCAATTTATCACAGTTACACTGTATGACTCTTCATCAATCCATGACATGGCATCTGATTTAAAATGCTAAGTACTACTCCTGATATTGAAGCTGATATCATAATATTTTAACAATAAATCGATTTAGTAATAACATGTGGTTTAGTCCACTATATCAAAAAGGGGACAGGTATATCATGTTACTCTTGTTTTGTGTTTTTATTATCAGTAGTCATAATGGGATACCTCCATCAAAATGCAGAACCAAACAGTCTTATTTCGCTAAGCTTAGATCTCACCACTTCAAGAAGGCTAGAATCTGTGATTTGTTGCATTTGAGCCAATCTGCAATGAATCTAGAAAATCGTTTTTACGATTTGTTTGATTTGATCAGTGGTTGGCTTGATATACGGAAATTCACATTCTCTCCCCACAGAGACAGATCAAGTCATGAAATGTTGATACAGCCTCTGTTCTATTACGCCGAAATCCGTGGTTCCGACAGTTTCCCCTGCCAGAAAAAATTGCACCACAATCCATTTGAATTTCTTTATCAAATGACAACGCTTCTCGCATGGAAAACATTCATATAACAATGCTATTGTCACGATTAGGTAGCCAAAACGATGATTTTAAGCAAAGCGTCGCTGATTGCACAACTAACTTTGATTGCCTTCAATCAGGCATCTCCCATTCTCTCCCACAAAGTCAGCGTGATAGAACAGAGGCTGTATCAACATTTCATGACTTGATCTGCCTCTGTGGGGAGGGAATGGGAAATTGAAGGATAGGAACGTATCTAGAGACATGTTAAATCGGCGGTGTACTGGTTAGATCTAAACAAATGAGGAACGATTGTGAGCTTAGGTAGGGTGCTGAAAAGAATAAGCGCCAGGGCGCTAAATACAGGAAACACGGTATGTTGAAATATGATCACTTTCTACTGAATAGAGAATGTGATTGTTTGTGATAGAAAGACCCATTCATGACTCTCTTCATGTAAAACATTTGAAATTACGATAATTGATGCTAAAATATCCAAGGCAAAGCTCAAACATTTGTTTCTACAGCTAATTAGTATAGTGCAACATTTTAGATCAGAATATGCTTGGATTTGTTTCTCTACATAAAATCTATTTCACCCTCTCCTTTATCTCTCACTAATCTATTTCATTCCTTCTTTCTCTATCACGACTTCTTTTCACCCTTTTCTTTCTCTATCACGACTTCTTTTCACCCTTTTCTTTCTCTATCACGACTTCTTTTCACCCTTTTGCTTTCTCTATCACGACTTCTTTTCACCCTTTTCTTTCTCTATCACGACTTTTCATCCTTTTCTTTCTCTCTCACGACTTCTTTTCACCCTTTTCTTTCTCTCTCACGACTTCTTTTCACCCTTTTCATTCTCTATCACGACTTCTTTTCATCCTTTTCTTTCTCTATCACGACTTCTTTTCACCCTTTTCTTTCTCTATCACGACTTCTTTTCACCCTTTTTTTCTCTATCACGATTTCTTACTTCCTGTCCCTCCGTTCCCGCATTTATTGTATTACACAAGATTAGATTTATTATTCAAATATCAAATAAGTGATAATGCGATATCCCCACCACGTGGAATCCATGTAAAATCGTAGTTTTGCTTTGTAATAAGTAACTGTGGAAAACATATGCTTGGGTGACTTTCTATGAGAAAGATCGGGAACAGTCTTGCAGATATAACTTTCATTACAAAACACCATCTTCTTTGTTAGGCTGGTAGAGAAGCAGTGTTGATTTCAATCTTCTGCATGACAAAGCACAGTGAATGCACAACATTTCTTTTACACCAGCACCGGCTACAATCAGTTCGTAAAATATGTAGAAAGATTATAAGTTGTGTCTGCGCTTAATAGAAAGGAAAAACATGCCGTTTTTCATCTTTCGGTGTCACTCATGTCACTATTCGAAGAGAGCGCTAGATTTACTTACAGTTTTTAAAAGTAGGTATTAATTCAGAAACAAGACTTTTAAAAGGGGAGTAGCAGGGTTTTTGAAAATTTTATATTTTCAAGTTTTCGCTGATAATTTTATGTCAATGCTAAATGTATATTACGGTATTTTGAAAGTGTCAAAATTCTTATTTCACAAACCAATCGTCCAAAGTAAGGGAAGAAATTATAAAGATTAACATAAAGTCCATTGGCAGCCAATTTTGTGCTAACACCATTATTTCATTTTGTGTTAGAAAAAGGAATCGCATTCCTGAACTTTACATTTACATTTTTGATTTATTACTGCTTCACTCAGTTTAAATACATTGTCTTTCAATTGGAACCATTTATTTTCAGTTTCCTGACATCACCTCATATTCGTTCTACTGCCTTTCAGGTTCAGATAAGAAAACGAATGTTAAATTGGTAATTTTAAGATCAAAATAAAAAAAGATAAAAATTACATATTGTGTATCATATCAAAATCTTTTGAATGAATTTTGAAATTTGCTTCAATACGAGATGATTCTTTAATGATTTCATTTTTTTTACAATTTAATGCGGCAAGGAAAACACATTCTCTCCCAAAAGAGGCAGCTCAGTGCGAGCAAGCCTCTGTTCTATTTAGCCAAAATCCCGGGTTTTGTCTAACAACTCACATATCTCCCTTATTTGCACCAAATGAAATCACCTCTTGGATACCTTTGATTTGGAGCATTCTAAACGGCCGTATAGTGACCTGTGAAATATCATGCGTTTGTGATTATGTTTCATTTAAAGGGTGAGGTGGAATATTTGAAAATCAAATTTGCACAAATAACCTGGTTTGCCTCAAATCAGATTTCTACCGTTTAAAGGGACAGTAGCACGTTTTTTGATAATTTCATATTTCAAATTTTTCACTGATAATTGTAAGTGGATGCTATATGTATTATTTGACGGTGTCAAAATTCTCATTTCACAAGCCAATCTATCCATAGTCAGAGGACAAAGTATGAAGATAAACACAAAATCGATTGGCGGCCATTTTGTGTGAACACCTTTAATTCATTTTGTGTAAGAAAAAGGAATCGTATAACTAAACTTTATGTTATATATTTGAATTATTAATGCTTCATTTAGTTTAAATACATTGTCTGTCAATTGGAACCATTAATTTTCATATTCCTGACATCACCTTATATTCCCCCTATAACGTGCTACTGCCCCTTTAACAAGAGAAGAACAGAGGCTTGCTCGGGTATGACTGAGCTTCCTCTGTGAGAAGAGAATTGGAGGCTGGACATCAAATTACTTTTAATTGTAAAAATGCTGTGGAAAATGAAGCTCATGGACTTTTACACTGCACTTTATACACAAATGTTACCAAAAATTCATTGTTTTTATGCGAAACGCAAATTTCCGATTTTTATGCAATGTCTGATAGGGAAATGGTTAGCTTTAATCATGCCATGCTCATGTATTTTAGAATAACTGCCAAAACCTTCATGGATGTCTTAAAAATAAAATTGTATAGTGTCCCATATATACTTTATACCTCAGCGCATGGATAAAGTTGTGTTTTGTATGAAATAGACTCTATCTTACTGACATGTTGGAATCAAATACTTGGAGTGACGCGGTTTCTGCATGGAGTTTTGATGTCAGGAACAAGGTAGGGGTCGAAAATGAAAGTCACAGGATTTCAGATGGTTCAGGTTCAAAACATTGCAGTCTTGTCTTGGGTGCCTTTATTGCTTTGAAATTGATATCCCCGGTAGTGAAAAGCTTGATGAAGGCAATATTCTGAAGAAATGTGATAAAAAAATCAAAAATTTCAAAATTAATCAAATTTTCCAAAATTAATTTAAAGTTTAAAAAATAGTAGCCCAATGTCAGCTATGCATGTGGGTATAAACGAAACTTCAAACGAAAAACTGTTCTTTGAGCTGCTGACATTTAAAGTTGGTGTAAATGATAATTACTACTTGGGTGTTCCTTAACTTCTTTTGAGTAGTATATATAGCTCTTAGCAACCTTTTTGCTTTTCGTGTGTCTTTTATGTTTTATGTATAGATTTTATGTATTCGACTTTTGTCAAAATTGTATAGTCTCTCATAATCCCATATGTGATGGCTCATGTTGAAATTTTATCTTGCTTTTATTAGTGAATATATTTGTTTGAATGAGGTGAGATGTGAAATTAAATATCTGTCTTACTGAGCCTACTAGCGCCGTTATAGAGGATGAGGAGGTTGAACGATAAGCCCAAAACAGAAGTTGTAGCTATTTAAACTGAAACGATATAAACTTATATATAATCAATAACAAATATGATTATTCAGGAAAATACTTGATTTTTTGGATTGACTGATTAGGTTGTCACAAAAAAAGTATTAACGAGGTGTTTTGTTGTTCTTATCGATAAAAAGTGTTAAAAAACAAATTCATAATTGATTTATTAATTATTAATAACTTCATATGATTGTCAGTGATTTATGACTTTGTCTAAGTTATTAAACATTTTGAAATTTAAGCTAATATATTATCAATTACAAATATCAATAATAATATTCAAGAAAATACTTGATTATTTTGATTGACTGTATTGTTAGACCGGCTGTCAACGAGGTGTTCTGTTGTTCTTATCGATAAAATCTTTGTTATTTTAAATAATTAAAAAAAATTATTTATTAATAATTATTAATTCAATAAGATTGTCAGTGATTAATGACTAAGTAATTAAACATATTCAAATCTCCCATAAACGAAAGTTGTTAAACCAAATGGAACATAAGCGTGATAAGAAATCGCGCAGTACTTATGACAGTAAGATATAAATATAAGGCGTGAGTGAGTCAAAGATCCGCACTGCTTCTTCCATACAAGAGAATACTAAATAACTTCCTGGTCCTGTGTAGTATCGGGTGTCAGGTAACTATGCAGGTATACGGTCTACCTGGCTAATACCTGTAGGTTGACCTACTATCTGCCGACAACAATCAATCGTGCAATAGCTTTTGAACAGTTATTTGACCTAACATATAATGTGTACCAAACATTAATCAGTAATTTTTAAACAAATAATTGGTGTGTAACTTTAAAAATCTTAAATAGCGCTGTACATGATTTTCTTGCTATGCAGAATCATATGATATCCACACATATACAATGATGTATAGACCATCCCAATATTCAAAGAGTCTCAGTTTGAAATAAGAAATCCGTTCATGTTATATGTTAACAACAGTTTAAGAGCAGGAATTCAAGTTGTCCTACCAAACGGACCGTGTGGTTCACACGGCTATGTTAAATTAATTACACTAACATGTCTGTGAAGCTCTAGACTTTATGGTGGTAAACAAAAAACAAATCGAAAATATGCCAGTCATCGGCATGAATATATGAAGAACAAGTTGGTGGCTTGTTGGATGAAAATTATAGTCTATAATTTTTATATGAATTTAAACTACATGAACACGATAAGCTCTCTATTATCCGCACATTCCCCAAACTTTTCAAAAGATAACAAAATATCTTTAAGGAGGATTATTGCATCAGTGATTTTTAAGTTTTGAATGTTAAATGTGGCATAGACATAAGACTTGACTGAGACGTTCCAAGGGTATTGAATATCCGTCAAGGAAGGCTGCATCTATTGTATACCTATATCCTCGAGTCACGTGACCAGGGCATAGACAGCTCATATTGCAGCTACTTAGCTAAGAGGACAGTCGTTGTGTCCTACCAAGACAAGTCCGGATCCTGTACTGTAAAGCGGACAGGTTTAATCAAGAGCATAATATGTCTTTAAAAGGTAAGTTTTGTTCTTTACGTGGTAAAGTTGTGAATATTAATTCTCATAGATGGTTGATTGTAGTTTATATAGAAGTAGCATTTAACGTTATTTCATAAACAAAAGTGATGGTTTTATTTGAACTTTCTCGATACATATTTCAATTCCCTTAACAACTGAGGAGACTGATCACTATAATTAATCATTAAAATCTAAAATGATACAGAGTGTACTGTACAATGGTCCAGAGAATAGAGTAGTAGAAAAAGTATGGTTTCAAGTTTGAAGGTACAGGTGTTTGTTTGGCCAATACAAGTATCCAATCTGGAATGATAAACAAAACATCAAAAAGACACAGAAAACATGATTGTACACACGGTTTAATGTACAGAAAAGATGATTGTACAAAAGGTTGAAGGTACAGAAATCATGATTGTACACAAGGTTTAAGGTACAGAAAAGATGATTGCACAAAAAGTTGAAGGTACAGAAATCATGATTGTACACAAGGTTTAAGGTACAGAAAAGATGATTGCACAAAAAGTTGAAGGTACAGAAATCATGATTGTACACAAGGTTTAAGGTACAGAAAAGATGATTGCACAAAAAGTTGAAGGTACAGAAATCATGATTGTACACAAGGTTTACGGTACAGAAACGATGATTGCACAAAAAGAAAATATGATTGTAAAAAAAGAAAACATGATTGTACAAAAAGAAAACATGATTGTGCAAAATGTTGAAGGTACAGAAAACATGATTTTGTACAAAGAGAAATCATGATTGTACACAAGGTTTACGGTACAGAAATCATGATTGTACTCAAGGCTTGCGGTACAGAAATCATGATTGTACTCAAGGTTGAAGGTACAGAAATCATGACTGTACACAAGGTTGAAGGTACAGAAATCATGATTGTACATAAGGTTGAAGGTGCAGAAATCATGATTGTACATAAGGTTGAAGGTACAGAAATCATCATTGTACATAAGGTTGAAGGTACAGAAATCATCATTGTACATAAGGTTGAAGGTACATAATACATCCTGATAGAGAGTGTTGAGGTTTCAGGTGCGTGACACTATGTAATAATGGCTTAATGAGGTTCTGATTTCATCACTGATATGTGAAGTTTACAATGATAAAACATCAATCAGAAGCATACAAATACAAAGTATTTTTTTTTCATAAATCTATTCTCAAGATTCAAGAAGAATTTCTATCCTTCCTCTAGCATTTTGCCCTCGTATGGCTATAGCTTTTACACAAAATCATTCCAGAGGCAACATATCAAGTGAAATGATCGATTAAGGTTGGTCATGAAAAGTCCTGTAGCAGTTATTTGTTCGACCCATGTAAGATATCAAATCTCAGATATCAAATAAATAATAAAAATCAAGTGAAGTTTTGTCGTAGTTATTTGTTATGCCCATAAAATATACAAAATCTTAAATGATAAAACCAAAATCAAGGTTGTGAGGTAAAGAGTTGCAGAAATAATTTCTTTTGCACAGTCGAAAATGATCAAGAAATCATTGTCAAAGCAGTGCTTAAATAAGGTGTACCTTTCTTTGGAAAATATGTCTTGTATATCGTCCCATACAGTCGTTCAAATTCGATCTTTGTATTGAGGACAGAGAACTATTTATTTCGAACGTATATGTACACAAGTCGGCTATGGTGTTTTAAAGAGCCATTAATGTCGTGTTGACGCAAGTTATGTAAGAACATATAACGATACGTGCGTGACAGAATGCAGGATCATTGATTAAACAGTAGTGGATAAGACAAGTCGTTTTATTTAACAAATGACATTTTGAGAAATCTATATTAACTACATTCTCATTAAAAAAACATCTTAATTTTCTTCACTTCGTTAAGCAGATTATCGTAGTACAGCAAAAAGATCATATTTTTATGAGATTGCTGTCAACTGCTAACGTTCCCTAGTTGAGAGACAATTCTGAACTTTATGGTATGCTTTGGTGATAAGTGGCTATCTATGATCAACAGTCACTATTCATACATGCCCTTATAAGACATTACGGTAATGACTTTCTATACAAATGAACCTTAATTGTTATTTTTTGCCATTTTGATTAGGAAAATGTCTTTGCAACAATTAGCAAGAAACGAACTCTGTATTTCCATTGCTTTGTGTATCATATAATACAGTTAAGGTTTTTGATGAGACAATTTTTAAAATTTGTTTTAAGTTAAAGTAGTTTTAGTTAGGGTTCCAAATTTACAACATTCTCGAATGATTTCAGTCGTAGAAGCTACATTGGATATTGCGCCTGTATGATATCGTTTTACAATGTATAGGCATTTTATGCATAATCTCCTAATCTCAGGAGTGTTTAATTTCATCCTAGCAACCTAGAAGATGAATAAAATAAAAATAAAAACTTTTTACCAAACAATAACATCTTTGTAAGATTCATTTTTTTTCACATCAACAAAGAAGTAGAAACAATTTTTAAAAATTAGTTTTATATGCCGAGTACATCCTGTTTTGTCTTATTTCACAGCTACCCGGGATAGTGGATACGATACGAGCAGTTAACTGGATTAACACAACTTCAAGCTACAAGGATGACGAGACAGGTGGGTGTAGGAGACCTGACTCTACTGGGTGAGCTGACCGTGGACTCGGTGCGGGATACCCTCAGGGAGAGATATGCGAGGGATATCATCTATGTGAGTACCATCCAAATCTTTTAATGAAATGTTTCTTTGCAAATGCTATTTCTGGGGTAAGGAACTCCGGTCTTCAGTTTGGCATTAGGGTACAGTTACAAAAAGGAAATTCATTTAATTTTTATCTGTAAATTATATGATGAATTAGAAAGAAATTTGTACCTGATTATTACCTGTCAAAATCCCAGGAAGTAGGTCATTAGAATCATCATGTGATTAACAAAAAATTGTTTTTGTTTTTTAAATATGCTAGTACGTTAAGACGGGAACTGTTTAAATATTGATCATACACTGTCGTTTATTAAATCTTTATGTATAAGTCTGTAAACTGAGTATGGGACGGAGGTCTCGAATACAATAAATTTGACATGACTTGACTTGAATGTGGTTTGATTTTTATCCGTAATTAATTCATAGTCACGCTATCGTTTAATAGTGATATTTTTCTAGAATCAACTTCTTTGACTGTTGCGTTCATAGGGGGTGTTAGGTTATGTTTGAATTTTATGAATACAGGGTTAACTCATTGTCACATTCTTGAAAAATGACGTCTCTAATACGTCTCAAATATAAATAACTTATCAAGATTCATACTTTCAACCCTGCGATTGGTAACCCAGCACCTAGTGAATGAATGAATGAATTGTTTATTAGCGTGTCGCGAATGGTTTAAATATATATGAATATACAAGTATAAAAGTTTTATGCTGGGCCTCATAGGCCGAGGACACGGGTTGTAACATACCACGCTAGGAAGGGCTGACAGAAGTTGAAAATAAGTTTGATAGTTAGACTTGCCACTTCGTTTTAAGGGTACAGAAGAAAGTAAATGGGTAGCACGATCTGCACACACCCTCTGTTTTTGTCTTAAATAGATCCTTATATAATCATCAGTTTGAATTGCCTTCAAATAATCACAATGAAATGATTTAGACTTACTTACAATCATCAAAATAAACAAAAGATAAAAAAATAAATTAGATTTAATCAGAAAACGAGGGAAAAAAGCTGTCATAGTGATCCATGGTCGTACACTACGACAATGAATGTGTTTTAATAATGAAACAAATGAAATTTAGTGGTAGGTGTTACAACTGACGGAAACTGGGGGAGGGGGGGGATTAAAAACAAAGGTGACAATCAGACAATTCCTGAATTGTAACTTTGAGGAATAGCTTCACAAACGTTAGGAACATTTCCATATCAACAACAGTAAAAAGAACCAAAAGAACCAAATGTTCAAATAACCTTTTAAACTTTTAAATAATAATCAGAATTTATTAGAAACTATTACACAGGAAAGTTTATATTAATGGAATGGGGGACTCCTCCCCCTAAAAATGACAGTAGATACGGTTTTAAAGCAGGGATAGAGGTAGGCAGGTGACTTTTGGGGAATAATGATTGAACACATATTGTACCTGCAAACTTATAAGTACTTAAGTACACATAAGCATATATTGCTGGGCCATCATATAAATATATGAATAACACTTTAAAATTTGTGTTGATATCAGATCCAAACCCCCTCTTTGGAATGCTCTTTTATTGATGAAATTAGTTCTCTTCGGAGCTTTGAGACTTAAATGATTTAGGTCGTATCACTCTGTTTTGAATTAACTGAATGTTCGCTCTTCTGCTTTATCCCTCACAAAAGCCGTCTACCATTCATGATTATATGAAAAAAACAGCTTCACCGTAATATCTATGTCAGGAAGACCTCGAATCAAATATTAACAGCGACACAAGCTTTCTAATGCAATTCTTAAACCACATTTTTAAGATTAAAGATGAAAAAGTATGGGAAATGATTATATTACGAAAAATATATATACATTTTTTTAGAAAATAAACAATTTCCGTTATCTATGCATCTATACTTCATTATAAACTTCAAATATGGCTATTCCTAGCGTTCACAGATACTTATCCCATTACCATGGAAAGATAAGCTGATAATTCATGAATTTACAATACGTTGTTTTTTGTCAACAATTTATTCATAATATCTAGTAATATTTGATTTTGTTTTCATCAATGTATGTCATCATTAAACATTTTAGAGACTCGTTCATCGGTTATCATGATCAAATAATGCGTCTTAAGGTTTATGTAAAGATGTTCTAATCATCATTCTAACTATAGATTCACTATGTCACGGCATCTTGCCTATTCCGCTAAGCGTAATCCCATGTGAATTGCAACTGCTCATGTACATATTTTCAGTTCACTGAATTCAATATAGACGATCAATAGAAACATTGTAAAACCAACGAAGCACTTACACAATATCATGCTCTAGATAATTCCTTTCTGAACGTCATATACTTCCGGGTTACACTCAGCGATGTTTGATTGGCTGCTTACTGGCTTTCTATTGAACACGTGCTTGATAGAAGTCTCCTGAGAATAACTTACTATAAAGGCTTGAATTGTTATTGAGATATTACTTACCCTGATGGCATTACAAATACATTCATATTCATATTCTGCGTGATTCAAGGGATTCATTTCAGAATATGCTCGACTTATTAACGATATTCAACCGTCTTTGTATCCTACATTTTCTTATATTTTCGTATGACTTCCAAAGAAGGATAAGTATATATGCGTAAATATGGGGATTTGAAATGTTTAATGTTGAAAAGGGCCACACTTAAACATGAACGCATTTTATCATACGAAAATGGCTTCACTATTCACCGCAAAAACATACATATTAGATTGTTGTGTACATTCAGTACTTGTATAGATTTACGTTAACCAAAACAGAAGTAACGCATGGTTGATATAATGACAAGTTTCAGATTACATTTTTTTATATGAGAGTTGTTTTAAATGTGAGAAGTTAATAATCTGTTTAATCAATTATTTTAGTGTTTGAAAGAGTCATTGGCCACACATGTAATTATAGTATACTTAAGTTGAAATATGAAATGTCGGATATATAACCAATTACATGCAATCAGATACAATTTAGTTGTTCTTTAGAAATTGCATTTAATAAACCTACACTTACGGAAAATTTAAAAGGAATTTGAAAATGCATTACATATACACCATGCAGAATGATCGCGCAGGAATGTTGGCGTGTCTACGTATGTTATTGTTCAATCTATTCTGTCTCTGTCAAACCGGGCTGTAATATGAACCGGCGTATAAAAACGGTTCTATTGTAGCGTTATACACTGGATTCAAGTTGGATTTATAAAACCTATTCAGAATCTTAAACTCGTCAGAGCAGAACCTGGGAGTCGCTGCTAAATCTGAGGTCACATAGACCAATGGCGTTCTCTATCAACGTCACCCGCTCATAAATATCGAACAAAACCTGTATTTTTATTTACAAAATGGAAGGTGTTTTTACTATGTCCGCCTTTTTAATGAATATTCATAGATACTGAATACTGAAAGACAAACTGAAGACATAAGCTCTATATAGTATGTAAGGCAATTTGACCTTTCGTGCAGGAATGGGTTAGATTTTAACCAATAAACTCGAAATCAACGTAATAAGTAAGGCAGGTGAAGTATTAGAAAATTTAAACATGAAAATGATTAGATATCCTAAAAATGTTAATATTTCACGCTTTATTGAGATATTGTGGCCACCATAACTAAGATATTATATTAATATTGGTACCACATTTAAGGTACCTATAAAGTAATATTTAGACATTAGACTTCGGCAAAACACCAATGGATTCAAACAACTGATATGTAGGGGAGACCAGGGCAAAGCGCGCCCCCGGGCAAAGTGACCACGCGTTATTTCTTCAAACCTATCGACAAATGGAGAAATTTATCATAACCAACAAATGAAAGTAACCGCAATGAAGCGTTGTGACCAACGCTTGAATCATTTGCCTGACTTGTGAACGCAGAATTTCAAATATTCGAAAAAACGCGATTTTACTATAAGGAATGGATATGTCTCAAATTCAAATATTTCATTAAAATACAAAACGGAACATTGAACTCTCGTGCACATGAAACATGAATTGGTATAATTAATTCATTGAATAATGAAATTTTTAATTACTTGCTTTAATGACTTTCTGTGATGTACTTAAAAAATGCTACCCTTGATCGGGCAAAACGCGCCGAGGGGAGCGCTTTGCCCCGTGTGTTATAAAATTATCTTTTTAGTTAACATATTGGTGTAAAAGTTATTATTTTACACTTCTTAACCGAATTGTGTAAAGGAGAACTATCATTTTCATATCAGCATTCTGCTGTATTTTATAAAAATGAAATATACCATTTTACTTAAAGGGTTTTGTTTTGTAAAGAATGACGACAAGTAGCAGTTACAAAAACATATTTTTCTGGGTTTTTTTAATCGTGATAATATAATTCGTTGTATATTACTGTTCAACCCTAAACGATAAGCAATTTATGCCGTTCTTCCAAGTTCAGTCTGATTAAAATCGACTGTGATTCGAGGAAAAAAGTGTAAAATATTATCTCTAGCGGGGTTCGAACCTCACCCAGCCCGGCTTTCCTCGAGACGGAGAGGATATCCCGAATGGTTCGAGCCCCGATAGAGACAATATTTTTTATATTTTATTCCTCGGAGCACGGTCGATTTTAATCAGACTGTTCCAAGTTCGACACAAAATAGATGATATGAATTCTTTTATTTGTCCTTATAACAAATTCAATTCTTCTTTCATTCTATTTATTACTGGTTTTGATATTCAATAACCTACATGATTAACATTTTCGTAGTTTAAAGAAATGTACATGTACCAACCGTAACGATATTTGGTCATTGAGAATGTTGAACATGAAGGTCCATGACATGTTACGGAATATTTTGCGCATCCTTGCATATATTGCCAACTTCTATGTTAATTCTATCCTTCATATGGGTTCGATAGTTGTCTTGCATTATCAAGATTATAGCTTTTGATTTGCATTGGCTGATTATTGGTGTGTAATATCTATTACATTCTGTGTTGTTTTTCGAATGGGGCAAAGCGCCCAGGGGATTGGGCACTTTCCCCAAAACTACAGGGCAAAGCGCGCCCCCTTAATCAAAATATATTTACGTAAATATATCCTAATGCCGAAATTGTAGATTAAAAAAACATGTGCTATGTAACAGTCTTTGTGACAAGTATTAGAGATAGTGTGCAAGTTGCATCCTGTATATGTCGGGGTGCCCACTAGACGCACTTATATGTTAGGGGGCGCGCTTTGCCCTGGTCTCCCCTATATGTTCTAAATTTGTATCAAAAGGTTCGGCTAACGGGATAAGTGTTAAAGTAGAAACCATTCACAAGCTTTACAAAAAAATCAATCCCGACTGAATTAGTATTTAACTTCACCTTGATTAAAATCAAACTTAATTACAAGACAATTATTTTACAGAAAAGAATAAATGCGCTCGTTCTGCTAACACCATCACGTTCAACTTAACGGTAATGTAGTCCGTCATCCAATCCCTAAAGCAAAAATATTTAATTGATGACCAACCCAGTCTAGAAAAGTATAGCAAGTCTAGATTGCTTAGCTTTAAGAACAGCTTCTTCTGGACTCTATTTTTATAATACATGAATTGTTTTAAAATGTCAATATTGAAAAACATATACTTCTGAGACTAAATGTTTGTTTAAACGGCAATGCTGTCGCGTCAATAGGTCGTACGTGATGTTTATAACATAAGTTTTCAAAACAGTGTATATAAATAAATAGCGATAATGATATTGAGTGTATACTAATTCTGAATACGAAAAAACTGCAAATTTAACATCTGTTCTTAAAACGAGCGAGTCCACCTCATGGTATTTAGAGAGCAAAAACATGTGAGATTCAGATAGATTAGTTTTGATTAAGTGTCATCAAAGTGTTTCAAGCCAAGTATGTTATTTATCGCTCGCTTACCTAAAGCAAAAAAGATTGCAGGATGTTTTGCTAACTTTAACAGGATGTATTTCCATTGATAGGTCCTGGTGATTCACTGGCATTTTCATAGTCAAAATAACTATAATAACAAAAAGGCTAAATTTTCTGGGTTTTTTTCCCTCAGACCCGATGTGGAGACGTTCTTCTCTCTGTGAACCCCTTCAAACCTCTGCCCATCTACACCCAGGAGGTAATTAGTCTATCATGTCTATACTGGTGTACTGATACATAACGTTTTTGTTAATTCATTTATTTATCATATGTTACTGTAATCTACAATGGTTCATGGGGTAAATATTCAAACATCTTTTAGATGTATTTTCATTTGAAGGATCATCTTTAAATTCCAAAATTGTACTTATGGATTCCCGTTTAATATAATTTATTTTTTTAAAGTCAGAAGGAAATAAGCATAGGTAACGAAGCGCAAAGACATAAATAGTACATTATACACGCGCTTGTAGATAATATTCGTTGATAAATCCCAGAATTTAATTGCTCATTATGAAATAAAACGGTTTAACGTCGTCTATGATGAACGAAATTCCAAGCATTTTTGTCCTTCTCACTAGTACCATGACAAGTACAGCGAGGAGACGGCCCGGGCTGATCTGGAACCTCACATCTTCCAAGTGGCCTCTACGGCCTTCCATAGACTCAAGGACACTGGCCATCAACAGGTACGTGTGGGTTAAATAACACTTGTGACGTCAGCCTATTGTCTCTGGTTCCATTATTTTTCAGTAATGAAGCGTTGTAGTTTACATCAAGTTTTTTTTCATTAATTTTCAATTTTTTGATAATCTATGTATAGGTTTATATCCGAGTAACTCGGTAACAGGGCCCGAGTATCATTATTTTTTAGGAAGGGAGAGTTACGAGGATATTAACCGACTTAAATTGGACTTAAGATGGAAAATGCACAATGCTGTCGTCACAAGTGTAATTTAACTGTCATTTAATAGCTTCATAATATGGTTTTATAAGGCATCTTATATTATGTCAATATGGATTTCTTACATTCAAGATTTCCTCGGAGTATCTTCTCAATTTTTAAGCCGCTGCAAGTTACTCGAATTAATTAATAGACAAATTTATTGATTGATCAATAGATAAATTAATTGATTGCTTGATCGATTGATTGTCTGATCGATTGATCGATTGAAAAATTGATTGATTGGTTGAATAATACATTGATTGAATGATTGTTTGATCGGATGATAGCTTGACTGATATCTTGATCGATTGAATATTTGATAGAATATTTGATAGAATATTTGATTGAATATTTGAAAGAATATTTGATTGAATATTTGATTGAATTATTGATTGAATATTTGATTGAATATTTGATAGAATATTTGATAGAATATTTGATAGAATATTTGATTGAATATTTGATTGAATATTTGATAGAATATTTGAAAGAATATTTGATAGAATATTTGATAGAATATTTGACAGAATATTTGATTGAATATTTGATTGAATATTTGATTGAATATTTGTTTGAATATTTGATAGAATATTTGATAGAATATTTGATAGAATATTTGATTGAATATTTGATTGAATATTTGATAGAATATTTGAAAGAATATTTGATAGAATATTTGATAGAATATTTGACAGAATATTTGATTGAATATTTGATTGAATATTTGATTGAATATTTGATTGATTGATTGTCATGATCAATGATTGACTGAATAATTCAATGACTCAGTCAATCAAAAAGGTATTGTGACATTAAAACTAAAATTTACATCGTAAAAGATCTATGTTTACTATATAGTCTGGTACCATCACTCTTATTCAGTCTTTTGATAACTTCTTCTGTTGTCGATTGTCTTTAAGTAATGTTTTGAATGGCAAATTGTGAAACTATGTAATCCTGAACGCTTGTATGGAAGCAATTGGATCTTGAAACCACACAAACAAATAAAACGGCGCTGTGAGAAAGTCTAAAAACCCATTCACTGAAGTGTTCTATTCAGACTAACAATGTCTGATTATCCGTTGTATGATGTTAACTCCCTCTTATTTCACCAGGTTGTGGTTATCAGCGGTGAGTCCGGGGCGGGTAAGACGGAGAATCTGAAGTACCTGGTGAAGCACTTGATGGAGATGTCCGGGGACTCACAGGGTGATCTACACGACAGGATCCTTGAGGTGGGCCTTCAGGGGACAATACCACCACCCACATCCCAAGTCCCCCAAATCCAAAACCCCACCTGTCACTCCTCCTCCGAGTCTCCCCATCCCTTACCATGCGCTAGACAAAACTGTATGATATATATATATATATGTCTCGCTCGAAGAAAACCCCTTTTTTTATTATAAGAAATAACTTTGTTTCCAGAGTGTCTTCAAATTCAAATATCGGTCTTCTTGTTAGGACCTTCTAGGTTGAGTATTATGGGAGATGTAGGCCTATAACATATCATCCCATTCTCATATTTCAAGATGTAATAATTTTTCCTGGATTGTAGGGAAAGAAACATCAGCTGTAAAACATTTTAATTCTTCTAACGTCGTTATTCTGCTTTCACCATATCCCAACGTATCTGTTATATCACAAGTATGACAACGGACCAATCTTCCTTTACAATGGTTTATACTATCGGCTTTGAGAGGAGACTGCGGCGTTTAGAGTTTTCGTGCACTGTGTGAAAAAAAGCTGTATATGTAGGCTAATCTAATTCTAAAACACACACCTATTATCAGGAATTTCCCCTAGAAACTCGTTTACCTACAGAATACCCTTCGCATTTCTATGCATCACCCACAAAAGATTTTGCATGAGAACCTAAATCAAAACTATTTTCAGGTATAGGGTTATCTTCTCACCTTTCATTAACAAAACAACACACTTGAAGTGGAACTAACGAGACGCATGAATTACAGCATTCTGCCTGATACAAAATGTTGGCCCGATTATACATTAAGTAATATGAGTAATTAGATGTCCTTGGGTAGATAAAGACGATATAAACAAGTTAGATGTAAATGGATATCTAAAATGTTTTGTGCAATGTATGTATTCACAAAGGATGAGTGAACAAAAACTTTCAATAAAACTATGAGTAAACGAGGCTTGAACGTTTATATTTTCACTGTATCTTTGTTTTGTTTTGTGAACCGATAGCGAATGAAATTGTCCGTCTATGTTGACTACAGAGTGTAAGATAAGTTTTAAAATGCCCTCTATTTTATGTAGGTGAATCCTCTCCTAGAAGCCTTCGGTAACGCCAGGACAACCCTGAACACCAACTCGAGTAGATTTGCCAAATACGTGCAGCTCAAGTTCTCCACCAGTGGTACCGTGCAAGGAGGTGCGTCTGATTCTGGTTTAGAAGAACTACAAATTGATTGTATATAACTATTTTGAAATACAAGAGAACAAGTTCAATAAATAATCAAATTTTGTGTTTCTTTGATACTTTTGTTTGATACCAATATAAACACTTTACAAAAGATCGCATTAATGCAAGACCTTATCAACAAGACATTGTTCTGTTTTTCAAACCAGTTTCTGTCGGGTTCAAAATGCATTTCCAATGTACAATGTATTGCGGACAATAATGGCGTATCATTAAATTATCTTTTCAATAGCGACGGTGTCTGACTACATGTTGGAGAAGAGCCGAGTGGTGCACCAGGGTTACAGGGAGGGTAACTTCCACATCTTCTACAGCTTCCTCGCCGGTCTCACCGACACAGATAGGAACCTGCTCTCCATCCGTCCCAAGAACACATTCAGGTAGGAGTCCTGTCCCACCTAACCTCGTCTCATACACACAGAATGTAAGCAGGTAGGAGTCCTGTCTCACTTTACCTCGTCCCATACACCGAGAACACATTCAGGTAGGAGTCTTGTATCACCTAACCTCGTTTCATACACCACAGAACACATTCAGGTAGGAGTCCTGTCTCACTTTACCTCGTCTCATACACCGAGAACACATTGAGGTAGGAGTCTTGTATCACCTAACCTCGTTTCATACACCACAGAACACATTCAGGTAGGAGTCCTGTCTCACTTTACCTCGTCTCATACACCCAGAACACATTCAGGTAGGAGTCCTGTCCCACCTCAACTCGTCTCCCACACCCGGAACACATTCAGCTAGGAGACTTGTCTCACCTAACCTCGTCTCACACACTCAGGTAGGAGTCGTGTCCCACCTAACCTCGTCTCACACGCTCAGAACACATTCAGGTAGGAGTCGTGTCCCACCTAACCTCGTCTCACACACTCAGAACACATTCAGGTAGGAGTCGTGTCCCACCTAACCTCGTCTCCCACACCCTTACCTCTTCTCATACACCAAGAACACATTCAGGTAGGAGTCCTGTCTCATTTTACCTCGTCTCATACTCCCAAACGTAATCGGGTAGTAGTCCTTATTTCTTTAGATCAAAGAATAAAGATCCACAAGATCATAAGCTTAGTGACTAAAGTGATAAAAAAAGTAAAAACTTTTAACGTTAATCATGTATGTGATATACGAACTTCAAATGTTTGTGATTCTATTGGACCCACCCTCACCCCTTCTTGGATCCAGCAATGCACTGTGACGTTCTCCTTTATCATCACATCATTATCTTTGCTTCAGAATCGTGGACCTGGAGAGCACACGGTTGACGAGCGAAGACGCTTCCAAGTTCAGAGAGCTAATGGAAATCCTCCAGCGGCTTGGACTCTCTGACGAGGCATGGCCTATGTTTTGTATTAGAGATAATGTTTGCGAACTGTGACTTAATTATCAATGCCATGTCATTCACATAGATATTTACTTTCAATTGAATAACAGAATTTGCAACAATTCTTAAAACTGCTATTTAAGAAATGTTGAGCTGAGAAGAGAAAATTGGTAAAAACAATTTTCGAAGTGTTTTTCTCCAATAACTCTCTGAAAATATGTTTTATTATCTAAAAATTATCATTTTATGTATTACTCGCCCAAGTAAATAAGGGATAGTTTTATTTCATCAGTATGCCAATGACACAACATATCATTTTCTAAAAATTGCAAACTCCTTTTAAGAAAACTTTACGAGTTAACATTTGATGAATCTATGACTTAAGTTCTAATCGTACTGATTATACCTACATAAATAGTTGACATTTCCGTATCATACATTGAACTTCCAGAACTAGAGAATTTGAAGGTTCATACTACTGATATGAATCTATGATATTATACAATTATTTTCTGAAACATTGTCCACTTTCTTGCCAGAAAACCTTTTCCTAGGGATTGCTAAAATAATGCCCTAGTGTATATATTTCGCCATGGCTATCTCGTATGCAAACTTAACATGGGGAGTGTTCTCTAAATTCATATTTCGTGTTGTCAACAGGAGTTAGACAACGTTAAGGGTATACTGGCTGCGATTCTTCACCTGACGAATATCCAGTTCTTTGAGGACACGACCACAGAGGTCATACAGGTCTTGGATGAGATACCCCTACAAATAGGTTCGTATAGCAATCAATAAATTTTTATTTCAGTATGTAGGCCATTGGGCCCGTATACATATTTCCATTTATCATCATAAACAAATATTTAAATATTTACACGCCCACATGCATGTATTTACATGTTCAATTATGTACATAAGTAGATATATAATATATAATGGTACATCAAATAAAAAAGTGTATTAAATGATAAATCAAATAATATCCTTTTAGTTTTATATTGTTATCATTCTTTTAATAATTTGCATCTTCGTTCGTATTCGTTCATGATATAGAGACTGAGCATTTTCATAGTATGGACATTTTAAATGGAAAGTAGTTTCTTAAAACTGCACATATTTGATTGAAAGTCATAAGTAAATATTCACAACGTAAATCATCATAATGGGACAGATACATGTATACAGGGTCTTGTATAGCAATCTTTCTTAATTTTGGTGAATTCAATTCATTGTGAATTGAAAGATTGTCCATTGATGGTCAGGTATTTCGCCCATACGATGGGTATGTTTTGCTCAAGCTGTATTCAAGTGATTTTCCATTCAGCCATATTGTGATATTCTGGAGATACTGTTTTTAATCGAACTTCTTTGAGTCGGATATGTCGCTGTAGCACTACCAAATGAGGTCCCTTCTTGAACAAGTAGAACTCGCGTTATGCAAGTTTTATAATCAACTGTTCATATGGTTCTCAATCTCATTAAAACCAATTCAAACCCAGGTGTTTCTTGAACTACCACATTGAAGACACTCAAGCAAACAAGTGACGAGGCTGAGAAAACCAGCGACTTGAGTTGATATGAAAACGTGTCACTCCTCATTTGAATATTATATATAGTTGGTGAAATGTTCAAGGTCACGGTTGGCCTCATGGAGTATTACTCAGGTCAGAAATATAGTGGAGTACGAGTGAATGCTCTCTCTGATTTTAATGAGATTTAAATGTTACAATTTCAGTGATGGACATCTTGGAGGTTGATGAAAACGTGCTGGCCAAAGCTCTCGTCACTAAGAAGATCAAAGTTGATCGTACGTTTACCTAGCACAAATCTCCTCACTACGTATAATAATTTGTTCCCTCAAAGTCAAATGTCTCTATCTGGGTATGCCAATGTTGGAAGTTTTAGATTAAAACTGGTCTACTGAGCCTGATTAATAATATGTATTCGACTAATCATTGACCATGATTTCTTTCATTTATTTCGACCTTGAAAACAAAACAATATATTTTACTCCAGAAGACTTGAACCTAGACTGTAGCGTCATTTTAAATGCCAACGTCATAGTTTTTCATCACTTGTTTGCGTACTACCTACTAAAATGAAACATGTCATATTTCATAAGATCTGTTCCAGTCCAATTTTCTATTTCATTAAAGGGGCAGTAGCAGGTTTTTTGATAATTTTATATTTTAAATATTTCACATATAATTATAAGTTAATGCTAAATGTATTATACTGACAGTGTCAACAATCTCATTACACAAGCCAATCACCCATAGTCAGAGGACAAAGTATGAGGATTCACATAAAGTCCATTGGCGGCCATTTTTGTGAACACCTTTAATTCATTTTGTGTAAGAAAAGGGAATCGCATGGCTAAACTTCACTTCACTTTCTTGACTTCATCTTAGATTCCCCCTAAAAACGTGCTACTGCCCCTTTAAGGAGTCAGGATCAGGTGTAAAAAATTGACATGACAATGAAATCTTGCTCACATTTTACATGGATTTGGTTGATAATTAGGTGAAGAAATCGATACAATTCGGACTAAGGCAGAAGCGGAAGGTACCCGGGACTCCTTGGCTAAAGCACTGTATGAGAGACTCTTCGGGTGGATTGTCCGCAAGATCAACGACTCGCTGAAACCACAGGAAAATGGGTAGGGGTCATTTTGACTTTGATTTTGCGAAATAAGATGACAAAATCGGTGAAGCATTAACATTGTTATAATCGAACGTGTGCAAAATAGATTTAACGAAACTCTTGAAAAAATATGTTTAACACTCACTGCATACGTTTTTGTAAAAATATGGCACTTCTTCAAGTAAAACATCTCACTCAATGAACATATATATAATCCTTCTAATTGTCTCATCAGCCCTAACAGCACCGGGAGCATTGACGTGCTGGATATCTGTGGGTTCGAGATTCTTGAGACGAATAGCTTCGAGCAGATGTGCATCAACCTGGTGAACGAGAAAATCCAGGGGTACATGAACCAGCTCATCTTCAAGGATGAGAGGGAGATCTATCAGAAGGAGGGCCTCGAACTGCCAGTCACCCAGTACACCAACAACGACAACATCATCCACATGTTCCTTGTAAGCTTGATTAAGTCACCCAGTACACCAAAACGACAACATTGATTAAGGCACTCAGTACACCAACACCGACAACATCATCCACATGTTTCTTGTAAGCTTGATTACGTCACCCAGGACACCAACATCGACAACATCATCCACATGTTCCTTGTAAGCTTGATTAAGTCACCCAGTACACCAAAACGACAACATTGATTAAGGCACTCAGGACACCGCCAACGACAACATCATCCACTTGTTCCTTGTAAGCTTAATAAGGCACCCAGTATACCAACATCGACAACATCATCCACATGTTCCTTGTAAGCTTGATTAGGTCACTCAGTACAACAACATCGACAACATCATCCACATGTTACTTGTAAGCTTGATTTAGTCACTCAGTAAACCATCAACGTCGACATCATCCACTTGTTCCTTGTACTAAGCTTAATAAGGCACCCAGTATACCAACATCGACAACATCATCCACATGTTCCTTGTAAGCTTGATTAAGTCACCGAGTAAACCAACAACGACAGCATCATCCACATGTTCCTTGTAAGCTTGATTAAGTCACTCAGTAAACCAACAACAACGATATCATCCACATGTTCCTTGTAAGCTTAATAAGGACCCAATATACCAACATTGACAACATCATCCACATGCTCCTTGTAAGCTTCATTGAGTCACCGAGTTAACCAACATCGACAACATTATCCACATGTTCCTAAGATATATTCTGTGGAAATAACGACAGGGATCCTTTAGAGTTTTATACATTTTGCATTTACACATGCAAACACGTTTGGCAAAATCAAAAGCCTCGATATATGTAATAATTATTGATGATAGGTAATGTTACAGAAATTCATGGCTGTTAAAGTCGATGAGATATCTTCCATAGAAATAATTCCATAAAATCATCAAGGAATGTTTGTTCCATACAGGGTAATCGCGAGTTGCTTGACCTGATCGACGAAGACACTATCTTCAGACAGGCTACGGAGAAGTCCCTAGTGCGCAAACTCGACGAGAAGTACAAATCTGTGGAGGAGTTTAAGGTGCTCTCAGGTGACGCTCTTCACTTCCGGATTCAACACTTCGCTGGAGAGGTATGCAATCGGGAAGTCTTTTTGAGATCAGAACAGTTACACACGCATTTCGTCTCTGTTCTGAGTCTCTGGTACATGGCTGTAAATTGATGCTTTAAGACAACTTCACTTTTTATGGTTTCTCTGAATGTCATGAAACATTTTTATAGCAGAAAAAAGTTTATATCAAGATCCAAATTTATTCATTGAAAGACTATTTGAGAAAATTATTTAATTTCCATTATCGACCATTGATTACTTCCAACTTTTTTCAGAGGACGAATTTGTGATTGACGCCCTAGGTAATTCTCTCATAAAACATCTGACCAATCAAACTCTGCAGATTGTGTATTCTTCTATATATTCTCACCAGGTGAAGTACACTGCATACAAGTTCCTAGAGAAGAATCGAGATGCTCTGAGCCCTGAACTCGTGCAGTGCATGAAGAAGAGCAGGAACGTCATGGTAGAAGATCTCTTCACCGTCAGCAAGGGGAACACCGGCACAATCTCAGAGTCAGTCATGCTTCACCGCCATTTAAGAGAACTAGTTAGCCATTTTAAACTCAGAAACTCAGAATTGTAATTAGAATCAAGCAATCAACAAAACCGTGTTGCTTATTAACAGAATGAAACACTTCGGTCAGGTAACTTTGATACGACATACAACAAATGCTTGTAACATAATTTACGATTCCTTCAAACACTAAAACCGTTTTGGACCTAAGCGTCAGATATCATACTATCTGGATAATTCATATAAAATATTCTAGAGCTTTTCTTTGATGTAACCACAGATTTGTACCGATGTTTCTTACCTATTCATTTGTAACGCATCATAGTGGACGTCCAGTATTAAGTTATCCGTTATGAACGGAAACAAGTTGTAACAAGTTGGAATCATTGGATCATTCTGTTCACAGGACCGCCTTCAACTACCGTGCATCCAAGAAACGCCCCCCTCCCCGACCGTCAAAACGCCCCCAAAACCTCACAGGTACTATTGTGACCGAACTCAGAAGCACCTTGCGCGACAGGTAGGTACACACTGTATACACCCCGTGATTCAAAATGTTAGATGTAAAATCAACTAAGAGGCTGTATATAAAGTATGTAAACGATTGTTATATTTTTGTAACTAGGTTTGGAGGAGTGAAATCAGGAGACGAGTTACAAGCACAAACCTCACAAACCGCCATTAAGTACTTCAGGGTAAGTAATCTCTCACATATATCTTCAGATTTCATATAGAAAAAATCCTCAACTCATACCTCTGCAACAAGTCAAAGTCACTGCTTCTCCTCGGAAAATTATTAATCGACGTCAGTACTAAGGACCTAAGCATTTTGTTTGTCTAAATGTTTTGTAGCACGTTTTTAGAAATTTTATTTATTTTGATTTTTGTTCATGAAATATTTGCGTCTCAAAGATTGCTGCATAGGGAAATACTTCTCAGCCCGATTATCCTAGAGGCGAATAATACGTGACGTATCACGCGAAATCTGCACGCGGCTATTCCAGTGTAAACTCCTCTTAGTCATTCGAGTTGGCGAAATGGATTCGCGTATCTCAACCAAACAACCAAGAGTCAACATGTAATTAACTCGATATGAATCAGATTTTTTTTTAAATCTTCATAACCATCAAGTATTATTTGTTGAGTGCTATTCAAAACAGTGACTTTTCGTAATGGATAATCAATTTATAACGATAATGTATCAGCTGAAAAGAGTATACATGTCTTATCTTCTAATTCCAGAACTCTCTGTCGGACCTCATCAGTAAGATGAAAAACTGTGAACCTGTGTTTGTCAGGTAATGTTTTCCTGTTTATATATCATGTTGGTAATGGTTAAATTTCAACCAGTATTTAGTTATCATCGTTAGCCAAATAACAACCTGACAGTCCATAAATATCTACAACGAAAAGAAACACACTGTCGAATGCAGTGTCTGAATGACAGGTCAACTGACTAAGTTAAATTTTCCAATTTCACTTAATAAGTCATTTTCTAAGTTTTTGCAAGGCAAATTATTTATGCGCATTCCTGCTGATCCCTGTGGTCAATGTATGACCGTTTTCGTGCCTTGTATGTCAAACTATTTCCAAAAATATCTATTTATCCCGCGAACATCAAAAGTTAATAATTTGGATGTTTTGATAAATAATCGCCCCAAAAAAAGAACCATACGACCACAAGTAACACCTTAATTTCATGACATTACACATTCATGTTTTGTAGATGTATCAAGCCGAACATGGCTCTCAAAGCGGACGGGTTCGACGCAAGATACGTGGAAGCGCAACTCAAGTACAACGGCATAGCGGAAGTGGCGCGGATACGACGAGAAGGGTGGCCCGTGAGGAGATCATACACCGATTTTCTGACAAAGTGAGTTGAAGCTTTTACGAAATAGTCGAGCATCTTAAAGGAACAGTTAAAAAAAATTGTGTTATGTAAAAAAATTTAAGATATTAACTCAATCGGGAAACGAACTCGGATTTTCGATAGGTATCCTCTCCACTGGGTCAGACCGCAGCCCAGAAAGTCACGTATTCTAGCGTTTACTCAGCTAACCAATCACAAGCCGGCGACAAAAGCCTTCGGTATCAAGCTAGGGGCAAGTAACTCCTGTTAGCCATGCTTTGAACATGATCGCCGGCAGCGGTGTTATAAGCGAGATGATGTGATTGGTCTGCTTACGACTGGGTTTCGGCTGCGCTTTAATGATATTAAGCACGCGAGGTACAGGGGTGCAGTCAGACCTAGTGTAGAGGATTCCATATCTTTGTGTAGTTGCTATTTTAATATTTATTCCTCGGAACCCAGCCGATTTTAATCAGACTGTTGATAAATGAGCACACGTGGTTACTTTGTACGAACCAACACCAAGTTAACTTGTATATTCTCAGTTTGACTTTACAAGTTCATTGATGACTTTGTCCCCGGCTTGTTAACACAGGTTCCAACTGTTGGTTGGCAGCAAGCTGAAAGACAAGGACATGCGTGTTCCAAGTCAAGCTGCAGAATTCATTCTTCAGGCTGCGCACATTCAGCCAGTGCGATTTCGACTCGGCAAAAAAATGGTAATCTTTTTAAGCATAATAGTAAATCAAACGTTGTATTTTCTCTTACTCTACTCTACTCGTGTTCACTGTCTGCTGTCTCTATTCACTATGTATTATGTGAATCAATTTTGTACATACTAGGAGAGGGCATTTTAAGTTGGATAACTTGTCCCCAATCCTTTTCTTGTGAATAAACTATGTTTAAACTAAATGTTGTATTTTAATGAATTATCATTAAACTATTTGGATGAAAACTAAAGGCTATTTCAATAATCAATGTATGTGTTACGATAAATTTACACTTCAAATTCAGACACCAGTGACAAGATCTTTATAAGTTACAAGTTGTTATGTCTTTACTGATTTTTTTACCTTTTTCGCTTTTGCATAACATTATTTATCTCACGTCATATCGCCATGTTGTTCACGCCAAACTTGTACTCCAGGTAGGAGCGACTCCGATAGGTCCAATCCAATCAGGCTGTTAAAAAAAAGAATTGTTATGTATGTAACCGATAAAAACCTCAAAAGAAATATTTGTTAATTATGGATCGTCTATGACCCTAACGTTTTTTGTTCGGTGGCCATAGAATGCCTTGCTTGGAATCATATTCAATATATTTTAACTAATTTCACGACTTTGATAATAAAAAGAATATCACATGCTTGCACATGACATAACACTCGAGCTAAATAAAAGTTCATCCTTGCTTTTGCTCGGGGAATTTAAATTTTCAGGCATTCGAATTGTAGACATTGTATGCCATGGACGCTCATAGTATATCCTCTATTTATGTTTTGGTGTTGGTGACTTTTCAACAATTTTAAAAAGATAGACTTTTTCCAATTGGCCAATTGGTCCCTTTGAAACCTGAAATGACTCTTCGTTAGCGATTTTATACTCGTATTTTCAAGATCTGGGTAAAATCTTACTTGTATGAATTATTTGTATATATGTTTAAACTCTGAAAGTTGCTGTACCAAAACAATTTGGAGCTTGTAAGTGGACTTACTTATTAAGTGTAAAAAAGTTTCAACTTTTAAGTTTCAGTGTTTGACAGACGTGCTGTTCAAAATGTCTTACTTTTGTTAAAAGCGGAAGATTTAAATGCATACAAGAACACTTTAGCTCTTTGGCCAGCTTTGCTTTAGGGTCTGGATTAAGGACAAAGTTTAAAAAAACTGTACCATGACGATACTCACTACGTACGGGTCGCATTTTTTGCCTACGTATTTGAAAATAGATAACAAGTAACTACGGCGGGTTTAATTAATGTTCCTATTGTCGCTTCGCTTTAATATGATCTACCTGCATGGCAAGTTTGGCAGCAATAGCATGCGATGTGTCTACTGTTGAATAATAAGAATCGTGGAATAGTCATCTTCCTACGCAGAGCCCAAAACGCAAGTTTCCGAACTGTCATTTTATGCCATGCTGCAGTGCCTTTAGTTTTCTGTGCTGCTATAGTGCCCCTACAGGCTAGAGAGCAAGCACAGAAAACTCAAGGTTATGCAGCAAGGCATGAAACTGACAGTTTGGAAACTGGCGTTTTAGGTTTTGCGTAGGATGATGTGGAATAGTATGAACATTGAAAAAAAAACATGTAACGAAAAACCTCGGATATTGTCACTGTCTTGAGCTAGATATATTTTGCAAAGTATTTCACCTTGCCCCTCAACCATTGTTTTGATTTTGAAGAGTTCGTTTGTCAAGACATAACATCCATTTTTTTTATTGTGGTAGATATTCATGAAAGAGGAAACCTTGCATGAACTCGACACCAAGTTAGCACAGGAAGCAGAAAGACAGCGCCTGATACAGGAAGCAGAAAGACAGCGCCTGATACAGGAAGCAGAAAGACAGCGCTTGAAAGAGAAGGAAGCAAAAAACAAGGAAGCAGAAACAGGAACAAAACCAAACGTCAGAAGAGAAAGAAGTGTCAAAGTAGGATATGTCACAACGAGTCTATATTGAAATGGCACTCCGGGTATCCAGAGGGTTTGCATCAGTCATTGCACTCCGGGTACCCAGAAGGTTTGCATCAGGGATTGCACTCCGGGCACTCAGAAGGTTTACATCATGCATTGCACACTGGGTACCCAAGAAGGTTTGCATCAGGCATTGCACTCTGGGTACCAAGAAGCTTTGCATCGGGCATTGCACTCCGGGTATCCAAAGGGTTTGCATCAGGCATTGCACTCTAGGTACCAAGAAGCTTTGCATCGGGCATTGCACTCTAGGTATCCAAAGGGTTTGCATCAGGCATTGCACTCCTGGTATCCAGAGGGTTTGCTTCAGGCATGGTACTCCGGTCCCCAGAAGGTTTGCATCAGGGATTGCACTCCGGGCACCCAGAAGGTTTACATCATGCATTGCACACTGGGTACCCAGAAGGTTTGCATCAGGCATTGCACTCTGGGTACCCAGAAGGTTTGCATCAGGCATTGCATTCTAGGTACCAAGAAGCTTTGCATCGGGCATTACACTCTAGGTATCCAAAGGGTTTGCATCAGGCATTGCACTCTCGGCACCCAGAAGGTTTGCATCAGGCATTGCACTCTAGGTACCAAGACGCTTTGCATGGGGCATTGCACTCTAGGTATCCAAAGGGTTTGCATCAGGCATTGCACTCCGGGTATCCAAAGGGTTTGCATCAGGCATTGCACTCCGGGTATCCAGAGGGTTTGCTTCAGGCATGGTACTCTGGTCCCCAGAAGGTTTGCATCGGGAATTGCACTCCGGGTATTCAGAAGGTTTGCCTCAGGCATGACACTCCGGGTACCCAGAAGGTTTGCTTTAGGCATTGCACTCTGGTTACCCTGAAGGTTTGCACCAGGCATGGTACTCCGGTACCCAGAAGGTTTGCATCGGGCATAGCACTCTGGGTACCCAGATGGTTTGCATAGGCCATTGCAGTCTAGGTATGCAAAGGGTTTGCATCAGGCATTAAACTCTGGGTACCCAGAAGGTTTGCATGGCATTGCACTCTGGGTACCAAGAAGCTTTGTATCAGGCATTGCACTCTGGGTACCCAGAAGGTTTGCATCAGGCATTGCACTCTAGGTACCAAGAAGCTTTGCATCGGGCATTGCACTTTAGGTATCCAAAGGTTTTGCATCAGGCATTGCACTCCGGGTATCCAGAGGGTTTGCTTCGGGCATGGTACTCCTGTCCCCAGAAGGTTTGCATCGGGAATGGCTCTCCGGGTAATCAGAAGGTTTGCCTCAGGCATGACACTCCGGGTACCCAGAAGGTTTGCTTTAGGCATTGCACTCTGGTTACCCTGAAGGTTTGCATCAGGCATGGTACTCCGGTACCCAGAAGGTTTGCATGGCATTGCACTCTGGGTACCAAGAAGCTTTGCATCGGGCATAGCACTACGGGTACCCAGAAGGTTTGCATCGGGAATGGCACTCCGGGTATTCAGAAGGTTTGCCTCAGGCATGACGCTCCGGGTACCCAGAAGGTTTGCTTTAGGCATTGCACTCTGGTTACCCTGAAGGTTTGCATCAGGCATGGTACTCCGGTACCAAGAACGTTTGCATCGGGCATAGCAATCTGGGTACCCAGAATGTTTGCATGGCATTGCACTCTGGGTACCAAGAAGCTTTGTATCAGGCATTGCACTCTGGGTACCCAGAAGGTTTGCATCAGGCATTGCACTCTGGGCACCCAGAAGGTTTGCATCAGGCATTGCACTCTAGGTACCAAGAAGCTTTGCATCGGGCATTGCACTCTAGGTATCCAAAGGGTTTGCATCAGGCATTGCACTCCGGGTATCCAGAGGGTTTGCTTCGGACATGGTACTCCGGTCCCCAGAAGGTTTGCATCGGGAATGGCACTCCGGGTATTCAGAAGGTTTGCATCAGGCATTGCACTCTAGGTACCAAGAAGGTTTGCATCGGGCATTGCACTCTAGGTATCCAAAGGGTTTGCATCAGGCATTGCACTCTAGGTACCAAGAAGCTTTGCATCGGGCATTGCACTCTAGGTATCCAAAGGGTTTGCATCAGGCATTGCACTCCTGGTATTTAGAGGGTTTGCATCAGGCATGGTACTCCGGTCCCCAGAAGGTTTGCATCGAGAATGGCACTCCGGGTATTCAGAAGGTTTGCCTCAGGCATGACACTCCGGGTACCCAGAAGGTTTGCTTTAGGCATTGCACTCTGGTTACCCTGAAGGTTTGCACCAGGCATGGTACTCCGGTACCCAGAAGGTTTGCATCGGGCATAGCACTCTGGGTACCCAGATGGTTTGCATAGGCCATTGCAGTCTAGGTATGCAAAGGGTTTGCATCAGGCATTGCACTCTGGGTACCCAGAAGGTTTGCATGGCATTGCACTCTGGGTACCAAGAAGCTTTGTATCAGGCATTGCACTCTGGGTACCCAGAAGGTTTGCATCAGGCATTGCACTCTGGGCACCCAGAAGGTTTGCATCAGGCATTGCACTCTGGGCACCCAGAAGGTTTGCATCAGGCATTGCACTCTAGGTACCAAGAAGCTTTGCATCGGGCATTGCACTTTAGGTATCCAAAGGGTTTGCATCAGGCATTGCACTCCGGGTATCCAGAGGGTTTGCTTCGGGCATGGTACTCCTGTCCCCAGAAGGTTTGCATCGGGAATGGCTCTCCGGGTAATCAGAAGGTTTGCCTCAGGCATGACACTCCGGGTACCCAGAAGGTTTGCTTTAGGCATTGCACTCTGGTAACCCTGAAGGTTTGCATCAGGCATGGTACTCGGGTCCCCAGAAGGTTTGCATCGGGAATTGCACTCCGGGTATTCAGAAGGTTTGCCTCAGGCATGACACTCCGGGTACCCAGAAGGTTTGCTTTAGGCATTGCACTCTGGTTACCCTGAAGGTTTGCATCAGGCATGGTACTCCGGTACCCAGAAGGTTTGCATGGCATTGCACTCTGGGTACCAAGAAGCTTTGCATCGGGCATAGCACTACGGGTATCCAGAAGGTTTGCATCGGGCATTGCACTCAGGGTATCCAGAGGGTTTGCATCAGGCATGGTACTCCGGTACCCAGAAGGTTAGAAACCGGAATGGCACTCACTTCAGGAACAATTTCTATAGGATAATGTTCATTTTTGTTCTTAACGTTTAACTAGACTGATAAGAGACTGTGTATCATGAAAGCAACCTCTACTCTGAAGTTCAAGATTTCAACTCTGATAAGTTTTTCACGAACAAGTTCTACAGGATGATGATCATTTTAACGTTTCATTAAACTGATAAGCGATTGTGTATCATTAAAGCAACCTCTACTCTGAAGTTCAAAACTTCAACTCTGATTAGCGTTTCACAAAGAAGTTCTACAGGATGATGATCATTTTAACGTTTCAATAAACTGATAAGCGATTGTGTATCATTAGAAGAACCTCTACTCTGAAGTTCAAGATTTCAACTCTGATAAGTTTTTCACGAACAAGTTCTACAGGATGATGATCATTTTAACGTTTCAATAAACTGATAAGCGATTGTGTATAATTAAAAGAACCTTCACTCTTAAGTTCAAGACTACAACTCTGATTAACGCTTCACAAAGAAGTTTTATAGGATAATGTTCAGTTTGGTTCCTAACGCGTCACTAAACTGATTAGGGGTTGTGTATAATGAAAAACCTTTTCTTCTAAGTTCAACACTGAAACTATGGACCCTAGCACGGAGAGCACAAGCAGCAACAACACTGACTCCTCCAGCACCACCGGGTACTCCAGCAATCGTTCAACACCCACCCATCAGCCCTCTGCCCCTTTCCCCGACCCCGACCCCGACCCCACTGAATCGCGAAGACCAGACAAGGAGAAGACACAGTAAGATATTGCTGACATTTATTTAATTTTAACAGACTTGCAATGTCGCCAGATTAAGCAGCCCCGTTGGGGTCGCTTTCAGGTTTCATGAAGTTCACCTTCCGCCCCCGAAGATGTTAATTTGGAACTGCTTATACCTTAGGGGAATTTATTTTTCCATGTTCACATTTAAGCTTAAGGGGCAGTAGCACGTTTTTTTATGATAATGATTTCACTGATAATTGTACTTTAACGCTAAATGTATTATTTTGAAAGTGTCCAAAATCTCATTACACAGTTAATCTTCCATAGTCAAAGAACAAAGTATGAAGATTCACCTAAAATCAATTGGCGGCCATTTTTTGTGAACACCTTTAATTCATTTTGTGTAGGAAAAAAATCGCATTGCTAAATTATAACATATATTTGAATTATGACTGCTCCATTTAGTTTAAATGCATTGTCTTTCAATTGGCACAATTAATTTTCGTTTTCCTGACATCACCTTATATTCCCCCTAAAAACGTGCAATTGCCCCTTTAAAGGTCAAGATAACGAGTTATAGAATAACGAAAATGTCCTTGTTAACACGATAATTTGAAATGATATGAAGCTTCTGTGCTCTTACTTGGTATATATGATATTTACAGAATTACAAAATTTGAAAAGTTTCCACTACAATTCACATGAGGTTCTATTCTTTATTCACTTCAATACTTAAAGGCCACAGGCCTGTAGTACATTTGTTAAATACATTATTTACATATCTGTACAATGATTTGAACGATAAATCATTATAAACAAAAATCATCATACTATATAATACCAGCATTTGTATAAACATTACTACAAGTCATTCTAATTAAAGTATTCATCATATTATTTCTATGTTAAGAGGCATAAAATATATACATAGAAACATTTTGAACAATATTAATATTTGAACTTGACAACAATGCAACGAATTTATTTATATTTGGATATCTGAAATAATATGCTTTCAAGTATTTTTCCCTTAGATGTAAAGAAACAGGACACTCAAGTAAAAAATGGTATTCATCTTCTATTAAATTCAAGTGACAAAGATTACATTTTCTATCTTCACGTGATATGTTAACATAGCGTCCTGTCTCAATAAATAGGTCATGTGAGGAACACCTGAAACGTGAAAGGGCCGTTCGGAATTTTTTAACACTAATTTTTGTTAAATAATCCTCAATGATTATTTAAGATTTAATCATTCTATAATAGAAGCATTTATTTGTTAGAGTCATCGATGCTGTCCATGTCTGCAAATAGATATCTTTCAAACGCTGCTTTAATGAAGAAATAAAAATTGCTTTTGAGTACACATTTTGTTTGTTCCAAATGTTACCAGAACCACATTTGAAAAGTAGTTAAGGTCACAGCATGGTCACGACTTAGGAATGTTTTTCTTAATTTTTAACACTTTTGATCCTTACCAGATTTTAATTGTCAACTTTCAAGTTCATCAGATAATAGTTTAGTTCACATTTGTAGTAAATATTTAAAATCAGAAACAAGTTTTAAAGTTTGATCAATGTTCAAGGTCACGACTTCGTAAATTATCTTTTTTGACTTTAAACTGAGGTTTTGTAGAAGGCGGACAATTTTCATTATCCTGACAGCACCTTATATTCCCCATAAAAGCGTGCTACTGTCCCTTTAATGCATGGGCATATCTACCGAAAGAATCCACCAAACTGTTTCTTTTCCTATATGGTATTTTCTCTACGACAAGCAGGTACATGTAAGTGTATTTCCGTTAGAAAATTTGATATGTATCTCACATTTCAAATTTGATGTTTATAGAAAAGTACATCACTGTTTTAGTTTCTGGGATATATTCCGGACAGTGGACACTGAGATACCTCGCACAGACGCCTACGACCAGATGACCTTCAAGGTTCTGAAGGTGATCACGTACATCTTCCTCTTTCTGGCGTTCCTGGGAAGCTGTCTCGCACAGAGACTAGGCCTGATGATTCTCGTCTCTGGTATCTCAAACAACGTCACAACCACTACCGGTGTAAGTAGAATTAAATGTTGGAGTATGTTGAGCTGTGAAATTGAAATTGCATTTATACGTTTATACTTTTCCGTGATTTAAAGCTGGAAAGCTGTATGTTCGACTTACATTGAGACGACATTCATATTTCAGAACTGCAGAGTTAAACTTTGACAAATAGTAAAACAGCGTACATCATACAATCTTATTATTCATACATTTCACTCAAAGTTTCGTTGTCATCGTCTCAGTATAAAAAAACATTTGCTTACCATTTTCATTTTGCAGGTTTTGTTATTTTCGAGACTGTCAACTTTCATCCATCGACAACAGAAAGCCATGTTAAATTTAAAATGGTAGCATTGCAGTATTTAAGATCTAAATAATACGCAAATTCTAAGACCTTAATAAAATGTCTGTCTCCCAGCAAACATGACGTTACTGGGCCAGTACTGGTTTCATACTGGCTGATAAAGTTGGTAAAGGCATACAGGCAAACGGTACAGAACCAGTACTGGTCCAGTATCGGCTTTCCTGAATCGGGCCACTTGTGGCAGAACTGCAATGGTCCAATACTGGCAATACGGTACTGGACAACTGTACTGGTCCAGTACTGGCCCAGTAGAGGCATAACACTTCCTGTCCATAAGCATTATGGGATATCTTAAAAGGGCCAGTACTGGTCCAGAACTGGCCCAGTATGTGGTTCGATATTGGCCCAGTACTGGTTCAGTACTGGCCCAATGCTGGCAAGCCATTTCCTGTTAGGGAATTCTGGGTATTAATTAAAACTGTCGTCTGCATTTGAGAGTTTACAGGGGAAAACAACATTCAGGTATCCTTTAAATGTGAGTTAAAGTTATAACATTTAAGATGATTTTACTTGATTTTAATGAATCTCTAATACATTCTGTAATGTTTGTCTAACCTTATTTTTGTTTTGTATGACAGGTTTTGTTGTTTGATGGTTTCATATCATGATAATGTGGGCCCTATCTGTAAGAAAAAACACAAGTTCTTCTTTCTGTATTGGCATAAGTTGTGTATGTTTTCTTAGTAGGTTTGCTTGATGAAAAGACATATTTTTATGTTTTAAGTCAATAGTTTTGATAGTTCTTTTGACAATCAAATGTTAACGTCAGATTTGGAAAGTAAAGTTTTTCCGAAATTAATGCTATTGCTCCATGTTTACATAACATATCAGCAATTAAACAAAGGGATGAGTAATCAAAAATCAGAATGATTTAATAAGCTTTGACTTCTTTAGTATTATAAAATGGTATATATAGTGTGTACCATTAATAAATAATTTGAAACCATAATGTTTATTGTGTACATATGTAAAGGTACCGGGAAAGTAATGGTTGAACTTAAATCAGCCAGTACTGGCATGGTATCGTTCTAGTTCTGGAATGATACTGGCCCAGTACTGGTCCGTTAAAGGGACATTTATGGCTAACCTAAATTGGGCCAGTATACAAAGTTATACAGTTTCAATAATGGCCCGATGCTGGCCCGGTACTGGGCCAGTACAGTAAGCCAGTACTGGGCCAGTACCGCGCCAGTGTGCAAGTTGGTACAGGGCCAGTACTGGATGCCTGAATTGGGCCAGTTATGGATGCCTGTATCAGCCAGTAAAGGGCCAGCACTGGCCCAGTTATGTCATGTTTGCTGGGGCTGTCTGTCGTTGCTAAAAATATCAAACGTTCTTTCAAAACCCTTTTTTGTGTGTCTATCTTGTTATATCTTCTTGATAGGTTTTCCTCATGAGACTTAAGCGCACTGTTAAGGCATCAACATATAAAATCAAACACTTATTCTGTTGACAGACAAAGGGACGGAGTGCAGATTACATGTTCCTGGCCATCGCCATGTGTATCCCTTACGCCCTGACGTCTCTATGGTCCTTCATGAAGTGGCTCTTCGGTTCCTTCCCAACTCCGGGGATTCTCACCTGGACAGTGGTGAGTTCATAACAACCCCAGATAGATTCTCACCTGGATAGTGTTGAGTTTATAACAACTCCAGATAGATTCTCACCTGGATAGTGATGAGTTTATAACAACTCCAGATAGATTCTCACCTGGACAGTGGTGAGTTCATAACAACTCCAGATAGATTCTCACCTGGATAGTGGTGAGTTTATAACAAATCCAGATAGATTCTCACCTGGATAGTGGTGAGTTTATAACAACCCCAGATAGATTCTCACCTGGACAGTGGTGAGTTCATAACAATTCCAGATTGATTCTCAACTGGATAGTGGTAAGTTTATAACAATTCCAGATAGATTCTCACCTGGATAGTGGTGAGTTTATAACAACTCCAGATAGATTCTCACCTGGACAGTGGTCAGTTTATAACAACTCCAGATAGATTCTCACCTGGATAGTGGTGAGTTTATAACAACTCCAGATAGATTCTCACCTGGACAGTGGTGAGTTCATAACAACCCCAGATAGATTCTCACCTGGATAGTGGTAAGTTTATAACAATTCCAGATAGATTCTCACCTGGATAGTGATGAGTTTATAACAACTCCAGATAGATTCTCACCTGGACAGTGGTGAGTTCATAACAACTCCAGATAGATTCTCACCTGGATAGTGGTGAGTTTATAACAACTCCAGATAGATTCTCACCTGGACAGTGGTGAGTTTATAACAACTCCAGATAGATTCTCACCTGGACAGTGGTGAGTTTATAACAACTCCAGATAGATTCTCACCTGGATAGTGGTGAGTTCATAACAACCCCAGATAGATTCTCACTTGGACAGTGGTGAGTTCATAACAACTCCAGATAGATTCTCACCTGGATAGTGGTGAGTTCATAACAACTCCAGATAGATTCTCACCTGGATAGTGGTGAGTTCATAACAACTCCAGATAGATTCTCACCTGGATAGTGGTGAGTTCATAACAACTCCAGATAGATTCTCACCTAGATAGTGGTGAGTTCTTAACAAATCCAGATAGATTCTCACCTGGATAGTGGTGAGTTCATAACAACTCCAGATAATAAAGCACAGCTTTCATTGGTTTAACATGTAAGGAGACTTTTGAGGAAACATGTGTTAAACTATTTTTTAGTTATTTGTATTTCCTCCTGATTACATTATGTGCCCGACTTAAAAATAAATTTTCATTGGTTTTACATGTCAGAAAACGTTTGAGGAAACATTCATCTTCACAACGTCACGGGCGAAACGAAAAAGTTTCTAAACTTTGCCATTCCTCCCTTGACATCATTGGCCGTGATTTCTGTGCTAGCATTTCAACCCGCTGCACGGAAGTAGAATAGTCCAATCAGAAGACAGCATGTTAACTGAACCGATTTGAAAAAATACTTTTGTATGTGTTTTACAAGGGCGAGAAACAAATAATTTGAGTGGTACATAAATGTTTGTCTTCTCTGCATTCTCGGTGCTCATCAAAAACGTGAAAACAACCAAGCGGACTGAAATTTGAAATTAAATTTCACTCGGATAGTTTTCAAAAAGATAGTCTGTTAGTATTTTGAATTTGTTCCGAAATTTCATTGGCTATTTTGTAAGAGCTGATAAGGGGCGTAACTCGTGATCACGATAGGGTGTCGCTGCTCCGGATCACCAGTTTTCTACCTTGTGAAGGCAAGGTCTAAAGCGAGGAGAGTTGCTCGATACGTTTTCACCTTGCCGTGGGAAGATGGGAAACATTATAAAACTAATGTTTTATTTACTTGTATCTTTCCTCCTAACAACATTATGTGCTCCACGTAGCTACGTGACAAAGTTTCCATTGGTTTATTACTACATGACAGAATAATTGTAGTAAACTATTGTTTTATTTAGTTGTATCTTCACTCTAAATTTCATTATATGCCTCTCCCACCTACATAAACTAGTAAATTAAAGGATCGAAGGATCGATGTCTAATCCGATTCAGCGCATGTCCGTACTTATTGACTAAAATCAAAGTAAGAGCTAAGAACTTGAAGTGCAAATAAATTTCCCAATCGCAGGACCAATACTTTTGTAACATGAAACTACTAGGTAGGTTATTTCGGGGAAAAGTCTCCTGATGAAATTTACCAGGGACCTGGGGGATGTAGTGTAGGGCATGGGTACTTCAGCCCGGTTTAACCTAGGATATTTTAATGCAAACTCTCGTCCTCGTCTATCAAGTCTGTCGTCCAGACCCTTAAGCTAAAATATTTAATTGACGACCAACCAACCAAGTCTAGAAAAGTATAGCAAGTCTAGATCGCCCTGCTTTAGTCTGTCGTCCAGACCCTTAAGCAAAAATATTTAATTGACGACCAACCCAGTCTAGAAAAGTATAGCAAATCTAGATAGTTCAGCTTTAGGAAGTTAAAGCATCTTCTGGGCTCCATTTTGTTATAATACATGAATTGTTAAGAAATATTGTCAATACTTCTGAGACTAAATGTTAGCCTATCGTCTATCCACAGGTCTTTGTCCAGGAGATACTGCACTCAGTGGGCCTTTCACTTCTCGTCTTCTGGGTCCTTCCGCGATACAACATGATGTTTGGAGCTCTCGTCCTCAGCGCCACCAGCTTCCTGCCCTCCCTCATTGCAATCTTCTTTGCTTCGGAGAATGTAATGGGGAACTCGGGCCCCCCTATCTTCTTCAAAAAGTTGATGGACGTCCTTGCTATGATCCTCCAGTTGTCTGTTATTCCTATGGTTCTTCTCTGGCATAAAGTGGATGAAAGCCCTTTTCTAAATAAGGAAAATGACGAAACTTTGAACATATTTTTGGTAACAGTGGCCTTTGTGTGCGTGTCGCTGACTCACTGGGAGAACTTTGTTGATGGAAATGTCAAGCGTCTTGGTTTAGAGGGAGCACCCAACATCAAGAACTACAACAATTTCTTTATGAATAAGGTTCTCAAAGTGCGATACGAACTGCAGTACGGTCGGTACTGCGTGGCTATCCTGTCGGGAACGTTAAAGATCATTGTGACATTCGCATCAGTGTATTTTATCTATGCACAGAGAAATTTTGAAGAAGCTCATGAAATTAAGTTTGGAGAAACCCACGAATCCATTGGGGAAATGTTTTCTCTCCTGACAATTCATTACAAATACCCACTGCGGTTCTCTGCTGTTTTGATGGTGACAATCGGTGGATTTGTTGCCTACTGTGTGGGAACTATCGCCTGTAGACTGCAGATGCAGATCGTGAGCTTCTCAGTACCACTTCTCCTTCTCACGCCCTTGGTTCAGATACTCCTCGCCCTTGAATGCTACGCTGGAACTTCTTACCTTCACTATCTGGCTCTGGTAGATAGCAAGCTCGTGTGTGGTTCCTGTGGTCCCGAATTCTGCTGGTCCTTTTATCTGGGTCTAGTGTGGCTTGTGGGTCTCATGTTAGTCAACAGACACGTGTGGATGCCCAAGCAGGGCCGCCTCGTGGAATACGACAGGTAGTATGCTATGAACATTTCCCCTGTACTTGTCCTAAAATAAGATATCAATTGTTATAGATATATATGCGCATAAATATTTTCGTTTAATTTTTCGTAAATAACCATTTACAAACAATTAAAATAATATTGAATTAAATCAATAAAATTTATGATGATGGCGCACTGAAAAGGAGACTTGAAAAACACGAATAGCCCAAATTTGCTAATTATATTCAAATATGTTTGAATCTCTCAATAACTATCCCTATACATGATGGTGATAGAATGTCTTTCCGTTATAACAGTCATACTATTGTAAATGCAAATGGTAAATTGGTGAAATAGTTCTAAATAATAATGAAGACAAAATGCTTTTCTTAAACACGTGTCACAAAATCATTCAACCGAGTGATCCTTAAATTTGAACAATAGTATATTTATGATATACGAGTATATGATGTAGAATGTCATATTCGTTGACAAAGGTCAATATCAAACAATGCTAAGATGTCTCAAAGACATTCCAAATTACATGGTATTTTCACAAGGATACAAGGTAAGTGAACAAACTTAAGATGTGCAGCTGTAGGTCAATATGAAACAACACTACTGAATTCGGATATGTCTAAACCTCTCTATATATTTCAGCCTCTTCATGAACCCGTTCTACTGTGGAATCTTACTTCCTGAGCGGCTGTTGTTGAACCGACGACGTCACAATGAACAGGTAGTGTGCTTTGAAGCAACTAACGAGCGTTCTCGGAACATGGAGTTAGTAGAGCAGTACTTCATAGTCGACACTTCAACAGACCCCAATGAAAACACTATGCACAACTCAAGGAATGATGATGATGATACAGTTGAAAACCTCCCCTTTATCTACGCATGCGCAACAATGTGGCATGAAACCAAGATTGAAATGACCCAGTTGATGAAGTCGATTTTCAGGTTGGTAACTTTTCCTCAGTAGCCTTAAAGGGAATGTTTAACAATGACTCCCTATTATGTATGGCTATTGCAAATATAGGATGGCTTGCGTGCTTCAATCTTCCACAGGCTACACACGATGTTTTTACTTATGTACCAACACCAGCCGAGCTTGAAGAGCTGAGAGTCAGTTGACCTTTGTCTTGGCTGTTTTAATTTGCTAATGATTATGAAGATGTTTTTACATATTCTCTATTCGATTTGTATGTTGTAATCAGCATTATTAAAACATTAAAAAACATTACCTACAGACATTGTAAGGTGTGGATGGTCATCATTTTTCATAATACACCACTTTGATGTTGGCCAGTCTGATTAAAATCGGTCTTGTTCCGAGGAATAAGATATTCAAAAGTTAACACTACGGAGAAATCCTCTACACTATGTCTGAACGCACCCCGTACCTCGCATAGTTTTGGCCAGTAGTTAGTGCAGCTGAAAACCAGTCGTTAGCGGACAAATCAAATCGTCTTGCTTGTAAGATCGCAAACGATGAGCATGGTTAACAGGAGTTACTTGCCCCTAGCTGATACCGAAGGTTTTTGCCGGTGGTTTGTGGTTGGTTGGTTAAGCTACCGTAACTTCAGAACATGCGACCAAGGGGGATGCGGTCGGAATCAGTGGAGAGGGTACCTATCGAAAATCCAAGTTCGTTTCCCGATTGAGTTAATATTTTAAAACGTTTATTCCAGACCTATTTTGATGAGACTGTTGTTTATTCGACTTTCAGATTGGACTATGATCGCCACAAGCGAGAGGAATGCGCCATTATCATAGGATCAACCGACACTCGTGATAGGTACAACTTTCAAGGTAAAAAACCACCTTGTGTTTGTGTTTTTGTGGTATTACATTGGATATGGCAAATGTGCTTCAAAGTCACTCAAAGCCAAGAAATTGTCACCATGAATATTTTGAGCGATTGTTTAGAGTTTAAATAAAAGCGAGGATATATTTTGTTTTAATGATTTTGAGGTCGTACGATTTCTTTCAGCACACATTTTCTTCGATGATGCACTGGAGCTTGGTGAAGATGACAGATTCCACGCTAACTCTTTTGTCAGGATGCTGATCGAGATCATGAACGATGCTTGCAGGTAAACTCTGTCGGTACAAGAGGTATCAAAGTCCAACTGTAAATTTCCGATTTTTTTTTAGCTATTTCTTTATTTAGAAATTCATCAGTCGGATTAAAATCGGCCTAGTTCGGAGGAATAAAATATTCAAAATATTAATTCTACGGAGATATGAAATCCTCTAAACTAGGTCTTACTACACCCCCGTTCTTACCAGTTTAGTACAGCCGAAACCCAGTCGAACGCGTACCAATCACATCATCTCGCTTATAAGACCGCTAGCGGTGATCATGTTCAACGCATGGTTAAGAGTTACTTGCTCCCAGCTTGTTACCGAAGCCTTTTGCCGGTGGATTGTGATTGGTTAGCTGAGTTAAATATAAAGCACATCCGACCTACGAGGCTGCGGTCGGACAGAGCTGAGAGGAAACCTATCGATATATAAAGTTCGATTCTCGCTGCAGTTAATATTTTATAACTTTTATTCCTCTATTTCAATAAGACTGAGAAATTGATATTATAAAACTTCGAACATATGTAACCAAAAAGAAGCATTTGTAGCCAACTATGCTCAGGACTTCAACCATAAAGAATTTGTTCCACAGTGCGGTTCACCAGCGGTACATGGAGGTCCACCCACCATACAAAGTGAAAACGCCCTATGGATGCCAGCTCATTTGGGAGATGCCCGGAGGATGTCTACTGTACGTGCACGTCAAGGACAAGAACAAGATCCGCCACAGGAAGCGGTGGTCTCAGGTAGAAGTGTTCTAAGAACTTTCATCCTACTGGCAAGAGAAATGTCTACATGTGGAAATAAATCTAAATCACAATCCCCTGATAGAACCGTTTAGCAAATGTAGATCGATGGATACCCGGATGACAAAATTGTTTCAAAATCTGCATGCGTTTTATATCAATAAGTAATCAGTCTTTGAGTACAAGATGTAAATGTTAACGAGACTTGTACAGTATTGAATATAAGATTATTATATAGTCTTGAGATATATACCCTGCTATGACAGATTGTACGAACATATACAGATAGACCTGAAGGTAGTTTATATATGTAGCTCTTCAAAATTGTAGACCCAGAACCAATATTTCCAAGGGACTAGGATAAGGAAGATCAAGTAATAGTTACTAGCATAGTTAATGGCATGCATCGGATTATGGCAGGGACACTTTGTCCGAGAGGCCTGTATGAGGCGCAGACAGGACACTTTTATGAATGGTTGCTATGGACGACGAGGTCTAAGTGGGATGTAAAATATAGAAATTGATCTCTTTGAATGAACTCTCCTACAGGTGATGTACATGTACTACCTGTTAGGCTACCAGCTCCTCAAGGACTCCTCAAATTACGTCCTTGGCAAGTTTCAAGCTAGCGATCACCTAAGCGAGGAGAAGATCAGTGAGATGTTATCCATAGACGTCAATCGAAAGGTGAGGCTGTTACTGTTTGGACCTAGGGCTTTACGACCATCTGTCCTGTGTACTAATCTTCTGAAGTGAGAAAGTGTTAAACTCCAATCGATGAGACAAAAAGATAGAATTTTATTTGCAAGAAAATAATGATAAGTCTAAAAAAATATTATTCTCAATGCACATGGAATTTTTAAAAAAAGATTAAAATTTAATTTTAACATGATTTATTTAATGTTCTTTTGCATATTTTGTCTATTTTGCTGTTGGAAACAATTTCAAATAAACTTTACTCTTAGACCAAGAACACGTACCTGTTGGCTCTTGACGGCGACACTGACTTCAGCCCAGGATCCGTCCGGGTGCTTCTCGACAAAATGTCCAATGACAAAGTTGCAGCTGTGTGTGGGAGGATCCATCCTATAGGCAGCGGTGAGTATTTGTATTGCCAGCAACACTGCAGCTTTGAGAATCCATCCATAGGCAGCGGTAAGTATTTGTATTGCGTGCAACACTGCAGCTTTGAGAATCCATCCATAGGCAGCGGTAAGTATTTGTATTGCCAGCAACACTGCAGCTTTGAGAATCCATCCAATCGACATTTGTGGTGAGTTCTTCTAATACCACATTACTGAAGCTTTGACATTCCTCTCCGTTGCTATGAGTGAGCTTTTTAAAGCTTTTACATTCCTCTCCGTTGCTACGAGTAAGCTCTCACACAAAAAAACAATACTGAAGCTTTGAGATATATCCCATCGGTGACAGTGTAAACAGTGAGTAGCTCTATTACAGGACCAAACCTATTGGCAGCGGTAAGTTATCAGAAATACTGAAGCTTTGTGGATCCATCCCATTGGCAATGGCGAGTACTTTTATTGTCATAATACTGAAACATTGTGGATCAGACCCATTGGCAATGGTGAGTATTTTTATTACCATAATACTGTAGCGTTGTGGATCAGACCCATGGGCAATGGTGAGTACTTTTATTACCACAATACTTATATGTGTATTACTGAAGCGTGGTGGATCCATCCCATTGGCAATGGTGAGAACTTTTATTACCACAATACTGAAGCGTTGTGGATCAGACCCATTGGCAATGGTGATTACTTTTATAACCATAATACTGTAGCGTTGTGGATCAGACCCATTGGCAATGGTGAGTACTTTTATTACCACAATACTTATATGTGTATTACTTAAGTGTTGTGGATCCAGCCATTGGCAATGGTGAGAACTTTTATTACCACAACACTTAAGTGTTGTGGATCCAGCCACTGGCAATGGTGAGAAGTTTTATTGCCACGATACTGAAGCGTTGTGGGTCCATCCCATTGGCAGCGGTGACAGTGGAAAAAGTCATTAGCTCTGTTTGAGAGTCAACCCTATTGTCAGCGGTGAGTACTTCTATTACAAACAAGACTTAGATTGTGAATCTCAATTTTAGAAACAGTAAATAGATGTATTTGGGGATCTTCTCTTAGAAAACGTTCCATTGGTAGCAGGGAATCCTGAAACAGAAACCTCTGAAACGATTTACATCCAGGAAACAGAAACCACGAATAATAAACAATCTAGAATTCAAAACGGTGTGAAGAAACTGGCTGCAGAAATGATTCATGATTCTTTTCACCAATGACTGCATCTCCCTGCAGGTCCAATGGTGTGGTACCAGATGTTCGAGTATGCGATAGGCCACTGGCTGCAGAAGGCTACTGAACACGTTCTGGGCTGTGTACTGTGCAGTCCTGGGTGTTTCTCTCTCTTCAGGGCGTCTTGTCTCATGGACAACAACGTCATGAAGAAGTACACAACTTTCCCTACAGAACCTGCCCACTTCCTCCAGTACGATCAAGGTATTGTCACGAACAAGACTTATGAAAATAGGAACTTATTTATGGACATAACTTACGACCAAGTGCTTTCATATCAATAAATATGATAAATAATCTTTTTATTATGCCCCCGAATCGGAGATTCCGGGGGTATATTGTTTTTCACCTGTCCGTCTGTCCGTCCGTCTGTCCGTTTGTCCACAAAAACTTTAACCTTGGTCATAACTTTTGATTGGTCAGAGCTAGGTCTTTGATACTTGACATATGGATCCCTTGTGATGAGACCTTTCAGATGACACCATGACATTTGACCTTGTGACCTTGACCTTGACACAGCGAGCATTTTCCAAAAACTTTAACCTTGGCTATAGTTTCTATACTGTCAGTGCTAGGTCTTTGATACTTGACATGTGTATCCCTTGTGATGAGACCTTTCAGATGACACCATGAAATTTGACCTTTTCCGTCCGTCCGTCCGTCTGTCCGTTTGTCCACAAAAACTTTAACCTTGGTCATAACTTTTGATTGGTCAGAGCTAGGTCTTTGATACTTGACATGTGGATCCCTTGTGATGAGACCTTTCAGATGACACCATGACATTTGACCTTGTGACCTTGACCTTGACACAGCGAGCATTTTCCAAAAACTTTAACCTTGGCTATAGTTTCTATACTGTCAGTGCTAGGTCTTTGATACTTGACATGTGTATCCCTTGTGATGAGACCTTTCAGATGACACCATGACATTTGACCTTGTGACCTTGACCTTGACACAGCGAGCCTTTTCCGAAAACTTTAACCTTGGCTATAGTTTCTATACTGTCAGTGCTAGGTCTTTGAAACTTCACATGTGTATCCCTTGTGATGAGACCTTTCAGATGACACCATGAAATTTGACCTTTTCCGTCCGTCCGTCCGTCTGTCCGTTTGTCCACTAAAAATGTAACCTTGGTCATAACTTTTGATTGGTCAGAGCTAGGTCTTTGATACTTGACATATGGATCCCTTGTGATGAGACCTTTCAGATGACACCATGACATTTGACCTTGTGACCTTGACCTTGACACAGCGAGCATTTTCCAAAAACTTTAACCTTGGCTATAGTTTCTATACTGTCAGTGCTAGGTCTTTGATACTTGACATGTGTATCCCTTGTGATGAGACCTTTCAGATGACACCATGACATTTGACCTTGTGACCTTGACCTTGACACAGCGAGCCTTTTCCGAAAACTTTAACCTTGGCTATAGTTTCTATACTGTCAGTGCTAGGTCTTTGAAACTTCACATGTGTATCCCTTGTGATGAGACCTTTCAGATGACACCATGAAATTTGACCTTTTCCGTCCGTCCGTCCGTCTGTCCGTTTGTCCACAAAAACTGTAACCTTGGTCATAACTTTTGATTGGTCAGAGCTAGGTCTTTGATACTTGACATATGGATCCCTTGTGATGAGACCTTTCAGATGACACCATGACATTTGACCTTGTGACCTTGACCTTGACACAGCGAGCATTTTCCAAAAACTTTAACCTTGGCTATAGTTTCTATACTGTCAGTGCTAGGTCTTTGATACTTGACATGTGTATCCCTTGTGATGAGACCTTTCAGATGACACCATGACATTTGACCTTGTGACCTTCACCTTGACACAGCGAGCAGGATGCATCCGGGGGCATTCGTGTTTCACAAACATCTTGTTTCACATTTTTTCTGTCCCTTGTTTGTTGTATAAATAAATAAACTATTCTAATCCTGATTTCTATTGCCTTGACTACAGGTGAAAGGAATTTAAACAGCAATGTTTCCAACGTAGTGAATAAGGAATTGTTACTTGAAAAGGTGCATATGGTAACAAAACATTTACAAGCTTGACAACATTGTCACAGACATACCGGGTCAAATATAGAAATACACCGCTAATCAGTAATGCTTAAATACGGTTAAAGAGACACCGAGTATGTTGATAGGATCACATATGTCAAATTTTGAAATCGATGTTATTACATTGGGAACCACTTACTGAAAATAACAAGTTAAAGGTCAAACAGTACATTAGAGCGAATAGACGGTCATTCAAAGTCAGGATTTTGATCGAAAACCGGACAATGTGGCTCGAGTGGCGTGCGCAAATTTGCCAAACGTAATTTTGAAACCTTGTCATGTGCTGATACATGCGATTCGATAGTGTTTATTAGGTATTGTAACTAATAGGTAGATTAATTGTATGCATAATTTTAAATATTAAACGTATTTGAGATGTTTTCTTGATTTTTCCATAAAATCAAGCATTTTAGAGATATTATGCATAAATGGATATATTTACAAGTCCAGTGATGAGATATGAACTTCAATCAGCATATTAGATATTTTGTAGCTTATCAAAACCAAATGAAATTTTAAGAAAGATACTCTGTGTCACTTTAATTCATTTGTCATTATGATTATTTGAACATGTTCTTGATGATACAACATACTGAATTGCAGGCGAAGACCGCTGGCTCTGCACTCTCCTGCTACAACAGGGCTATAGAGTGGACTACGCAGCAGCGGCCGATGCATATACCTACGCTCCAGAAGGCTTCAACGAGTTCTTCAACCAGAGAAGACGGTGGACTCCCTCCACTCTTGCCAATATCCTGGATCTCCTGTCTACGTCAACCGTTACGGTAGCTCGCAACTCAAACATCAGCTTTCTTTACATCATGTATCAGATCGCTATGATGTTCGGAACAGTTCTTGGGCCGGGGACTGTAATCATGATGATTGCTGGAGCTATTCAGACGGTTTTTACCATTGACATCGGTTGGTCGTACTTGATTTCTCTCATCCTGCCCTCGGCCTACCTTGTCATCTGTTTCACGACCCCAACGAAGATCCAGCTCTTTTTTGGTGCAGTTTTCAGCGCTCTCTATGCCTTCATCATGATGACGGTCATTGCGGGAACTATCGTTACGGCTTCAACTAAAGGTTGGCTACATCCAAGTGTTATCTTCACAGTTTTGCTTTTCGGGATGTTCTTATTTGCGGGTATCATACACTTTAAAGAGAAAAACTGTCTGGCGTTTTTGCTTTTGTACTTCTTGTGTATCCCGTCAGGTTACCTTCTACTCGTAATTTATTCACTCTGCAATCTTAACAATGTTTCTTGGGGGACGAGAGAGGTTCCGAGAAGGAAGTCAAAGAAAGAACTAGCAGCAGAGAAGAAAGCCGAAGAACAAAAGAAAAAAGAAAAGAAAAAGGATGGATTTTTTGCAAAACTGTTCTTCAATTCATCATATGTTAAAGAGTTAAAAAACATCCTTGAAAGCCTCAAGCCGAAAATGATGTCAGATAAATCGAGCGGAGATCGGGAGATGCTTATGCTCTTGAAGGAAATAAACGAGAATATGGCCAAGTTGGCAGGGACCACAGTAAAAACTGGCTCCTCGGTAGCTGAACCAGAACCCGTTAAGCCAATCAAGGAAGATAAACCAGCGGAGGCGGAAGACATTGAGCTAGAAGAAGAAGATGAAGACGAAGAAGATTTGACTGACCCAGATCCATATGCTGGTAAACACTGGGCATACGATAAATCTCTAGGAATCGGGCCCGTTATGGAACTCTGTGAAAGTGAAAAGAACTTTTGGGAGACATTCATTGCAAAGTATTTGAAGCCTATAGACAAGGACGAACAGAGAGAAAAACAGATAAAGGATGGTCTGATCGAGCTCAAAAATAACACATGTTTTGCTATGGTCATGGTGAACGCTTTGTGGATTGCACTAAATTTCATGTTCCAGTTCAGCAACGCTGCTTCGGTAACGCTGGAATATGATGACGATAAAGGGAAGCAGGAATTAAAAGTAAGTATACTTGGCCTGCTCTTTATTGCTTTCTTCACACTTCTCATTATCATTCAGTTTTTCGGAATGATAATACACCGTTATGAAACATTCCTGCATTTGCTATCAATGACAAAACTGAGACAATCAAACCAAGAAAAGAAAGAGTTGAAGAAGAAGAGGGAGAAAGAACGAGTTTTATCGAAGCTGATGGGCGTAATAGAACCTCCCGCTGATTACGATGACGAAAGCATCAGTCGCATCGAGGCCGTGGTGACTGGTGGACAGACCGGTAGAGACTTAGCTCGCTCTCAACGGCAGGACCTTGCCAGAACTTCAAGACGGCTGAACAACGATTTCGACAACCTGAGAGCAACACTACTAAATGCATCCCTGGCACCTAAGTCGAACTTCGCTGGTTTACCTCCCCCTGGTCACACAATGAGAGTTAAGTTCAATAGGAACGGTAATCCTGACACAGGCCTCCGTAACCGCTTTTACCAACCAGCCCTGAGGCCGATAGTAGAAAGATTAGCGGATACGGTGACTCACAGGCAGGTTGAGGCGGAACCTGACTATGACGAAAATTTGTATGAGGAAATTCGTGGACTCATGCCTACAAGAATGGGGCGTGATTTTGCAAGGTGTTTGAGCAGACAAAAGAAAGAACAAAGAAGAAGAAATGGAGTGTCACGAGGGCACAGTGACTTCGTCATTGACACCCAAATGTAATTGTGTAACTTGAAGTTTGGAACCATTAACTGTCATTGTCTTGATAAAAAAACATTTAAATTCAACGACCATTGGTACCGTCTAACTTCTCTTGAACCACTGATTGTTTGAAATATACTTCTGATGTGTCTGTTATCCAATTAATTACGGATGTGATTTATGATTTGTAAGTTTGTTAAAGAGCCACTTAGTTAGTTGTCGAGGGTCATATTTTCAAAATTACCAGCTATGTCTTCCTATCGAGAAGTGTTGACTGTTGCAGCAAAGTATCATATACGTCGAACAGTAAAAACGGGAAAGTGTGAACTCGCGGGGATGATCGAAAACCGGACAATGATGCGCGGCAATCAGTCAAACGTGACTTTGGACACTTATCTAAATCAGTTGTCAGTTACGAGTAAATAATGTTTGGTAGGTTATATGACTAGCATTCATGTCAATTTGACGTTTGAATTTGTCTTCTGCTAATATATTTGACTGTTTCTTTATTTCCATTGTAAACATCCAGTAAAAATTTGATTGACAATTTGGGAAAGGATGTGTTAGATATTTTAAAATCAATTATTGAACCATGGCATTTACGTTCAATCAAAGCAAAACGATATAAGATGAATTCGTAATTTTCTGAAAAAAGGGAGTATATAAGTAGTATTAAACGTCCACAGAAGATATGATTTTCCAACGTTTTATTTATAAAGGAGCAAAAATTGGATTTCATTGGTTTGATATGGCACAAATTTGACTCAAACGATTTGCAAAATGGCGTGCTTTATGGTTGTTTATTATTACCCAAACCAATTATAAACCGACATAGGGAGTATCAGTCCAATTTAGGCAACGTTGCATAAACTCATTTCAACTTAAAAATTCGTTAAATTCGTTAAAGGGGCAGCAGCACGGTTTTTGAATTTTTTATATTTTTGATTTTTCATGATAATTGTACATTAAAGCTTAATGTATTATTTTGATAGTGTCAAAAATCTTATTACGGAAACCAATCATCCATAATCAGAGAACAAATTGTCAAGTATCACATAAAGTCCATTGTCAGCCATTTGTGTGTAACAAAATCGCATGGCTAAACTTTACATTGTGTTTTTTATTTATGACTGCTTCAGTTAGTTTGAATCTATTGTCTTTTAATTGGTACCATTTATGTTCCTTTTCCTGACATCACCTTGTATTCACCCTAAAACGTGTTGCTGCTCCTTTCAATGTTCACATTTACCAAATGAATTATTATGACGGTTCTCTGGGGGTTAGTTGTTAACCTTCTTTTAAAAGCAAGGGTTTGAGTCAGTACCTAGAAGGTAGCAAAAAACAAGACTGTTCTATTGTGTCTGATTGAACTTGACTTAAATGTTAAAATTTATCTCTAAACAGATAGCAAATATTAACCTTTTCAGTTGGCTTAGTGATGGGCTATATTATACAATTTAACACAATCAACACTCATCAATTATGATTTCGTGATCTACACGTTAAACCGTGGAGTGCATTTGATAGAAGTCTTGATCAAAATGAGTGTCTGTAAGATCATAGATCTGAAATTTCTTCATTTTTTTGTGAAATATACTGCTTGTCTGAAACTGTTTACATACTAATATGTATATATTGTAACTAAGTAAGAAATCAACCATATTTGTATGTAACCTTACACATGTTTCTCAAATTAAGTTGAGTCCGTTGTTGATTGTATATATTTTGTAGACTCGTTCATTGTATCCTTTTACTTATTACTATACACAGATCGTTTATCAAAGCGTACAATAACTAGTCTTTCACTGAGTTCTAACACAAGGAAAATCCATTTTTCATTGCAAAATTTTAAATTTGAAAATTAAGAATTTCCAAATTAACCTAAATATGCTCTTTTTTTATTTAGAAGCACTCATTTGGATCGGCATCAATAATTTTTAAATTTTGATACCTTATGTTTTCGAAATTGACAAGAGATATTATTGTAATATTGTGATTTCTAAGAGATATTTGTGTAATATTTTTGCTTCAAATGCAGATTTTATTATGTTAATAGAAAAAAGGTGTAGCTTTCTTAACACTTTAACACACTTAACACTTTATTGAATTCTCAAAGTTTTGCTCAATCTGGTTTGTTGCCTTAATGTATTTACGTTGTATATATGTTTTATCTAAAAACACTTCGGTGTTTTATTCAATGTTGTATAACAAATGACATTTTATATAAACAATCTGTTCTCAATATGGCAATGTTCTATTTTGAATATATACTATTCGTGCCAGTACCGCGTATGTATTTCCACAAATAGTACACTGAATACAATGCTTTCACTTATATGTTGTTATATATCAAATTATTTCAAAAGAGGTTGCATAGTTTGAATCTTGTAAGCCATGAAACCAGTATTAAACATCACAACCAAAATGTAATAGTTGTTTTATTTCTTTGGATAGAAACACACGGTGTAGAATGGATCGAAGCGGAATATAATATTTCTCAACAACGTTTATTGAGAAAAAAAAAAATTCTAATGCTGAGGAATATATGGATGACAACTTCAAATTACAGCGTGAGGGGACTTTCAAGATGTATGACGACATAGTGCTCTATTAAACAGATTTACACAAATAGTATAAACATGCAGTAGTGTATGAGTTTATACCACTTTCAAGTATGTGGCTTCAATAAGATAGCTCTGTTTCCATATGCTGAAGTTGGTCAAGGGCAGAAACAAGGTGTGGTTAGAAAATACCCACTATTATTGTGTAATGACTCGTCAGACATAGGCAATCGATTAACTTAATCAGCACCTTAATGAGCAGTAGCACGTTTTTAGGGGGAATATAAGGTGATGTCAGACAATGTATCTAAACTAAATGAAGCAGTAATAAATCAAATAAATAATGTAAACTTCAGCCATGTGATTGCTTTTTCTTACACAAAATGAATTAAAGGTGTTCACACTAAAATGACCGCGAATGGTATTTGCGTGAATCTTTAAAATCTGTTCTCTGACTATAGATTATGGGTTTGTGAAATGATATTTTTGACACTATCATAGATAATACATTAGGCATTTACATACACCTATCAGTGAAATTGAAAATACAAAATGTGCAAAAACGTGCTACTGCCCCTTTAAGTTAAAGAATATGAGAAGTACAAGCACGATAGTGTGAGAAAGAGTTTATTCAGTAACGAGACCACCGGCCCATTATACATTTCATAGTACATGTTATACAGAGAGAGAGAGAGAGAAATTGTTTATTTTTGTCTCATATTTATAATTTTTGTATACATTACATATACATTATACACGTAAGATAAAGTACATACAACACAATATTACACAATTGAACATAAACTTAATCAAATTGAGCAGATGAGGGAGAACGATTCTTTTAATTCAACATTTTCTATAAAGAGAAATCTATAAATGAAGAGTCATGTTCTCTCACTCCGAATAATTTATTTTCCAGTCAATAGCGATTTTTTTATGTTTGAACTTGCACATAGCTACTAAATCCATTCATGACACACTGTTGCTTCATTAAGGTCCATTCTTATGTAATATAACAGGGTTATATATTCAGGCTAAATTGATATATTTTATAAGTGCTTCAATGAATGTTGTAATATGTACACCCAGTCAAAATAAGTGATAAACTTGCAAATCAGTTTATTTTTATAATTGCCTTCAGCAAACTATTTGTTATTCATTTACGTAAACATGATAGTGTGTTTGGGAAAGATATATTAAATTTTATTTAATACTTGAGCCAGTAGATAACTTCAGTGTAATAATGAAACTATAATAATGTCAGATAGTTTTTGTGTTACGCAATGATTGATGACGTCACCGATTGTGGTGTGGGAAAAAATGGCTACCAAATAAACCAGAAGGAACTCGAGAAGCCTTTTTGTTTTTAATGATAGTTCTGTTCGATCCCGGTACAAAGAAAACATGTCCCCAAAAAACATCAACACTTTTGTGCTCTCTACACTTAGCATTGTTTCTTTTTTTCTAAATAGAAGAATATATCCATTTCTTTGAAATTCAAGCCGCTTAAACCTAAAGTAACCATACATTTTAACCAGTTTTAGAGCCTTTATTATTTATTGATTCACGGAACACTTTCCTATTGTTGTATCACACTGCAGCTTCACGTTTTGGTTACAAAACAGCGGTCCATGAGTACCTTCACGTTACGCCTTCACGTAACAGTACAGAATTCACGTTTAGGATTCACGTCACGTCTTCACCCAATATATACGTAGGCCTAGTGCTAGGTTTCATATCACGTCTTCACTTGACAGTGCAGACGCCACGCCTAGGTTTTACGTTATGTCTTCACATTACAGTGTCCCGATACTTCGTTTCAAGCCATGTTTCACATAACATTGCATGATCACGTTTAGGTTACACATGACATCTTCACTTAACAATGAAGAATAAATGTTCAGGTTACACGTGACGTCTTCACTAACAATGTAGGATTCATGTTCAGGTTTCCCGTTTAGTCATCACACAAGTATGCAGGATTCATATTTATGTTTCACGTCTTCACATTACAGTGCAGGGTTCATATATCAAGCCTTCACATTACAGTACAGGGTTCACGTATCAATTCTTCACATAACAGTACAGGGTTCACGTATCAATTCTTCACATAACAGTGCAGGATCCTTCGTTCTTCCCGACTTTTTTCTCATACACCGCCAACTCTTCAAGATATGACACTGGCGGCCATCTGTGCTCTTCTACGTGTTCTAAGTTGTCTCCCTTTAGCATCCTGAACTCTGACCTCTTAGCAAAAGCGATGTAATTTGAGGAGATGAAGTGAAGACACCATTTGGACAGCTGGTCTGCATTATGAAGCTGCAAAAATGGAAACGTTTTTTTCACAATTCTACTATGATGTTCAGTCAACGTTATTTTACTATCTGTTAAATTAAATAACTTAAGTAACTCTTAATTATGATTATTTGTAACAGATACACATTTAAACTTGGTAAGCAAGTGCATATGATATTTCGATATATCATGAAACATAATTTTAGGTTAAGGCAATCTCATTGAATTCAAATCGTTGATTCGTTCCTTTTCTTATATTAGGTTTTTGCTCATTTACACACATATGAGTAAAAAGAAACATTATAAAAAGGGAAACGAACTGACGATGTAATTTCAATGAGATTGAGGTGAAGGTCCATATATGTTATGTCATCTTATATTCAAAAGTAAAGTCGATATATCAGTGGTGGATCCAGAGAGGCATGTTCAGGGGTTTCACCATTAAAAAAGGGCACATCCAGAGGAGGAACCCCTCCGTACCCAAACCACCCAATTCCAATAGCTATATAACCCCCTACTTTTCAAATTATTTGATCCGCGACTGTTTATATTGTATGGAGTAAATGTCATGCCTTTAATCAGCCATAGAAGAACTATAATTCGGTCATATCGAATCGCGAGTTTAATCATAATAAGTCCGGAGCCTAACTTGGTGACATCAAAATGTACGGTTGAATTTCTTTCATTAAAATATGGAGATAACATTTTGAAATGAGAGCCAGAGGGACAACATATGTGGCTACCTGTGCTGTCAGCAGGAGACTGATGACGTCAATATCAGACTTCTCGATGTTCTTGGTACAGCTTCGATCTACTTCTTTAGTGATGTAAAGTTCACATAGGTTCACCAGGCGCGACTGGCAATATTCATCCGCCAGGACAAGTAGTCCCACAGAGTCTGTGGACTCGATGGGGGCATGATCGGTGTAGAGGTATTCAAGGAACGCCAAGAGACATTCCAGAGATGTGTTCTGGATCTTCAGCTGGCAAACCCAAGATACTGTTTATATACTTTGTACATTCAAAATGGCGTTGTCTTTAAATTCAACAAATGATGCTTCGTTCTAACTTTTACATTATTATAAGTCAGTATTAAACTATTAGTCATTCAGTATGATTGGAACAAGTCATTGGTCACAAATGTGAATTTTTATCTTAACAATTGACGCACATCAATGTATATACACTTGTATTATATTCTGCTTTGATATTTACATAAACGATTTATTCAAATTGAAGCACAACTGAAAAAAACTTTAAAATGATAGAATTTACATCTACTATCTAATTCATTGGTGTCTAGTGGTGTAGGGATGACTTCTTTGAGCTCGTAATTCTGAATATTTACCTTGCAAGCGCCTTCATTGAAGGCCTCCATAAATTGTCCCCCAAACATGGCTGACATGACTTCACATCGAGACATCAGCACTATCTTGTGGGCGAAAACGTCAACTCCTGGCAACGAATAATATTATACATATTTACACGTGGTTCGGAATCCAACATGTCCACATGACGTAGTTTGGCTTGTCATATGACAACGGGTATGGGGTTTGAGATTGAGAATTGAAAGAAAATGATACTCTTCGATAGGTTTATAGCTAGTATCCATGCATATTGACGTGTGAATTTGCCTTCCGCGAACGAAAATGACTATTTTTAGATTTTCATTGGTAACAAGTATTTGTCGTATATTTAACATTTTTAGCACAATGTATAAGATTTGTTTCATTTATTTAATGGCTTATGTCATTAACGTTCCTATCAAAGAAATATATTATGAAAATCACAGAGTGCCTATTTAAGTTTAGCATATTTTCCTGGGGGGCATGAACAATTGTTTTGCAAAACTGAAAAAGCATATTGACTGAAGACCATACAAGACAAACATTATAGAAAAGGCTCACCATCGAGCTGGAAGACAACATCAGCAGATTGAGGATGGTTGAAGTAGAGTTCCTTCATCTTGGCGGCCGTCTGATCGTTGAGGAAGGTTCCGATGCTGGGGTTGAGGAACTCCTCCTCACTGAGCACGTTGCAGCAGATGGTCTCTAGCTCGCCCAGACGGAACATCTTGGACACACGTATCAACTCGGCTAGCGCCTCTTCTGGGGTATCCTCGTCCAGACGCGGACAACCTGCATTGTAAATTCAATGTGAGACCAAAGTAGATTATCTCTCCTGGTAGATTTCGCCAGGTGGCGGCACACTATGGACCAACTGACTTCCGGTGTCTTTGGAAACACCACTTTACAATAGCACGTTATTAGTGTCTCCTGTTGGGCTGTGTAATTATATTGCAATACAAATAATGTGTCGCAATAGAGATTTTCAAATCCAGTTTGGCAATATTGTTTTACATTGGGAAATGTATCGAATATCATTTTAACCGACTTCTATGTTTTGGGCTCTTTAAATGACAGAAATGCAATACATGAGCTGTATATGGCAATATATCGCATTATGAAATTTGATGCAATAATCAGCCAAATTTCCATGAAAAACAAGATGTGTTTGTGAAACACGAATGCCCCCGGATGCATCCTGCTCGCTGTGTCAAGGTCAAGGTCACAAGGTCAAATGTCATGGTGTCATCTGAAAGGTCTCATCACAAGGGATCCATATGTCAAGTATCAAAGAGCTAGCTCTGACCAATCAAAAGTTATGACCAAGGTTAAAGTTTTTGTGGACAAACGGACAGACGGACGGACGGACGGAAAAGGTCATATATTATGGTGTCATCTGAAAGGTCTCATCACAAGGGATACACATGTCAAGTATCAAAGACCTAGCACTGACAGTATAGAAACTATAGCCAAGGTTATAGTTTTCGGAAATGGCTCACTGTGTCAAGGTCAAGGTCACAAGGTCAAATGTCATGGTGTCATCTGAAAGGTCTCATCACAAGGGATCCATATGTCAAGTATCAAAGAGCTAGCTCTGACCAATCAAAAGTTATGACCAAGGTTAAAGTTTAAAATGCTAGCTGTGTCAAGGTCAAGGTCACAAGGTCAAATGTCATGGTGTCATCTGAAAGGTCTCATCACAAGGGATCCATATGTCAAGTATCAAAGAGCTAGCTCTGACCAATCAAAAGTTATGACCAAGGTTAAAGTTTAAAATGCTAGCTGTGTCAAGGTCAAGGTCACAAGGTCAAATGTCATGGTGTCATCTGAAAGGTCTCATCACAAGGGATCCATATGTCAAGTATCAAAGAGCTAGCTCTGACCAATCAAAAGTTATGACCAAGGTTAAAGTTTTTGTGGACAAACGGACAGACGGACGGACGGACGGAAAAGGTCAAATATCATGGTGTCATCTGAAAGGTCTCATCACAAGGGATACACATGTCAAGTATCAAAGACCTAGCACTGACAGTATAGAAACTATAGCCAAGGTTAAAGTTTTCGGAAAAGGCTCGCTGTGTCAAGGTCAAGGTCACAAGGTCAAATGTCATGGTGTCATCTGAAAGGTCTCATCACAAGGGATCCATATGTCAAGTATCAAAGACCTAGCTCTGACCAATCAAAAGTTATGACCAAGGTTAAAGTTTTTGTGGACAAACGGACAGACAGACGGACAGACGGACAGACAGACGGACAGACGGACAGGTGAAAAACAATATACCCCCGGAATCTCCGATTCGGGGGCATAATAAAAACGATCTTAATAAGGAAGTTGATGTATAATTCTTCATGCTTATCCAGCGATAAAAAGCTGAGTGCGGCGAGAGTCATAGATTACTCGACTTATTATTATGATGTGGATGTTTATGTATCGAGATGCTCTGCAGTGAACAAGTGTTGGTTTAATGTATTGGGACATATTGTAACATGGCTTCCTATGTTCTTGATTGGTTGATTTGATAAATCCGCCGTCGAATTTTAACTAAATTTGCGGATGTCAAATAACAATAAATCCCGGATTCTATTTTTTTTCTGATTCATAAGAGTAAACTGTAAAACAATGTTCATAAGAATGTTTTTGTCGTCGTGCCCTTTACGCAGATGATGTAGACCTTTATATATTGATCTGTTACGACCAAGTACGAGGTCCATCTAATGTATCTTTTCATCCTTGTAATAATTTTGAGCTGGATATTTACATTGCGAGCTGTTTAACAACACCAAGTACCCAACGAAAATAACATAATAAATAAGAAAGACGTACACCCTCTTTTTAGAGGGGTTACTGTGACATAGCAGTCATCACAGGAACCTGATATCGAAAATAAAATGTAGGTTAAACGTAGATAAGAAAGACCTACCCCCTAAATAACAGACTAAAAGGAAGAAAGACGTACACCCTCTTTAGTAGAGGGGTTATTGTGACATGCCAGTACATTGTCACCACAGGAACCACACATTGTAAATAAAATGTAGGTAAAACGTAGATAAGAAAGACCTACCCCCTCTTTATAGGAACCTGATATCGTAAATAAAATGTAGGTTAAACGTAGATAAGAAAGACATACCCCCTCTAGAAGGTCATTCTTATCTACGTTTTACCTACATTTTATTTACGATATCAGGTTCCTGTGATTGTCACTCATATTAAGATGTACCTGTATAGAGAAACTCCAACACGTGTATGAATGTGGACGAGCTGATGTCGTCGCTCAGAAGTACAGTCACGTGACCAGTCTTAGACTCCGTAACCATGGAGATCCCTTCAATCCTTCCTGAGTTGATGTCCTCCCTCGTGATGGTCTCAGTGTCCAACTGATTTTTCTGGAATAAAACAATAAATCAAGAAATACAACATGGTACAATGAGAAGACTCTATTTGAGAAACTCTTACTTTCCTCGACTGGAAACTCATCTTCCTACGCAGAGCCTAAAACGCCAGTTTCCAAACTGTCATTTTATGCCTTGCTGCAGAGCCTTTACTTTTCTGTGCTGCTATAGTGCCCCACAGAAAACTCAAGGGTCAGCAGCAAGGCATAAAACTGACAGTTTGGGTTGGCATTTTAGGCTTTGCGTAGGAAGATGCTGGAAACTAAGTTTTTAGGTTTGTTTTCTTTGTTTATTATTAAATCCTTCCTATTGACTAGGAGGCGTTAAAGGTGGACTGAAATGGTATATGGCCACTTTCGGGATTCATAAATAGGGGCTTGCAATTTGAATTAGATTAAATTTTGAATGATCGAAATCGGACGGTAACCTGTCTAAATACGGCTTTTAAATATACTCTCGAACAGCTCTTATTAGTTATTATAGACCTATAAACAGCTTATTTGACACAAATATGGCGGAAACATTGCATGTGTAATGTGAATGATATGACTGCATTATATAACTTTGCTTTTTGTAATCCTCGCAACAAGTGATATCATAACATAAGAAAGAAGAACCAAGTCTTGTTCAAACTACGCAAAAGTTATTCTCAGACTAAGTAAACCTAGTCTCATGAATACCCACTTCACTCCGATATTGAGTGAAGTGGGTATTATTGGGGCTAGGTTTAATTAGACTGAATGGTTTCTGTAATCGTAGGGCACACTTACCCCGGCTAAAATATCAATGAGCTATTTTATAATTTGCTAGTTATAGATTTTTCATCAAAACTGTAACCTTCGCTTACCTTTCGTGAATATGGCTGGTCAAGGACCTTGGCGAAGAACTTTGAAGCGGAACACAAAACAAGCTTGTGGGCATCAAGTGTTTTATTGTCGGTCAACTGGAAGGTAACGTCAGCATATTGGGGGTCCTCCAACACTCTGCACCAATGGTCAGCGAAATTGGCCGTCTCTATCTCCACCCACGGGGCAAGACCTAGCGTTGAGTAAAGGGGTTTATGCGTGTGATGATAAAGTGGCATGTTACTTGAGAGAAACAGGTGAATAATGACCATTACAAATTGAACACGTTTTAGTATGCAGTGGAATGCCTAAAGATTTTTGTAAGGGTAGGGAGGCTTTTCACATATTGAAAAGGGAAAGGGGAGGCCCCAAGACCTCTTGGTCCGCCAACTGGTATCGTTTTAGAGTTCAACCACATCACCGTTCAACGTATCTACAAGCCGAAGAGAATATTTATATGTGACATCATTCATTTTGAAAGGTAAAGTCTAAAGAGTGCAATTCCATTCAGTGTTTTATCTGATTTATAACTACAGAGACAACGTTTCACAATAAAAGTAACACATTCGATAAATGCTTTCAGAATTACAATGATATTCAAAAAGAGCGAAAGATACTGTCTCCAACTGAAAAAAAAACACTGCAAAAATTAAATAGTGGCTGCTACAACCGTAACAAGAGTTGCTGAATTGAAGCATTGAGTCATAATTGCGGTGTATATACGATAGTGATATAAGCTGAAATCAATGTGAAGTAATTGTTAGTTTCACACACCTGCCGGGGGCATCACTGGGGGAAGGGGCACCTTCTTGTGACTCCCGTAATATGGTAACCCCTTCGACTTCTTTTTAGGAGGGAGAGAGAGAGTCGCTGTCAACTGAAACAAAAGTATAACATTTCTTATGCGTACTCAATGTAATTACCTGGACGGCAACGGTCATGCTTTCTTAGCATGCTTTGTGGCATTTCTTGCAAGTTGACAATTAAGGCCCAACGATTTAAGCACTTTCAATAATCTATGGTAGTGTATGTACGACATCTTTAACATGTAAATTATACGAAAGTATGAAAACCAATTTTAGCCAACAAATTATCTAGGTTTATACAACGTTTCATGAAATATGACGACTCTTTACTATCGTTTATTTCGGAACATTAAAGGAAATATTACCGCTTCCTCGAAACATGCTTTTAGCCCGGAGCCATCCAAGGCGCTGGTCTCGGCATAAGTCGCCCCAATACTCTTAGCAACCGCCGCGCCCTCCTCATATGAGACTGTTTTCTTGTCTCTTGCCCCGGCTCGTAGATCTGTAGACAAAACAAAGGTCAGGACAGGTTAACTCATCGGTTAAGATAGACATAACGAATGATATAACCACTTGTTGGCCACCAACAGTTCCGAAGAGCTTACATCAGTTTGATATATCGAATATTCATTATTTTGATGTTTCAATTTGAAAAGGTACCAGATTACTAAGTCACTTGCTGTCATTCGTAAAAGCCATAACCATACTGTTGAGTAAGGAAAAGGATTGTCGTTTTATAATTTTTAAATGTTTAAGGCTGTTATGTAAACCATTTTCGTGCCTTCAACACATTGAAATTTCAAATTACACCTTGCTGATCAACAAAAGCAACACTCGTATCATTAACTGATATTTTATGATAAGGTCATGTGGAAACTCTGTCTTGTCTTCCACAATACCCTGTCGTGTATTGTTGGGGAGAGAGAGAGAGGATTCAGGTCAGGGGATTCTTACATATCCCCCCCCCACACACACCCCCCCTACCCCTACCCCCTCATTCACTCCCTCACACTACACTATGGATTTAATTATATATTTTTGTCTCCGTTAAAAATTGAAAAAAAAGGGTTCCTCAATACGACATTAAAGCTAAGGATAATGAATGGCACCAGAGGGTCCTGTATCCGCCGTTAAAGCTAATGACAATGAAGGGTACCCACCTTTTTTGCAGGCGACGACGACGATGGGTACCCCGGGCATGTGAAGGTTGACCTCAGGGTACCATTTGTCCCGGATGTTCTCCAGAGAGTCCTTGTTCTCCACGGAGAAGCAGATGAAGAACAGGTCGGTCTGTGGGTAGGACAAGGGCCGCAGTCGGTCGTAGTCTTCCTGTAGAGGGGTAAACCATTTTTATAATCATCAAGTCTAAATAAACGTAGCCTCAATAACACTCGCTATACTCACATATTTAGTCTAGCGAGGTAGAGTTATTGGTCGCGTCCGACCTTTCGGCGACCTATGATCCCCAACGTTATAATGTATGTGCGAAACCAGACTATTGCGGCATGGCAAGCCGAGCCCTGATTGGTAAATTCGAAAGATCGGTTGACGTGCCCCTCTATTACATTTCGCTAGACTCAATATCGGAGTGAAACGGGAATACTGAGGCTAGGTTTACTTAGACTGATAATTATCAATTATTTAAAAATTGGTAAGTGAAAGGTAAGGCATGTTTGCAGTTGATCCAACTTCCTCTGGGTGACACAACATAGTTTCGATTACTTGCGAGTGAATAATGACTTGCCCGATTTCTACCTTGCGGGGAAAGTTGCAGATAGTGGTTATATAGTGTGTGTAACAGGACGTGAGGGGCATTTGAAAACAACTTTGCCAATACACATAACACTTTACACATGTATATGCCATAATGTTGCATTCGAACTGTAGTGTATGAAAGATATGCATTCGAGTTCATAAACCGGCAGGATTTTGTTGTTTTAAGGAAGAATGCTGCACTGATGGTAAATATTGTATGATATAATGATTAAGAGAGTAAACAGAAATTTAGTCTGTGATTTAGGGAATGATGTTTTAAATAATGTTTTAAATAAATACATTAAAATAATAAATAGTATAATTAAGCACGTTTTATGACGAATGATGGAAGTAAAATTCAATAGTCCATAAATGATATATACAGACATAAAACTAGGACTAGAGAATTACTCAATTTGAAATTTAATGAATTAAAGGAAAAGGGCAGTTTTATAAATTGAAGATTATGTGAATGTAGAGAGGGATTTAATTCATTTCGAAAAAGGTATTTTAAACATACACATGAACAAGTGCTTGCACGTTTTGTACACGAAATACATCAAACATGCCAAATGAATAAAGTCAATAAATCAGATATTCAGGTATAAAATTAAGACGGGTTGTTTGAGCAATGGATTAAATGGTTAATTAAGGGTTAGACAAGAAAAACATTTCATGAAGAATAATATAGTTGGTAAACCTAGCCTCAATATTACCAGTTTCACTCCGATTTGAATTGACCAATCAGAACCCTTCTTACCAAGCCACAATAGTCTGTCTTCGCACTTACATAACGTTGGAGGAAAATAGGTCGCAGAATGTTCGGCTTATACGTAATTTACTCCTCTACTAGACCTTTCTACACTCAATATTGGAGTAAAACGGGTAATATTGAGGCTAGGTTTACTTAGACTGAAGAATAATACACGATGGCACGTACCTGTCCGGCTGTATCCCAGAGTCCGAGACAGATAGGTTTACCGTCGACCATGACGTTGCTGGAGTAGTTATCGAACACGGTGGGCACGTACTCACTGGGGAAGGATCCTGTGGTGTATCTGATGAGCAGACAACTCTTCCCTACCGCTCCATCCCCCACCACTACCAACTTCACGTTAGCTGTCATCTGTAGGTGAAGATAAGCCTTGGTCTTAAAGGGGCAGTAGCACGTTTTTTGATAATTTTATATTTTAAAATTTTCAATGATAATTGTATGTTAGTGCTAAAAGTATTACTTTGATAGTGTCATAAATCTTATAACACAAGCCAATTAGCCATAGTCAGAGGACAAAGTATGAAATTATCGTAAAATCCATTGGCGGCCATTTTTTTGTGAACACCTTTAATTCACTTTCTGTAAGAAAAAGGAACCGCAAGGCTAAACTTTACATTATATATTTGAATTGTTACTGCTCCATTTAGATTAAATACATTGTCTTTCAATTGGAACCATTAATTTTAATTTTCCTGACATCACCTTATTTTCCACCTAAAAACGTGCTACTGCCCCTTTAAAGTGACACAGAGTATCTTTCTTAAACTTATATTTGCTTTTGATAAGCTACAAAATATCTAATATGCTGATTGAAGTTCATATCTCATCATTATATATCTCTTATCCATTTGTGCATATATAATATCTCTAAAATGCTTGATTTTATGGGAAAATCAAGAAAACGTCTCAAATACGTTTAATATTCGAAATTATGCATCCAATTAATCTACCTATAAGTTACAATACCTAATAAATACTATCGAATCGAATATATCTTCCTGTCAGCTTATGACAAGGTTTCAAAATTACGTTTGGCGAATTTGCGCGCGCCACTCGAGCCACAGTGTCCGGTTTTCGATCAAAATCCCGACTTTGAATGGCCATATTTTTGCTCTAATGTACTGATTGACCTTTAACTTGTTATTTTCAGTAACAGTAAGTGGTTCCCGATGTAATAACATCGATTTCAAAATTGGACATATGTGATCCCATCAACATACTCTGTGTCTCTTAAATTGTGCAGAAATAAATCATATACCTCTGTCAAGTTATATAAACATTGAGACAACATTATCATGAAAGTTTGTTATCAAATTCCAAATCAAACTATTTTTAGTAAAGCATTTTTTAAACAACTAGATCATATAAATTCTAAAATAAAGAAATGCCTATTTATATATATATATATTTTACGTCGTCAAGTGCATTAACCGTAGTACATGTATAGTAACAGCCATGGCATCAGGGCAATTCTTTAAAAGAGATGAATGGGAAAAGACAAAAACTTACATTTTCAAGGTTCACAGGTTTGCATAACCAGTCTGGTGAAAATTTTGTTCAATTGGTAAAGTGCTTAGTGATTTCGGACTATATAGACATTATCGTTCAGTGGATAAAAATAGTAGCCAATCAACGTTAAGTTCTAAAAATAATTTCTATTTTTAGAAGTGAGCACTTTTTGTAATTTATTTCCATTTAGCTATATAATTCGAAGGTTATCACAATAAGCATAACTGTATTGCAGGAAAAACGACAACATAAGCTTGCGTTTACTCCACTATTTAATAAACACTCTATTTAATAAAATAAATTTGAGAAACTCGTTTATCCATCCAAAACCGGAAATATCTGCGGAGTTAAACTGTCATGGCAGCTATAGTGACATTCGTGACATTGGAATAAGTTACACATTTTAATTATCAAAATTACAGCCAAAGATGACATCTTTAGTCGTAGAAACAATGCAGGCAGAGCTTGGAGGTAATATTCTATAAGGAATTCTACACAGCGAACAAACCGGAAGCGTACCCAAATGCAAGTCGAAAAATTATTGTGAAAGTCGCGAATTAAACATTTGATTGCTCAGATTGGTTGGAAAATATTCTTGACACATTTTGAGGATATACGAATGATGAAATTGTTCATATTTATCAAACTAATTTATACAAGAATATGTTTTAATGAAATGTCACTAGTTCTGTACATCAGTAATAAACATTTTTGAACAAAGTATTCCTTTCATGTATATAGTCGATTTAAAAAATGAATGTCAGTTGTGGACATGTGTGACTGATATTGATAAATAAAATATAAAACTTTACAAGTTCAAGGTGGCTAGTGCAGTGAGTCATGTTACCATTTTAAAGAACAACAAGACATATCTTGCAACATTCATTTCATGGTATTTTTTTGGAACAAAAATACATTGACAAACATCTTTAATTTCAAAGTCAACGATATACATATATCTTGATCCAATCATGGTATCAATAACCATGATTCTCAATTTACTATATATCGTCAATGTTACTCTCACTTCAATATTCAACATTCTTCAAAATCGTTTTCATTGGGAAACGGAGGTTTACCGGAAATAGTCACGGCGAGCATACATCGTAGCTATGGGTAAACATAATTGTTAATAAGAATGTTTTATTTCCGAATTGCCAAATAAAGGACAGGATTCATGATTAATGATGAAATGGTTTTTTTTGTCACAAAGTATTTAGCATCTTTTATTTTAAGGCCTTGGCTTGAACATAAGATATATTTCATAAGTGGTATAATGATTTTCTGATTTTGAGTCAAGTGTTAAATTAAGGGAATTTCCTATACCTGTATTCGTTTCTCTAATTCTTGGATATCATGTTACAGCTACAGAACCATGGCCAGATAATGCAGCCTTGTTTCAACCGTACCAAGGTAAAACAAGTAATTGTGTCAAATGATATTTCAAATGATAGAAACCACAGGGATTTGAGTCTCTGATTAGTCCCTAGATAAAACATTTAAAACCTGGACTTTCGCACTCATGTGGTTTTTTTTATAAGTTGAGATAAACCTACATTTCAAATATGAACGAAACCTCTTAAGAAATAATTATCTCAGTGTTGTTCTTGATCTTTTGTAAAGAAGAGACAAGGGGGACACTCCGGTAGCATAAACTTGAGTGGCAGTTAAGATTATTTACTCTTCAGCTATCTGCAGGGAGAATGTGTAACTAAGAGACCCAATGGGCGTACAACCTGGTGAAGCCTTTGGTGACTCTTTGATTCTACATAATTGTAATTGATTAAGAATTTATTGTTTGTTCTACTGGTTGCAGTTGAGCAGATAACATTCCCTGATTATGCCAACTGTTTGAGTGTGAAGACGTACCTCCACATGTGTGGACTCAACTTCAATGTGGAGCTGAGGATAAACGCAGAGGAAATGTCACCTTCAGGTCTGTGTTTTCAGGCTTACATATGATCCTAAATTTTCAATAAAAAAATATATAATTATTTTGGAGAAATTGAATCATCAAATGAGGTTGTCAGGAATTTTATCATATGATCATGAATGAAAGTAAAGTTCTACATTTGCTTGATAGCTGTTCTAATATCTACAACAAGACGTCACACTCCTGCAATAAAGGAGTTAATCCACAGAATTTTAGTTTCTACACATTGAAAATCAAAATATTTTACTTGAAATTCTTTAATTTCTTATGTAGAAATTGATATACAATGTACACTTACTAAATATATTTGTTGAAAGCTATTCTTCTGATTTTTCAGGGAAAGTTCCCTTTCTCAGGGTTGGTCCATTCCTAGTGTCTGAGTTGGAGCCGATTGTAGCATTTATCAACACAAGGGTAATCATGGAGCTTAAATAAACAACATACATTACATAATGACTGCTGTACTGTTAGTTTATCAAAATGGCATGTTTAAATTGTTTTTTTATGTTTATAATGTTCAAACTAAAATTTCAGTTTGAATTTATAATCCTTAATATAGTCTTTTAAATATCAATCTGGAAAACAGTTGTCACTGAATTGGTATGAATAAAAGTAATTATTTTCAACTGTACAACTTGAATGGTCAAAATTAATTTAGACTATGTAAAAAGAAATTTCATTCTACATTTTCAGTCACCCATCCTTACAATAAAACGTATGATATTGATCATTCAATAGCAGGTAAAATTTATCACTGACGAATTTATTACGATTTTGGTAAGTTGTGAATGGTTAGAATAGATAAATGCTAATATTTCATGATAAACTCATTTTGTTACTTACTACAATGTATCATAAAAAGAGAGAAAATGATTTTTGTTTCTGTTTGAAGGGCCTGAAGCCTCGTAATGACCTGAACGAGCAGGAGATGTCCGAACTGAGAGCTTACATGTCATTGGTCGAAAACTTGTTGGTCAATGCAGAGGTCAGTAACCATGGCAATGTGATAATAACAACCTTCCCTGAAGCAATTTAATCATTTGCATTGACACTCTCTTCTCTATATGCTACTTAATTGAGTAGTTTGCCACAAATGCCCTCCATTTGAGGAAGGAGTACAGTCAGAAATGTGTGTCAATATGATATTTGTTTCTTCATTAAAAAGCGTTTCTTTTAGCAATTGAGTGAGTCAGGGTTTAACATGTTGTCACCACTTTAACAATTGAATAATGTTCAAAAGAGAAATATGACACCTGAAATCTACATGCTCTAAATTGTGAATTCACAAAAATAGTTACTCATTCATGGTTAGGATCATCCTGTAAATCAGGCGACTTCACTTCTCTCGCTCCTCTTCGAAATAGTCCCCTGTAGTTGGAGGGCTTAAAATCACCGACAACACGGCTACCAATCACAGTAAAGTCTATGGCTTATCTACAGATCAAATTAAGCTGACCTTCTATAGTCAGTAATGCCTCCTTACGAACAAACTTACTCTCATTACTCATTAATCAATCTTTTTTTGCTTGTTGTTAATGAAATTTTTATACCATAAATATGTTGACATATTGTTGCAATAAATCATGGCATTTGTTTTCAAAATGTTTTAGTGCTAACTTAGAGTATCCTTAAATGTGCGTCTTTGAATATTTCTCGGTTTCATACTTCTTTATGGATAAATAATTACATTGATTATAATAATAAAGTAATATCAATAATTACAGTATTGACTGTGACATACGTTCTGAGGTTGATTATGCAAAGTACATAAATGTCAATGTCTGACAACTAAAGTTTTTTTACTACCGGGTAACTCCTTTAGGGTTTTCATTAAAACCACCAAGAGTCTGATTTTGGTTCTGTTGTTTCAGCTGTATCTTGCCTGGTGTGATAACCAAGTTTCAGAAGAGGTAAAATAATTACTTTTGTTACTGTAGCAGAGGGCAATTTACTTTCGATTATGTAACTGCATGAAATGAGATTTCTTTGTTTGGATGTTATTATTTCAAACATAACTTATATCAAATAAGAAAGATATCTTTATGAGATTTTAAAGTAACGTTTTCATATATTGTTTCCAAAAATAAATATTGTTAAAATATTAATAATAGCCCCTGTACACCGCCATCCCATATGCACACGCTCCACCATCCTGTCTCAGAGTATGACTAATCTGTACCCTGGGCTCAGAAGCTAGATTCGCTCACACTGGCCACCTTGGGATATAGCCAATCAAATCATTTTCTCGCCACCTTCTCGAGAAAATTTCAACGAGAAAATTTGTTTGGCTATAAAGCAAGGTGGCCAGCACGAGCAAATCTAGCATCTGAGCCCAGGGTACAGATAAGTGGAGTTAGTGTAACGTTTGTACCTTGAGAAGAGGATGCTACAATGGATGAAATTTTTCCAACAAATGAATTGTATTTTTCGAATAAAAATAGTTTTGATCATTGTATATGATGATACACACACTGTACAACTGTCTGTCACTCGCCCCTGAGACAGGATGACACTCCACAATCACTCTGCAATACTTACTGTCATATACTATCTTAATTTTCTAACCAAATTTATTTTTTTTTAATTTACAATTTTGATATAAAAATCATCAAATAAGGATTTTATGAACTATGCTTTGACATATCTGACATATACTAGTTTGCACCCAACCCAGGTGACCAAGCCGCGATATGGCTGTATGCATCCTTGGCCACTGAAAAAGCTCCTACCATTCAAGAAACAGAGGGATGTCCAGGCTCGGCTACACAGCATAGGATGGGGAGGCAAAACTGTTGATGAAGTAAGAGTTGTCCCCCTTCTAAGATGCATCAAAAGTTAAATTATGTCTTTCAGACAGGGGTGTCAGAAAAACTATAAAGCAAGCCATGGCGGCTCATGAACAAAATTCAAAAGGTTATAATAAATGAGACATAAATACTCGATTTGTACATATTTTGAAAAAAACTCGTAATAATCAGTCACTTTTTTCCCCTCTCAATGTCATATGTCAGGCACTTATTGCTCAAATGTTATGAAACACGACATATAGATGTTTACATGATCCCACGTTATATTCTTTTTATATATTTCCTTCATGAACATTCACACAAATGTTTTAAAATTGAATCTTTTGCTGGTACTGTGTAAACGAGGGACATTTGTTCCACACATTAACTAGAACACATATTAGCTCATCTGGCCTGAAAGAACCTCTAGGGTTTATGGCACAATTCGTCCATCCTTCCGACTGTCTGCAAACTTTTCGCGTTTTGACTTCTTCTTTTGAGCAATCGACTCAAGAAAGCAAAATTTTTGTGTATATAATCCTTGAATAGTGAGAATATTTTATTGATTTTGTGACCCTTGGACCAATAAGAAGGGCAACAAAGGCCACACCCTAAGAACTTAATTTTATCTTCTGTAGAAACAAAAAGGCCTGGTAAGCTGAAACCTATTTTCATCCTCGCCATGCAGAAACAAATGACCTAGAAAGCTGAAATCTTGAAACTTAGATTTGGTGATCCTGAGTCTCCTGATATGGTGACCAGTGGACATTCTGTGACAGATTTATTTATAGATGAGCTACAGAGCCAATGGCTCTATCTTTCCTGGATAAGACTGTTTGTAATGAGTTGCTGAAATATTTCAAGCAAGTTTCTTTGAATTCATTCAATTTCTTAATCTATTAAGGTTTGAAATGTATCTTAGAGTGGTATGCTCTGCTTGCCCATGTCTACCCTTGTAAGGATGTCATATTTACCTTAACTCCTCCGCAGGTGTGTGACGATGTAAGGAGCTGTTGCAAGGCTCTGTCGGAGAGACTGGACAAGAAACAATTCTTCTTCGGGGATAGGTAAACATCTTTCTCCACATATAGATCACTCAATTCATTTATTTTAATGTAAATCTTGTGACAAGTGAAGAATATTCTTGGTAAAGAAAAGAAAATCTTTTAATGCAATAAATGAACGTACATCTATAACCAAAAGTTCCTCTGTCCATCTGTGTACCGGTATGTATATAAACACCCGTATTCATGTCAAGTATCATTTGTTTGATAGTATTAACGTCACACTTTTGAAATAAAGAATTAGAATCAAATGAAGTAGAAAGTTAACCTAAAAAACCTATTAAATTTTCTTCCTGAAGAGACAAAAATCAATCAGACAGAATTCAATCCAGTATGTTAAGAGATTTTTGGTTGGACAGAAATAGGGATCATATTTGTATGTTTAGTTTCACAGCTTGATTTTGTAGCTCATCCGGCCTGTAAGGCCATGCCCTTTAAACCAATTTTCATCTTCTTCAGAAGCATAAGGCCTATTAAACTTAAACATTGTATACAGACTCTTTGACTAGTGAGGATTATAAATTGTAGCTTTGGTAGTCCTGTGCCCCTAACAAGGGCCACATTGGCCACACCCTTAAAAGCTATTTTCATCTTCTTCTCGGTAGCATAAGGCCAAAAAAGCTTAAACTTTGTGTACAGACTCCTTGACAAGATAGGATTATAAATTGTAGCTGTTGTGGCCCTGTGGCCCCTAGTAAGGGCCACAGGAGCAGTGATTGAAACTGACGCCGGTCCGTAGGCCCGAGGCCGACTGTAATAGAGTCGGGCCGGCAGCTGTGATTTGCCGTAGGTCCTTGTGGCCTGCAGCTATCAGAAGCCTGATTTATTTTTTTAAACTTTTCACTGAAAACAAATCATTAACTAAAATAGTTGCATTGATAAAAATTATTTTGGAAATTGAAACAGTAAAATAAACTTCTGTAGATCGTAACGTTACATTGGCTGTGTTTGATATTCAAAGATACAAGCTGATACAAGATTGATCACGTCACGGTCAACACATTATACAGTAGTATTGCATATCATATTCAACCAAATGTTTTTTACAAAAACACATAAGTTAATTAAATTTTATTTGTTGAACACATTTATGTAACATTGTTTTAGTTTGAAACACATTTATGAAACATTGTTTTATTGTGAAAGTCGTAGCTTCCCGAGGTAACAATAATCAAATGTGGATGTTCTTCCGAATGGTTTCTAGGAATGCAAGAGAGGTCAGGTGATTTCCTGGAAAGATGTGTTTGTGAGAACTGTTTCAGGCAAACTTCAAAAACATAATTTATACAAGGTTGATTATTGGCAGTATATATTGCAATGAAGCTATAATTTTCTGGATATAAACTAGTGAAATAAAAAAATAAGTTGCCTTTGCCATTGGTTTGATATCATTACGATAATCATTGTCATTTTAGACTTGATGGTTTCAGGAATTAATGTGTAAAAACAATTGAGCAAACACACCCATTTCATTAGCTGAGTTTGAGCTGTCGGCCTCATGACAGATATGTTAAAATTTCTTGCTCTTTTTTTGTGTCATAACATTGATTGCACTTGGTGACAGCATTGAGATTTTAGTTTGTAGTATTTTATTAGTGTGTGCAAGTTTCTATTAACTTTGTATCAATGTTATTTACTGAAAAGATAATGGCATGAAATAATAGATAATAGACACTGAAAAATAGTCAACAATATTACTTTTTCCCATGATATTTAAGAATTCTCTTTAATGATAAGATTTTTATTTGTCACTGTAATTTTATTTAAGACGTTTTATTATTCTTTTATTTACCATTTATGTTTTACTATATATACATGTATATTAGGCACTGACTTCACTTACCATTGATGATGCTGATCAGAAAATGATAGTGTCATTTACAGATATCTTCAATTCTTTTCTTAACTGATAATCTGAAACAGTTATTATTTTTCTGAACAAAAAACATTAAATTAGTATTAAGGAATCTGTGAGCAAAGTGAAAAAACACTTTTCACAATAGTTAAGTTAGTAAAGATGTAATTAATTAATACAAATTTTACAATTTTAAGTCTTTTTAGACCAGTCCATACTGTAACTGAAGACAAAAATCAACCTGACTTAAAAAGGATTTTCGGAACTGAAAAAATGTGAAGAGCAGAAGGTTATCAAATTATTTCAAAAGATAAATGTCGTCTTATTCAACTTGGAAATGTTTGTTAAATATCATAGATGTCTCTGATGATTTACTAGTGAAAATTACAATTATGTCATGTAAATTGTTTTTAACATTTTGTTAAGCATTGACTTAAATTCTGACTATTTTTTTCCAAAACAATAATACATCTGTAATTATTTGTTATCTTTCATTTTAATTGTTGTTTTGTTTTTGCAAGCAAGCTAGCTGAAACCTGCAAGTTGATTGTAGAATGTTGATGCAGCCTGACACTGCCCTGAATAGTGAATACAGATAATCTAATTATTCACCATATTGTTTTGCAGTATGATTAAAACTTACATTGACAATGATTTGAGTTTGTTTTATTTAGAAAATAAACTCTAGCTTGGCACATAATTCTAGGACCCACAGTGTCTCATAAGGACCCACAGCTTTTAAAACCTGTGGGCCCTTAAGGCCTTCAGCTGATCATTCTAAGTTTCAATCACTGCACAGGAGCCACATCTTCAAGACCTATTTTTAGCTCATCAGGACTGAAAGTCCAGATGGGCTTATGGCATGGCCCGTCGTCCGTCCGTCGTCCGTCCGTCGTCCGTCCGTCGTCCGTCCGTCGTCCGTCCGTCATCCGTCCGTAAACTTTTGACACTTTCGACTTCTTCTCATGAACCATACACATTAGAGAGCTGAAATTTTTTGTACAGGTACCTTAGCATATGGAGATTCTAATTTGTAACTTTGGTGACCCTGTGACCCCAAATAGGGAAACAGGGGTCACAACCTTCAAAACCTATATTCATCTTCTTCTCCAGTTCTAAAAGGACTAAAGAGTTAAAAATGATATGTGCAGACTCCTTGGCCAATGGGGATCCTTAATTGTAGATTTTGTGACCCCATGACCCCAAATAGGGTCACAGGGGTCACAACTTTAAAAATCTATTTTCATCTTCTTCTCCAGTTCCAAAAGGAGTAGAGAGTTGAAAATGATATGTGCAGACTCCTTGGACAATGGGGATTCTAATTTGTAACTTTGGTGACCCTGTGACCCCAAATAGGGTCACAGGGGTCACAACCTTAAAAACATATTTTCATCTTCTTCTCCAGTTCCAAAAGGATTAGAGAGTTAATAATGATATATGCAGACTCCTTGGACAATGGGGATTCTAATTTGTAACTTTGGTGACCCTGTGACCCCAAATAGGGAAACAGGGGTCACAACCTTAAAAACCTGTTTTCATCTTCTTCTTAAGTTCCAAAAGGTCTAGAGAGCTGAAATTATATGTGCAGACTCCTTGGCCAATGGGGATTCTAAACTGTAGATTTCGTGACCCCATGACCCAAATTAGGGTCACAGGAGTCACAACCTTAAAAACTTATTTTCATCATCATCTTTAGTTCCAAAAGGTCTATTGAGCTGAAAGACTGCATGTAGACTCTTTGGCCAATTGGGATTCTAAACTGTAGGTTTTGTGACCCCATGACCCCAAATAGGGTCACAGGGTCACAATCTTAAAAACCTATTTTTCTCCATTAGATGACAGTTTATGGCAAATTTATTTCTCCTTGGATATTTTAGTGTGGACTTCTTTCACTGTCTGATATTGGTGATCTAGAAAGTGTTGAATAATAATACATTTGTTCTGTAAATTTTTTAAAGGTTTTCTTGCAATAGGTAACATCAGTTTCATTTTTAGCACATCTTGCCTGTATAAAGCAAACTTGATATGATGGCTGATGAGCTACAGAGCCAATGGCTCAGCCAATGGCTCTATTTTTTTATAGGTTTTATATAGGACAAAGCGATTCTTGTAATATATCAGTTTTATCTTTTTTGTATTTTCATTTTCAATTTCTTATCTGTCTTGATGTTCATGCTCTGTCATCCTTGCAAAACATTGTAACTCATCCATGTACATTCTAAGGAGAAGGTATTCTAAGTTGGAGAACTTGTTCCTCATCCTTTTCATCATGAATAAAATATGTTTAAATAAATATAGGCATTCTTGCAATAGATAACATCAGTTTCATTTTTAGCTCATCTGGCCTGTATGAAGCAAACTTGATATGATGCCTGATGAGCTACAGAGCCAATGGCTCTATTTTTATTTTCTTCTCAAGAAGCATAAGGCTTAGAAAGCTGAAACTTTGTGTACAGACTGCTTGACTAATGAGGACTATAGATTGTAGCTTTGTTGGCCAACATCTTCTTCAGAAACATAAGGCCTATTAAACTGAAACATTAATTTTGTATACAGACTCTTTGACTAGTGTGGATTATAAATTGTAGCTTTGGTGACCCTGTGGCCCCTACTAAGGGGGAACCACATTGGCCACACCCTAAAGCAAACTCAAATGTAAAGCCTGATGAGCTTCAAAGCCAATGGCTTCCTTATTGGTAAGTGATATATAAAAAAATCACCCTTATCTATTTAAAAAGAAATACAGTTTTTCATGACGGTTCAAATAAGCATTGGTCATCATCAGTTAAGCTTTTGAGATGCCCAATATCTCTGCCACAGGTTTGTAATTGGCTAAATCTTTCTTTTTGACCAGGCCTACAGAACTGGACGCCCAGGTGTTTGGTCATCTGTACACAATCCTGACAACCGCTTTACCTGTCCGAAGATTTGCTGAGATTATAGAGGAGTACAAGAATCTCACTACATTCTGTCAACGTGTGGACGACAAATACTTCACAAAACCGGGACACAAGTTCTGATTCTTCAGTGTGCTTGTTGAGTGCTGTAGTGAATGCTAGGAGATACTTCTATGCTATCATTCTTGTAATCTCAAATGTCTACATTGTCATGAATCTCCACTTGTACCGTAATCAGTTTATGAGTCTTACATTTTCCAATAGTTGATTTTTAGCTCATCAGGACTGAAAGTCCAGATGGGCTTATGGCATGGCCCGTCGTGCGGCGTCCATCCGTCCTTCCGTAAACTTTTGACACTTTCGACTTCTCCTCATGAACCATACACATTAGAGAGCTGAAATTTTGTGTACAGGTACCTTAGCATATGGAGATTCTAATTTGTAACTTTGGTGACCCTGTGACTCCAAATAGAGTCACAGGGGTCACAACCTTAAAAACCTATTTTTCTCCATTAGATGACAGTCTATGGCAAATTTATTTCTCCTTGGATATTTTAGTGTGGACTTCTTTCACTGTCTATTACTCTAATATTGGCGATCTAGAAAGTGTTGAATAATAATAAATCATTTGGGTAAGGAAATTTATTCCGAAATCGTTACATTTGTCTTGTAATTTTTTTATAGGTTTTCTTGCAATAGATCAGTTTCATTTTTAGCTCATCTGGCCTGTATAAAGCAAACTTGATATGATGCCTGATGAGCTACAGAGCCAATGGCTCTATTTTTGTAATGTCCTACTGCTACACCATCGTATATGTCTCCACGTTATGCTCTAACATATACCCTAAATGCAGACTTGTCATGGAACTAATAGTTTCAATTAGTTGATTCTTTAAAGCCCTCCTGCTACATCAGCGTATACATCTGTCTCCACGCTATGCTCCTCCTTATACCCTCGTTTTGCCGGCAGGTGGTTACTCAATGCTATTTATAGTCTGTCTGTTTTTAACCAATCTATTTAGAACTCCATACACTATCATCAAGTGATGCCTCTCGTGAAAATTTAAAGAACACTGCTTATGTCTTCAGTAAGAGCGTGCAGCGGGACTCAAGATATATTTTATTATAGCACTCTCAATGGTTAATTTGAATCAAACTGAGGTCAAAACAAAGACCTGGGAACAAGTTTGTTGCTATTGCTGAAAGGGCATCATTTTATTTATAGGGTTTTGGCCAGATTGATAGTGTTTCCCTGAAGTTTGCTTTTTATATTTCAGAAAGGAAAAAACTTAAATTCTGGTCTGATTGACACCTTTGTTTGGAGATAAGTGTAATTCATTTGATCATTTCAATCAATTATTTCAGATGAAAGTGCACTTGTAGACCAAAAAACATTTGAGATATATTGATGTGTATGATCACTTGGTCCTATATTTCTATCACCTTGATTGCGTAACCTAACTAACAAAGCTTCTATCACTTTGGTACATTTATTTCTTCAGAACATCTATGTTGACACAGGCCCTGTTAAGGCTTTTTTGACATGTGTGAAAAAGTAGTGCCAACAAAGGGAGATAATAAGGTTGGAACATCGAGGGTTCTGATGGAGATTTGTGTGAATGTTTTCTTTGAGATTAAGGAGGATCTTGTGCAATGTGTTTGTGGTGTTTGAAAGGTAGAAACAACACAAGAAAGTATTATAATTATATTGTTGAGACTTATTTTATTGTTATAGGCATTTCTCATTCAGTACATTATAATGACATGATATACACTACCATTAACAAATAGTCTGGAATATACATGTAAAGTGCAGAAGTTTCAACTACAAAATTATAAATTCACATTATGATTGAAAGATTTTGATGATTTGTTTATGTAAATGATTAATGATTATTTGGTGTCCAAGTATTATGATTAGTAAGGTCTCAATTTGGTACAATTGTTTTTGACATTGATGTTAGTGAAATTAGTTGCTCAAATGCTTATAAAGATAAACTGTAAGGAATTCTACGTTTTCTAAATTAAACAAATTCTTGAGAAAGAATTATAAATATTTTTCCTGTGGGAAGTTCATGTGGAATATTTGCTAGGAAACATTGATTAAAGAAATCCCCAAAAGATCAATTTAACTCAGTAAGATATCTTTTTCTTATTTTTTATGTATGACAAAATATTGAATGAATGTTTATTGAATTACGTGAAGTTAACAAATGGGTTATTGATAATCATTTCATGATAAGCAAAGAATATATTATGCCATCAAGTGCTAATAAAGTATTCATAAACATAAATTGTTAAATTTTCATTAACATATACAATAAAGGTGCAGTTGCACTTCTATTTGGTAATCAATTGCAAATGGATCTCATCAAGACAAAAATAACTGTTACCATTTGCAAGACAGTGTCGATGACATTTAATGGGACAGTCCTATTGGTGTATATTTGTGAGAACAAAATTGCTTGTGTGTTCTACTATTAACAAGTTTTTAAATATAAGTCACAAAACTGTTACCCCTCGTAACATATTTCATCAACTGTTATGTTATAATCATGTACTAATAGCATGAAACTGTCTCCTCGAATTTTCTCTCCAAAATAAATATGCCAATAGAACTCTTCCTTTGGTTTAAACATATTTTATTGACAAAAAGTCAAATGGATCGGGCAAAAGTGAAAACACTACTGGGCCCTCTCCAATACAAAATTGATTATAAAGTTATAAGTTATAAAGATTTACAATTTTGCATATATTAACACAGGTTTTACAATTTAGGTTTATGCAAATATGTAATTGACAGTTCTGTAACAAACAACATGTTATTGTTTTTGGAATCCGTTTAAAAATATTAATAGGCGTTTACACTCGAATGGCAAAAAACAGTTTAACTTGATAGTCAACACTTTCTTCAATGACCAATGATCATCAGGTTGACCTATGAGTTATGATACAATTGGCATAGTCTACTATTTCTTAGGAAACTTGGATGAAATACAAACAAACTACAATGCTACCACCCCTATAAAAGATAAAGAAAACTTACTATCGGTAGAGTAACCTCTGTTGTAATGAATTGTTTTGAAAGACAACTTAAAATACACTCATAGCAATGTAGTAAAGTCTGATAACACATGAAGTCAGTAGTGGATTGGTTGTTGCCTTTATATTATCAAAAACAGGCTAATCATTGACATTGTTTCTCCCCTAATAAAGACTAATCTTGACATTTTGAAATTGCAATTTTTGCTTAAATTGCGATTTTAAGTTTTCTATTAGATACTTCATACTAAGGATGCACGGTATTATCGACATATCGGTATATTGCAATACAGGAACAATGTGATACGAATCGGTACACCCTTTTGAAAATATTCAATATATCGAACGTTTTAAAACAAACTATTTCCATCTAAGATTTTAGAAAACACCAACCAAAAAAAACATGATTGACGGAAAGTTTTTTTACAAAGATTGAATTTGTGTTGAGAAAATAGCTTAAATATGTATACAGATCATAAACAGTGATTAAAAAAAATATCACTTTCCAAAACAACTCATAGCAATGATGATTGATTTTAACGCACATATTAGGACAATATAGCATGTACACTTTTCTGTATCGCAATATATTGCAATACAGAAAATAGGAACGATTCCCATCCATAGTCCATACACATATCATATAATTCATATGAGTTGAAACACTTAACAAAAAACATCTTCTCATGGAGCAAAGTGTTAATAATTCTATTTTGACAACTTCACAAAAATATATGTGCAAAATATATATCATATAAAAATATTAAATGTACAAAAAAAACATACATTATCAGATCTAAAGCCTCCAAGAGTTGCTAAGTTTCAAAATAAAGTTTCACAAACTATGTCAACTACTTTCCCTTGAATTGGGTATAAGCAGGGGCAAGAAACAGTTTGGCTACAAGACCATAGTTATCTCCCTTGCGACCTATCCACCACCCACTGGTGTCAAGGTCACGGTTGACCACATGGATTATCTCCCCATACTTGAAGGCCAGTTCAGTGTCAACATCCGCTCTGTGGTCCCATTTCCCATAATACATGTTCTCGTAATCGAGTTCGGGGTGCCAGGTCAACCTGATTGGTTCCTTTCTGGGTGGAGGCAATTCTGGTGGAGTTTCCTGTTCCTTTTTGGGTGTAGGCAATTTTTGTGGACTTTCCTGTCTCTTGGTCGGCGGGGGCCCTTGAGGGAGGGCAGGTCTCTCTTCTTTGAACTGAACACTGTTTCGTTTCTTTGGATCAGTATTTTCATAGCGAGGTGCGTCGTTCTGGTAATAAGATTCCGTCTTGCCCTTCAAGGGGGGATTGATGGGTTGCAGGTAACCATCCCCAGAGTAGACAGTTGCGTGCCCCATATACTTGTGCTCCACGCCTCCCGCCGGTTTCATGGAGTCATAGCCTGGTTTCCTTAGCTCCTCATAGTTCTCATACACTAGATCAGGAAATTGTAAATGTCAATGCAAAAGAAACGCACAAAAAGTTTTACAAGACATACTAATGGACATAAAGTCGTGGTCAGAATGGTTAAGATTCACTGAAGACAGTCTAAGTAAATCTAGTCTCAATAATACCCTTACACTCAGATATTGAGTCCAGCGAGACGTTGTAGTCAGACGTCAGCCGATCCTTTGAATTGACCAATCAGGGATCCTCTTACCAAGCTGCAAAAGTCTACATAACATTGGAGGGTCATCCGTCCGCAACCAACTAATACATCTCCCTAGACTGAATATCGGAGTGACACAAGTTTAATTGAGGCTATGCTGCACTGAAGATAGAGTATGTTTGCTGTTAACATATGTGATATAAGAATCAAATTTCATGCAATGTCAACATTGCATCTGACAATTACAAATGTAAGCATACTTACTAAGTTTTATTGATAGTACACATTTAAGAAGATGTTTCTTTGTCATTTGCTTAAACTTTTCTTACAAATTAAAGACCTAGGCAGTAAAACCAAAGATAATTTTCAGACTATTTAAAGGGGCAGTAGCATGTTTTTAGGGGGAATATAAGGTGATGTCAGGTAAAAAAAAATAAAAGTACCGAGGGTACAGAAGCTCACCTAAAAATGAATGATGTGGTAAAATGGTTTAATTATACATGTAACCATCTTTTATATATAAATTTTTTATCTTTTAAAATACTAGTCTTCTTTTGGAAACGACTAGAGCTTGAACAAACATTAATACACGAATGATATAATCATGATAAGTTAACAAGCAGTAGGTTTTTGTATAACTTTTTTGTATGGCTGAATTGGTGACAATCTTGTACTTTTTAATCTTCAAAATGCTACTTTTATGTGGGCATCCGTATTAATTTCATTATGATATCTTGATTGGTTTAGGTGTATCCATTTAAATGTCATTCATTACTTACAGGATGGTGGCCACTTACATTTGTTTTGTAGTGAATCATTAATATGATTTCAAGATTATTTCACTGATGGTTATGCTGCATGGGATATTGAGAATCCCAAGAGTACAGATTTTTCAAGGAAAATGAATGACTGATTGAGAGGAAAGTCATAAACACAGCAAAGCAAAAGACATGTTTATTTTGTTTTATTATGTTTACTTTCATTAATGTATCAATTTATTTAACACTCATACAGTACTATAATGGTAAACATTTATGCATTGTCAAATCAACAGAGAGATATGACAAATCAAATTTCCTTACTTTTCTTACTAAACCCTTTTCGATTTTCATCTTCATATTTATTCCACATCAACTTATCATGTAGATTGCTAAACACAAAGCTTATTGTAGACAAGTTTTGTGTAAGTTTTTATTCTTAGAAAGAACATATCACTGTCATGAGAATACAAGTCCATAACTTTTATTGCATACACATGGGCCATGGCCATATAGCATAATGCTCTACCATATCAATTGGGTCAGGTTGATTATGCAACAGACTAGCAGCTGACACTGTGATGCTAGCAGCCTGCCTTGGGATGTGTATTAGGCATAGTGGAATATCTGAACTCTGGTTGACCCCTTATGTGTGGTATTTAAAAGAATTAAGGGAGATGCCATTGTTTAAAAATTAACATGTTTAATGTGATTTGGTTTTTGCAGCTAGTTGCCATAAAGATTTTAAACAAATTAATCAATTATGTTTGTCTTTCATCTTAATTTTTTTTTAAAACACTTAAAAATATAGAACAACTTGCACGACAATCTTAAATATTCCATATTTAAGATAATATTATGATTAGTAAGTTCAAATTAGAGAATTTATATGGTGCCAGTGATTACTTGATGAAAGATTAAAATTTAATAAAAATGATGTGTCATCTGCAGCTGAAAAGTCAATATGGCTGCTATTGCGGCCATCTTGGATTCTCAAAACTGAAACGTCTACCTTTCTGTGTGGAATCACTATAGGTATAACATACTACAATATAAAAATGATATCTAGATTGGTTTAGGAGAAATAGTCTTTGTCATGAAATCTAATTGAAAATTCAATATGGCTGCCATGGCGGCCATATTGGATTCTCGAAAACTTAAACGTCTACCTTTCCGTGCGGAATCACCATGGGTATAACATAATACAATTTCAGAATGATATCTGTATTCGTTTAGAAGGAGTAGTCTTTTTCATGAAATCTAATTGAAAATTCAATATGGCTGTCATGGCGGCCATCTTGGATTCTCAAAACTGAAACGTCTACCTTTCTGTGAGGAATCACCATGGGTATAATATACTACAATTTCAGAATGATATCTGTATTCGTTTAGAAGGAGTAGTCTTTTTCATGAAATCTTCGTGAAAATTCAATATGACTGTCATGGCGGCCATCTTGGATTCTCAAAATTGAAACGTCTACCTTTCTGTGAGGAATCACCATGGGTATAACATACTACAATTTCAGAATGATATCTGAATTCGTTTAGGAGGAGTAGTCTTTTTCGTGAAAGTTTACGGACGGACAGACGGACGGACGGACAGACGGACGACGGACGAAGCGCCATGACATAAGCTCACATTTACTATGTAAAGGTGAGCTAAAAATGGTTCCAGTTGACAGACCATGTATTGAAACTAAATTGAGCAGTAATAATACAAACATATAACATTAAGTTAAGCCATGCAATTCATTTTTCTTACACAAAATGAATTAAAGGTGTTCACACAAAAATGGCCGCCAATGGATTTAATGTGAATCTTCATATTTTGTCCTCTGACTATGGGTGATTGGCTTGTGTAATGAGATTGTTGTCACTGTCAATATAATACATTTAGCATTTACTGACAATTATCAGTAAAATATTTGAAATAAAATTATCAAAAAACGTGCTACTGCCCCTTTAAACAGTGCCTTAATTGGCTCTAGGTATGTAAACAAAAGCTGATTTCATCTCATGAGTAGACAATTCTAGCAGCAACCAACAAAATGTCCAATCAGATTGAATTGATATGAATATCATATTCTTATGCAACTGCAAAAATGATTCCATTGCGTTTTTTCTGAATTTATATATTGAAAGCAGAACTTTGAAACTCAGAAATTATCATAGTTTAAAATCAAATTATTTTGAACTAGAGTTGCACTTACCTGTTCATAAGATTTCTTCGGTTATTTAAGTCTAGAACAGCAGGCATATATTTTACCTTGATAGTCAAATTCTATCACTTGCATATCCAATCTCTGTTTCTTGAATATAAGAGAAGCATATCTGTTGTTAGCGCTGGCGTGTTATTTTGCTACAACTAAGTTTTATATTATTGAACATTACTTCTACAAGCATAAGATAAATGGACAAGAGAATAGATTATATAGTTTATAGAAACGTCTTGGCTTGTTAGATTTATAACTAACTTACACAAAATGAATAAAAGGTGTTCACACAAAAATGGCCGCAAATGTGAATCCTAATAATTTTGTCTCTGACTATGGCTGATTGGTTTGTGTAATGAGATTTTGGATGCTATGAGAATAATACAATTAGCATTAATATACAATTATAAGTAAAAACTTGAAAATATAAAATTTTCCAAAAACATGCTGCTGCTCCTTTAATTCTTCATTGTAGCGTTCAAAGTTATAAAGATATCCACATCACTGGTAATTCAGTTGAAACAATGAGATTCTTTGACACTTTGTCTGTTTAACATGTCACACAGTTTTATGGCCCCTTGCCAAGGTGGTTTTTTTTACAGCCGTTAATTACAAGGTTTTAATGAAAGGCTAATTAAAGGTGTTTCTTGGACAAATTGACAAAAAGCATGCCCAGTTCTTAATTTGTTAAAATATCTTTGAACATAAATCGAAAAGTGATTAAGTTGAGGTTGTTTAAGAACTCATTAAAGCGGTGTAGGAAATAAGGCCTGTCCCCCTGCCCGATAGCTGGATACGTTTGGTCGGGGCTCGTTTCGAGAAGTTTTCATTAATTTTACCATTTTACAAAATACTCTGGCTCCTTTTCAAGATAATATCAAACACTGATCTAAGTCCTAGTATCAAGGATATATCAAAAAAATATCTATGTATATATATTCCCCTCTTTTTGTGATTACTTAAGGTTTTTTACCAAAGTGGACAAGGATATGCAGTATTCTAGCAATTTGACTCGTTGACAGAACTACTTTACACCTATTCACAATTTATGTAATCCTTGTATAATTCAGTTATTGTCTGGATAGATAGAAGAAACATATCATAGCAATTTTGTCATTGTTTTCTTATATTTTAGCATGTAGAATAACTTTTTGGTTATTCAAGAGTCATCGGAAGGTGACATATCCCTCTGTCCCAAATAAAGTTACGTTTCCATGGAAACTGTCTAAAATAGAATTCTGAAGGACTTTAAAATACCAATGGTAACAAAGTTTCATTGAGCTAGGTCTAACTGTTTTTGATATCTGCTCCCGAAACGAAATGATTACAAATAGACAGACAGACTTAAGGAAAAGGCGTTGACTATATCCCACGGTATTACTTACAGGTGGGATAACAAGTACTATTATTACTCCTTTATTGAAGTTAAAGGTGGAGGGGAATAATTTGGTTTAAACGAGAGAAAGAGTTTGATATACAGATAGCCAAATTGATACCAACATGGTAAATCAATGCTAGGATAATGAAATAAATAAACATACAGCGAGCAATAGCATTTATTTTCAAGTATGAGAATGTATAGTTCATAAACAACTTTAATGATAAAACATGAACATCTTAACAAATGCAAAATTCATGCTTATAATATCTTATGGATTTGTATAAAAATGTTTTTGGGACATACATATAATAAGAAATAGCTATCCTCTCTTTATTTAGTTTTAAAGAATCATAAAAAAATTTAGCAACACTCTCAAGATATATATATATATACTTTTATCAGCTGAATTCAGCATTGCATTTATCAATTCATAAATACATTTTCCACAGTGTTATCATACCCCATATCTTAACTGAAGCATAGTCATGCAATAATACTTAAAAAAGCACCATTTCAAGTCACAAAATCCTTTTTCTATCAGATATCCACCTCCAAAAATACAGGATCTTTTATCTTTAAACTGAAATTTAATAAAATATTTATTGGAATATATCTCTGCAACAGCCGCAATATCACATGGTTTGCTAAAATACTGGCACAGCATTTTGACTTAGAGACTAAAAACTGGATACAAAAAAAAAAAGATGAAAAAGAAATGAACAACGTCTTTCACACAGCCTTATATGCGCGGATGAGATATTTCTTGGGGACAAGTCCATACTTCTCATTGAGGCGGCCGACCCACCATTCCTTGCTGTCAAACTCCTTGTTAATAACGTGGATGATGTCCCCATGTTTGAAGGACAACTCGTCCTCCCCATCAGCCTTACAGTCCCACTTGCCATAGTACATGTTCTCGTAGTCCTCATCAGGGTTCTCTGTCATCTGGAACTTTGGTCGGGCGGGAACCAGCTCTGGAGGGGGTGGGGGCAGATCAGGGAGGGGCTGGTTCTGAATGGTGGGAGGGGCAGGCAGAGGCAGGTCGGGGGGAGGGAGATCCGGAAGTCGCATCACTGGTTTCTTCAGGGGTGGAGGAACAGGAGGAGGAATGTCAGCTGGCTCCGGCGGAGAGGTCACTTGGCTCCGGTCTACGTTGTCCACATCATCATATATCTCATCAAGTTCTCCTTCAACTGCGGCCGTGGCATCGTCGTATACTTCCTGGGTGTCGGTCTTTACTTCCTGGGGTTTCTGCTCTGATAAAGCAAGGGCTTTCGCCTTCTCTGCAACCTCTTCCATTTCTTCATAGATATCCTCTGAAATGTCATGACTCTCTACATTAAGTAGTCTTTGATATACATATTGCCATTCATTTTTCAGGAAATGATTTCTTATTGCTTTGTACTTTTAACTAATTCCAAGCAGTAAAGTGTATCATATGTAACATGTGCGTTTGCATAACAATAACTTCTAGACTAGTGTTTACTAGTGTTCTACTGGATTGGTGCAACATTGATATTGTATCAAAAGAGCTTATTCAAGAACTAGTCGCAAAAGTAATTTTGAAATTATGTATTACATTATAGCTTAATTCAAACTTAATTCTTATTAACAACTCAAACTGGAAAGCATTTGGGAACTGTAAAAGTCACAACTGAACAGCTTGCTCACAATTTTCACAAACATTTATGACAAGATCATCAAAAGTTTTCATGTTATGTGCTGAAACAAAACCCTAGACAGGTTGCAGGACAAATTTCTTATAAAAATCTTGCAAATATTGTTGTGGTGATAATGATCTGTGTTCTTAGTTTATTTTTGAATCTCATAATCGAAAATGATAATAAACATGTATAACCATTTGATCATATATGAATATTTTTTTTTGCGGGTGGTTAGAATGTTATCAAGCAAGCATTATCTCCCCTTACCAAGCTCTCCTTCTATAGGAATATCTCCTGCACTACCTGACGAGACTCCTGTGATGGCTTCCTGCCATGCGTGAAACTCCTCTTTCGAGTCCACAAGGAACTGGAAACAAAACACAGGCTTTGAAGAACAAGTAAAGCTAATAGCCAAATATTGCACAATTATTAAAACTCCAGATTTTAGATGCCATTGACTCTTATAAAAACCTTACCATCTTCATGATCTTGAAGGATTATGAATAAGATACCATATTACCATCTCAAAGACTGGAAATAATAATACCTTTTTACCATCGCAAGGATTTTGAATACGGTATGATCTTAAATCAGTCATTTTCCAATCTGAAGGATAATGAATAAGGTATGATCGTAAATCAATCTTTTTACCATCCCAAGGATTTTGAATACGGTATGATCGTAAATCCGTCTTTTACCAAGTTTTATATGGACATTTATGGATGCTGAGTTTTTTTATGAAGAATTTTATTATATTTTATTATCATATTTTAAATGTTTTAAATCTAAATGTTCTTTTTAATGCAGCATATGAAAGACTTGAAAAGCATTCTTTTGAAAAGTCAAATTTAATTAAACTATGGTTTAATATTCTTTTCATAAATTGACTTCATGACTTCTTGTGGATATTCTGATAATGTTCATTCATGATTCAGACAATCAAAGCTTTGTTAGGTGTATCAATTAAATCATCAACAGATTGATAACATGGAACATTTAAAGCAATCATATGATTAGAACATTAACAGGATTTCAAAGACAATGGTTATATTGACACTGAAATTGTATTAAATCAAACAAAAATTATGAAAGCCTTATTAGTATCCACATAGAACAATATATAGAGGATACTTAATGTTGTTTTCCAAATACCAGGTTTATTTCTTCGAGTGTCATGGGTAAAGTTGATATTTCACATGTGGCGCAGCCACGAGTGAAATATCAACTTTATCCATGTCACGAGATGAAATAAACCTGGTATTTGGAAAACAACATTAAGTATTCTATTTATTATATGATTTTTAATAAAATAAGTAATTAAGATGACTTTAAAACTGGAAAGTTGCCCCCTTTTTTTCACATGGCTGAAAGTAGTTCCGGCACCTGACCAGTGACGATATAATATATTGTCACTGGTCACAGTGAAAATATAATATATCGTCACTGTTGCCTGATAGACAGTTTATTTCACTGATAAATCCCAGTATTTATTCACGGATCATATAATAAAAACATGATAAATATTATTTACTAAAAGAATTGTTTAAACGAAGACAAAGTGTTATACATACCAGTCATAAACTATCTCTTGAAATCAACATACCACAGATAAAATATTTCAATAATCAATGTGAACGAGCACCACCATTCCAGGATCTCTCTATGACAGCTTTCAAATTCATTCATTATCTACATGTTTGTATCACATTGATCAAACTAGAAATATGTGCATGTGATGCACTGTGATGTCCCCCGCTAACATTTTATCCGAAAGTGACCCTACCCCCATTATGTACAAATTTCATATTGTTTCCATGGAAACCAGAAAAATAACAATTGAGAATAACCAAAGTAGCAAAAGGCACAACTCCTCTAGTAGTTCTAACCACATATCAAGTCTAGTAAAAATATTTTGAATAGTTTTTAAGCTAAAGTACGGAAACAGACCCTACCCCCCATATACACCTAGTTCAACTTGTTTCTTTAAAGACCAGAACAAAATCAAAATTCAGAATAACCAAAATAGCAAAAGGCACCACTCCAGTACTAGAACTAACCACATACCAAGTTTCGTTAAAAAATATTGAACAGTTTTGAAGATATGGTCCGGAAACGAAAGCATCCCCCAATATGCACTAAGTTCAAAATGTTTCCATGAAAACCAGAAAAAATAAAAATTCAGAATAACCAAAATAGCAAAAGGCACCACTCCAGTACTAGAACTAACCACATACCAAGTTTCATTAAAATATATTGAACAGTTTTGAAGATATGGTCCGGAAACGAAAGCATCCCCCAATATGCACTAAGTTCAAAATGTTTCCATGGAAACCAGAAAAAATAAAAAATTCAGAATAACCAAAATAGCAAAAGGCACAACTCCAGTACTAGAACTAACCACATACCAAGTTTCGTTTAAAAATATTGAACAGTTTTGAAGATATGGTCCGGAAATGAAAGCATCCCCCAAAATGCACTAATTTTAAATTGTTTCCATGGAAACCAGAAAAAATACAAAATTCAGAATAACCAAAATAGCAAAAGGCACCACTCCAGTACTAGAACTAACCACATACCAAGTTTCGTTAAAAAATATTGAACAGTTTTGAAGATATGGTCCGGAAACGAAAGCATCCCCCAATATGCACTAATTTTAAATTGTTTCCATGGAAACCAGAAAAAATAAACAATTCAGAATAACCAAAATAGCAAAAGGCACCACTCCAGTACTAGATCTAACCACATACCAAGTTTCGTTAAAAAATATTGAACAGTTTTGGAGATATGGTCCGGAAACGAAAGCATCCCCCAATATGCACTAAGTTCAAATTGTTTCCATGGAAACCAGAAAAAATAAAAAATTTAGAATAACCAAAATAGCAAAAGGCACCACTCCATCACTAGGTCTAAGCACATACCAAGTTTCGTGAAAAAATATTGAACGGTTTTTGAGATATGGCCCGGAAAAGAAAGCATTTCGGAATGACGGAATCACGGAATCACGGAATGACGGAATCACGGACGGAGGTGAAAACATTATGTCTCCCGAAAAAAATTTCGGGGGACATAATAATGAGGTAGTAAAGAATTCTACCTATTGGGGGGTGACTATTGACCCCAAAACGACTATTGCGATAAATAATTCTACCTATTACGGGCAACTATTGACCCCCAAGGGACTACTGCGATAAAGAATTCTACCTATTGGGGGTTGACTATTGACCCCAAAACGACTATTGCGATAAATAATTCTACCTATTGGGGGGCGACTTTTGAACCCAAAGGGACTATTGCGATAAAGAATTCTACCTATTAGGGGTGACTATTGAACCCAAAACGACTATTGCGATAAATAATTCTACCTATTACGGGCGACTATTGACCCCCAAGGGACTACTGCGATAAAGAATTCTACCTATTGGGGGTTGACTATTAAACCCAAAGGGACTATTGCGATAAAGAATTCTACCTATTGGGGGGCGACTTTTGAACCCAAAGGGACTATTGCGATAAAGAATTCTACCTATTGGGGGGCGACTTTTGAACCCAAAGGGACTATTGCGATAAAGAATTCTACCTATTAGGGGTGACTTTTGACCCCCAAGGGACTATTGCGATAAAGAATTCTTCCTATTAGGGGTGACTTTGACCTCCAAGGGACTATTGCGATAAAGAATTCTACCTATTAGGGGTGATTATTGACCCCATAGAGTCTACTGTGATAGCGATAGTCAATTGTGAGTAAATATGACACATCAAATTAATGTTAATGTAGTTTGTTATTGGCATCTCATAAGATGAGGTACAAAAATAAGTATCATAAACATACTGGTGATGAAAAATTCATTAAAGTTATTAAGAAATTAAAGTCCATATATTTACAGTATTTTTTAACCAAAAAAATAAAATCAAGATAAATAACAAGTGTAGTTTAGTATTGTATAAATCATATATTGTGCATTGTTTTTTTATACATATTTTCTTTAAGAAACAATATATTGAAAATTATTTTGAAGCTTTAAAAATGTGCAACTAAACTGAAAAGCATTAGAACATAAGCATAAGATATAATAAGATAAAATATTATTTAGGATTATCTATGGTATCTAGAACATATACATTAGATCTACTAAGATGTTAAGTTAAATGTTAAATGTAAGCGGTCCCCACATCTAATCCATATCCTGAACATGTATGAATATACAGTCACAAAGAAAAGTTACTTTTGAAAAAAGTTCTACATAAGTGACAACTAGATATAAAGTGTGTAAATCATCAAATATTATATATAATACTGAAGATGAGCTTATTATTACTTCAAAAAACATCTTCTCAACATGTCCAGCAGTAATTTGAGAATTCATGTTTGTGCCTCATGGAGAAAATGACTAATGAATCCATTATTTATCAGTTGAACAGAATTACTTTAAAAAACCACAACAAAGCAAATAATGCAAAGGCATCTAAAGTGGATAGACATTAGTTCCAGCTTTGGAATCTCAGGTACATCACATTTAACCTTTAAATGATTCTTCTTGTAAATTCATTGTTTGTCTTCATACTGTTATTACAATGACATCCTGTCTCAGGGTACAAACATTACACTTACTCCACTAATCTCTACCCTGGGTTCAGAAGCTAGATTCGCACGTGCTGTCCGACTTGGGATATAGCCAATCAAATCATTTTTTAGTTGAAATTTTATCGAGAACGTGGCAAGAAAATCCCTTGATTGGCTATATCACAAGTCGACCGCGCGAACGAATTTAGCTTCTGAGCCCACGGTACAGATAAGTGGAGTGGGTGTAACGTTCGTACCTTGAGAAAAGGATGTTACAATGGATGCAATTTTTCCAACAAATGAATTATATTTTTGGAATAAAAATAGTTTTGATCATTGTATATGATGATACACACACTGTACAACTGTCTGTCACTCTCCCCATGAAGTACATGTATTGGACACTTACTACCAAATCGTTTACTTCTTCTGTGGCTTTACCCTGAATAAAAGTCAACATTTCTCTTTTCTTTAAGAAACAATGTCTTATTTATTTTATTCTAGTTCAACTATGATTTAACACAAACAGGTTCAAATCTTATTACAACAGGTCTAGATTATTTCTAAAATCTTTCTCTCTTCACTAATTTTGTTTAAACTTTGAATAGATGTTAATTTAATCAAATAAAAGAGTGCAAAAGTCAAATTTATAATTCTATCCTGTGTGGTTAAATTACACTTTATGATCAATCCTTGAATTACAGCACTTTTTAAGTGTGTTTATTCCAAAAAGACATCGATGTTATGTTGTTAATTACTATTTCTATCATACATGCAGTTAAATTTCACAAAATTGTCAAATATTGCAGTTAACCACATAAGGTTGATTGACTATATCGATTTTGTATTTCATGACTAAGAATATCTTCTGTATTTTCATATTCTTAAAATTAGTCCAGATATTTGGCACAGAGAACTGATTCTACAGACTCTTCAACTAAAGGGTTAATGTAACACTCAGCTTTTAATTTGGTTAACAATTATTATTTGATAAACTGACTGAACATAGAAATGTACAACTGGGTATCTAGAAAGAATACTTTGATAGACTACAACCTGCACACAGGCATTGACTTACAAACTTGAAACTAAGAACTTAGTATCTAGAAGGAATTCTTTGATAGAGTTTTATCTGCACACAGAAATTGGTAAAGACAAACAATACAAGTGTTGACTAATAAAACTGTGAAATTAATCAATTGCTCACCTGAAAGGGGCGTTTCCCAGGTGAAGTAAGTTCGAAACAGAGTTTCTTGTTGACGTCCCTCCCCTGAACATACTGGGGAGCCTCTTTGAACTCGTAACCTGCAGGAATAATATAGGATATCTGTTTTACATAGTCATTTTGGCTTAAAGAGACACAGAGTATGTTGATAGGATCACACATGTCACAATTTTAAATCGATGTTATTACATCGGGAACCACTAACTGTTACTGAAATAACAAGTTAAAGGTCAATCAGTACATTAGAGCGAAAATACGGCCATTCAAAGTTGGGATTTTGATCGAATACCGGACAATGTGGCTCGAGTGGTGCGCGCAAATTCGCCAAACGTAATTTTGAAACCTTGTCATAAGATGACAGGAAGATATATTCGATTCAATAGTGTTTATTAGGTATTGTAACTACCTAATATTAAACGTATTTGAGACAAGTTGCATTATTTTGAATATTAAACGTATTTGAGATGTTTTCTTCCATCAAATCAAGCATTTTAGAGATATCATGCATAAATTGATATATTTGCAAGTCCAGTAAATTAGCATATTTGATATTTTGTAGCTTATCAAAACCAAATAAAATTTTAAGAAGATACTCTGTGTCACTTTAAAGTAAGGCCATAAGTATTAGTTGTTGTGTTTCTCATCTCCTAAGCTCCTCTGTATGTGAGTTGGGGGGAGGGAGTATCGTCATAACACAGATGAAACACTCAAATTGGTTAAAACATTTCATTGTGACGTTTCAGGGGTCATTTAACCCCCTTTATCAGACCGATCTGATAGTTTGGGTTGGACGGTACTCCCTCCCCCTCTTAATATAACTTTCTTGTACCGTTGTGTATCATTTATTTGATCCGAAGCTATGACATTCAATTCATTCCCTCTTCTATAGAGCAGATTAGCTTCGCCTCTTCACTTAAATTACACATACGTAATATCTACCATAACAACAAAACTAATCAAGCTACAGCTTTCAAAGGGCTTTCCTTAGATCATTGCAAAATTCTGTTTAAAGACAAATAGTTCTCATATGGTGTATTGGGATGAAATTGCTTGTTCACCAAGAAGTTTAACTTAATTCAGGCCTTATGATTTTTTTGTAACAGCAAAAAAACAGATAAAGTCATAAGAAACACAATTTTAAAAGTAAATGCAAATATCAAAGATAAGATTGATGAAAGTTAAACTCTTTGCCTAGATAGCATAAATATTTTTGTGCATAAGTCAAACAATTTAACCTTACCTTCGAGAGAGAAGGCCCCCGCTTGTTTCTTGTCCGTATTCTTCTCGAAGTAGTAGAAGAAGCGATCCTTCACAACACAAAACCTCTTCTGGTACGGACTCTGGAGCAGGGCAGCTGAACAACATAGACAACATCATCATAAATAAATATTATACAATAATTGACTTCAGTTGAGGTGAATCAAATGGTTTATTGACCTCGGAACATAAGTTTCGGAGGTCAACAAACCATTGGATTCACCGATAACTGAAATTAACAACTGTTTTATTATATGATTCATGAATGTTTCAGCTATTTTGAAAACTATTCAATTATTTTAAGTCTTTTTGGAAGCAACTCTTTACGGCGCTTCTCGTAGTGGCGATCTATTTTAAGCTCCAGGTCATTGGATTGTTATGTTGACCTCGCGCGAGGTTTCCCGCAGTCAACATAAGGTTTGATCATTGTCGATGACCACCTTCCTCGACCAATCAGAAAACAGATGACTCGTCCATCATATAATAACATCATTTATTACCTACTAGGGCAGTCATATCGAGGTTCATATTTTTCATATGTTGACCTAGCGCAAAATATCACTTTTACGTTGTGACGTCACGTTATAAACAATGCTTTGATGTTGCGGTTCACCTATGATGTTACAATCTATACGGGCCGGCGACGCCTAGTCCGCCTTTGATGAGATGTAGGTTTGGAGTATTTTCTTTAATTTAGGAACTACGGTAATAAACAGAATATTATATTCGTGTCCATGACATACTACCGGTATGTTTACGACACTCACTTGGGAAATACTAATATTTAATCACTCGTCTCATAAACATAGTATGTCATGGACACTATATAATATCCTCTATTTATACTTTCTTTTATGGGGATTCCTATTTCCTATATTTTGGTAAATATGACAACCTGAAAACAGGATGTACTGACTTATGTGGTCGTGACTTTCACTTATTAGCAGCTGTGAAAGTACAATCCTTCAGGTGAATGACCTTTGTAGTGCTTAATTTGAGCAGATCTTTTGACGAGAGAAAGGTGCATTATAAATACTCACATTAACTAATCATACAATCAACCTGATGATATGTAATAAACTTTATGTTAGAAATGTATGCTCAAAAGTATTTTAAAATGAGAATTCAAAAATACCATTTTCTGTTTATTGTCTTACACTCTGTTCCTTATTTTCCCAATATCAAATGAACATGAATTGTTGTTGCGAAACAGATAATATGGTTGAGATAATGACCTACAGCCGAGTGGTTATAGGGATATAACCTTCAAGCGACAGCGAGAAGGTTATATCCGATAGCCACGAGGATGTGGTCATTATCTCACATACACCACATGGCTTTACAATTTGCATTTTAACAAAAGTAGACCATCATACAAATATTTAGCTATTAAATGGTTGTCGTTTTGGGGTACAACTTACATCCTCTCCACTTCTAAACATTTCATTTGCACAATACGCGGATTTCACATGCAGATTGAGCATGTCATGACGAAATTGTCAATCAGACAAATCTGAGCAAGAAGCAATCTGTTTTTAGTTGTTTCAACTTATTAAAAACACAAAAATTCTACATAGAACTGAAATTTAAAAAATTTATATACAAGTTGTCAAAAATGTCACCGAAATTGTGATTTATGGCAAATAATATTCTTATGTTTAATACACTATTCAGTCCATCAATTATTTCCCTCTTTATAAAGCAAAAGGTTTTGCTGCACGGACGTTGTCAATTTCATCTTGTGATGCACGGATTTTAAGTAAATATAATATTGCACGAGCTGTACACAATCGAAAGCACATGGTTTGAAGGTGGACGAAAATGAAGTGGTTTCATGTTTTGACAAATTTATGGCCGCATTTCAAGGTCTTTTCAGGAGGGAGTAAAGGTGAGTTGAACTTTTAAGTATATTCATGTATATGCTGTTAAATGTTATTAATGCGTGGATCTACGAAAATGCTGAAGTATGTTACAGAGGGTTTACAAGGTGTAATACAAGCTGTCAACAACTAAGTTGATATTTATGCATTTTGCTGTTGGGTTGGGTACCTTGACGTACCCTAAAACACAATGGTTGTAAGGTTATACAATATAACCATCGCACGCCTGGTTATACGAAATAGTTAACCTCTGATATTGACCTGATAACTACACCACGTGGTGTATAAATTTATAAACTTACTCATATAAGAAATGCGATGGTTACTGTTGTCAATACGAGAAAAATGAGTAGTATTTCATTTCACCTGTTGTTCTGTTTACTAGGACTTCCATGGGTAAAAAAGTTGGACTCGAGAACTCGAGGGTTCAGACTCAACCCAGGCCCATGTACCCGAAATTTTATCTATACCAAAGAAACCATGTAATTGTTTTTGAGCCTAGATATCATTAACATTGTGTCATTGTCATTTTTGTCATTTTGTCTATTGTAGCCCTTTGGCAGCTCATACATCTTTTATTGTATTGTATCATGTGCCAATCGTGTTTGTATCAGATGAGACATAAATAAACAAATTCTCTCTCTCACATATAATTTGACCTATATATATATGATCATATATAGCATCTCTTGAATTGGTAATGTTGATCATCTGTCTTCACACTTGACAGACAAAAAGACTGATATAACTTAAATAAATAACAGTGACTTCCACTTTTTGAGTCCTTGAGTCAAAGAAATTGACTTGAGTCCAGCTGGACCTGACTTGGCCTCGAGTATCCGTGGAACCCCTACTGTTTACTTACGTTTTTTCCTACGTTTGTCCAAGTAGCCTGCCTTTGTTGGATCGGCCAGTTCTCGAACTGACTTTTCTGGAACATCTGTAAAAAAGTGCATCACGCATCACGCATCACGCACTATGCATTACGTGTACATGGAATAAACTTTTACTTTTTTAGTGCAAACTGTTGAATACGCATTGCGCACTATGCATTACGAACACAAGGAATGCTGACCTTAGCGTATACATTATAACCTGAGAAAGGAGGCAATATATGTAAATAGACCACAAGTGACTCAACAAGGTGGCTCAACAGTACCGTAAAGTCCAGGTAGAGTCCAGGTTCTACTCCGCCGAGGTAGGCTACCATACTGGTACATATCATTGAAAACTTTTATCATGACAACATACACCTGTATATCTATATACAAATGAAAATACCAATAGACACCTATCGTTGCATATACACAACACACATACACCTACACAAAACTTAGTTCATCAACATGTTCGTAAGTCACCTCCCATTGTGAACCGACCCAATCTTGAGGAAGTTGGTTAAAATCTGGGCAAGTAAACTCACTTCCTAAAATACTTGAGACAGATTATCTGTTTGAAGTCCTAACTAATTAGTGGGAAAAGCTTTTGTGTATGACTTTTTGAAGGCATTTGAAGCATCAGTTGTAACTGAAGTGATGTAAGTTGTAGCAGCATTTATTTGTTACAGAGGATTATTGCATGCTGTTTGTTATATGGTATAGGTAAATGTAAACAAAAATTTCAAAACATGTATTTCGTCATTTCAACTGACTCATTTTTTAAATCTTTGAATTTAGAAGTGGCATATTAAGGATACAAGCTTGAATCCATAAACAAAAACTATTTCATTGTGAAATAACACATCATTTTGGATTATATGTTATCATTTGAGTAGAATTATTGAACCTTTAAGTGTTTTCAATCAAACTGACTGGTACTTTACTCAAGCTTGAATGCAGTATAGTAACAGCATTAAAGGGTTATCAATAAAAAATTGTTTTCAAGAACAGCTTTTTTCTTAAGATTTCAAATTGGTAATAAATAGAGATTTTTATCACTTTCTAAAACAATTGTCTAAATATCTTTATCCTACCTCATGTAAGAATCTCGATCTCTAATTGGTCAACGTGACCCTGAATAAATACTGATATCACCCTCTTGAGTGGGGTAATAAATCATTTATACCCTGGTACATAAAAAGCATGAAAAAAGCATGCAGATTGAGCGTCTTGAAATGTACAATGTATGTTACCTCGAACACATGATCAAGCTGGTTACTTTTGATCAACCGATATGTAGCTTTGAACAAACTACATGTATAGTAAAAGGACTTACAAAGTTCCTACTCTTTATCTTCAAATTATATGCGTTTTGTTTAAACATTCGGTAAGATAAATTTGTTATACCATTCAGAGGCTGGGTACACAGGGAGATATCCGCCTCTCGCTAGGTGTTATGCAACTCGCCTTCGGCTCGTCGCATAACACAAAGCTCGAGGCTGATATCTACCCGTGTACCCTGCCTCTGAAAGGTATAACTTATATTGTGCTATTAAAATTACAAATATGAGAGTGCAGCTAAACAAACTTTCATGACATACTAAAAAAGTCCTAAGTCACTTTTTTTAATGTTCAATGTATTCATTTCATGGTTAGCCATCAAGCTATTTGTTTTAAAAAGTTGCAAAACTGCCACCTGTTTCTGTGACATTGTAAATTACAATCAATTTATGATGTCACAAACGAAAATGTGTGCATTTTTTGCAAAGTGATATGGAAAAGTGTACACACATATATATGACAATGATAATGTTCCAACAATTTTGTTATAGAAGTTAGTCCCATCAGTTACGGTTTATATCATTCATTGGACATAAGATGAAGAAGGTAACAACCATCAACCAATAAGAAAGAGTAACAATGTGAAACACTGAAATTTAAAACTGTTATCCTCATTCCTAATCCAATTAATACCAAGGCACTTTATCCTCATTGCACTCAGTCTAACCAGCTGCACAAATTGGTACCTGAATATATTAATGTCAGACCTATGGAGTAAATTTCAGCCTTAAAAGATTAAAATTTAAATGTAGATGACATTGTATCTGGACATGAGATGTTAAAATCGTTTATAATAATATTATTATAAAGAAACTAGTTATCGACATTTGAGGCGTTTAAATGAGAGAAAGTACTTACTCTCGCTGTAGACACCTTCATCTTCCTCTGCGTTCCCACTGCCGTGACTGCTCTTGGTCTTAATAGACTCGTTAGACACTGGATACCGTAAAAAAAATTCACATTAGTATATAGTTTATTATCGGTATGAAACAAGGAAAGTGGAACAAGTGCACCAACCCTGGCATGAACTTTTGACTGATAACATTAATCAATTTAAATAATATGTCAATCATGTCTTTGAATGACAAGCATTTTCAATTGACACACTTAAAGCTCAAACCATAACAGCAAAACTCCTAATAACATAATTATTACCTAAGTTATAGGTCATCTCAAGTCCATGTCTGATGGTCCAAAAACATATTTGGTTACAGTGAGATATAAATGCTAAAAACAGCAATCATACCTTTCATAATTAGTCTGATTAAAATCGACAAAACTCCGAGGAATAAAATTGCAAAAATATTGTCTCTATCCTGGTTCAAACTAGTCAGGATATCCTCTCCGTCTCGGTCTGAATGCACCCACCTCTGTCGCTTGTTTCTGAGTTAAGCTAATCTAACCAATCACAAGGCGGGCAGCAAAAGCTTTCGATGTGATGCTAGGGGCAGATAACTCTATACATAATCACCGCTAAACCAGGGTTTTACGGGATGCAACTTTCCTGAGTATTTGACGCAGAAAATGTCAGGAGAACCCCCAAAAACTAATCATGTGGGTCCGCTGAGACTCAGTATTATTCTGATACAAATATCTAATCTTTCAATGAAAACACATTTCAGTATGATTTTCATGTCAAGATGGTATTAAAACATCAGCCAATAACCATCCCATTATTGGCAATTCTTTATCAACCTTTCCATTAAGTATGAAACTTCTATAATGTTTTTAAGGACTCCTGAAATAGGAAAAGGACTCTTAAAAATATATGCTCTGAGTCCCCAGGACTCTCAGTTTTGATTGACTATGTAAAACCCTGGCGCTAAACACTATTTAAAACAAGGGTGTGATTGGATAAGTTACGACTGGATTTTTCTGCGCTAAACTGGTTATAGCAACATTTATGTCGATTTTAATCAGACTGTTTCATAATCTAATCATAGAAGAAAAGCTCTTACTGAATTGTAAAACAATTTGTCAAGACTTACCATGATCAGTATCATTGTCTGGTACTTTTAAGTCAGACTGACTTTCCAGGGACGGGAACTCATGGCGTAGTTTCTTGATGGCTTCTACGACCTTATCACGACCTGTCTGGACTTTCTTTGACAGTTTCTCATTCTTCAAGCTTTCAATAAACTTGTCCACCTCTGCAAATGATATGGTGTTTAGTTTCTGAGTAAGTAACAATTGTTTAATCAGAGCAAAATTAGAAATTATAAAATGATACAACGGGCCTAAAGATTACTTAGTGAAAACACAGGTGATTTTATGGAGAATATGATTAGCGCACTAGCAGATCCAGGGGGGGGTCCAGGGGGTCCTGACCCCCCCTTTTCAACACCCGCCCCCTTTCAAATCCATGTATTCGTGGACCCCCCCCCCCCCCCCCCCCCCACTGAGTGGAGAAAAATTATTTTGGGACCCCCCCTTTCAAAAATCCTGGATCCGCCCTTGATTAGCATTATGGGATTAAAACTAGATATGTTGCAATCGAATCAAGTAATGAGCAAGTATGATGTGGAAAAGAAATATATATATATATATATATTTATCTCATTATAAACCATGTGTATTGATGAATCTTCTTTGTTTTTCCTTTTTGAGTGCATGTGCCCTATTCTTTGTTTTATAGAAAACAAAATGTTACACACTGTAACATGCTCGAAAAGAAATGTGCAACAATCATGCAACTACAACCATAGAAGACATTGATTAATGCTTATGAATGAATGAATGAATGAATGAATGAATGAATGAATGAATGAATGAATGAATGAATGAATGAATGAAATGTTTATGTTTATATATGAGGATAGCTATGTATCCAAAGCCTGTGAAATGTGTTTAAACACAGTGTATGAAATAAGGACTGTCTACCAGCTTGGTATCTATTTTTTTGAAGATTTTTTCATTTTTAGTTTAGGCTACCTAGTTTTCAGACTTGTTTCATACACTGATGCCAGGAATGTCCCCCTTTTTCACATGAAAACCCAGACATATCTATCCCCTTTTGGATTCAATGTGAAGGACGATAAAAATTGTGACATGTGACTGTAAGTTAAAGGGGCTGTAGCCATTTTTAAAGGGAATATAAGGTGATGTCAGGAAAATGAATAAAAATGGTTCCAATTGAAATACAGTGTATTTTAACTAAATGAATCAGTAATAAATCAATATATAATGTTGAGTTCAGCCATGCCATTCCTTTTTCTTACACAAAAGAAATTATAGGTGTTCGCATAAAAATGGCAGCCAATGGATTTAATGTGAATCGTTAAAATTTGTTCTCTGACTATGGATGATTGGTTGGAGAATTTTGACACTATCAACATTATACTTTTAGCATTAACGTACAATTTCAGTGAAAAATAAATTTAAAAAAACGTGCCACTGCTCCTTTAAAAATATCAGTTGTTGTATGTTGGTTATAGTAATAACCTCTTCAATAGTGTCAAAGGCTTTTCACAAAAGAAATTAATTCTCAATAACCAACCAGTTGGAAGAAGAAATACACATTGGTGTAAGAGAAAATTACAATGTTTACCATATTAAGGGGCACAGTCTCAGTGACAATGGGACATATTTTTTAAGGGGTGAAAATTACACCCCCCCCCCCCCAGGAATTATGGCTATAGCGAAAGTCTATTGTAAATACTGCAATAGCGATAGTCTATTGCGGGGTACTATTGCGACAATTTCTTGATAAAAGAAAGGTAGAGTTTGCTTCTTCGTTTGTGATGTTTTCAAACTCAGTTGCACTTAAGGAAGTTATAATTTTTAATTGGCAACAAGATGTTTCTAATCTGCATTTCCAATACTCATGACAGAGATATTTGGCATTACAATTACTGTCTTTTTCAGTTTTCTGTATCTAAAAAGGTAGGCAGGAGCTGTTTTAATTTCAATTTAAACTGTGTAATTTCATATGCATTTCATCACCATTTTTGTGAATGATATTTTTGTCCTTGTTTTAAGACAAAAGAAAAGAGTGGGCTTGAATGGAATGAATGCACACAATAATATAAAAGTTGTTGCAAAAGTTGGAGGCAAGATTGATGTATGGTAGACTTGTAACTAAACGGGAGGGTCGCGATGCGAGACGTATCCTAGTATGGGGTTTACAATACCATACATATCCTGATTCATAGAGAATCTCACCCAAGTATCTTCTGATATCAAATATATCAACACAAGTTGTTAAAAGTAACAAATATCCAAGGCTTGACGAGGACATTTTACTTTTATAAACGAGTGTTGATATATTTTATATCAGAAGACACGAGGCCGAGATACTATTTATCATCCAAAATCATTTTTCATAACATTAGCATTAGCATGTACATCTTTGAACACTAAATAGCCCTAAAACTCCTAAACCAGTGATGTCATAGCATTGTGACGTCATCGTGGTAATGACGTCTTAGCATTGTGACGTTGTTGTGCTTATGACGTCATAGCATTGTGACATCATAACTGATGATGTAAAATGTAAGTGATATCATGTATTTTCTGATTACAGGGCATTGTTCAAAATCTACTGTCAAAGCGTTATCTCCTAGAAGATATCGATTGATCTACCACAAGCGATATCTCCTGTGTCTCCACAGTTTGGATGATAAACATTAACACCTTACACAATAGTCTTTTCACATAATATTTGGATCAATTAATTTTGTGCAAGTAGTTAACTTATCTTGCTTTGATGTAATTGTAATTATGACATGATAATTTTCCAAGTATAAGAGGTTCTTGTGTGAATAATAAGTATCTTTTAAATTTCTATAAAAGTTTTCAGCATCTTGATTGAGAATTCATTAATATGTTATGTATTGCAATATGCATCCATCAAAACAATACAATATTATGAGCCAAGTTTTGCAGTATCATAACAACTCTTAAGGCACCACTCAACCCGTTTCGCTTACCATTTTGAAACGTTAGCATTGCGAGCAAACAAATGTGCTGTATTATGGTAATTCATTAACAAAATATTAAGAATAATTACTTGATTGATAGAAGAGGAGCATATTTACAAATAATTCATTGTAAAAGTTATCAATTACGACAGCATTTTGTCGTAGCTATGCATTCACCGATTGTAGTTTTGATTATTGGCTTAATTACACATTGTTTTGTTTTTTTTGAGCGATACACTTTATTCTTTGGCAAATTGTTAAATCTTGAACAACTGAAATGCTAACCTCTCAAACATATTTGAAATTAAGTGTGAAATTATCATGTGAAAATCATATTTAATTGTAAACAGGAAAGTCCTCCTGAATTTCGTATCCACAAAAAATACCCCGCTCAAATGGTCCCTTTAGTAAATGGTTAACTATTTTCCTTGGGTGAAAACACTGCAAAACTGAAACCATTACAAAAAATTTCATAAGGTCAAACATCAACACATTTGAAATCAGTGATTTATTATCAAATATTATATTTGCAATTATGAACACATGATTTATGACACTATGTAACTAATGTTTGTTTTCACCATGTGAGACATATTATATTCAAGGATATAACACCGCTCAATCACCAACTACCAGTGAAGAAAAAGTTCTTAGTGTGCACACAAGAACCTCTTATTCTAAAGAGGTTAGTTACTTTTAACATTGCTTTGAATTTATTGTACTTTCAGGTTTAAACATACCGGTTAAACCACAGGGGCACATCACGAGTAAATTTATAAAAAAAAAATAACCTGGTTCTTAATAAATTGACGTCAATTTATTAAGAACCAGGTTTTTTTTTTGTAAATTTACTCGTGACGTGCCCCTGTGGTTAAACGATATAAACAAAACATTAACCTTTTAATAATTAACAGTAAATAGTACTGACTACATTGCAAGCTATAAAACGTCACTACTGATCAGATTCCATAGCAGATTCATGACGAAACTATCTATTCAAGTCTATTTTCTTGTTGGTGATTTAATTGAATAAGATTCCACCACACATATTTTTACTACGGCACAAAATGGTTGATGTTCGAACATGTTGATGTGTGTCTAATCTACTACTGACTACAGTGACTACTACTGTCGGTATCACACATACATAACTTGCAAACTTTTCTTACCTGATAAAACATTTCGGAAATTTTCGTAAAATGCGGACATGTTTAGTTATTCAATTGGTTATGTTTTCGCCCGATCATAGACTTTCCTTCACCGATATGATAAACGTCGATAATCATTTGATGGGTAAAGATTTACAATTTTCTTCCGGGTCCAGCCCTCCACTTCCTGCTTAGAGGCAATGTCAAAGGTCAAAGCTCGTTCTGCAATTTCATTGGCTGATGGCAAACCTCGTACTTGTTGCCCCTGTATCGTTGGTTGTGAGAGCAAATTTAGCGAGTTATCTTGTGTTTGACAATTACGACAAAACGTGATTTTTCTTTCATCAATTCTTTCAACTGCGTGTGATATCGAGTTATAGTAACTATAATAATGTGCACAACTTGTGTTGGTATGTGACAAGGTTATACTTTCAGACCTACATTATTATAATTTTCTTAAAAAGTCAAGTTGATAATAACCAACAAATAAATTGATTTATAGCATTCATTTTCACTTAACACTATATTCATTTTATAACATTAATTTGCCCATCACATAAATGGCAAACATAACTTAACTAAAGTTTTAACGATTTATCCTTTATCATTTTAATTTCTCATCAAAATGTTAAAATTGTTTTAGATGGTCATGAGTCTTCTTTTGGCCGCTTCTATTTGCAGATAAAAATCATCTCCGTTAGTTATGGCGAGTTTTTCAAAACTAATGACAATGGAATTTTAAACAAATGTTAACATGTGAAATGTTTTTCTTAGTAAGTTGGGGTGCTATATTTTGTAATCATAATGTAAAATCGTTTGGAGTTTAAATTAATTTTTATTTGAATGTTAAAGAATTAATGATTTAAGGCTCAAAGATAAATGTTTTTTCCTTGTTATCGACCATGAGGAAAAGTGATGTAACCAAATGTGTGTACTTGTTCTATGTGAAAAAATTTGATAACCAAAATATTTTGAAAATTGAAAATAAAAGAGCATAAAAGAAACAACATACAATTTTATTCATGAATTCAATCTCAGAAAAAAAGTATATAAAAATGTACAATAACAAAATGTATTTTTCACAAAACAAATATGGCCCCTATAAAGTGGAAAACGGGAAACCATGCACTGTTTTATACTGCATTAAAAAATTCGCCCAGAGGAGTTAAATGACATTAAGGTTTGCTGTAATTATACATGCCTTTTCCCCAATGTCATTGTATATACATTCCAATAACGACAGCTGTTGGCGGTACTTGACACTGAACCTCCTGTTTCGTTCACTATGCTAGTAAATATTTGTATAGTTTGCCAGTAGTAAATAGCCTGAGGTTTAGGTCGACTGCAAACATAAATTCTGTAGTTTCATTTAAGACACATTCTTGCAATACTTCTTGGTAAACCAATGAATAGATGTTAATAAAATGGATATAGATACAACATTTATATACTTCTGTAATCGACAATGTATAAAAAGAGACTGCCATTTCTTGACATCTAAACATTTCGGAAAAAACATATTTTTCTGCCGTCTCCCCCATAAAGAAGCGACTTGTTTCATATTTGAAATATATTTAATATTTTGTAAATAAAGTTAACTATTTGAAATCCATATCTGCTCAACGTACTTTCATTAATATCAAACATTGAAACTGTATACATCGTTATATTTATTATAGTTATTTTATTTAGTATTATCATTATATAATAGTGTTTCAATAGTGTTTCCTTTTTATCAATATTTTTCATATTTTTGTCGTTTTGTTATGTATGTAAAATATAGTTCAATCAATATCGTTTGTAAAAATTGCATTGATGATACAGCATTTACGAGATTCCATTCCAAAAGAAAAATGCTGAAACATCGTGAACGTTCGAAATAAGAAGTTCTTCCAATTCAGGAATAAAAAAGTCTCAACTGACATGTTCCTACGCAAAGCCTGAAACGACAGTTTCCGAACTGCTGTCGATCCTGTACTTCTGTGCTGCCCTACAGGCTAGAGAGCAAGCACAGAAAAGTCAAGGAAAGCAGCAAGGCATAAACATGACAGTTCGGAAACGTTCGTGTAAGGCTTTGCGTAGGAAGATTTTCAACTGAATGAAATGAGAACCAGAGGCCAAGCTTTGCAATAACCATCTTCCTACGCAAAACCTAAAACGCAAATTTCCGAACTGTCAGTTTTATGCCTTGCTGCATACCCTTGGGCTTTCTGTGCTTGCTCTCTAGCCTGTAAGGGCACTATAGCAGCACAGAAAAGTAAATGGTCTGCAGCAACACCTAAAATGATATTTCGAAATCTGGCGTTTTAGGCTTTGAGTTGGAAGATGTTCAACTGAATGAAATGAAAAACAGAGACCAAGCTTTACACGGACGACAATGGAATTCAAAGAAGTAAACTGTAGGCAACATCGTCAAGTCTGACGCATTGTCATTGAGAAGAGGGATTCAGATAAAGTTGAGATTCTCAGATGAGAGTCTCAATCCATTCCAACCATACAAATGTCAAAGCTCATGTGTGAAGCAATTTAATTATGTTCATCGAACCCAAAAAAGGTCTTGAATTATGGCCAACGTAACTTTCAATTGTGGTTACTTTAACACTATATAAGGATTTCTATCTAAGGTCACTTTTGATGACCAGAATACGCATCTTGATAAATTTCTGACGTCACTTCCGCTCTTGGATGAGATATAGCATCCTCATAATACAGTTCTGACTCAACTCTGTCCGGGGACTTCCGGTATGTGTATTCTGGTCTTCTGCTAACAACGTCATCATAGTCTTCATCAAATTCTAAGTCAATAGGTTCAGTGTAGTCATCATCATCGTCATATTCATCATCGTCGTCGTCATTGCCTCTGTCATCTTTTGGTTTCTGTTTAGGGGGTATCGGAGGTTTCAATGGGGCGCGAGAGGACTGGTGAGATTTACGTTGACTTTGCGGTATTTTCTTAGGAAGAACTGGAGGCTTTTTGTCCGGTTTTCCATTTTTAGAATTTCCGTTGGATTCTTGTAGTTTATGCGTGGTTACGATCTCGTAGTTTTCAGTGTCGTCAGTGAAGCTGTCTGGTCGCTTGGTGATGTCGTCATCACTGTTGACTGCTATGTAGTACTCGTCGTCGTCTTCATCATCTCGAACGTAGGAGGAAGGGGTCACTGTGTGAACAGGTAGAGATGTGAACAGTTATAGAAAATATTTGAGAACTTTGAAATGAAAATACAAAATATAGGACATATTTTGATTCTTGAAGAGAATTACGATATATTGAACACTATTCTTTTTATCCTAAAAGATCGATTATTTTTATGATAACACAGTTTAAAACTAAAATTCTTTATTTCAACAAAAAGATTATGTTAATTAAAACAAAACATTTCTTAATGGTCTTACGGATTAAATAATACCTGCTTGCTCTAAAAAGAACGACACTTTAAACATAAAATGGTAAGATAGTGCTGTATTAAGCAAATCAAAATTAATCAATTTAAGATTTCAAGTGTTAATTGACAAATTTTGTACTAAAGTGAATGCTCGAATTTTAACTTTTAGGTAGTGAGAACGATTCAAATATGTAGTAAATAATAACCGGTACCGAGGGGTTATGGAAAATAACCTCGCGAGGTCGTAGCCCGAGCAGAGGTTATTTCCATAACTCCAGGTAATCGGGTTATTATTTGACTAACACTCCCGCGGAACACTCCTGCAATGGTTTCAACTAAATTTGTTTATATACAATTAATTCATTAACGTTTTAGCTATTTCTCTGATTTAACATATCTTGATAAGAATAAACATTTAGACTTCTTACAATACCCCCTGACAAGGGTTTTAGAACAAAGCACTTGATTCCTTACTTTAAAAACTATTTTATTACAATGTTTCAACTAAATTTGTTAATATGCAATCAATTCGTACACGTTTCTGTGGTTGCGGGTTGAGCATGTCTTGATAAAAATAAACATTTAGACAACTTGCAATACCACCTGCTAATGGTAAAAGAACTAAAAACTTGAATCCTGACATTAAAAACTATTTTATTGCAATATTGGTATATATGTATAGCCAAAACTAAAATCCAAACATGACACAACAACATTTACAAGTGGCATTGATCCTCGGTAGCTCAACTGATAAGGACGCTGCTTGATGACATAGAGGTCCCTGGTTCGATTCCCACTTTCGTTGTTCATAAATCTGAATTTTCTTGTTTGATTAAAACTCAAAAATTTACAAGTCCAATTGTTTGCGTTTATTTACAATCTTATATTCCCCCAAGGTGGTTATGAGATAACCATCCTACACAATTGGAGCTTTCGGCTAATAAAATTCAACTCAGTAAAATAAAGGCAATAACGTAAAGAGTAAATACCTCTAGGACGGTAGTTACGAGTTAAAACCAATTGAAAAAAGAAGGGATATAACCGCCTAAGGGGTGTAAGAACATTTAGTTCATAATTGAAAAAAAAGAGTTTTCTTGGCAAATACCTTGTAGACTATATATACCTTTGTTGTTGTTCTTGCTAGATGCACCGTCTCCCTCCACTGCCTCCCTCCACTCCTTAAAGTCCTGTGTGATCTCAGCTAGAAACTGGACAACATACTATACAATTATACATCTAAGTCTTCCTTCACTAATTAACAAAAAGGCTTTACTAAGACAGTGATATGACTTAATCCATTAATCTTAATTCACTTGCCATCAACTACAGATACAGGATTTCCGTTTGGAAAGAGCTAGGTGCTATGTTGGTGTTACAAATACGACTATTGAAATGAAAACTTTGGATCAAAGAATATATGTGTACAAGAAGTTGTTCCTCCATAAGAATTGTCAATCAAAGAATTAAAAAAATCTACGTTCCCTTCCGAACACTTTCTGATATGAATTTATAATGGATGAGAAATAAGACTTGTAGAATTTACTAAATTTGTGACATCCTTGGGAGGGGTGTGGGGGTCACAGCACCACGCCCCCTGGATCCCTTGGTAAACAGACACCCTCTTAACATGATGAATACTTACATTGGTAACAAAAGTAGCCCTGTCGCGTATTATAAAACTGATACATGCAAGTCACAGGGAAGAGGATATCGTTCAGAGACATATCAGTACCTGATATGAACGTTTTCCTGGGCACACTAGTTCGAAACTTAGATCCTTCTTCGTTCCATCCTCGGGAAGATAGGGTGCCTTCCGGAACTTGTAGCCTGTGGAACGGAAGTAACAGTGTCACAACACAGATAACACCGATATTGACAGGGTCGCATCACAGGTACCGATAATGACGGAAGCGCAACACATATAACACCATGGAACAGCATCATTTTGTTTTAAAGCAATTGACAACAATATTAGCAAAGTTTTTAAACCCCTCGGGACAATAAATTAACAGATAAATAATATGATATACAGTTTTCTGAATAGAAGTTATTATTTTCAAATTGTTTGTAAATAATTCGTATCCTTTCGTATTTTCCCTTTTTTATTTCGGAAGACTGTTTAAACTTGTGCATGATACGATTTATGCCGTGCAGTTAATGTAGCACACTGAATTGTATGTACTCCCGACACGATACCACATACGTAACCATATCGTGAAATTCTCCACATTATCATATCAGATATATTGTAGAAACAACTAGTTTCAATCATTGATAGTAGACTATAAGTTTAGTTATTTATGATTGCGGAAAGTTTGATTACCCTCTCTCGCTAAATCACCATACGAACCTCGTTTCTGATTCAATCTCATTAAACTAATATAATAATTGCCTTCACTACCTTACGCTACATGCGATTAACATAGCGTAGCAAATAGAACATATTTTAATAAGATTGGTTTATGATTGTAGATATTGCCTTGCAAAATCAGAATTTTCTTCACAAACGTAGAAATGTCATGGATATTCATTTGTCCTAGAGAAAAGGCAACCATGCATTTCCTTTTCACACATAAGTCAGTACAAGCGCATGGTTTACATTATTTTGTTTCCCGGTTTCGAGATTCAATTCTTAATATATATCACACTCAGATTTGATAATAAAAAATATATTTTCTGGTATTCTGATAAGCTGATACTAACTATGAATTTTTATATGATTTTTTTTTACTTTTATCAGTATTTACCTCATTCCTAAGTTTTCTCTCTTTATATATATCCTTGTACATACAAATCATTATTACGTCTCAATATAATATGAAAGCACTGTACATATGACAGGGTTTCACTAAGTTGGATAACTTGTACCCAATGTTTTCTTGTGAATAAATATGTTTAAATCAAACCAATGCTTCACCTTTTAGCGAGAAGACTCCAGCCTGTTTTTTGTCGGTGGGGTGGGTATAGTAGTAGAAAACGCCATTCTGTATCACACAATATCGCCGCTGGTAGCTTCCTCGTTGAAACAGTGTCTCTGTGAATGATGAATATAAGTAAATTGAAAATATTTAGTATAATTTTTAGAGGTTTGCTTCATAATTGATATACCTATAAGAGGCACGTGATCTAGACTATAATTCATTCAAATGCAAACACTATTGGTTCTTAAAATATCAGAGTCCTTCTTAGAATTATGAACTTATCTGTTCAGTCTAGGTAAATGGTTCTTACATTTATCGATGTCATATGGACAGACATTATATGTCAAACTAGAGTGAGTGTATATTTTATTTAATTTTTCCAGATCATTGTATCTTTGATGACAATATACTAACATGCAAATTGTGATTTTTCTCACAAATATGGATTAACACCTGTAAAATGATTTCTGGGTGACAAAGAGTTGACTTACAGTTGATAAGGTTAAGCTTAAGAACTACACTGTATTACGAAGTGAAAACATATTAACATCACATAACAGACAGATGCCAGCTGAGCTTTAGGTAAGTTCATCAGGTAATGCCCTATTATATATGCCATATTTTGGATGGTATACGGCTGAATCTCTGAAAACTACACGGATTGATGTTCAGCCATGTTTCTTTGTCCCTCATTTATATATGTATTAAGTAATACATACTCTCAGGAATTTGATACCCTCTTTTTTATATACAAAATACTTCCTGATATCAGAGTAAGTGATACAGATCTTCCTGAAACCTCTAAAAGGATAACCAAATTAAAGGTGATATAATGTTGTTTTACCCTTTTTTCTCCTTTTTTCTAGAAATCCTGCTTTTGTAACTTCTCTCAACTCTCTTGCAGCCAGATCAGGAATGTGTTCTTCTGAAACTAAAAAGACATGAACTGTTTGGTAAACATACATGTAGCTCATTTATTTTGAACAATTCTCTTTCTATTTTGGAATCTTCCCAAAGTTTAGAGAACATCTCAAAGTGTTCCACCTTTGAAGTTGTTGCATTGAAAGAGGTTTTAATGTCAAATCGTAAAGTAATTATAAATCAAATTCTACATAGTTACCGTAAATGCATTGTTTGTTACTGTACTGTGCAAGTTAATAGTCATATATCTCCTAGGTAACCTATATTCAACTGAAGCCATTACCAAATAATTACCATCATTCCTGCTAAATTCGGATGAGTCTGGCTGGAGATCAGGAAAATCTTTCCTAATATTGAAAATGATGTCTAGTATCTTCTCTTTATGAAGTAAGGCCTTCTTTGATACTTTCTCAACACGGAGGGTGTCGTTGAAGAAACTATTGATTTCTGGAAAACAAGACGTGTTAGAAAAATGCATAACTTTCTTCACAAAGTCATTTCATTCATCGGAAAAGAAATACACAAAATACAACTTTAATCTATCGTTTATTTGTTGGTCGTATTCTTTTTTCCCTAATAATATTAAACACGAAATTATTTTAAACTGCAATATGTAGGTATATCATATATTTTTCTCAAAGATAACAGGGTTATTACTAAAAGTACATGTTGTGCTGAAAGCGACCAAGGCTTAGGAATGATAAGGCTTAACAATAGAGTTATTTGCTATGTAACGCATCAGGCTCACAATGTCATGCTAAAAAGAGCTAAAAATGCAATCGAAGTTAGTTGCTGAGGTATCACCATTCACCATTGGTGTTTCAATGCCATTATTTCTTCTTGAAAAAAATCCTTTCAACCAGAATTGTTTTTCTTAATTGTTATGTCTGCTTACTGAATTTAGAATAAGATTTTTGATATTTTTTAAATTATACGTTTCCTGCAAAGAAGATTATTTTGCAATGCAAAAATGCAAATCAAGCCTGTCGAAAATATACAGTTTGAATGAATTGTTAGTTTATTTGAAATGTTTCGTGTTTTTTATTATTTACCTTCCCTTTAACCGTTGCTTTTACTTAAATCTACAATTTACATGTAAACTTTACACAAATTTCCTATTCGAATTGTAATTTTGAAACTAACGCTGATTTTATTAAGCACTGAGTGACATGTTTCTCAAAAACAGGAAATTGGTACGTTGAATTATATATCAAAAGTACATCAAATGGGTTTCCTTAGAGAGAAAACCCACAACTATGTTTATATTGATGGATAAGGAACTTAAAAGTCTATTATTACATATCAGGTAGTAATAACAACTTTGATTGTGATCCCGATTTATAAAATAAACATCATACGACTTAACATCATAGAAATTGAATACAGTCCAAACGTTTTTCTACTACTAGTCTTCGATACAATAGCATAAGGAAAGTTATTTTAAAAAGTACCTGTATGAAAAAACATTTGTGCACTTCGTTTAATATATTTTTCATAAAGGTATTACATTCTCTGTCGTAAATTCAAAGCATAGATGTTGATGTACAGCGACTTACACTTTTATATTCAAGAAATGAGGCGTTTCAATGGCATTTGTTTAAGACGAATACTTGGCTGTAGTTGTGTTTTTATTTCTTATCCAAGGTCATACATTCCAAGAAGAAACCGTGGAGAGGTAGTTCAAACTTCCCGGATAAGACTTTGTGCACCGCATAGGGTCTATTAATTATATTACACCGTATTGCGTTTGCATTTCAATGCCCATGGTTTTGTAAACACGCATTATATTCCTTGAATATAATTGACAGTTCCGGGTCATGTCGACCTACTTCTACAATGTATATGTCACGTCTGGGTGCACGGAATCTGACCCGTTCATTTCTAAATAAATGTGGCTCAACAGTTTTTTATTACGTCCTACTGTTGGAGGCAAAACAATGTTGAGTTATATTTATTTAGATTGCTGACGTGTTTGGGCTATTATTTGTACGGGTAAACAAAGGCAAGTGTTACGTCACACTTGGTACCTGATCTTAATTTGTTCGTTACCTTACCAGTATATACTCAGATAACGTGTTGTGTGTGCACTTGTGAAACTGATAACCCTTTATTGTCCGTAATAATATATATTATTATATATTATGATATTAATTAACATTAATTGTGTGCAACACCACAGCGCCAACTCAAGCTATTCTACCCTTAGTATAATGAGTGTCAAGCAAGGATGTACATGTTCATCATTTAGCGTCTTTTGGTATAAATCAATTTCAATTCAATTCTTTATTAACCTTTAGCATTACAGCTAATCGGCGGTTACAAAGATAAATTATGAGTTTGTGCAGGTGAACATTTTCAGAAAACATACTCACTTACAATTGATAGCATCTGATTTCTTAATGTACATGCTTTGTAAAGATATTTCCCAAGATTACATAACTGTTTTACATTATTGATACTTAATAACTGGACAAGTTTAAAAACAGATGGGTTATTACAATAATATGGCTTTATAAATTTTTGTCGAAGATCATTATACATTGAACATTTCAAAATAAAATGAAATTCATCTTCAATTTCACTTTTACATAAAACACATTTCCTATCATTTACATGAACATTTTGATATCTACCCGTTTCAATTGACAACGTATGAGAGCACAGTCTAAACTTGGATACATATCTTTTATACAGTGCTGGGATAGGTTTCTGTAAATAATACTGTAATACATGATCGAACCCCGGTCTTCCGGGTGTCACGCGAGCGGACACACTACCCGTAAAACACAACGTAAAGCTGTCTGTCTGTCAGTTATCCCTTAAAGAAATCGTTTAATAGTTAAGGTTTAGAACTTATATTTGGACTTTCAATTTGAGTGTCGGTTATAAATACCATGGTCGCTTGTCAGATAAACAATCCACGAATAACAAACACACATAGAATTCTCTTTCTCCTCAAATTAGATAACACATTTGAAAGATCGGTAAACTGTTTCAGTAATAATTCTAATTCTAATTATGATATTCGAAAGTGTAAAAGGTTTTTGCTAAGATACATAGCATCAAATATACTCATGATTCACTTACAGTACCCTAATATATATTGATAACGGTCTCAAATACTGTAATTATATACATACATGGCAGCAGCATGAAATAAACCTTAAAATGATACATGTAGGTTCAGGTGTTTTCTATTCAATTAGTGATTTGATATCAGCAAAACAATTTAACGCGGAATGTGAAGTGGAACGAACCAGCAGTTGAGATTTTTAAAAATTCAAAGGTCATTGGGTGGCAAGAATTGCCACTGCTGATGTAGAAACTCTAATCATATGCATGTCTCCTTTAACGATTTCATCAAGATAGGACGAACACTTTATATTACTACAAGAGCCAAGTTTATTGTACAACAAATCATTTTGCATTTTAATTTACCTACACTTCAATTTTCTCCGTAACAGCAGCAATTTGGTGTTTGATAAGGGCCTACTTACTACATCATGATATGACGTCCCTTTACTGTTAACATATGATACTTAAAGGGGCAGTAGCACGTTTTTTGATAATTTCATATTTTAAAATTTTCACTGATAATTGAAAGTTATTGCTAAATGTATTATTTTGACAATGTCAAAAATCTCGTTACACAAACCAATCAACCATATTCAGAGGACAAAGTATGACGATTCACATAAAATCCATTGGCGGCACATAATTTTGCGTTTTATTACCATTACATTTATGACTTCATTAATGGTGTTTTTAGGATACACGTCATTTCCACACGATCTTGAATCATCGTACTGATTTGTAAAATAATAGTGGTTATGTGATGAACTTAATGTGACCACGCTCAACTTCATGTATTCAGGATACGACCCCGGACAGACACTTCCGTTACGCTGTTGTACTCATCTCTCTATCAGCTCCGTCACTCATTATCATACCTTCCAGACTAAGCATTGCAAAGCAACAGAGATTATCTTAATAGGACAAACTGACAAAGGTTCGGAGTTACGATTCACAATTCTGAAAGACTCATACAATCACGATGTCATTTTCTACAAATTTTATCATCAGCAATACAAATATTTTAATCTGTTTCGATCTGATTATTCAAATTTTTTTGAATTCGTGCCTTATGATGTTTGTTTATCCATCTATCGTTATTTTAATCGTTATATTCTGATTTATTTCATAAAGTCTGAAAATAATTTTATATCTGTTTATTAGAATGCCCATAAACCTACATTCTCTCCCCACAGAGCTCAGTCATACCCGAGTAAGCGAGCTGCCTCTTTTGGGAGAGAATGATAAACCTACTGTTACTTCTTCATATTTTGAATATCCCCGTTAGTTGTTTGAGTCACATGTGCCTATCTCAATCAATAATGTCAATAGATTAAGAGATACCAACGATTCTTGAAAAGTTTTATTCCAAAGCTAATCGTTTTTTCTAGACACCATTAAGGTGTAAAGTCGAAATTATGATCGAAGACCGGATAGTGACCCAGGTCAATTTCAGTCAAACGTAAATTTGACAATAGGTTGTTGAAGTATCAAGGACAATTTGTAATTGTAACTGGCTCGTAGCTGATTTCTAACATCTTCTTTTATACTGTGATATATATATGTACAGAATGTGACATATGTAATAAAATATTCTCCTTCCTCTTCTTCATGCAAATTAAACGTGCGATAACCGTTTTGGTGCATATTTTTGAAGATTTTTTATGGAAAACAAGTGAGTAATTTTTTTTTCATTTTTGGGATGGATAATTGAGAATTTTAAAGTTAACATAACATCACAAGGCAATTAGGTTTTGCCAAACACTATGTCATGAACATAATCCCGGAGTGGCTCCTTGTATGAGTAATCAATTAAGTCCGTAGCTATATATATAGGTGATCAGACAATAAACACCAAATATCGTGATCTTTATCGTATCCGGTATCCCGGTGAGTATAGGTGGGGAATAAACATGACAATAAAGTCTCGATACGAGTCTGTTATCATTAATATATAGCATTTATTCAATAACCATCACAAAACTAAACTAAACTGATACGGCTTTGATTCACTTTCGGTTATGTGAAGTACCTTCGATTGTTACATAAGAGGAAAATATCGACACCATGTTGAATGCAGGCACATGTAGTGTTCATATATAGTTGGCTGTATACAATGTTATATTACAAGCTCGTAAATCAGGGACATTATAGTACATATATATAGAGTCTCTGCATAAATGCATGCATTAGACATAAATGAAATCCGGTTACTAGTAAGTAAACAAACGTGCCCTTAAAGATAAGGAGTTGATTATTTACATAATTAATGAAATAAAATTGACACATTTGAAATAACCGATTCTGCAAGAGTTGTTAAGCTTTTACTTCTCTTTTAAACTGATGATATTTCGATCGATCGATATTCTCTAAGCTATACTTTTAATTGAAAAATGACTCATTTTAAGGCGAAAAGAGATTCTTATCAAGTTACCAAACAGGTTAATTGATTACAACTTTTAAACATTTATGACTTTACCTTAGCATATATTTTGCAGTTGCTATACACGACTAAGATAATTGAATCGTAGTTACAGTACAAAAGGTTTAGATGCTTTTGTATAATGAAATACGTGTTAGATAGGATTATGATTAAAGTTCGTTTCTAAAAAACATACAAACCTACGTATCGTTAAAAATACAAAATTAAAGTTTTCAGTTCATATAATCATTTAATGGTTAACAAAAATTGAAAATGTCATTCAATAATGCATGGTAATACATTATGTTCATACTCTCCCCGTTATCAAGTTGTATTAATGCTCATTAACAAACTACTACAATAATAACATTTATATGTTAACAAGATACAAGAGATAAAATATGAGATATGAAGGCACAAAATGTTACCTGATAGTAAGTGTCGAATCTCGGCGTGAAACTCCGTCATTCTCTCTCCTGTCAGTGCATATCGTTTTTCAAGTGACGATACTACACTGTTATGTTACACGAACCCAATTTACTTCCTTGATTCTTGTGTTATTCGGCTGCAACTTTCCATCCAATGGAAAGCTGCGTTACATATACCTTTTGTTCATGGCGGAAGTGATCACGTGATGCAAAATAGATATAAGTTTATACCGGATAAATGACATACAATGCATTAGAATTTCAGAATATAATTGTTGAACATAGTGTTAGCAAGCAATGTCCGTAGCAAGTTTGGTAATATCTTTATTGTGAAATAAACAAAATACTACGGGACCAACAAAACCTTTGTATATAGTTTACTTTAGACCAGTTACAATCAACATATACAAGTTATATCTTTACTGTCATATATAACATCTTATTTCACACATAATACACAGGAACTCGATATCGTAAATGAAATCTAGGTAAAACGTAGATAAGAAAGACCCACCCCTCTATATAATTATATAGAGGGGTGGGTCTTTCTTATATACGTTTTACCTACATTTTATTTACGATATCGGGTTCCTGTGACATAATACCGTGTCTAAGTTCTAGTATACATATTTCAATTCAAGGTGGGGCGATACATGAACATTGGAATATATGTCAATAAAGCATTCTTCATGTTTTATTATCATGCATTCAAGTTGTCACATATTCTCAACCAGTTCGAATCTAAAAATAGAAATGCGTCCTTTGTAATGACTGTGTATTATGACTAATGCAAGGTATATACTGTGGGTAGTGTTGCATATGACTATACATATACGATATTACAGTTATAGAGGGGGCAATATTACTCACTCAGCGTACATATTTTATATACCATGCGTATATTGAACATTAAAATCATAATAAAACAGCTTGGTAACCTTGCACTTGAAACATATATTCACTATGAAATTGATTTACACTTTACAATGCATATGGGAACTGCTGGTTGAAATTATATCTTGATTTAATCAAATCCTTAACCACGAAACATATATAGCATAAATATGATTGATTTACACTTTACAATGCCTGGAAACTGTTGGTGAAAATTCTATTTTGAAATAGATCGATGTTATCAAAATCTTGATCTGCAAAACCAGTAGCAAAGAAGATGACACATGAAAAGAAAGCATGCAGAATGTTGAATAACAATGTTTTCCGCTTTAAATGGTGTTAATCTCGGAAATATGCAATGTTTGTGGCGTCATGTGAACTTTCAGGATACATCGGCTCGACCCAACTTCCGGCTTGAAGCGAGATAAGCTTATTTACCTCTATCTCTCAAACTAAACTCAATGGCTGTTTATGAACGTTTATGCACGTTTCTAAATTATTCAGGAAATGGTGTATGGTGTATGGTGTATGAATTATATAGGTAGCATGATGTATTAAGAGGAAATGATGATAGTTGAGCCATTCGGCTGTTTTGCTTTATCATATGCACGATTTAAGTATTTATGGAAACACTTACTAATCATTGAATTTAAAAAATGATTATTTGCAAGGGCTAGATAAGAGAGGATGTGGGGGCTTGAATAATCTGAATCCCGAACCCTAAACGACGTTTTGCATTCTAGTTAAAACTAGCTATAATATACACGTCCTAGAGTAACGGACTTTCTGGACGTATAACGAGATTGGACTTTCTTCAGCATCCCAAAAATATCCACTGACAAAGTATTTTCGAAGAAGTGGGAAAGACAAGGAAAAAACCTTCTTCCATATGAATTAATTAATCTTATTAATTTATATATTCATACTTCACCAAGATCAATTATAGATAAATGTCCTTGACTAAAAAGTGAAAAAAGAACATCTTCTTATATGTGATAAAAAAGGTTAAAATGTAAAATTATAAAATGATATTTGAACAGGGGAATTTTGCCAAAAAAAACATTCATGAACATTTTTGTCAAAAGAAGCCCTCACAATTAAACCAGGTCAATTGACCGACTGACTATAGTATAAGGGTATCTTAGGAAAAAACAAAACAAAACAACTAAGATGTATAAGACTCTAATTGGTTGTTACAAAAGTGACACTTTATATTGTGAACACGCGTGGGTAGAACTAGTCTTATTCTCATAATGTAGTTCATCCTGCTAAATCAGCGTATATGTCTCCGCTAATGCTACAACCTATCCCCTGATATCCTCTTATGGTATTCTGTCGTATCGCTGACGGGTGGTTGCTCAGCGCTATTTATAGCCTGTCTGTTTTCAGTCAAACTATTTCGAACTCCATTCACTGTTGTCTAGTGATGTCGCACGTGGAAATCTGATTTGGAGCTTAGCGGGAGACTGCAATGAGAATCAGATTTATTATCTAATAGCACTCCTATTGGTTAATTTGAATCACGAGGTGAGCACGCGGAACGAAGCCAAGAAACTAGTTTGCCGCTTTCGCTGAAAGGGCATCATTTGATTGGCTTGCTATATATAGCGATACGACAGAAGACTATAGGAGGATATCAGGGGATAGGTTGTAGCATGCATATATCGAGCAGGATGAATGTAGTTATAATATTTAATATTACGAAACCTTCTTGAAAAGCGAGTCCAGATTTGTAGAGAAATATATCTACCAATTTGCTGTGGCTCCTTTCTTATCTTTAATATAATAGTCGTTTATTAGAATTATTATTTTCAGAGACTGAATATAAGTCTAGGATAGAACATAAACAATCTTTAGCTATGTGTATCGTTGCAGACCCATTGTCTATTATTGTCTTCCTTAATGCATTCGTGTATATGTTACAATCAAGATGTAATATCAGTCACTTTTGCTATATCACTGAATGACTAGGTCACTTGATCAAGTGACTGTGGACATTAAACGTTCACACACTTACTGATTTTTTGCCAGTCTTTTGAATGACTGAAATGTAAGTCATATTTTACAAATAATATTGTGTTTTGTACGCTTGCATCGTTTCGAACACATTTTCTAAAAACCCTTCCCCAAATTGACCGATGCAAAGCCTAACGTTGTAACATAAATTGCGATTTTTTAATTGCTTCAGAGTAGTTAAAGGTACATTAGCACGTTTTTAGGGTAATATGAGGTGATGTCAAGAAAATGAAAATAAATGGTTCAACTTGAAAGGCAATGTATTTAAACTAAATGAAGCAGTAATAAATCAAATATATGATGTTAAGTTCAGCAACGCGATTCCCTGTTTTAACACAAAATGAATTAAAGTGTTCACACAAAAGGTGGCCGCCAATGGACTTTATGTAAATTTTTATAATTTGTTCTTTGACTATAGATGATTGGTTTGTGCAATGAGATTTAGGACACTTACAAAATAATACATTTAGCATTAACGTATATTTATCAGTGAAAATTTGAAAATATAAAATTTTCAAAAAACGTGCTACTGCCTCTTTAAAATAAATAGGATTTCGTAAGAACTTCCCTTTCACTATCACCATGCATGCAAATATTGTCAAAAACTGAGATGCAGGCTTTTATGTAACTGTAGACTATAATGCTGAATTGTCATTCCCGCATCTTTCATTATGTTCAATTCGGCTTAATGCTGAGGAATATATATGGATGACAACTTCTTTGTTCATTGTATGCGACGTTTCGACACAGATTCTTGTGTCGTTCTCAAGCAGGGGAAGAGTAATGAAGTAAGGGCATATTATTTAAGTAAATAGTACAATACACTGTAACAACAACTTAATACTTATACTCAAAAAAGCCGTCAGACAATCAATCGAAGACAGAAGGTACACGTTCTGCCATTTAGCGTATGCCTGAAAAACATTTTTAAATGACTTATCCTCACTGTATTGTTTTACTTACTGAAAAATGATGTCATTTTGCATAATAGCTGATCCGGCATATCAACTGTAGCATCTCTACTACCCAAAATAATCTAAGCAACATTTGAATATGTTCCCCTTTATACTTAATACAACAGTGCGTTATCTATTTCATGAAAAACACCATCTTTCTGACAGCGAGTGACGCAATTTCTGTATTTCGCTTTGAAGCAAGACAGGGGTCGAAAATGATGTAAGATGTCAGATGTCTTGGGTGACTTTATTGCTTTGAAATTGATATCCCTGGCTGTGAAAAGCTATATGAAGACATTTCCCTGAAAAAATGTGATGAGAAATTCAAAAATTCACAAATAAGTCAAATTTTCAGAAACATCTTTTAAGTTTAAAAATCAGTAGCCCAATGACAGGTTTGCAAATGGATATTTCAGCACAAATTCGTGCAAATGAAATCCATTTGAGCTGATGACATTTTAACCTAGTCAAATGATATTACTACTTGAGTGTTCCTTAAAGGGGCAGTAGCACGTTTTTTGATAATTTTACATTTTAAATATTTCACTTATAATTGTAAGTAAATGCTAAATGTATCATATTGACAGTGTCAACAATCTCATTACACAAGCCAATCACCCATAGTCAGAGGACAAAGTATGAGGCTTCACATAAAATCCATTGGCGGCCATTTTTGTGTGAACACCTTTAATTCATTTTTGTAAGATAAATGAATCGCATGGCTGAACTTTACGTTATATATTTGAATTATTACTGCTTCATTTAGTTTGAATACATTGTCTTTCAATTGGAAACATTTATTTTCATTTTCCTGACATCACCTTATATTCACCCTAAAAACGTGCTACTGCCCCTTTAACTTGTTTTGAGTAGTGTATAATGTAGTGGTATCTGACGTCTTATCAACTGTGGTTTCCATGAAATGTTATCAAGCATTGAAATACATGTCAAAAACCTGATATGCTGAAATGATGACAAATAACATTTGAATGAATATTGACGGTCGGCTTCATGTTGTGAAGTCAAATCATGTGTTCTAATTCAGCGATTATACTAGTTATCGTATAACATAATACACAATTTCCCTTCTGCATTCGATTATTTCCAAAAAATAGTTTGACTTATAAAATGGCTCCAGCGTCTGTACCTTGAATTAAACCTTTGTTTTGTCGCAATATTGAATCGGAGATCCCTAAAATTATACTTTTGATCATCAATAAAAACGACACTGATAACGTTTAACTACATGACATATTGCAAAAGTCCATTGGACAAAAGTGATATGAGAACGATGACCTGAATTAATCATGCGTGATAAAGTTCCAATTTCCTTTTCATTATTTTCACTTGCATATGTATCCATTCCGATAACGCAATTCTGCCTGAATTAGATTACATGTACATGTATGTTGTCAAATATTACTGATACATGGTTCTTCATCCTCGAAGATGTCATGAAACAATATAGGTCTGACCCTCAACTTCTTCTGGGTAGTTTATTTAATTGTTTTGTTTCCATTTGGATATCTATGTGTCCGTCCTTTTCAGGAAAAATAATTCGCGAAAAGTATCTTTACACTATTTTGCTGAATGGTCTGCAAAACGAACTGTGATTCCATTGCTCGTAAAACAAATATTCGTTTACCACATTCGTCATTGCATAATATCGTTGGGCAATCTGTGGAATGGTACATATATAATAACTAATGTTTAAGACCTTCTTATTAAAGAACGATAATGTTGCATTTGTATTTATATTTTAGACCAATACTAAATAACTAGTCTCCTACGCCTGGTTCAATAAAGGATGATCTTCTAACGTCACAATTCATTGATCGTTGATATTCTATCTATTGATCGTTGATATTCTATCCAAGGGAGAAAACTTTTGCTGGCCTGAATCACTCCTTGTTAAATTTTTCATTATTAATTTAAGAAATAAATACAAATTCATCATACCTAGACTGATGTAAGATCAGACTATATAGTATATAAGTGATGTACAGTCAGCATGAGATGCTTTGTATATAGTACAATATCTTTATTTGATTCAAACGATTAAAATACATTTTCTCGATAAAACGAAGAACCTGTTTGGTAACGTGTTAGTAACGATCCTAGAGATCCTGAGAACTTAAAATTATTGAACAAGAGCATATAGAGTATCGGTATGGTTGCTACAAATGTACCATGATGCAAAATGCACATATGTGTTTTTCCATGACACAGACTATCACTTTCTTGAAGCGGTCGTAATATATTTGACAAAGAACCCAACAGCCAACAGCCTAATATGTATTATAAAGAGCATAACATATTGCTAATTGCATATCGAAGTTAAATCCATTCCTGTATATTTTATGGGATGGTCAATGGTCTTCACGCACCTTTTCAGATTTTATGGTTAAGATAATGATCTACAACCGAGTGGTTATCGGATATAACCTTCAAGCGACATCATTTTAACAAAAGAAGAACATTAAACAAATATTAAGTTATTTGATAGTTGTTGTTATGGGGTAAAACTTAAATACACTTCTTAACATTTCGTTTGCACAATACGCGAATGCAGGTGCAGATTTGGCATGTCATGGCGAAATTGTCAATCAGACAAATCTGAGCAAGAAGTAATCTGATTTTAGTTGTTTGGACTTATAAAGAACACCAAAATTCTACTATGAACTGAAATTGGATAACGTGAATACAATTTGTCAAAAACGTCACTGTGATTTATGGCAAATGATATTCTTATTCTTATACACTATTCAGTCCATCAAATTTTTTCCTCTTTATGAAGCAAATTAAAGGTGTTGCTGCACGGACGTTGTCAATTTTATCTTGTGATGCACGGTTTTAAGTAAATATCATATCGCACGAGCTGTACACAATCGAAAGCACATGATTTGAAGGTGGAGACGAAAATGAAGTGATCTCATGTTTTGAACAAACTTATGGCCGCTTTTCAAGGTCTTTTCAGGAGGAAGTAAAGGTATACTTTTAAGTATAAGTATGTATTTGCTGTTGAATGTTATTTATGCGTGGATATACGAACATGCCTAAGTATGTTACAGAGGGTTTACACGGTATAAAACAACCAAGTTAATATTTATGCATATGATTCTTAATTTAATTGTATTTTTCAATATCATTTAGTAATGTATATAGCAATGTGTACATTATATTCATAAATAATGTAACAAGGTGCTTATAAGCTTATTACTCTGAAACTGTAATTGATTTAGCATGTTTCTTTCTTACAATGAATCATATTATTCGACATTCATCTTTAAAATATAATTGGTCCATTAAAAAGTATACTCTCACATTATTCAAAAGTCAGATTCAAAATGGTTTGAAATAGAATTAGCAAAAATATTCATACCTAGAGAGAGATCAACATTAAGCAACAAAGTCAAACATCGATAAGCAATTTACAAAGATCACCGGTGTTTTATTTCAACAACTGACGTTACACTTTTGTTTCAGGGACTATATATGGACATTTGATTGACTTTCCAAACACCATTAAAGTCGACCTTATTATGGATAATTCAACATAGACCATATGCATGGAACAAATTTCAGCTTGTCAAAGGATTGGGAACACTGTTCACTTGGATTCTGTGTCCTACTTGCTGCAACTTTTCAGCTAATCGAGAACGACGTGAATGTGTGTGAGAGTGATATGATGAAAATCAGAAGATCTTGAGGTCTGCATTCATCATGGATAAGCAAAAAGCACAAAACGATATCACCATGTGATGCATTTATATGAAAATAAGTTTTATATCTGTAAATAATCTACGTTTCAAAATTGTCATGATATTATGTATTCTTTCGTAAATTTGTCATTGATACAGAGTCAACATTTCAAGGTATCCGGTACCTTGACGTACCCTAAAACACATGGTTGTAAGTTCTTACGAGGTGCGATACCACATTGACCAAATGTAAAACGATACTTTTTTGATTTCCGAAAATAATTCAAGATCAATCTTTGCTTTGTAAATAAGATGCACCTTCAAAATTGCAATATTCCAATACAATGCATTTACAAACCTGTGTCCTGTAGGTTTCATGCCAATTGAGTTAACCGTAGACCACGAAGGCCAGTTAAAATATAGAGGATGATTTCACGACCTTATGATTAAGGCTCCCATTTTCCTGAGTAGAAACATGAGCGTGGATTATTATTAACAAATTGATAATTTATAAATTAAATCAGTATTTGTTTTTAAAATTACGATCTTTTGTAATCTGTTGCCATAATTACAATTAGCATACACTCTTATTTAGTAACTTGTACGGTTCCGCTTGTAAATTTTAACGGATTGCACGTGTAGCATGGGCGGTTCATGCCAATGTCAGCTACCTGAAATGGACATTGATTCTCCAATTTGAGTCAATGTTTCAACTTCTCAATATTCATAAGAAAGATACACATTGTCCGCTTTACCAAAACTGATATCATGTTGAAATTGGAATTATGACAGAAGACCTGTTTATAATTCTTGTCATTAGACAGGGAACAAATGTAATATTGTTATATTTTGGATCTCACGATTTACAATAGTAAAAGTTCTTGTACTTTTTCGGGTCTACCTAAAATTCAGATAGACTCCAGATATTAAGCTTATATTGTTAATGTTGTAGGAATCTAAAACTGCCAAATTCTTAATAAAGAGTCAATGCACAGAAAGTCAAATGTTAACCAACGAGTATAGGTTACACACTACTGATGAATCTGCTGATGGGAGTGACTTAACGTGCATGTTACAGTTCTGAACTATGTGCAGGATATTTAAAACAGGCTAAGTATCAAGGAGGAGGGGGTCGCTTCTTTAAGACATTGTCACATTTCCTAAAAAGCATTATTGAAATTTACGTGCAAAGAATATATATTCACAATAAAAGGTTATTCGAGAAGGATGAAGGTAGGCGACTTTGTGTTCAGACTTTCAGAGAAATTCAATTACATCACGGCTTTTAGAATTGCTGCAAGGTATAGTTCCAAAACTGCTACTAAAACGTAAAGGGTCAAGGTCAGGTAAAGGGTCAGGGTATGAAAAACACTATTTTGCCGAAAGGACTGCAGCTATGCAGAGCAAAGCCTTCAAAACAAATGTGCGTTTGTGATATTGCTTTAGTGTACCATTATTGTCAGGCAATGATTACAGACAATTACCGTGTCAACTAAAAACTGTAGCTTTCAGTCCAACATTTATTACAGTAAACGGTACATTTAATCTTACCGACAGTTAATACTTAACAACAATATGATTAATCCTAATTATTAAAGTTCACAAATCATCACCAATGGTTTTTGTTAAAACTGTCCTTAAACATTTACCTTTTACATCGTCTCTCTGACCTACGAAGACAAAAACATTTCTCAGACCTAAGTTAATTCATATATTGTTTGACCCGGGTCAGCGCCTCGGTTGCATAATAACACTTGCATTGTGCAAAATCAATTCACATCTAGTGAAGGAAACGGCAACTAATCGATATGTAAGGACACGCAGGAAAGGACAAGCATATCACGTTCCGTGTCGTCTTGAGGCAGTCCCAATATGATCACGTCTTCAACTTCATGCATCTCGGCAAATAACTTTTTGGTAATTTAATTACCTCTCATGCATAGACAAGATATACAGTCGGAATGCACGTCTATCAATAACCAATTCATTTCTGCTAGATGCAGTTCATTACGGTAGCGCCGAGCTCTGCAAGTATCGCGCTACGAGAACTGTCTCGAGATTTGCACGCGCAGACTTGAGAAGCAGACGATAATGTGTCGGCTGGGTGCAGGAATGTTTCAAGATCCATTGAATATTCTGACAAATTGAAAGGAGTTTTGAGTCCCAGTTCAAAGGACATATGGGAATAGTCAAGGTTGTTCGTCAAGGCTGACATTATCAGCTGCAACTGGAGAAGCCATAGCGTGGATGAATATGCAGGCCGTGCGCAGCGTCATAATCAAGTAGAATTTTTGATTGATGATATTCCAATGTCTGCATGCCAATTGTCGGCTCACGTCTTGTGGATCTTGACTGAGAGTGTTGCATGTAAGGGGTTAAAATCTCAAACCGGATATGAAATCTATTTCCAGTCTGCCTGAGGTGATTGACACCGCTGAGTGGCGTGTATACTCTCGCTCTCTGCAGTGATTGGGGATTCTTCAGGGCATGGAGTCAAAGATAACAGTAGGCAGTTGAACTTCTTTATTTTGATACCAAGCAGTGAAGAAGCGAAGAAAAACCGAGGGTGAGGAACTTGTCTTATTATAGCATTCATTGTGAGTAAGTCAATGGCGGCGCTAAGAACTCGTATGTTATGCATACGTCACTTCGATGTTTAATTAAGTGATTTGGGAAAAAGTGATATCTTTTAAGGATCCTATGCATTTGCCTTTACATACATTGTAAAGCTCGAAAGTCTCGGGGTTTTTTTTCAAACTATTTAAAACATATATTTAGAAATTGCTGATCAAGAAAAAATGTCTTCTAGGCTTTCTTGGAGAATTTTATGTATGAATATGAATGTATTTTACCAACAGCTGGACCTTTCAGAAATTAAATGATTTCTTATACCTTCGCAAGATTAGTTAACTGTTACTTTGAGACCAATTGTGAAAGCATGAGCTGCAGCAACTGTCTCAAGCAGACGCGAAGCACCAAAGCATGGTTGCCCCAACTCTGCTTCCAGTGGAAGCCTGTATTGATTTCATTCTGTATCGCCCGCTTTCCTTCAAACACATACTCTAGCCATCAGGTTATTGTTTAAACCGGCGTCCAAGTGGAAAGGAGAACACTGACATGTGTATTGGAATTTCTTCTCTTCAGATAAGGGTCAGATCTGCAACTCCACCATTGATCGTCTGCTTCAACATTCGCTGTCTGCTGTCTGAAGCTGCAACTGTCGTCTGCTGACTGGAACGGTGAGTTAAATATCTTACCGCTATATTTTATATATTAATCTATAATATCCACTCATTTTGATAGCAATATTACGGTTGTAGCAGTTTGTTACCATTGTACATGTCGTCTGCTGTCTGGAGCGTTTAGTTAAACATCTTATCCCTATATTATATATATAACTATACATTTTTCACTCATTTCGGTAGCAACATTCAGGTTGCAGCACTTGGCTACAACTGTCGTCTGCTGTCTGGAGCGTTTAGTTAAATATCTTATCGTTATATCATATATATCATTGTATTATTATTCACACATTTCGGTAGCAATATTCAAGTTGTAGCAGTTGGCTACAAATGTCGTTTGTTGACTGGAGCGGGGTAGTTAAACATCTTATCCTTATATTAAATATATATCATTATATATTATTCACTCATTTTGGTAGCAACATTCAGGTTGTAACAGTTGATTACAACTAACGTCTGTTGACTGGAGCGGGTAGTTAAACATCTTATCCTTATATTAAATATATATCATTATATATTATTCACTCATTTCGGTAGCAATATTGAGGTTGTAGCAGTTGGCTACAACTGTCGTCTGCTAACTGGAGCCGGTTAGTTAAATATCTTATCCTTATATAACATATATATAATTATATATTATTCGCCCATTTTGGTAGCAATATTAAGGTTTGAGCAGTTGGCTCGTTGACAGAAGTATAATCGCGTTGTTGCACACACTGCCGTTATTTTTCTACAGTTGATGTCATTGACAAATACGAAGCAGTAAATGCTTGCACGGTTCAGAAAACAAGAGGTATTCTTAAGAAGACGAGTTATGTTAATAGCAAAGTGGTATTTATATTTTAAAACGATTTTCATTCTTTTTGTAAAGCCTTTTTGTTACATTTTTTGGATACTTTACCGTGTAGATATTCTAGTCTTTGCTTATTTGGTGCTGATTCTAGAAAGGCATATCTCATTGCAGAAGAAATATCCATCTTAACCTGACTTCAATACAAGGAATATGCATTATTCAAGTCTATTCTTTCTATCCTCAGTTCAATACTCAATATGGTTGTATTTTAGCTTATCTGAAGCTAACGTTGATAATATAGATTGTGATGCCAATTTCTGAAGAAACTTACCTTACCTGAGGAGGATACTAGTGTATTGTAACTTTGTATTGATATTAAATAGCAACTTTAATCTCAAAGAGTCATCTTCTCTTTCTCAACCTGATCTTATGCAAGATAATGATGGACACTCTTGAATAGGCTTTCAGGTAGGAAAGAAGTGACTATTGTAGCTGTTCCAGAAAAGGTTCAGAAAAATAAGAATTTTAAAATATTGGCTTTTATTCTTTGTGAGGCATTTAACAAATTAAAAAATAGAGAAATGGCTTACATGGATTTCTTTACTGAAATAACGTGTCGATAAAGAACTTAGTAAACATGGGAATGCAAAAAAAACAACATTATTTCCTTTGAAGTCGATTTCATTCACAGTAATATTTAGTAATTTGAGACATACTGATAATATTATTTCGAAAAAGCTGAAAATGAAATACAACACCTACCAAAATAAGTCTCGTAAAACAATTATTCATAACTACAATTTGCTTAGTACTTTACAATATCAGGTGTCAACAAGAAAGACATAAGTACCTACGATTATCAAGTTTCTTGTGAATTTCCGCGAGTTGTCACAAAATATCTGTTTTCATAGATGATGATTGACAGATAATGCTTATTTGTCATATTTATAAAATCTGCTACATATCAAGACGTCCACATACCTGATGTACACACGTCTTGATATACAGTACAAGACAGCCAGGGTGTGATCTCGTTGTCTATCTATCTAAGCAGTGACAGTCTTCTAGCATCATTTACACTGTAGAATATATATTCTACAAAGAATAATAACCCCACGAGATGCATTTTTTTAACAGGAGTTTTGTTTTATTTGGACTTGTTCTAGAACACAAGGTGATAAATATTGGTTATATGCGTATGGTTTTATGTTTCGTTCATAACCTTACTTACCGGTATTCCGACTTCTTGAAACCCGAACTCCATTACAAGGCAATGATGCCCATAAGATATATATTATAAAATCAATATTTATTAAATTATTACATATATACTATTATTGAGAACCAATTAAAGTCGTAACATGATATTGCTAATGTAACGTGGATCATGTCGCATTGTTAGGGTATACATACACAAGCTTTTCGATGCGCATATGCTGAAAAATTCGATATTGATTCGTTGACCATTAAACCTGTCAGAAATCGTGATGGACCGACTGTACACTATTGCTTGCATAGTACTTGAAACATACCGGGTAGCCTATTTCATTTTGTGATTGCTACAAAAACTTTAGATCATTTGTGCTTGCAGTGAAAAATGACGTTTTTGGTATTAAAAAATAATGCAATCTTAACAAATTCCTGTCACCAAAAGAAAAATACTCAGCCGAGTCCTGAGTCATTGTCAAGTCTTTTAAGAGGACAGTCCTATCCGCCCGTATCGAGGTATGTGTTTGTGGAAACTGAATTCAAGAGGACGCAGTAATGCATTCTGGTTTTTGTCAAATTGATACAATCTAAAACAACTAAAATGTTACAATCAATAACATATTTGAAATTAAGTGTGGTCATGATGTTATCATATACATATAAGTATAAACAGGGAAGTAATCTTGCATTTTGTTTCCACAAAAATACCCCGATAGGACTGTCCCCTTAACGTCAACTCAACATCAAAGCTTGACCATCAGTAACGATGAGTTAAGAATATATTTCACGAGAACGTTTGCTTAGGACCATAGGATGTGAGTGCCAGTGACTGTTGTTTAATCAAGCTGGCATCAGACAAGTTATGGTATTACCTATGTGTATACGTTTACGCCAAGATAAATACTGTTTTAAATTGTTAATTAGAAATGTTTCAAAACGAGCACAATTTTAATAACATAAGATTTTATCAGCAGAGATTCCGATTTTGAATAGTTATGTGTTATTCGGCATACTATGAATATTTTACATGAAAATCAAATCTGAGATAAGAGCATTTGCTCATAATTTGTTTTTGGTAAAATATTATTTTGACATGCCGTATACCCTTCTAACTGACAGCTGCATCATATTAACACTTCATGTAGTTGATTCAAAACAAGATATCAATGCTAAATGAGGTAACAATGTGTAAAGTTTGAAAAGCGATGATCCTAAGTGTATCCATCGGGTGGGATTTCACAGCGTGTGTATTTCGGTAGTAAGTGATAGGATGATGGCCAACAGGAAATGAATCAGCTTTATCAATTGTTGTGCAATACAGCTTTATACTATGTTTGTTCAATGAGACAGATTGTACATGACCGATTGTAATCTTGGAAATCACCCAACCATATTTCCACAAACAATAGTAAACAAATTTACCCGTTATGTTATGCGTTGCTGGATGCAATTTAACACATTCGTGTTAAAATGTTTGCAATTCGCTCGTATCGCTTGATGAAATATTTTACTATAGTGTTGAAATGTTTATGAATGAATCATACGAAATGAACATTTCCAATTGAATTCGCCTCCTCAGCACCATCTGTACCGTATTACATGCAATAAAGTGTGTTCATCAAATATCATAGGAGTTATATTCACATATGTATAGTGATTGGATACGGTTACAAATGCTATGATGTGGGTAGGCTGACACTTATCGGAATTAAAAGTCCTTCTGTGAGCATAGCATTATGAAACGCATAAGAAAGGCATTGCGTATCGAATAATGCTGATACAGTGTTTTGAACATTTTTGCATATGCTATTTTCTCCATTTTTCCTCTATGTTTGAATAATCAGTAAGAAATGTGTTTTCCATACGAAAATGGTGTACATTACATACTTGGTTTTTTTTTCAATGCATACTTTCTGCTTGTTGTAAAGGTTTTTTGTGTCATTGTGACAAAAAATTAATATGTAATATTTTATTTCTGTTAGCGTGTTCTCACTTGTCTTTCATATAAACTAGGGGTACATTGATTTCATATTAAGGAATAACCTTTTTGTGTTTTAACCTTTTCTTTGTTTTATGATCTGTTATTTACAAGTTCACTGAAACAAAATATTTTATATTTGTCAATTCACTGTAACAGAAAAAAATCCAATTGTAAAACGAACGTAATTATTTTTTTAATTTTCCTAATAAGTTATGATAATAAATTCACCAACATTAATATACTTAATATATATATTAATCAGAAATTCTTCCAATTTAGAATGGTATCATAACAAATCCTACACCACACATTTAAACATGGGGAATCAATCGCGCGTCGTCCGTTTATGTTGTTAATGGTTTGAATAGTTTTCGAGAGTGTTGAATTCTACACACAAATGACTACAGAACAAACCAGAGTGGGAGCTGCACTGAAGGACCTGTCCTGAGTACAGACTTATGCATCTGGCTGCATCCACAATCCAGTACTCATCATTATTTATTTGCTTGTTGCAGCGTTCAAACACTTCAGATGCCGTGCATGGCAAGCACCGATCAATATCATTATATTAGCTGCATCGCTGCAGTTATCTCTGGTTACATCCTTTGGAGCCTGTTTGTGGTGCCATTGCCTATAGTTTTGTTATAACTCCGGTGATGGTGCTAACTTTTTAGTTGATTAGTAAATGTGGCAATGCAGATATGGTACCTACTCTTTGGGTGAAGTTAGATTCCCTTAGATCAGTACTCTTAAGTAAGATATCCCTTTGATCAGCACTTCTTAAATTCATTAGTAAATGTAACACTGTAGATATGGTACAAACTTTTATATTCTGTTAGACTTGTAGCGAGTCTTTGTTTGTTCCTCAACTGTATTCTATATTCTTGGAACGGAATGAAAAACATAACTCATGTCCTTGGATTGAATTTGTTAAATCAACTCTAAACTGCTGTGGATTATTTGAGATTTTCCACAACCCATTCCTATGTACAACGACTAACCTCTCGTTTAAGATAGAACAAAACCTCAAGGACCAATTTCTACAGAAATGGAATACAACAGTTTTACAAAGCCCTAAATCGCTGTTCTATCGTATTGTGAAAAACAATCTTGACTTTGAAAGATACCTGCTCTTACCAAAAAATATTTACATCCCCGTTTAAGATTTAGAACAAGTAATCATTACCTGCCTGTGGAAGTTGGTCGCTGGGCAAAGGTTCCAAGAGAAAACCGTATGTGTAATATATGTAATTCACCTGTTGTCGGAGATGAACTCCACTACCTGTTTGAATGTGAAAAGTTAACATCATACAGAAGACTACATCTACCTGCTTACATACAGCACACCAACTCTTTCAAAATAAAAAGACTATTCACTTCTTCTCAAGCCAGTGACATAAAAAATATGGCTAAATATATCAATGTTATATTTCAGGTAACGAAACAATGTTAATCCTTGCTACTGTCCATCTTGACTATATATATATATTTACCATGTATGTTCTATGTAATTTTCTCATGTACCACCGATGGTGGTTTTTCGGGAATAAAATTGAATTGAATTGAATTGTTACAATAGTACAGTGTATCGGAGACTCTTCAATCAATCAGTTGTTGTTCTTATTTTCATATATGATACAAAGTCCTTTAGCTCATACGAAGATGTAGCACTGCAAATAGGGTACTACTCTTGCTTTAGTCTTCGGTGCACCTCTTTGCAAACAGTTCTAACCCTTTAAGTCATAAGTAAATATAACATTGCGTATATCATCGAAATTCAAAGCGTAAAATGGTATGCTAAATACTGTAAACAGATAACCATTAATTTTTTAGATAGTAATAAACTATTCAGTATTGCTCTATAGTTCAGGAATTGTGAAATTCAGTAATGGTACCAACTCGTATTGCACATTAAAACACATCATATATGCTGCCAACTTTAGCTATTAAGTATTTTAAACTCTTTAGTAGTGGTTCCAAATTAATTTTGTTCAGTAGTACAACACTGTAAAAAAGGTAAATATTAATATAGTTTAGAATTTTTTTTACCAACAAATACAAGGTGTTTTACTTATATATTGACAGCAGCAGACATCATTACTGATAACTCATACCCAATTTCCACATAATAGCAAAAACTAGGAGCAAACTTAGGATAAAGGGGAAACCGAATAAATATTTTCAAATGTGTTTGTTGATAAGCAGATAGATAGTTAACAATATCAAGTTGTACGATTCAAGAAGATAATTATAACAAAATGATGGCGGTTCACCGACAATGGCAACTCCTTTTTTCCGGTATTTAGTGGCAGTATTGTTTCTGTAGCCCAGTATTGTATTGCTACCAGCCCCTGTGTGGGTTGAGTAACGCAGTGGGAGTCTGGTATCAAGCTCTCCAACCCGTGAGTCAACACGACATTCTAGAACTGACACATGGCAAACATCACCCCTGCAATTAAACATATCTTTGCGCAATTGTATCGGGAGGTTTGTTTGACATTGTGTTTCTTACCGATCGTGCGAGTCTGTGACATTTAGCCAGAATTGATACTTTATTTGGAATAGAAAATCAATACTACATTGCCATTGAAGTCAGAACAACACTTCCATGTTTAATACATTATGTTTTCCCATATAAGCTGTTTCCTTTGAAGTTGTATGAGAGCCAGTCAGCAGATATTTGCCACTTATAATAAATCAGACGTAATGATACTATACGGAGAAGCAATGAAAGGTCGTGGTTAAGCTTGATTGTATAACGGTCTGAGGACAAACCATATCGCCTGAGTTAGGGGTCGTTACTGTATGCATAATCATAAACAAGCTTCCTATGTTTTATTTATCACTGTATATCAAACAAGCATCCTGGCAGATAAGACAGCAACCAGTCAGTGATGATGCAGACCCATCACCGCCAAAATGACAAAGCATCATATCCACAATAACCCGAAGCATAACGAGGTTAATCTCCACGATGATGTCAATGTAGAACTTCATAACGCTTCTGAATTTCCGCTCTGATAGGTAGATAATCTATACTAGCCGTGTTAGTGTAAGGAAATGTGATCAATTTGGTCTTTAACCGGCTTTGCCAGAAAGATTCCCTCTATAAGCGACCAGGACTGGTCTGTACCTAATAGGTTTACTGATCATTTGATCTGTCTCGTCCTCTGGTCATGTCCTTCTTAGAACCCTTCAAAGTGAGTCTAATGCCTTATTAAATAATGTATTTACCTTATCGGTATCTTAGCATTGTTTATGAATCTTGGGAAGCAGTTCAGTTATATCTGAGATGAATCTCATTTTGTGAAATCGGAACCACTGGTTATTACAAGAAGGAACACCATTGCATACAATGAGCAATGCGATTAGTTGCAAGAAATGAAGTATTTTCAAAAGGCAAGAATTTTAACCTTACTCACAGGGACTTCCATTAAAAGGTGACTAGTTGGTACTGTACTGAATAACATCGTTAGTATGAAAAGCAGATATGCCCCAGATAATGTTTGACCTATTGGGTATTTATTCTCTGTTTTAGTAACACTTGATGTTCGCGATTTGGATTGTGTACCTTTGTAAAAATTTTACTCCCCTGATTTCGGACAATCGGGTATTTCATATGAGAAATGCACTGTACTCCAAGCGTTTAAACTAATTAGGGTTTTAAGGATTTGTTGCGTAAAATACGCAGATACGCAACTTTTCCTGAACACTGGAAAGGGTAACGTAAAACTTACCAGTGTTGTGATGGCTCACAGCTGATATTGTTTATGTGACTTTTTTTCTCTTATAAAGTTAACTTAAAACTTTACTTGTCCCAAACCGTAGTTCTTTGGGGGTTAGTAGTTGTTGCTTTTTACGTATTTAATGTTTTTGCAAGCATGACTAGACATAAATCTTAACACAGGTGTTGCAAGCAAGTAGTTGGACAGTTCATTCACCAGTAGTAATACAATCGATGTCATGTAGACAGCACTTACATTTTAGCACATTCTGTATCGAGTAAGTAAAAACACGCTGTCAAAATCCCATTAGCCTGCAGTTTGAAACAGAAAATCTTAAGAAGTCTGATGTACATTGACAACACTGTTAAGTATACGGGACATGCAGTGATAGAAAATATATGTTTTCTATCTAGCTATTCCTTTCTATCTATCATTGTACATTAACGATAATCCTTAGGGAATTAAAATAGATGTGAAATATACGTTATAAGATTAATGTTCAATGAGGTGATTATTCGTTTAAATGAGATAAATAGGAAGAAAAATGTAATTTCCGTTTCTGACAACTGTGCCAAAATATGTGAAAGATATACCAACACTTCCCGAGATGTATCGCTCAATACACCACCTGTTTGAATCGTGGGTCTCCGAGGCGTAGCTCAAATGTTTATGTCAGTTTTCACACCGACTAATGTTATTATCCAATGTTCTCTAATGTTGTTTGGCTAAGGAATTCAAGTAATATGTGTAATAAATTTAAGTCAGTTCGTTGTTACGCATGTAAATAATTAAAGCTGCCTATTCATTGTATGGAGTGTTGATTGTCTGTAATGTAATGGAACATAACAAAAGAGAAATACTTAACTAATATCTATGGAGTATTCCAATAGTGACCACTCCAATTGTATGCACAACAGTTCGATAATACTGACAGTAGATTGAGACCCCCCGCGGACTCCACAGAGATATACTGCGAAGCGCAGGCTCGATGTTCTTGCATAATTCAAGGCTTTCTTCCACTGTTCCCTTTCTCTATCACTTCTCATCCACACTACGTCAACTAAACCAACAACTTATCATTTATTTAGTCTATCTTTCATTGAATCGCTTCCACTTACCACTTTAATGAATAAGGTGATACCAAGGTCGACAACTCTTGGTTGATACCTTATCCTTCTTCCGTAATCGTTATGTATTTTGTAGAAATTTAATCTTGATTTACATTTACAGAAGGATAATGATGTAATCATACTGTTCCCTTCTTCCGTTTTGCTTCTGTAACCTGTCCATGACCAATCATATGTTTCCATTTGGAAAGTCCTTTCGGTTCGTTTTATAAAAAATGATATTTGAATTCTATGGAAGGTAATGTCTTAGTAAGTACCAAGATTCTTGGAAAGGTCTTTATAGAAATTCATTACTCATGCATATACTAAAAAATAAAACCCTATAAAAATATAGTCCCATGAACCCAGATGAAATGTGCAGGATTGGTGTTACTGCTGTCTTGACTTCGTGCATCTGGTAACAACATTTACATCGGTAAAATGCCCTGAATGTATGCAGTCTTTAAAGGGATACATGTCGACTTGTTGAGTAATGGCGTCCAAAACCTATTCAATGCAGTAACTCGACAATAGAATTTAAAATTTCCCCACAGCGATATTTGTAGTTTCAAGCTGTATTTAGGGGCCAAAACAACAAAACCTTTATGCAAAATTCTTATTGTTAGTTATATCTCATGCACGTCACTCCTTCATTTTGGTAGTTGTTAGCTTTCAAAGCTTGCTTTAAATTTGCCGTAATTTCACGCAATTCTTGAAGGACATGAAGTAGAATATAAGAAGTGGTCGGCTCTTGACCGGAAGGTTCATTATCGGTTCTATCGTCTTCCAGTTACACATTTCGATTCATAGTACTATAGCATGGGATGCTGTAAAGGTTTTAGTGTGTTGCAAAATTCACAGAGTATAACATTTACTTCCATGCAATATTACGAAATATGATGTTCTCTTCTTGCAATTGGTTTGGGCACAAGACTGTCAATGACACATTTATCAAATTTACCAAATCATACCCATTAAGTCAATTAAAACCTTTAATGACTGAAAAGAGAGTTGTGAATACACTCGTTGACGTCGACTAGAGAATAGAAAACTTTAGATGTGAACAGACTAGTTGACCTCTAGGCCGGTGAAAGATAGAGACGAGCAACGTCTGATGAAACGTAGATATAATGGAGATTCCTATGTCATGATATCAATACTTAATGATTGGGCTTACCTTTCGTGACCGCACGAACATGCGAGGATGCGGTTATCAATAGCAGAGACCTAGGACAATATGTCTGGTATCAACCTTCACCTCGATTGACATCTTCAAAGTAAAAATTGCTCTGATTGGCAATAAACTTTCTGAATCTGATTTAGTTATGACAGGTCTCTGTTTTGTGATGTAGACAGTGTTTATAAATGATAAAGTTATATCAACATTTCATTCATGGATTTGGTGCTGACTATAGGTATTGCTTGTTGTATGGATAGTCACAGTTGAGAGTAAACATGAGACATGAACAGGAGTCATTCATACTTTGCCTTTTTAAGGTAGAAATTGGTGCTAGCTGTAGTTATTGCTCATTGTACCGGTAGCCACAGATATTTGTTCAGATGTCATGGACATGTGTTTAGCTTATCATTTCATACTTTGCGTTTTGAGGTAGAAATTTACATTCTATTCACTTAAACACTAATAAAATATATAATAATGGAGTGCGTTGATTGTGGTTGAGAAGACATAATCAATCTTCTTTATCCTCACCGATATCAACATGTTTCGCTTCAGGTCGAACAGACGAAATGATTCTATTCTTAGTTTAGTTTGATTAGACTCGGGGCAATAACGACTAATCATTGTGCCTTTATTTAACTAAAGCAAGATTACGCATTCAATTACAGTACTGTTCTTATCAATGGCGTTCTTCCTCTCACAATCACGGAAAACATGCACTTCCGCTTGCACAATCGATCCTTCCTACTTCCGGTAAGGCCAAAATCACATACGACTGTGTTTGCGGGAGTAATTATTATTTACCCCTCGATTCAGCTCAATCCTTGGACACTGACTAGCAGACATTTCATTAAGTTGTGTGACATTAAGGAGGTGTGATGTACGGAGAACGGAAAGTCCGCAAACATAATTCTTGTAGAGGCAACCTGATTCAATAGCTCCAGGTCTTGGCTGCCACTAACACACTGACCCATCTCGTATCTCACAATGTCCCTTGGCGTTCACATCCACGTTATTTGGGGGACTATTGGGAGGGATAATGAAACGTATATATTGTTACATATGGCCATCTAAATGTACCTTTAGTTGAAGTAACGTATGGTCGTTTGACTATGACCTTGGTTATGAAATTGTCTAAAAAAAATTGTCATTATGTAAGTAAGTAATTTATTTCGTATAAACGGCCATGAGGCCAACAGTACAACATGTGTAAAATACAAGATGGATAAAGTTAAATTGTCATTATCTCTGATATAATGATCATAGGTTTTCTTTATAATGCTATAATGAGAAATATTCTGTGTCATCATCCAAATTATTGTAATATCTTTAATTGATATCATGGTTCATTATCGTTATTCAGCTTCGTACACCTTTTGGCAACTGGACACGACCCCGATTTAGATACTCAGAGTTAATCAGTGGAAATGAATAAGATTTGTCTGTGACATTGAGAGTTTCGCCTTCTAGTGAATACTGAAATGTATCGTATTGCAGTAAGGTATAATTTAACGACAAGACCGTCGATTAAAAAGGCAGTTTGCAAGAAGATTCGAACAGAATCCAATTAATACATCCACTGTTCTATCTCATCCATTACTTAAAGGCTCTTTACTTTCTTTTTTTTCAATACTAATAGATATGTTTTATTATCAAACTTGCGTACTCTTCCTAAATGGAAGTGAACCATTAATTAACTTATCCGTTTTTTTATAAACGAACTTGTAATTGTCTCTACATATTTGGAAAAAGGACATTTTACCTTGTACGACAAAGCGCACTTTTCGCGTGTACTTAACTGTTAATGAAATTCTGTGACGACTATATGATACTGACATTTGTCAAATAAGCCGTATAAGGACTGTTATGAATGTTAATGGCTTTCAGGCACAAATCGATAACACATGGGTTTCAGCAGTCTGTATAGCGACGTTCTTCTATTTCATTACACAGGATTTATTACTATCCATGTATGTTTTGGTCCGATTTCGTACATTTCCGAGAATGGGAATTAAATGTCAAATATTACCTCGCAGACAGTCAATTATATTGTTGATAATTTTATAACAATTAATTGGATTTTTGTATGTATACATGAATTCTCCAATCTGGTCATCATTGAAGTTTGGAACGTACAATGAATAATTTTTCTTTGAGTGTAGCAAATACCATATACAGGATGTGATTAAGTAACGTAACTACAAGATAACTATCGTCTAATTCAAGATAACCCAGAGTATCTATTGATGACCCTACGAGGTGAGGTGTTCCCCGAGCAATTACATCAAGTTAATTATTTACTAGAGTTTGTCACATTATACATGAACCAAGGAAGTATGTGGTATATATTTAGCAGAATCTGTACTCAATGAACTATCGCCAAAGGTTATAACATGAACTTGCAAGATGATATCTTTGACGCAGAAAGAGCAAGACAGAATATGACAATGGGTTCGTTATTTAATATATTCCTGTTTTATACGTCGAAACCAGTAGGTTAGCCTTTGCACAGTTTCTTTTCAACCTGGTTCCCGGGCCCTCTTCCGCGTGCGTTTTGCGCACGCGGAAGAGGGCCCCGGAACCAGGTTGAGTTTCTTTTCTGTTTTGTGGAATAGAAAATAAATTTCCTGGTTATATGATAGATGGCAGGATTCAAGCCAACTCCAAAATCGTACAGGTTCTATAGTGAACAACAGATAGTAAAAGTGCCATTACTGGGTTTGAGATTCAACCCATAAACGAAATTGAAAATGACTTCGAGATTAAAATCTAAAATTGTATAAACAGCCTTTAATATAAACGTCTTTTTGTCTTGCAATTGCTTACGGATCACTGCTTAGAATCCACAATTCAAACGGATTTGGAGGCATAATGTGCAGTTTTAAAATTTGGCCAGTTTAAAATGTGTCCAAAAAAAATTACGTGTCAAGTCGAGTGCCAGCAGTAAGTTCGGAATACCAGGGACATTATATGGGGATATGAAAAGAAATAAAACCCAGTTCTGTGTTCATGTTTATAAAAATGGAAGAGTTTTCCAAGAGAGCTGCGTTCGATGTGGATCGTGTTTCATTACTATCACATCCCGATGCAAATCTGCAGAAATTCTGTAAACAGTGATTGCAACATTTCTATTTGATCATATATTGAAAGTTAATCTTCTTCATATGATGTTTAAATGGGTTCACAAGTCATTTCCACAGCCATTTTCTTTCAAGGTGGTGTTAATGCATAATAGCAAACAGTACAGGCCTCGATGTCAAATGCTGATGTAACCTTTCTTTTTTGAGCTTACCTTCATCTGGTATATACGTCTACTCTTACAAGTCTCTCAACACCGACCTACCACCGAAGGCTGGAAACTGATCAAAATAACAAATGACCGTCTGATATTATTTCACCAAGGCCTCGTTGCAGAGAGCGAGTTCAGTGTTTAACATGAAGAAAGCATATCGATTAATAATTAGTGTTTGCTGAGCATGCTAGGCAAGTGGATGAATGAATGAATGTGCTTTTGAGGGAGACAGCCAAATTGTCACGGGAATTATTATACGGAGGGTTGGAGAAGTAGATATATAAGCATTCTCAGAAGTCTTAATGAGAGACTCTCTTCTATCAAGGCAGCGTAAGGTATGTAGAGGCAATTTTTTTAGTCCCCTGTTATAAAGATATAGCGAAAATCGTTGAGTATTCAAATACTTAATTGACTTTATTCCCCACGATTCTGATTGGTTAAGAGCTGTTGCGGCACGAGCTCTATCCGTCTTGAATGAAATGTAGGTCAACGGCTAACCGTTTCTGCCTCCGTCGATACAAGGCTTCAAGATAGAGAGCATTAGCACTTCTATGGCGGTAAAAGTCATTAATGCACGGTATCCGTTTAACCCGGCTTGTTTATTCATTGCAATAAAATTCTTTGGTTGCAAGAAGCTATTTATAACCTAGCTGTTTTGGTATATTCAACGAAATCGTATATGCTAATTAACTACCAAAATGGAAATGTATCAATCAAGATGTTGTTAAGAGATTTATTTTTGGATGTTTACTTGGTTAATTAAGTAAGATGTGCGAGTTCTGCGGCGAATTTAAGTGGATTTCGTTCTACACTTACAAGTTTACCATGACATACGTATCAGGGTGAAACTTGACACATAACATGGTGTCATTAATGAACAATGTCATTGACTAACATCTTTACAGTTTTTTTGCATGCAGTTACGATGTGTTTTCAATTACATTATGGTTGATAAATATTTATATTGATTCATGTGATATTTAATAGACAGCTATCGAACATGTGATTATCATACCAATTCAAGAAACAATTATAGTCAGTTTGAAAGGTTAAAATTGTGAACTGGTGTCTTAATTCAATTGACATTTCTAAAAGCATAGCACCTGGTATGGCAATGGTAGTCTTATGTGATTAGCCTTCTCTAAGTGCCTATAGGTTAAGTAAGAATCAAATGGATTTGATGTTTGGAAATGGAAATCATTGCTTACTTTACCAAGTCAAATGGCAGCGAGACGAGTCAAGTCTGCAAAACCGTTTATCATGATCTGACCCGCACATCTTCCATACTGCACGTCGGTTCTTCTAATACACATACATATAAACTTTAGGAGATTCAACCCATTCTTAGGTGCCATTAAGTGGATTTCGGCGTCGCACTGTCTGCCTGCAATCCAAAGCAGTTACCATACCTGGTAACTCCAAATGCATTTATTATACGTATTCAAATGATGCTTGAATGTAGGAACCTCTTGAGATTCGATAACTCCTTATTACTCATGTCAATAAAGGCAGTAAATCCGCCTAAGCTGTCTAAAGACTCTCACTCGCTGTAAGTTCTTGCATAATCTAGCACAAACAGACCTCCCTCCCAGAGACTTGATAACCACCACTATGTAATTGTCTACCATATTGATTTCATCCGAGACAAACTCAAATATATTATTCATATGTGTAGCGGAAAATTGATACCCTTGCTGCAAGCTTAGCATACTGCATGAAAGTGCATTTTAATGACTTGTGCATGTCCTCTTGCTTTCCCCTTCTATACTGGCCAGGATATATCCGGGACTCAAGATTGAACCGGGACCAAGTATAAGGTAACATCCTGCATCTGTTGAGTAACTCCAGTGAACAACTGACTTTTGTTTTAAATAATTTTCACTGATGATCTTTGTTATTTAATATTAAAGGCATATTTAACTTTATTTTCCAAATTCCAGTCATTGTCTGTAAGCACAGAGGAAACAATTATAGTGTACGATTTATGTGATAAGCATGTGAATCTGATGTTACCGGTTTATTGTAGATCAGTATTAGTTTCTGTTATTCGCCTCACCCGTTTGAGATAAAGCAGTGTATTATATATAGAAATGTCAACCTTGTGTAATACAGCTTGACCTATGACGTCACTCTTTGTGACGTCTCAAATAAAGTGACACAGTCATGGAGTGCATGAGTTTCTGAAATGTAGTTTCAACAATTTTACTGGAATTCAAGACAAAAGCCAAAACAACCTAATTTTTTTTATCTTGATGATCAGTTATATCCGAAATACTAATTCTGATTGACCTGTTATTCAAAGTTTCTTAATAAAAAAATTCCAGGGTGATCCCTTCATTTAAATATGATTGGCGCAGTTGCAAGCCATCTTATTTTCTCCCCTATCACATTGCCTAATCATCATGATGCGTGTCATGACATCACCGTGAAAGGGTTAAGTTTACTTACAATGCCAATTCATAAGTAGGTTTCGTAGGTATACAAGCTCCTACAGGGTGGAAAAGAACCGAGGATCTCTGGGTGAATAATACATGGACATGACGTGGATGTTGTACAGGTATCTATACAGGTTTCTCTTTACCTGACTGCCTCCTTTCATCCATACCTGTAGCAGCTTTCCCACCATCCATTATTCACACCTGTACTATATCTTACTACGAAGTGTATGCAGGTGTACAAGGTCTACAGTCCTCAGGGGACACAGTCTTATTTTGCTGTAAGTAGCTGATTGGTTTCCATAGCGCTATTCAAGATCTTTAATCTCTTGTTTGTCCAGGATCGGTCTAGATATCGTCTCCGTCCCTGTTTTCGTCAATCATCAGATTAAAAATTGTTTCCAGAATGATTTTGACTGGTAATAACTTTTGAAAAATATTCCATCAGAAAATCAATTGACTTGAATGAAAGGCTGATACTTAGGGCGGTTTCTGGCAGCTGCGCGGTAATAGCGTTCTCCATCAACTCGTTAGCCTCTTTCTAGCATCTGAGACTACTTCCGGCGGCCATATTGTTGTCGACTTTTGATGCACGCAAGTGGAGTCGATTCTGATTGAAAGATTCCTGTTCTAAATTTGATGACAACTTCGAAATATTCCGTATTAAACCTTTTGGTAAGAAAAGATTGAACATGTTGAATGATTCAAATTTTATTTCGTTGTCAATTATGGGTTCAGTTATCGGGGCTTTACAGCCTTTTCACTTTTGATCTCAGTGAAATGAAAAGTAATTGAAATTAAATTGGACTTGATTTGATTGACTTTTCATTAGATTTTAAAGAAGATGCAGATTGAAAGATATTGATGATACCTCGCTCTTTACTCTTTTAATTACTTCAGATGTGAACAATGAGGGAACATAATTAGAAACACGAGATACGATCTGAAACCAAACTTAAACTCGTATGTCACTAACAAATGTTAGCACATTGACGTGTATGATGTTCTTAGTAGTGATAAACTGGCATTTGATACTACCAATTGTGTCTTTGAATTCAATATAAAAGAAAACAAGATGTGTTTGTGAAACACGAATGCCCCAGGATGCATCCTGCTCGCTGTGTCAAGGTCAAGGTCACAAGGTCAAATGTCATGGTGTCATCTGAAAGGTCTCATCACAAGGGATCCATATGTCAAGTATCAAAGACCTAGCTCTGACCAATCAAAAGTTATGACCAAGGGTAAAGTTTTTGTGGACAAACGGACAGACGGACGGACAGACGGACAGGTGAAAAACAATATACCTCCGGAATCTCCGATTCGGGGGAATAAAAAGGTTCTGTATTTAAATTTCGTTTAATCTCATTCAACGTTAATGGTACTCGAAGTCTTGTTGAGTAAGCGTCGCTAGTATTAATTACATCAAAGAATAAACGGAATTACTTTTTAATTATTATCAACCATATCAAAATATTTAGTATTGCTGAATGTTAGTGTTAAAATCAGGTGGTTCATGTCCCACACGCCCGTTAGCACACGTCGTTCATATCTCGCATTAAATACCATTCTCCATTTTGCGTATCTTCAACGTTATCATTGAAAACACACCCTCTACTACTAAATCGATATTCATTCTTCAATTAATACATTTTAGGTGTCATATCATTTTAAATAGAAACTACTCTTGATTTTGCAATTTTTATATCTTTTTTAGTAATATGATATTTATTACTCTGCGCAGCGGGGACCCTTTTTAAGCAAATGGCGTTAATGAATGCCCTCCAGTACAACCACATGAAAGACAGACTTTACAAGCTTGGTATTTTCTTCATCGGCCTCATATTGTTTTAGTGCCTACAGCAAAAAATGCCAAGAAACTGCACTAAATATTGTATCGACGTGGAACAAACCTCCAGGGCAAATTCATTCTCTAACTAACCAAGCTTCATAGAACATGAGCTGCTCGCTTGAAAATGTCAGCTAAAGAAAACATGTCAGCAGTTTGCAATTGACATAATGATTAAACGCACAATGACTTGATGAAAGAGATAAGGAGGTGTTTTTAATCATACTATTTAAGGTTGTTAATTAAATGATAAAATATATTTTTTCTTTATGCATTTTATAGACAAAACCGATATCTTACCACATTTGTTATGACAAATTTGGTTGGATGATAGGTGTTGTTTCTTTCAAGAGAACAATACGACATGATTGTCAGTATTACTTGTAAAAAAAAATCGGCGCAGTACCATCCATTATACTCTAGTTTAGTCGATGGTTGCAGGTTTCGCCGCGATACATAATCACACTAGTGTTGTGGGCTTTCCTCTGCAATGATACTAGCAGCCGTGACATAATTGAAATACTCTTAAAAACATCACTTCATCCCCCATCATACAATGTATAGAGCCAAATACACTTATTTGTCTTGTATAGTCTGACCGTAACTTCTAATAATGCTGGCATAGATCCACAAAGGTGTGTCATGCAATGCATTTCATTTGTAACCAGTAAGAAATTCTAAGGTTTTCTGTCAATAATTCAAACCCATCCTATCAAATATAGAACACGCTTTCGAAGCCGACCACTCCTAAAGTGATTTATATTTTTATATGACGCAATCAATTGATGTTTCCGGTCAATTTGTTGAACTGTAGAAAACATGTTAAAATCATTTGCCTGATTAATTGCACGAGTAAGCTTCGCTTATGCAACAACTCATTTATCGCAATTAAAAACATAAAAATAAGAAAATGACTTATCAATGACATGATGATAGACGAAGCACTCCTTACAAAACACTGTGAGTAATCAAGTGACACAATATCATTTTAAAGAATATACATAATCTTTATCGTATTGTTTTTTACGTTGAGTAGCCATGGGATCAAGTCATTCATGTTATCCTCGTGTTACATGCATAAGGATTTATTCATATTTTCATTACCTTAAATTTATCAAAATAGGACAACGATAAAGCGTCTTCATATTAGAAATGTTATAAACATGATAACTGTGACAAGTGAAGGGAAAACAACCCCCTTCATCACTTTATCCTCAAGAGTAAACGCTTTGAGAAATCTATTTAAATGGTAATGAAATGAAACTTCAAAGGAATATTTTCTACAAGCACTCGTGTATATAGACTGCAATTAGATTATGTTTTGATTTTTCATTTGTTCTGTTCAGTTCTTATATATATATAAAATATGTTTCAACCAAAACAACTATGCATATATTATGGAAGGCAAGTGAAGTTAAAACCACTTTCGATAATGAAAGGAGTCATTGAAACTATTAACGTATTCAGGTTATAAAGTAAATTCTAAATCGCCTGAAATAATCAACGTAATGATGTATCAATCTGAATGAAATATGATATCGGCTATAATCATATTTTTCTTACAGTCAGAAAACTAAAAGATGTGCTTATAATGTGTAATATTAGACGGTGTACTTTATTTTAAAATATGTAATCCTTTGTTGTTTTTTTCCACAGTTCGGGGTATATTCCAAATCTGAGCAACATGCTAGTTGAATCATTCTAAACAATTCTGTTACCATTTTGTGCCTTAGTGACTGTGGTCGTCTCAAGTTTTCAAAATATATTGCAGATCAATTATAAAACATCATAAGTATTTATTGCATCACAGAAACGGTAAATAGTTTCGTATGTCATTGATATAATGCCTGTACGTCGAAGTTCTCTCCTTCGACCTTGATTGTAATGTCCATGGAATATAGAGATAAAATAAACTGCCGACCAAAAGAACTTTACTACCTTTTGAAATCATTGTGACTAACGATATTCTTGCTACGCCGTAAACTGCTTTTTAGTTATTTTTTTACTTAGTGGGTACCAAGGAGTCCTTATGGACAGTTATCAAACTTTTGCCTCACGTGACCAAGCACCGGCACCAAGGTCACGTGGTTTTGAACTTTTTGCAATTTTCACATACATTCATGGACATTGCTCAAATAAATGTTGCAAGCATAAACGTTTAGGTTTCAAATACGTAATTCTGAATTCAACTAGCATCCATATTGTATAGATTTTGATATTTCATTTTAAAAAGTGGTAAAGTTTCTTTTGAACGTCAGTTTATAACCATGGTTTGAGTTAGCACATTTAACTACTTCATCACTTTTGTTGTAAGATCTAAGACCATCTAATTATCTTTCACAGCTTCAATTATTTTCCAAGAACCTTTATGAGAAAGTCTTCAAGGCCTAAAGGTTATAAGGAACGTTGATGTTATTAGAGGCCATAGTGATACATGTGATCTTCCATCTTCCGCACGCATCGGGCGAGATATGCATTTACAAGAAATTCATATTCACCCTTGCGACAACTCGAAGGGAAAGCTGTGACAGGAAGTAGCCTGATTATTGAGCTATGGTGTAGGCCAATCAAAAGCGTGGATATGTTTGAATTGAGCACACAAAACTGTAATAAAACGATGCGATTTCTAAATAGAAACTGAGAGATACAGCCTTATTATATGCAGTATTTTGGTTACCTATATTCACGCATCGTTTTTATGACTGTTGTCACAACGTAACTAAGGGATTAATTAGAAATTAAATTTCGCTTCGAGTTCGAGTTGGACTGACGCACGGGACGTAACTCTGTTTGTCCTACAGGGGGCGCTGATAGAGTCACAACTTTCCCGTGGAGTTGTCGCAAGGGTGAATATGAATTTCTTGTAAATGCATATCTAGCCCGATGCGTTCGGAAGATGGTGATCTTCCTGATTAACCTCGTCTCAGGTACTAATAATGAATGTCTTGTTCACAGGTATCACATCGAGAATAATAATTAAGGAGTATTTCCCTTAACAAGTAAGTCAACATTCTCTTGTTTTCTTAAACAGAAGTTAATTTATATCCATGGAGATATTTTGTTCATTTTGTTCATTGATGTTCGCATGTTGTCTTTATTAGACATTTCCAATGGTCGTGATTACATCGTGTTTTCCTAATTTTGTAAAAGGACTACTATGTTAATATTCATAAATTAACAGTTTATCATTCTGACCCTTCATGAAACTATTTACACTTTAACTGTATAACAAGTCAGTCGAGGTGTTATGATAAATATTATAATTCATGAATTCTGCATTCCAATTATCATTTATTAAGACTATGCATACTCTTTATCTTATTGGTTTTTTTACGTTGAATAGTCATGATATCGTTCGTCTTAGCAACACGTCATTCATGCTATCCTCGTGTTATATGCATAAGGATTTATTCATATCTTCATTTTCATGTTTTGCTTTAAAATATTGTTCTTGTTATCAGCCGTCAAAACGTTAGATATCTGAATTATGCGTTATACTAATTTCGTTACTAATCATTGACTCATTCAATATTTCGTTGAATATTTCCTTATTGTGTTCTTGATGCAAGGAATATTCTGTCCTGTTTCTTACCATACAAGCTGTTGTTTTCCTACAGAACTCTTTTAACGAACATATTTCAATATTCTCTCAAGGGAAATAAGACTGTTTGGCAAAGTTGGAAAAGTCTTTATCGGTTTTATGTCTTTGAAAATTTACATTTCATTTCAATTTGTTAACGTTCAAGGATATATGTTTTCCCTTATACTATGATCCCGAAACAAAGAACACCTCAGTAAACTTTGTATTACACATGAATATTTCTAAAGGTTTTATTATCACTACATGTATATAACAGTTAAAGCCATCATCTACGAAAGAAACAAGTTGTCTGCTGATATGTCAAATGCATAAAATCTTGCAAGAATTATTAACTGTAATACGTGTATTAGACACGTTGACGAATGTCAACTATAAGTAACTGCCCATAACCTACGCCCTCGAAAGACTAATTGCTTTCCCTTTGTAGGTTACTAAACCGATGCTCAACTTATGGCAAATTACTTCTTGACCTAAAATACAAGCACTTCTTTTTCTAAAGTAAAAACACTTGAAACACGCATGCAACAAAGTGAACTTGGTTAGTTTGTATGTATATGGTAATAAAGTGTCAATCACTAAGCATAACTCAACAGAATTGCTTCAACAAAGTAAAAAAGCGTGGTATTTAGGTGAGACTTATTGGCTTAAAAGCTTCCTTTATTCTTACTTTTTAAAACCTTTTTGGAGATTGACAACACAGAAAACCATCAGTTGTAAGCTATTGAGACAAAGTGGCGCTCCTTGCTGAAACATTCATTATGTTGACACGAAAAGGTTAAGATGGCTCTTCTTTATGTCAAGTCATGGAAGATGGGAAACATCTATAAACAAACTTATCTGGGATCTTCCTCCTTATAGATCAACCGTATTACCACTAGGTCAGTCTCAATCTTGACGAACTCAATTTGCTGCTGTAAAACAGCTCATGTTCCCGCTTTGCCAATTCTAAGGCTTACAGTTATTGTACCATCTAAGCGGATGGTTAAGTCCATCAACCATCCGGTTTTTCTTAGGTGCTACACGTGCATTATTTTATATGAGGAAATAGGACCAAAAGCCCACCTCCATCTTGAATATATTGGGATCGTTTTGCAATGTTTAAAATCAAGGCATTAAAGATGTCCCTGAATAATTGTGGATGAATTTCAGAAATAGAACCCATATAATTGATGGAACTCACTTTACACGCATGCGCATGGTCGCTTGTTATATGGTTTCTTTCTTCTTACATTGGGAAATATATATCCCGATCAATTGAAAGTCTGCATCTCCCGCAAAGTCTCTTAATTTCATGGTTGTCGATAACTCCTTCAACTGTAACATGATCCAGGGAAGCATAACTTTGTTCAATAGAATGTTTCAAACTATGCACGTTAATCATTCATAAGTGTTTTGGAAACTTGAAACATTCCTTCTTAACACTTTCCAGCACCAGCTTTAAAAGCAATCACGCGAACGTTAAAAAGCAAGAATATTTCATCTTTTCCTGTGCGTCCTCCTTGAGAGAGGATCCATCTGAAGGGTGAATGAAGCGGATGATTAAAACACTTAAAGTGACGGCATAATTTCCCTTGCTAGTATAACCCGCGAGACGTCTATGATCGGACTAACTGTACACCAATAAGATATAAATCAGCCACAAGAGTACCGTGTAGACTTGTGGCGAGTGTTATCTGAAATAGATATCAGGATAATTTAGTCTACTTTCGTGTGTACCCGGACGGTAGTAACTGTTCTATCTGCCGTCAGTTGTCTTGGTAGCTTCGTCGAAATAGTTAATAAATTGGCAGTAGTAAAACTAAAACTTTGTTTGGTTCAATTTTCGCTTCCTCGACCGCGATCTATAAATTAATGAACATGGTATATTGTAGTTTGGATTGGTTATGTGCATATAAGAAGACTTATTTATACTTATGTGTTTTTATTTTAAGAATTTCGAACGGCTATCAATGTCTTTTTTATGGAGTAAGCTGAATTTGTCTATAGATATTTGTCCATCAATTTTGTATGACGAGAACAATCTAATTGGCTGGAGAACGTAGGTTCCAATGGTTCAAGTCTTCATAACTTCATAAGACATTATTCTGCTATGGTAGTTACGATATAAGCCAAAACATGAAATATCTTTAAGGTGTTTTGAATGTTTAGAGCGTTTTATTGAGCTTTTCCATCAGCAAGGATCCACTGTGGCATTAAACATGCTTATGCAGCATATTAAATGTCATGACACTAAAGGCTATCAAACTGCCGGTATCAATGTTAACAGTTAACAACATGCATCTAATGTACTACAATTTGAATTTCATATGTTAAATAAATTCTATCACATGTATTTATAAGTGTAGATCTTAACTTCCTAAAGCATTCGTTCACCCGAACAAATTTGATGTTCCCTTTCTATATCTTTGTAAATCGTGGGCCGACTTCTTATAACGTTGATTTTCACCCCTTATATCCTGCAGGAGTATCATCTGTAGCCTATCAGTACGTAGAAGACATTAGTAAGTCAAGAACACTTCCGACACAGCCAGAACTGTTCTCTTGATGACTTATCATGGCTTTAAGTCCTTAGTCACCAGATGACTAGTACCAGTTCTGTATTCAAATAGAATGAGGCATAGCTTCCAATCAAACTCCTGACAGCACTGAACTGAGTACGGCTTGTCCATTGATCTGGCACTGCGAGAACTCGGCTCATCGAAGCAGATCAGTAGTGTTGGCAGTGTGCACTCACTGGTGTAACAGTTCGATCCTTCGTGAAGGGAGACACAAACAAAATTATGGATTTTATCTGCTGTTCTGACTTCGTGGGTTACACGGTATGTACAATGCGATATTTGACCATTCGGTAGCTGCATTTTTGCTATGATTACAGAGGTAATGAACTGTTTGTGATAGTTGGTTTACTGTTGATGTTAGGTAGACGGCGGAGTCCGTTACTGATGATCTCAAGAGGAAGGTGTTGTTGGATATGAGGTAACGAGTTAATGAGCTGTTGGTGATAGTCGGTTTACTGATGATCTTAAGTAAAAGGTGAAGTTTTAATTCTGATGACGTAAAGTAGAAGGTGAAGTTTGAATTCTAGTGATCTTAAGTTAAAGGTGAAGTTTGAATTCTGATGATCGATACATTTTCTTTAGTTAAAGGTGAAGTTTGAATATTGGTAAACTGTTGATCTCAAGAAGAAGGTGAAGTCTGTTTACTGGTGATCTTGAGTAGAAGGTGAAGTTTGTTTACTGGTAATCTTGAGTAGAAGGTGAAGTTTGTTTACTGGTAATCTTGAGTAGAAGGTGAAGTTTGTTTACTGGTAATCTTTAGTAGAAGATGAAGTTTGTTTGCTGGTAATCTTTTATGAAAGGTGAAGTTTGTTTACTGGTAATCTTGAGTAGAAGGTGAAGTTTGTTTACTGGTAATCTTGAGTAGAAGGTGAAGTTTGTTTACTGGTAATCTTTTATGAAAGGTGAAGTTTGTTTACTGGTAATCTTGAGTAGAAGGTGACGTTTGTTTACTGGTTATCATGATAATACTGTATATGCATGTATATGTTTTTATGTTCGTTCATTGTGAAGCCGATGATTTTTAAGAAGTTGTATGGATCAGGTGACTCTACTTGCAAAGTAGCATACCGCCAATAACGTGACCCTCTACAGGCACAAACGAATCTCTTTACCCTCATGGCATCTACAAACCATCGTTCGTGTACTGAAAACATACCATGGTACATTTCAAAATATTCTACGTTGTTATTGAAAATCTACGTTCTTAATTAACACGTATGAGTTAACGAACCTGACACAAAGTCGACTTATAATTAAACCATTTCCTGACATCCTTAACTGAGTTGTACGAGTACAGTGCACTTTCTATCAGTCCTTTGACTTCTAGCGTGCTTAAAGATCTTAGAGTTACTGGTTATTGTAATCTATCTACTATATAGTTAGCGTGTGACTCTGTACTCTAGCCTATGAAAGCTTAAAATAACTTTGTTTGATAACCTTTATTCAAGTTCTACTCTATGAGATCTACAAGGTAAAACGTATCTTTATAACCTTCATGATTCAACCAGCAGGTTTGACGTTCTGCTAAACATTGTACGAAATGACCAACTATAGTCTTTATAATCGTTTTGAATGTACCAGCATGTTTGACGTTCTTCTCTATAGGATCTAGATGACAGCGTTGAGTCCTTATAACCTTTTGAATCTACAGACAGTTCGACGTTCTACTCCTTGAGATCTGAAAGACTAAATTTAGCCCTTATTACTTTTTTGAATCTACCATTCTCTACCCACAGAGGCAGCTCAGTCATACCTGAACAAGCTTGCACTGAGCTGCCTCTGTGGGGAGAGAATGTGAATCTACAAAACAGTTCCAATCTATATGATCTAGAAGGTTATATAAAGTCGTAATAACCTTGAGAAATCGATTAGATCTAAAAGTTCAGGAAGATCAAACTTTTACGAGATGGATATACCAGTACATTTTTACTTTCTACTCATTGAATGTGCGAGAAGGTCAAATACAGTCTTAATTAACTTCACGAGCCTACCAGATATTTGAATTTCCACTCTTAAAGATCTTTTTACCAAATATAGTTGCATAAGCTTCATGAATCTAGTAGAAAGTTTGACGTTTTACACCGCCATTGTTATCAACGTCATAATTTTCAATCTAGGTCCTTATACCAATTTTAGGTATGCGCTATAAGATCTCGACATCTGCGAAGTTTGACGTATATACTCTGTTAGTCCTTGGATACCCTTAAATTGTCTCTGCAACCTCTATTGGGCTTCTAGTCAGTGAAGAGATATATGATTAAATTGCGAGACATAAGCTAGTCAATATAACAGAATATCCTAGGTCGCAACGAGAACTGAAGGCGAGGACAGTATTAACTGTACCATAAATAGGAACCCAGTCTTTATGGATATTAGTCCAGCAGTCGACCGCGCTGTCCGGCTGTTCCAGCTTAGCCTAAGTAAGCAAATGACTTAAATCTAATAACAGTCGCTCTGGGATCCGGCCCTGTCCGGACGAACAAGTGAGGTTTGGATGCATTAACCTTTAACTTGACTCCTCTCTCGCCCTAAGTGTTCTGTTAAGAAAAAATGTCTTGCAAGTGAGATAACAAAATCAATGAACACATGCATGACGTACTGGTACCAAAGGGATTGTTTAACATGTCTTAAACATCCGGTGATACATGTACGTCTGTTATTTACAAAATAGTCAGTGTGTCAGATATTTCGTTACCGGGTAATAAAATGTAAAACTGTGGATAAAGATTGTACACATGTTTACATTAGCTATGTAAGCAAATTACCATATTTAAAGGCTATGCTCTGATGCTTTCATGTAAAACTAGAAAACTAGAAATGACCTGACTTCTTAAGCTTGTTGAAAAATGGCCGAGGTTAATTTTATATTAAATATGGGTTAAAGTCCATGTCAATATACGTTATGTTTACTTGGTTGTTTGCTGTCAATATTCGATGAATATAAGAAGTCTTTTTGGCAAACGTTAACCATAAAATTATCTTCAATATATCTCCGAGCCTTGGTTTCATAGGATGACGGGGATTGCTCAATTCCCATATGAATTATTAATGATGGACAATATGGAAATTAATTTCGTTTGAAAGTATCAAGTCATAATGCAAAATATATGGTAAATAGAGAATTCTAAAGGTTCTCTTTAGCTAATCATAATGGCTTCCAGCGTTCTTCCCAGACACGTGATATTTTACTTACTATAATTATGTATATCAGATCTCCCAATGACTCATCCTATAACAGATGATGCTCTCTCTGCTACGAGTTATTTATCGATTGGTGTAGCCTTTGACTTTCAAGACTGCCAAGTATGCAAACGATATTAATGAAATTTCTTCTGACGGGGGTGTTTCTTTACGCTTTTTAAGACAAAGAAATATAATCAACGCTCAACACAGGCCCGGAAGTTCCATTACAAATCACGCTTAGAACTCACGGTATCGCCTTTGATTACAACACGTTTTTCTAATATAGCCTTGTTTTATAACCGGGGTACTCTCTTGGTCATGTGGTGTCTTATTTTTACGATGTGTTTCAATTTCGTGCTAATGGCTTTCGTTGAGAAATGTATTAGATCCAAAATATATCCTGAAAATTTCACTAATCAGAAATTTGAAATTCAAGATATGTTTCTTATTTTTCTTCAATAATCATATTTAAAACGGCGTAATAAGGTATACTAAAATTAATTGCACGATATGATCCTCAATTTCTATATATTTTGGCATAAAATATTCGTCCATGACCGGTAAAAGTTAAGGTATAGCAGTTTCGTACTGTTTCTAAACAACAAATAATTACCATCAATTGAATTCACTATTCGGGGATATATGCGCTTATTTTGTTTATTGGAGAGGCAGCAAATATGTTCACACAACCTTTTGAAATAATGACTACGGATTCTCTTTTACTGACAGTGTAACATGTGACATGTGCTTTATCATGCTAGAACCACTGGTCACCACGCTATTATCTTGTGCAACTTTAAACAGTTGTTTTACTGCAATGTGTATTTCAATAGCTTAGCATAAAAAGATATTCCAGCAGTTTCATTACGCCCTTCTCCCCATCAATACATAAAGTACTCTGCATACCCAATCTTTACCGTCTATTGCCAATTGCATAATACAGATAATTTCATGTAAAAGAGCTTTCATATTTGTCCACTAGAAATTTTAAAAACGTTAACCAACCATTATCAAATACCCCTCTGCTTATAACGAAAAAAACCCATGGCACATCCATGTGAATCTTACCATCAACGGTAAAATAAAAACTGTTTCTAGGGGTAACCAAAAACTGCTATCATGCAACACTCTGCTCAGTAAACTTAACATAAATCTCGTATTATACACAATCTGATTTAACGTATAAACGATGTGTTATCATAACACATCAACTTCAAATAACAACACCATGTCAAGGTTTAGACGCTGCCTGACTCCGCAAGTACAAAGACAAATGTGATTGCGCTGTATGAGGCTGCTCTAGCCCCGTACCATCAACCATCTCACATCGGTTGCACAGGACGGCATTGCAATAACCTGCTCTAATCGGACATGAATAATGACTTGCAATCAATGGGTGACCCAATAAAACACTAATCTGCTTGCAACTAATACGTCTTCACATCAGGCGCCCATTATACGTCGTAGTAACACTCCATCAAATCCTACTTTAGGCATCGTTCTGTGTTAGTGAAGCACCAGGCTAACATACTTCTCGGCTTTTACCGGACCAGTTCTCTCTCGTGGCTAATTGATTCGGCCTGGGTAATTTTCAAGGAAAACAGGTTCTACTGAGAGGGTGGTATTCCATCCGGAAAATCCGACTTAAATGGAGCAATTTCTTGTAAAGCTTTGATACTGAATACCGTGATTTCACCGCTGAATGGGCGCCTGTCTGGCACAGAGATGTGTCATATTGAACAGTTTGTCTCTTGAAGGAAACTTCCTCCTTCTGTCTCGTCGTATTCATCGTGTCATTGCTTATCAGATGGAAACTGAAACGAGATAGTTGTAGTGGTTGTCTGCAAATTTGTCCATTAAATGTGGTTCTATCTTTAAGTCTCGTTGAAATTGCAGCTTATGGATGACTTGCACATATTGACACGATGATAAGCATTGTGAACGGGGAATAGCAATCACTGTAGAATTATGTTTTAGTCCGTACATACAGTTTGTCTTGAATAAACTTCACAAAATTAACATTATTTTCTGCATCTTCGTGTAAGTAAGAAATCAAAATATGTAAATATTAACTTTATTATATATCTATCAGCAGAATCTAACTTTCTCTTACCAATAGGAGATCCTTTTCTTGGATAGTTATTTTTCCGCTGTTTGGATATGAGCAAATGTATCGTTTTACCCTCGAACTTCACCTTTTTAAATAGAGATACTCAATTGGTTCATTCAGTAACTCAAGAAAATGATAACATCTTTGTCAGTATCTTCACTAATCAAACAGTATTTTTACTTTGTACTGAATCTCACTTTCTGTGTATGGTATTTCAACGATTTTCATTTTCATCAAAGGTGAAAGGTTCCTTCAATATTCTGACCATTGATTTTGATTATTTATACTCCTTTACGTTTTTCGTTTTATTGATACTCAATCGATGTTATTATTGATTGACATTTTTCCCAACTGATATGTTAAAGTACATAGACAATTCGCGTATTCTTAGCATGTACTGTAGGAATACAAAAGCTTAGTAGATTGAGGACTCACATTGACACAGCAACCTCTTGTAGAGTGCCACAGGCTACAGACATACTGAGAGTCCGTTTCTGTATGGAAACACGATTGCTTTAGATAATAGTAATAGAATCGTTACAACAATCAAATTAAGCATCAATATTCGTCTCTTAAAAACACGTTGAACGAATATTCTTAATAGATTTCATGATAGCTCGTCATATATCAATTATCGGTTTTCCTATCGTGTCAAATTCGTCTTCTGAAACTATTTGACATTTAACGGGACAAATGTAATACGATAATCACACAACAATATTTCAGACAATTGAAGTAGCTTCATTTCAAACATATCTTTTAGAAGATATATTGTTTTCAATAATTTTTATAACTACTGTTTCTTCTGCATTTACCGACACAATTTGTAAATCTGAAAGTTAATTTCATTAAAAAGTTTTCAAAAGCCTTTATAATGATACAAGCCATCACGCAAAACATTGCATCTGACCATGAAAGAGTTTCTTATTTGATGGAGAGTTGATTTCAAACCCAGACAATTTGATTATTTCGTATAAGACATATGTTACAAGCAGTCACTGGTCTCTAATCGTGGCTGGACGAACTGCCATCAAAACTATATTGGACGCATTTTACAATTAAAGCTTCAGAGGTTTCTGTCAGATACTCCCCGAATCGCTTGAGAACTGCACTGTTCGGTAATGACGTTTCCTATTTGATGTACCGGGGACCAAGGACTACTTCTATTAAATTACAAAAGTAAGTTGTCCCCAGTGTGGTGTGAATTGGTAATTCCTTGGATCTCTGATGATTGCAAGACTACCTTTGCGTAAAAGTGAGGGAGTTCTGGTGTATCAGTGCGCCGACTTAATCATTTGGGAAGGTCCAAATTAGAATCTTGATTTTTTGGGGGGTTGGTTTTCTTGAGTTCTAGTGTATCACTGTCTTGCCTGACTCTTTTGGGAAATGGGAAATCGTTTTTTTATATCCTTAAATCTTTTAATTTGTAATTCCTCAGTAAAGAGGACTTTTGAAATCCTTTTTATTTCAATAACCTCCATAAAGCTTCTCAACCGAGATGTTGTGCGTTAAAGCTTACTTTACTTTACCAATTTTGTTTTAAAAAATTAAATGTTCGCAAGGAAAGTTTAGACCTATATGATGTCTTCTCTTTCCTACGTGTTAGTGTTAAAAAGCAATGTTTTAAGCGGTTACGTTTTCTTGTATCTGCAAATCACATATGTACTAACCACTCTATTGTTAAGTATTGAGTACTTATGTCGAAATTCATATACATTTATCATATATGATATCTATGATCCATCCTTGAACATAGACGATCTTATTACCACATCTATGTTTATTTGCAAGTTATGCTATTCATTATGTAAGTCGATGTCCAACCACAAGATACAATTTAACATTGAGTTGTGAGAATAAAGAATAATACAGTCATTGTTTCTTTATCATACTAAAAAAAGGTTTCAGTGAATCGCCCTTTAGTAGCCGTATCTATTATCATGTTTTATCTCTATTTGATAATAAAAGGTCTATAAACCATTTATGAAAGCCAAAGAAAGAAATTCGATCAGGCTCCAACAGACAACGTTTTTTTAAGATGTAACTGTTATTACTAAATTTTTCGTATTTTCACAAAGTTTTATTGAGTTCATGTTTTAAAGTTACCTTTTCAACATCATGTTGGTCATGATAAAGCCCTGTAGGCTAGGTACCACAGAAAACATGACTTTGAAGCTGTCATAAAATCCTTGCGGCAAAATAAGTATAAGTATCTTTATTCACAGTGTTATGATTGCCCATGAAGCCATGTAATCCCAGGATACACTGTTCTGAAAGTGTTCCAACAAAGTGATCTGCTTCTAACGTACAATCGATGGTTCCTGAATGCAGATAAGCCGGTTCTCCCTGATGCTCCCGATATAAATCTGAATCTCTTCCTCTCAACAATTCCTGCCGGCAGTGCTAAATCTCTCTGGCTTCATATACATATCTCAGCATCTCGCTGTTCTACCATTTGCTTAATTTTATATCGAATGCAATAAACGAGCAGAATATTTGTGGCGGTTGAACATGAACACAAACTGCGTGCTGAAAACTTCAATGAAGATTTGATGTTAATAAAGTCGTCTTTAATGTTTATTTTAAACAACAACTTTTTTGGAACGAGGTTGTAACTGCTATTGTTTCACGGCATAAATCAAATTTTAAAGTTTGAATATTTTTCCAAGATTGATATATTTATTAGTTTATCATTGTAATCACATTAAAATTCTAATTTTAGATAGCGATGTTTTCGTCTATAACGAGTGCAATTGTATTTACAACCTTACTAAGTTGCAAGAGGCGAGAACGATAAAATATTTGATATGTACTCTATGTCCTTGATGTAGATGTGAATGGTAAAGGAACTCCTCGACTACTCGTGCCATCGTCGACAATGTCAGGAGCAGCTGTAGTTCTCACCATACGCCCACATATTGTCTTAACCTGGTCCCATCACTGTGAAACGCTTGCGTCAAGCACTTCCACTCTCGCTGATGGTAAAGATCTGATACATAATGGAACTCCAAAGCGTTTTCCATATATTATTTATCTTGATGCTGTATGCATAACATAATTTCATTTTTGTTCTGCGAGGAAATATGAGCTCTTGGTTCGGATAAAACGGCTGCTCCTGATGGTAATTTCATTTAAGAGAGTGTAGATACTCCATGAGTTGCAATTCATTCTGATCAACGAGGACGTTTCGTTAAGAAAAGATTGTATAGAAATGTCTAAACGACCAGGATTTATCTCGGCATCAACTTAACCAGTTTCAGAATCAATAAGAGATCACACGACCCTCTCTTTGTGGCACCGGTCGATACAGATTGAGGACTGATTGAGTCGTAGATGAAGGATATTACTTCTTCAATATCCCTAACCACATCCTATCTTCCTCCTTATGTTAGATAACAGTCATCAGCTGATGTTGTTCCATCATAATGATAGTATATAAACATGGAAGCCATCAGCGCATTACAGCTTGTCATCATTTTCAGAGCAGTCCTTCTGTACCAGAACTGCAATTGAAATGTCCACGACAGAAAACCGTTAAATCAGCATTCGCTATCCTTTTATAGTGCAATATGCTAGCTTTCGACAACATTATAATTAAGTGTCCATTTGTGCATGAAGGGCTCATTCCATGATATCAGATCGTTTCATCAGCGTATTCCGTCAACTGCCCGTCTCTATGGTTTAAAATGGATCATGTGTCCACTTTAACAAATTACTGGAACATCATTTACCTTTCATCGAAATAAGTAGAAAACTTCTTTCAAAACAACTGTTTTACGGCCGATCTTTTAATACAACATTTTATGGTCGACGAAGCAATGTCATATTAAGCGCACAGATTTATCACATCTTTTTGTCTTACCGTATCTGTATTAAACCGTTACATCGAAATATGACTCCCTTATGGCAATATGGTTTTACAAAGAACCCGTTTGTGCAAGAAGTGGAACATCAAGGCTTTGTAACAACATTTCATTTTTGATTTAGTATAAGAAATCAGAGAAAACGTTACAGTTAAAGATTGCCTTGTCAGCGATACAGAACCATTAAATCTACATCATCCTCCCGTTACTCTTATCTATCTTCTCTGAGAGCATTAGTGGTCATTATGAAGTGGACGCCGTCCAGTGCTTTGACATTCTGGCCATCACGCGAGAAAACGTCAGATTGACTGCGGCCATACCATCAGTATAAAGTGATTAAGGACTCATTAGGCCAGAATTTTGATAAGTATTCGGAATTACAAGACTAACTGGCACCAAGGAGTTCTGGCCGTGTCATCTTCTTATCATGCTTTTGAATGTACTTTCATCACGATAATTACAATGTTTTCTTCACTTAAGTTCAAATGACGCACTACATATGAAGATTTGAGATTCTGAATAACAAGTTCATTGTGAAACACGACGTTTCAATCAAATGATTTCCCTAATAGTTGCATTTCTATCCTTTATATATTTGACTAATAAAATTTTAGACGTATTGCCGATGACGTTCCTGTAACCTGAGTTAAATACAACTTAAATAGAAATTTCAGTGAGCAAAATGTCATAACCTTTGACTTGAAATGAAAATATTATTCTTAATTTGTCGTTATTTATCAAACATAGTATAAAACGTAGAAATGAACTTTTAAGGAATGAAATTCGCCCAAAGAGCTGAAATTAGATCTTCTTATTGTCATTGTGTTACCAAATATTTGAAATATGTATTACTGTTTATATGTATATGTATTATTTGCATCATGTAACTCTTTATGTACATTTGTATATGGACCGGAGGCCTTAAATACAATAAACTCTTTGACTTTGACTTGACTTTGACTGCTTGATGGACACATTACTACTTCTGAAAATTATTTAAGGAAATCATTGATCTTTGGTTAAACTCATTAGCTCATAATGAGTTTCACCCTGAGCTAAGATCTAAATCATCTAATAATATAATTACCTAAAGTTAATCTAAATAGCATTGGGTTTGATTTCTCATAGGCTTTAGTGAACGTTTTGGAACCTGAGCAAAGTGTGAAATAGAATACGACTTGGAGGTTGATTTCGTTTTGAGGTCACTCACACGCTTCAGACAAAGAGGTCAACCTTCACGTTAGGACATGATTACTGACGGCACTGCTGTCTAACTTTCTAGGGCAACAGAGCAAGCTCGACCGTTTCTAATCAAGGTAATGTGTAGACTCGGACGGAACTCATTTAGAGAAACTGGACAACTAATAAACCCCGAAGACTAACCGTCTATACATCGTCAAACAGCGAAACAGTACTGTCACAAAGCATTTGTTTCGAGCCACAGCTAACTCGTGTTATCGTGCTCCGGTTACCGCTAGACCTGGACAGAAGCCACATTTTCAGAATGGGTTTGTTCATTTGTATGTAGCACTCGCTCCCCTGGGTTCTGTGTGGGAGTGATGTTTTAAGTATGCATGAGCACAGAATAATGACCTTACTTTTGCTAATTCGCGCCATCGATCGCAGAGTGTTTTTCGATAAATATGATCGAGATGATGATAGATCGAAACTTGCTCGAGTGTTCACATGTACTGATTGAGGTAGATATGATAGATGGAGGTTTGTGTAAATGACGAACTGGCTTAGTGAGATATGTATGATAGATTGAGCGTTGAGCTTGGACCACACGGACTGATAGCGATCACGTGACTATCAAGAAGTCCCGTCAACCATCATTCCAATACAATTGGACATTCACCTCCCCTCTGCTTACAACTGGAGATTTGTCTTTATCGACAATGCGCATCTAATTCGCTATTGATTCGACATTTGTATTCTTCCAATGTACGTACATTACCGCTATTCATTGAATAATTGCCGATACTCAACAGTAAAAGAATCAATGTAATGAATATATGGCAAAGGCAAATTGGCACGAATTTCTCAATGGACATGATTAAGAAGTGAACATAAGTTATATCGAGAAGTTGATTAATTTGTCACAAAATCAGTGTGTCTTTGAGACATTATCATCACCTTTTATATTTAACGTTTTAGACATAGTTTGAAGAGATTAGCATGACATCGAATTCCATAATTGGACTCAGTGCGCTTTCAGCTCTGATTGACTAGGTGGAAATCAGTCAGTGAATGCTTCTCTGAATAGTTATGTCTTTAAGCTAGTTTTAAAGTTTTCAAGGGCTGGAACATCTCACAGGTTTGCTGGAAGGGAGTTCCAAACACAGGGTGCAGAGAACATGAAGGAGCGTTCTCCTGCTGCCTTTAGATTGCACTTGTGGATCTTTAACAACTTCTCTTGTGAGTAGAGGAGAGCACGCTCAGGTTGATATGTACATGTACCTGTACAGTGTTTTACAAAGTAACTCGGTTCAAACAATTAAAGGTTGACATAGGTCTTCTTTCAATCATGCATTATTTTCCACACAAGTGCGGCCATAGATTCGCATACCTCTCCTATTAAATGTTGTGTTTTGACATTATTGCTCCAGCGTCAGGCAGTTTATCGATAGCTTCATTCACAAGTTGGCGCCCCCGACTTCTCGCCGTGAATCACTATGTACAGCGACTTGCAGTAAACTAGGGCGGTGGAAGCCTTTTAGAGCTGCACAGGTCCTAGTGTCTCTGTATTGACCGAGTTATTCAGACAGGTTGGATTTTAATCGATTCCCAAGCTCTTGTCCTGTTGTTTCTGCAAGCGCGACAGAGTTTGTGATTTTCGTGTGATTTACGGATTCATTTGGTCCACAGGGCTTCCCGTTACCTTGACAACCCGTTATTTCGTCTAACGTGAGACGCTGTACTTCCGTTTGGTACATATGATTGAATATTTGACTTGGCCTTATCTTCACCTTTTCCCTAATGACAAATTCAAACTTCAACTGTCCAACATTTTAACACAAAAAGGTCGGTGACGATTCCATATAGATTTGGGCAATTTAAGATGTACGATGTGAGAACGGAGTGACGGAGATGTTTACCATGATACAGTTGTCACCGTCAGAAGTCTTACTGTCTCAGCTCTTCATGACTATGACTGTGTATACTCTGGATACAAAGGTGGTTGTGCTCAGGTTCCTTTAAGCTAGTATGAAAACCATTGAACAGAATACTAGTAAGTTAGTTGTTTGTGCTTTATTCAACGGCGACAATTCTTGATAATGTTCTTCCTTCTCATCGACTGAATGCTAAAACCTACTTTCCAAAATGTTGACCTTCTCAATCCAATAGGCCTACCGTTAAAACTTCCAATACACATTACTTTGGATAACTACCAGTATCAATTACATTTGAATATATCAATATGTGTCATGACAACCTTTACAGTCAATGGACAGAAAATGCGCTGATATCAAGGTGGTGAAGCACTTATTTCTCAATACAGGAATACATACTTAGTGTATGTACCAAATTTAACGTCTGTTAACTGGATAGGCCCAGAAGACGAGATATAACAAAAATAAACAATTATATTTTTTATAATGATATGTTTACTTACTCATCAATCCAAATTATTTCCCTTTTCAGTGGTTTATAGCGAGTTCCAGAACAATTAAAGCAAAAAATTCCAATCAAACCTTTTTTTACAAAACTTACTCATTTACCCTCTTCTTCGTACAGCAATGTAAGGTCTGGACGAAGACCAAGAAGACCGACGTTAGGCAAGTGAGGGAAGCAGTGAGCCCAGGAGCGATAGCGAGACGGGTCCCAGTATGCCATGTCGTGTGTGAGTGACATCATCGTTAGGGCCATGTACGTTCTCAAGCGCCTGTTCAGGTCCGGGGGACACACGGAGACCAAGGCCGAGCTGGACCAGAGCAAGCTAGTCAGACGGGTAGGACGGAAGGGCAAGGCCAAGGGTAACTTCAACACGCCCTGTGGGGTCGCCATCACTAAGGCTGGTAGGTTGAACATTCAATTCTTAACTTCATTGAAATCAAGGAGTCGTTTGACTTATCACTATGTAGTTTTGTCTCTATTTGATTAAAATAGTAGATGCTCACTCTCAAAATACATGTGTCCTTGTGCCGCTGCTTGACTATTCTGCTATTGATTTGATATAATTTCCAATTTTAAAATTCATTACTAATGGTTACTGGTTACAACTGCTTAGGTTGTTTGTGCAAGGTAAACATATCATGAAACACTTCACTATCGTGAAACTGAGTTAATTGGTTTTAACTTGTTATAGTGATTTGAACTAATGGCATATAAACTATATTTGAATTAAAAGAATCCTTATTTTGATATTCCAGAATTGTGATTCTTGTGTGATTTTAACAATGTTCTTGTGTTCCAGGCGACATAGTAGTAGCAGACACAGAGAACCACAGAATCCAGATCTTCTCACCAGAGGGCGTCTTCAAGTTCAAGTTCGGGGTCAAGGGCAGCAAGCTCGACCAGGTCAACTATCCTATGTGTGTCGCCATCACAAACGACGAGTGCGTAGCGGTTACCGACAGTGTGAACGCATGTGTCAAAATATTCTCAGTGACCGGAGTATTCAAGGACAAGTACGGTGGTAACGACATGTTCGAGTTTCCTTATGGGATCGCCGTTAGTCCGGATAACTACATCGTCGTTACCGACATTAGCAAACACTCAGTGATCGTCCTCTACCCTAGCGGAGGTCTAAGTCACACCTTCGGTTGCTATGGAGACGCGCCGAAGGAATTCGACCATCCGTATTTTGTTGCTGTCAACAAAAATAAACAAATAGTCGTCTCCGACGCAGGAAACAGTGCCATTAAAATCTTCCATTTTGAAGGCAAACTGCTCCGCTCCTTTTCAATGAACGACTTCCGGCTTCCACCGGAAGAGACGTTTGTTTCTCTGCAGGGATTGTGCACGGATACTGACGGCAATACAATTGTTATATGCAACAGCACCCTCTACATCCTCACAAAGAATGGACGGCTGTGGGAGATTCTCGTGCCCAAAGATGGCCTCCACTCCCCCAAGTGCGTGACGTTCTCCCCACTCGGACGCATCGTGGTCACTCAGTCGGACTATAACGACCGCCATGAAATGTGTATTTATAAGTACAATGTTGACGATTACAAACCGTTGAATACGTTAGTGTTTTACGCCATCTCTATTTAACGTTAGTGGACGTAGTGTAGTGTTGTGCTAGAATACCTTACTGTAGACGATACCTTGTACCTACTATGTGCCATAAGGGACGAACGGACAGTCAGACGGACGGAGGGTCGGTCAGTCCCTCACTCAACATCGTTAATGTTCTATCTATCCATCAAGTTCTGTAATCGTACATGCCTGAACGGCTGACTGCTTACCATAACTGCTGGATTCAGCTATGTTTCACCCTCATATCTCTGCCATTACTGGATGCATTTGATCAGCAACCGCATAAATTTTGGCTCGGATCCTAAGACGTGGAACTGTTTTGTCATGCCTTTGGGTCTCTTCCAAGGCAAAACATAAAACGAGCGGTTCCGAACTATCAGTTTTATGCCTTGCTGCCGACCCTTGACTTTTCTGTGATTGCTCTCTAGCTTACTATGAGAGAAAGCAATAGTCCAATCAGAAAGTGCGCTTAGAGCATGTACTGTGCATGGATTCAGCGCGGTATAAGTGGACTATTATTATATTATTTATTAGTATTAAAGTAACTGCAGGTTACTAACAATCGCCTGTAGGGGCGCTGATATTGGCTAAGAAAAGGGTCGGCAGCAACTCATAAAAATCACTTCGGAAACTGGCGGTTCAGGCTTTGCGTAGGAAGATGGCCTTAGGGCGTGTTTGTTTGTATTTGACCTATATTAATAATGGTTTATGGTTTACGATGTCAAATACTCGTGCAACGTTGTTAAGTTTGATACAGAGCTATGCGTGTTGGTGTTCAGTTTGAAAGAGTTGCTGTCGTGTTATGGGTGCTAAATGATTATTAATGAACGCACAGGATAATCTGTTCATATTTTTATGTTGACTTCATGGTTAGAAAAGCATTACCATGGTGCAGAGACAAAATATCATCCTTTGAATTATTTGTTTTTATACGATTATCCGATAGTGCTAGCCTTAAATCGAAACCCAAATATTCTCGTGAATTAAGAGTGAACGAGTGCTGATTGACAAAATGTATATCACGTTGTTTTATCATTCGTAGATTAAAGTTATATTTTTTAAGCTCAGCTTGACACATTCTATGTCACATGCTGTTGAAATGTGTCTGATGTTTGTTTATTATACTGTTTAATTCTACATAAGCTTTTGTATTTTGATCCACATCCGGTTATAGTGATCCGGTTTGTTTTATATCTTTTCATATATTGATAAAATAGTTCACAAACAAAGAATGATTGATATTGCTCTAATCAAGAGAGGTAACTATATAGGTTTCGAAACTAAATTGACTAGTACTTGTTTTTCCTTCAGAGGAGATACTTAACATGCATGCATACTTACGTAAATATGGTAGAAAACGACAATTTACTATTGAAAACGACAATTTACTATTGAAAACGACAATTTACTATTGATGGTTAACGTTTCCCCGTCGTTTCGTTACCACAATGAAAACTGATACCAAACTTGAATTCACTTGAATGAAGAAAATGATAGCCTACTGGATTTCTAAAACTCTCTAATGACATTGAATAAATTTGCAATGTTGATTAACAAAAATTTCATTGGATTTACGTTTATTTGTCACTGTGCACCACACTCGATCAGAAATGAAAATAATTTCTTATTAACGGTAATTTAGACAGACGGCTTAATGTTTTTTTCTTGAAGAGCACATTGGTAAAACCAAATACGACAGAACGATGAGTATAAAGATGAAAAGGGATATAATAATGCTCTCCTGAAAAACAGATCATTTTGTAAGGTGTTTAAATGACGTGACAGGCATATCCAAATGGAGCATTCATTCTATACCTCTGCTATGTTAATACGCATGTACATATTGTTATATATTTATAAGTTATTTCATATACTGTAGATATCTGGAAACTTTCATTATCTTATCAAGCTTGTCATGGGTATCATAATTCCTCACATTGTTAAGGTTCTTTGCACCGATGTTTTTTGTGATTCAATCTTTTTCCAATTCCACCTCTTCCATGTGTTCCATTGTAGTCGTTTCACTAGTTTTCATTCACATTTTACAGACGCTTCAGTCAACCTCTATTTTCTAAAACGACATGTTTATTCCAAAAGTGCTAGCCAGTATTTACCCTTTCAATATTGGTAATTGCCCATCCTCCTTTGACAGCAGGTTGGTGTTAGACGAGCTGATGTTTAATATCTGCTGTTTCAACCTGTCATCACATTTTAACAAGTCTTCGCGATATTGAAAAACTTAATTGGAAATAGAAATAGAAATAGAAATATTTTGAGTAAAACTTGTTTAGCGAAAGTGATGCGTCATTGAAGTTGACAGCCAATAAATCTACCTATATCATACAACTCGTTAAAAGCGTAACAACGTAATTCAATCTGATGCATTACAGGTCCTGTCAGGTGTAAGTACTAAATCGTACCTTATGTAATTTAGATAGTACCACCTTCCGCATCTGATTTATACCAAAACTTCAAGGTGTTGTAAATGGAAATATATATGATTGCATATACTGTAAATTTTAAGAATATAATCGGCGATATCGTCATTCCACCTCATATCGCACTCACTGTATGGCCTTTTGCATTCCTCTAGTTATAGTAAATTGGCACGCAAAGTTCACTTCTGAAGGTACCTGCTTTCTTTTAAACTTTCGTTGGTCTGCATATTATACCTTCACAGCTTATGGATGTCTACATCTATGATATTCTATAGTGTGTTGTTACACAACCAACATTAATAGAAACCTAACTAAGATACCTTGATCGTTTTTTACTTTTGGGCTTTGTGAAACGAAGCCCAGATAAATTTATTTTGCGAATAGTTCCGTGAAGGTCTTATTGTAACTAATACTCCTACATTCAGTGTTATTCACTAACAAGTAACAAGCCTGTAGACACAGCCCAAACTAATTATTTACATGATACTACGGAAGGGACACTGGCTTCGGTAGCTCCTAAGCATACGGAGATAAGTAATTGGCCCCAACCTCTCTTTCTCTTCCTCTCCAACTTCTGAATTTCTGATTTGTGTGTAACTCCTCAAAGGAAAATTAAAAATTCGGTCCTCTTAATCCAGATTTGTGCTAACGGTTTGTTAAACGTTACCAAGGAATCGTTTGAAATGAAGTTTTGCTACTTAACTTGGTATTCCCTTTCAATATTTTTGGTAGGTTGAATAAAAAACAATAGCATTACAGATGTGAAAATGTTTTCTATGCCTCTTCAAATAGAGCATTTGGGTGTGAGATGGGAAACATGAATCATACCTGTGCTTGTCATGTTTGTATATCACACCTGTTTGTATATCACACCTGTTTGTAGACCGATGTAGGTGTTTACGTATATAAGCTGATGTGACTGAGTTGAAGTTTGTTCATCATTTCATGGACTTCTGACAATGGAAACCTTTTTGTCATTCTCTGATAAGAGTTTCTTTAATAAAATATTTGTTTGTTCTTTGTTGATGTTTCATTCACAGACTCTCTCATTTTGTGTGTTATAACTTGCGTTAATGATTATTTCATAGTTACGGATTTATGCGTTATAAATAATGATAATTAACCATCGTGATTAAGCTAACAATCATAGCATATTGTATTTTATTTATTTTATACTATGTCAATTGACCCAAATGTTATCATTGTGAAAATTAACTTTATTAACGAATATTGCGATTTCATGAGACTTATCTTAATTAGAACATTTCCAATTGATCGTTGGATAACGTATCTTATCTCTTGGGAAATTTCGTCACTTTTGAAACTATTTTTCATACACAATTTCTATAGACATCTATATTCACTTTTAGCTTATAAAGATCATATATCCTCTATAAATGCGCATAATCAAATGATCTATCAATGCGGATGAAAAATGTTACAATTGAAGCCCCCATGACAATAATAAAACAACACATTGAATAGCACAAAATATAAAATTTATTCTCTGGTGTAAATGGGGTAGAAAATATTTCAATGTTTTCGTTGTTAGACAGTTAAGTCGAGACAAACAGGTTTAATTTGATACTCGTACGAAATAGATTTATTAATCACGTAAGCAGTGAAATACTGGACTATGTTTAATGTGGTTTTGACAAGACCTCGGTGACTTACCAATTCTTATGTTTAAGTGTTCTGACATTTCCAATCATTATTAAAGGGGTAGTAGCACGTTATTAAGGAGAATATAAGGTGCTTTCAGGAACATGAAAATAAATGGTTCCAATTGAAACACAATCTATTTAAACTAAATGAAGCAGTAACAAATCAAATACATAATGTAAAGTTCAGCCATGCGATTCTTTTTTCGTACACAAAATTAATTAAAGGTGTTCGAACAAAAATGGCCGACAATGGACTTTATGCGAATCTTTATAATGTGTTCTCTGACTACTGATGCTTGGTTTGTGTTATGAGATACTTGACACTATCAAAATCATACATTTAGCATAAACATACAATTATGAGTGAAAATTGAAAATAATTTTTTTTCCAAAAACGTGCTACTGTCCCTTTAAAACGGTGATACAAAATATGGGTTCATTTATTCGAATTCGAATTTCTATTATATTAAATCACAAAATTTCTTCTTTTTTCAAAATGTTATAAAAAGTGTTAAAGATCACGAACTGCATTCACTTGAAAAAGGTCACACATTGCAGATACTAATGTTTCATCTGGTTATTATGCTGTAGGGGACAGGGCAATGCATTAGAGCTCCTTGGCCACATAGTCCCACGATAGAACGACCCCCTGGTAGGGACCCAGGGTGACGCTAGAACAATCGGCTGTGTCCCCTTCTGCGAGGCTCACTTTGTTACCGGTCGTCAGAACGACATCGGCACTTTCCGGAATTGTATCGTGGGTTCCCGTATACTTTCGGTTTTCATCCTTGCTACCGAAGTTTATTGCAACAAGAAATCTGGAAATGAAAAATGAACATAGACTTTTTTTATAGATGTGGAGTTGCGTCATGAATACATGATGAAAATGATGGATCCTAGTAAAGAGAATCACAGGGAAAACATCCTTTGAACATATTTGCTATTGCAAATACTTGTAAAACATAAACAATAATATGGTGAATTAAAACGAAGTATTTTAAAGATTTTATTATTTATTTATATGGTCATAAAAGTATATGCAAGTATATACTATATAAACAGCTAAGAAAATTAATTGCTTATGTCACTTTCAAAACAAACCAAAACCAAATCAAGTATCATCATACCCTTTCTCTCCATCAAACTCTCTGACGAAGGAGACGATACTATCGTCCATGACGGACTTGTAGAAGTCGCCATATTGGAAGGAGGACTGCGCGCGCATCACAGTCAAATTCTTGAAAAGATACATCAGTGAACTCCCAGTCATATTCTGGTACTGAAAGAAAGAAAGAGAAGAACTCTCAATCATATTGTGACTGTATTTGAGCGACAAGGATGTTGTATTGATGAAGGTGTAAAATAAAACAGTTCATGGGCGGACCTCGGGATAAAGAGTGTTTAAATTTTACTTTACTTTACTTAAAACCTTGTTATAATGCCACCATTTGTCCAAGAGAAAATATTGTACTATATCCAGGTTGGCATTGCAACGAGGTAAGGTGTTTAGAACGTAACATGTTTGCAAAAGAGCCACAACTTACAGAAGTGATGAATTATAAAATGAACAACATGTACACGGCATTAAACATCAATATAACGATTTATGACCAACGTCACATTTTTTAATACTGCTCCGCGGCAGCAGCCATAACGGTTTTTCAAAAAACTTTTTTTACTTCATGTAAAGTTTTAACGTACAACATAATGGCACCTGATATCTAATCATTGTTACCTCCACTGAGTTTTGACCCTCAAAGGGAACAGTTGGCATCCAAGGTGTGCATGTGCCGGAACAGAAGCCACCATTGCTGCTGTTGTCCCATCGCATCGGCGCGCGCATCTCTTGTTGCATGCTCCATGCGCTTGGGGGAGACTGGGTCCCGTCTGGCATACCAATCTCGTCTCCATAATAAAAGAAGGGCGTCCCCGGCAACAGCATGGACAGCATGAGGAAAGCTCGAGTCATGTTGCCTCCCATCCGTCCTTTCATTCGGGGACTGTTTTCGTCTCCTCCCTGAGAAAAATACATGTTTTCTATTGAACCGGTGGCTGCGAAATAACTCAATACACTGTATCATCAATCAAATGTTCTGTTCAAACGTTAATGACTAACATGCCATATAAGTCATAACACCAGAAAAAAGTACATGTTTTTACAACAAACGTATTACTTATATTAACAAAGGCGTTAATGTGAAAGGAGAAAACCCAATTATAAGTATAAGACAAGAAACGGTACCACGGCCGATCGGTCAGTAGACCTTACTGTTTTCTTTAAACCGAATGAGAGGTTTGATCTAACGTGTGAGGCTACTGTTTTGCACAACAAAAACACAAATGCAATTACTAAGACAAGCATGAGACAGAACGTACCATCCAGTTAGCCCAGCGTCCAGCAGGGAGGTTGTCCAGCCACTTAGTGACCACACCGGACACCTGTGTGCCTCCATCCCCCATCTTCAGGTCCAGACAGAAACGGTTCAGGGGGAAATCAACACCGTCTCGGTTAAAGTAACCATAGTAACTCATTGTCGTTGAAATGTCTCCGTGAACATCAGCGAATAGCATTCTGGAATATAGGAGGTTAAATTACAAACGTGCATAATGATAAGAAAAATGAACCTAAACTGGGTCTTAAAACGGTGGGAGCGAGAAGAGATCTATCGTGAAGTATTGAAAAATGTACAGTAAGCATTCGTTTCGTTAGCAGTTAAAGTAATTTAATCAAATCAAGATCTTTAATCAGGATATCTGGTTTTTCACGAGCAGAAATTCTGCCAGTAGATCAATAAGACCTCTGTTCCTTACCTGTATTTCTTTGTGTTGTTACCGACCTCGTCCAGGAAGTAGCGCCACCTGGCGAGCATATCACTGATCTCTGGAAGCCCGTATGTGTATGTGTGGTTCAGGGAGTTGTAGTCGTTCTGTTAGAGAATTGTAAAATTAATGATCCATAAGTCTCCAAAGCACGAGTCTACTATTTAGAACATTTTAACAAAAGTGCGACCTGCGAAAAAAATGAAGGATGTTGGTTTTCATCTAGTTACTCATGTAGTTGAGAAAAAATAATAAAGTGGCAATATAGATGGATAGGTTGACATTAGGAATTGTATGTCAAGTCACACATTCTATCAGTGTATTTGATCTTACATCTGACTTTTTAAGTGAAAATATATTAAAAAAATTGTCCCTACTTTTGCATTCAAATACACTGTCTCTTTGAGGATAGTTGAAATTGCAAATTGTAGTGTGAAATGTGGAATTTTGATAGAATTATTGAACATATGGTCTAAAGAAATTAACCCCATTCTGATTCTATTCTATAGCGGTATGTTATGGAGAGGCTTCAAAGGGAGGTCACTCTCACTGTGGTGTTACCAAGATGGGGGAGACAGTCAGAGAGTTTAGCTTGGTTCGCTGACGAGTAAAGACGTGTTTCTTTCGCTCTCAGTCACTGTGCTAAATTAGCTTATATTTGCTTTTACATCGCTTGGTATTGCAAATATATTGTTCAATTTCGATTGAGCATTATCTCTACAACATCTGCGTTGTGCTTATAATAATTACATTATTTATTTTTGTCATAAAGTAATAATGTAAATTATTAATTGCTGTGTTTCCAACACTTGACCTAGTTAGCTACTAGCTAGGGTCGCTTGGGTGGTAATTCTTCTCCTGATTGAAGGGCTGACTGGCCTTTGTTTAGTTTGCGTAATATCTGCTTCGCGGATAATACGATTGATTGGTGTTACCAATACTCTGCTTCGCGGAGTATTTGTTGTGTGATCAAATCAATTTCTTCAGTGAAAAGTCGCAACTATGCATTCTGATACTGACGATGACATTGATAGGGAATGGTCTGATTCCCAACATGAAGTCATAGAGTATTCAACAGAATCAGAATATACAAACAAATTCCAAACCATGCTTTCAAAACGTCAAAAACGAAAGCTAGACGATGATAATAATTCTGATATATCAGAATCTGAAACAAAGTTCATTGCCGTTCTTTCCTCTGTCGATCCCCGTACTACCCTTAAATCTATTCCTGCCATAGCTCTTGCTAAAGATATACAAAAAAATGTTGGTGACATCGATAGCCTTAAGAAACTTGAAAGGGGCGATATTGTTCTTAGGTGCAAATCAAGATCCAAGCTTCAAAGGGCTTTAGGTTTAACCCGACTCTGTGGCAAAAACATTCAAACTCATGTCCCCAAAAGCCTTAGAGAGTGTAAAGGCGTTATTTACAATGTTGACATGGAACTCTCTGACAAAGACATTGTTTCTGAACTTTAAAAGTTCAAGGTCACTGAGGCCAAACGTTTGCTCAGAGGCAAAGAAAAAGAAACAACAACATCTGTGTTGCTTACATTTTGCTCTCAAACTCTCCCAGAGAGAGTTACTATGCTTTACCAATCGTTCAAAGTAAGGTTGTATATTCCTCCAGCCCTGAGGTGTTACAAATGCCAACGTTTTGGGCATACAGCAACACAATGCAACAGCTCTTCACAAATATGTCCCCGGTGTAGTGGTAGCCACTCTTACCAAGATTGCCCAGATAAAGACCTCTGATTACCATTCTTCAAAAGACATGTTGAATGAGTGCGTGGAATATGTCATGTGTGATTGGAGCCATGGCAAACTACCCTTTGGGTTAGCGGCTCGACAGCTCGCTCATAAGTGCAAAATTCAAGATTTACAACTAAATGCCCCATTCAAGCTTCCCAAATCAGCCCCATGGTGTCTTACACAACCATCACTTAATACGGATTTGGCCTCAGTTATACATAAACAAATGAGTCCTATTATCATAAAATCAGTAGCATCTGATTTCATCAATACACGCTACCATGGATTTAATCATATTTATACAGATGCGTCTAAAGACCCTGCTACAGGACACGTTGGCGCAGCTTTCTATATTCCATCTCTAGAGGTAGAAGAAATGTTTAGATTACAAGATCATTTGTCAGTTTTTGCAGCAGAATTAACAGCTATTCTAATGGCTCCAGTGTGGGTAAAAAATCATAATCTTGAATCAATCATTTTAACAGATTCCTTAGCAGCGGTTCAAGCAATTCACTCAGGTGCAAACGGGCAACGCAGTGACATTCTATATGAAATATTACATCTTGGTACCGTTTTGAATCAAACTTACATAAGCTGTGACATAATATGGGTTCCTGCACATGTAGGTCTCCATGGAAACGAGAAAGCTGACCAGCTTGCAAAATCATCTATATCCAAACCCTACGTGGATTGTGAGGATATATATCCAGTGCCAAAGGATTTCTATGCTTCTGTTAATACATCAATCTATGAACAGTGGCAAAACGACTGGGATAGGGGCAACACTGCCAGACATATGCATAGCTCATGCCCTGAAGTTGTTAAGCACACCAAGATTCGGCGACAAAACCGGAGAGACGAAGTGATTCTCACTCGTTTTATACCCCCATTTCACTGAGCTACGACTTTGAAAAGTGTTCAAGACTCTTCCCGACTCTTCCCGACTTTTCAACTACGACTTTGTTGGCATAAGTCGGGAGCAAATATAGGTCAAATTATGAAATTTGATATTTCTACGAGTTACTAACGACACTCTTAAGAGTTACCTACGACATACACGACTGACATACGACACAATGAAGAGGAACTCCCGACAGACCTACGAGGCACCCCCGACAATAAACTGAGGAACTTACGACTCATCCAAAATTAGATACGACTCAATACGACTGAGACCGACTCGTTCACGACTCACTGCCGAGTCTTTCACGACACCAAGTCACCACCACGACTCTGACAAAGACTCATTTCCGACTCTCTAACGACTCACTGTCGACCCACTCACGACCTGAACGACTTATTTACGACTCGTTCACGACAATGAAGACTCCTCACGACACAGAAACGTCTCACGTACGAGTCACAGACGATGCACGTACGATAAAATCGGCAATTTTAGACCGGAATCGGGCATATAAAAGGCCAACAACCGCCGACTTTTTTGTTATGATTAGTCAGGAACGGGTCGTCACTGATCGTCTTTGAGTATTGGTTAGTCGTACATGTGTTTGCAACAGTTGGAAGTGAGTCGGCATGTAAATTAGGGAAAGAACCATTCCCGACGCACACCCAACAACCACGTTTCAATCCAACTATGTACGACTTATTCAAGATTAAATATGATTCCATACGACTCAATAAGACTCAGATACGAGCAACTTACGACTCAATACGACGTCAATGGTATTCTGGAATTTTCGGTTGAAAAGTACGAATCTCGCCGGACTTAAAAAGTCGGGAGTGGATTTTTGAACATGTTCAAAAACCCACTCCCGACAAAATTTGACCTCCCGACTCTCCCAGACTCATACAGACCCATACAGACTCAACTACGCTCAGAGGCGACTAAAGAGGACTCAGAGACGCTTAATTACGAGTCAATGACGACATTTGGCCTATTTTCAGTCGGCAACGGCTCGTAGCTCAGTGAAATGGGGGTATAAGACTTGGCCATTGTGGACTAAATGCTTACAAGCACGTTTTAGAAAATGATTCATCTCCTTTGTGTGTTCATTGTTTTAATAATTGTCCAGAGACTGTCATTCATTTTCTTGTTGAATGTGAAGGTCATAAAGATCATCGTGAAGAACTCAGAGAGGTTGTTATCTCCAAATCAAATATTTTCTCACTAAGATCTATTCTTGGTGAAAATTTGATGTTTGGTGAAGTCCAAAGATCAGTTTTAAATTTTGTCAAGAACACTGGCAAATATGACCTTATATAACATTTAATACTCAATTTTAACTTTTAAATGTTTTTAACTCTCAATAATCACTCCAAGTGCCGGGCGCATGTAGGTCATATTTGGCCCAAACTTCGCCCTTAATTTCACCTACCTACCTACCTACCTACCAAGATGGGGTCTGACCACACGATCTGAATGTATCAATCAATGAATAAAACTATTCTGCACAGTAGCAAAATAGGCATAGTCTAGAGCTATAGATAATTTGTGGCAATATACAGAATATTAGTCCATTGTAAGGTCAAAACTTGCTCCCGACTTGTTGCATAAAACCTTACACTGATATATTCCTATGTCATCCTTGACCACAAGCACTTGATGCATGGGTATTGCTTATATGCTATAGTATATCAGTATATGAATGTTATAACTTCTATCAATACGAGTACCATGTCATCAGGGGGTGTTACTTTGCACTAGAGAAGAGTTGAACTCACTGAAAAAAGACCGGAGTCTGTGCTGGCCTCATTCCTCAAGTCATAGTCCTCAAACATGTAGCCGCTGTTTCGTATGTAGAACCCGTCAACTCCTTCATCTAGCCAGAATTTAAGGATCGACTGAAATGGAAAATTTAAACTTTTCTTCAAGTCTCGTTTATTAGACAGTGTATAAGTTGAGGTTATGAAGCAATGTGAATGTCATAACTCCCAAAATCATCAATACGTTTTTCGTTTACCACTTGGAATGAACCAGTCAACAGTTAAAATGAGGTTTGTTAAAACCCACGGTTAAATTATGAAGTTGAGAAATAGTTGTTTCAAGAATTTAAACGTGTTCTCAGTTTGAGAGACTTTGTTTAACCTCTGACCTTTAGTTCGTCCTTGACCTCTTCGCTCCTAAGGTTAAGGTCAGGCTGAGTAGCTCGGAAGGTGTGAAGATAATATTCATCACGTGTTGCATCTCGAGTCCATGCAGAACCATTGTACACGGAGAGCTGGAACCATATCAAGGAAATGATATTTTATGAACGCTTCAATCAACCCTACTCTAAACTGAATTATACTACCTGACCAAATGGATATTGAATATATATATAATCCTTATTTTCTCCAGTAATGAAGATTTACAACAAAGATTGAGTTAGGGTAAGTTAAGTCCAGACGTCACCTATGTACTTAACCTTGACGATAGAATGCTGTTTTAAAGTCAAAGTTAATATTTCGCTGCTGTAACCAAGCATAGATGAAACGTTTATAGATTATACGGATGATATATATTCCCACCCAGTTGTTAGGTTCAGCTCCGCCATTTCCCTCGTTCCACACATAGAAGTTCTTTCTGGTTCCGGTAAGGTTCTTGCTTTCACTGAACCAGGTATGCTGATCACTCGTCAAGTTCGGGACGAAGTCAAGGATCAGCTTCATACCTGGGGTCAAAGGTTGAAGGTCACTAATCAGTACATTGGCAAACGTATGAAAGATCTTTTACTTAGCATACGGGTTTTTCTATGCTCCGAAATGAAGAAGGGGTTGCATATAGATTTGTACGAAATCAGCAATCAGAAATGTATAAAGACATCATAAATATGATGCACCTGATCTGATGTGTCTTGGTGTCATCCGTATAAAAGAAACATTTACATGTTGACGGGACTATCAGGTTTATTGTCAAAGAAATAACATGTTTTCGATAAAAAAAAATTGTCGAGATTTATTTAAGACAAAAATGTAACTGAGCAGGATATTTCATTCATTGGACGACATTTCTTTAATTTAAGAAGCAAGCTTCAGAGATTCAATAGACGGCAACAATATTCAATGTTGATTTTTAGCTACACGTTTTCAGAATGTTTGTTATCATTCTGCAATTACTATTGGTCATCAGAATTACGATATAATCACCATAAATGAAACAACTAGGCCATTAGCTTAATTATAAATAAACACAAAAATCATGCATTCACGTGTACCTACCCAGCGCATGCGTACTGTTGACAAGCCGGCGGAAGTGTTCCATTGTACCATACACGGAGTCAACCGCCTTGTGGTTGATGATGTCAAAGTCGTTTTCTGGGTTGGTCTTGGTCTGGTAGATGGGGGAGAGGGAGATGGTCTCCACCCCCAGGGTAGACAGGTAGTCCAGCCGGTCAGATATACCTGCAGGGGAACGCTACATGTGAGCTTTGTTTATTGTATATATAAGTTTCGTCTGTTACCTTCAAACCATTGTCTAGTGGGTTGATTTCAAATGGGATTATTAAAATACTCCCATACTTATATTGATCCAATCATTGAAATATAAAACAGGGTTGTCTAATAAAATGAATTTCCTAAAAAGTTTTTTATTCATTGGATATTAATTCATTGTAATGATGGTTGCCTCTGATTCATATGATCGATAACACTACATATGGAATTCAAACATAAGCTTTACCTACATCACGTTTGTTATTCATAGTTGTCATGTTCAAATTGCTCCTTTTATGTGATTTGACCGTTTAACATAACTTTTGGTTGCAAAGCTCACTGAGGTTTTAGATAATCTTCTTTGTTCGTTGACAATTTGCAATAACCCTCTTGGTTAAAATATTAACAAGGTCTATAAGTCTAGATAATAATGTATGATCGTTTTATGGTTTCACCTTGTAGGTCCCCCTTTCCATCAGCGTCGCTATCCATGAAACTCGGGACGTATATCCTGTAGACAACAGTCTTCTGCCACCACTCCTGTTTGCGGGGGTCTCTACACCGTGGGTAGATGAGAACTAAAGCAACCACCGTAATGATGAGAGCTAGCCAGCCAAGCAGGATGATAGACATGCACACGTAGCGGAGACGTCGCCATAGCGGTTTGGAGGAATGGCGGAGAAGGTCTTCTTTGCCCATGCCCCGGTAGGGTGCGTCCGAGTAGGGTCTGTCGTACAGGCCGCCATCTTGGTTTTTTAGCCTTACGCCCCCGTCGCCATCATTACTGTATCCTGCGTTACTGTATCCTTGCGCCTCGTCACGTTTGCGCATGCCCGTATCGCTGTCAAGCGGCTTGTGGGATACGATGTATACCCCGCTTCGATCCATCTCGCCCTGCAATGAGAGATATCTAACTTTTTAACTAACAGATTTTAAAAAACGCAAAATGGCGTTTGCACAAATCGGGAACATATATGGTTGAAAATGGGCGATACATGAATCTGTGAAAAGTTCAGTCATAACTCATCTGGCAAACGAGAATAAGGACTGAACTATTCTCCTCAAGATATATCTGCAACTTAAAGCGATCTATCTATACACCGAATAAGCGCTGCAGTTGCATGAACCATAATCACTGCCGTTTTTAGTTTTCGGGATGTACGTAAAATCTTAATGTTTGACTATATCGTAGTTTATACGTATCAAGTTTAAACCTTAACCAAATAACTATCGATATAGATTTCCTGAATGAGGATCTCGAAGTATCGAGAGTTACCAATGATTTATGCATTGCTTTTTATGTCAACATATGTGTGCGCCAGTGGCCTGATAAATCTGCACATTCGTAAGGTGAACTTTATCATTAAACACACACAAAACTAGTAAAAACTTTAACCATACTGATAAGCTGAATCATTGTGGCCTCCGATTAAGCTTATCGCTTTGGTGTGCAGCGTTGTTTAATGCATTGTGCACTTTAGGACTATTTAATGATAGGCCTACTAAAGACCAAGGTCCTGGCCGCGCTAGCAGTTGTACACATTCCGCTGCAGAGGCCTTGGGATGACATTGACTAAATTTGTTACGGGGCGTTGACGTCAAAACCTATTGAGCGCAGTAAGACTATGAGCTAAAATGAGTGTAACCCGCAGTTGACCTTTAATCAACATTTGATACTTAAGTTTTTTAAGTCGTACATTTCGTATTAAAACAGCTACAAAACGTCACGCTAAGTCGTCGTGCTTATTCATGGCATTGTTATCTAAGATGATATTATTTAAAACTCGGCTATGCAGTTTTCGAAATACCAATAAAACTAAACTTAAACTTCATAACATATATAACAACTATCATTATAACAACTATCATTACATGTCAACATAAATGGCGATAATTGATTTCGAAATGACTCATATCCCGAAATGACATATCAGTGGAATTATTTAATTATATCTCCTAAATTTAAAATTTTAACATAAGAACATCATCTATATAGGTATAACGAACCTCAGCTGCTGTCTGGAGACTTGACATGGCTATAGAGTGGTGGAGGTCTACTGAAGTAAGACAACGAGACTCCGGTCTCTCTGAAGACTGCTACTATCTGGACTCCGCGTACCTCAATATTCAATGGGCACTTGTCCCCGTTACATGTGTACATATAACCTACTGAAAGGGTATTGTTGTTTGCTGAGGCCTGTATGTCTAGGCTTGTTTGCTTATATCTACCTATGTTCACAATACTCATCCCCGGGTCACATGTATGTAGGTATATGGCGTGATATCAACGGGCGCTATGATTAATTTTGAATTAATATAATGTGCAAATATGCTTTGTGGCCAGCATTAAATTTGTGACTTTGACTGTATGTCTTGCTGGGGTATACTGCTTGCATAAGGTTTTTATGATATGGAATTTTAATTGTGTTTTAAACTATATAGAACATTCGGAGCGGCCTTGATATAAGCTCTTCTGAAGTTATATATCATGAATAATCAGTTAAATCATATAAAACATTAATATATTGAGTATACCCCTTGGAAGAACCGTATCGTGTTACCTTATCAATAGATAACTAAGATTAACTAACAACATATATCAGAGACTTGATTGATGGTTGAGTCGTTAATAAGAGAATGGACAATATTTATACAGTTAACGTTCATTAGGGTTACGTAATTCGATGAAAGCTCGACAGTATGAGACCTCGCACAATTGGAGACATTGATAAAGACAATCATAAATGAATGCCCTGTTTCAATTATCTTGAATAGATAAAGTTACTTAAAATACAATTACAAATACAGAAATATGCATTTTTAAATTGTTTTTGCAGCGACTGCCCTTGTACTTATCTAATGTGAAATATTATAACCAACAAATTCTAACGGTATATGTTCACATTTTACTTTACCTGGTTCTCCGGCGACGTCATTGTTAATCCGACACTGCTCACAGTTATCTTTCCAATGATTTTTTATCCCATGATGAATCAATAACAATAACCAATTATTCCAATATTTGAAGTTATGACTGCATTTCCATTTAAGATCATAAACGTGAGTTTGACATATACATTAAAGTAACATCAAAAGACTCTGACATCGCTCCAAGAGCAAGCTCAACAGGCTTCCAGAGAACCTGGTGGGGGATTAATGGTTCCAACTGTTAGCTGACCACTGGCCAGGAAACAAAACGACCTCCTACACCCCTTCGTCAAACGTGATTAAGCTAGATATTGATGATAGATAGATATACTTATAGATTAGCTTGACCACAAAGAGATTAGAAAACAGCAACATCACTCTGTAGCAAGCTGTGATGATCGTTGGTGAGTGAGTGACAAATTGATGTTACGACGAGACGATGGTATATAGTTGACTGTCAAATAAAGAAGTCGTTCATCCATAAATTTACTCTTGTCTTCCTTACTTGTATGGAGTCAAAGAAATAACATATACGTTCACCTTAGGACATCAATATGATTTGTTCAAAGCATACCTTTCTCTATCATCCCAAAGTTCAGGCAACGATATTCGAGTTCTACACAACATTTCAAATATACAACTTTTTGACAACCTTTTTTTTACTTGAAGTATAGAATGGTCTGTAAATAATGGTATGTAAATAATATAGAATAGCATGGTATGTAAATAATAATAAATGATATAGAAAATAACGAGTTCTTTAAAACATGTTTGTTCTCTTGCATGAAGTTGTACACTATACATATCTCATGTGAATAAAGGTTCTTAACGGCATCGTCAATAAAATATGTTATTCGCTTATAGTAGATTTGTGAATTCTTACTAACCTTACCTTGCGCATTGAATGTTAAATGAACTAATGATAAGAATAATATATATATAAAACTCCGATGGAAAACAAAGATTAACCAATCAATGGTAAAGAAAGTTTGATGATATGAAGTTATAAGATATAACTTAAGAGGACAGTTCTATCGGGGTATTTTTTGTGGAAACAAAATTCAAGAGTTCTTCCCTGTTCATACATATATATTTACATGATTATTTCACACTTATTTTCATATATGTTAGTTGGGGTAAACTTTAAGTTTTTCTAGATTTAACAATTTGACAAATAATATAATGCATCACTGCCTCCTCTTCAATTTCGTTTCCACAAAACATACCCCGATGGGACTGTCCCTTTAACGAAATCATTCGAGGGTGTATGGCTTGCAAAGATGGAATGTAAAGAAGCAGTGGCTTGACTAGCCAAGCTTGTATTGTATATACGGTATACCCATATAATATATATATATACCCATATATACTCCCATATAACATGTACTGTACATAGTACATAAATTAGTTATATACATTGACATGTGTTAACATTGTGTAAACTTAATGTTGTCTATTGCACGTTTTATATCACCCTACGACGTCGCCTCTTGTTTTACTGGTTACATAGGGACATAGATACACACCTGATTGTTTAAAGTAGGTCAACTTGGTAAGAAAGTTTCAACAAGTAGCGGCGGGTTGCCTCGAATAGACGCTGAACTGTGTCAGCAGGTGATAAAAAAATGTCGTTATATACATACATACCAATGTTATCAGGTCCTGGCTGGATACGACTTATCTCGCCTTGATTAAACCTTGCACAGCCTTCTCAAAATGTCTTATCAACTAGGTCAAATGAAATCGACAATTAAAGGGGTGGTCGGATTCATACAAACAATCAAATTCATTTATGTTTCAGTCATCTGATTAATTCATTAAGAATGTTTCATCTCTTTCACATTCTTGATGAATATATTTTTGTGATTTTATTTAATTATTATTTAATCAACATTATGAAACTTTCATAACCGACCTGTCTCCCCTTTGTGTAAAGTGGACTCGTTCAGGTATAGGATAAACAAGTTTGTTAGGTATGCGACTCAGCCGCGCCTCTGATTGTTGTGTGTATGTCAGGGTCACGGGTCAAAGGTCACAGGTCAAAAAGTCATTGTTAAGAACATACAATTTGCCTCAAGTCTTGCAAGCACCTGGAATGACACGGTGCATTGTGACTTTCTAAAGTATTTCAAGTGGTATGGTTTACATAAGATTCTAAATATTCGTATTCGATTTGTCAAAGAAAGTTTGTGTTACACATGAATGCTAGGCTACATTTGGATAACCAGTGAACAAGTACCTAGTTGTTAAATGTACATGTGTAAAGGATGGTTCATGGCTAAAACACATACCATAAAAATTGACGCTTTCTTCGCAAATGATACTTTTTTGCTAACGTTAAAATATCAACATGTTGTCACTTTAAATAATTGATTCTATACTATCAAAAATGTCAACACCAAGTTGCGAATTATTTGTAGTTAAATTTAAATAAGAATCCCACGTTAAAAAAATAAATAATTCGGTCTGATGTCCTTTACGTAAATAAAGGTCCTGCTGATCATATATTCGTTTTCATATCAATTAGATAAATGTAACTCAAAGCTAGAGTGTAATGCTACACCATACACCATACTAATGTCTTCATATTATATGCTGTTTAGCCAATGTTGTTTTTTATGTCTTAGTTTTTAAAGCAATTGACTGTACATCTGGAAGATTGCTACAGCAATTCTATGATTTATGTTTCACCTGTATGTTGGAAATGTTAGCTTTGTGCCAAAAAAAGCAAAATAAAATAAAATTTAAAAATATATTCGTTTTTCAATACATTCCTTGTGAATTTCAACAAAAGAAAGAACATATACATGTAGGTAGAAATGTATAAATATTTTAAGTCATCTTTGTATATGTTTGACAAGGTTCAGAGGTATGTTCAGAACAAGAGCAAAATATGTTTCAAGTCATCAATGATAATGCCAAACATTGTGCAGGGCTCAAAACTGCAAACAGAATAATAGTTGAAAATAACCGGTTAAAGTGCTAATATTTCTTGGTAATTATCATGAGAAAGGCTTTAAATGAGACACGTCTCGGTATGCAAGCAGTGTTATTCGTAGTTTGTAATCAACCAAGCAAACCAATTACCACATTAGGTCAAATAAATCTGTAAATTTCCTGTTATTAATGAGAAAGCGATATCTAACTTCACACATGGTGAAATCCATAAAGAATCCAGCCCCGGGCATTCTCCACCCCTGGCTGCTACGATAATCATACTTTGGACCATAATACGTGTCCTGGCACACATGGAGTTAACTGACGTTATGATTGATCGGTGCTACGTGGTGCTAAAACACAAATTGATTTCAGATTAATTTGTGGAAGTTCTCCGCACTTCTCCCATTCTTCAGAGATGAATGTCTAGCCCAGGGAATGTTGGATATGATTGAAGTCAGTCGGTCCCAGAGGAGGAGAGGCCCGGGGGGAACATGATCCCCCGCCCCTCCCTAGCGTTCCTCACACCATCCCCTCGTCAACATGAGGAATGGGGATACTTACAGAGGAAATAAATTGGACGTATACATGCTGTTTGGGATGTTACAAGAACAGGATTGGAAACAGTCAGTAAGAACTGCTTTAGTTGGAGTTGTGACAACAGAGAACATGTCACCATGACGTTCTACTACGAACGTTCTGGCAAACCTCTTCTTATTCTAGAAACATTCTGGTAAGTTTCTTCTAAAACCCAGGGTAAGTTTCTTGATAATAAGATATATTGTATATTCCAAGTTATAAGATTCGAAGATGTTTTATACATTTAGATCCATTTAAAAATATATTGTTTGTCCAAACAGAGATATTTCGATTTCATTATAATAAGGATTTTACTTCACTCAGGGGGTAAAGAAACGATACCATATGCATGATAGGTTAAGCTACTAGTGATATTTACAACTGAAACATGGTTAATTCATGTATTCAAGAGGTAACTGAACTAAATTTTTAATTTCATATCTGTTAACGCTTTTGAAATACACGACTTAAAAAACGCCGTTTAAAATCTCCTTCACTAGACGAGATAGAATAGTGAAAATGGCCCTTTTGCTTGTTTTTAGACCAAATTAAAGACAGAATGCGTGAACAAATTAACTTCTACAAGGGTTATTTACATGTTTATTGATGACATCTTAATTGAAAAGGATACATGTAAATACTTGTATAACTACCTGTTTAAGAAAATTGATAATGGCTTATATCAAAGGGAATCCTTTGTAAATGCTAATTCAAGTAGAAAGATTTTAATCGGCTAACTCTTTGATAAAAGCTGACTCGCCGGCTGCATAATTAGGATGGAGATCTTTCTACACGTTTGTAAATTAAATGTATTCATATGTCATAATATATCCAATATATTTATGTAAGATGTCCACATATACGTTTCATTATTTTGGATGAAAAAATTCTACTCGAATTAATGTTTAAAAACCTACGTCCATGGAGTTATTGTATTAATGGACAATAGAACAAAGGAAAGAAGAGGGATCTCAATAAATACCCATTTCAAGACGATGATTTTATATGAAAGATTACAGTTTCGTTACATGTTCGCTACTTCGAACGCGAAACCAGTTTTTTATTTCAAATTATAAACAAAAATGTGTTCACACAAATATGGCCGCCAGTATTTCTCGCTTGATACACGACATTTTCTTCTACGATAAGGATAACCGGGTTCTGGTATGAGGTTTTTGACCTCTTAATATGATACATTAGCATAAAGTATCATTTTTTATTAAATTTTGAAGAAATATAATATCAAAAAACGTGCTGTCGTCCCTTTGAAGTCGAACGTTGTTCCATTTCAGATTTCTGATGCCATAGAAGAAAATGTATTTTTTATTTAGAAAAGAAATTATTCTCCCTTGTAAGCGTAGAACTTAACTGGAAGGATTCTATTAAAGTATTTTTTTTCACTATCCGGTAAAAAGGAAACTAAATTTACACAACTAAGGTATAGCCGCCTATACTTATATCGTCACCTGTATAGCACAGAGACATGTCGAGAATATTCATGAGACATTACAGGGCTTGTCGGTCTAGTTCAGCATCGATCTACACGCTCGTTATTACAAGAACCATGAAACCGGCTTACATGGACATTGACGTAAGATTAATGAGAGAAATATCTGGAAAAGAGTTCGGAATTGCTGCAATTGTTTAAGTTAAAGTGATTTGAATAGAGTTAGGTTTTGTGCTGAACGAATCTCATCGGGGATACTCGTATGTTATCTCAATTAAAAAATCAGTGAATATATCTCAATATTAGACAAGTGATCAGTGACATGTTTATTTTTATTTTAGGCCACGTAGACCGTATTGTTAATACACAATAGACTGCACTTCATCCCCAAATCCGAAATGTATTGTTTAAAACAAGCAGATTGGTTTTTAGATACAAAAATAATGAGCCTTATACTAGTTGATGGTAGTTAATTTCAATATCAAACCTCACGATCGCGAGTATCGTTACTTTGATTGAATGTTTGTTTACAATAGATTCAATATATATTTGTTTCTTCCAGTATAAGGAAGAAAGACAACTATCAACTATGCTTCAACGTTAATGAGAAATTAACCATTTGTGGATTGAGGCTTGAAAAGGATTTAACGAGGTTCTAAAATTCCTAAGCAACTACTTAGGCTTTACCTTATTTGAATGACAGATATGTGAAATGCTGCTTTTAAAAATGATGAATTAGAATTAAGTAAAGATACGTTATTGATTGACAAGTTGCAGCTTGTGTTTTTCAAACCCTCAATAATTTAGTCTTTCAATATTAGTTTAGGTATCTTTTGTTAGCACTTTGAGCTTAGCTTCATTATGTATTTTTCCCTTGTAAACTTTAAAGTTTTCATGTATAAACAAATGGGTGTTTTACCAGATTTTGATAAACAATACGACTGTTAAATGTACACATAAAATACATGTTTCTACACATTTGTTATGCAATCAATATATTTCTCAGGTTACCATGGCGATACTCATTAATCGTTTGTAACTTGAAAAACAACGGGAAATAACTGCATAACAAGCTTCGATGATCACTAGTTAAGAAAAATATGTGGCAAGAAAACAAAATACAGGAAAATATTTACTCGTATCGGTTATATCGACTGTCCATCTAACAATAACAAACCTTCATCCCAAAATCCGAAATTAAGCCGTCATTATCTCTCGGCTAAGTAGTTAACGATTGTCAATACCCATTGTAGGGGCATTGCTATAAGGAACATCGGCCCTGACCGAGGATACATACAACGCGCACCTGTTCAGGTATAAGATGCTTATGTTGCAGAGGGTGAAGGCAATGAGGAGTTGAGAGGAGAAGGGCAGGAAGTGAGGAGAAGTATGGAGCCCATCCGCAAACCTCCTCAACACAAGGTCCGCATGATGAGCCCCCTTCACTCAGGTGAGTTATATATATCATATATATAAGATGCACTGGGTACCATGTAGACAATGTCTATGACTTGAGATCTAATTTGCTGAGAGATTGTGGAAGATGAAGGTCATTTTTACTAGAACTACCTATTACGATGATCGTACAGAAAATGTTTTAGCAATTTCTGTGCCAATGTGTCGTTCCTTGACTTTAAGCGGCCAAAAAACAGCAACGTACTTTAAAGAACATATTGAAATATTTAATTTAATTACATTACATTTTTTATCATATTATATACCTTACTGTTCATTTTGCTTAATACTTAAATGTCTTTCGAAACCAGCAACGGGGGCACGTCAGTGGTTTTGAAATTTATATTTGTACTTTTCATAAAATGCCGTGCAAAAGAAAGTATTATATGGAATAATGCAAACAAACAAATATCAACAAAAATGTTATTATGGAGGCGCAAAACTGCTTGCATTAATGCCATTGGTGCCTATACGCGATATTGATGAATAATAACTGTATTCTTGTGCCTGTAACTTGAGAGAGGGAGAGAATTTTTTTATTAACGTCTCATCTCGTTCACACATATAGGTTACACGCATTTAGATACACTGTAAAATGTACAAGCCGCCAAAAAACCTATAAGAGATAATGCTATTACAATAATATAAACAAATATTACATGTGAATTCTGACTTACTGGAAAGTGACACTCTTGTGTTTGCTGTTTTGTGAGCTAATGATGTGTTTCACTTGATGACTTTTGACTTACAACAATAGTTTAACAAAACAATCAATTTGTCGTAATTGTCATGATTAGTGTCAGTATACTCACTCAAATACTTTGCGCATTTTGTATTTTATTTCGGTTCGAAATGAGTGTTTCACGATTTTGTACGGTAGTTCATTACTGTACATGGTTGGACTTAAGTACATGTAAGATATATGTCTGTCTAATTTGCTTGAAATTATAAGCTCTGTTATGTGATGTTGATGTTGTACTGGCTGCTTAGTCTTTTGGAAATAACCCATGTACATAAATCGGCAACGGTATTCCCTCCAACTCGTTTGTCAGTCTGATTGAAATTGGCCTAGTTCCGAGGAATAGAATGATATATATTAACTCTACGAAGCTATGAACTCCTGTACACTAGAAAGCCTATTGAAATAACAAGTTCTATTCTCGATAGAGTAAATATTTAATCATTATTCCTCGGAACTAGGCAGGTTTCAATCAGACTTACTCGTTTGTGTTGGAAGAAAGGACAACGTGTATCTCAAAAAGCCACACCAAACATGTATATTCTGGAAACGGCATTTCAGTGGTACGCTTGGATTGAAATATGTATATTTGAAGGAATGTTGTTATGATGACATAACAGCGTTTTTGAGAATGAAAATTTAAATCATTTTTAATCGCGAGTTACTGTGGACATTAATCACTATAGTTGCGATGACGATATGTAAACATAACATTTTAAAATCTTCTGTTGTTTATGATGGCTCAGTGAGAACTCATTTCTGGCTTATACATATAAGTATAAGGATAACGTAATCGAGTCATCATGAATTTGGTTTGTTTATCCAGTACATTTGGTAACAATAAGACATTTCATGTATCCGTGCGTAATGCGTAGTGCGCAGTGTGTCATCAATACTTTACACTAAAAAAGTAGAGGTTCATTCCATGTACGCGTAATGCGTAGTGCATGTTTGCCGGAATGCTCATGAGAGTGTCCATATACGCAATACGCATTTACGCAGACGAAATAAGGGCGTCGCTTTATTCACTACGCATTAGGAATCACGCGTACATGGAATCAACTTCTTCTATTTTTCTGCAAATCATTATGCATTTCATGTCAAATTGGATACTCACGGGACACTAAAATGGATACATGGATTGGGACATTACGCGTCACGCAACACGCAACACGCAACACGCGACACGCAACACGCATCACGCATCACGCATCACGCATCACGCATCACGCATCACGCATCACGCATCACGCAACACGCAACACGCATCACGCATCACGCATCAAGCAGCACGCAACACGCAACACGCACCCCTTACGGATACGTACACATGGAATACGAGCTTCATTCATGCAGTTGATTAATCATCAATTCAGGATAGCGTTCTGTAATGTACATTTGCTTTAGGAGAATATTACATAGAGATTATTAACCGAGTGTGTTTCCGTATCATTAATATCATATAATAGGAATAAAATTTGTATTATGCGAGCCTTTGGCGAGCATAATACATATATTTTTATTCCTATTATATGATATTAATGATACGGAAACACACGAGGTTAATAATTTCTTTATCATATAATGTCATTTTGAAATAAACGGGTTTAAACGAAAATATGATTCCTACTTAAAATATGTTGACCTAGATTTCGCGGAGTTATTGCTTTCACAATAAACCAAGGTGAAGGTCATATTGTCGGCGATGTATAGTTGTGAACAGTCTAGAAATATTCCTTCATTAAATTATTTTTTTCACAGTGTTAGAAACGTCTTCTACAATCTATCAACATTTTCAGTATTATTCCCAGTGCACGAGTAAATATTGTATTTTTTTATAACACAAAACGTGTAAGAACCACTTGTCAACGTCGCTACAACAGGGGAAGTAACTCTAACTGCATTTTGAAAAGCTGCATTGTCATTGTTGTTACGCCAGTTCAGTTACGGTATCCTTAGACCAAACGCCGACTATTTGCGAAGGTGAGGTTGTTGCGTGTGTTACTCCGGTACTAGATAATGTGTATTATCACTAGAATATGATTTGTTTATGCTGATAAGTTGGTAACCGACATGGTCAAAGCGATCTAGGCCTATGTTATTCACGAAAATTGAAGCACATATTTTTTCGATAGTCGATATTGTTAGCTGCATATCGTTATATTTTGTAAACGAACGATGAAAACAACTTGAAATGCTTCGATAACCAAGCTATTATTTCCTAAATACGAATGCGTGATAAGTTTACCCTCACGGCTTTTGTACGATATTTTATTCGATAAAAAACACAAAACCTGAAAACTCCCGACGACGTTATCAATGGTCAGTGGACCGTTTTAGGACTCGCATGACAGGCATGGAGTTTTGAGAAAATAGTTCGTGTTTTGACCTAATTTGCATCTTTATCAGATTTTGAGGCAATCGGATACCAAGTTTATCAGATAGCTTTATTGCATCGATAACACCCTCCATTATATGATAAAATGATTTATTGCGTGTGTCAAAATGAGGCATTTAGTCAATACTTTGAACAACAACTGCATGTCATGCTAGATAAGATTAAACTGCAGAGACCATTGGATACACCGAAATTGAATACCATGTACATGAATAGATATAATTCATTAAGATACCCATCATAAACCCATATGTGGCCTTTTCAATATACCAAAGCTTCATTATAAGTGTTTTGGGCAGTCTGATTTAAAATCGACCGTGTTCCGAGGAACAAAATATCAAAAATATTGTCTCTATCGGGGCTCGAACCATTCGGGATATCCTCTCCGTCTCGGTCTGAATACACTAACCTCTATCGCGTGTTGCTATAACCAGTTTAGCGCAGACAAACCCAGTCGTAAGCTATCCTATCACATCCTCGTTTTTAAATAGCGTTTAGCGGCGGTTATATATAACGAATGGTACACTGGAGTTACCTGCCCCTGATGGATACCGAAGCTTTCACTGCGCTCCTTTCGATTGGCTAGATGAGCTTGGGTTCAGAACATGCGGGCAATAGGGGTGCCTTCAGACTGTGAATGAGAGGAAAGCCGGGCTGGAACCCCGCTAGAGATAATATTTTTACACGTTTTTCTCGAATCACAGTCGATTTTAATCAGACTTGTGTTTTGGGTTGATGGCAATTCAATATATAATCATTGATAGCATTAACTGACATTCCTGGTGCGTTTAAGTATAATCTGCTTATTCCTGTTTACTAAGTCGATATCACAAATTCATTTTCAATGCCAAAAAAGGATGTTCAGCTTTTTAAAGTTTTCATTATCACAAATATAGTTTACTATTTTCTTTTAAATATATGAATATCTGATTAATAGTAGCCATGTGAAGCCTTAGAAAGTCTATGTTACTTACTGATGACGTCATTAGTTGTGGCGTCATTGCTCGTCCTTGCTCTGTATAGTTTGTAAATTTGATAACTACTTTCACAAGTCATATTGTATTTTGTTGGATCATATATTGACTACGATTACTACATTGTC